>BSDF01000008.1:18859765-20079140 GCA_027925045.1 Hypotaenidia okinawae | reverse complement strand
CTTGTACTGAGCTGACTATACCATTTGTAAGGTGGTGAAAGGTCATGCCTGTTATCTTGAACACTACAGACCACCAAGATTAATTTCTTCATGTCAGTGCGGAAGCAACAGCCTGCAATTTAGTGTGTCTTTGCCTCTTGGTTCTGTCTGTGTTCTGTAAACACTGTAGGTGGAAAACAAGCATAGTTTTTCTATATTTTTTTTTACAAAGGAAATATTTCATGCTTATTGAAGATTGATGCGAAGATCTGAGCCAGCTCTGATGACTCTAGAAAAGCTATTGGCAACTTTAAATGTGTGTTGCTGTGCCTCCTCTTATGCTGTGGCAAAGCTACACTGCTTTCAGCATCATATGCAGCATGTGCAGTACAAGAGTGTGGTGTGGGTGTGCTAACCTGCTAGCTAGGAGGAAATCTTGTCTCCTCTTCTGCCAAGTATTGTCATGTGCCCACCCTCAAAGCATGCTGCTATGGAGAATTTATGCAGTCTAGTTTTATTCTTCAGAACTCCTTGATTCCCTTTTCTCTTTTGCCACTGAAAGAGCACTGGCTGATCTGGCAGTGCAAAAACAGTTAACAGCCTTTATAAAAGTACCTTGAAAGCAGAATGCTCAGCTTTCAGCCCTACGAGTTCTGAGAAGGGGATGAACTTGTGTTCTGGTGACAGAGTGCTCCTTCATGAATAAGTTTAATTTCTCAATCCTTTGGGGGTCCTTTTTGGGCACCCTGTGCATCTTCTGCTATGGAATATTGTTTATTTCTTGTCAGAGTCCTTCAGGCTGGCTCGAATTCTTTGACCACAGCTGTGCTCTGTAGTGGAAATGTGTTTTTTACTTATTTACTTGTTACTCAGATCTTCCTTCATCCTTCTCTTTACTCTTTCTGCTCTAAGACTGTCTGTATGGTTGGTGTGAGGTTGTTTTGTTTGGGTTTTGTGTTTAAAAATGATGTCTTGCCTATAGATAAATATTTATGACCTAAGTTTCTGCCCTTCAGATAAGGGCTGAAAGGTATTTTACCCTGTATATATAGCCGGCTTCTAACAGTTGTCTCTAGTCTGAGAGTGGAATTATGGCAGTTGATGCTGGATTTCAGATTTTAAAGTGGCCTTCAGGAATGACACTGTTCTTGCAGGATTTTCATAATTCCAAGTAAATATTTGTACAAACAGATCCTTCCTTCAGAATGTCAGAATCTTTTCTTGGTAAGCCTACCTGCTTTTGTATGTGCAGTCTGGTATCCTAGTCATTACACAAAATACAGGTTGCTTGGCAAACATATGTAAAGCTAATTGTCTCCCTGCTGTTCCCTTGATTGGACAGTAATGTTACAAAAATGCTTCCAGTATAATGCATGTATGGTTTCTCTTGGAAAAATATTACAGGTTTCCAGAGCCAAAAATGAATCAAGGAAAGGAAACGAAAGACAGCACATTGTTTTGGTCTAAAATCTACTGAATAGACAGTTGCGTTTTTTATTGAATAGAAGTAATGGAGCACAACTTGCTCTTATGGTAGTATTTCTGAATGTGGTAAGTGTCCTTCAGGTCATAAAATGTGAGCAGGCACACAGAACCATTTTGTTTCGTACAGATTGCTACTCTGTTTGGCTTGAGGGAGCTAAAAGCAATTGCCAGCTTCTTGTAACTGGTATCATTCTAGTTGCCTGAATGCACCTCATCACCAAGCACTTCCAGTGTCCTGCCTTTAATTTCTTTTCTTATTGTGTTTCAATGTGATAAATTCTCAGATTGTATTGAGGAAGTATCTTAGTTTCATTTGTGGTCATTGGCTGTAGTATCCTAGCAATCAAATCCAAACACAAATACAGATGTGTAACAGACACGAAAACCCCAAATCTAAACGAAATATTTTATTTCCTACAATTTAGTGAAAGGAAATGCAGTATCTCTAAGGCATATGACTAGTGTTTTCAGTATACCCATTTTTGAGACAAAGCTTGAATGAAATAAAACTGAGAATATTGTTTATAGTATGTGAAACTGCTTCCTTTTTTTAGCTAGTCCTTCACATAAAAGCTCTAGCAGAAATAGTATGTAGTGTCACTCTATTGTTAGACTGAAGAAACACTAGAGCAAAGTGCCTTCGCTGTAGGACAGTATGTAAGCCAGAATTGATTGTAATGACTATTGATTTAAGCTAACTGCCTATGAAATTTCGGAAGATTACAACTTTAATTGATATTGAATTGTATCGACTTGATTGATTTCCTTGTCCCTGATTTAAGTAGGTCCTCATTGATTGCTCAGTTCTGTAGTGTTTTTCAGACCTGTGAGTGGGAGAAGAACAGAAGAGATTTGTATAATGTTGCCAGGCAGGATTAAGCTCAGGAAGGGGGAAATGGTATGGGTAGGGAAGGGAAGAAGTTGTCTCTCTTGTTACGTGTATATGCTTAGGGTAGAAAAAATGTGTATGTTGCTTGGAGGCAGGTCTGAGTCGCAGGAGACCTCTTGTAGAGGCGTGTGGTGGTCTGTTAGTGCATCAGGGAGGAGAAATAGAGTAGCTCTAGACAGTTGAGGTGGCGATAAAGATTGCTATCTCTGTTAGGAATGGCATCATGGCTCAATCAGATTTGGTCCATCCACTCCCTAGATTTTGCTATTAAAGATGTGGCAACCAAGTGTGGGGGTTTGGATGGGGAGCTTATTTAGTGCAGCCGAGGCATTTGTACAACTAGCATTGCTTATCACCCCACCACCGTTGCTCATATTCTTTCCCCTGCTTTTATCAAGACATGAGAACTTCCAAATGCCAGTGTCACTTCCAGTTACAAGAGGTTTTCCAAGTTCTGTGACTCTGACTCTTGCCTTCTAATGGTTTGTCATCCCTGAAATCAGACTTGACTCACTGTCAGTGCTGCCTATGGGGAAGAAAGGATGTGGGTCTGCTGGTGTGTTGTAAACTTCCTGTGCTGTAATTGCATCATTTCCCAGTTTCTGGGTGGGTATGGCCTATAGTGGGCATTTCAGCACTACTGTGCTATACAAATGAATCCAAACCTCTTTTCCAAGGAGAGCTTGCAACCTTTCTACATTGATTTCTGTTTAGGACTTAACATGTATGGCTGAATCAATAATCCATTAATGAAAATAGGAAGAGCAAAACAGAACTATGTGGTGTTACTGAAAAAGCATTACTGCATCAGAACTTCAGAGCATGCAAGGTATTTGCTGAGTTGTTGTGAGTCTGATACTTTGATTCATTTTCTTCCTTATGCTCTGCCGATGCCATAATTCTGTTAAGTAGATGAGCACCAAAAATATGTATCTACCATTAAGAAGCAGGGACTTGATGTACTGGAGAAGACTATCAAAGCAGATATTTTGATCCAAATATGAGGTACATTCTGCTTTAAAAGCAGGCTCTGCTCACCCATGGAAGTTTTCTTCTGAACTCTATGCAAATATTGTATTTGGTGAAGCATGCAATATAAATGTCAATGCCATTAATAGCCATAAATATTTTCTCCTTCTAAAAATTTCTATCTGATCCATGTTGTTGACTTACAGTTGAGGTTGCTAATTATTTCCCTAGCGAAATGAACTATTAGTCATGACTAGAAACTCTAAGGAAATGGAAAGCTAAGACAGCATGAAGAATAAACAACCATAGCAACCATTAACTAAGACATGGTGCTGCTGAAGTTAAAAATAAGAAATTATACATTTTCCATCAACCAGTCATGAAAGCCTTTACTCTTCAGCAATAAATTATTACTAGTTAGAGCTTGCAAGTCATGACAAAAGGTGTGTGAGGGTAAATATTAATCAACATATTTGGGTTATTACAGAGCTAACTTTTTGATGTTTTTTTGTGAGGTCTGTGTTAATATAGATGCTAAAATAAAGGTAGTTAGTTTCCTGTTATATATAATGTGTTTCTCATGGGAGGGTTGGAGTAGGAGAGGGCTTGTATAACTATATACAAGTCAGGAAAACTGAAAACTGCTGGGAGTTGCACGCTTACACTGGAGAGTGCTGAAGCGCTTCAGTATGGGGATGGCTGAGGTGCTTACTGAAGTACAAGGCTTAGTAGTATGGGACCAATTGATTTGGCTAATAGCAAAGATGTTACCGAAGAAACATAGTTTCATTTGGAAAAGAAAATTCTTGGGGTATTTGTCCTTGTAATAGCATATGTTGTAACATGAATGTGGAAAGGAATCTGCAACAGCCTATATACCATGTTACAGTTTGGTGGCTATTGTAAAATGTGGGGTGGAACGAGGCAGAGGTAGTTCCTTCAACTAAGTCCTTATAGGCCTCCTCAATAGAGAGGTAATGTGAAAAATCTGTCGTCTTGCTAGAGGCATATGAAATAGGATCCTCTGTTTCTTAGCTGGGGCGGGGTGGGCAGGCAGGCAAGCAAGCAAGCACTAGGCAGTCCCGGTATTTTTTTAATCATCTGCTAGAGGGCACTGTGTTGCCAGAAAGAGCTGAATTAAGGCATAAGGACTTCAGCTTCGTGGTGAAAAGCCGTTCTTGATGTATTTTGCAGGAAAGAAAATGTCTGTTAGACCTCAGACTGCACTGAGTAAGCTTAGAGAATATGCTTTGATACAAAAAAGCTCAATTTTAAGTATATTCTTTTTTAAGATTTTTGTCATCGTTTTATGTAAAAAAAAAAAGTAATCAGAATTGAGGAGTGCTTGGTTACTGAAGTCTGAAGTTTGCCAGCAAATTTCACTAATGTAGGACTAATGCTGTATATAAGTTCAAGTTAAATTCATCAAGGTATTTTAGCCAAAAATAAGGAAAGTGGAATTTTGAAAAATAACTGTGATACTGCACCAGTACTTAGAACACTTTAAATTTTTTATTACATTTTAAAATGAAGTTAAAAATAAAAAATATTTTTTACAGCAGTAAGTAGTCATAAGTTGAAAGTTAATTTCTCTTGATTGAGCCACCACACAAAATCAGTTATTCACAGCTCTCTTGAGAGCACCAAAACTTACCTTAGTAATTCATAGAAACAAAAAAAATAACAAATCCCTTCTGCCTGTCAGACAGGACCTTCACTGTCTGAAATGAAAGACTAATAAGGTGATGCCATCTGCCTATAAAACTGGGCAGGTTTCGGAGGCCAGACTCAGTGCCTACTGGGTGGTTACAGGAGAGGTGAGCAGATTTTTAAGCTGGGGTACGGGGGTAAAGTGTATGATACTACACAAGTGTGGATTCTTGTCATTGACTGCTTAGTAATGGATGATATGGTACTATTCAGATCTGCCCTCTGCTTACAGAAATGTTTAGTATGTAAGAGTGCTGGCTTTATATTCTTTAAGTAGTAGAACATGATGGCATAACTGCCAGGTAGCAGGGAGGGAAGGTCAAATTAAATTTAGTCTCAGGCACCAATGTGATTCCCTCACTGGATTACACCAAGGAGGCTGTCAAAAGATCTGACTGCAGTCCCATATCTGCCTCTCCTCCTATTGCAGTTTGCTTCATGGAAGAGAAGAAATAGGATCAAATTTAATGTTGCTCTTGAGGTGGTTGTTTTTAAAATATTTTATTCCCCCACCATCACGTCCACTCTGTTTTTCTCTTTGGCATATGTTGTCAGTTCCATCACTGGGGCACTGGGGGCAGGAACCAGAGTCAGATGGTAAGAGCAAGACCGTGTGTTCTAGTTGTATGAACCCAAAAAAGGCAAAACTAGATGATACTTTTGAGAGGCAGGGGATTGCCCTTTGTTGTGACAGTCTGAATTAGTTGTAGCATATCAGGGATGCCTGAATGAGAATCTTTCCTGGCTTTTAGCTTCAGCAGTTTATAGTGATTATGTAAGACATCAGTGATGTAGATTTACTGGTATTGGCTTGTAAACTGTAGTCCTATTCCAAGTGGGCTATTATAAATTGTGCTTTAAGCTAGCTGAATGTCGAAAATCGTAAGGGGGCAGGATCACGTTAGCACTAATGAAGGAAAATGGTATGACACTAAATAACTGTTGTTATCAGATACTTCATAAATCCAAGGGAAGAAAAGACTTATGAGGTCATCTAGCCTGTCCATTCTAGACAGACTTGCTGCCTGCAGTACATAATCAGTATCTGCTACTCCAGACTAGCTTTAAATACCCTCACTTTCAGTACTCTTACTGCAGGCATGTAGGAGGAGAAGAGGAGGAAAAGGGGAGTAGACTTCCTTTCTGAAGCCTTTCCTGAGATTTACTTGGGTCTTTTTCTCTATTTTTGTTGGTGGTGGTTTTTTCCCCCATTGTAGCTTTCTACTTCAATGTCAGAAAGCCCTGAAGAAGTGAGGTAACTTTAATCATTCTGGATAGCTATTATCTATATGTGCCTATTCCCTTTTTGAATTTGTCTGAGTTCTGAATCTTCCCCCCGCCCCCCCATCCACCCTGTGGCAGCTGTTTTCACTGGCTAATCATCCCAGTATGTCATAGTGTGTTGAGTGAGACTATTTTCTTCTATTCTTTCCATCCTTCATTTTTTGTCACTCCTCACCACACTTATGCATCTTCCCTGGGTAATTATCCCTTTAGGAGAGAGTGATATCATTATTCCCAAAGCAGAGATGGAAGGGCTTGCCACAAAGAGAGGTAGTGAGAGCAGTGGAGCCTCAGTGGAAGTATTGTATCACCTAGAACACTGCCAAAGTGAGAAGTACCAAAAGGTTGATGTTTATATTGTTTGACTATCGTGAACTTGATTGTATACCTTGAAAAACAAGTACGTACTTAAAGAGAGAGTATACATGTAATTAATGGTTTGTCCATATCTGAGAAGAAAGCACAGAACAGTTATTTAGTCCCTGTGTGCGTTCTTATCCTTATTTCTTTGTTTCATTTATTCTCTAATTGTTTTTTCAGCCCGGTCAAAGAGTTTGGTGATGGGTGAGCAGATTGGGCCTCCCTCCAGATCATCTTCTCCAAATCCTCAAGAACGTGTGCTGAAGTGTGGCTGGCTAAAGAAACAAAGGAGCATTATGAAAAACTGGCAGCAGCGATGGTTTGTACTGCGCGGGGACCAGCTCTTCTATTATAAGGACGAAGAGGAAACCAAACCTCAGGTATGACAAGTTTGAGAAATGTAGGGTATATTGGTTGCGACTTCTGTGTGGGTCATGGTCACTACTTTGATTCACAGCTCATTTCAGATGCTCTGTATTGTAACCAAAACAGTATGCACTTAAGAAGGTTCAAAGGCAAGAGATATTACAGGGAAATTTAGCTACTATGCAGGTGATTAGTAGAGGTTGTGAGAAGGTTAGAAGGCATTTAGTTACTTGCTAGGGCACGTTGACATCAATCTTGGTATGAGCATCTGTGAGACTGGAGTTTGATGGTAAGAGCTATGGAATTTCAAATTGCTGAGGCAGGAGTGAGGAGAATCCTGCTTAGTCAGCTGGGACTCATCTTCCAAATAACCCATTGTTAAGCAGAGAGGTAAGCCTGCTGCTAAGGGCTTGCTTGTGTAGAGTATGAAGATTTTATTGTGTGCCCACATGCAGGACTTGAGAATGGCCTGTAATACATGTGTTAGTGTGTTTTATATACACCTGAGAGTAATTGCTTTTCTATGTGAATTTTGAGAAGAAAGAATTCACCCAAGGCTTTGTGCTGGTTGTGTCTGGAAGGAGGAGTATGTGTCTGAGAATGAAAACTAATTTAGCAGGCTGGGGAGCGATGTGACCGTCTACAAATGGGAATATAATTAAACTGTCTGAAGTTTGCCTTTGTCAAAGCTTTTAGTTTTTTATGGAGCATGAATGAAAAGCACTCCTCCTGGTAGAAACTGCTGGTTAAGTCCTACTGTGCAATTGCAAGGTATATTGGATTGTGTCATAGAACTGATACGAAGTAAACAGTGGAAAGAAAACAGACGGAGGAAGGGGGTAGAATTGGAGTGTTTAGAAGCCAGGAAAGAGAAGAGGTGGTTAGATAACTTAATAACCACTAAATGACAGCATAATAAATCAAACTGGAGTAGGGCTACCTAAAATAGTAAACTTAAACCAGCTATCAGTTGTTTGTGGGACAGCAGATGTATTAAAGCTTTCTGAATCACGCTTAGTCTTGCAAAAGACTAAGGAGATTCTAATTATGTGCTGAACAGCTGTAGAGTAACTTGCTGATTACAAGGGGTAATAGACAGTCAACGTACAACACTACTGTGGGCACATATCTTGTTCACCTTGCAACTTTTTGGTAGCAAATATTTTTCACAATTTTTAATAAATTTGACATTGCACAAGTATATATTTCAAGCCAAATATTAATTAATGGAGTTTGTGACAAATTTCTTACTGTCTCACATGCTTTTTTGTGTGTGTTGCTAGCCTAGCACAAATTTTTTCCAGTTAAGTATGGTTCCCTAAAATAGGTTACGGTAAGAAGATAGTGCTCCTGCACACACGGTATATGTAGAGCTGAGGACATGGCAGTTGTCAGTCTGGACTCTCCACTAAATTCAGGATGATTTTCTGCTTCTCTGACCCTTCTATAGTTACAGCAACTAGTGGGGAGGTATGTTGTACTACAGGATAGGATAAAGTTTATAGCTGAGATTAAAGATTTCTTATTCAAGTTCTTCAGTATGCCTGTAAGACATTCTTGCAGCATTTGGACTAAGGGCCTTCCTAGTTGCTGTAGGATGTTAGGCAGCATGTTTCATGTAGTCACTGACTGTCAGGCCTCTAACCAGAGTAACTGAACAGAGGGAATGTAATTGAATAAACCAGACAATGTCCCTGTACTGCTGCTTCCTGGTGAGTCAGTGTAGGCATTAGAGTGACGGACGGCCTGTGTAATACCATCACCATCCATACACTCATTATAGCCTATTATTAAACTGCTTTATACAGCTGCATGCTTAGCTGTTACACATATTTCATTGTAGAGTGAGAATGGAAATTAATTTTCACTGTGAGCCTAACACAAGCATGTTAGATGTATGAAGATGTTGGCTGCACCTTACACCTTGCATTAACCTAGTCAGTGATTTTATCCTTTGTTTGCTGTGTGAAGGATGGAGAGACTTGAACTTGATGATATAATCTGTTGTTGCTCAGGATCCTGCAAGCAGCTCCTGGAGTTTGCACTTTTAAAACAAGTTCCTTATCTTCCTATACAATGTGTGGAGAGAGCTGGACACTTCTGAACTGTACCAGTGAACATGATGAGAATAGGAGCTGCCTCAGGTAGTCACCAAGAATGCTAGAAAGTTTCTTTAACCTTGTCCTGTTTTGTGGACAGGGTTGTGGTGTGTTTATTGCTGGGGGAGCCATTTTGCATAGAATGATACAGGATTGTGCCCTGACTGTTCTTGTAGTGGTTGTACTCTAGGGTGCACGTCTGACTTCAGCTAGGACTATATGCACGCCACAGGTGAAATGAACTTTTCCAACCTGCAAATAACTATTGCTTGGGATTCTCTGGGGCAAAGGGACGATGGTATAGGTATGCCCACGCAGCTTAAGGAAGACAGCTGTAACCCTGACAGATCTTTGTTACATGCTATGTAGAGATTTAATGAGTTGAAATTAATCCCAAATTTCCTTCAGTTCTGAAGATACCCATGCTTTTTTAAAATCTTTGAGGCTTTAAAATATTAAGTATGGACTGCTAGCTTGTGTGCAAAAACTAAATCAGTAGCTTCACTGAAATTCCCCTTGGTCTTCTGTCTAGTTGATTTATTTATATGTACTCTGGAAGAGGATCATATTGTTTATCTGACAAAGTCAAGTGAGATTTATGCTGTAACATTTTGAGAGAGAAAGCTTAAACAACATTTTTGTTTATGTATGTTGCATTGCATGCTTTTATGAAAACCTGTGCTTCCAGGCCCTTAGTGGGAATTATAGATATTCTTCTATTGAAAATCATTCTGAAAAGTTAAAGCTGTAATCTAATGACATGGCTTGCAGGAGTGAAGAACACTTATTCTGTGGTCTTAATGTATCAAGTACTGTTGAAGGTGTGTGCATCTGTGTACGACATGACATAATTGCAGTTGTACTGTCCACTCCATCAGACTGACTACTGTGCCAAAGATTAGAGAGTATACTTGCAGCCATTGCTTTTCTTGAGTGTGTTCTCAGGGGTTCCCATGAGTAATGTGGGGGTAAGGAGGACTGACTTGCAAAAAGCTTTTTATGTTCTTACTAACTCTGTCAATATGTGTGGGTTTTAAAATAGCTTAGGGGTTTTATTTATTCCCAGGGTAGGAGGTAGCATGCGCCCCTCCCCAGTATCTAGGGGAACAGAAGCTACTCTCAGCTAATTCATTAACCTTTCTTTCTGTATTGACTTGGCATGATAAAAGGCTTTAGTGCTTCTGCAGTGGGCTTGAATTTTGCAGAAAACAGCAAACTTCTAGAATGTGTTCTTACCACTGGACTCAACATGATGTATACAATACTTCTCTGTACCGGTTGAATAACTTGTGAAGCATCTGCAAATTTGTCATGTTGCCTTTCTAGTGTTTTCCTGTTATCTTTAGAATGCCTTCAGTGTGTTTTCTAGTTTCAGTGAACCTCAAAGGCAAAATGTAGGATAATAGGATCATGAGGGAGCAGCAGCAACTACTGATCCAGAAACAAAAGTCAAACTAGTTCAGTAGCATGGCCTGCAAAATCACAACTGTCAAACCTGCAAGCCAAATATCTCTGTGTAGCTGTGTATGTAATTCTGACTATCAGTGTCCCATTGTAGAGAGGTTTTTTTCTTAACATATAGTGGATATCTAGTTTTGAAAAGAGGGGTTACAGATAGCTTGTATAGTCTTCCACAAGCATGCTTTTCTACAGAAATATTTTGACTATACTTACAAAACAAGTTATTCACAGTTCCATAAAAGCTGTATATGTGTGTACTTCTAAACTCTTGTGAAAACACACAGCTTAAGGCTTGAAATACTGTCATGTAGACTAGTCCACAATCTATCTGGGGTTAGTTTGGGCTATTTCATCCTTAGAATTCAGGGTTGGAGATAATACATTGGTATAAAGCTGTTGTAGAAATTTTGACCCCCAATATTCTCCTGCTTAATTCTTGTAAGAATTTGTAACAGTTACTAAAGTTAAATGTGATGGTATGAGAATTAGGATAATCAGTGTTTTGCCACCACCTGTGCCTGTTGAGGGACTCAGTCAAAAAAAGGAAGCTTTCCACTCATGTTTCTTGTGTTACAGCTCCACAGAGCCCAGTACAGGGCAAGACTTCTCATTTGGTCGTGTTAGGAACACTTGTCCTCTTAAGATTCTCCCTCAAAACACCAAGGCCTTGAGAGGTGATGCTATCATCAAAAATTGGATGTGAACATGCTGGAAGTTCTGTAACCTACTGAATGCACCCTGACTTGCTCAGCCCTCTCAGGCTCCCAAAGCCTGAGGTAGGAATAATTTAGTCATGAATTGAAGTTTATATCTGGGGCATGCTTTCGCATATATGGAGTTAGACCTTGGAGAATTTAAATTGATTTAATCCATCATTAATTTACTTCCCAAGAAAGATTGCTAATGCAGTCTGAGTGGCTGCTGGACAAGGACACATCAATCTGTTTAAATTCAGTAATGTCTTTCTACCAGTGACAGCAACTGTCAGAAGTGATACACACACACGCCCCTGCTAAGATGAATCGGGCTTTTTCTACCTTTTCAGCTCTGTTTACTTGGTGTTCACTGTAGTATGCCAGGCAGATTGGACAGCTGTGAGATAGGTACTCTGTTACTAAGGTCAAAGTAGTTAGGCTGCTGTACACACCACACTTCCACTATGGCTGCAGCAAGTCCTGGATTGCTTCTACTGCCCCATGCCTGTGACTGTCTTTCTGACTTGGTGTTGTGGTTTTTTGGGTGTTTGGGGTTTTTTTGTGATTTGTTATTTTTAAATGAACTCTGCTACATAGTGATCTTCCTTTTCAACTCCATTTCATCAGTGCTGGTTAAAAGGAGACTAAGAAGTCACTTAAATGAGAACTTCCTGTAGAATACAGAAAATCCAATAAGTTCTGAAAAGGATTAAAAAAGAAATGCATTTTGTCTGGGAAATGCTTTTGTTTAGGGTGTTAGTTCAGGCAATTTATGCCTCTATCTTCTAAAGTAAACATCACCCTCATGTACCAAAGGTGTGTCTTAGTGGGGGGAGGGGAGATGAAATTGTACCATATGGTGTGTTGGGCATGGAGAAAGTCCAATTGCTTAGTTTTGAAGGAGAGTGACCTGAAGCAAGCAAATTGCAGCCTCTGGAAGGCACTGCAGCAATAGGTTTTGGGTTAATCCTTTGACTTCATCACTGACTGTTTCCTACAGAAAAAATGGGCTTTCTGAAACTCTAGTTTGATGGCACTTTTCTGTGACTGGCCCCTGCTCTTCACTGTAAATACACTCTGAATCTCCTGCTGTGTATATACTGCTGTACATCTTCACTATTCCATGCTATAAAATAGCAAAAAAAGGCATTTATATCATTGGATTTTGCCTAAATGTACATGACCTGGCTATATACATTTGGAAAGCTTAATAATTCGGGCTGAGGGAAAGAACCCTCCACAAAAGCTTGCCTTTTTCTGAAGTAACGCCAGGCTTTATTTAGAGTCCCAAGTTTGCTTGATGATAAATATGAGGTTTAGACAAGGGATTTATTCTTGCTGTGTAATATTGGATAAAGAAGGCCTAACTTTTATTTTGTACTGATTTCTAGGCACTTACACTTATTTTGAGACTGGCAAGTTTTGCATAGAGGGCTTCTTGAGAGGACTGCACCTTAAAGGGAGGGAAGTCCTCTACTGTCCCGAACAACTTTTCTTTCTATAAAATGTAAATTGGTTCTCAAAGGAAGGCAGCTGTTAGCATCTAAAAGGATTATATCATCTGACAGAAATCAAGTATTGCCAGGTTCCAAATAATTCCTGATAATCTCAGAGTCTGATGGGCTGGAATCAACTGATATTCTATAGTTTTAATTGTTGTATGTACATTTCTAGCTTGTATTAAAAAGATAATAACACAAAAATGTAAATTTACAGCCAAGAATTCATAAACACCAAATTTAAGTTAAACCAACAAAATTACCTGAAGTATTCGGTGTTGCTTTTTTCTAACTTTGTGATTTTAGGGGTCGTTTCTTGTGGCTTTTTGGCATTCTTGTCTTTGGCTAGTCTGAAATCCTTCCTGACTTCAATTGTGTAACTTAAATATTTTATTTTTCATTTGCTTGTGCAGCACATCCTTTTAAACTATTTTTGTTTCAGATAACTACCTGATAAAAACCAGACTGAGAAAAGCAATCCTTCTACTCAAGCCAAAATTTGAGGCTACTCCTTATCAAAGTATCTGAAGCTTTGGGTAAAGGCAAGATTCAGGGTTCTGTCTTTGAAAATCATGCTGTGTTCATTTAACACGGTTTGATCCTTGTTCCTGGATGACACAATATTCTAGAACACTATCTCTACCTTCCATGAATCTCATGAGTTGCAGTGTTTACAAGGCTTGGGAGACTTTCTTTGGAAATTTGATTATCACTTTCTGGGAAAGAACAGTTTAGCTATGGTGGCAATTGTAACACTCTAATTTTCCAGGATGCTGGTATCAAAAGTATTTTGTCCTTTTAGATAAGTTCTCAGAGTTATATGGATGGAGAGACTTAATCCTTTTAGAAATCCTGTTCCATAGGTGGTCTGACCTTACTTAGAAGCTGGGTCTTCATGGTGGAGGTTACACTGCAGAGAGGTACATGCTCTGCCCATCTGTCCTATTCTCTTTTAGTGAAAACCTTTTATCCACCTCACAGCTGATCAAATAGGGACAGAAGCTCTGCTCTGGTATTCTGGTGGGCAGTGCTCCATGTTTCCTACAGTAGGGGAAAGGGAAGAAGAAAAGGTCATTCGGGTCTATCCCTTCTTCCTCACTCCTGCAATGCAGCAGATGTGCAAGTTGCAGCATCCATTTTTGCAGGGACTGCAGCAGCGAAGGAGACAGTTGTCTACCTGTTTTGGGTTGCACACCCTATTGGGAAATTAGGGCATAGGGGAAGGTACTGTGTAGCTTTGTTTAATAGCTCTCTTCCCTTTTTCCTTTTTAAAAGAAATGTTGACTTCTGCCTTCCATCTTTTTTCCTTCTAAATGTATCCCCTTGAAAATTTCTGGGCTGAGTAGCCTAGAACCAGGACTACTTAATAGTCTTTCAGTGGTTTTAGCATACTCTAGTCACAGTTCACTCTGGCTACCAGCATTGGTTAGCTGTTAGTTTTGCACATAAAAATATGTAATGTCTGCTTTAATGCTTTACTCTTCCCATCTAGGAGGCTTTGGGGAGCCAACAGGTGCTGCTTTGGTCCCTTGTGAAATTTGGTTGAGTTCCTCTGGCTCTCTTCTGAGCTCTCCCTGCTGTCACCCTTCAGCGTTTTTTTCCCCCCTTACAAATCTTGGTTTCTCAAATATGTCAAATATGTTATGAAGAACTTTACAGTGTGCTACGAAACATCCAACCTGATCTTTTGATGTTGCGCTAAGCACAGAATTTTTATTTTTAAATGCAAAGGAACAAAATTGAGATAGAAATGTAAGTGTACAATTTCCACAAAGTGAAACCAAGGCTATCTAAATGGAAGGCCTCAAAAAGTCTGACTTGTGTAAGAATGTTTCTTTTCTCTGATCACTTTGGCTTTCCTGTAGAAGGAACAGCATCAGTCTGCACTTTGAATATTCAGCATATACAATCACAGTAATTTTGCTTCTGGAACTTGTATTTTCTGATTTTTTTTTTTTGTTAGTTTTTTAAACATAGCAACAATGGGGTGCTGATGCATATCTGTTGGGTATAGAGTAGTGTTTATTCTGTAGATCATAAATACTAAAATCTAGGGTTTCTTGCATTTCTACCTGTACGCACTGGCCTGCAATATGTGATTAACTGGAGTAGTTTTTAATGAATTCTGGATGACAAATTCACTGTTCTAGAATGATGGTATGGGTTGTCAAGAGGAATTAAATCAAAGCCTGATGCCACTGAGGGATGGCAAAACATGGAGCCAGGTTGCTGAGTCTGTACTGACATGGCAGGTTTAGTACTGGCTTGTGAAGAATGAATTTGGTTACTTGTGAATCTCTTTTCAGTCTGCAACAAACAGGTTCTTTCAAAGCAGCAAGTCACTTTAATAGGGTGGGCTGTCAGCTGGAATACCAAATTGTAAACCTTTGTGACTTGGAGCTTATTTTCTAGCTGAAATGTTTTTCATCTCAAGCACTAATGTTCTGGTAATTGAATTGTAGTAGTTCTTGAATATTCTATGTTCAAAGAAAAGACTAGAACTGAACTAAGATACATTTAATACAGATTGGTTTATTACGGTGGTTTCTCCAAACAAAGCATCTGTAGGAAAATGTATTACCAAGGGGCACAGCCAAGAAGTTATGCCATTACTTATGTAATGGAAAATAAGATAACTGGTTTCTCTATTTTATGGAGAAGATAAAAAAGGTTGTCTTGTGCCAGTTGAATTTCGGTATTTTCTGTCTCATGAGACACTAATTGTATTACTCAGTAATATGGATAGGGAAGCTGATAAAGAGCATAACTGGGATTAATTTTTATTACCAGTGTTTTTATGCTCCAATGTGTCTTGGATCTGGCTGTTGCCGGATGGGTTGGAGAGAATGTAACTGCACGTGTTTACTAGAGATACGCATGAAAACAGTTGACTGAAACAACTTTTTTTCTGCTCAGCAAATAAAAGATAGTTTGGTCTCAGCTTCCATTGCAGGGCAGTTCAGTGTAGTAGGAACTACTGATTACAGTCTTCAGAGCTTAACTCCTGAGAATCATAGTTCTTAACTGCTTTTTGTCTATCTTATTGTGTGTGTATCCTATAGAATGTTAGCTGGAAACTCTTTAAAATATCACAGATAAAACAAAAAAAAATTTAAAAATGGAGAAGTGGAAGTTAAAACAGTGTGTTCATTTTTATTCCACCTATGTTACTGGACAAGAGCTTCCCATGATCTGTCTTTCAATTTTTCCATGGATGAAGATGATTTTATTAACTTTGAAGATGATATGCCACTAATAGTTATGCAGCATTCCAAAACTGGAATACATTGTGTTATTTAATCTGAATTCTAGCAGCATTTGAAATCAGGAACTAAAGGGGCTCAAATTTCTTGCTTGGAAAACTATACTCTCTGGTTAAAAGGTAGTCCTGTTGTCTTGCAAACCTGAATCAGCTGCTGTCCTCTGTTATCTTCCCAGGTGGGAATTCCTGTGTTCTGACAATCTCCAGAAAATGGGCCATTTTTCTTCAATTGTAATACTTTTCTTCAGTTTGTGAATAAGGCTTCAAAAATAGAACCTCAGCTGCCACATGGTTTGCAGGCTGCAACCAGAAATTAAAAGGCGAAGGAAGAGTAGCTGTAATGTGAGATCAAACTTTTGCAAAGGATAGTAAGTTTCAGAAACCAGGGAGAACCATGTGGTTTTGCTGTTGCAGAGGGAAGATCATTTGACCAGAAGTCTCCAGTGTGAGACAAGAGGTGAGGCAGGTTCATAACCAGCTCAATCTTTTTCTTACTCAGGACGGTGTGTTTGAAAAGGAGATGAGCTCAGTGGAAGAATGGGGCTTAAATTTGCTATGCCTGTTATGTTTACCTTCTTTTCTTTATCCTCCTTGTGGCCTTTCCCCTTTCACTGGTGTTTGTATCCATTACAGGGTTTGATACTACTGCAAGGCAATCAGGTGAATGAGCTGTCACCTAATCCTGATGAACCAGGGAAACATCTCTTTGAAATTACCCCAGGTAGGCCAGAATTTCCTTGTACCTTCAACATATCATCTCATTCCCATCTATTGTAATCAATGACAATTGAACTGTATGCTTCACTTCTAAGTATACCAATACACTAGTCAGGTTATCTAGAGAGACTGCAAAATGGGTCTTGACAAGACTACTCAGTCATATATTTTGGGTATAACTTATGCCATGGTACCTCAGGAAAAATAGTAGTTGAGATGCATCTTGCTCCTTGATTTTTCTGTTTGGAGGGGGTTCCTTGCCTGGAGTGCTTTGTGGTCTCCCAGCTGATGTGTTTTTCTGGTTGTTATGGGAGAAACTAACAGAATTTATGGAAGAGGGGCATGGATGTAATTTCTTTCATGTATACCAGTGCCACCCTCCTCCCCTTCCCCCCCAATTGAATTTCTTGCAGACTTGAGTTTGCCCTCTGGTTCCAGGTGGGAAAATAGTCATTCTGCACTTCTTACCCAAATTCTCAGGTTATATTGCTGTAGGCTTCAGAAGAATTGTCCCAAGCCAAAGGTGACTAGCTTCAGTGGAGTTGTTAAGGCAATACCACATGGCTACTTGAAAGAGGCTACCTAGAGGGGTGGAAAAGTTATATTGTGTCACAGTGTAGTTACGAATCCCTGGACATCCCATGTTCTTATGTATTTTGACACGGACCTTCTCCGTGTTCCCTGGAAAAATTTAGTCATAGTGCACCAGTGTTCTGCCTGAAAATTTGGGATGTTTTCCCTACCTTGTAGAGCTAAATCCATTCATGTCTCTAGCAAGCTTAGTTCCTACATGGATAGCAAGTATTGAAAAAGGCTATAAATAACCAGTCAATACAGAATGTGACTCGGCACAGACGTCACTGGAGAATGTGGCCTGAAGAGTTCTCTGTTCTGTTCACAGTACATTTATTCTGTACTGGGTTTGGCATAAATGCCTTTTCTTTTTTGCGTGTCTTCTGAAACAACTGTTATGTGTGGT
Source organism: Hypotaenidia okinawae (assembly GCA_027925045.1). Taxonomy (NCBI): domain Eukaryota; kingdom Metazoa; phylum Chordata; class Aves; order Gruiformes; family Rallidae; genus Hypotaenidia; species Hypotaenidia okinawae. Next base: position 20,061,386 of record BSDF01000008.1, on the reverse strand, counting down.
TGCCAGCCTGCAGAACACCCACATAATGAACAGCACTTAAACGGATGCCAGATAGCAAGGGGGGCACGAATGATCTTGTAGGGCCCAAATCATTATTTTCCACCACTTCCCATCTTCTCTTGTTTTGGTGTGTGGCTGTGATCATGTATCTATCTAACTGTGCCACAGTTCTCCCACTGTAAACTAGGACCATGTAGTTTCTATGGGGCTTATGAGATTATTTTTATTTTTTTAACTTGACTAAGTCAGGGATCTGGTGAATACAGGTACATTCCATAGCCATAAATATAGATATGGAATTTTACTGTGCTTGTAAGTAGCAAAGTTTTAACATTCTTAAAATGTTCCCATAGTGTCCCATTGCCAACTAATCTGGCAAAGACGACAGACAAAGATCTCCGAGCAAGGAAGTGTCCAAAGATATCGCAAGTCAGTGGTACCATTTACCTTCAAAACCCTATTCTGTGATCAATAGCTAAGGCTCTCAGCATCCTCATTGCTGGTACTGTTGCTGGGATCTTCCTGCCTTTCTTCTGCAGGTTGTGTAAAGCTTGGCTGTGTAAGCTGCTTCCTTGGAGTGCAGGGGCTAGAGTAACAGCATGTCCTGTGCTGTAACAGAGCATGTATTGATTTTCTGCTGAGTAACAAGAACTAATGATGGGCATTGTGTATTATTCATGTTTCATCAAGTTAATTTCTAAGCTGTATAATGCAGCTGGGAGAAGGGTTAACTAGGGACATGAGAGACTGCAGAATAGTTCTACAGTCAAACCAGTGTTAGATCTGGTGGCAGGACTTCCTGAAATACCTCCTTTGGCAGAGATGTTCTTTATCTTCTTTTCTGGGGAAACTATGTAAATTTCTGTGTTCTTTTTAACCCATTCTTGCTTTGCTCCTTCACAGCTGCTGAAGTTCCAAGTGGAATGTCAGGCTAAGGTATGGGCTGTCAAGTTCCAGTGTACACAACAGGTTGGGGGGAACATGACACTTTTATAATACTTCATGAAATTATCAGGGTAGGGTGAAGTCCATTGCAAAGCTTTAACAGTTTGGGGTAATCATCACACAGCAGTTGGTGTTTCTAGATGGAAATAACTGCTTTACGTTACTTGGGAAAGGAGTGCATGTCTGGTAACAGGAACAGAAGCTGACTGACTACTAGGGGCAACAGAGCAGCCATGTGTTAGCCTGGGGTTACAGTGTATTTCAGAGTGGTGTAATGCATTGTGCTAAGAAGCACAGGGATTGATCTCTGAGAATGTCTTAAGGAATATTGATGGTTTAAATGCTCCTGAGATTTCACCTTTTAGAAAGATGATACTTTTAATGCCCTATGGAAGATGGTTGATCTGCTTTTATTCTCTGGCCTTTGCAGTACTATGAGATGCTCAAATTTCTTTACAGAGTCTGAGATAATTCTCTGATATAGTAACGTTTCCAGGGTCAAGGAAGGGACTCTCATAAAGGTTCAGAAGTTAGAAGGTGAAAAGCTTTGTCTTTTGACAGGTGTGGCAAGGGTTATTACCATCTGATTGGAGAATTGCTTTTCATTGTAGTAAACTTGGTGTCTGTTAAGAAGTCAGAATGGATTCATTTGATCTTTTCATGAAGAGTAAGAGTGGAAGGATAGAAACATGAACCAGAATTTTTTATATGCATTACCTGGTACCTCTCTGGCTACTATACTCTCATATGAAGCAGGAGAGACAAGTTTGTGTTCCACTGGGTTTAGACCAGGAACCTAAATCTGTCACCTGCACAGTGGGCAAGTACCCTCAGTGACTACTGTGGGTTATTTTTCTGGGAAAGATGTTTTTGCTTCACTTCTTCCAGTTGAATCCTTCTAGAGTAATTCTTGACCAAAGAAAATATGCTCTTTTCTATATCACCAAACTGGTATGTTATGGTTGAAAGCAGCCTTGCTTGCTGAAAAATTCCTAAACGAAATGCATGGTAGACATCTTGGTGTCTCCTTATCACCAACGACCACTAATTCCTGTTTCTTGTCACAGTGCTTTCTGCAAAGATCAACAGTGATGGCTCTTAGTTGGGTCTTTCTGTGAAAACGAGTGCAGTTTTGTGACAAGTTAAATTTTATTTCACTGGAAATTACAGCTGAAGGGGCTGATCTTGTTTTCTTCCTTTCCTCTTGTCTTCTTCCCCAATATCTAATCACATCTCTCACTTCTGCCCTTATGACTGGTAAAAGTTTCAAACCAGTTGGGCTTCAGGTTGATCCAATTAAGCTTGATGAATACTGCACCCTTAGGTTGCTTTTTGTGTTCCAGTTCAGTAACACCACCAGCCCTCTCTGTACATGCTTGATTAGCATGTGGAAGGTATTTTTCAAAAAACTTTATAAGTCAAAGCTCCTGTGGCATGTTCCTCAATTATAAAGAGTAAGTTCAATATAGGCAGCTTTCCCTTACAAGAGATCTGCATTCAGTAGTCACTCCTTTAAAACTGGACTAGGGATTACATTCTGCGAGAAGTTAAGCTAGGACAGAGTGAAACGCTCCACCCAGGAACTCTTATGCAGACTTTGTGTAGAAACTATTTCACTGCCACCTTTGTGCTATGCAACAAATCAAAAGGCACAAGTCCTAACACTTGCAGGGACAGTAACTGGTGACTACTTGTTCTGTAGGAAGTCTGTCAGTGTCATTGTCTTACAGAGCAGTGGTAATGGCAGTTTGTTTGTCTTGTCCCAGTAGGGTGAATGATGCCTACAAAGCGGTCTGCTCTGTGATATGCTTCTGTGTTCCAGGTGATGAACACCAACTAAGTTACTTTTGTGGCCTTTATCTTAGTTCCTGTTGAGATGGTATGTAATTAAAATACCTGGAGGGGAAATGAGAAATTCAGACATTTAAAAATCATTCCATGTTCTCTATTATTCAATGCAAATTGCAATTCTAACTAACAGCAGGAAACTGAGTTTGCTGCTGGTAATTAAATTTTCTCCTGAAGCCCACAGCTGATAGCCAACTGTGTGTATCTGGATATGTGATGATGTTTGAGTGTTTTATTTTGGTTTCTGGGATTTGACACTCAGCATCCTAATTAGGGAAATGGCAGCAAATAACATACTTCTGGGTCCTACTGGAACGAATGAGACATTGCAGTGTACTTGGCAAGTGAAAGCTGTGGTCATCAAAGGTCAGTGGTTTTGCTTTGACATGTGGGAGAAGATTGTCTTTGCAGTGGAGGACACTGTCTGATCTGTTTAACACTTCTAGGTGTCTGAAGTGCATCTGAGGGCACACAAGTATTTGCATGTCACTAAAAGTGATAACTGTCTTTTGGAACATGAGATAAGCTTGCCATTTATTAAGGAGGGAGAAATATAAAAAATCATCTCTAAACTGTCTTTCCAAAAGAGGGCCCAGAATGATAAAATTGCAAAATTTCTTTGCAGGGACAGTCTGAAAACTTCTTTGTTACTACATTATAGCTTGAGTTGAGGACCTTAAAGGTAACACAGTCTTAGCACTAAGTGACAGGTACAACTCCTTGGCTTGTTCCAGCTGGACAGTCTTTTTACATGCTAGATGAGTGCAGTCTGAGACTCCTTGCAAGTGTGTATCCTGTACTGCCATGCAGTTGGCAAGTTGTGCTTGCTCCATCTGCTCCTGAACACTAGATGGTGCTGGTTCTTTCCACCTTGTGCTTGGGACACTTGCTGTCAGTTGTGGCATGTCTCGATTCGGAGCTCATCCTGTGAGAGGAAATCAGCCACTCGTTATTGTTTACTGTCGTCTCCTCAAAATCAAATTAATAAGTAAGACTTCCCTCACAATGTTATTACCTAGCCAGAATATAGTGTCCTGCCATAAGCATCTTAGTCTGTCAGAATCCACAAGGTACAAGGAAATGAATGCTTTCAGGTGCTGTCACTGATACCAAAATCAAGTCTTTGAAAATATTAAAATTGTTTTTAATCTTAAGTTGAAAACAATTTATTTGTTACGGAATAATAAAGCTTTTTCTATATAGACTTGGACAGTAATGACTCTGGGGAAACCACTTGAACTTAGACCTCTACTATTTCAGGATAGCGTATGGACTACAGAATTACTGGCTATTTTGTGGCTTCTGACTGTTAACCCTCTCTGCTATTCTAAGCTGGATTAAACTTACTTTTCAAAGTATACATCTTCATCTTCATATTTTTCAAATTTTAATGAATTGGCATTGCCTCTTCCATCTGGGTGGAGGGTAAAGAAGTTTGATCAAGCCACCCACTGCATTGCTGCTTAAGAATCTGCCAGAAATAGAGATACAAATTGTTATTTTGAGGGTAATTCCTTTAAAAATTCTACTGAAATACTTCAACTTTTTAAAAGTTTAATGCTTGTCCAGACATTGACAAGTTCATTTGGCACCAACAGAAGTATCAGTCAGCTGCCAGTATTTCTAGGCTTGTTGTATAAATGAATTTGAGTTGGAAAACTATTTTAGTAAGTTAATAGAGGAACTGGATTCTCTCATGCAAGTAATAGGTGCTAGCAACTAAAATCTTCTGCAAACAAGGCATCTCTGTTTACTGATGTCCTGATCCATACTTTCCCTGAATACTTTTCACTTGATTGTGGCATGTCACTGAATACCTCTGAAAAGAGGATGTGGGAAAAAAGTGACTGAAGCTTTCTCTCTGAATTTGTGTAAGCTTACTGATTTCAACAGTGTTGTATTTAGTCCAGTAATACATTCTTACAACTTGACCAATACACTATTGCCTACTGAAGGTGATGTATCATTCCTGGTACAGGTCATCAGACTGCATCCAGACTTTCATAGTTAGGCTCCTTTTTTCTCCCTGAGGGCTAAGAGGTGCTCTGATAGTTTCAGTTTACCTTATGTTATCAACTTAAAACATCTTGAAGGGCATTGGGAGGCAACTGCAGCCTGTAAATTGCTTTTTACTTTGTGTGGGTTTGGGTTTTTTCCCTAGCATATGCAATGCCCAAGGCTTATATTTGCGTTTGGCAAGCCAATAACCTGGATCATGAAGTAAACAAGATCATGCCTTTGTTTCATTAGAAGCGTTTGATCTGCTCCAAGTTATACATCCATCAGTACTCTGGGGCCCTTGGAAGTTAAAAGTAGGCCTGGAAATGGGATGTGACAGCTTATGTGTTCTTCAGTCCTGGAATTTGTATGCTCAGGAGAAGCTCTGCATCTGGTCCCTGATCAGTAGTACCAGCCATCTTTCATGTGTGCGCTGGCTTTCAACAAGAATGCTGTTTTTTACAGCTTCAATTGCAACAGCATGAGACCTGCTGGGAAAGGCGCATGAGGCTTAAGGAGTTTCATTAAAAGCTTTTTCTGCTAGTACAGATCATTAAGACATAATCTCTGACTGTTACAGAACAGTCATTTTTAACCCACTGTATTCCTCAAATTCAAATATGTCAGCACAGCATTTTGTGTAGACTGCCCTTTGGGTATAGAAACACGGCTCTGTAAGGTGATGGCTGCTGTTGCTGGAATGTAGAGGCATCATTTGATCCCATCGGATTGGCTTTTTAGTGCAAATTAGGTAAGATTTTGAAATCTTCCTGCTGAGGCATTCCAAAGTAAGCTCTGCTATTGTGAGTATTCTGCCTTAAGGATAATATATTAAGCCCTAAGGCATGTGTAGTTAGTAGAGATTTTTTCCTAAGCATCTCTGTGAAAGAACAGCTTTCTTTTCATAAAGATATGCTTATCAAAATGTCAGCATGATCAGTTATATAATATCTTCTCTAGATTTCTTGCTTATCTGGAAAAAATGTCTGCAGTGCTGTATTGCAACTTCTGTGCTCTGGTGATGCTGTTGCAGGTTAAGCTTCATTCAGCCCTCGAAGCAGCTGTGTTCCCATTTGCGATGAAGATGAGTGAATTGTCTGTAAGATTTATGCTATGTTTGGGACCCCAGAGGCTAAAAGAGTACTCTAGTTTAGTAGATGCAAAATAAAATTAGACACATGATATATGGCAGTGTAGGTCATAGCACATGGCAAATTTTAGTGGCAGTAAACGTAAGCATGAGTAGTCAACATCAGCATGAAGAAAGAAAACATCAAGCTAAAAGGAAGTTTACTACTGAAGCACCTGCTCCATATATGTTTTAGCAGCTCAAAAGTCATACTATGGTGAGTTGATCTCTAAGCCTTGTAGGTTTTGGCCCTTTGTTTGAAGTTCTGATTATCTGATTTGCCTTGTTCAGTTCTGTCTTGTCTCTAGCTGATCTGTTGCAGTCTTGGTAAATAACGAGTATGATACACTTGAGATTAATTGGCAGGGTTGTACTGGTTGTGTGGACTGGAGATGCAGTCATGTTTCCTCACTCTTTTTCTTCATGATCCTAGGGACTGCGTTCCTCTATTTTTCTGTACTCAAGCTTTTTAAGGGTCTGCATGCTGACGCTTTCTTTAGCTGTGATACTAGAAGTAAGCTGCCGAATTTGGGGTGGCTTATGATTCTTTGCTGAAGTTCCTAATTTTTTTAATACTCCATGCATCCTGAACCTCTCAGTGGATATAAGTATGTGCTTACAGGTTTCATTGTTTATAATAGCAAGTATAAAGAAAACATGTATTTGTTTCTAACTAAAATTTTGTGGACAGGACAGTAGCTGGTTTGGTTTCTTTTTTTTTTTTTGCAAACCTGCTATGCTTCTACTGCGGTCATTACAGAACTGCTGTAACATCTGTAGCACTTATTGACTTTTGGGTTTACTCTGACTTCCTACCAGCTTTGAAATGCTGTGGATTTGGTTTCTCTGATACGTGCAGCAGGTTCAGGCTGAGCAGAATCTGAAACTGTATCAGTCACATTACATTCACTGAAAAGAGGGGAAGAAACAGGATTGGTCTCTAAACCAATACAGGATGGCACATAAGTGAAAGAAACCATAGTATTTGCTGCCCAGACTGCTCCTAAAGGGAATTCTGACACACCAGAAAAATCCCACAAAAAAAACCCCCAAGACCCCCCCCCCAACAACAACAGAAACAAAGTCCACACACAAAACCCAACCAAAAAAGTAAACCCACCAAAAAAATTCAAGTCACAGCAACAAAAAAAACCCAAACCAACCTTTATTTACAGGGGAGGGAAGGAACATTTATCCAAAAGCATTAAAGCTCATCATATACTGATAATCCTGTAAGGTAGCACTGCTGATGCTGTTGAGGTACCTGTTAGTGCTGGTAGCTTAACCCCTCAGTATAACATGCTGGCTTGAAAATACTAGCTGGAAGTCATTCTGGGGAGCAAAGGTATGAAAAATAAAGCACATATCCTCCTCCTCACACAGCCCACACAAATGTGGGAGGAAAGGACAACAAAGCTGTTCAAGTGCTGCTGCTCCAGAACCCAAAAGGAATTCTAATTGGGAGACAGCTATCTGGGGTGTTTATGAAACTGTGCCTTTGAATGATGTGCTAATACCAGTTTGAAGTGGCAGCTGGCCTGCTGTCAAACAGCTGTGAGGGTTCACAAGCAAAACCCACTCTGAAATGCTTTAGGGATAACTAATGTGCTATCAGCGAGAACCAGCTTACACTGGGCTGTCTGAACTTGGTGGGGGGAAAGAAAACATGGCAAAGATGTACTGCCTAGGGGGACAGGTCAGACTTATACTTTGTTCCAAAGTTACCATGCTATAAAGTAACAGGAACTTAACATTACCTTGTAAAAACTTCCCTTAATCCTCATACCTGGCCTTAAGTATTTCTCAAGTCGTGGTTACATACGAGGAGTGGGGGAGGAAGGCTAGGGTGTTCAACTGACTTACATGGGTTTTTTAATGATTTTCAGATTCTTATCAGAAAATACACATGCCTGTACTTAGCCTTACCCCTGGGTAGGGCCCTATCAGTGGCTCATAAAACATACCTGTAAATTTATTCAAAATATTATCTTGCATTATGCGGGAACTTAGACTAGATTGTCACACTGGTCCCTCTTGGGCGAGATGTTTAGGACTTAAATTTAAAAGGTGTGAATCACTGGGGGAAACGAATTGGTCTGACACCCGCATTGTTGAAAATGCAGGCTCTGAAGAACTAGTACAACATGAAATATGACAGAACATGCAACAAACGGAACAGTGTGGTTTCCCTGGTACAGGCAAGAGAAATGCTGACATTAATCACATATTTTTTAAAAGTGCAATTTTATTACTTTAGGGTGTCCCTCTAGACTGGCAAATTAAGGAATTGATTTTGTGTGGTTTAAAATTAATCAAGTACAAGAGTATCTGTCTTTTCCCATAACTTCCTGTTGTTCAAAAAAATTTAAGCAACATATGGATGTGAAACTTTTGGCTTGTCCAGTATGTGTGAAGTTCTTTGTGATTACAGGATCCTGAGAGAAGCGCTTGTAGATGCTTGGATGTTGAATTTAGGTGCATTTCGGGACACTGAGAAATTCCTCTTTCCTGATAGCTTTGTGGTCTGTAGAGAAGTTAGTTCCACTGACTCTGTATTACTTGAACAGAACCTGTTGCTCTGGTTAAACTTTTTTTGCTTAAATGGAGGGTTTCATGACAGTTTTGATTGAGACCTTGTTATTAATCAGCATGACTGTGTTTCACTTCTCTATTGATGGTTTTCTAGGAATAGTTTTAACTCCCCATGCTAGTTACCTAGGTATAGTTTCCTTATAGAGCATGCATGAATATTTCTAGATGTATCCTCTGTTAGGTAAAGGCTGTCATACTATTTTAAATTTTGCATTGCACTACATTAATAGATGTGAGCTATGCTTGACTAAAGGATTTAAGTTTTGTGTTTTTATTAATGACACTATAAATTACATTGTTTTTATTAGCAGTCTGTTTCTAAACAGAAGAAGGAAAAAAAGCACTATTTATGACAGGTACCTGAAATGCTGTTTTGCACATCACCATTTTTCTATCTTGTTTTCAAGAAGATTTTAAGAGTAGCTCAACACAGCACTGAGAACCCTTTTAGAAGTGTGGGTAATCTGTGTTGAATTTGCATTAAAACAATTTTATTCTCGTAAGTTTATTATAAGCTCCACAGCACCTCTACTGTACCCATAACAGAGGCTCTTCTCAATGTATGGTTGTATAAAAGCAGTGAAGCAACTGGGATCAGGAGGGATTATGTTCTGTTTAGTGTAGCACATTCTGATAAGCTTAATCATCCTGATTTTCTTCTAGCACTCTAATTGAAGTGAATGTGACTTCTTCCATTAGGATGACAAAGTTCAGGTAACATAAAATTATAGGACTCTTCCTCTTAACAGACTCTGGGTGTTTACTTTCTTCAAGTTTATATCTTCTATCCCTGTTCTGGCAGGTGCATAGCCCAGTGCATGCACGTTGTTTCAAAGTCTGGCTTTGAAACTCAGCCGGAGGAGATAGATGCATATGTGATTGCAGGATTAGGCAGTGTATTCTACATCTGTAAACAATTGCTCGCTCATCTATTTGAAGTCCGGTTAAGATGATGTTGATATCTGTGCCTCCGTGTGGTACCAAAGATGCTATATATCATGCTGAAATCATGAAGCATTGCTAGTACTGGGGTTTGATTTTAATCAACAGCTGTCTGACAGTCATGAAAACTTGGGGGGGAGGAAGTGTTTGAGATAAAGAAAAAAAAAATCTATGGAATTGAAAGCATACACTGTTTGAAAGAGTATCTGTGAGGTCATGAGGAAGGATCATTATAACCAGTTGTATATTCTTTGCATTGAAGGACAATTGTACAAACAGTATTTCTTCCCTGGATTTGAAGCTGTGGATTTTGATACAAGGATTTATCAGACCTGACTGCTAACTGGAATGAAGAAGAGCCCTGCCTACGTTAGGAGTGCTATGCTGGTATCATTATGTCAAAAGAAAGCCTGTACTGGCATACTAGTGCAAGGTGGAGAAAGATTACTTAACATAAATATAACTGTCTACAAAGATTATCATCCTTCTAGCCATTTTGGTGTGTGAAACCTCCCACTCCACAGAGGCCATAAATGGTCTGCTTTGAGACTATATGGTTTGTCAAATGAGTCAAAACGATGCCTTCTGGGAAGGTTCAGCAGAAGATCTTTCCCAGACTAAGTTTCCTGTGCTCTGTTTTGAGAGGACAGACCAGGGTTCAGCAGCTTTTCTGTCTGTCTTGCTGACAGTGCACAGCATGGAAGAACGCATCAAACCTTTAGTTAGCTCTGTAACCCAAACACATCACAGCAGAGAATAGAGAAAGTTAGTACAAACAGAAACATTGGTCAAGAGAGATATTCCCTCCTGAGCCCCTGTTCTGAAGGTGTTAAGGATTATGTAAGGCATCATAAATATGGTTGTGGATCTGTTAGGTTCATTGTCTTACTGAAGGGAATCTGTAAGGTCTGGTGAGGAATAGTGGGAGGGAGTTCAATGTGCCCCCTTCCAGTAGTCCTTCAAGGTCACAGCTATTTTCTCTTGGAAAGCACAGTTCTGCCTTTAGACCAACATCACTGGGTTCTGCTTTTGTCTGAGTAACTGTGATGAAAGAGTGATTGCTACACATCAGAAGTTGCTTCTTAACCACCTCTGCTAAGGTATCCCAGACTGTAGGGGTCCAGATATTTCTATCTATCTCAGACATTCTTGCCATTATCTTAAAACTTTGAAATCAGTGAAGAATTGAGTGTCTGTGAGCCAAAGTGGACCCTCCTTTCTTTTCTAAAAACAGTGGTTTTTTTGAAGTAAAATAGGTGAAAAGTAACACGTGTTAATAGCAGGCAATTTTGTCTCCTAACAGAGAAAGGGTTCTTGTTTTTACAGCAGTTCTAATTCTTATTGAGGAGGAAGATGGCTTCAGATATTTGCAGTAAAACTGCTTCCTATATTCTACGTGCTTAGATCATCTTCCCCTTCAGGCTATGAGTCAGTGTGAACTGTGCAAGAGCATCTATGGATGCACAACTGTGGCTGAGAAATGGTGTGGTGTGGGGTAAGAGTTGCAGATGTCAGCCAGTGTGCTCACCTGCTGCTGAAAGGAACAAAAGCACAGCAGTAAGAGCTGTCTTAACACTCTCCTTTAGTCATGGTGCACATTGATTTTCTACTAACAAAAACGGAACAGTAAGGGCATCGTATTTGCCAGGACCAGGTGCAAGAGATTCATTATAAAGGGACTTTGCCCATGGGTAAGGCTGAATATTCAGGGATTTTTCATATTTCCTTAGTACTTCAGTGCCAGAACCCTAAGAGCTTGCTAATGCCCCCAAAGCAAAGAACCTGGGGATTTACGCTCTAGCATAGTGTGGCTAAAGGTATATTGGAATTTACAACCAAGCTTTCTTTAATTATTGATGATTGAACCTAAAATTCTTCTGGTTTGAATTTGCTTAGGAATCTGTGAGCTTTTCACATACTACAGCACATCAGAATTTGTGGGGTTGCTTTTTCATTTCATCAAGTGCTTCAGGTTGCAGAGTTGCCATTTGAATGGAAAGACTAAAAAAAAGTAACAGCTGGGAATCTCTTTTAAAATATGGTCAGTGCTATGGAAAAAATGTCAAATGAGTGTCAGATGATACAACTTCATATGCTGAAATTGTTTTGGAATTACAGTCATTAGAGGGAAAAGAAGAGGGAACAGGCTTAGTCAATTCAGAGTAACTTGATAAATCCAGTGTCTTGTGATAGTTTCTAGTCCAGAAACTGTTTAATAGGTGAAGATCCTCTATGTTCTCAAATATTGCTCCTGACTGAACAGTTAGGTGACTCTTGATATTGTGTTTTAAAATGCTGGGGATTTGGTGGTGGCTTTTTGGCTTTTTGTTTGTTTGGTTTCGGTTTTTAAGTTGATAAGAGCTTTCTTAACCAAACTATGCCCTATCATAGGCCTAGACTAAGCTGGCTAATGGGAATTCATTGTTATATCACTTGGGAAAAGTCAATGTGTGAATACAAAATGTGTATTGCTGTGCAGTACCTACCTCTCATGCAGTTATAGAATCATAGAATGGTTTGGGTTGGAAAAGACCTTTAAAGGTCATCTAGTCCAACAGACACCAATGAGTGGAGACATCTCCAGGTAGATCAGGTTGCTCAGAGCCCCATCTAACCTGAACTTGAATGTTTCCAGGGGTGGGGCATCTACCACTTGTTCCAGTGTCTCACCACTCTCATTGTAAAGAATCTTTTTAATATCTAGTCTAAATCTACTCTCTTCAAGCTTAAAACTATTGCCCCTTGTCCTGTCACAACAGGGCCTGTTAAAATTCTTGTCCCCATCTTTCTTATAAGCCCCCTTTAAGTATTGAAAGGCTGCAATAAGATCTCCCTGGAGCCTTCTTTTCTCCAGACTGAACTCCCTATGCCATACTTAGATCTAACTCCTGTTTTTCTGTGCCAATGTCTTCCATAAGGGACTATAAATTTGTCCTTTAAACTGTGAAGGTCTAATTCTTCTCTCAGTAGGTTATTTTTCAGAGTTTTACCAGTCTGGATAAACAGAGTTTGCAAAAACATTTCCTTCACAGTTTATATTAAAGGCATTAGAGGTGTGCATTTGGAGGGCTGGGCTTTTAGGGGCAGGGGATGATGGAGACAGGGGCTTGGAAAGGGAGGATGGTTTAGACTACTTTGATCTTACAGGAAAGAAGGCTTGGGGAAGGTGTAGCATGTCACTGTAGTAATAAATAGTAGCCCAGAAAACATGCTCAGTATAGTTTTAAGCACTTGAATGAAATAGATCTTTAAGGAAGTAATAGTATTTAGAGATATATAAACTAAGACTAACTGTAATGTACTCTACCTGTGTTGTTTTATTGCCAAAATAATCTTCCCTCTTGAGATCCAATGGCTCCTAGGAATTCTGGGCAGAGTCACAGGGTGTTCCTGCTGTGGTGGCCTAGCAAGTCACTTCTTGAGCTTCACCATGTATTTTGTTAACCAAGTAAGGAAATAATCCTGGTTGCATCTGACTTCTAAAATTTTCTTTCTAAGATTCCCATTTAAAAAAAACCCACTGACTTTTGAAGAGGAAGTCTATAGTTTACCAGCTCCTTGACTTACAGATCTTTGATCGACATGGGGAAGCTCATAGTGTAAATAAATTTGTGAATCAGACAAAACAAGCTTTTATTGGCTGAACTTGAAAATTTTAACATGTTTTCCTGGATTTTTAACATGGGTATTATTAAAAATTATCAGCGTACGAAGTACAATTTTCCTGGTTTCATATTAGTGATTTATGGTGTTGTCAGCATTTGTGTTCTATAGACCAGTTTGTGCCTTTTTTGGAGAGAATGAGTCTAACAGTCTGAAAATCAACATTTGCCCAGCTCTGGATATGCAACTTTGACAGCTGGGAATCACAAAATACATTTCCCTCCTAGTAAGGTAATGTAAATACCTTCAGCTGACAGCAAGCTCTTGTGTCTGGAAAGACTTACTGAAACAGAATAGCATATTACACTGTCTTGCAATTTTATTCTTTTCCCCTCCCAGAACATAAGTTGTTGGCTTACATAAAAGTGAAATCTTTACCTCTGATTCCCAGATCTTCAATCTGGTCCTTAAGTAGGAAAGTTCATTATTCACATAACAGTGTTTAGCAGCCAGCTTTCCTTTTCAGTGGCAGCCAATGCACTGTCGTATGTCTTAAGGAATGGAGGTAAATGTAAACTTTAAATCACGAATTTCAGACAGTGAGGCTGAGAGCTATAGATGGAGAAAAAAAAGTGTGTGATATATTATCATTATTCCAAAAATTTAGGACACCGAGTGTGCACCAGTTCATTTCACAGGGATGTGTTAAATACTTGGTGTGTTTGAAAGATCATCCTAATCAGTACTAATTGCTTAGTATTTGAAATCAAGATTTAGACAATGAACTGAGGTCTCCTGATTTTATAAACCTTAGTCTAAAATTGGTATGTGTTATTTAAGGAGAAGACATGCATGTTTAACTATAGATCTAAAAGGTCAAATTGTTAAGAATTATAGAAGTTCCATTTTGAACAGCTCCTGCTGCACAGAATGAGTCATATATGTTAACAGAAATGAGCCTCAGAAGAATCTTAATACAGACTAAGTGCGTTTGGTTGCTGGAGAGGTACAAGCACATCCAGCTTTCTTATTGTAGAAATAGGCTCATATCTACCTGGAATGTTCAGTGTGTATAAGTAGAAATGCATTCTGTATGATACAAAAATTATACAATCTTGATTTGTTTGACCCAGACAGGTTTGACGACTCCTGAAGGGTTTAAAGGCTCAATGCAAGACAGTATCACAGAGATAGAGTCTGTACCTGTATCAGCCAATGAATGCATTAGAGTCTAGGCTGAGAGTTTCTAGGGTTGTCTCTATGTTTAGGCAAAAGATCTGAGCGGCAGTTTGGTACTCTTACTTTCATTAGCTGACTTCTGAGATGATCTCTCTGGGCCTGACTACATTCAGATGAGAGTCTAAATGAGATATAGACTTTGAAGGATCTTCAATTTCCTATAGGATGATAGACCTGGCTTCTGCATCTCACAAACCTTGCCCAGCTATCTAAAACTGGCTCTCTCGTGCCACCCTTCACTGTCTCACTCCCACCCCAACAAAGGTATGTGGTTTGCATGGACATACTCTGCTAGCTGCTTCTATCTAGCAGTAATTGGACTGGCAGTATGATTAGCAGGCATGTATTAGCTTAAGTTTTAAGAGACAAAGTGTGTGCCCTCTAAAGCCAAAATTGCAAATGATCTGCAGAGTTCACTGAAGGCATGTACAGCCAACATGTATGTCCTAGCTTATGTTGTTTATATAGATTTTTTTCAGGTCATAGAAGAGGTTTTATGAAAGTTATAGAGGTTATAGTATTTTAGCTTACTAGATTAGGTCTCTATACTTAATCCCATACATCTAACTAGTGAATTATTCTTGTATTCCCACTTTTTCAGTGGAATTATCAATGAAATATTTAGCTATGAGAGATCATTTTTTTCCAAGGCTCTGTGTTACCTAGGCGTTTTATGAAATCTTTCACTCTCAAAACTAACACAGACATGTATCAGTCACCAATAGTGAGGATTTTTCTTAAATGAATCAGCTGTTACTAAAATATATTTTGTTTTGGATGCAGAGTGTGTTTTTCAGATAAATTGAAAGTGTGAGTGGTTCATGCATATGCCAACTTTGGATGACTTTCTGAAAGTTGTCAATATTAACTTGTTTGATTGCTGATCTTCACTGTAGTTGTTTTTGCCATCCAGAGCAAAAGTGAGGGAAGGGTTAAGTACTCTATAACTACATTTTATGTAGTGATGATCTTGGGTAATGTCCCATTATTTATGTCCATGTGGTAAGGACATCAGAGGCTTTACCTTGCTTTTGTAATGAATGTATCTGCAGAGTGTTCTCTAAAATACATGGTGATAGTTATTGCACTGAATAAATCTCAGCAGTTTTCTTTCTGGGACCATTTAATTCCCTCGTGTAATGTAATATAATCAAAAGGGAAGACACTTTTTGTCAGTTTTCCACATATTTTGTGAAAATAAAGGGAGTTTAGAACTACAGTGCTTCAGTAGGAGAAATGCAAAAATTCATGACTTGCAATCAAGCTGGAATCTTCAGTAAAGCTTAAAAGAAGCATGTTTGTTTAACCCACATTAGCCTCTGTTTGTCAGCACGAGGTGATGTACATAGCTGTCCTAAAACTTCGTAAATGCTTACATTAAAGTAACTTTTAGGTAGTCTGGGGTGGGGTTGTTCTGAGGTATAGGATCTAGTAACAATCCCCATGGAGCTGACTTGGCTGCCAGGCTGGAACAGCTGGAGAGCAGGCTGCTTGCTACACACGTTCTATCTATTGCTGATCTGACAGCATCATTAGTAAACAGATTGTGTGAGTTTTGCAGACCTTGGAAGTCTTACCCGTGTCGGGGGCTCTCTGGAGGTTTGTTTTGTATGAAATAAAGTAGTTTTGCCAGGAGAATGTCCAGACACTGAAGCAGGTGGTTTATATGCGTCCTCTCTGAGATCAGATCACCCTTCAGTCCAGAAGAGAACTATTTTCCCCTTGTAAAACAACAAATAAGTCTTTGCACAAGAGATGTATTTCTAAGCAGTTATCAGATATTGTTACTGTTTGACAAGTTTAGAGGCTCAACAAAACAATTGAGATGAGTTTTCACACCTCTGTCCAAGAGGAACAAGTTGTTACCTGCAAAGCCAGAACACTGGATCTCTTTCAGCTCTCCTGCAAGAAAATCTTGAGTTTCCTCCAGCATGTTTGGTGGTGGCAGGAAAATATTCCTGCCCTATCCATCTTCCATCATGTATAGAATTTTAGTTTATTAGAGATTAGGTCTCTATACTTAATCCCATATATCTAACTGGTGAATTATTATATTCCTACATTTTCAGTGGAATTATCAATGAACTATTTAGCTATGAGAGATTATTTGGGTTTGGTTTAGTTTTTAGTTATTAATGAATGCTCATAATTTGGGATGGCTCCAGTGTATAGTAATAGTTGAATACTCTGCAGGAGGTCCTCTTTGTAGCACATTACCGTAGGTTTATTTTTTAGGTGATAGGATACTCAGTAGATGTCTATCCTTTATTCAGTTTCTGTCCTGGAAGTCCAGTCTGAACTGGTTTGCTCTCAAGAGGCTGAAATATATATGGGAGTGGGAGATGTAGATTCTCATCAGGTCTCAGGTTCAGGCTGTTTCTGATACATGAACTGTATTTAAAGATACAGTTCCTTGTTACCACCTCCACACTCAATCCTTCTTATTGTGTATCTGTCTCCCACCCTGACTCCAATTCTTGTGCATTGTACACTGCTTTTAGACCATTCTCTTCTGCAGCGTCCAACCTGGGAAAGACTTTATCATTCACTCTGCTCTTACAGCATCTGCCTCTTTACACTTGATACAAGCTTTTCAGAGGCACCTGTTTTCCTGTGTGTTTATTTAAATAAATAAATGAAAAAGCAAGCTATGTGTCTATGTTGCAGTGCTTAGGGTATTGCTGCTTTTGGGCACTGGGTCTTCAATAAGCAAGGTCCCCATTCATTTAAGTGATTTGGGGTCTAGAAAACAAACACTGAATGATCAGAGAACCCGTGGACATCTGTTCTACGGATGTTGTTCTTTCCTTATCCCAAAACAAAACTCTTATCTTGACTTTGTGGCTAGTGATTTAGTTAGGCTAATGCAATTAAAGTAAGTGTTTAAACAAGCCTTCTGAATATTGCTGGAGCAGTGCTGACCTTTGCAAGAATGCAAAGTCTTTGCAACTCTCAGTACCTACAATCTCTGCAGAGACTCCCAGAGATACAAGATTAAGTATTTACTCTTGTGGGGGAAGACTATATGACACGACCCTGTCCCGTCCTCACATAATTTTGCAAGAGGTGAAATGGCTTTTCCGGTATCTTTGTGCACACGGAAGGTTAACGTTTGATGTCTGCTGCCCTCCTGCCATCTGAAAGTAGCATCTGCCGCTGGCGTAAAGCAGCGTCTGGCGGCTCTCACCCCTCCGGAGGGGAGGGTATGATTAATAGCCCGGTGAAGTTTAACGGACAGAAGGAGCCGCCAAGCGCTGATATCTGTCCTAAGGCCGGCTAGAAATACGGGCGACAAAGGCGGGGAGCCCTAGGGCGCTAATCTGTCGTCGCCCGCCGCGTAGCCTAGTTGGAGTCCGGGCCCGGCAGCCCCCGCTGCCCGCCCCGCTGCCCGGGGTGCTGGCGGCGGCCCCGCCCGCCAGGGAGCGGGGCTGCGAGGGACTCTGCCACCTGCCATGGGGCTATGTTGCTGCAAAGGCTGCGGTGAGGAGCCCGGAGGTAACGAACTGTCCCCTCAAATCTGACAGGGAAACTGAGGCAGCGGCCCCTCTCCTCCTCCCCTTGCCCCCCGTCCTTGCGGCGCGGCTCTGTCCCGGCGCAGCCCGGGGCCGGCGGCTCGGGCGGGGCGGCTGCGGCGGCGGGAGGTGCCTGCTCGCAGCCCCGGGTGAGCGCGGCTCGGCAACCGCCGTCCGGCCGCTTCTGCAGCCCGTGCCGCGCCGGCGGCGGCGGTCGGAACTGCCTTCCGCTTGGACAGGACAAAGTGGAATGGGAAACGAGGCCATTTTTCCCGTGTTCAGTGTCTAGTCCTTTGGAAGGTGCCATCGCTTCTTTTGTGGTTCACTTAACCCTACCAAAGCCAACGACGGAAAAAACCCACCCCAAACTAAAAACTCTCTCTGGCTCTGATTTGTATGCTTGAAACATAAGAAGAAATATTGTTTCCTCTTTTTCTTCAGTAACAAGTGGAGTTTGGTGAGAGTGGGAGCGGTTGTTTCCTTTCTTTTTCTGGGAGGTTGTTAACGTTGCAATAGGGTTAGCTGCCGAACTTTCCTTCTCTCTTCTGTGTCCCGATGGGCTTGAATATTTTTTGAAGGGTAGACCTCCCTGGTGTCTAAGGAGGCTGGTACAAGAGGCAGAGTCTCCGTTCCACCTAAGGCTACTGTAAATCTCCTGTCTCCATGTGGATTGTCAGTTACTCCCAGGGTGGTTCGAGCACAGGTTTACCTTTTGGAACCAGCCTCTGGCATCCGTTTGCTTTGGTGAAAGTTGGTGTTCTGAGGGTCTAAGAACAGGTAACGTGTTAGCAGTGTTTGTGTGGGATGGTACCGAGGGACCAGTGGGGCAT
Organism: Hypotaenidia okinawae; assembly: GCA_027925045.1. Taxonomy (NCBI): domain Eukaryota; kingdom Metazoa; phylum Chordata; class Aves; order Gruiformes; family Rallidae; genus Hypotaenidia; species Hypotaenidia okinawae. The sequence goes on along the minus strand of BSDF01000008.1, from coordinate 20,042,748 downwards.
CTGAGTGTCACTGTACCTGCTATTGCAGAGTGACACGTAGGAAGTGACATCTGGGGAGCACCAGTCCCCAAAAGAAGGGCAGCTTTTCTTAGTAGAAAGTGACTTCCTTTAAGGATAGTGTTAAAAAACATCAGAGCTTGAGTTTGTGAAAAAAACTCTTGAATGTTATAAATTTTTGACAGCTGAAAACAATTTTCTTTCAGTAATCAAAAATCTGCTGAGGTTGGAGTCCTGAGAAAACAGAGAAAAAATATTGTGCAAAACTTTGGAAGAAAGCAAAGTGTGTACCCTTATAATAATTACACTGAAAGTAGGATTCTAAAATTTGTAGCAAGTTAGCATGGATGTTTTGTTCTTGAGACAAAGGCAAAATAAACACATTGGAGGAAATCTGGTAAATATGAAGTTGCTGCCTGCATCTTCATTGTATCAGGGTAGAGTTATCAATGTAAGTAACCTTTGTGAAGTTACAGGAGGCAGTATAAAAATAAAAAGAGTAGTACATTGATCTGAGGTAATATAAATACCAGTTATATTAGTGATTGATTTTCTTTTTGAGCAGTAGGGAAAGTCAGATAAAAGTGTATCTAGCACTTCAGTCACTTATTAAGTTGATTATGCCCAGATTCTTAGCGTGCCACCAGATGAAGGTATCTTGATTTGCTTTCCAGAGACAGGATCAGGAAAAAAAAAAGTGTTGAGTAAAACACACCTGAATTTTGGAATGGAAATACCATGTTCTGGGATCGGTGGGTTTTTTGCTTGGTTTTATTTGTTTGGGTTTTGTTTTTTACCCACCCCCATGAACATTTGCTTCTGTTTTTAATCTGTTGAGGAAGGAAGACTTAGATTGGGGATTATAAAAAAAACCATTTGTGCTAGTTCCTGGCATAAAACCAGTCACCTCATTCTCTTGAGTGAAGTTGTATTTATTTTCTTTGGGAGAGCTTCTACAGGTAGTGAGTATTTCAGCTAGTATATTGCCTTCAGGCTTAGAAGACCAACATATGTTTGTGTCAGTTTTGCACATTTGGGTTAATCTTCCAATGCTTGTGAAGCCACACCATTCTCTGAGAATTGGTATGGCTGAGATGGCTATTTGTTAACCTGCGCTTTGTCTGTGAAGCCATGTGGCCACTAAGTCTCCTGAGTATGTACAACTAAAACATTTTGAAGACTGCTTTCAGGGGTAGCCCATTAAAGGCCCTGACATGATTTTTTTGTCTTATGAAAATATATTAATTCAACCTTGTATAATGTATAAATCCTTCTTCTGCTTAACGGTTTTAAACTATGTAGCGGTTGAAGTTCGTTCCATGGACTTCATGTGCCTCCATCTGCACGAAACGTAATAAATCTCGTATTTAATGCAACTTTGCTGTTGGAACCAATATGATCAGTGAGGTAAAAAGTCAGTGCCCTTATCTTGCTGGTCAGTCACTGGGGGGAAGACCTGAAGTGCTGAGCTGTGGCTGGAACCAAGGTTGTCTTTGTATGATGTTGCAGAAACCAATTTGCTTCTTCATGTTTTGTGTAGGCCCCTTTAAAATAGTAAGTTTATTTTCCAGTGCTTTCCAGATACTCTGAGAATTATAATGTGTGTATAGAAGCCACTGATTGGGATGGCCCATGTTGCTTTCACACCACTTTATTTCTGTGGCCTCGTTTTTTTTCAGCTCACTTGCTCCTGCAGAATGATTTCACAAAAGTCATTGTATGTGGCTTTAGAGAGTGGTTTAGGCTACTGTTGCACTGGCCTTCTGACCATGAGCTTCAACTAGTCCTCTACTGTGAGGATGCTTTTGGCAGATGTGTGAAAGTTGTGGCTGGGGACCAATGTACTGATAACCATATGGTTTGGATTCTTGCGTTTGTCCTATCAGCTTTTTGTCTTGATAGGCTTTTATCATGTCACGCACAGATAGGGCTAACTGGTGAGTAGATCATGAATAATTTTTTTTTTAGGAAGAAGTGGCAGGATGAGGTGTTAGTCTCCCTGAACACAGCTGGTTATCTGCAGCAAGCAGAGACAAGATTAATGAGTGGCTGGCAGTTAAGGGGTATTTGGTTTTGTTTAAGGCCAGAATGGAGTTAAGAGTGTTGACATCCCCACCTACCTACTTCTGTCCCTGTATTAGAATTATCTTACTTACTAGGAACTACCAAATTCCTCAGATGGAAAACTGAATTATCCGTTTACCCTCCCCTTTTGATTCAGTTATTTACCATATACTGAAATAAGAAGGTGGAAGGAGGACATGATTACTGGTAGGAATTGGGGTGAAACTAGGAATGAAGCCCACCTTTTAATCTCCCCCACTAGCACTGCCAGCTCCTACTAGCTTGGACCAGACTGGAACCTAAAGCTGATGGGAGAGTGTTTTCCCTGTGCTATGGTTGATGACACTTTACTATTTCCTGAGCTTGCTTGTTTCAGTGTGATTGTATTTCTTTTCTTGGTATTTCTTATGCTGACAGCTGTTCCTGATCAAGTGATAAAAAAAAATAAATCTTGTACTGTATTGTCGCAACGTTTTCTGGCGACTTTCCATGTAAATGATTACTTTCTTTAACCTGGGACGAATGAAGGGTAAAGAACTCAAATTTTCAGCCAGGCAAAATTTGCCATTTCCATCTTGTCTGGTGCCAAGCTATGCTTTCAGTTACAGCTTTTGTTCTTAAGAAGGTGCAAAGTAGGGCTTGTAAGACAGGGACCACTGGGAAAATGGGGATTATTTGAGATAAAAAAGCTAGTTAGGTTTTTTGATAGCTGTGCTTTTTGTAAAAGGAATAGAAAGAAAAGTCTTCAAAAAGTCAGTTGCATTTCTTGGATGACCTTAGTGCATTCCATTGTAGGGAAGAAAGGGTAAGACTTTAGGAGAACACCATGTATACTTCAAAAATCTGTCATTCATAATGCATGTAAAATTTATTCAGTATCTTCTAGTCTGTGATATTGGAACACTTTAGAAATGTAGTCTTAGAGTTCAAGATACTACCTCAGAGCTAAGGAACTTATTTCCCTGCTTTAAGAAAATACTGTTTCTTCTACTTATTTTTCTTGATTCTTTTTAAGCCTCCATGGTAACCGTAACGGCACCTTCTAACAGACAACCAGCATGGGTTCTCACTAGGAATATTCATTAGGTTTTTGACCATAATCTTGTACGTTTCCCAGGATGGTTTTCTTTACTGTGTAGTTACGTGAAGCACACAGTAGTACAGTTACAGTATGTTAAACAGTCCCGAGATTAATAGCTTTTGCAGTTGCTATTTTGCCCACTTCTTATGAGAAACAGTTCTTTCCTTGGTGTGGTGTGACATAAGCACTGTGAGAACAGTCTATGTTGGGTGGGAATGTATATATATATAAAGTTAGTATACAAACCCATTCCTCACTTCAGTGAGTTGACTAGTTTACATGATAACGATCAAAGGAAAAAGTCTTGGGATTTGTCTTAAGAGAATTCTGCATGTTTTTCAGAAACCCAGTATGTAGGAAAGGACATAAAATGATAATATTTCTTCTTTTTCTGGTCAGTTACTACTCATCATGAAAATTTTTCTATGACTGCTTCTGTCAATGAAAGTGAACATTAACCTTTGACCTAATGCAGCAGAGCTGTTGCTATGTTAGTTGATGGAAATGTACTCTTAACCTTCTCTACTACTGATGCTTCAGAGGGGAAAAAAAAGTTTCAAAGGCTCGATCATGCATTCAGTCTTTTGTCTAATTTCCAGTCTAATTTTTTGACTGATCATGGAAGACATTGACCATTTGCTAAGCACAACTATTTGACATTCTTCTATAGAAAAAGTTCCTTTAAAAGACCTTTTAATCAAATGTCGTAGTCTTACAGCTTTTAATTTCTGTAAATTGGAAACATAAGTTTCAATTACAAAAAAAATCTTCCCACAAAATTAATCATTTGCCCCCCAAAAAGGTTGAGTTCTTTTGGTTGTCATTGTTACCCAAGAAACTAAAGGTCACTTTATGTGACACTAGACCTTGTCCTCCAAAAATAAGCATGTGATATGTTAACTGGAGTGGGATACAACCTTGCAGGACAGGAAATGTGGAGCCAAAACCAGAAATAGTGCTGAGGTACTTAGACAAAGTAGTGGATCACTACTTGTACGTGGTGGGTAGCTGTACAGAAACTTTTAATGTATGAGCGCTACATCAGTTTTGGAGCTTAAGGAGTTCCTCCCTCTGTGAGCAGCCTTGGTGCCCCTTAAATGAACCACCTTTTATAGGTTAAACAGCCTGCTGCGTTTAGTCTGTACACAACTGAAACCAACACCTGAAGATTTGATAACATCTGCTGTATATACAACCCCTGGTTCCTATTTACTGTCAACAGTCTCTTGTTACTTGTTGATCTCATTTCAGGCTCTCATACTGAGAAAGCTCATAAAGGCAGTATGGACCCCTGTAGTGATATTGCTTCTGCTTTCAGTTACCGCATCACTCACTTGTAACAGGAAAGCTTACTAAACTGCATGAAATGGGATGTGTTCTCTCTTTCCTTCAACTTATTTTATATCCTCTGTTCATGTTTGTTTTTTCCTTTTCCCCTAAAAATAGTGCCAGTCTATACATAAGGGCTTTCAGCCTGTCATCCTACCACAGCTAAAACTTAGATTCATTGTTTTTTGGGACTTGATAAAATATATGAACCAGCTTTAGTTAAATGTGCTTTGGAAAAGGCTTCTTGAAGTTAATGTTACTAATTCTTCTCCAAGGGGTTCATTTTATGGAAATGCTAACTTAACAGACCTCCGCAATCACAGAATCATAGGGGGTGGAAGGGACCTCGAGAGATCATCGGGTCCAACCCCCCTGCCAAAGCAGCTCCCTAGGACATATCACTCAGATAGGCGTCCAGACGGGTCTTGAATATCTCCAGAGAAGGAGACTCCACCACCTCCCTGGGCAGCCTGTCCCAGGGCTCTGTCACCCTCACTGTGAAAAAGTTCTTCCCCATGTTGGTGCGGAACTTCCTGTGCTCCAACTTGCAGCCATTGCCCCTTGTCCTGTCTCCACAGACCATGTCTCTTTATTTTTTTTTTTAACTAGAAAATTGATGGGTATTCCCCATCCTTGACCAAGGCTTTATGAACCTTTCAGACCTCATCTAGCTTTTATCTAGAATATCTCATATAGACATCTCCATGAGTTGGTTTTGTGAGAGAATTGAATTGATATATATTAAAGAAAACAATTAGACAAACTGAGGCACAAAGAAATAGGGTAACTTGTTCATGAAGCCAGCTGATGTCTTGGTACATGCACATTTCAGACTGCTAGATAATTATCTTTTCCCAAAGGCCAGTCAGCTAATGGTCATTGTAGAAATACGAACTGCACAGATGCTCTTAGATACTATTCAGTGTTTAATGCCTGTTAGTATGCTAAGCTGAGAGGTTCTTTATCCACTACTAATTTACTCAAACTTCTTCATGAAGTTTTGTCGTGGAGATGAAAGTCGTTGTATGAAGCGCTGATAGAAAATGTTCATAGTCTTCAAATCCCAGTCCAGCTAACCAGATCCACTGCTTAGTTTCCATATATAGAAGCAGCCTTTTAGGTTCTTTGGATTTGGTTTGACAGTCTGAGCTATACTGTTTTGAGAGTTTTTGCTTATGGCATGTCACTGCTATGGCAAGAATTGTCCTTTTGTGGATTATTGACTCTTTTCCTAATTGTGGCTGTTACCTAAACAGCCACAAAAGTAAGTTTAGGAGCATTTAATTGTGTGCAAGCAGTTGTCGCTCACATGATAGGCGTGAAAAATCATTATTAAGGGTTTTTTTGTTTTTAATTTGGAATGTTATTGTATGTAGAGAGATATACGATTTCGATGTGTTTTACTGGGCTTGCTGAATGAGATGTTGAAATTAAATTCCTAGGGCACTGGCTGTGTTGGTAGCTGCATTTTGGGTGGTGTTACTTTCATTTATACATTGTATTTCTTTAGGGCCAATAAGCAACAGCAGAGGCCAGAACCAAAGTGAAAGGTAGTGGTTGATGCGACTATTTAAAAAAAAAAAAAGTGCACTGATTATTAGTATGGACATATGGGTCTGTAAGAATTCCTGCAAGAGGTAAACTTACCAGAGTCTTCTGTGCAGACCAGATTACATACATGCAGACTGACTTGGACAGCTGAGTCTTAACTTCTAATGAAAGATTCCATAACAAAAATACAGTTTTTGTTGAACTTCTTCAAGCAGCATTAATAACAGAAACTCCTAAAGTGTACATGAATTTTTTGTTAATATTTATTTCTTTAATGACAGCTGTTAGCATACTATAAAATCATTAGAAATTCCTAATTTGGTCTCTTTCATAGAATCATAGAATGGTTAGGGCTGGAAGGGACCTTAAAGATCATCAAGTTCCTCTTTAGACTAAGAAAACTCATTGTTTTCCATCTTTTCTACAAGATTTATTATAAATCTATAATTCTTGTTGTTCTTCACTAATGCCTTGTGGTATGTCTGATGTCCAAACCTGACTTGCTATATGAGGTGTAACCTCACCAAGAAAGAGAAGACAGCAGGAAATTAGGTTGTTCCGTTAATAAATTTCAGAATGTGTTACCTTTCTGAAACAGTTACATTATTTGGTTTGTGGTTGACCCTACTGAAAGGCTAAACAAAGCAAACTTTTTAATTGTCCTCATTATCTTCAATTTATAATACAGGAAAGGAAAGGGACTTGGCAAATGCTACCCAAAAAAATACTCAGGAAAATGAGAAAATTAATTCTTGTTTCCTGACGGAAATATTGAGAATATTTTGTTTAGGCTGTTTTATTCCTGTATTCTTTTAAAAGCTGACTTGATTGTATGGTAACATTTTCAGTAACTCAAAAATACATGTTTTTGCTGGAGACAGAATCAATTATTTAATCTGTGTAGAAACATTTGGTTCAGATTAGAGACAGCTTTTTTAAAGAAAAAAATTAAAACCATCACTTAGTCTAAACTTTCTTTTTAAAACCTCAATTATTTCGTTTAGATTTGAAAAAAATGATGTCCAAGTATCCTGTCCTAATTTCCCTTTACACAAAGCTCTTGAATATTATATTTTCTTTTTTTAAAGAAAGACCCACCAGACAGTATTCTTGAGCCCTAAAATGACATTTTAAACAAAGGACGGCAGCTTAATTTGTGTGGAAAACAATTCTACTACCTTTTTGCTGCAGATGTTGCTGGTACAGCTCCCGCTCATTTATAAAAAACTCAGCTGTTGGAGGTCACAGAAGATCAGATATTTCAAGTCCATTCTCTAGCCTGTGCATCAAATTTGTTCTGGAGCATTTATGTTGTTATGTTCATAAGTTATAGTATCCTTGAAAGCAGCCACAGGTAAGTAATCAGCTATTGCTGATTGGAACAGTGCAGAACTTGTTCATATAAATGAAGCAAATGAGATTTCAGTATATTAGAGGTAGAAGAACCCTGTACAGCATTACATGAGGAGTAAGTGAAGAGTTGCTGTTTGGAGAAACACAGTGGCACAGCAGGCTTCCCCTCCTGCCCCTTCCCCAAATAGCAATTGAACAGCAAATACCAAAACCATGACACGCGTGCTAGGCACAGTTCTGGGGCTGGAACGACAGTAGTGGAACCTGTGTTTGGTTATGTGAACCCACTCATGGAGCAGTTGCAGGCTGTGCTGAGCAAAGATGGGCGCTGCTGGGATCCCCTGCTGCCTTCTGTCAGAGGGTGAAAAACCTGATCACTTTTCCTCAAACAAGTAAACATCAGTGGGGGTATGTTGGTAGCACCTCTGCTTCTATCAAGACATCCTGGGAAGTGCCCTCCAGTCTTGTAGGCTGCTGCTTCCCGCAGGTATCAATCAACAGAGGGGATTGCACAAACCAGCCTTTTTTGTGTTGTAGCCTGTGAGTGAAGGTGTCCTTGAAACTTTTTGGATGTGCTTGCTGACTGGAAGGAGTTAATGTTTTTGTTTCATATGTTGAAAACACCTGTGCTTGTTGTTACCACCCGGTTTTACTGTAATTAATATTTGATACCTTGTTCAACTGTTAACACTGGATGCCTTTCATCTGTTGTAGGTGATCACATGGGTGTCAGCAGCTGCTGTAAGCAAAGGGGTCTTTCAGGTCAGCTACTGCCAGTGTTTAGGGATGTGACTAATTTAACAAAACAAAAACAAGCCCTCTGTTTGTTAAATGTTTATTGGAATAATGAACAATGTTATTTTATAGCTTTTTATTCTCAGAAAGTATAATGTTAGCATTATTAGCAAGTATAAACCTAGCAAGGAAAGCAGGCAACAACATTTTAAAGGAATGATAATACCCTAGGCTTTGAGTATCTGATTATGACTTTCAGAAAGTCATCTCATGGTGTATTCTAGGTGGTTATATGGCATTTCGTTCCATATAAGAACGAATGGTGCTTTAGAATAGGAATGCCTCCCAAAACCATTTCACTAAAGGCAGGCTTTCCCAGCATTTGCATAGAATAGGACTTAAGTCAGTGCTTTTTTCCATCATTAATGTTTGCATTATCCAAGAAGTTTGGACCAAATGCAAAGCCTCTGTGAATCAACAGTTTGTTGAGCTTGTAATACTGGAATCAGCACTTTGAAACATAATGGTAGCTCCTGTTCCAACAAATCTGTTTTGAAGCATAAAATTAATTATTAAAGAGAGCAAAAGGGGAGAATGGGAGAAAAATAGGTGATGTTATAGTATGATGTCTAATAATTATTTAGCCTTTTTTTAACCGTCATGGAAGAAAAAAACTTCAGAAACCATTCTGAATTTTGTTTAAGATACTTTGTGGGAACATATAAACTCTTCAATTTACTATTTCGACAGCTGCCTGTTTTACTAGTGACTTTAATTTCAGCAGTTGCCTCAGTCTGGGCAGTGAAACAGCATCTGAGAGGTAAATTTTGCAGCCGCTATCTGAAAAACACCTGTATTTTAGCAAAGAGAGTATGTCATGTAAAAACATTACAGTAAGTGTGTACTGTGTGGGTGACCCTATGGCTGCATTTTCTATTCTACAGTTGGTAGATGCTAGGTAAGAAAAATGGAGTGCAGTTTGCCATAGCTTGACCCCATAAATAAGACTGTCCTTTTGCTTCTATTGGAATTTCTTGTCTTAAGTCGGCAGTAAGGAGAGAGTGTCCACAGTGTGCTCCCTCGAGCAGAGGCTTTGACAAGTGATTTGAGTAAGCTTTTTGGGAAGACCAGGTCCTGTAAGAGCAGAGCTGATGAATTTCAGTACTGCTTTGGGAGCAGCTGGGCTTTCAGGAGAGGCTCTCTGTCCTCCCACAGTCTTTGCAGCAAAAATGCTCTCTCTAAACTTCCAAAGGGCAGTAACATAGATATTCAGTCCTGCAGTGTTGACAGGTTTAATGAACTGAGCAAGTCAGTCTAGCAGGGAGTTGAGAAGCAAATGAGATGAGCTATTTGCAAATCTCTTAAATGAACTGAGTTCTAACAAATCTATAAAAAGGCTATTAAACTTCAGCTGTGAAGTGTAATGTATGTGCCAGTTCATTCATGACCTGTGACACTGAGCTAGAAGTTGAGGCCTCCACAGTACCTGGGAGTACAAGGTACAATCACTGCTTCCCTGGAATTTCAGATATGGCTTCTCTTGGCAATGTGTCCTGGTAGCAGCAGACATACTTCTCCAGTTTGAGTAGCTGAGGCACTAAGAGGGAGATTTTGATTATCTGAATTGTGGATTGTTCAAGTTGGTTTTTTTATAAAACAAACTAACAACAAAAACCCAACTAAAAGCAAACTGCTGAAGTAATTTCACAGAATCATAAAATATACTGAATTGGAAGGGATCAATAAGCATCATCAGGTCCAACTTCTGGCTCCACACAATGTGATGCTTCTTGAACTGCATCAAGCTCGGTGCTGTGATGACTTCCCTGAGGAGCCTGTACCAGTGCCTGACCACCCTCCAGTAAAGAACCTTTTCCGAATATCCAACCTAAGCATCCTCTGTTGTAGAGCCATACCGTTCCCTTGGGGTTTGTCACTGGTCACTAAAGAGAGAAAATCCTTAAATATAGTGAAAATGGACAGCAGCACAGCTGTTTTCTCCTGAAGTGTTTTACACGTCATTCTGGGGTGTTATGTACTCAAGAAGTTGTCTTTGTGCTCACACTTGTAACTCCTGTTCCTTTCACTGATCCTTTGCATCAGGTGTGTGTAGCCTGCAGCCAGCATCCAGCCCTCTGTGTATAATCAGTGAAAACTCTTATGCCATATAGCTAAATTCAGTGGTCTGGTTTTCTGTTTGTTTGTTGCTGTTTGGTTTTTTTTTTGTTTTGTTTTTAAATCTTGTACCCTTACCCCTGTCAGCTGTACTGTGAGCACTAACTGTACTCACTTGGTTTTGGGACAAAACCTTCCTTGTCCTGTAGCAGTTACTGTCCCACATAGCCCAGACTGCCCCAGTGACACTCAGCAAGGTATTCCAGGGCTCTGGTTGGAACTGAGTAGGGGGCAGGATATGTCCACTTTCTTCCCACTACAATCTGCTCTCTCAGATGCTTTCAACTAGAAATGCTCTGAGTACAAAGGATGGTGCTAGGATGACAGATAAACACCCTCCACTTCACGACTGTCTCCTCATGCTCTATGAGGACTGGTTTCCTTCTCATGTGGAGGGTGGCATCTTTCTGAATTTAAACCACTGTAACCACCTCTAAAAAAGGTAGAATCAGAGGCTTGTTTCCCATGGCCCAAAGCATGTGAGCCTTTTGTGTCTAGCTCTTGAAGTAAAGCTTTGAAAAAAATCAGTGTTTTGGCTTTCTGTGTGGGAAAATCCGTGTGCGCCAATATGTGTCCCTTGCCGATTAGCCCACTGGGTCAGACACCCCTCTGGAGTGAAGTCGGACTGAAGGGCAATGGGAGGGAGGGCTTTGGCTTCATCAATCCTTTTCTGTCTGGAGCTCTAAGGAATGCTGAGAAATCATATGCAGCATTGTTCCTCTGGCATATTCTCATGTGCTTTGTCCAGCCTAGCTGTAAACAATTCAAGTGACAGGCATCCAGCTCTCCCTTGGGAGGCAAAAAATAGTTCAACCATCACTGTACGGAAGAGAATGAGAGTCCAAGGAAATAAGGGAAATCTGCTTGAAAACAGGAGCAATGTGAAGGGGTTCTTAAATGTTACTGTCTAGGATTTATCAGTCTGGGTGAGAGACCCACTTGGGCACTTGTGTGCCTGCTGACAGTGGAATTGACTTACTGAAAGTTTATATTATAATTTGCTTCTGTTTTGATTCTGGAGATCCAGTATTGGCATATATGTGGTAGAGAGAGACTGTAGCATAGGAGAAACACTAACACATAAGGGGGAGTGGAAGGTGAACTCTTCTTTTGAAGCAAGGGGACTGGACTAGTTGAGAGGCTTCTTAGGCAGATGTTTAGGGGGCTCAAAGGGGCTGCTGAGCACACAGCTGGAGAGATGCTTTGTGAATTGATACTTTTAAGCTCCCTGGTTCCATGTTTATTAATACCAGATAAGTGTTGCTAGACCACCTGGCTGTATAAATGTGATTCTGATCTATAGGACCAACTCATCAATGTTTGTATCAGATTAGGTAGAGTGCATAGTAGTGTTTTGTGCTGGCACTTTATGCCTTGTGTTGCCTTTGGGAGCAAATTGTGTCTGATATGACACAAAATCTTCAAAGGAAGATTATCTCTTCATAATGTTTTAGGACATCTGAACATGGCTGGCAGAATTGGCACTCTTGTTCTGCTCCACAGCCGGTATATTTTCTGATATAATGGAAAATGCCCTAAAACTTGCTTTATTGCCTTACAGGGCAGCAGCCTTGTGACTCTCTTGGCATCACCCACTCCAGTTCCCCACAATTCTGTATGTGCTTGAGTATACACTACCAAGCCAGCCACATGAATTGATGGTCTTAATCAGCTCATTCCTTTTACTCACAGCATCACAATTTATCCATGCTGAGTTGTTCAAACTGAGAGACCCAAGCTAATGTTGCTGGCAGATTTGGCTGGTCTAGGGACTGGTTAAAAATTGTTCTCTTTCATTTCTCTGATTCTGTAGGTGAGTGGTTGGTAGTGTAGAGTTGAGTGGTGAACATTTGAATAGAGGAATATAAACCTTCATAAGTTTGTGGTTTCAGATGAAACAGCAGAGTAACAAAAGTGTATTCTGATATCATGACTTTGAAGCTGATTCATACATCTTTCATCTGCTCTTAATACTGTTTTCTGAACTATCTATAACAGGAGCAATGTCATACTGCTGCAGAGATTTCTTCAAGTAACCATTCTCTGACAATGGCTAAAACAAAGCAGGATCAAGGCCTGTTGTCATTGATAGTTCAGTTTCTGTGGACAGAACTCTTGATGAGCTGTTAATTGTCAAATTATTTAAGTCTGTTGTTTTCTTTTCAGAAAAATGCAGCAGCTGCTAGACTGGACCAGACTCAAGGTCTGATATTCTGTTTCCGACAGTGCCTAGCACCAGATGTCTCTAAAGTGAATGGGCTCTGCAGCAGCACGTGGGAGCTAATCTACCTCTACACTAGGTTTTATCATGTCTTTAACAGCCTTAGATAGCTTAAGCTGTGAAAAAGATGTTTTCAATATTTCTCCCAAGTATCTGTTGGTACATTAAAGTGATCATTCTGGATAGTCTTGTTAGCACTAGGAAGGTACACTGAATCATAAATTTTTTTTTGTTTTATTTTTTTCTTGTTTGGTGCCTCAGAAGATCACTTGTTCCTATGTGATGGCACAAGGGGAACAGTGCTCTTTTTTACTGAACTGTCAATTCTTCCACTGGACCTTCCTATCTCCTCAGAGAAATTAAATTTTGACCTTTTGAAAAGGCAGTTTTCTTCCACATTGAAGCCAACTCAACTCTAGTGACAGTAGAAGTGCTGCTTGCTATCCATTGCTCTTGGAGGCTGCTCTGCTGAACAGTGTTAACCTGTTGCCTAGATATGCAGCCAGGCCACTTGTGGAAGTATAGGAGACTTTATCTCCTCTGGTCTCTTATTAGCTGGCGTTCAGTAAAAAATAGCTCCATTTCTGCAAATGTGTTGTCTTATTTTATGGGAAGGAAAACTGAGGTAGAGACCAAGAATTTAATTTGGTCAGCAGGGATTTGAACGAGGGAGTGTGGTCCCTCAGGTGCACTAATGGGAACTACTTCTTCAAAGTCTGTCTTTGAGGCTCTGGTCTGTTAGTGCAGCTAAATATGACGTATTAAATGATCTAAGAATCACCAAGTCTAAGAATGTAGTAGCCTCGCTAACTGAACACCATCCAAATGTCATCAGATTCAGATCCCAGCAGGACCTGTTTTGTTGCAAATTTTAACTGTGATTACCTTTCAACTTCTGGTGAATTTCATGGCATAGGTAGCTAGAACAATAACTTGGATTTCCAGAGCTGTGTTGCTGTAAATCTGCAGTTGTTGAGTGCTGCATTGATTCAAGCAACATAAAGGTAGAAAATAAATGATGCTGCATGACACCACAGTGTTCAGGAGTAATTTGACTGGAATACAGTTTAGTCCAATCCTATTTTACAGGTACGGTTGCTGAGCAGTTAAGGGACTGATCTTCAGAAATGCGGTTTAGAACAATCACTGCTGTCAGAAGCAAGATTTAAGTGACACTAAGTTGTGTGACATGCCCTTGACACACTGTGGGAGAAAACCTGGGGTTCCTGTCTCCCAGATAGATCAACATTCAGTAGCCTGTCCAGAAAAACCTGCATAAATGCAATGCTAATAAATGTCTTAACCTTATGCTCTGCTGGGTGACAATGCAGATGATTTGTTTCCATCTGACCAGTTATGGAAGGAATGCAGAGCACCCAGGAGAGAGAGGAATCAATGAAGACTTATGTAGACTAATCTAAAGAGGTCTCTTTGCTGTGTTCAAGAACCAACAGGTGTACAGACTTGCGTTTCAGAGAGTGAATGTGTGGGATACGTTTTGATTAAATGAAAAATACTGAGACAGTCTTCTTCAATAACAGCAGTGCTCCAGAGGTCCTAGTGTCCTTTAGTCCTGGAACACAAGGGAAGATTTGCATTAAAGCAAAAAACTCCTGAAATAATTTTTCATTCCCCAATTTTTAATTTCTGTCATACTGTACATAAAAATCCTTTCTGGGTTATGGAATAAGGTAGCTCTGAGGAGTGACAGTTTAATACCTTCAGGGTAGGTGGCAGTTCCTGAAGCTGATGCTCCTGAATGAGCTCAATATTGCATTTCAGTATAGCTGAAGAATAGATTCAGAGGCTTGTAGCACACTTTTTTATTCCACCTCTTTCCTTTTACCTTCGTTCAATTCTATTACATCAGTCTGGGTTTTGAACTGAGCAGAACTGGTGGCTTTTTGACAAAACCTCTGCTGTTGTTAGCCTTCCAGGTAAGCCATATTCATCATCCCAGGAGGCAAAGTTTATTGGTTCAAACCTGTGTTATTTAGTAACACAGTAGATGAGATCTATCCTCCATCAGTTTTAAATGAAAATCATCATTTAGGAATCAGTTGCCAGCTATTACTGCTTGATTCCCAGTGAGATAGCATAGCTTGATTATGTGTTAGGAGGACATGCCAGTCTCAGCAGCCAGTGTGTGATCCACAGAGGAGTTGATTTATTAGTGGTGATTTCCTGAAAGATAGGTTCTTTCATCTATGGTGTGGCTAATGTTCTATCATGATTCTATTCATGTTCTATAATGATTCTATCATTAAAGCCCTTTTGTGAATAAATGCCATGGTCATCAGCAAAGCCAAGGAAGGATGTGAGGCCTGGTAATCTGGATTAAAAGTAACCATAGAAAAGTGATTCTTTCTTAATGCATGGATTGGGTGGGAGGCACGGTGGGAGGGGTGGTTTGCTAATATAGGTTTCTCCTGAGGGGAAGTTGGTCAGTTCTGACATCTTCATCCAGTGTCAGAATGTTGTGTTCAGTCAGATCTGGAAGAGCAATAGTCCCAATAGTTTTCTGTTCTGGCAAACCTTTTGTTCTGTGCCAAAACCTAATTGCTAATTGGAATCAATATGAGATAGATAATAGCTTTCAACTGAAGCATCCATCATGGTCTGCTCCTTAGGGAGTTTCATAATTACTATGACATGAATAGGCTTGATGTTTTGTGAGGTGTATGCAGAGCTGTACAGAGTTCAGCAGTCATGAGAACTTTTAGAAAAAGCTAAAGAGTACATCAAAATATGGTTTTGCCTTGTGTGCATTTCACTAGTTTTTACCTCACTAGAAGAGAATGAGCCACACGAAATGCAGGGGAGTATATACCAGAAAAAGCAGGAGAGGTGACTTCTGCTTCTGGGTCTAGAAAAGGTTGTTTATACACATTTGACCTGGGATAAAATTTGAATCCATGCAAACAAACTGGAAAGCTTGAGACATATGGTAGTTGAGGTCTATCTCAGAATATATTACAGGGAGTAGATGTAAGTATATTTTATAACTTTGCAACCTCCAAATACAACCATACCTATGAAATTCCCCTCACTTGTAGATATTTAGTCCACACTGAGCATTATAGATACTAACATCACATCATCAGCAGCATCAGGTGTATATTTGCAAGCCAAATAAACTGGTTCATTTTGTGCAGCATGTCAAGAATGATGTAGAACCAGTTTAGACCCTAAATAACCCATGCAAATGGCTTTCCTCTCACTACTACTAGCATTTCTTTACCTACGGCAATACATGGGTGGCAGCTTCAAAGTAGTCATTCTATTTCTATAAATGGGCATGTTTGCTTAATGTTAAGAAAGCATCTCTATTTTTATCATTTGGTTTGTCAAAAATGAAGGAAAGAGCTTCCTCTCATAACTTCAGCAAAGATAGAAAATGTGTGTGTGAAGTCTCTGATGCTGTCCTTGTAGATGTGGGTCTTGTCTGCAGGACAATGTAGTGAAGAAGATGGTGTGTTTGTTGGGAGGGTGGAATTCAAATCCTGTCCCACTGGGCCTTACTCTTGGCAAAATGTCAGCTGTCATTGTCTTCAGAGAAAAAAATCAAAATCTGTTGCCTATCATGGATTTAGAAGAATGGTTTGAATTAGTGTCAGAAAGTAGCAGCTGCTGAAGGGACCTGTCTTTTCTGCTGCTTGGTCAATTCTAGTCTCCCCCTTGCACTCTATCCAGTGCATCAAATGCAACTTTCTACTACTTTACTCCTTATGCATAATACAAGATCCTTTAATCAAAGCTTTCATCATGTCTGTTTTTTCTCATCTTGACATGATGAGATCTCTTAAAAATAAGAGGAAAGTGAGGTGAGTAAATATATCCCTCCTCAGCACTCTTCTGTTTTTATCACAAAACCCATTCTTTTTTCAGGTAAACTTTTTGTTCTGCTCCTAGTATTAGGACAGACATCTGTGATCACTGGCTATCAAGTTCAATACATAAAATGTGTTAGCTGAAGATCATAACTTCAATGTTTTCACTTAGTTGTGTGCTCACTGCAAGAATGTGTGCACTGCAAGAGCTGCCTCTATTCTTGTCTGTTTCATTGAGGTTAAAAACCTTCAGTTTGATTTTATAGTAATTGTTCGGTGATACAGGGGCACAGAGGCATTAGCCCAGAATAGATCAAAGTAATCATATTCATTTTCATTTTTCAAGACTCATCTAAATGTGCAGGAGGTATTAAAAAATTTAGACACTGCTTTTGAATAGCTTTATTGTGCTTAGTGCTAATCTCGGCTATTATTCTAGTTCATTTGAAAGTCCCTTTCAAGTAGGGTGCCTGTTTGGATTGTTTTGACTAGGGATAGCCTGTTTGGATTTTTGTTTGTTTATTTTTTAAGCCTTTTAATGCTTTATTTCCAGGGAAGCCAAGGTTAATAACCATGATGTTCCTCTAAAACTGCTGTTTATTGAAATGAGGCACTCATAAAGGACAGTACAATATGATGGTAATTGGAGGAGCTGTACAGGTTGGTTGGCACATAAAGGATCTTCAGCCCTTGGTAGTACTGACTGTATTGTAAAGGACATTTAGAGCAAAGTCAGACTGGTCCTGTGAGGTGGTGCTTGGTGTGGTGAGTCAACCTGATCACAGTGTGATAATGTAGGTAGATTTTACACTGTCTTGATAGAGAATAGGTGTGTTCTGTTCTGCTGCTAACTGCTAATCCACTTTGCCTTCAATAGATAGATTTGTGGAGGGGAAAAACCCCCCACAAATTTTCAGTTCCTAAAAAAAAAAATAAAAATTCTCACCACCTAAAATGTATGGACTTTGTTTAATTCTTTCAGTGAATCTTCACAGTTAAGTCAAAATTCTGTATCTAGCTACTGGTCCTCATTCTATTATTTACTTTGCATTGCTGCTTTCACTCTAAGACTCATTGGAAAATGTTTTAAGGAAATTGAATGTTATAATACAGCTTTTTAGAAGAAAAAGTTTGCATGTAGCATGAAGCCTGTAAACTGTGGGCAGTAGAATAAAATGGTTGTATTTGGAAGTAACATGTTGTTAGTTTGTTCTTGACCATGAAAATGTGGTACGTTAGGCCTAGAATTTATCTGAGATCTGGGAGAAATTTCACTCTTTTGGCATGACTTGACCATCTGTTGACTGTTTAAAGCTGCAGTCATTTAAATGTGTCTGTCTCTGCAGTGATACCCTTGTTTCCTAATCCCAGTTCTCAAGGGCATGTTGGATTAGGTTGAATAATGAATGTATCTAATTGAGGGGAGCTGTTGAGAGATGTAGCTCATACAATATAGTTTTGGAAACAATGGGTGCAATCTAACCTTTGAGAGAACATGCTGGCTTTTCTTTTGAAATGTGTGTCATGAAAGACCATTATTACAGGTGTTGACATGCCATGGTTCCAAGAATACCATTCTTGGAGACTTCATGGATGCTGAGGCTAGATTTGGTTCATGGATCCTCATTGGCAATTGCTTGGCAACAGAGTCAGCAGGACTGGATGTTGTACTCTGGGCTGTTCCCTGCATCTGCTTGCAGAAAACGGCCTTTGGTCCCTCTGTTTCCACGCCTCCTAATGTCTTTACTCAGCTGCTGCTCTTTTTCCATATATGTAAATTTCTCTCCTGCTAAAGAGATGAAAGCTTACAAGAGGATGAGCTTTACTTGATAGAAAGTACTGTTTACAACACAGTCATGGTGGGGTAAATATGAGTATCGAAGCAGGTGGTTTAAAACCATAGCTATAGAGAAAGGAGGTGATATAGTAGGATCTCAGATTTCTGGTGTCAGCGGTTATGCTGATGCAAGTGTCACTATTGCAAATGAAACAAAGAGATATTTGAGAGCCTTTGTTTTGTATCATAACAGGTTTTGTTTTTTTCTTCTGTGTTGACTCAGCAATGTTTGTCAGTTCATGCAGAAAGTTTTGTCTACTGAATGCATTGAAGGTTTTGATTATTTTTTTTTTTAGGGGAAAAAAGTTAATCGCTTCTGCCACAAGAGGGAGAGCATGAGAAATTGCAGAGAGAGGAAACGACATGGACTCATGCTTTCATTTTAGACCCTGTGAAGAGACAGGGAGATTTTCGCACTGAACTATCGTTATGCCTATACTTACTGGAAAGCACAGATGCTAGAGATGGTTAAAGTCTAGCTAACCCTTGCCTGATCACTACTGCTCAATAGTTCTCACGTGCACTGTGATTATATCTCAGCTTGAGATGTACATCACTAAGATTTTGTGAATCAAACTTGCAGACTGATTTATTCAGAGTCAGTCATAGTGCTGGAGCCAGTGTTTGGAGCCCAGGGAAGAAATAACATCAATGGTTAGAATTCATAATTTCTTGTGTCTAGTTGGCACTCTATCTCTAAACCCATTTAGCTAAATGGATATTGATTTTTAGTTAATTCACTATCCAACCAAGTCATGCTGATACACTTTTAATGTACTCTGACTTGAGTTATGCTGAAGGGCTACATCTATTTAACTGCATTGGTTTTTATGTCAATTTAGTTAGATGTCTGTAGAAGTGAGTATTGACAAGCTCAAAGATTTTCATAATGGGGTTTTGCATTTTAAATGCGTTCTCCTATCAGTTCAGGGTTTACCCCATATTTGGGTTTTCATCTAGTCTTCAGTGATAACACTTTCTGGGTTTAATTTTTTATTTTATAAAGTCCCCCACAAGAGTGACTGAATATTAACACTATAAGAATCAGCACTTCCAAGCTAAGAAATAGCTAGCTTAAAGCTGCCTTTTGTTATTCTTTCTTCTTGCTGCGGATGTGGTGATATAAGTGGACATCTCTATCACCCAGTTATTTTGTCTTACAGTATTGTTTTTTCTTTTTTCTTTGATAATAAGTTTAATGGAGATACTTTATGATACCATAATGTGATTGTCTATGAAAGGCATCTGCAAAAGTCAATCACATGCACTGCTCAGCTTCCCTGAGGTGGGTGGAATAAAAAACAGAAAGTAGATCTGCTGGGAATGTGTACGTGTGACAAGGGTTCACATTGTGGGGAACGGATGGTGCATGACACAGAATGGAGCAATAACAGTTCCTATGCCTGACTGTTGATGCCTGTTGTGCGACTGTGAACGTGCTGCTCCCTTTCCCTGCAATTGCCTGCTTGTTCTCTAGTCTCTTATGATGATAAACTCTGGGGCATTGGACCGTCTCTTCTTATGGTCTAAAAAAGTCATGCACATCCTCATTAGCATCCTACCTTAGGCTATTTTTAGTTATTGTTTGTCTCAACCAGTTGTTATTTGTATCTTGTAGACAGTGGATACTGACAGCTCCGTGTTTAGACAGCACCTAACACTTCGCAGCCCAAATTTAGAGAATATCTTTAGTCAGACCTGTGACTATTTCTACCACAGCTATGTATTGTAGAGTGGCGTGACGTGATGGAGTCCTGATATGGCTAAAATTTTAACTGTCATTTCTGTGTCAGCTGCTTCAGTGGTGGTATCAGCTATTCCGAAGTGCACCTTGGGCACTGAGTTCATAAACTAAGTTGAAAGTGGTAAAGTTTAAGGCATAATCTGAGGAGTCAAATTGCATAGGAGCAGTAGTATGTAAATAAGAAAATTGAATTTAGTTCTTTCCTGAATACTGAGGGGAAAAAAATCTGCTTTCTTTAGCCAAAGAAAGATCTTCACTGTTAGGTCGGGCGTATTAATTTAGGACACTTCATCCTGTATTTACAGACTTTTAAAACAGTCAGGACAACCTGAAGGTTTAAAAAAGATTAATCTGGGGATGCCAAGCACACACCATGCAGGCCAAAACAATCCTCTCCCATCCTGTTTGTTGCTGGTTCTTCAGATGCAGGCAGGAAATGGGTCAAGGACTGGAGGGATTGTTCTGTTAGACCTGTCCCTGCTGTGCCCTTACCTGGAGGCTCCACAGATTTTTTTTTCCCAGCATGTGAACAAAGTAAACCTTTCAGGTGAGTAAAATTCTAGCAGCTCCTACGCATGCAATAAGGGCATATCTGGTGATGTGTTGGAAAGTGCAGGGAACATCTGTATATGTGCACATCTCATCACAAGCTGTTATCTGTTTCTGTTGTGACACCTACCTGTTGTGTGATAGATCTCTAATGACATGGTGGGGGAGTACAATGCTTAGAGGCCTCTAGAAGAGGTAATTTGTCCCATAGCCAGAGTTACTCTGTTTGTATTTGAGTTTTACATCAGGTAGAGGGAGTCTATGAACCTCTTATAGTTCCCATGCTAAAAAACTGGGCAGACAGGAGACCACTGTGACTCCTGGCTTCTGCTCTTGGCTCTCCAAGAGCTCACCGCATGCTCAGCAGCTCTAGTCCCACAAACTGATCTTCACTGTGGAGTTAGTTTTGTGAGGTAAGGGGCACGTGAATAAGGAAAACAGTGTTGTGGCCTCATGACAGTTAAGATGCAGCCTATGCTTCCTAAGATGAAGTCTGTAACAGACTATTGATCTGTTTGAATTAAGAACCTCTGTTCCAAATACACTTGGTACTTTTTAATTTTTTTCATCCCCACATGGAAATGGCAGCCCATTTTTATGTGAGCTTATGGGAAAATCCAGTGTTTGTTCAATTAGAGAAAATTCTGAAACTGTTCAGATAGCTGTACCCATTCAAAGGGCAGCCCAGCAGCTGAGGTGATAGCAAGGGATTGTGGCAAAGACTATGAAGAATTCCAGCTGTGAGCAAATGTGAGAGAGCAGCCTCTGGGTACCCAAGTACTGCCCCCTCCTAGCAATCGTTTCTTTCACAGCTGTGGGAATGCTTAAAAATTATGGATGGCTAGGGAGGAGGGGAAAAAAGATCACAGTGACTTTCAAATCTTTGGCTGAAAGCCAGATATGTTGCTGCAGGCAGAGATTCAGCATTGCAACTGCAGCCATGAGAGACTCCAGAATTACTGGGGTTTATTTTTACAGTGTACATAATTCCAACTTTCTTTCTCAGAATGCAAAGCCCTTGTTGGCATACTGAGGCCCAGACTGCCCTTTCTCACTCTCTTGTCCTGTCTGTCTCATTCATTCCCTCAGCTGTTATTAATAGAGATCACTTAGTTTATTTTTCATTCTTTTTCAGCTATTCCCACTCCACTTTTGGTCCCTAAGGAACTTGAGACAGTTGAGATAGGGAAACTGGGAAGCTGGGATGGATAGAGGGGTTAGGTTGATGATTATCTGCTACCTTCTAATCCCATTGCTGTTCCAACATAATCAGGGAGCTTTTAGGGACTTTATTGCAACAAATATGGTTAGTGAATGAGATTACTCAAAATGACCTTATTTTAGTATCAGTTTGAAATGCTCAGCCCAGGTAACTGCTGGTTTTTTTCAGCGCAGATATCTCTTTGAGTGTTGGAGTTGGGAGCAGGGAGTATCCAAGGCATGTGAACTGTAATTGCTCAGATTTTCTTCTGTGTGCCCAAAGGAGGTTTAGCTTGTTATCAAAAAGAATGTTACCATCAGAGTTGGATTAAGGAAAAGAATTGTAAAGACTGAAATTACTCATTAGAAAACTGCAAATTCAGATAATTTTTTGTATTAAAAGAATGGGGGAGAAAATTCTAACTTTATTTTAAAATGGTTTTTTCCATATTTTTTTTGAATGGATGGGAATTGTGTGGGTCATTTTTCACCTAGAAGAAACAAATTTCCTATTAATGGGGAGGCTTTTTTGTTGATCCAGAATCAGTTATTGGACTAAAGAGGATTGTTCTGATGAAAAATGTGAAACTGTGTCTTTTCTGTGTCCTGGATAAGTTACTGTGATTCTGTCTAACTTCAAATCCTTGAAACACCCGGGTTCAGTACATGGATGAACAATATCTGTGGATGTAGCTGCCTACATCATTCAGAGTGGCTGTTACTGTTAACCTTAGACTGCTGCTGGTGAAGGTGTATAAGTGGCATTGAAAAACTAGACCGAGGAGAGTATGAGTGCCTGAGACCCAGGGTGTGGACTTATTGTGGACTCTACGTGCCATGCTTCATGCTCATGCATACTGCTGAGAGGTATCTTCATACCCTGAATTGCGAACTCCTACAGCAGACCATGTGGTTTATCAGAAACAGCCTTGTTACCTGGCTGTCCACGATTGCTGGGCTGCTCAAGTTGAGAGATCTTCTGTGCCAATTTGGGATTGCCACACACATAGGAATAAAGTTTTGTTAGTCTTGCCAGCTACCTTGAAAAGTATCTGAGCACTAAAGAGACATTAGGGTAAAAGAACTTCTCAACAAATACTAGCATTTGGGGGTTGGACCCGGTGATCTCTTGAGGTCCCTTCCAACCCCTATGATTCTGTGATTTGTCCGCCTCTATTTTGAATAGTTTCTAAGATCTAGATATTTCTTGCTATTTGAAACTTAATGAGAAATTCAATTTTAGTGCCATTTGATCAGAAATGCTAACTGCCCTCATTAGCTTCTGAGGTGGTGATGGCCTGTGGACCATTTTCCATCCAGACAGTAGGCAGCGTGCATTTACCACTTGCTAGTAAACATAATTTACATCTCTTAGAAGCACCATTCCTTCCTGACTCAGTCAAGTACAGTGTTCCACACAGCTCTTAAAAATGAAATAGAAGTCTATTTTTACATAGAAATATATATTTTATGTAAACACATAAGTGACAGGGATGAAGGGTGTTTGACTGAGAAGAGACATAATGGCAGCCAAATAATTTTGGGGATAAACACCCAAAAATTTTGAAGAAGTTAAAAATTCCTCAATGATACCATAGACATCAGTAGTTAATTATTTGATTTACACTATGTTCTCTACTATGCAAGGATATTGGGAAAGCATAATCCACTCACAAGCCAATGAGGTGTATAAATGAAGTAATGCTGCCAAAATATGAGACCAAAATAGATTTAATCTTAAACCAGCAATGAGAAGGTGAGTCAGTCTCTTTAAATGTGACTCAAGAGACAGTCTTACTTTTACTAGGAAAACCAGATTTGTTTGTTGCACCACATTGATTTGTTAATATTGTAGAAATTGAGCCTTTGAGGTTCATTTTTGTCATAAACATGCAAGTGGTGCGTGTATGTTGTAATGAAAGGTTTTAATAAAGTTGATTAGGAAGTGTGTGTGCCTCACTGCTAATAACACCAATCTAGCTGGAGAGGCTGCAGAGATGAGCAACTGTTGTCACTTCTAGCAGGGGTTCCCTGGAGGCAGGGAGCAGATGGGAGGTGGTGGTGAGGGGAAAGATGGATTCTGTATTGAATTATTATTGTTCTGTTCTGTTTACTACTAAAAGCCAAAATGCTACCCCACATGTTTATGGTGGGAGAGATCTTGCAGGAACTTAACGTCCTAGCAGACTCATGAAAGAAATGACTAGCCCTCTCTCCTTACAGCTTTGGCCTTTGGTATTCCAGGTTGTTGGCTTTCAGGCCTCTTCAGATTATTTTTTTTTCCCTGACTTACTGCATGGCCCTGTGATGTTTTCACATCCCTTCCAATAACTTCTTCATCACCTTTTTTTTTTTCCCTGTGCTCACTTTCTGTCTAGAAGCCACAGAATACTATAGGGAACATGTTTTGAACAGACATGTTGTTCAGCATGAGGGTCAACCTGAATAGTTCCTATTATACGTTCTCCATGATTTGAGGTTTGCATAATATTCTCTGGGTTATTTCTGAATAGTGTTGTAGATGTTAATGCTGAGGTTCAGTTATCAAGATCCCTTTGCAGAAGATGCTGTCTACAACAGTAAAGGGTAGGCTTACAGAAAGTGTGAAACAGCATTAAGAAATGTGTGCTAGTACAGGACAGTAAGTTTATACCTACTGGTCACAACTTCAGAACTGCCTGTCTGGTTGAATAGCAACTTTGCATGCTTGAGAGCAATAGTTTATAAAAAAACCAAACAAACCCAAAAACCAAACAGCCCCCCCAAAACAACTAACCAAAACACAACCCACCTATGTAGTATATTTGCAGGAAGAAGAGGTAGAATTGGGTCAGAGCCTTCCAAACTGTTTACTGTAACCTTGCTTTCTCATAGGTACTTCTCCAACTTCAGTCCCCTAGTGATTTTTTTGAAAACTAAAACTTTGACAGAAATCTGCTTTTCATGATAATTAGGCTTTTTACAGTTTTGCTAAAAATCACTTAATTCATATGGGAGTGGCAGGGCAAGAGCCCTGGCCCTCAGGCTGGGAAGGTGTTCAGCTGGGCACATAGCAGGTAACTGTATGACATAGAATCATGTAAGGTGTGTGAAGAGAGTTGATGATGTGAGGTCTCTTATTTTGCAGCCCAAACTGTGCTTTTAATGCATACAAATTCCTTCAAAATTAGCCATTCCCTGTCATCTCTCATTGTTGTCAGGATTCATTTTTCCATAACGTGCATGTTGTTTTCACATATTTCACATACACTATTCCTAATGTCCTGTGGTTAGTTGTGTCTTTGTAACCCATCTAGCATTCTCTGCTGTACTTCTGTCACTGCAGTTTGTGGAACTTTTACTGTCTTCACATTCTCTCACACTTTTCTACTCACAGATCTTTATAAAGATGTTACTGAACACTAAATAAAACATTACAAGATGTGTTCTCTAGGGAGAGAAGTGTTGAATGTCTTTAAATGGAGTAGATCTTAATGCAAAAAAAAAAAACTAGATACAAGTCCTGAACCACGACTGAGACTAGAGCCTCATACTGAATGTATTGTGAGAGAGATTTAACATGTCCTGAAGAGTTGACAGTCTGAGGCTGTTTCAAGAATTTAATGTGATTTTAGAGCTGTTATTACCAAACATGTAGCTGTGTGATACAAAAGCACTGTTCTGATTTAAATTTATTTTGATGTTTAAAATTTATAAAAAACCCAAACACCAAATATTTTTGTCCCCCAGGGTGTAAGCCAACAAGCTTTACTTTAATGTAGATATGGTCCACTTTTATCATTCCCATTTAATGCTGGATTAGCTATCTTTTCTCTCTTGCAGCTGGCATAAAGCTGATGTAAACTCCCTATTGTGTGCTCTCGTGAACTTGACAGAAATGTGATTGTGTCTGTGCCTGATCTAGCTCAGTCACGCTTTATTAAATGATTTGGTAGCTCAGAGCCAGCATTAATTATTGTGGAACCTCTGCCATGTTAGGACAGAAATAAGAAGTCATCTTCACCATTTTGCATATGGGGAGCTACAGCAAAGGGAACAAAACTGTCTTCCCATTCAGAGCAGAACTGACTTTCACACTCTGAACTTCCTGCTCTGCTGCTGGATATTGCATATTTCTTCCCAATTTTACTACATTGTGTGCCATGATAATGCCTTTTTGAGAAGCCCTTCTGAATTTTGAGTCCCTATGGCAATGTCCATATTCCAGACGACTTGAGCTACTGCACTATGGAACTCGTGAGCCATGGGATATGGTACTGTAGCAAAATCTGAACATGTTGCCCCTGCTGCTCCACTACTTTGCTTGTTTTACAGTCTCATTGTAGCAACCCAGTCATTTCTGTCTGGAATACTTTGCCCTTTATAAACTAACACTGTGTCTGAAATCGATGATTTACAATCTTTCTGTTGATTGCTGATGAGATGTCTTCCTATTAGTTACATTCTTGCTTGGATGTGGTGTCTGGGGGAAGCCAGTAATTACACAATCCTCTTTATTCCTGCTTTTAAAATATAGATTATGATAACATTAAACTTTATGGTTAGCTGGAAAATTGGCACTTAATGGTAGTGTAAGC
Organism: Hypotaenidia okinawae; assembly: GCA_027925045.1. Taxonomy (NCBI): domain Eukaryota; kingdom Metazoa; phylum Chordata; class Aves; order Gruiformes; family Rallidae; genus Hypotaenidia; species Hypotaenidia okinawae. Next base: position 20,016,505 of record BSDF01000008.1, on the reverse strand, counting down.
TTGATTCCAGTGTTTAAAGGGACTGTCAACTCCTGTTTCTTTAACATAGAGTTCATGTCATGTATGGACATCAGTTTGGTGTTTACCTAGCAAACCCACTGTTGTGTGCAAGGACATTAAAGCAAAATTATGAAGCCTAATTATTAGAACTGTTGTATGAGGTCTTGAAGGTCAAACGAACAGAGCAATCTTAGCTCTGTTTTGTCAGGTCCTGGGTGGAGTGGGTCAAATGCCAGATACATCTTCCAGAGTTCTCAGACTGGAAGTTAGCCACTGGCCTTGAGGAGGGAAAGGATGTAGAGGAAAGTGCTGAGGGAAAAGGTAGTGCTTTAGCGGACAGCAGGGAAGATATGAATGCTAATTAAGATGTAGTGCAGGTGAGAAGGCTCTATCTCATGCTCGCATTACCATTTCAAAAGGATCAGTTGCAGATATGCTCTCTCTTCCCCAGCTCCTCTTCCTAGGCGACCCCATCAGTCTCCTAATAGAATTTGCATTCTGCCAGAATAGAAATAACTTGGACAGCCATCCAGACAAGGTTGGGTCAGCAGATCCATCCTGGGAAAGATAGCCCTTACTGCCCAGTGTCAGCTGGCCAGCCTATGAGACACAGGCAACCCTGTGCAAGACAGTTATGTTTTGGCAAAGGTACAGGCAACTGGAGGAGTCTTATAATGCATAACGCTGGGCAGCCATAAGAGGAAGCAAAGTTTCCAACCTGGTAATAATGCAAAATGTTGTTTTTAAGCAAGAGTTTAACACTGATTTGGACACTGTCAATGTTTACCCCCAATTCTCTTGCTCAGTGCATTACCATGATATAGAAGCTTAGGTTTGCTGGCCTGATCCAAACCAATATAGTTTTCTGCTCCTTTTAGGGTATTGCTGTGGTTGCAGTTTTAGGCAAGGTGGCTGCAGCTGGTCAGTGACTTCAGTAATGGCTCCTTAATCATGCGTAGTGGATAAACAGTGTGTGACAGCATGTCTGTTGTGCATTATCATTTGCTGTACAGTGAGGCATCCTGTTCAATGTGCATTAAAAAGCATTCTCAGCTACTGTACTCCTCACTGATGTTCTAATTAGCCTATCAAAAAGATCTAAGGAGACAGATGACTCCTAGAAAGCGTTCTCTCACTGGCTGCAGCAGCCTATTCAGAACTCCTGAAAAAAGTCACCTATGGATCAAAGCCATGAGTGCTGAAAATATAGACATAGTGCTGTACTCTAAAACCACACTGCACATGTATACTGCAGGAATAGGGAAGAAACACCAAATAAAAATATCTAGATAAATAGGAAATGTTTGGTTCCCCTTCTCTAGCTCAACAGCAGCAAGATGCTGGTATCCAGGGGAAGAGCACCACACTCTAAGCATCTCCAAAATCTGAAATGCAAGAATAAGCTGCTATTAATGTTATTGCTTTTTTTGCCCACTTTTATTGATGTTATGGTTTGTCTAGTGAGAGTGCATTAGTCATCATTGCTGTGATGTTGGTACTGAACATCAGAAACTGTTCATAAATTCATTGTTCACGTTTGGGATCATTTTTGTTCCACTTTCACTCACCTTCTGTCCTGTGCATGCAACTACTAAATGAGAAAATGGAAAATCTAGAAGTAGTTTATAAAAAACAAAGTAAAACCTGGTATTGAGGATAGCACACTGTAAAACAAACCATTACCTGAATTCCTAGTGCTGCACTGCCACTCTGTTTCACAGGTGTGGCACTCAAAGGACTATGCTCTACTCAAGTCAGCAAAGCTAATGCTGGCTGGAAAGCTGAGCTTGTAGGGAACTACCTCTTTCATCTGCAAAGTTACCATCAGTTCTGAATTTTGTGTCCCAAGTTTCAGCCAAATCCCTTAGCAGCATGTCTGTTCTGTGATACAACAGGACACAGCTAGATGTTTACTGACAGCTTTGCAGACATCTAAAAATTAAATACTTCAACTTAGGTAATTAGAGATGCTTTCCTTCTGGCAATGGCTTCAATAACCCATTTCCTAGGGTCATCTATCCATTTTTGCTCAACAAAGGTATACCTTCCTGTAAAACAGATTTATGACTTTGATCATGTTCTTGATCTCCTCTGCTTTAGTGCAACTAGCCCAAAAGGGACATACCAAAATTAAGAGCATCAGAAATAGTTTGAGGTGTATGGGTGGCTTCCACGCAGAAAGAAACTGACAAAATAATCAGAAGAAATGATTGAGAATTGGGTACAATAGAACTGGATGTAATTCTGAACAGTATGAGCAAAACAAAAAGGGAGTAATTAATTATTAAGAACTTTTCATAACACAACAGCTAGGATCACTTAAATTATCAAAATTCCTGTTTTTAAAAGGAGCAAAAGGATTTTTTTTCTTGGCAGTCCACAATTAAATTGTAGCTATCTTAACCATAGTTTATTAGGGGAGCTAAATCTTAAATGGCTTCAGAATGGAATTAGACATTTATAGGATGGCAAATCTTTTGGTAGCTGTAACATACGCACGCGTGTGTGTGTGTATGTATAAAGACACATACATATTGTATTTAACAGTATATAGTATACCCCTGGTCTCCAATTCTACATTTTCTGTGCCTTCCCCCTAAACATCCAACTGTGATATGACTGTTTTAACTAAAGCTTCAAGTTCATATACTCTTCTGAAACTAATTTGGCTGTAGCTTTGTGGGGTGTATGATATAAATTTTTTACCATTGATAAACCCATGGGATCCAACTGTACAGCAAGTGCTATGAAATGTGTGAGGTGTTTGAATACCTTCTGCTCTGGTCCTTCCTCTCTCCCAAGACTGTGTCTCCCTCCCTCTCTACCTTGGGAGTGTGTTATGTTCTCGATATAAGCCATTCATGCCTCGCCATCAAATTGAATCGATAATGATTTCTCCCTAGGGACAAAAGAATAAAGCAAAGTAGTGCAAACTCAGTTGTCACACCTGTGAGCTACTGACCAGTATACAGTAGAGGAGTCATAAGCATGCTGACAGTCCTTATCAGTGGGGCCAGTGGTGTGAAATGTTTGGCTGGTGTGTGTTGATGGATCAAAGCAGTTCAGAACACAGAGTGTGCAAATGTTGTCTTCCCTACAGCTCTGACTTTCCAGCTTGTACTCTCCTGGTAAAGGAGCTGTGTGAGCCACTTTAACACTGGTTGGCTGCTAGTTAAAGAACTCTTTAGATTAGGGCTTAATCTAGATACTACTGAAAAAAGTAAAAGGTTCTTTGTTGTTTGGGGTGGTGTGTTTATTACTTGACTTTTTTTTTCCCCCTGAAGCCTTATGGTATCGGAGGATGAATCTGGAGTGAGAAAGTGGCATAGGCTTCCAGGGAAAAATTAGACAAAGAAGTTCAAATTACTTTTCAGCAAAGGAACAACAAAAAATTCATTTTGGGTCATCCCAAGACACTTTGCTGACTTCTAAATCAAATATTTGTTGTTTATTTTCACTTACTGCTTTTGCCTGTGCTTTTATTTTGTTGTACATCAGTTTTTAGATGAGAAACATTTATATCAGGGAAAAATGTTGAAATACTTTATGCAAAATGTAATGTTTTGAGAGGTTTTAATTTGAGTCAAGCACATTTGCACAGAATTAAAAAACTGTTCCAATCTCCTTGAAATACAGCTTGTTTCTTCTGGCTCTGCTCTGTTGGTGGAGATGTTTCTCTGGGTAGCAGTATTATTAAATTACTCTAGTAGCACCAGTTAGAAGTGGAATATATATTATACACTCTTTACTGGTAAAAGGTGAAAACAGATGTGCTTTCTGGTCAATACAGGCGCCTTAGCAGACAGTCTGGCAATGCGGTGATGTATCGGTTATCAGTCTTTGCATGAAATTTTTGTTCAGACTAAGGTGAAGGTGCACTAGAATGATGCTTCAATCTTTGTACTAATATTCCTTTGGCATTGCTGGAAAAGCTCTTGGCATTAATCTAACTGTTGAGCTCAGTTCACAGGCCTAAAGCTCTCACCTGTGGTTATGCACAGGAATGAAATGGGGCCAGATCCTCAGCTGAGGATAAATTAGACTTTGCTGACATTATTAGACCTGATTGATTTCTACCTGCTAACTACCTACCTTCTACCTACCTATCTACCTAACATCATGACTTCAGTTTTTTTTCTGGTTTTGCGCCTTGAAATCCAGGCAGCTTTTGTTTGATTAAATAGACCTGTATTCTACTTGGGACAATTACTATTGTGATTGCCAGCTCTGAAGAGCAGGTATTTTAGCTGTTGTCATCTCTTGTAGGGAGAAAGGGTTAAAGAAGTTAACTATCAAGTTACTGTTCTGAGGAGGCATCATCCAAACAGAAGGGATCCTGGCCTGAGGGCAGGACTAAAGGGGTGCAGGTCACAGGCAAAGCAGCAATATACCCTTAAAAAAGGCATGCCCTTTGTTTAGGAGTCTTATGGGAACCTGTGTGGTTTCTGCTTTCCTCACATGAAAAAGAGAAGTTTTGTCTCAGTCTCTGCCCAGTGGAGGGAAGTGAAAGTCGAAAGAGTGATGTATAGTATCTTGGTACTTCAGACTGATTATAGCCTAGAATTTGGATTCTGTTCACAGCCAGTGAATTGCCAAGATACATCTAATGTGCCTGAACGAGTGTAAGATGGTCAGGACTCTGTTTACCAGTGTGGCTTGTTTAGAGCAGTGCTCCCGACACCAAGGGAAACAGGAAGAAATTGTAATTAAAGGCAGCTTTGAAATTCAGTATGTGGCTCATTTGCATTTTACCATTTTATTCCTCTTTTCCCTTGCCTCTATGAAAGCCTGGGGAGGTTTGCATGGTGAGGCTGGCATCACTGTGTTGCATTATGTATGCTTGAGGGACTGTGGAGTGGCAATTGTGTAATGAGGATGAAAATCAGAGTTTACTCTAGGGGAGGAAAAAAAAGCCACCTTTTCCGTTGACTGGTGCCTCGGGCCTTTCATCCTCTTGATTGCACATGTGGGATGAAGTTGTGACTCTGGGTTACTAGTAGTGCTGGAGGATGTGGTGAGAGGCTGGAAGGGATTTTTGGGGGCATTGTACGCAGTGGTTCTGGAGCTGCAGGATAAAGATCCCCTACAGAAACTGTGCTGCCAGTTTATGTTGTGTGTGCGGTCTTTCTGTCTCGCTCTGATCTCTGTCCTCGTCTCCATTTTCGTTATCCTGTTTGGGGTGGGGAGAGAGTGCAAGTGTCTGTGCCAAACTTTGCTCCTAGTCCTCCTAGCAAACAAATTGCACCTATAGCCTGTGCTGAGGCTACTAACAGAGGCCTCTTTCTTGCTCTCATAACACTTGCAGGTTTCCAGTGATCTGTTCTGTCCCTTTTTAGCTATGGTGTTGCTAAGCCATGCTGTGCACTCAGTTCCAGCACTAAAAATGTGTTACTGAATCAATTTGCTGTGTCAGTTTTAACTAAGCTCTGTAGAGGTACTGTTCTGCTTTGTTGGTGCTATAGTGCTAGATTTCTGCCCTCATTTTGGTTTAGTTATGTAGATAACTTCATTTATTTAATTTCTCAAAGTGAATTAAGAAAAATGTAACAAGGCTGCGGGGTTTCTCATTCAGAAATATGTAGGCCTGAATTCATATGCTGTGTCTCATTATGTGTTTTTCCTTATAATAGTATTTAGAATTAGGGCTTTTGTAACACTTGTAGTTTTCACTAATAAAAGCAAGTCTCTTACTGCTTGTGGATTTAAAATAAAATTATGAAATAGGACCTGTAAAGCCTCAGAACCAGAAGATAAACAATAGTGAAAAATTCATGGTAGTTGGAAGCCAGTCTCCTGATTTTGGTGGGCTGGCCTGAAATTTGTGAATGCCTGGAGTGTCATTGATTCAGAAGCCAGGTTGCATGCAGGCTGGTTGACAAACAAAAGTCATTGTAACTTCAGAAGCATGTCACTTAGAAATCAAGTAAGATAAAAACACTTTTCGGAAGCTATCAATGGACTTCATGCTACATTGAAATCTTCTGTATCAAGTAGCTTGTCAACACGTCACCCTCCTCAGTTTAGGGAGTTTAGGAAGTCCTAGTAAGCAGAATAAAGAACTCAAGAGATGTTCTAGGGAAATAACATCTCTTCCCTCCTCCCCTCCCCATTGAACTTGGGGGGTTAGGGGTCAGGGAAAGTAGGACAAATTCTGTAGCCTTTATGCAGGGAAAGTCCCATCAACTTCAGTGGGAGACTTGGCTCCGAGAGTGGGAGCCAGGCCAAAGTTTATATTCTGTTTTTTAGAAAGTTAACATCGCATGTTCACGGACTAATACCATGGAGCTTTGCAAAGGTGGCCAGTGGAGCATCTGTAACTCAGTGGACTTCTGTCATTTAATTCCTTCAAAATCTAGTCTTTTTGTTTTGAAAATCTTTTCTTCTTTGGAATGTGTTTGCTTGAACATGACATTAGGAATACAGCCAGAGGTGCTCAAATATACCCATAATATAGGCATAAATTAAACCCATTCTTATGGGACAGATACACATGAAGGTTCTTGGTGTTCTGCAGATGAATCATACTTAGCTCATCAGTGAGTGCCTTGATTTAATGAAGCCATAGTATGTTAGTGTTAACACTGAAAAAAAATCTGTACAGTTGCAGGCAGCCATGCTAACTAGCTACAAGCATTTAAAAGCCTGGGCACGAGCTCTTACTTGGCTATTCTGGCCATAATTAATGATGACAAGTATGTTGGAAAAATAATTATTTTGCTTGCTTTTAAAGACAATTACTTGCTTGAGGCAAGTGAGGGGGTGGGATTTATGTGACTGTAATAAGCATATGTAGATGGCATCTTCCCAGAAGAATATTGTAGCCACAGGATCTTTTTAATTGACCTGAGATTCCTTTGTTCTGCAGATAGAATTTATGTATGTGGTCACAGACTAAAATGACCCTACTTGTTTCAGGGCAGGCTGAGTTCTAAAGTGCTGAAAGGAAAAACTGCTGCTTTATCAGCCCAATCATCAGCAGATAGAAATCTTTCCTGGTCACTACCAGGGTGTGCGTGTGTAGAAATCTTTTTTTAATGGGTACCCTGAGTGCATGTTCTTTCCAGCAGGTAAAATAGAAGTCAGGGGTATGGCAGCAGTCTGGTGTGAGTATTAATGCAGTGATCTGGTATTCCCCCTGTGTCAGGGCTTGCACAGCACTGCAGTATTTGCCCGTCATTGGCGGTGGAGTCAGTCCTTTCCTATCAGTCACTCTGCATCCCTTGCATTCAAGGGTTATGACAGCTATGTAGTCTTATTGTGTAGGCTGTGATCAGATGCTTTAACAGTAAGGTGGAGTCTTACTGCCTTACTCTGAGTTTCATGCTAACTTTGCCCAGGTGGGAAATAACAGCATAAAGTCCCCTATGGCTGTAATTCAGTGAAAAATTCCAACGTATGGCCACAACTAATGGCCTTTAACCAAAAGCAGTAGTTTTTACGTCTGTTCTCAGTCACTCCACTGTTCCTCCAAGGTGGTGAATTCCTCTTGGGACACAGGAGGGAGAGAGGGAACCAAAAGACTGTACTGATCACTTTGATACATTCAGAAAAATCTCCCTCTTTAGCCCCTTTAATCTTGTGGTGGTTCTACAGAAATCACGGTCTCTCTCTATTTCTCTTTCTTTGAAATGGGGAAGATGATGCTGACTTTTTTAGTAAGTATTTTGGAACCTGATACTGAAACTTGTTAAAGAAAACACAGTATTGACAGTCATGGGTGTTTTTCTCCACACCAGTTAGCCTGCTGCTAACAGAAAAGATTGTGCTTTGTGCACTCTGCAGTCAGTCTCTTCTTATAAATTGGGATTTGAAGTTGGGAGATGGAGGATCAAAAGAGGAGGGACACGGTAATTATGTATTAGTATGCTTTTGGAGTGATGATACATAACTTCCAGAAAAATACAGCAGTCCTGATTGTATCTAGTCCTTTCTTAAAAGCATTATAACAGGAAAGCTGAGTGAATGATAATGTTTAAGGGTTTGGATCCAATTCAGTTTTTCTTGGTGTCTACAGTTTTTTATCAGACATTTTCACCTCATCTCTGGAGAGCTGATTAAGGAAAGCAATGCAACAGAAAAATGTAGGAGGATAAAGAATAAATAGTTCCTCCATAATAAGATACAAAGCCTTATGGTTCCTCAAAGTAGCTTGTGGCAGTAGGAGTGGAAGAGAAAGAGCCATCCTGTGTTTCCTTGCCCTGGACGAGAGACACAAATGTTTGTTTGCATGAGTTCAAAGTTCTCCCTGGGAGCTGCAAGTCTAATGTGAGGGCAACCTCTGCTTTTAGCTGACTTTTAGCTCCAAGGGCAGAGTGAGTTGGAAATGAGGCAGAATATAGGGGTACTGGAATTAAAAAGGTTTTGTGCAAGGTCATGGAAGGGCCAGTTTCTTAGGCAGCTGGGAGGGATTACTGCATCAGTCTTTATTTGACCCTGTGTTAAACTGGCAGAGAATGGAATTCCCTCACGGTGCTGCGGGTTTACTGGGTATTTTGTTTTTTGGTTTTTTAATTTACTGTGAGCAAAAAGGCAGATATACTTCAGCAAAAACTCCAGCCTGGTATGTCACTGTGTCTGGGGCATGTGTGCTGGCAAAGAGGAAGCTGAAGTGTAAAGGGGATGTTCCAAGGGTTATTTGGTCATGACATTTTTCCCATGTACCACACAGTGACAGCAGGGAGAAGTGTCATGAGGTTCAGGGATGAACTCAGAGAGCTCATCCTGATTGCTTAGTTTCTCCTTCAAAATAACCAGATGCTACTGTAAATTTTTGTTTGGGATCTTCCAGAAGGAATTAGCAGTGATGGGAATTATATCCACCTACCCCTTCAATCCCCCATCCCCTACTCCCCCCTGGCCCCCAAATATCTGTGGAAAGATTTGTGAGGCAATAAATTGGGAGAAAGTTAGAGTTGTCTTTGACATGAGATTAGCATTGAGCATTGTTTCCAGATTAAATATGGTGTAGGTAGGCTTTGCTAGACTAATTTGTTCTATACTCACCCACAGTGGTGTTCCCACTGAGAGAGAAGCTTGCAATCCTGATCATGGATAGACAGTACATGCACGTTAATGTGTGCGAGATTTCCAGCTTCTGAAGCAGATGGTATCAGGCCATCTCCAAGGGCAGGACAGTAACTAGCTTGCCCTCCTCCCTTCCAAGATCATGTGAATACCTCAGGTTCAACCTGCAGCCTGCAGTGGTTCACAGGTGGCAATTTCCTGTGTCACTGACTCATAGGGACTCCTGTCTCACCTCTGTCCTTTCTACTGATGCTCTCTGCTCCATATGTGATTAAGTAACCTTCTCCTCAAACAGGCTGATGTAATTAAGTTAACCTGAGCTTAGCTAGAAGTGTGCTATGGAAGAATTGTTTTGTGTGTCTGAAAGCTTGTCAGGTGATTTCCAAGCTGTCTAATGAAAAAGTAGAGACTTCGGGTTTTTTTACCATGGTGATAAAGATTTATTGCACCTATTGAGCATCACAAGATTTATGAATGCTAAAGTACAAAGAAGTTTTTCAGACTGTGCTGAATGGTCTTTTCCCAAGCATGAAACTTGGCTCTCCTAAAAAAAAAATTAACAAAATTTTTAAAATGTGTTCACTGACAACAAGTGGTTCAAGAAAAACCCTTCTGTTAGCTCTCTGCATTGAGGAGTACACAGTTTATACAGTGTATTTTCAGAATTGTATATTATTTTACTGTGTAACTAGTACTGGTTTCATTTGGGTCACTTGGCTTGTCTAGAAAGCTGAATTCAAATCCAGCCAATCAGTAGGTTATTTGCTATAGTTTATGAATATTGACCCTTTCAGGTAACTTCTTGCTTGTATCTCAGTGCAGTGATAGCTTGACAGTATCTCAGTGACTGGAAGCAGTAAAATGCAAGAGCTGAAGCACTCATGGGATTGTAGATCTTTTCCTTTTACATGGTTTTTGTAACAAGTCCTTGAGCTTTTAAGAGTGAGTCCCATCTTCTAGTTATTGCATATAGGAAGAATTGAGGCATAGAAAAACTGATGTGCCAAGGCTATGTAGGTAAATTTCTGGCATTGGTCTTTGTATTCCCATGAGTGAGAGGTGTTGCCCATGAGGAGACAGATGTGGATAAATTACATTGCATTAAATGTACTGTCCCAACTTTATGGAATTAGAATGTACATAAAGGCAGTACCAAACTGCCTAAAGTTCTCCAGAGAAGCAGCAAAAGCAACAAGAGTAAGATTGAATTTCCAGATCAGATCATATGGGCTGACAAAAAAGAAGAGATTTTTAGGTGGCCTTTGATCCTAAAACCAGCATGGCAGGATGAGGGAAAATAAACAGCCATAATCATGGAGGGCAAAGCCATTGGGTTAAATGTTTGTTCTTCTCTTAGTAGTTATTGCCAAAGAGCCTCAAAGGTTTTTACAAATACAACCACGGCCATAATGTCACCCAATTTGAAAGACAGGGAAACTGAGGCATAGTGTAGTGAGGGGTGACTGTCTGGAATCAAAACCTCTTGATAATTTCCTGGACTGCTTAGCAAAGCTTCCTTATTTTCCCTGAAAGTGTCTAAGAAATTGAGGGATAGCCCAATAACATGATATGGGAGTTTAGTGATATGTTTTTTGCTCTAGACAAAAGCTGGTTAATGGAATTGGGGATTTTTATATTTTTTTTTTATCTAAACCTGCTGTGTTTTCTCTTTCCTTCTCAACATATTGTTGGTTGCTGTAGCAGCTGAGTAATGCAGAAGTTCTGCCTGGAAAAAAAAGCTTCCTCCTTATATGATACTGTACATATTGTCATGGAAATTGTCCTCATTTCCCCTGAGCACACTTTAAATAACTCGAACAGCAGTGCTAATGAGCAGAAAGATATCTGCAATCCCCACCGTGTAACTTGACATACTTTATCCCGCTCTGAATTCCCTTTGCTCATCATTGAGCATTTTAAAGATCTGGTATAATAACTTGCTTTCTCTCTTTGGTCCAGTCATTTTGCTCTTAGCACTTGGTAATAAAAGGTCAGCTTTGGCTGAAACATTAGTGTTGCAGCTATGCCATTTTTTACTGCCAAATATCTTAAGAAAAGCAAGTGTCTCCGAAAGGGTAAGTCATGATACCATATTTTTGGTGTGTTTAGTGTTGTCTGTTTTGCTTTAAATCACAGTAAAGGATTTATTTTGAATTAACAAGCAGTGGGAATAGATCTATTCATCCTGCTGGTCGGTTAGCACAGGGGGGTTTATGATGTGTGCATTTTTGGTTCAAGATACTGTGTATGTCGTTATCTTGCATTTTACATTCAGTAAAGCCAGCTAAGCGAGAGAATGCTTAACCCTTTAAACAAGGAGCATATGTTTTGCACAGGGATGGAAGCTCCAAGCAGAACAAAACAGCAACAGAATGTCTGTGTATTTGTTCTTTTCCAGATAACTTTAGGCAGGCAGCTGAGTAATGCCCTAGTATTTTTGTTTCTGTTGTCCAAAAGGAGCATTTTTTTTTAAATCCACACTGAAATAATAGCCTAAATAATTCCAACTGAAGGAAAACCACATTTCCTCTTAGCACCTTTCCTATGTAGGGTTACCTGAGTGTGTGATAGATTTTCAGCTTGCTGTTGTGGGGTTTGCTTTGAGAATGGCTGTATGGGCTTTTCTTGGAACTGTGAATGTTCTTTCTCCAGGCAGATAGAAAACTCTTCAGGAGAGCAGTTTGCCTCTAGCATTATAAAACTGTCAACATAAAAAACTCCTAATAGAGAAAGACATTGCTTGTATCTTTATTGTGACATTTGTTATCTAGCCAGCAGTACGGATGTGGGTTTTTCATAAAGGCAAACAGTGGTGATTGCTTGTAACTGGGACGTGCATTAATTCTAGGGGATCTGAGGAATCTGACTTGCTTACCTGGCTAAGCATTTACAAAGATATGCATTTATTATATGCATTTATTTCCCTAATTCCTTGTTTGAATATAAATTGTTTCTAAGGCATAGCTAGAACGTGGAATTCTATAGGTTTTCATCACAGGCTTTAAGTTGAAGAAAAGGTTGGTTTGTGTTTCCTACTGGGTTCCTATTTTAAAAGGGGTTTGCACAGCAAGAACTAGCAGTTGAGATGTAAGAACTGAGTTAAGCAGACCTATAGCTGTTGGTATCAACTCTCTTTGGTATTTTGTTGAGCAAAATGTGTGAGCATGTACACAAATTTACACAAACATTCAGGTATTCTTAAGGATTAAGATTGTCAGCAAAGTTTTTATTAGAAAAAGGAGAATATATTATATTTGAATTCTTAATTTGCTCTTATGTTTTGAGGGGTTTTGTTTGGGATTTTGTTTGGGGGGCACAATGAATTTTGTTGTATGTATGTACATCTATATGCCACTTTAGAAGTGGGCATAGGACAAATTTTAGTCCTTTTTGCTCATCTGCTGGGGTCATTCAGCTTACCAGTGCTTCTTTCACTTAGAACATATACCACAGTAAGCATGTGTGTCTAGACAGGTGCTGAGGGAAGGTACCTGCCTTATCTGTGTCTGTGGTAGCCATTGCAGAAGAGGGTTGATGGCACAGGCAGGAAAGCTAAGGTTATACTAGCAGGTACACCTGAAGATGAGCTTGCCTGTCCCTAATGCCTGCTACAAGAGTAGGGTTTGTACATCCTGCTGAATGCCTACCTGTTTGCTGTGAGATGTTCCCTGCCCCTCTGTGGTAAGAAGCTGTGATTTATTAGATGAACAGCAGTCCCTCTAGGCTTGGATCCCAGTTTTAGACATCCAGCAAAAGTCAGTGTGACCCTCTAGAGGTTACAGTTTGAAGCTGGGGAGCAGTCATGCATTGCTCAGTCAGTTGATTCTTGTTGCTGTCTTGCTATAATTTGGGTTTTCCACCCATTGGGGCAGGTGCTGCGATGGCATGGGAGAGGGCTAAGCCTCCAGAAGAGGGTAGGCTGTAGGTCTAGAGACAGTGGTGCCACGTGTGTTGGGAGCCAACACTGGTGGGTGCCACAGTGCAATGGCTGCCATTTTGCCTAGCCCTAGAGCTCAGCATCTCTAGACTCACAGAATGGTTTGGGTTGGAAGGACCCTTAAAGATCATCTAGTTCCAACCCCCTGCTATAAGAGGGACACTATCTCTCACTAGACCATGTTGCCCAAAGCCCCATCCAGCCTGGCCTTGAACACTGCTAGGGAGGTGGCACCTACTGCATCTCTGGGCGACCCGTTCCAGTGCCTCACCACCCTCACAGTGAAGAATTTCTTCCTTGTATCTAATCTAAATCTAGTCCCCTTCATTTTAAAGCTTGTCCTGTCACTCTATGCCTTTGTAAATAGTCCCTCTCCATTTCTACTGCACACCCCTGATTTAGGTATGGGATGATCGCTATAAGGTCGTCCCAGAGCCTTCTCTTCTCCAGGTTGAACAGCCCCAACTCATCCTGCCTTCACAGGAGAGGTGCTCCAGCCGTTTGATCTTTATGGCCCTCCCTCTCATCTTGCTCCGACAGATCCATGGCTTTTTGTTTTGGGGTTTTTTGTTGTTGTTTTTTCTTTTTTTTTCCTGCAGCCCTCAGAGCTGGGTGCAGTTCTACAGGCAGGGTGTTTTTAAAAATAGAAGCTGTTTCCCCTTTTTCAGTCAGTGGGAATTTTACCAGACCACCAGAATTTCTCAAGTATGATGGGTATTTTCTTGCAACCATGTGAGAAAGTTTTGTGTGCATAGGAAGGCAATGAGGAACTGGGACTAGTAGTTGGTGCCCAGCCTATGCAAGTAAGAGTGGCTTATGAAGTGACTGTTTTTTTAAACCAGAATCGACATGGACATAATCTGTGCCTTTAAGAGATGACTGAGGGAAACTCAGCCAACAGCAATCGATCATATTCTTAGTGAGTCACTATCAATGTGTACATTTTCATCAAACTAAACATCTTAAACAGCTTTTCCCTAAAAGTACCTTGGTGTGCTAAAGAGCATAGAGGGTATTGCATCTCTTAACCTGCTCCTGTCAAAATCCATCTGATATGTGATATCCATCTAGCTGTCTAAAATACCCATTCTGTTCTGTGCTAACCTTTTTCCTCTTGCTTCCAAGACAGTCTGGGAAGGGACGTGTCAAAGAATGAGGTGAGAACCTTTATGTCTGAGTAGGGAGCGCTGAGGTAGCTGGGCATCTCCATGAGCTGCTTAACATCAGTCTGTCACTAATCTTGCTTTGAAGAGTTTGGACTCCTGCCAGTTTTTGAGCCACTTTCCATCCAATTACTGGAGGCAACCCCTTCTAGCTCCCTGCCATAAAGCACTTCATTTGAAAAGGTTTTTACAGTGATCTGAGTAAGAAGATCCTTCCCAGTAAGTAAATGTGGTCGTTAAAAGGCATTAAATGATTACAGAGTGCTCCAGGCATAGCATCAAAAGTGTAGTTGCATAAAAGCTATGGTAGCCACAGGCTCCAGTGGATCTGTCCTTGCTTTTCTCTGTGGCTCTGATCAGGGAAGGAACAAGCCAGCAAGAGCAGTGAGTTTTGTGAATGATCTCTGTCCCACAGGTTCAAATGGTCTAGGGACAGGTGGCTGAGGACAAGTTCATGGCCAGAAGTATTGGTCACATGGGAAAGAAGAGTCCCAAATAAACACTCCGGATTCAGCCTTGAGAGGAATCTTGCCCAGGTTAATACTGAAAGCAACCAGCAGAACTGGGAACTGGGACCTGATCCTCTGAAGTCTTGTAGCCTGAAGTACTAGGAAATGCAGAGTTTTGCCTCTTAGCTCTTTGGACAATATTTGTACAACATTGTCACTGAAGCCAGTTTCTCCCCAAGTGAGCTTTATTCTTACCATGTTCCACGTTGTCTTCTCACTATTATTCAAGGCTACACTGCATTTTGGATTGATTCTCCATTATTTTTGTGGGGGTTGAAAGACCTTCCTGACACCCTTGAAATGTAACAGCCAAGTTGAAGTAATAAATTCTCTCTTGCTGTACATCCTTTGCTTTGCAGGTTGTTGTGCCTATGGATGTTTCCTACAGTTCTCATGTGGTAATGCATCCTTAGCCTACTCTTACCGTTGGTAAAGCCTACAGCAGTGAGAGATTCTGAAAATAATTTCTTTTGTTATTTCTCTTGTTATAAGATTTTAGCACTATCATACTCCTATCAGTTATGCACACACACACAGCTTAAGGTATCAAAACAATGAAAAATATGTATCAATCTCTGTGGCTTGTAGTTAAAACCCATTGTTCTCTCATATGTCCTCCTACAATAAACTTTCTGTTTTCCTTTGACCATTCACTGAGCACTTGCTCAACACTACTCACAACTGGGCTATAAAATGTCATACAGTCACAAACATTGCTGATCTGGCAAGTCACTGTTGGTTTTTCACTTGCCCCATGATTTCTAAATTGGATATTAGAGGGAAGTTTTTTACAGAGAGAGTGGTGAGGTGCTGGAACAGGTTGCCCAGAGGTGGTGGATGCCCCATCCCTGAAGGTGTTCAAGGCCAGGTTGGATGGGGCCCAGGGCAACCTTGTGTAGATCCAGGCCTGGAGGTTTGCAGCCTGCCCTGTGGCAGGGGGGTTGGAGCTCTACGATCCTTGGGGTCCCTTCCAACCCATACCCTTCTATGATTCTAGTGGGGAAAAAGAAAGTTTTGGCTCCAGCAAAGCCTTTTCTTTTTTAATTAACAAAGTAAAACAAACCAAACATTTTATTGCCAAGTGGTCCTTACTTTGCTGCAGCTGTAGATTTACAGGACTTCAAAGCTGGATGATTAAGGCACAATTTTAGTTTGTAGCCAGACAAGCCAAACAATCTTAACTTCAAAGGGGGGTGGGGTGGGGGGTTTTCTTTAATGTTGTGGGCTTGCTCTTTGTGTTCAGCAAATGGAGCTGCTGGGGAAAATGCCATGTGCTGTAGACTAGTGATGTGGCTGCCACTCCTGGGTGGGAGTCTGTTAGCTGCTGCCTGAGAACAGCCCACAGCCAGCAACCTCAGGATGTCTCATGGCTGATGATTAGGTAATTTTTCTGTGATGCTGACCTATGAGACTTACAGTGTCTGCTTTTAGTGTTCTTAGAGCTTCTGTCTGTGTGGACCCCCAGGGTGGCCATGCTAAAGGCAGGGTTTGGGTGTGAGCTTAGTTGCCTGTCCTGCTCCTTTCTGTCTGCCTCATTGTTTTCCTCCTCTGATATGCTCACAGGGTGGGTGGCTTTCTGTGCATTAGGGAAGATGAGAGAGGCTATTTCAGCAAAAGGAGGAGCTCAATTCATACAGCATTGTGGTTTGAGGGGAACAGGGCCAGGACTGGAGATGAGGATGCTCTGTATCTATGACAATCGTGTTGAAAAGGGGCCATCATGATTTTGTTCTGATGTTAATTCTTCATCCAGCGAACCATAGATCGCTGGCTCAGTCTAGCAGGGAGGCAATAGGAGCAGGATAGCTCCATCATTGGGTGGACCTACAAACTGTGGTTGAGTGTGGCTTTACTTATAGCTCTGAAGCCCAGGCAGTGTGACCCGAAGATTTATGTTTTACTAAATTCCCTATCCACAATCTGGTGGATGCTCCAGTGTAGAAATTAGAAAAAAAAAAAAAGGCTCACAATGAGGGAGAAAAGGGGGGTGGATAAATATGTTACCACTTTAACTGGTGAGTGTTATTTCTAGTTGAGGAAACAGTCCCAGAAAATTAGTCTTAACCCCTACAAGTGAATTCATTCCATAGCTTTGGGATACAGCAAGGTGCAAACATATTGCAGTGAGGCATCTAGGATCAAAGCAAGGTATTTGGGTAGAGCATGAGCCCACAGGCAGTTTGGATCCTGATTGCACAGTCTGCTGCTTTGAGAGGCTGGAGACTCCAGGAAACAGCATATTGGACTCCATGGGCCTGGAGATATGAAAGGTGCTGGCAAGGTACCACAGAGATGCATCTGTCATTTGGCACATTACTTCCAGAGCTGTGTGGCTCTGGTGCAAATCTTCCTCATCATTATTAAAGTCTGAGTTGAACTGGGGCATTTTCCAACTAGTATCTAGGCTTTTGAGAGATCCAGGCCACTTTCTTCCACAGGGCACAGGGCTCTGGGGTTCCGAGCCAGAGAGTCCAGTGCTGCCAAGAGGCAGACCTGGCCAACACACTGCTGTGCCTCTCTATGAGCCATGCATATGCTGCTGAGAGAGACTTAGCTCACCAGTTAAAGGTCTCCAAATACAGGAGGTGCCAGGCAACCACTGGAGGTGCCGAGTGAGAGATGGCATAGCTTTTTGAAACACAACGCACTCCTAATTTCTAATGTGGCTTTCCCATTTTGAGAGCACTGCTTTGGTGAGAAAGTGACCTGCCTTCCATCCTATGCTGGGGGAACAATCTTCATGCTGTTCAGCTTGTTCTCTCTCATTCTTTGCCCTCTGCTTTCTAGGGCAGGTATTGCCTTTGCAGTTGCTCATGACCAACCTTGTTTTATGAGAATTGGTGATTAATCCAGGATTGCCTGTATTGGGTAGTTCTGTTTTTTCATTTCTGCTAGCCAATATCATAAAGGAAATAATTTAGTATCTCAGCTCTCTACTACTCTATAGAAATTTCTCACTGTAGAATTAGAAGGTTTGTTGGGATTTTTAAAATACAGAGAAGTCATTTCCCCACAGTTGCACTCAATAACCTTGGAAAGTCATTTTAACCTGTTACCTGTTTGCCTAAAACATTCATGCTTAGTTCTATGAGACAAACATACTTCAGCAATGGCACCTGTGTTTTTCTTTTAATTTATTTGTTAATAGCTGAAGCATACATTTAAATCGCTTCCACTTGAATATATTTGTCATAAGATCATTTTGCAGTTACTGTGGTGTGACTATTCCTCATCTGAAAAATGCAGTCCAAGCTGTGATGGACATTTTTAATTGGACAGAGAAATAACATGACTGGATGAAGCTGATCTTAGCATAAGGTGTCTTTAAGGTAAGGTATATGATATAAAAGGCTCTTTTTACTGTCTGACACTTCCTGAGAATTAACCTTCATTCATATTTAGACTTTAACATGGACAGGATTAGAATATCTGCAAACAGGAGCATTTAAGTCTTACAGATGTTTGAATATGCACCTGCAAATATGCACACTCCTTATGATCATTTTTATGTAATACTTTCATACATAGGTACCCAGATCACCTAACTTATATTAAAGCAAGAAAATTATGATATCTCTTCTCTAGAGTGCTGGAGGAGGAGCTGTGTCTGTTTGGGAAGCGCTTGCAGATTTGCTTCAGAGAGTATAGATTGAGTTCTCTGAGATGTAACTGAAGAGATCAGAATTTCAAGGCAATAATTTACAGCTGTCTTTGGTTCTTGCTTTTTCACACTGTGGACAATTTTAAAAAAGTGACAGTAGAAGGTAATCTTCTGTGTCTTTAATATTAGGGCAGTGAAACTGACTGAAGTCACAAGTCATGCAAGATTATAGCTCTGTTAATTTTTTTCCCCCTATTTTGGATTTGTGTGCCCAGGGACTTACAAACTCTCCTGGTCAAATTAAAAAAAAAAAAAAAAAAAGGGGGGAGAAAAGGAGACACTTGCTGTGCTCCCCTGATCCCTTCTGTTACCTGACCAGGGCTCAGACAGATCATGAAGCCATCAGTGGTTTAGTTTGTTGTGTTTTCTCCCCAGCCTCGCAGGCCATTAACCCAAATGCTGCTTCTGTTTCCAAACCTTGTTCTCCATGTGTACCACAGCTTCATTGCAGATACATAATTCAATATCTGGAAAGCTGCTGGTTTAATGTAATATTTAACAGGCAGCAGCTCAGCAGGTGTCCCCAAGGTAAGGAAGGCAGCATGCTGCTGGCAGCAGCTGCTGACTTTAAGCTTATCAAGATTTCTTTGTTTTGAAACAGAAGCTGGAAGGCTTTTTAATATACCATGTCATTGGCTGAGTAGCTCCTGGTTTCTGGCTGTTATCCTGCCTTTGACTGCAAGACAAAAATTCTTATAACACTGTGATGGCTGCATACAGTTCTGTGCACTCAAGAAAGGAGCAGTGTGAGGAGATGGAGATGCCTCACCAGGCCAATAAATGTGCCCCATTTCCTGCTTTCACTTTTCTTAGTGGACCAACTGGGCTAAACATATCTGTGGAGCAGGCCCACTGATGTCAGCATTGTCAGAATGGGCTTTCTGCTTCTATAAGCATAAAAATAAACAAATAGGCTGTCTATAGAGGGCATTCCAAGCAATGTAGATGATATTCTGCCAGTCTCACCCAAGCACTATTTCTCAGTGGCCTAAATATGTGTAGTTTTAATTTGTATAGCTAATGTCTCTCTGGCAATAACGGTTAAGCCAGCACCCCTCGTATTTCTGAGTAGTATATTACAACATGCATTGAGCAAGGTTTTTTTTTTAAATTCCTTGGAATAAGAACTTCATCATCTTTATTTGAATGTCATAAAATATGTTGATGGCTGGGTTTCCCCAGAATATGTGGGTCCTAAACTGGCATGTGTAAACTGCATGTGTTAAACCTGCTCCATCCCTTTACCTGGCACTTGATTCTAAGCTTAGGAAAAGTGGTATGCTCTAGAGAGAACTGTATTGTAGTTAGAGTAACTAGCCAGAGCGAGCATCTATGCTGCAAATACACTCTCACATCAGAAGAAAGTTGCACTATCACATTTGGTTGTTGTGAGGTAGACTAGGGGACTTTTGGGGCACATTCCTGTAAATTGAACATTTTTCTCCTTTCTGTGCTCCTTTATGGAAATTCTTTTAGTTTGCCCTGTTAGTAAAGAGATCCTATCTTGCTATGACTGTAATCTAGCTTTGGTCAGCAGCCTTTGCTTGGAGCAAACTATAAAAGAGCATAGATGGTTTGAAGTACCTTCTCACAGCATAGTGTAGCATTTAGTAGGTGACAATGTGGTTTTCTAAGAGACTGCATGCTGGCATAGTGAAGAAGAGGCTGTTGATCCCAGTTTTCAAATACAGGGGTTTCCTTTCTGGCAAATAACCATTCTGGAGGAAGACTATGTGAGGAGAGAGTGCTTGCACTACAGTGCCATGCAGATTTGGGAAAATCAGCAGAAGTTCAAGGATTTCTGCAGAGAGGTCAGTTTACTGGAGTTTGCCCCAGTCCACAAGTACTGACATAAATAGGCAGGAAAGGTACCAGCCCAGAGGTTTCTGTGTTCTGGAGGACCTGCACAGCAGGAGGTCAGTGGCTGATTGCACTGGTACTAATGAAGTTTGATTACTGTGGGATTGGAAGTTTGCAAGGCAATGCTTGAAGCATTTCTATTGTGTGTGATGGAAACTGTGAATAGTCCCAAATTAAAAATGTGTATCTACAAGCAGTCATCCTGAACTGTGCTGTAACCTCCAGTGATCTATACCTGAGTTCTACTGTCTCCCTCTGTGATGCAAAGGAGACTATCTTGGCTTGCCAGAAGTAAAACTACCTATGTGTGGGTCTTTGGCCTATCATGGAGGAGAGCTAGAAGTATCAGTATGGGATGTAGTGGAAGAATACATGCATAGTATTTCAGTATGCTGTAGTGGCAGTGAATGCTGTAGGTAGGACTTCCACTGGGAAATCCCTTGCGTGTAAGACACAAGCATTCTGTGCTATACTCCCCTGAATTTCAGGGGAAACAAGTCCACCATCAGAAAATACATCTCTGGATGAGCTATTGTTTACCTAACAGGATCTTTTAATTTCTTCTTTAAATTTGATCTAAATCAGGATGTTTTTGAAAAGTAAAGTTATACCTGCTAATGATTAACCACTTTGCTTTTTATGGACTTTTTGTTAACTGGGAGGAATTTGCCCATTGCCAATGAATGGAGATAATTAAATCGATTTTTTTTTTCTAAGCATTGTTCTGCTAGTGTTTCACTGGCAGTTGTCATGAAGCACAAAGAATTGTGGCTTCTGCCTTTGCATCAGCATGTTAGTCATCCGCAGTTCTGTTCTGAGAGGCTGTCATGCTGAGCCCAAGTGACAAATATAAACTCATCCTTTTTTTTCTAAAAAGCACTGTTGCTGTCAGAGTGCTACATGATAGTCATGTTTAGAAGATTCAGTCTTTACCCATTGCATAGACAAATACAGGAAGAGACTGCTACAGAACTGCTATTCTGTGCCAACTATAGCAAGACTTGGATCAGAATATCCACAACTTAAGTTTGGAATTAGATCAGTAGTACTTCTATACACATTGTTTCATCATTAATATTGGCAAGCATTTTTTCAAGTTTGCCAACATTTTGCCAACGGCCTACAGTATATATCTTCTTGTGCACTTCAGTCCCTTTTCTGCACTAATGTGACAAATAGCTTCACTTTTGTAAAAGCAGTCTGCAACTGTTGTCTCCTTAAAGATAGTCCATTTATTTGCTGATGCAAAAACTGTGCTTCAGTCACTTCATTGAAAAAAATAATTTTCTAATTGGTTAGCTTGAATTTCTGCAGAACTTTGGATTCAGTTTACAGTTAAAACCTCTGGTGTCTGTAGCCTAAGCTGTACCAGCTCATGGCTTCACTTCCAATCTTCTTAGTTCAAAGTCCAGAGTGCTGGCTGAGATGGGAGACCCAAAGCCCTTCAGAAATACTGTGAGGGATGTCTTTGGTTTCATGGTGGACTAGGAGCAGGGGAAAGAAAAAAATAGGTTTATGAGGGGCGAGGAGGAGAAGATAGTTGCAGAGAGACTTATCTAGAAGGCATAAGAACCACTTTATTCTTATCAATGAGCAGACCAGGAAAATGTGAGCACAACAGTCCCCTAAGAATGCAGAAGCTGGATGATATATTTCCAGTATGAAATTATTAAAGCAAAAAGATCAGACTTTGTCATTCAGATGTTGTGGTAAGTAATTTCTCGTCAGGATTTAAAACTTCCTTCGACTCTTGTCTTCAGTGTTAAAGATTTGAAGAAATTTATGAGAATTAGAAAATTGCTTGTGGTTGCATGGTAATGCATAAAAATTATCCATTAATTTTCATTCAGATATTTCAAAGCACAAAGTATCATCATCTTTGGTCAGGAAGGAATTTCCTCCCTTATTATAACATGTAAACATAA
The DNA here is from genome assembly GCA_027925045.1 of Hypotaenidia okinawae. Lineage (NCBI taxonomy): Eukaryota > Metazoa > Chordata > Aves > Gruiformes > Rallidae > Hypotaenidia > Hypotaenidia okinawae. The sequence goes on along the minus strand of BSDF01000008.1, from coordinate 19,994,426 downwards.
CCACAGTTGGAATATATCATTTGATACATTCCTCAGAAACATTGAGCACTTGCTGCTTTGGAGAACCACATGGTGGAACTGTGGCCTGCTTTGCATAGATATCCCACTACTTTCTGAGTCTTTTGTACATACACTTGTAACTTTTTCCCACCTTCAAATTCATATTTGCCTTGATTTTACATTTCTCTCACAATGTGCTTTTTAGAGACAGGTGTTCAGCTTCTGCCAGCAGCCTGGCCTCAATCTCTTTCACGTGAGTGTGTAGCTTCTGCTGGCCTGAGAAAAGCTAAGTTCCTTCCCATCCAGACCAGAGGACACTGAAATGACCAGGAGCTCTGTGTAGCCCAGGCAGTTCCATGCTTCATCACTATGACAGTCTAGGCTCACAGTAAGGTTCTTTTCATTTGACATACACTGAGGAAAGACTGCAAGGGTTAATTTTCTGGAGTGGAAAAGCAGAGGGTGAAGGAAAGCAACTTGCTGTTGGGACAAAGCTGGAGAAAAATACTGGAGAAAAAGATGTGCAAGCTTTTCTCTCTCTTGTCATCCTCACTTGTTACCGCCACCGCAGACTTGATTATTGTTGCAAGATTAGGGTCACCTTCTGTGAGAGGAAGAAATATGGGGGTACTTTTTCTCCTTTTCTCCAGTGCACCTGTACAGAGGGAGAGAAGTTGTCTTTCTGTCATTCTCAGACAGAGACTTCACGAGGTGAACAGCTTCCTAAGAGTTGGTGATGTGTTGGACAGATTTTGAAGAAATATTTTTAGAGCTCTGGAGCTTAAACAGAAGAAGATGAAGCACAGCTATACCCAGGGTCCTGACACCTTCAGTTTCTTTTCCAGAGAGAAGCTGGTGCCAAGGTGGCAGATTGTTTTGGCTGCCAGGAAAAAGGTGTGTCTGTGTCATCAGAGGAAACAGTGTGCCCTAAATTTGTCTGCTTTGTCAGCAGATAGTGGCACAAGACAATGTCTGTGCCACAGAAGCTGTTCTTCTATCTGTTATGATCTAGGTTTTGAAGTGATAACCATGTTCAGTCTCCACAGTAACCCCCATCAGGAAATATTATTTGAGTCAAGAGACACAACTGTTTAATTAAGCAAAACATCACTTTTTTGACAGTCTAACCCCTGAGGCAGTGTTGGACATAATTAGAATATTAGTACTCTAAAATTCAAGCTCAGGATGAAACACACAAGTCACAGCAGAGGCAAAGTGGTGTCATGCAGCTCCTAGCAATTGCTGTTGTAGTATTTACTCCTCATGTTAATTATGTCATGTTTTAACCCAGCTAGCAGCTCAAACAACCACACAGTGGTTTGCTCACTCTTCCCCTCCCCAGTGGTATGGAGGAGAGAATCAAAAAGAACAGAAAGGGAAGATTATACTGGTAAGAATATACAAACCCAGTGATGCACTACTCAAAGCTGATGTTCAACTAGTTGCCAAGCTGTGATCCTGCCTCCTGATAGCTTCCCCAGATATATATTGAGCATGACATCATGGTATGGAATATCCCTCTGGCCAGTCTGGGTCAGCTGTCCTAGCTGTGTCCTGTCCTGGGTTTTTGTGCACCCCCAGCTTGACCACTGGTGGGGTTTGCTGTGGTTCCTGGAGTGTGATATCACTTGACAGAGTGTGGCCTACTTGGAATTTGGGTTGGATTATTTTCAAGGCTTTGGTTTACTTGTGAAGTGATTGGTAGCATTAACCAGTTCTTCAGTTTTATTAATAGGTAAGTCTAGAGTAATACAGGTCATGTATGTTATCAAGCAAAGCATCTCCAGACAGGGAGTGTCAAGCTAACCTGATACAATTTTTACACATAAAAGGCCAAAAGATTAAACTAAATCTTTATTTTTTGCGTGTAGTTGTAGTAGTCATATGCTTCACCCCAACAACTGAAATAGAGACTTGCCTTAAGTTTTTAAAGGTTTTCTGTAATTTGTCTACCAGTACAGAAAGGCTGCAGTGCCTCTGCTCATGTTACATCTTGTCAGAACTTTTGCATAAGAAACCACAGTTCTGAGGTCTAATCTCTTTGTTGGTGCTTTTTTAAAGCAGTCTGAAACCACAGAAGGCATGGGAGGGGAAAACAAATCACATGACCTTTGGGTTAGTATATAGATGTCAGTGGCTTTAGAGCATTTGCCTGCCTTTGCTTTACTCTTTGTGGTGCAGTCTAAGATATGGGATCTAAAAATCACTTACGGACTGATGAAAATCTCAACAGGGACTTCCAGTTGAAAATTTGATCATCATCTACTTGTAACTATCATTAAACCTGATGGATTGAAGTGCATTTAAGGAAATTAGGGATTTACATTTGACAGAAAAGTCAATGAGATTTTGGTGCATGCTTGTATTTGCTGCTATAAGAAAATTTGAACTATACTATCTTACGAGCTGAACTTGTCGAACACAAGGAAAGACATATAAGGTTTCACTTTCCTCACTGATACAAACAAATTAAAGTTGAACCTTAAAATCTCCTCAAATTCCTTCTAAACTCTGGAAAGAAAATGCTCTTCATCTATAACCATACATGTTTCTGTGGGAAAAATTGCTATTATGTTGTCCATTGGAACTAAGACATAATGAATTTATTTTTTTATTCAAAGCTTGCTTCTTTTGTTTGTGCTCCATATGATATTAAACCCACAAACCTCTGGTTTGTTGGTTTTTTTTTCCCTTAATTTTTTTAAGCTTTCGAAGTGTGGTTATGAGTTTATTCTCTCAAATTCCAACTTCCCATATTGTAGATGGATGGGTATAGATAGATAGTTACAAAGATGAAAATAATGGAAAACACACATCCCTTTCTACAGCTTAATTTTCCACAGATCATACCTCTGTAGATCCTGATGTTTTCCTTATTTTTATCTGCTACTCCTTAACTATTGTAAATTTCACCTGCTGTTTGTTCTGAAGTCACCTAAATAAAGCATTTCAAGATCAGTTTTGTACTCACAGCAAGTTTTCCCTACTTTTGAAGGATCATCTAGGAAAAAACCCAGCAGAAGAACAGTAGATTTGTTATTTGTTGTAGCAAAGTTTAAACTGCATGCTGCTGCCAGGTTAACCCAGGATTCTGATATGATAGACAGGGTCTGTCTCTAGCATTCATGCTCTTGGGAAACCTTGGCTGTGAGAGAGAGTGCTCAGGATAGACGTTCATCACTAGCCAGAATCAAAGACAATGCCTGAAGAAATAGAGTTAGGTTTCAAGTGACTATTCCAAGCACTCTTAATGACAATTTGCTTGCTAACGATTCTTTTATTTCTTTTCATAATAAGAAGATCAAGACTGGGGTTCTTTGGGGTTTTTCTTCCTGCTGTGCAAAGAAAGATTCCCCCTTATAGAACTGACCTTGAATCCCATAAAGATTATCTATCTCATTTTTCACCCACTTTCATTATTGAGGAGATCTTAGAGCCCTAAATCTGATACGTAGGTTTAAGACAACTGTAAAGAGCAGGGTCAGGGAAGATGAATCATTGCAATTGTTCTTTCTAGCTGTGGGTGCTAGGTTTTGTCCATTTGTCAAGGACTTCATTGCTACTTGTCCAGAATCAAAGGTTTCCTGTCACTACTTGCTTTAGTACTGAGGGCAAACATGTCAGCTAGGCTTTGTTACCCACCAGCCACCCCTTTCATAATTCAGCCTTGAACTGCTGTTTGCCTCCCCACATGCTGCAGCAGCATGCACATGGCCAACTAAATTTCATTCTTACTGAAAATACCCATCTACTATCCACACCAAAGCAATACAAATATGTAAATATATACACATACACAAGCAGTTGTAATTGTGTAAATTTTCAATAGTGTTTATATAATGACAATACACAAGCACATCATTAAGAAGAATGATGCAAGATATGGGTGAAAGGCAAACCAGATGGAGGGTGGAAGGAAGGGAAACAAAAAAAAGCTGCTAACTTCAGCAGAACCTGACAGAAGCTTTATTGAGAAGAGAAAAGTTCCTCCTTTTATATACAGTGAGGCAGGAACATCTGCTAGGAAGTCCAGTCCTATTCCCCTTGAACTTCTCTTTCCATACAGAGAAAAGGGATCTAAGGCTTGACTTCATAAATGTTGATCTTAAGAAGGTTAAGCTTGTATGAATGAAGTTTAAGGCAAAGAAAAAATTCCAGTATTTCCTCACTGGAAAGACCTGTATAAAGGTAGAGGTAGAACTGAATGTTTGTTACAGGTTCTTTGAACAGGAACGCATGGAAGGACAGGTAAATATCATGTATTGGCAGCATTATGCTTTGTACTTTCCAGTGAAACCCCACTAGACCAAAGATGGTCAAAAAAGGAAGAATTTTCAGTAAAGAGGGCTTTGAAGTGTGGATTGTGATTCCTGTTGCTGTTGCAGCACTCCATCTGACCTTCAGCAGTCACTTAGCCCCAGTCTTTCAGTATTTAATCTTTGCTCTTGTGGGGCATGGGGGAGTGCTGAAAGGAGGTCTGTTGTTAAGGATTAGGAGGTGGGACATTAGTCTGAGTTGAATGCTCTTCAGCTGACATCAGCAGCACGTGGGTTAAAGGCTGTATGAAACGAAGTTGCACAAACCACACGAGCAGGCAGCATATGAGAGTGATCCTGCCAACTTTAACTAGTCTGGGCCTGGAAGAGAGCGAATTCATGCCATGCAGCTAGGGGCCTGGAGCTATGCTGTTCCCTCAAGGCAGATACCTACCCGTGTATGTAAAGTAACTTGACAAAGGTACCTTGAGACAGGGTTGGCAAAGCAGTGAAGTCAGCTGGGACCTGCAGCCCTTTTGATGGTGAGCAGTAACAAAACAAGACACTTAATACTTCTAGGCTATTATATTTGCTGTATGCACTTGTACGGTTGTCAGCATCTTTCCAGGCCTTGAAGTTGTTCAGTTTTTCTACACCTGGGAGGGAGGCAAGTAGCAACACCAACTTTTTTGATGGATAGGGATGGAATCTAATGCATCTTGTCCGATGTGCACTGGAAATCCACAACAGAGCAGGTGATTGAATGCAGGATCTTCTGGGCATAGGTTAATGCTGAAGCAGACAGACTATTCATCCCTAAAATCACCTGCTTCTGTCACATCTATTGAGGAGCTTGCATTCTGTTTGCATTTGCAGACAGTTTTATTTTTCCTTATGAAAGTAGCTTTGAGCAGAAGGACTGGAATGTCTGCCTGTGGTGATCCTGAGCTACACAAAACTCATCTCTGAGGAGCGGTCTTGTTTGTATGGGTCCTTGATTAAAAAGGAGGAAGAAGTTCTGTTCAAGGGAATGTAAAGCCTTTGTGTATATTTAAAGTTGTGAGCAGAGTATTCCTGGTTCTGAGTGGCCAGAGACCTGTTTATTCATGCAGTACAATTAGTGCTCATATGCTTCAGGAGTAGTAAGGGCTAGAGCTCCATAGTGGTTTGAACACAGTATTAGAATGCAAAATTCATATTGCTGAGAGAGGTAAAAATAAAATTACATATCCAAGTGCTTCTAGGCAGAAAGGTTTAAAATTATTTTCCTAAAACAATTCTGAAAGACTAGAGTGTTTGAATTGATACAATGTTTGTGTTTCCAGTTCAAATCCAAACCAGGATTCCTGTTTTGTGTCTGAGCCCAGAAAAGAAAGCTTCTGTGAATTTCAGGTAAAATTCTGAATGTCTGAAGAAAAGATGTGTATGGCATTGTTTCCTTGAGCTTCTTTTAAGAAGGTCTTAGTGTTTTATTTTAGCTGTTTCTTGTTCTTGTGACTACCAAGATTCAAAATCTGTTGGAACGTTACAACAACAGAGAGATGTGTCTGAACTCTGTCCTTCAGAGAACTCTAGTTCTACTTGTTGCCTCAAGGATGTAGTGAAAGGAGCAAGATGTGTGTGTAAAGGAACATCATTAAAATGTTCTTTAAAAACCAAGTAGTTTACAGGTGGGTCTGCATGCTCTGAAACTGCGTATTCACATCATGATAATATGTGAGGATTTCTCTAAGAAGCAATTCTGAAGTGCATTTTTGTTTCTAAACTAGCATCCACACATGGGTTTGTCTTCATCTGCTTGTACTTCTGTGACAAGTCAATAGTGACTCTCCCACAGGCAGCTTGTAGGGTCAGGACCTTGCTCCTATTTAAAGTTTCATTGGAGAAGTTCAACGACAGAGAAGCTGTATGTAGCTTTTGGCAGAGTCTCAGGTCTAGCATGCACAGGAATCTTTTTTTCCATCTTATTTTTACTTTTTACAGACTCAAATAGTATACTTGTTTGGTTTTTTTCCCCTAAATGCTTATGTGAAAAGAGTACACAAAGATTTAGTAGGCAGCTGGCTGGTCCAAAGTAGCATCTTAATGGAAGTACAGTTATAGTCAGGTCTCTGTGGTACAGTGATTCAGTGTGAAGTTGCTGAGACACCACTTCTGCAGAGGTCCAGTAAGAAATTATGTTCATCTTTCTCTGCTTATTGTGCTTCATATGGCAATATTTGTATGGGATGGTTCAGCTGTTCTGACTAGATTTATGATCTGTAATTAATTCTATGCTAAGGTGCTGGTCTCTTCCTGGCCTTTATGGATTTGGTGGGCAAGATGTCTGCTGGGTCCCTTTACATTTAAGAACTAGATCTGTGTTTCGCATTGACCAGGCTTAGTTGTTTGCTGGTGGTGTGACCTGTACAGCACATAGTTGTGTCATTCCTTTGAAGGGTTAGCTTGAGCTCACACCATCTATCTGCCAGATCCTGAACCCCTGTTTCTGATGTATGCTGTTTCTGATGTATGCTGTATGCGATATGATGCTTACTGTCGTATCTCCTCTAAGACATTTGGTTGTGAAAGGGTATGGTAATATGTACCAGGTAAGGTAAGACTTAGACTTGGTGACCTCTGCTTTCAGACTACCTTCTTGCTCTGATGGTTCTGTATTTAAGGGATGAAGTATGCCATTCTTGTTGCAGAGTATGGTGCTGCACTGATTTATTCAGATGCCTGAATCCTAGCCTTGAGCTAAGGAGCTGTACTGCTTCATATATCTTAAGGAATATGAATCATTCAGTGAATTCAAGATGGGAGACTGTCTGAGAGGATGTTATGAGGAAGGAAGCAGAATTTTGATGCATGTGGAGGAAAAGCATAATGTTTTTTTTTTTCTTAAGATATATGTCTTTTCTTATGTCTAGTCCCAGATGGCCATTGTCTCTTCTTTATTGAAAGGCTGCCTTAGTTTCCCAGTTCAGTGAATTTCTTCTCACAAAACCCAAAAATCCTTCCCAACGCACCATATTTTACCCTTTTTGCTTTGCAAATCAGCATATGATCCATGAGTGTGTCTAGGCCAGGAAAGGATTAATAGCAAACAAAAGCCCTTCCTTGGCTTGCAGGGAGCTCCCAGCTTGTTCCTTTCTCCAGATTAGAGAGGATTTAGGCTGTGCATGTTCTATGTGTGCTATATCAGTTCTGCAGAAAACACTGAATACCATCATCCTGCTCTTATCTCTGAATTCCATGGACAGGCAATCTCAGCTGCTCATCACAGGCTGGCAGCTCTAGCTTGCCAGCAGATACTGAAAGCCATGTCAGTGTGGAAATGAGAGTGACACAAGAGCTAAAATATCTCCATAGTAAAGCCAGAGGCAGTTTCCATGGTGATGGAGAAGCTCCAGGCCACTAGTGATGCAGCTGCTGTGTTGGACAGGATCAGTAGCCTTTTTGTACAGAGGCTGCTCCAATAAAGCTTTTATGTGTTTATGTGGCCCTTGTTAAGTTGTATCCAGCTCTGGAACATAAAGGGAAGGGTGAGGGGAAGGTTTAAACTGACTGAAGTGGGTAAAAAGAAATCAGGAAAAAGAGAGAATGTTACTAGTCTTTGAGTATCCACAATTGACAGATGTATATAACAGCTTGAGTGTGTTTGATATTCTGTGCATTTGGTATTCTGGTCAGTCCTTTCCTGAGATACTGTGTGCCAGTGTTAATAGCTCCTACGGCTCTTGTTTCAAGTGGAAAAGTTAGATTCATATCCCCAAGTCTTAACTCCTCTTCAAAACATTCTGAATTGGATAGAGAATCAGAATCAGTTTCTTTTTCTATACTGAGACTAAAAATTCCCTGGGACTTGGGGAAAGTGGATTGTCTTGCAGCTTTTGCATCTCAAGCACTAAAATGCCTTATGATTCTCTTGGTCCCCTTCTGGGAAGCAATCTCTCAGTACCTCAGTGCAGATATGTGGAATGCATTTTGTTTCTTCCTGCAGCAGCTTACAGTCTGTGCTTTCGAGTTGCTTATTGCTGGGGTAGCAGGTGCAACGTTTCCAGGTTTCCACACTGGAAATGCATGTTTTCCTCTTCTTTGATCTTCTAGCAACTTCGTGGATGCTGCAACGTATGAGTAGGAATTGTACATAAAACTGCTCAATTAAAATAACCATTGGATGATTTTGACCCAGACTTTTTGCAGTTTTAAACATCAGTTGCTCGGTTCTGAACTGCATGCTAACAGAGATTTGTATTCTGTCTTTCAGGTGGTGCGGGGGACCGGGAAAAGATGCCTGTCAATCATGAGGCTTTCCTGCTCATGGCTAATTCCCAGAATGAAATGGAAGATTGGGTGAAAGCCATCCGGCGGGTTATATGGGCTCCATTTGGTGGAGGTATTGCAAATAGCTCGCATGCACATAAATTAAAACATTTGCCTCAAGGTAAAACATATTCTTGTGATACTAGGATATGTGTAACAGTGTAAAATCACTGAGATGCCTAGATAAGCTCTTGTTTGTCTGAAGTGTTTTGCAGCAAGGGGATTTGGTTCATTTTTTTGCGAGGGGATGGTGGGGAGTGAGAGAGGAGGGCACATATAGGCTGTGTAACTGACTCAGTCTGAAATGGGTGTTGATAACAAGCATATCACTATTGTTAGCGCTCGGGTTTTTACAGCTAATTATGAGCTATTCTATGGACCTTTCTTTTCCTTATGGACATAAAGGAGAATGTCCATTTATTTCTATTATCTACCACAAGGGCAGATGCCCATCTTTAACCTCTATATAGCCAGAGGGAGCAAAGCTTTTCAACTAGCTAATGTAGAGCCCAGTTGAGAAGAAAAAGCTTCTACTGGCTTCAGTGGGGGTGTAGCCTGAGGAAGAACGACAGGGACAGGCTGCATGAACACCTGTAAGATAATACAGCTGTTGACAATTCCTGTAGTTAGAATGAACAAAATGTGCAGACTCTGTGTTGATATTATACCACAGTCTTAAAATTCTCAAGTCAGAGGATTAGATAGGAGGTGTTTTTGTGGTTTAGCAAAGAACAAGGCCTCATGGATGTTTTTTTCTGGGTTCACTGTTGGTCACAGCAGCTGCTAGCTTGGTACTGGACACTATGCTTTGAAGTGACTTGTGTGCTACTAAACGGAGTTCATGTAAATAGTGGTATCATATGCAGATAGTGATATCAACCTCTTTTGAGAGGTACAGATAAAAAAGTGCCAGATAAGGGTTAGGTAATACAACTATTTTTTCTGAAATGCAGCTACTAGTTTTCCTGGTTCTAAAGAAAAAAAAAGTGACCTTGATGCAATTGAGAGGGGCTGAAGTACCACAAGGTCACTAAGAAGACCCAATGTTTGTTAGTAACATTTATCTTGGAGTTGGTTTTGGTTGGGTTTTTTTCTTTTAAGTGACTCTTACAATTTTGAGTCTCTGTGTAGCAGCATTGTCTGGAGGAGATACAGTCGCTACTGATGATGTGATTTTTTTTTCCTAGGCCCTTCTTTCACTTCGTGGAAGGGGTGTGTGTAGAAAGGCAGCTTGTACATGATCCTGTGAGGTTCCGTGCAATGCTGTTGTGCTGTGGGCAGAACCAGCCCTTTTCACTAATGGAACCTGATCTACCATGATTTCTCCCTAAACTGGAGTATATGCTTGATTTGCTATACTGCTGAAGTCTGGTCAATAGCGAAGGGTCTTTCAGATTGACCTCAGTGCTTGTCTCTGCAGTGCCTCAGAATCACAGAGATGGTATTTCTGTGGCCCTTTGTAATGGGCCTTAAAGTGTGCATTTTACAGCTTTGCTATGTGCATCAAATGAATACTGTGAGGAAAAAGGAGACATTCAGTCATGACAAATGGTACACGTTCCAGCAACAGCCTCCTCCTTTAGGGTGTGGTGTTGTCAGCACTGCTGGTATCAGTGCAGATTTGGCTTTGTTTTTGTTAGTGTCCATGTCTTGTCAATCTTTTGGAATGGTTCCAGAGCGAGAATAATTTTTTAGTTTTAAAATAATAAATAATTAAAAATCATAAGATTTAAAAACAATACCCCAAAAAAATCCCAGCCCAAAATATAAGCAAGGCTTAAAAGTAGGGATAGATTTCTTTTTGTTTCTTTCTTTCTGGGGGGACTATTGTCTTAACCTGATCTTTTTCTATACTTCTAAACTTCTTAACAAAGCTATTGGATAACATTTTGGCTTTGCTTTAAATGAGGCAGATACTCTTATATTTGATTCCATGGAACTGGTGCTTTGTGAGATACCAAAAAATGCAGAATGAACTAATGAGAATGAGGGAGCATTGCAGTGGGGAAATACAACTCTCTGTGTGCGTGTGTGAATACAGCAGTGTGTGGGGGGGTGGTATACAGCAGCTGTTGTTTATTGCTGTTTTCACATGCCGCAGATTTGATCTGGTTCCATCAATGTCAGTGTAAAGGTTGCTTTGGCTGTTGGTGAGAGCTGGCTTAAGCCATGTAGAAGAGAAACACTGCAGTTTGCAATGTTGAAAAGAATTGCATTTATTTGTTGATGTTTTTCCTCTACCTGTACATAAAAACTACCCAAGAGCATGGGTACACCCTGGGCGGTCTGCCTGGCCTGAGCTCTGCCTCAATATGCAAATGCATCGGTCTAAAGTTAGCTTAGCTATGTCTGCTTGGTAGTCCAAGCTGCACAAGCAAATTCTTATGCTATGGTTTCATCAGGTCTCTGAGCTGACTGAAGTGCTTGCTAGCTCCTGTCAGGCACGGTCTTTTCACACCTTGAAGCCATGTGTTCCCATCACGATTCATTTTGCTAATAACAGTGGTTATGCAGCTGTGCAGTAGGAAATGATGTGGCAGGAAAAAAAGAGGGGAGGATTGCTTTGTAGGTGGATTGGTTCCCAGGCCTGCTAACCAAGCAGTTGCAGAACCAACACAATAAGGACAGTTGTGAGAGATGATGGAGTGAAGAAGAAGTGATTGGATGGAAGGGAGCACACTTGCTCATTCTGACAGCAACCAACACATAAACTGACTTAGAGAAACTATGGAGCTGCATCCTCAATCTCTTTGCACTTCATAAAGTTTTTATAGGAATGTCAATGACTAGGAAATAATTAAGATGTTCAAATAATTGTTTTCAAATCATTGTTTCCAAATGGTTTTAGCCAGTTGGGGTGAATGATCAAACCTACTCCCTCTCCATCAGAATCAAAACAGGGCAATTTCCCTGTGAATGAAATCCCAGCTTAGTTCAAATGTAGGAGGACAGTAAACATAGCTGTGTCTGTGTTTTAATTGAATAATTTGAACTCTGCTTTGCTACCACCACTAATTTGAGAGCCAAGCCTTATCTATCGACACTTTTTAATACACAAAGCTAAACGGGTGGGGGAGGAATTAAAAAGCAGGCTTCATTATTAGTATGTAAATATCCAGCCCTGGAGAAGGTTGATATGGTGGAAAAATTAATTATGCCAAGATAAAAGGGGAGGCTTAGCCACGCTTTAATCTTTGCTGATGTATTGAAGAAATATAAATCAAAAAGGTTGAGGGTATCTCCTTACGTGTTGATGTGGGCACATGAACTATGTTTAAAGGTGAACAGCAAAGGCTTCTTAAAATAAACCAGAAAACTCCCCAAAGCTGCTGAGGATCCCAAATTATTAATAGGAGACATATTCAGGCTTAAAAGCCACATGGAATGTGTGCTTTGAAATACACTTCAAATACGGCCTTAGAATGAAATCTTAGAGTTCCTGTGTCTTTTGAAGAGTGTTCCTGTTTATAGGGAAAATAATTTCTAACAAGTTTCTCTGAGTTTCAGGCATCTGAATTCTTGAGTATAGTCCATTTCATTGGGAGCAGAAGAGTTTGTAAACTGAGCTTTGAGAGTCTATATGTTTTCATTATGTCATTAAGTGTAAAGTTTGTTACAGTGGCTTGATAAAAATGAGTTTGAAGTACATTCTGGCAGAGGGTGATAAAAGATGTTCCCTATGATCCTTGTTATCTCCATGAATAAGAACTTTTACTCTGAGTTTACATCACTAAAATTTATCTGGAGAGCTCCTCTGTGCTCTACAGTCATGCTGTTCTACAGCTGTTGTAGTACAGTCGTAGCAGCACCATAGGTTTGTGGCCATGGGCTTGGATGAGAGTGAGCATGCTGGTGTCCTCCAAAGGCTGATGCATTGAAAGTGTTTGGTGTAGTTGTGGGAGAGGAGTACGCACTGTGCATGTGCAGTGGGGCTGTACTTCTAGAGTGAAGAAAAACAGCTACTTTAAGGAAATCCCTTTCCATCTGCTCACCTCTCAGTTGGCATGCCTTTCTCATTTTTGTCTTGCATCAGATGTAAAACATAATGGGTTTAGGACTGAATTTTGAGCCATGTGTACAAAGGCTGAGTTTTTCGGTTCTTGAGTTGAAAGCAAAGTGGCATAACTCTTACAGCTCTGCACATGACGGGCACTTCATGTGTTAATCTTGTGTTATGTTTGTGTTTGTTTTCTTCTGTTTACATATTCTTACTTTTCATGAGAAGCTCCTTGCTCCTCTGCCAGAAACGCATGTCACAGCCCCTTTCTTTCTGTATTACTTACACCAATTTCTCATCACCATCATCCCAGGCTTTCATCAGTTCCTTGTGATGGATGGGAGGTGAAGTAGTTGGAAAGGATGTACTTCCCTTAGGCAAACATGGAGAGCTATACCCTGTGACAAAGTACTTATGCTGCAAGAGCTCCACAAGTGGTTTCTCCATGCAGGAGGAATGGTCAGTTTTTAACTGGTAGGCTCTGAAGAAGGGTCCACTGAGGATGCCACTCTACTATTGTTACTTCCAGTACACTTTTCCATATAGATAAACCATGATGTATGCATTCTTTCTTCTTCAGCCAGCAAAACAGTGCAGAGAATGCTTTTGCAGGCCCTGTGCAGACCATGTCTTGTATTAAGGGAGAGTTGCAAACTATGGGCGACTCTCTGAGGTATAATTTTACACCTGGCTCAATGTCATTGAGTGATGGAATAATAGCCCTACATAGGCTGAAATTGGGATCCTGTTTTAGATGGGTAGATGCCTGTCAGATAACATCTGCATGAGAGCAAAACGTGACTGTTTTATTGATATTAGATGCATGTCCACCAGGTTGTCAGACAGTTTAGGAGCTAGGATATGATGTTAAGTCTTGGGAACCTGGAGTTTAATTTCTCCACCTGTAAAATGGGGATTTTCCCAGTTACAGTATTAAGAGTGTAGAATGATATTGGTGAATTTAACATGCTAAGATACAGTAATGAAGAAAAAGGAGGTGGCTTCTGTAATCTACCCAGTGTGAAGACAGAGGGGAGGTTTATATTCCCTGTCTTGCTTGAAGGGTCCCAGAGTGAGAGTCTGAAGTGGAATCCTGGCTGGGCCAAAAGGACCTCTTTCACTAGGGGGAGGCTTCCCTTGTTCAAGCTCCCACAGGTGCATGGGGAATGGTACTAGGTGTTTGTTGTGCCTGATAACGTGCCATTATCTCTGCACAGAGATAGCTGGTGCCTGATGCAGCTTATCAGTGTTTGTTCTTCAGTGTTGTCTGATGCTAGGAGATGGGCCCAGCCAAGGGAAAAGGAAGATGAGAGGAGTTATGTGTTCAGATATCTGCCCAGGACTAGGGGATGTACAAATTATCTGTGAGGGCATGCTGGTTAGCCTTATGCCAGGCAAAGGTATCACAAATAGAGGGTACACTTGTGAATATAGAAACTGAGACACAGAAAGTTTTAAGATCTATTTTTGAGATCTGATAGTTATTTTTTTCTAAATTATCTCTGTCAGATACATCTGGGGCTTCTATTACTGCTTTATGACCATCATATTTTACCATCATGATGCAGCCTTGAGGTAGTGTCCTAATTTTTTAAAAGGAGAAATCTGAGTTATTGAGCAATTGAGTAACTTGCCTTAGGTCACAACATCTATAAAAGAGCCACTCCAAAGGCGTTGTTCAGCAAGGCAAAAGAAGGATCACAACCCTGGAACTCAGGAGAGCAGAGTTTGGCCTTCTCACATTTATGCTTGGAAGAATCCCATAGGATATGGTCCTGAAGAGAAAAGTTGGCCAGGAGACCTCATTGATTTTTCAAGGACAAGCTCTCTCCAAGCCCAAGAGCAGTCTTTTCCCCATGTGGAGGAAATCAAACAAAGGTGGCAGGAGGCCTACATGGATGAACAAAGAGCTCCAAATATAAAGTTCAAACCAAAGAAGGAAGCATAGAAGAAGTGGAACCAGGGACAGGTTACCTAAAAGGAATATAGAGAAAACTCTCTGAGCATCCAGGAATGGATTTAGGAAATCATTCCATAGCTCCTGAAGCCAGTGAAAAAACTCTGGAACAAGAGATACTTCTGAGTAGAAGATGATCTGCTTAGGGAACAGTTAGAGGAAATGGATATACCCAAGTCCATGGAACCTAATGGAATCCATCCACAAATGCTGAAGGAGCTGGCTTATGTGTGAAGACATTCTTGATAATCTTTGAAAATACATGGTGATTGGGTGAGCTCCCTGAAGACTCCTATCTTCAAGAAGGAGAACCTAGGGAACTGCAGATTGGTCAGCGTCCCTTCTGTTGCCAGGAGGGTGATGGAGCAAACCCACCCAGAAATAATTTCCAAACATATTAAGATCAAAATGTGACTGGGAGTAGTTAGCTTGGATTTATGAAAGGGAAGTCATGGTTGACCAACCTGATAGCCTTCTGTAATAAAATAGTGGATGAGGAAACAGCAGTGATTATTGTTTATCTTGACTTTAACAAGTCTTTCAACATTGTCTCATGTAATATCCTCATTTACAGATTCATAAAGTACACACTAGATAAATAGAGTGTGAGGTGTATTGAAAACTAGCTGAAGTGCTGCATTCAAAGGATTGTGATCAGCAGCCCAAAGTCCATCTGAAGGCCAGTCATTAGCACCTCAGGAGCTGATACTGGAGCCAGTACAGCTTGTCAGTTTCATTAATGACTGGATAGTAGCACAGAGTACACCCTCAGCAAGCTTGCAGCTGATATTGAGAGGAATGGTTGGTACATCAGGTGGTAGTGCCATCATTCAGAGGAACTTCAACAGGCCAAAGAAATGTATGGACAGAAAGCCCATGAAGTTCAACACACAGTATTGCAAAGTCCTGCACCCGGGAAGGAACAAATCTAGGTAACGGTACACTCTGGGGGCTGACCGACTGGAAAGCAGCTTTACAGCGGAGCACCTGGGATGCTGTTGGACAAGTTGAACATGAGCCAGCAATGCACCCTTGTGGCAAAGAATGCCAACAGATTCCTGGATGCACTAGGGATAGCAGATCCCTAGATCTAGAGGGCTCACGAGAGGGAGGTGAGCCTTCCCCTCAACACTGGTAAGAGCACATCTGGAGTGCTCTGTCCATTTCTGGGCTCCCCAGGACAAGGATGTGAGTCTACTGGAGTGAGTCCAGTGAAAAGCCACTAAGATGATTAAAGGATTGTGGCAAAGTGATATACTAAGAGAAGCTGAGAAGGCTGTGACTGTTTAACCTGGAGAAGAGAAGGTTCAGAAAAGGATCTTATCAGTGTGTATAAATACTTGATGAAAGGGTGTAAAACTAAACCTAAAGCATATCAAGAGAAAAAGGTGTTCCTTAACAACTTCTGAAGATTCTACCTTTAGATGGCTGTTCCAATTCCATGTAAAATTCCTAAATTTCACATTTCTCTGGTTCACTCTGTGTGTGTATGTCATCTTTAAAGCTACTGGCTAAAGGTTTTAAGTGACATTCAGTACAAATGCCCAAGCTTAACTGGGCTCTGAGTGGAGGCTGTGCAGTAGTCTGGTCATCACAGAGCAGAAATGGGTATTCCTGGAGTCAGAGGGGCAAGTCCCCTGCCACTAGTTTCAGAAACCCCAGGCAGCAGCATGCATTCCACATCTCTAGCTGTCATTAACCAACTTCTGGCTTCTGAAGCACAATGCAGTTTGTCATCAGGTGAATGAGTTTGTAGTACTTTGTTAACATGAGCAGTCTCGGGCACCAAAGAGCAGGCATTAAGAGCTGGGAAATTACCAGTAGCTGAGCAAGAATCCTTCTCAGTCCTTCTGCTCAACCAGAGAGTAGATAGAGAGAAACTACAAATGGAAATTACTCCTGTTAGATTTGCAGGTGAGCAGGGTAAAGTTTTTCATGGGATTTGCTTGATGAAACATCTTTTTGTTGGGAATGCTGATTTGATAAAATTAAATGTCTTGTGAAAATGTTTCTATTTGGATTAAATTTGGCTGGGAAAGATTTTTCAAGATCAAGGTAGCATTTTCAATACAAATGCTGCCCTGAATTGGTTTTGTATTCTAGAGGTGATGTAACCCATTAAAAAGTAAAATCTTTCCAACTTTAGCCTTTCCTTGAAGAAGAAAAACACTTTGAAAAGAATCCTGGAGAATAGAATATTGCAGGAAGGATGGATAAGGACAATTTCAACAGTGCAAAATCATGAGGTTTGAACCAAGAAAAATGTGTTTTGTGCAGTGCATCATTAAATTATGAAACTTCTTGTCACAAGATGTTGTGGAAACAAAAATAAGCAAATTCAAAATAGAATGAGATAGGTTCATTGAAGATAAGTCCATCTGGGCTATCAAAGAAAAGTTCTGGAGGGAGTCATTAGCTTCATAGACCTTGTATTGCTAAGAGAAATAGAGATTTAGATAAAATAAGGTGGGGCATGTATTTGCTTCGATACCAAATCTCTTTCCTCTTCTTTTCAGCTAGTAAGTGCCATGGAGAGGTGATAGTGGTGGTGTAGTTGTTCCGTTGATGGCAGCTGTAGCACATAGTTTGTCCAGTACCACCTCATACCTTGGTGGTTTCTCAGTGAGACCATTCCTGTAATCATTAGGTTCATGCTTGATGTTTGAAAGCTGACAGTCTTTAAAAAGCTGATGGTTCTCACTTCACATACTGACAGTATATGATTAATGGGACAAACATGTTCCTGTGGTGTTTCTGAACTTGCAGGCAAGTATTTTAATTTCTCTGTATTAGTTCTTTGATGAATGTTCTAAGTGCTTACTGAAGAGGAATGGTAGCCCGCTCCCTACAAGTTGCAATTTTACCCATTTAGGAGTTGGGAGCAAAGAAATTCACCCTGTAACTCTCTTCCTATTTCCTTTTGAAAGGTTACATTTACACACACACACACACACACACACTCATTTTTTCTTCCCCATCTTCACACAATTGGTTTTGCAATTTTCCCTTTCTACCTTCTGCATTGCAGGTCAGAGAGAGGAACATTCAGCCCTTCACCTGTTCCAGAGGTGTTCCTGAAAGGCCAGCAGATTTACTGAAATATTTTATCCAGTTTACAAAATGGTGCTAAATGTTGTCCCCTCTCCAAGCACAGCCAGTCAAATTCAGTTGTTGCTAGAACTTAAACCATAAGCTTATGTTTGGGTGGTGAAGTATCAGACATTGGAACAGGTTATATATTAATTGATGATTTTAGTTGAATAATGGAGGATAAAGGTAAAAGTGTGGGAATTAGCTAACAGATTTTCATCATCGAGTTTGAGAAAGCATCAAAGGTAAACCATATACAATTTATCTGGTGGTGAGTTTTGTAATTGTAGGTTAGAGATTGACAGAGGTAGTTGTGATGAAGTTTGATTTGGATAAGCACCCATTTGTTGATCCCGTCTACTTCTCTGTGACTGGCTGTGCTTAGGATATCAGCCTCTCAGGCTTGGGATATTGGAAAGCTTGAGAACATAAGCTTCTTTAGTTTTCTGAGTGAATAAATGTTGGTTGCAAATCTAGATCACAAGCCCTGACAGGTTCCAGTATGGCCAGAAATACAGGTGGCTCATTTCATGTTTATCATCTTTTCCATGAGCAAACCACCACAATCTCTATTTCGAGTGTAAACTGGTCAGAGTCCATGGCAGGATAATTTAGTGCTGCTCAGTCAGTTCCTTTCATGATGTATTTTAGAGAGATGGGAAGACACCTTACACAGGCACATCCCCCTACTGTGATGGAAGGACGAACACAGCTGTTTGCTAACCATTTAGGCCAGGGTGGACTTGTTTATCAGTCAATAAGCACGAGCCTGTTTTATTGTCAAAATATTTTATTACCAGTAAAGACTGAGATCCCAGAGCAGGAGAGTGATGTGGGAACATAATTTTGTTCAGAGAAGGATTTGTCCAGTGTTTGGAGACAGAGGAAACCAGAAGGGAAATTTTCTGTACAGAAGACATACTGTTGACATCTTTTCTGATGTTTTCAGCCCTGTGACTGGAACCCTCACCATCTCACTGCCAGCTCTCAACAAATACAAGGAGATGTTCAAGTGCCCATGTTTGTGTGGGTTAAAAAATGAGTCTACTTACTTGAAAAGTAGAAGGCTCAACTTGCTTGAAAATTAGGAAACTTCAGCTATGATTCTAACTTTGATACTGTACAAATAGATGAAGCAATTTCCTAGATATGAGCTCCCTCAGACAAGTCTGCTTGAGTATACCTGTGTATTAGCTAATACTTTGTGTAAGCCAGTGTCTAAAAATACCCACACCCCATGGGCACTTGCTAGAGCTGTGCAAGCCAACAAGTTTGCTCACAATTGGAGATGAGGAGGAGTATTTTCTGAGTTCATGTGGGTTCACCATTCCTGTCTGTTACAACCAGATTCAAGACTGAATTTGACCTGAGTGAAGATGCCAAGCCCGAGACATGCCTGGATTTTCAGAGGTTGTGTGAGCTGTAGTGAACTTCCCAGCCAGTCTCAGTGCTTGTAGTGACATGTACAAGCAGGAGGCTTCCTCCCTGTTCTGGTACCTGCAGCCGTGCTAGCTCATGAGAGCATTACTAGGATTGTCTCCATACAATGACACCATGAAAGAAAATGCCTACAGTCCCCCAGCAGCAACTTCATGTGAGATTTACTTCCTAAACAGTTTTAGAAACCTACGTTGTTCTTCAGGAAACTAAGTGCTTCCCAGAGGTAAACTTCTCTAGAGCTAAGCCAAATCACATCAGCAGAGAAGAGGGAGTTCAGTCTCCATTACCCCTTCTCTCCCCACGAGCCTAGGGAGGTCTCCAGATGAAAATTTTGATGGTAGTTTATGTGCAGTGTGGCCAGCTCTCTGGATTTTTCTGCTATTCTTGCAGTATCAAATATTCTTCTGGAGTCTGCAGCTCCTGCAGTGCGGTGATTATGTGTGATTCTTGGATTTAATTTTTGAGAAATGTGGTTAACAGAGAAAGCAGGATCCAAGTGTCATCTGGAAATTCAAAGCATACAAGGGAAATTAAATATATATATATATATAGTGCTTTTTATTCCAGTCTCATCCCATTCTGTGGTCTAAGTCACAATTTTTGATGCAAATGCTTTGAAAGGGATTAAGGATTATTTCATATAAGGAGATAGATGAGAACTGTGAGTTGTGTACATACACAGCACAATGTTGCATTCTTCTCTCACCAAAGCACTATCTTTGCTTTTTCTTTGGAGAAGAGTTTACATCGGCTTCATCATATCTCATAGAACTCACAGCACTATAAACTATGCTGAAGTCTTATGCTTTGAGTTGTGCTGTGTCCTTGGCCACAGTCAAGCTGTAAAGCTCATAGGTTAATTATACTTCAGGTATAACAATATCTGTGTTAAACAGGATGAGTTTCTATTTCACTGGATACCTCCTGTTCCTGTGTCTTGAGAGGCGGAAAACAGAGAGGAGAAGTGAATGGAAGAATAAAAGTCTGCATTTTCTACCTCCTCGGCTCCCATCCCAAACATTGAGTCCCTTGCTCCATAATGTTAATAACAGACGTGACATGTTTTGAGGCATTTTTCCAGGGAGTAGTGCCAAAAATCCTGATGGTGTCTCAGCCATTCAGAAGAGGGTTGGTCCTGCTTACCAGTTAGAACTGTGGGCAGGCTTTCCCTAACCTGCAGCTTGCTGTGCTCACCACAGGGGAAGCGAGGGTAATAAAAGGGTGAAGAATACCCAGGATCTCATTTGTACCTTTTGTTTAAGGATCTTTGTCACTTTACTAATATTCTTTAGTGGGCTTTAAATACTCTCTAGTGTATTGTCTTGGCTTCTCTTGTGTAGTTGTGCAATACTTTGCTACTCGAGGTATACATTGAATAGCTAGGGAATACCTTACTGTCTTGCCATTCAAGAACTGGAGCATTTGATCCTGGTACTGCCTTCACCTGTACTGAGAGACAGTTATTTCTTCAGGAGCTTTTGATAAAAGCAGAGAATGTAGACACAGAGTCTGACCTCACATTTCCTGAACTGTGGGACAGCACTGTCTCAGGGACTGGAATCTCAGAGCTTGACTACTGGGTCAGTATTTTTTTGATGTGTGATGCGTGTTTTCAAACTGAACCACAACATAGCTGAGAAAGCAGTGGGCCACTAAGTTCAGATGAGTGTGTTCTGTATAGTGACCACAGGGATATTTTAATAGGAGAAGCAGATGAGCAGCTGCAGACAGGGCAATATTTTATTTTTTTTTCTACGGAGGGAGATAAGTCAGACTTGATAAAGTTTCCCAGAAGCTTGGTGTAGAGGTTTTGGGTGGTAAATACTTTAGAACTGCAGTCACATGAATACATTTTGTAAATGGGATGGAGGGCTGACCTCTATATAACTCGCTACATGGGGCAGGGTATCATAAGTATTTTTCTTAACTACCGGCTTCTTGCCCTGAGAGCAGGAGCCAAGTGGGTGAATGTTTTCCTGCAAGTAAATCTTAGGGATTGGTTCACATGTAAGGGACTGTAGTTTCTTCCCCTACCAGTTGTTCAGCTGAGCTTCTTGTGGTCAAGCAACTTATCTGTAAAGGGCTAAAGCAGAGGCTGTAAGAGGAAAAAAGCTGCACAAGTCAAAGACTGTAGCTTTTTGTAAAGTGTGTAAAACTTTCCACCATGTCCCAGAGCTGAGGCAATAGTCTTAGAGCATGCTAAGGCTAAGGAGAGGTGGGGGAGGATACTCCCCTCCAAAACAAAGTTTCTGCATCTGGTGCTTTGCAAGCAGATCAGAGGCCAGACCAGGGCGAGAGGCTGCCTGCAGCACAACTAACATTGCCTGTATCAGGAAGGGATCCGGAGTGTGGCATGCAGACAGCAACTGTTGCTCAGCTTTTCCAGCTATCTAGAATAGATCTGACAAGCAATTAGAGCATGAATATATTACAGAGCCGATGGGGGATGCCTTTGTTAAAACTTGTGACCCATACTTAGCTGCTGTTTACATTGGCGGCAGCTTCGAGGGTGGGCAAGACCCTACCTGCCTGTCTTTCTCCGCTCTCCTTCCCCATGCGGAGGGAGCTGGGGAGCTCTGCATCTCATTGGATATTTCAAATGCTTTCTGCACAAGTCATAATTAATGCCGAGTTGCGGAGCTAAGACCAGATGTGCTGCCGAGATTATCTCCCAGGGCAGATCGGCTGCTCTCCGCTCTGTAGCGCTGGGTGAATGGAAAGCTGCCAGTGCTGGGACTCAGAATGTGTCTGATGCCTGAAGTCAGGACTTTCTTTCTCTGCCGCTCCTGCTGTCTGACACTGCCTGGTTTCTGCTTGAAGCTCAGCGCCTGTCATGTAGCAGAGTGCTGCACAAGAACGAGAGGTATGAGATGATTTTTCAGAGTTCAGATTTGTTATGTTGGTTTTGGTTTTTTTTCCTAGAGAAAAAGCAGGCATTTGAGCTTAGCTTCAGACAGAAGCTAAGAATCTTAAAAAGGAGCTGGCTGTAAAGGGGGAAAGAATGGGAAGGACCCAGTCTATGGCCAAAAATACTACCAGATGCCAAGCTAGCCTTTGAAGATAGTTCTGGGGAGGAGTGTTTCTGTTTGCTTTTACATAGACTATTTAAATGAATATATGTGGATGAGAGAAAACGGTTCCTAATATATGGAGACTACTCTTTGTGAGGAATGGGGTCAGAAGACATCAAGTTCTACCACAGACCCACTTGTATGACATTGGGCAAGTTACTTCTTCAGTTTCTCTTTATTCCTATTTATCTGTCTCTTTCTTTCCTTTCCCCCATTCTTTCATGCTTTGGCTGGAATGTTTTGCTGTTAGGGGCTATCTTAGGCATGCACAGCTCCTAACATGGAACCCCTTTTTAATTGCTGGTGCAGTAATTCAGATAATGTGTGCTTGGGTGGGCCAGGGAGGGGAAACAAAAGTTATAGGTTTGTGTGTTTGGAAGCATAAGAATTTCTGAATTTCTGCCCATAATTTTTTCTCAGTGCTTTCATTTGTGAGAGGGACAGCTAAATGGGAATCCTAAGCACAAATGTGGGAAGGTAAAAGCAGACTCTTACCTGTGCAGGTGAGCACGTATGCAGTCTTTACATCCGTAAACTGCCTGTCTGCGAGGCACCACATGCAAGCGCGGGTGTATGTACTGCTCTGTTGCAGCATCCAGGTGTGTGCCTGATTATCTTCTTGTACATCTTTTAACGTGTGTGTACTAAGCTGTAAATACAGCTGACATAGGTGTACCTGAACTTTTCCCACTTAAAGCACATACAGAGTCCTCCGTCTTCGCCATAAAGTAAGTTCTCGAGTAGATTTTCTTCATTATCTCTGTCTTTAGGTTATTTTGCTTGAAATTAGAGCTCTGAAGAGGAAGAATGAAGCAGGGAGCATATATTTTCCTGCCCACTGCATGTCTGGACAGCATAGCTGAATGTATAGGCTTTGTATGCCTGGAGCTGGTGGGTGAGCTATTCAGGCCAGGACAGAGAGCCTGTCTGTGTCTTAGTCAGTGCTTCATTCCTCGCTTGCTTTTTCCACAAAGAGTCACCTAAATCTTTAAAGAACAGAGACAGCTTGTTGTAGAGGAAAGAAATTCTGTAGCTCTCCTAACTCATTTTTTCAGTATCTCTTGAATCTTTCTGAGATTAAGGATGTGGTCCCAGGCATGCTGGGTTGATTTTTTTTCTGCTTTGAAACCAA
Source organism: Hypotaenidia okinawae (assembly GCA_027925045.1). Taxonomy (NCBI): domain Eukaryota; kingdom Metazoa; phylum Chordata; class Aves; order Gruiformes; family Rallidae; genus Hypotaenidia; species Hypotaenidia okinawae. The sequence continues at coordinate 19,971,175 of BSDF01000008.1, read as the reverse complement.
ACAAAAGGGCCTAGCTTATAGATAAGGGTATGACAAGGAAAGTTAACCCTTGGGTTGCTAATAGAGTTTCGTTTTATTTCCACTCTAACTCTGCCTGGGAGCGTGACTGGATGGCATTGGCTACCCTTCTTGTGAATGGAGTGAAAGACTTTAATGTCTTCCAGCAGGATCATCAAATAGAGCGAAGCACTGCCAAGTTCAGTCTGAGCTGCAGGCCCCAGTGATTAAAAACAGGCTTGTGCCTTGATGAGCTAGTGGATGAGACTGTGTGTGACTGGCCCCACATTAGATTTTCCTTGCAAGACAGGGCAGTCCCTATCCAGTCCAGTGATGGCTGTAATATCCTGGCAGTTTCAGGGACATTTTACTACACCAGTTTTATAAGCCCTTCTGAGACCTGGCTGAAGTGAGATGAGCTTTACAGAGCTAGCAGGACTGCCCTCATCAGTCTGCCCTGTTTAGCCCTGTGAGACCAAAGTAGGTGCATCTGCTATGTCTCTTGCCAGTGTGGTTCTGAGAGCCCTAGCAATAATTTTCCTGAGGGTAGACTTAATCAAAGCCCTCCAGCACATGCCCACATGAAAGATTTCTGCAAGCCCAGAACTGTCAGCAGCTCCAACTTGCCTTTGTCAGTCTCTTTCCAGCCCCACTCCAAAGATTGGTCTTAGTTTGCTCCTCTGAACTCTAACACTTTCCTAAACCACGCATAAGCTCTGCCACCACTGCACACATTAACTGTATTGCCAAGGCCAACTTTCTAGCCCCACTGTAACTGTAGCTTCATGCTTTTTTTTTCTGAACCCTAACCCCATTGCCAAAAGGCTTGGCCTGGGAGCAGTCTCTTCTGGGCAGTGGCTGGCAGGGCGACAAGGCAGGGGGAGAGTGGGGGAGGAACTCTTTTTCTTGTCTGTCACTCAGCAAAAAAAAATAATTAGGGATCGGATAGATAGAAAGAAAAAGTTGCAAGTAACCAACAGACTTGGCTTGGGTGAAATATTTTGTCTGTACAATGCTTGGTGACCTTTACTAGCAGTTCCCTGGAACCCTAGGGTTCAAGGTTAAGGGAGGGAGAAAACATAGATCTGCAAGTGGAGCTGGGCTGGAATGCGGCTGCCAAACCAAAGTGTGAGGCAGCCCAGAGAGCGGGGCTGGAAGAAATGAAACAGCTTCAGGGTCTTCTCTTCCTCTCAGCAAGAAGGACCTGTAAGTGCTGTGTGCCCTTCAGCACACACACTGCCACATGGGAAGAAACACACGCTTGTGCCAGCTCCTTTTGCTCATCATATGACAGGTAGATGAGGTTCCTTGTCAGTTATGTCAGTATTGGTTTCATGGCTGCTTTTTCTTGTTACCTATTTGAAATTGTGTGATGGGAGGTGAGCAGTATTACAGTAGAATTGTGCCTTTATTTCCTTTTAAGATTGCTGTTTCCATCCAGGATAAAAAGGTGTTACCAACCTCCGTGACTGAGAAGAAGAAAAGACAGGGTCCCCAGCGACTGGTTCTCCAGCAGACACCTAGAGTAATAATACTGTAGTTGTGAAAGGCCCATCTACTGCTTCTTCTGAATCTCAAAGCAGGTCACCCTTCTATCTCTACCTATTATCTTAGCAACACATTCCTTACCCTCTGTGTCAGGGGTCTCTGCTTGGCTGCTGTCAGCTTGTTACCCAGGAGTCACTGATGGGTTGATAATACCTACAGAAAGCTCCTGTGATTGTGATCCATGCTGACTGGGAAGGCAAGGATTGATGTTGCCTGAAATGTATTAGAGCATGTTGCTGACCACAGACCGGCCAAGGCCAGGGAAAAGCCGACAAAGCTTCACACCACAAGTGGAGATTATGAATACTGTTGTTCTGTGTGTGCTTGCATAAATGTATGTCTGACACTGCCTTTGTCCTGCTCTGAGTTAAGTCTAAAACACCAGAACATGGGCCTCTGGGAAAACATTATCTCTGTGCTCTGTACCTGGGGAATGCAGAGCATTTACCTCTTTCCCAGAACCTTCTCTACATAGGTCTTTTAAGAAACAGGGCTGTGATTCAAGGAGGAGAGATTTGAAAAAACAGGACTGCTATCCTGTAATTGCCCTGACATCTACCGCAGGCTGACCCCTCTAAACCTAGATGTCTTGCAGCTAGAAGAATATATATAGCATGTATCTTTTTAAGGAAATAGATGAGTTGGTGGGAGGAAGCCTAGCTCAGAGATTGATGATAGGATATGGACTTTTTTGTCTCTAGGGTGCACGGCTTGGAGTATGACCCAAGCTTGCTGTAACTAATGCTTGAAGGACCTTGGTTTGCATTGGCCTATGGCCCAGGATCAAATATTCAGATTGGAAGAAGGTGGAGAAATAGCCACTAGCAGAATAGAATGAGGGGGGTTAGACAGGACATGTGCTCCTGCTTGGCTTTTCACAGCTGAGGGCCCTGCACTGTAGCTTGCAACTCTTGTTACCTGGATAATTCCTGTGTGTATTTACTATGGTATGCAACATGGACAGTTAATCCCTGTGAGTGGGATCATCAGACAGGCTGAAACATTAACTTCACTTTTTGAGCTGTGGATGTGGATTTTGATGTGGATTCAGAATTTATCTAACAAATTGGGCTGAAAGAATTGTTCTTTAATGGCTTCCCAGGCTCTGTAAGTGCACTGGAAACCCTTCCACAGCACTGAGCCACAAGCAGCTCTGCTGTGCCCTATCATGATGGCAGGGATTACGTGATGAGATTACAAAGCAACCTTTGCAAAAGCCTGAAGAGATTCTCTGTCCTAGAATGTGACTTCAGAGGCGCCCATCTCAGTGAAAATACAAAGAGATTAGAAATGACAAGTAGTAAAACCTTTACTCTGCAAGAAAATCAATATTTACAGTGATAAAGATTAGTCACTCCCATGCTCCAGGCATGCCCTCCTGCCAGGGTAAGGAGGGAATTTCCCTCCAGCTCTCATACTGTAATGCAGTTGTGTAAACTGGGGTGTAAGGATGGTTTCCATCTTCTGATATATAACAAGCTGACAGGGAAAGGCAATTGAACCTTAAGATCCTTCTGTGTGCTTCGTTCAGAGAGTTGAACCAAATAGTACAATTTCTATTTCCCTGAGGATTCTGCAGGGTTGGACAGTACTTCATACTTGGTGATATAGGACTACAGTAGATCTGACTTAAGAATTACCTAGGCCAGGTTTTTAGCCTATCTGGTACTTCTGATATTCTTATAGAGCACACACATTTTAGTAGGAAGGACAATTCATTTTGTATGCATTGTACTCTGTGTTTTAATTGTTATTCAGCAATTTTAATTAAAGGAAAAGAAATAGAAATGCCAAGTTTGCAGGATGGTAGGGGAATTTCATAATAGCCAGTGGTAATGTTGACAACTGTATTCTGTCATATTCTGTCATGTTATCAATCCCCCACCTGTTGGGCTGGGCAGCTGCAAACTGTTGAAGGGCAACTGTGTGACAGCTAAGAACTGGGTGCATGCAGAAAGGAATTGTGTCCCATAAAGCCAATGGTAGCTTTTGTTCTGGCATTCTTGGAACAGAAGATGCAATGGAACTATTCAACACTGCTTCAGATAACCATAAACACCACCTTAACCCCACCTTCCTTCAATATAATGAGATACAAACTGGCTTAGGGTAGAGAATAGTTTGAAGCATTCTGAAGCAGGAAAAAAAAAAATCACTCAACATATAATTCTTGTTTACAAATAATATTATTCTTTTGAGTCTGTTAGAAACTGGAACTTGGCACAGGTTTCATTCCCTCCATGTGAAAGTTTCCCTAATGGTATGCTGTGAGTGACAGCTCAAGATGAGTTTAAGCTGACACCCAGATGTCTCTCTTGCTCTCTGTTGGCAGGGATCTTTGGACAGCGTCTGGAGGACACTGTACAGTACGAGAGGAAGTATGGCCAGCGCCTGGCCCCACTGCTGGTGGAACAGTGTGTGGATTTTATTCGGGAGCGAGGCCTTACAGAGGAGGGGCTCTTTCGGATGCCAGGCCAAGCCAACCTTGTCAAAGATCTGCAAGATTCTTTTGACTGTGGAGAGAAGCCCCTTTTTGACAGGTGAGTTGGCATCAACAAATTCAGGCTGGTTTATCTGTGGCACGTAAAAATCCCTCATGAATGGCTTTGCAGAGGGGAATCCCAGTTTCCATGTTCTTTTCATACCATCATTCTCTTGATTTAAAGTGCTACTGAGGCATTATCCTGCATGGTGTTGAGTGCAGATGCCTTTATTCAGTTAAGAGCTTGAGGAGAGAAATTGAGCCCATTAATCTAGCTGGGCCCACTCCAGTGTTTCAGCTTAAGCACGTTGAATGAAATGTATTGCTAGGTTTGGGTGCAACATAGCAGTTGGTGGGATCTCACCATAAAATTTGATAAGGCAGAGGTGAACTAGGTGTTTTATTGCTTTCAGATGTTGCATTCTCCCTTGCTGCAACCACAGCAGATCTGCCCAGTGTCAATATCTCAACTCTTCCACTTCATCACCAGGTTTCAGAAGTCATCACCACCTCATGCATTACCTTGCTGTTATGTGTACAATGTACAGAATTGGTCAGCATGTCATAACAAAGCCCTTTCTGAGCCCAGAATTCTTGGCCACAGTTACTTTTGTGGTCCACAATTTCAGCAGCTGAGGTGGAATATTTATTTCAAAACCGAATATATATTTTGATTTTCAACAAAACTTGAGTCAAATCTTTCTGAAATAAAAATGGCAATTTTGCACATTTCTTCCTAGCATAAAAATGTTCATGTCACCACTCCGTGCCTGGTACAAACACTTGCTAGTTACCTTTTTGTCCTACTGACCATTGCAACATCAGGGAGCAGGCAAGGGCCTGCTGCTCCACAAAGCAAGGTGAGCCAGGAGCCAAGTGTGCTAACAATGGTGGCAGAGGCAGTGACACAGTCCAGTGATCACCAGACAAGTCCATAGTGATGAGGCAGGTCCAAGATAAGGCTAGGTAACACATCCATGAGTCAGGGTCCAGATCTAAATCAATGGGGTCTAGCCAGGCACAGGCATAGCTGTGGCTGTGAGGCAGTGAGAGCGGTTGCTCAGACCTGGCATAAACAGCAGAGGCTCAGCTTAATATCGGCTCCCACGGGAAGAGTGTCAGACCTGGCTTGGAGCACTCCGTTCAAGGTTAGAAAGGGAAGGGGGCAGCTCTCAGCTGCACTATCTCTAATTGGCCTTGAGCCCAGGCAGTCAAATCATCAGGAGGGTGGATGCTCTCAGAGCCCTTGTAGCAAATCCTGTCCATACACTGTAACTAACAGTTCCTTCCTTCTCTCACATCTACATGATACCCAGGGTGAAGGTCAGCATTATGTTAACCTAACAGTGCTTTCAGAAATGAGCCTTGATCCTAATGGAGACCTTGAACTCCAGGATTAGTTGCATCCAAGGCCATTGTTTAGATCTCACCCATTCTCTATCATGAGTCCAGAACTGGGACCAGATCTGGGATCTTAAGTTCGAGACCTGGCTCCATCTCCCAATGGCACTCACTAGGACCGCTTTCCCAGATGATGCAGGCAACACATGGTATATTGCCAGCATATTACCTGGAGGATCCCTTCCTCTTGAACTGCAGTCAGTCTTAGATTGCAAATAGCATCCCTGCCTGCTGCTGCAGGGACAGCTAGTGCTCTCCTGCATGGGCAGCATGATATTTGCTCTCATCCTGGGAAGAATATCCTTATAATTTATTTGGAACATTCTTTTAATTCTTCCCTCCCCTCAGTTTCTCAGACCACCCATCCTCTTTCTTTGATTCTTAACCACAGTCAGTATTTGCTTCCTTAATGGAAGTGTCAAATATTTAGAGAAATTTTCAGGGGAAAAAAAAGTTTGAAATCATCAGATTGTCTCACTTCATCTTTTCTGAAACAAAATCTTTGTATTTTTAACTGAATGTCTGGGTGTACCAGTTCATAAGTAGAATTATCTTAATCACTGTGGAAATGAACAAAGTTATTTTAGAAAACACTCACTCTGGAATAGAAATATCTACGGAAGGAATTAATTAGGAATGACAATTTCACTTTCGTGTTTACCTTAGTCTAATCCATAATAACTTAATTGTCAGGAGGGATCAGCAAACTTTTCCCCCATCATTTTTAAAGCACCTTTACTTCCATAGGCATCTGCACTGGCTAAATAGTTTGGTGCTGAGTCTCACCTTTAACAGAGGCAGTAAAGACCTCCATGAATGGCTTTTGGGCCATTGATTTGAAATGTGGCAACTGAAGGTTCAGTACAGAATGAAAGGAGGCAAGCCTAGCTGTACCCAAGTAGTGTGCTGGTTGAGGGTCCCCCCGTCATCGCCTTTTGCTCTTTCCACCCCATCTGCTGTGACCTAAAGGCCCAGCTCTCTGGTCTTTGATATGTATAGTCACAGATAGTGACAAGGGAGGCAGTTTCACCGTGACTAAGGGAAATGCTTCTCCTAGCTATCATAGTTTTCCCTGTGTAACTAAAATATGGCCTCGGATACCTAGGCAGCAGCAGATATTTTCTGCTAATGTGAAAACCATATGCTTGATTCCAACTCAGGGACAGTGAAGGGAATATCCTTTCTTTTCCTTGTTGCAGTCAATGTTTTTAGATGTCTCTCATATCTAGAGTCATCTTCCAAATGCTAAGGCATGCCTGCTGCATGGTGGACCAGATCTCTTTGATGACTGATAATTAAAATATTTATTTTTAAAAGGCTTGCTTTTCCAATTTGTGTTTTAAATGCATATGTATATTCTTATGAAAGGCCAGGTGTTGCTGGTTGGGGAGTGCCTACAGCAGCCTGCTCCCATGGCACTTCCATGGTGAAAGTTTGGCTGGATTTCACATGGCTTGGTGGATGAAACAATAACTGCAGTCAGTGGACCTGAAGCTGTAGTCTGGACTCTGCTTCTGTGTGATGGCCATGTCTACTATCCATGCCTGAAATGCCACACCAAAAAAGAAAAATAATAAGGGTACTGACTTAGTCTGTAAAGCATTTATAATTAACTGAAGAAAACCACCATGTGAAACTGTGGCATTCTCAAATATGATTGAGCTGTTTAATAGGAATAGCCTTATCAGGATTAGTGGAAAGTGGTAGATGCTGGCAGCTTGCTACTGTAATTTTCCTTGTTTTGTTTTGGTTGTGTGTTCCAAAAATGTTTAAAAACATACAAAGAAGAAGAGATGCAGTTCGTAGATAGATATGGGGGTCTGAAGCTCTGCTGCCCTATGGTTGCTGATGTGTTTTTCTCAGAGTACTTTAAAGACTGCCAGGGCAATGGTGGATAGTAGGGAGCTGGTGACAGAATCTGTTTCTAGACTTACAACAGTCAAAATCTTTGAGGAGGTCATCTGTAAAGATTAACAAAGTTGTACAACAGGAGACTTGGAATGAGGGAGAGGTATTGCCATACATCAAAACCTGGATAGGAAATGGAAAGGGAAGAACAGGTGCATCTTCATCATGGGATCTGGTACCTCAACCCCAACTTCAAGCAAAGAGAATAGGATAAAAAGGTTCCTGGAGTGTGAGAGAAAATAAAATCTGATATCCCAGCATAACAGTTTGCTAGTAAATGCCAGATACCCCAGCCCAGGCAATGAGATGTGATCCACAAGCCAGGCAGCCATGCCAAATGGCAAGAGAGGGCCTGGAGGAAATACAAGCTTCTCCATTTCTTCCTGAATGATTCACCTGGATACTTGGAAGCCTGGCCCATCAGATGCTGGTGGGTGTTGGCTTGGGAGGGTATCAGGCAGGAGGATTCAGTGAGAGGATCAGAGGTTATGTTTGATTACATTGTCAGTGTTACGTGATCACTGTGCACTTGCCTGGACTGTATTACTCACATTCCTGATCCACACTAGCTGAACAACCACAGCACCACTGTACCTTAAGCAGTACCACGGGAATATCCCTTCCACTGCCTGTGTTTCCTGAGGTGCATTTATATCTTGACAAAACCAGAGATTTCCACTGTTCCCAGGCAGACCCTCCTGCCTAGTACAAACATGGCTGATCGGCTTCCTTCCATTTGCCTACTTTGTCACTGTCTCACGAGGGACCTTGATGTCCTCCCAGTGAAAGGCATCAAGCTTTGGGGTAGTGTGGGTTTCTAAATTTCCTTCCCTCTTCTCTATTGCAGCAACACAGATGTTCACACTGTGGCGTCCCTCCTGAAGCTTTACCTTCGAGAGCTGCCAGAGCCTGTCATCCCCTTTGCCAAATATGAAGACTTTCTTTCTTGTGGACAGCTGCTCTCAAAAGATGAGGGAGAGGTCAGTGATCCCTCTAATCTGCCTCCTACCTTGAAGGTTGTTCCCAAGCTTTCTTCTCATCACTCTTCAGTCCTGATTTAAAACAATGAAGTTCCTCAAAACTTTTCCCTGAAATTTCTTGAAGCTGGGCATTAATATCACCATTTTTTTTTTAAATCACTCTTGTAGCCTGGTACTTCTTTCTTCTGAACAAAGCTGTTCTGTAGCATAATCAGAAAGACATGCAAGGTAGGAGATCAGGGTTTCTTTCCTGGCCTTGCTGCTGACTCAAGCTGTGTGAAGTTACTCACTTTTCTTGTGTTTTTAGTTTCATGTATCAGAACAGTATGTTCTGCTTCCCAAAGTTTTTGGTGAATCTGTGCAATGGTTTTTTTTTATATTTCTTAGAGGAAGGGCACTATAAAAGGGAAGAATATATGATATTATCCCAAAAGGGAGGGAATAATGCTATGAATATTTTGCCAGAATCTTTTTATGGGGTACTTCTCTTTGGTTTTGAGGAAAGGGAAGGGGCTGATAAAAACCTCCAAGTCTGTGGCAATAATGGAAATTTTGATACACTGCTTGGGAGGAGCAGGATAATTTACAATATCATTGACTGATCTGTTTCACTCATATTGTTCCTCTTGTGGTGATGTCTGAGCTCTTTGCTGACTGCAAAGGCACGTTGGATCTGGTCTAATGCAGGTGGAACTGTGCCACCCACCTTCTAAAACAGAGGTTTAAAGAAGCTGTAAGGGTTGTTACTAGTGTCAGTGAAAGCAGAAGCATGAAGGCTTATAAATTGCAGTCTGCAGTTCTGTCCCTTTTCTGTGTGTGATCTCAAGAGCACACTCACATCTTTGTTTCTGGTAGGGACTGTAAAAACTGTTCTTTGTTGGGAGCCTAGGGTTTGTTCACCTTTAGTTCCCAGAGTCTTCTGCCACTTGAAGCCTTGGTACTTCATGATGCCCACAGGAATATGGTTGGCTGTGTGCATCAAATATGGCAGATCTGGTAATGTCATTCTTTTATGGATAAAAGGCAAGTTTGCTACTACTAGTTTGCACGTTGTATTCTCTAGCCAGCTATGATAAAGCGAATTTCTGTCCATGACACAGCACATCACTTTGCATGGATATGCATTTGTGTCCTGGACACAGTCGCAGAAGTGTGGAGACAACTAGTGTTATCTTTTAATAGACACAAGCATGTGTCTACTGCCTCCAAAACCTATTGATTTTCTGCCTAATCCTCAGTCAGCTCAGGCATCTCTGCAGGGTGCTGGGTTATGGACAGCACAACTGTTGATTTCACAAGAAACAGCAGCATTTCTAGGGCAGCGGAGCTGGTTTCATGAGATGTGCAGACTGGGAAGTTTTGGATCCATTAAGCACTATTGCACAAGAGTAGAGGCACTGCCAAGTTGGGCAAACATAATTGTATATCACTGCTCAGCTTATTAACTTTGTAGTTTGCCTGATTTTGCCTGCACAGGCTGCAGCAGCTTGGGAAGCAACATCTGTGTTGGTTTTGTGGCCAGACTCAAATGACTTGTAGTGCAGTGCTCTCCCTAGATTAGAAAGGCAATGAGGAGCACTAGATAGCCAAAAAGAAAACTTATAAAATATGGTAGTGCTGATAGCACAAAGTTGTTTTGTTAAGCTGCTGTTGTAAACATAACCTTTTTTTTTTTCTTTTTTGTAAGGAAAATCTGGAACGTCAACTAGGTCTGTTTACTTTTTCAGAAAGGAAGGTGGAGTGCACACACCAGGGGTGGAGAGGCAGTACGTGCACAGTAGCACGTGGAGCAGAATGTACCACAAAGTCATAGGCCTGTAGGGCCTGACTCGCCTCCCTGCTCGCCTCCACAGAAAATCCCCCTGCTTAAAGATGTGTTTTCATTGAAACCATAATTTTCTGCCACAAAATGATGAGCAGTAAATTTCAAAATCAAACGTTTCATTTTGAAAAAAATATTTGGAAACAAACCACAATCTATTGGCTTATTTTGACTGTTTTGTTTTCTTTTTTCACTTGGAAGTTTTGAATGCAACTTCTGAACTCAACATATAATTTACATTAATTTTTTACACCCACCTACCCAATAAAACCAGAACTGCTTAAGGCAAAATAACCATTTAGTTAAAATTGTTGGCACCTCATGCTGCTGCATTGTGACCACAGATAGGACTTATTACAATGTTAGTTTGGCCTAATCTCCATCTGCAGCAAAAAATACTCCAGCACTGCCCTAAGCTTTCCGTTTTTCATTCAGATTGCTGTTCATTTTCCACCAACGAATCTCTGGTGTTGGAATGCAAACAGAAACAAAACAAAGACCTTGGATTGTGCCCAGGTCTCCTGGTATCTCAGGACTGCAGCATTAAAAAAAAAGTGACTCTCATCCTAGCTGGGTGGGGGAAGGGATTGGAAACAAAAAATGATTTTAGATGAATGAAAGATCTTCAAATCTCTGAAAACTCATTTGAGTCGGAGTTGACTTAACATGGTAGTATTTTAGCTTTCACTGCTGTTTGCACTGTAGTGATACAAACAGCGTGTAGTGTTGAGTTTTTAAAGAGGGCTCTGAATTTGGGTGAACATCTGAGGCGTTGCTAGTTTCCCAGCCCAACTAGAAACTCCTAATTGGTGCTGATCTGTTACACACATTGCAAAATCTTTGGGTTTGGGATCATTCCTTGGAAAGCATGCATCTGTGGCAAATTAGTCATGCAGTGTTTTCAAGGAGGTTCGAGTGAATACTGCAAAGTACCATGATGAATGGCAGTGCTCTGACTGTTGCTTGCTAGGCTGCAGCCACATGCATAATCTAACAGTGCTCCTTGTTAATAGTGCTGCAGTTTCTATCTCACGTTTTTCTGGCCAATTTTGCTGTGGTGTTACAAGGCTCAACCTTCTGCCAGCTGTTGATCAGGTGGTTGGTGGGTACAGATCTAGCAGAGCAGATAAATGCTGCAGCAGGAGAGAAAGCTTTATTTAACCTGGCAAGCATTTGTACCTTGACGAATATGAAGATTATCTTCTGTGTAATACCACGTTTCTGATTCTTTGTTATAGAGCATGGATAATAATTTTGTAAAACTTTTCTTTCCTTCAGGTAGCATCCTGCAACTTTAGGCCATGTTTCCAGCTATTCACAACTGCCTGTAGTTTCTGTTCCAAACCTGCTCTTACATCCAGTGGAGCTATTGTATTTCAATTCAAGGCACTTGAAATATAGTGTCAAATACCATCCTGAATTCTATATTTGAAATAAAATGGGTTACAGAGTAAAATTCAAGAGGGAATTAGGCTTGTTAACTATTTCCAGTTCAAATTCCTCACTTGAAAGCTGGATGACCTGAACAACTGACCTTCGCATCAGTAGCAGCTGTCCTTGATTCAAATGTTTTCAGAAGTTTGAAAAGGAGAATAAAAAAATTCAAAAGGGGCTGGTCTTTTATTCTTGTCTCCATGGTTGTCACTGTTAAACCAGCATACTTTTTAAGCTAAGGAATTAAAAAGGATTTACTGCTTTTATGAATTCTATTTTAAGTTTCAGTTTTTTATTAGAGGACCTTCTTTGTACTGGGACATATACAATAAGAAAAGCATATATACATTTGAGAAATGAAGAATAGTGACAAGAATACAGGTTGCTTTCTGGATCTTTCTCGCGTGTCTGGACCAGAGAAATCATGAAGAACTTGCGAGAGGCTGGCCAACAGAATTTCCTCCCAAAGTGTCCTTAATAAATCAAGGACAGTTTGAAAAGGATGTCCAAATGCACTTAATCGTGCTGCTCGTGGAATTTCTCTATCATTAGTTAGCATCCCTCCATCAACAGTTAGCAGCTATTAACTCTTCCCAAATGTTCTTGGATATCTATTTTCCCACTAAAGTTTCAGTTGTCTCAAAAATAAGCAAATTTTCAGGGCAACTGCAGCATTGAAAGGAATAAGCAAATGATTTTGGGGGTTGGACCTGATAAAATCTTGAGGTTCCTTCCAACCCCTACAATTCTGTGAAATGATGCTTGGGACTGTGGAAGGACAATAGACTTCTGAGTCAGAGGTTTTCATTAGATGATTCGAGTAGCTTCAGGGTTTTAAGTTGTTCCTGCTGCAGATGTCTCATCTTATGTTTTAATATAAAGATGGAAATTTTATGAGGAAGTATGTCACAGCTCAGAATGACTACAAATGGAAGTAATTAAAAAGAAGGTGGTTTAACTGGAATGTTATTTAGCTGCTTTTTTTTTTTTTTTCTTTTTCTTCCAGAAAAAAGCCCTCTTCTCTGCTCAATTAGGCATTGCTGCAATGTATTTATACTACAATCAGCGCCTCCAAGTTTGAAATAGGCCAGATGCTGAAAAGGAACATTTCCCGGTACATTTATACCAATGCCAGTGGGCAGACATTGAAGGCTAATGGGTGTCACTCATTAAAGCCTTTCTACGTTAACCATTAAGGTAGACAGGAGGATTTTCACTGATTTGGTGAAATTAATCAAGTCCTGGACGTTGGGTTTTTCTTGAGGCACAACACACTGGATGTCAATTTTTTTAAAGCAAAGCTTTCTTGTGTTGTTATCTGTTGTTCACAGTTTTGACTCTGCAAAGAGGACTTTGTAGTACTGAAAGCAAGAGTCATCTGCTCTGCATCACTTATTTTAATAGCTCCTCTTCTTGTTTTTCCTGTCCCTCAGGGTACCCAGGAACTGGTTAAACAGGTGAAGAATTTGCCCCAAGCCAACTACAACCTTCTCAAATACATATGCAAGTAAGTGAAATTAATTAACACTTGGAAGTCATGGAGTTTTTCGAGTCTAGGTCTTATATGCAAATAATTTACTCTGAAAGTATGAATATTCAAACATCACTTGGATTTAAGTTACTGCTCCCATAAGACACGTGGAGATGAATGTGCTGCATGCCTGAAGGAAGCTCTTGGTTTATCCAGGAACATCAGCCAAACAAATTGCTGTCACCCACAGCCTTGGCAGCAGCCATGAATGAAACTAGCATGTTATAAAGCCTATTTCAGAAGCACTTAAAGACCAGTAAAGAAAGGTGTTTTTTCCAAGTACTGCACGTGGGGAAGATTTATGACATAAGCTGAGTAGCAGATGCAGTCAGAATAGCCAGTCTGGCCCCAGCTCTGGTTTGGAAGTGGGGTTGGGAGTGGTTCCTTTTGGAATACCACGGGCTCCCCTCATCTTTGCTGACTCTCCTTGCAAAGTGAGCAGGAATGTTTTGGGAGCTAGAACAGACTTACCCTAGGTACAGTGTAGAGAAATTTATGTTGTATCCTAGTCACTGTAGTAGAGAGGTAGGTAGTCCCTTTATGGCCAGTGGGATTTGCACATCTGGGGCATGCAGTGGACACAAACACTGTCACAAAGCCCATGATTTATTCAAGATATCTCAAGCCCTTCCCAAGTGTTCAGATAGCATTTCTGAAATGTATTTTTGCTTTAAAACTTTTATTTTTCATCACGGTGTGCTTTGATATCCGTTTGTTTTAATATCTGATCACCTCAAAACATGAATGGCTGAGGCAGGGGAATATAATGATACATGTTTCTAAGTGAAGAACTGAGGAAAGGAAAGGCAAGTACAATTTGCTTCTGACTTAATGAAGAAAACTGAGAGTTCCTGGGTCTCGGCACAGGTTCCACCACAGGGCAAAGCCACTGAAAGAATGTGAGTGTCTGGTAAAGTCTTGCTGCAAGTAGAAGCATTAAAAAATTGGCCAAGTAGTGCAGAATGACAAGGAAACTCTTTTTCCCTGCCAAAACCCATCCAATCATGTGAAAGTTAACAATAGTTTAGGAACTGAAGTACAGAGTGAGACTGTTTGCTTTTGAGGCTACTGAGTCCCATTTCCTGCTGTTACTGTAGGTTATATGTCATATAGTCCTTTTCATAACTTGGCTAATTATGTACAAGCTATTTAGGTGTTTGATACAGCCTTTCTCTTACTACATACGACTCCTGTTGGGAGGCTGTTCCAAATTACAGAACATTAACTGTTGGAACCTTTTTGTTGATTTCCAACTTACACATATGGATAGCAAATCTGTCTGGATTTCTTCATGTGCTATCTCTGGCTTGCATTGTCTTTTTCTCATGTTGATGCTTGCCCAGCTGATGCATTCACAAGAAGCATTTGGGCTGCCTCTTTACCTGTATTTTATTAGATTCAAGCAGCAAAGCTCTTTCCACAGGCAGTTTGTTCTAGGACAAGATGAGTGTAATGTCTTTTTACTTCTATTAAACCTGTAAGCAAAAACTGACAGAAGGCAATCTGTGTAATTGGAGAACTCCTGTAAAACCCTGAAAATCTGTCCTTTCACACCCAGTAGAAGATTTGGTTCCTGGTAGGCTGGTACTTCTGGAAGAAACCATAACATCTTCTCTCATTCATACACTAGGAGGGATCTGGGGTTATTATTGAGTATCTAAGCTGCATTAGTGCCTAGAAGCCTTTCAGGTGTATCAGGATTCTATAAACAAAGGACAAGACTGTTTCTGCCCCAGAATGCCTACAGTCTGAGAAATGACTTCTTATTCCTCTCCTCCTTTGATTTTTCTGGGGGGGCTTTTCAAGGTTCCTTGATGAAGTTCAGGCTCACTCCAGCATTAACAAGATGAGTGTCCAGAACCTGGCTACAGTATTTGGACCGAATATATTACGACCCAAAATGGAAGATCCAGTGACAATGATGGAAGGTGGGTACTACTCTTGTGAGATAGCACAACACCTTTTGGTCTTTTGGAGCTGTAAGACTATTCTGAAAGTCATACATTTGCTGGTAGCTGTATCAATTGACTGCACAATCAACAAGTCAAGCAATCCCTTTCATCAGTGCCTGTGAGGGGATGTACCAGTTGGCCTGTTATCACCACTGGCCTCACCATGTCTCCTCTCCACCACACGGAGATACCTTTGTCCCGTTGTAAGTTATGTTAAACTCTTTTTTTAACCCACTGTTAAAACAAAAGCTTACGTGTTCTTTGTGAACCGTGTTTAAGTACCAAACTGTGATCACTCAGTATTGGTGCATTTCAGTGGTTACACAGCTCTTTGTAAAAGACATCCTGTCCACAATGAAAGAGGTATTGTAGCTTTTGCTGTGCCAGAGTGGCTATAACTAGGTGTTTTAGAAATGTTGTCTTCTAAGCAGGCTGTGTATGGGTCAGAACTTCACAGAACCCAAGGAGTAAGTTGAATATCAGTTAATTTGGGGTTTTAAAATCTGTAGCCTGAGATTTACTTACCTCCACATGGGTCAGGAAATGTCAAGGGCATGATGTCTGGCTGGCTGATACCAGGGCTAGAATACAGCCCCTCTTCCAGGTGGCACTGGAACACAGCACTGTGGTGCAAATATTAGCAGGGTCTTATAATCAAGTTTTGGTTTGGGGATCTTGGCAAGCTAGCAAAAACAACTGATGGATTCACCCAGCATTAGGCACAGATGGAGATGCTGTGCCCAGGATGTCTGAACTCGGCCCTGGCACTGTTCCCTAGCTATAGGGGACAGCTGACATGGAGTTCTGCATCACGGAGATCCTTCACAGAATGCCAGCATTGTCAGGCCTTAGCAGCAGTGCCTTTAGCTCTGCACAACTGAAGGTACAAAAGGAAGGGCACAAAAACACGGGGAGAAAAAGAGTACAGGAGCAGATGCTGGGTTTCTCAGTATCACAGGGGTGGGGATAGCTGAAACCCGTCTGATGTGTGATGCGGTGACTTCCCCTAGTGGCTGCTCGGCCGGCGCTGGTAAAGCTCTTGCAACCTTGGCCCACAATAGGCTGTTTGTTCAGTTGGTACCGATGGTACCGAGTTTGGGTTCAGGTCATCTCAGGCATTTCATTATGAAGTTCAGGTGATGGCAGAGGTGCTTGTACTGTGTATAGATGCACAGGTGCCACAGATGCTGTGGTCTCATCATCATCATATGAAAAGATGACAGTGAAGTGACCTGGAATTCTGTATTAGGACAGACCTAAACTGTAAAAAAAATGGGGATCCAGTGATTAGATGTTTAGACTTCATCATTATGTTTATAAGCAACAGCACTGGGATGTTTTCCTTGATTCTTAGTTGACAATTGGTTTAATAGATGTAATGGAGAAGTGGAAAGACTCTCAATTAAAGGGTTTTGGGGGTTTTTTTTAGCTCCAGGGTAATATGCTAAACCAAATGATAAAGAAAACCACTGCTGCCAGTTCTTAAGAAACACTTTAATTGTATCTCTCTTCAAATTTAAACCATGAATTTCAAGTAGAAATATCTGAAGTTTGGTAGTAAAATTTTTAGGAAATGCCCTTATCTCCGGAGAGGTTTATTTTTCTGTCTGCACTCACAAACATTACATAGAAGTTGTAGATGAGCTCTGTACTTCTTACTATCAGGCTGAAACTTCATTACTAAATTCAGGCTCTTATCTTGAACCCCTGAATATGTTAGTCTTACTCTCTATTTCAGACAATGATTAAAGACAGAATTACGTATTTGCTCTTTCTTTCTCCTTTGTAGGAAGTGCATTGTATCGGGTTTGGTAGGTGGTGTTCTCTATTAGCTCATAAGGACTACTCCTCTACTGGAAAAAAATGACAGCTCATTTCCATGGATTTAAACGATTACTGCAAGTACTTTCTGTATTTGCTGTACACCTCCTGCAGGTGTATGCATCATACAGGTTTCTCTATACACAAAGCCCAGCAGAAGGCCTGAGCGGAAATTTCTGGTTCTTCAATAAACACTAGCTCTGGGCCTGTTAAGACTATGAAACTGTGTGCAACCTCGTTGTGGAAACCTGCTGGTTTTTGAAGCTGGACAGACAGGTGCTCCATCCTAGCAAATAGGTTTGTGTGTTCAGCATGTATCTCTGCACAGGTCTAAGTTATCCTGCACGGATGTACATACTGAGATTGATGCTGGCTCTGAAGCTCATGCTGTGGTGTGGTACAGACATGCCCTCTTTTCCAGGTGTCCTCCTCCTCTGTCATCTTCAATGATGTCCTTAAGCAGGCCAATTTATTGATCATTGTTAGTGACAACTTGTACTCTGCTAGTCAGCCACATTCATGAGTTGGACCAACACCTACATCTTTCAGTCCCTGTTTCCAGCAAAAGGACCCATTCTGTCTCTTGCAATCCTGTACAGAAAGGCCCAGAGCAGTTGGCTGGGCAGACCCAGCGCAGTGCCTGGTGGCCAAGGCCCACAAGGAGCTCACAAGGCATCTTGCTGACAGGTTGAGTGTCTGTCTTCCATGTCTCATCAACTGCTTGCCTGTGTTTTCTCCTCACAGGCACCTCACTAGTTCAGCACCTGATGACGGTGCTGATAAGTGAACAGGGAAGAATCTTTGCTGTTCCTCAGGCAGATGTGCCAGGGAGCCAGCTGGAAATCAGACCGGTGCGTCACCGCAGTACTGTGGAGTGGATCTCTGAGGAGGACGGGGAGGATAGCAGGTCAGAGAACAGCGTTCCCAGCCCCGCTGATTTGCCTCCTAGCAATGCTGTGGCACTAGAGGCTACTCCCGGACCTGCAACAAAAAGCACTCCTTCAGAGCAAAGCCGCAAATTGAGTCAACCTGCGTCCAGCCCCAACAAAAGGGTGCAGACGCTGCCTCCATGGAAATACTCCTTCCGCCAGCAGGGAGCAAGGTCTGCAAGTCCAAAGCTGGGCAGCTCATCCTTAGATATCTCCAACCTCTCCTCCAGTGGGAACTGGTTGATGAATGGACTGTACTCTCTCCGAGGCCATCGCCGGACAGCTTCTGGGGAACGAGTTAAAGACTCGTGTTCTTCCCAGAGACTCTCTACTTATGACAACGTCCCTTCATCCAGTCTCTCCCTTAGCACACACAGTATGGCCAGCACCACATGGTCTACATCATCATGTGAAATCTCTGTGGTGGACTCCATCAGCAGCTGCCCAGCCTGCCGGGCCAGTGACTCTTCTGCTTTAAGCTCTCTCAAAACTGAGTGGATAACTCAGGGCTCGTTGTCTCAGAGCGAGGTCAAGACTGTAGATCTGGAGAACAGCATTGACAGGTTTGAAGCATGCAGCAGCAGCAGCAGTGAACAGAGCAACCCCGCTGCAGCTTCCAGAGACTCTGTCAACTGCTCTAAGGCCTTACAGAGCTTGGTGGTGGAGCTAAAGACAGAAATGAGCAAACAGAGGACTGAGTATGAGACTAGTATCAAAAGGTAATGTCATCTGCAGGGGGGACACACAAGGAAGTCATCATTTAACATTATCCCTCTTTGAACACGGGTGTGGGCTACCAAATGTATGAGGACCTGGATTTTGGTTTTGGGACACAGCAGATTTGGTTCTGCTCTTTCCTCACTGCTTGCTAAATCCAACTTTTCTCTTTCTGATCCGAGAGGATCAAAAAATGGCATTTCTGTCACACAAGGAATTCCAGTATTTCACGTTTGGTGTTTTCACTGGAAATCAGCACTGCACAGGTAATGCCAAAGTCTGCTCTTTGTCAGCAGCCTGACAAAGGGAAACAGCAAAGCAAAGGTCTTGGAGGAAGGGATCTGGGACCCAGGGTGGTCAGGCCTCAACAAGGAACTCTGTTGGTCTGTGCAGGTGCCAAGATTTGTACCAAATCAGTCTGAAATTGAGGGCTTCTTTTTGCTTTTCCCAATAGAAACATTCTTGGGGAAACTGATCCTATTCTCCAGGGGGCTTTTGTGGGGTTTTTTTGTGGTGGTGGTAGTGTTGGGGGACAGCATTTTTTTCAGCAGCCCTTTTGTGTTTCACTTCTAGAAACCTCGCTTTTGAATTTTAATGTTACTTGTAGTGGTGCTTTGCTCAGATGGCCAGCTGCTGACTGGAAGTGGCACCAAGGTGTTGCTTGTACAGTAGGTGTATGAACTGCACAGTTCTTTGCCCACCCTGATGTTTACTTGCACAACTGCAACTGCTGGTGCTGTAATTTAGATCTCTACTCAGAAAAATTCCTTCCAGTTTCAGGAGACGTGTGTGTGTAGAAGTATGAAATATCAATAGTTAGGAACTCATATTTATTAATTTGTCTTAATATATTAAGGGCTTAATAGAATGATTTGTGGGTAAGTACCCCGGGAAATACACACATGAAATAATGTTGCTTAAAGGAATTAGGTGCTTAAACATACAGTTGTATGTGAAATTGCACAGAGTGTTATCCAGAAGAATCATCTGACTGGGCTCTATGGCACTGGCATTTTGCACTGAAAAAGGGCTACAGTACCGTTTCTTACAACTAGTTGAGCTGTCAACTTTTTGTGTGCTTTAAGGTATTCATGTTATAGTTCTTCAGTTATTAACGCTGGTATCATCTGTATGCCTCCATTTCTAGTCTCCCAAATGTGGTACCAGAAGTACACATGCCTGTTTGTAGGGACTGTACAGCACTGCTTTACACTGTATTTGTTGCCTCTTCTGAAAAACTTATCTGAATTGTGATCCTTGCCAGTGGGCCAGCTGTTAAAGGCAGGAATTTAACTTGCTCCCTTCCTGCTTTATTTTATGATTTCCTATGGCAGTGGCTAGCCAGCATCCGGAGCTTTTCTGCCTCTTGCATTGTACTGCCTTTGTATGTGAGGCTGGAGAGTAAGACCACATAGCAATTTCAGTTCCTACCAGAGTGGGAGGAAAGCTTACCCCTGCCTTGTTTATTCCAGGTAGAAGAGCTGACGAGAACACCACCAATTGCTAGCATGGTGTGTTGGAAAAGGTTTGTTAATGAGGATGATAGCTTATGGCTTGAGTTTTTGTTTGTTCCTTTTTTTTTTTAAGATGCCCAACTGATACAGAATGGTAGGGAAATTAGAGTATATGTCTTGCATTTCATATTGCAGAGCTGCCCTGGAAAGCCTTGTCACAGGGATAGAGAATAATAAACAGAAGAGAAACCAGGCTGCAAAACTTGGCAAGGTGCATTTGCACATATTTACCTGCTGCCTGGGGGAAGAGCTGGCTTTCCACCTTTTATTGGTGAAACCATTCCAATGGGGCTTTCAGGTGTTGACACCAGGGACGTGCAGGAAGACCTGTTCTTCCAGCTGTTGACCAGCTTCAGCTCTAACACCTGCTTTTCCCTTTCACCTGGACAGGGGCAGGGAGCACTGTGGCTGGAGGGCAGGACTATACATTGGCCAGGTCTGACAGGGCAGAGTAGCTAACAGGAAAATGCCTAATGAACTAAGTTTCATAAAACCAAGTGAGATGCAATCACTGCTTTTTTTTTTCTGTAGTAAAGAAAGAGGATGACTCCAGCTGTTCAAATTACAGCCTCAAGGATCCTGCTGTCAAGACTAAGAATTTCAAGCCAAGTTTTTCAGTGCTAAAAAATTTTGCAATGCTTTTACTACATCTGCAGCAATTTACATGTGCTTAAAATATGTTCCTTTTGAGGCTGCATGAAAGTTTGCTCCTGTGGAAAGACAGGCACTAACTAGCAAAGAAGGGAGGCTGCTGAGCAGGAAAATTTTTGGGCTGCCTCACTAGTTTTATTTTATTAATTTAGTCCCCAAAAGTAATCATTAGTTGCTTTATAATTGTACATGTGCTTGTGTGGTTTGCAGGACTAGGTATGTGTAGCAGGGCATGTTTTAATGAAGGAATATGAGCTTTTTGTTGGCACATACATAACTAAGTGGAGGGAAAGTAGAGTCAGTACCTGCCTGGGGCAGAGGTAAGGAACACTTGCTGATGGAAAAGCTGTTATTTATCATCATCAACTGCCCATTTTCTCTTAGTCAGAGGGAGGCAAGTTTTATGGCCTTCCTGTAACCAATCTGTTCCAGAGCATTTCTCCCTCAAGGGTAGTTTAATTATCAGGCATTCTCTGTTGAGTTTCAGTAATCCATGTTTATCACCTGGGACTCTTAAGAAACTGGAAGTATCCTGGCAAGGACTCTTATGTTGTTATGTACAAAGTCAGTAAGTACTGTGATCTCCTGTCATTCAGAACATGGTCAGCAAGCCTAAGCTGCTGTAGCTGGCCCCTAAACTTTGTGGTGGAAAAATGTATCTGGTAACTCAGAGCTGTAGGATGTAGTGTGTGTGTGTGTGTGTGTGTGTGTGTGTGAGAAAGCATCCATGTCTTCTGAGACAGGCAGTGTTACACAGACACATCTGTTGACTCACTGGGTGCAGCTGTTGGTCTGCTGGGCTTGGTGATCAGTGCGCCTGCCGCTGTGAGGACAATAGCACTGCCATCCTTAGCTGCATGTGAAGAAGCAGTTTAAGGGGATGCACTGCATTGCCTAACTGCCTCTAGACAGCCACAAAGTGGAATTCAGACCCTTCTGGGACGGTCACAAAGGTCCCTTTGTTGTTGTTGAGGAGTCTGTAGTATGCCCTTATTGAGTGCCAATTTACCCTGTCTAAAAATAACCTGTTCACAGTTTCACAGGGAAGCCAGGCACTCCAGCTTCATAGTTGGGTATTATATAGATTAACGACCTAAGAGGTAGTGGGGTTTTCTGTGGCTTTAGTTTGGTTGTTTATGGTGGGGTTTTTTGTTGTTGTTAATTAGAGAGGGGTCAGTTTTCCTAGGAAAAGCCTAATTTTTAAAATCAACCTTTTTGAATATTCTAGTGATCAGAATATATAGTCCCTCATCTGCATTAATGCTACTATTATGTTTAGGAGACATAATGGGGAGGACAGTAAATGATGTGCCTTCTGTGTTTGTTTCAAACAATAAAAAAGTACCTTATTCTTTGACCTCCTTAGAGAAAAGCTCCAAGCCTTGCATTAGAGCTTTGTGCACAGATAAACTTAAGGTCTGTTTTTCAGATTCCTCCTGATATGAAATGTTTTTTGTAAAATCTTGTACAATATGAAAAACTTTTATTCCTACATCCCGATGCCAGTGACAACCTTTACAGAACATACCATTAAAGGGATGGTCAGGAAGGACTGTGACCTCATTCCTACTTGACCTCTGACGATGTTCCTCTGTACTGGATATCCATACAGGGGAACACTGATCAGGATGAAAACAGAAGATAAATTATTTTGCAATTATATAGTTGCACTCAGCCTACCTGAGGAGTTAATACATCTCATCAGACATTCAGTCTCTTGCCCTTATAAGACTCGGGCATATTTTCTCAAGATACAAATGGAGGAGGATCAGTTTTCAAGGAGTCTCTGTGCTGAACTCCACGTTAATGAAATGGCAATCAGTGCCCTCCTTTAAAACTTCCTCTTAGAATGAAGGTAAGTGGAACAAGTTATATTTATTACAGCTATCAGTAGTATTTATCAAGAAATTTAAAAAGCCTTTTTTCTTCTCTTTCTCTCTCCTTTGGTTTAAGAATTGAAGAAACAAGTGCAGACCTGAGGAAACAAGTGGTTAGGTTAGAAGAAGAACTGGACCAAGAACGAAAGAAATACACGATGCTGGAGATAAAGCTGAGGAATTCTGAACGTGCTCGTGAAGATGCTGAGAAGAGAAATCACCTTCTGCAGAAGGAAATGGAAGAGTTTTTTTCCACATTAGGATGTTTAACTGTTGGGAGTCAAAGTGCTAAAGTCCCTAAGTAGAACAAGCTGGTGTACTGCATAGAAAATTCTATTTCTGGCAAAACCAGTGAAAATGCACATTTTGTTCTGGTATACTCATGTATCATGAGTAATTCTACAGTGATTGTGCTCTCAGTGACACTTCCTCTGTTGTCTTTACATGTGATGTAGTATTTGGGCCAGCTGGGAAAGACAGCTAAACATAATGCTAGAAAGTTTAGATGTCTGATTGCCAAGAAAGAACAGGCGTCCTTTTTACCTACAAATCAAGATACTGTTCTCCGTAGCTGTACTGTTGCCATCTTTGGACTTACTGCATCATCCTTTTGCTGGCTCAAGGACCATGGAAAGTCCTGAAAGGTGGGTGGGATGGCCAGAACTGATGATCAGGCTGAGCCTGGAGCTGAGGGTCTCCTACACTTGTACTTGGAAAGATGGCAGTTCTGGTACATGGTTTACCATATGGATTTAATGAGGTGTTTTTTCTCCCTACTCCTACATAAAGTTTGTTCAAATTTCTCATTCCTTAAAGTGGCATTATTTTATGAAGATAATGTGAAAATGGAGTATACAGTCTTGACAATTCACTAAAATTGTCCCTTGCCCACCAAACAGTTCCAGTGTTCCACAAAAATGCAGCTTATTAAATTATACGTGCTTAATAATCAGATTGATCACACAAATTCCATGGAATTTTAAATATGCACATTTTGCCCTAGGTATCTGGGGGCTTTGAGCCAAAAATAGAGCAGTATTAGCTGCAAGAAAAAAAAATATCTGATGAGTTGATATGTACTGATCAGACATCAAGGTAGGAGAAGATTCTTATCATCAAACCACACTAACTGCTGAGGGTTTTTTATCTATAAAACTGTAATAGAAAAACATACAGTAAGAGAAGTTAGTGCAGTTGTGGGCGGCATGTGTGTGGGAATAAAGGGGAAAGGATGGGAATCTGTCTTTAACTTTCCTGGGACAATTTGCACTTGGCTGCCTTGGAAATATTTCTCATGACACTAGTTGATTTTTTTGTTGTTAGTTCACAGGGAGATGAGGGGACAGGAGGAGAATCACTAACAACCTGGCAGCTGAAGTTCATTACTTCAACTAAAGAAAAAACATTAGCTTGAGGCTATAATCTCCAGTAAGTAGCTGCTAGGGCTTTCCCACTAAGAGACTTTGAGAAGTTCTGCATAACACCTATAGTGCCCTTTCAAGACGTTCCACTGCAGTAAATAGGGCCTGCAAGAAGCTGCGAACTACCCAGTTCATGCTAAAACACACCATAGCAGGACAAAAACTCTAAAGCACAGCAACAAGGAGCATAATGTTCATTTGCCATTACAGGCAACTATCCAAGAAATGGGAACACACTTGCACAGTGTACACCACCTCATGGAACACTGTGCCCTTATTTGAAGATGATACACCCTTTCCTTGCTACAATTCCTGCTTCTGTACTCTCTTTGCACCTCATTTGCAAATGTCCTGGATCTGAGAAAGTACTTATCCTTTTACAAACCTTTAGCTTATTACAGCTCCCATTTTAAAGTGCCAGCTTTCTTAGAAGCATTTACTAGGTAACAGGTTTGCCTAAGCTATGACAAAAGACTCCTAGAATCAGGGAGATACATTTATACCATAGCTTTTACCTGTACAATCTTCCCAGTCTGGAACATGAGTTCTAGTATTATGCTGGCAAAAGTATTGTAAAAAAAAAAAAAATAATCCAGTGAAAGAAACCTAACACAAGCACATGCCTGAAAAAAATTCCAAAACCAAACAGCGTCATGCTGGATTAACAAAAAGACTCCTCTAGGTCTCCATGGCATTTCTCATATGAAAAGGAAAATTAATGATGATAGCTCATGGAATTATCTATGGTCTCTAGTGTGTTCTATGCAAGCCAGCAGCACTATGGAGAGTTACAGCTCTGGAACAAAGTCACCCACAGACAAATCCCTTGCAGAGCTAAGACCATCTCCAGCATTGCTCCTTGGAATCAACTACATTTTATGCTAACATATGCAAAAAAAACCCCAAACCCAACAAACTATTTTGAGTCCCATCACATTCCTAGAAAAGCAGCTCATGAATAGCTGGTCCAGAGAAACAAAGCAGGCTGCACTGTACTGCCCATGCTCACTGCACCTTTCCTTTAAAAATACTATGTACAGACAACGTAACTGAATGCAGACAAGGATAACTCCAGGGCATCTTCAGCCTTGATTTCCAGAAGCTCTCAGAGCCTTCTGGAAATGAAGGCAATGAAATGTGTTACATTAGGATTTAGCTCTTCCCTAAGAGCTCTTCAGAAGTCAGATCCTTCAGGCTTCTCTGAGACTCAGTTTTGAGAAAGATTTTCCCGGCCACAGGCTCTGGGCCCTCCTTTCATACACTAGCCAGCCCAGGACTTACCTCTTCCTCCAGCGTCTTAGGGTCTCGGCAGCTGTATTTCCAAGAACGAACGGGGAGCAAGGAAGTAAGAATGGATTCCCAGCAGTTGCAAACACACTTGGTATTGACAGTCCAAAGCCCGTGGGTATGGAGAAATGGAAGGAACATGTCACAGTGTCCATGAGCAAACACACACATAAGACAGCACCTGAAGTACCATTAAAAACAGATAAACACACAGAAGGACAGATCCTAATACAACTCCAACTGCAGCCTTATTATGACATCCATAAAAAATGCATTCCAGGCTAGCAACGAAGAAACACTAAATGCATAGTGTCCAACTTTTTTTTTTCCTTTTTTATTTAAAATATCATTATAACCAATGGACAGACTAGATAACAATGTATACATTCCAGTGGTGCACAAGAAATGACCTATGGCATGAACGAGTAAAAAACCCACAATGTTCTCAGTAATGCCCCACCAACAGCTTATTTGGAGGGAATAAAGGAAATACAGGAAAAGATATTAAATGTGGGGAAGAATAAAAAAAAATTACAGTATTTTTAATGGGGTATTTTCCCCATCAAATTTCTTGGGACAAAATAAAGTTAAGAATATACTTCAAAAGGGGCAGAAGGAATGGTCACAATAATTAGGGTTTTTTTCTCAACTTTAGTAATAAAAGTTAAAGAACTCTCAAAAATAGACTAGATATTGGGCCTACAAAAGTAATTCATCTGTATGC
Organism: Hypotaenidia okinawae; assembly: GCA_027925045.1. Taxonomy (NCBI): domain Eukaryota; kingdom Metazoa; phylum Chordata; class Aves; order Gruiformes; family Rallidae; genus Hypotaenidia; species Hypotaenidia okinawae. The sequence goes on along the minus strand of BSDF01000008.1, from coordinate 19,945,179 downwards.
AAAGCTTACCAAGAATTATTCCTTTTGTAAAATGTAAAGGATGAGCTGACATTACTAGTAAGCTATTTTTACCTACAAAACCAGACTACAATAATAAAATCACCAATTTACATCTAACACAATATTCTAGGTGTACATTATCATACACAAGCTATATATTACACATGAACATCTTACATGAAATATATAAGAAACATACTTACTGATATTGTCTCAACATTGGCCAATAGGTTTATTTTTCTAGAGGAAGTGTATTTTCTATTCACATTCAGTGTAGTTCCAATAGCAAGGGTTAGATTTGCTTACTTAAGAAACATAGAAAGTTTGTGTGAGGTAGTTCAAGAAAGCCTAGCTTAAATTTTTAACTGCAGAATTAAAACCACAATGTGATCTGATTCATAACATGCTCCTGTAATGCAGGGATACCTAAAGAGAGGAGGGGATGCAAGAGATCACTTAAAATACCAGTTTTACCCAGTGCCCTTAAATAGGAATAAATGAACTGAAAATTTGGGTAGGCAGTATAGTCTCATCACATCACTTCATTAAAACCCTCTTTCTAATCCTACTGACAGCTCTTCTTCATCCTCAAACTAAGTATGTAAGGACCGAAATTTGACCAGGGGAGGGAGTGGTCGGGGAAGTAACAGAACGTTCAAACTGCTGTTGACAGCAAATAAATACCTAGAAACAGTAATTCATTCTCCAGGAAACTGAAACAGTAAGAGCAAGTATAAGCCGTACCTTCTCCCCTTTTCCCCATAACCTCAACTGAGAAACATTTCGTGTCTTACACTTTGCATTACTGGCTGGATAGGAACGATCTTCCTGCACTAGCTTTTTGATTGGTTTTCTTTATGCTGAGATGAGTGCCACACACATTAGTGTAGGAGCATCGTATTCATGCAAATGTCTCTCAAGGTGCTTATTTTTTTTGCTCTCTAACGAAAGAGTCTGTGTTTGGAGAAGCTACTCACTGGGCACGCAGTCAGTAGAGGGTGCTATTGCCACAACTGCCTCAAATACAGCTCACCACATCCTCCCCAAAACACAACTGGGTTGGTGGGGGGTGGCCTGCTGAAAAATTTGTTCTGGCATTGTCTTTTGTGTCTAGCTGGAATTCCTAACCAGAAGGAGACCACTACCTATAGCATAGTAAGGCTCAGTGTTGTAAGGCTCCTCTAAACTAAAAACCCAAGCTGCACAGCACTTACCCAGGGCAAAGTACCAGAATGAACGCAACAGAGGTGACACACTCAGACAGGCTGCTCTAGGGCTGTTCAGCTGATGAGTACACACTCCAAAATTTTCATTCTGAGCCCACTGCCTTCCATCAATAAAAGACTTCATAGCACACAGACAGAGCACACAGTAACAGTACTAATTTCCCCCACACTCATTTCAAAATCTTGAAGAACCTCCAACAAAAGGAGAGGAGCTCTTTTATCCTTCATGCCTGCCACAGCTCTGACCACAGAAGGTGGAAATTAATCTCATTATTATTGCCCAACTTTTAACCTCATCTGACGTAAGAAATCAGGCAGAGCTCACTGTAATTCACTCCCTACCAAACCCCCTAATGGCTTGGAACGGCCCAAAGAGAATAAAGTTGCATGCACTTTAGTAAAGCCTATTGTCATAAAAACATTTTGGAATCTGACACTAAAATAAAGCTAATAATACTCTGAAGATAAAATTGTATGGTGTATTAGATACTCTATCATACTATATCAGCTAACAATGTAACAGATAGACAGCTGAACTTTAGCTATGCGTTTGTTTGCTATCCATGGCAGTGTACAACTGTCTATGAAATCATTTGCTATTTCAACAAATATAAAAGGAAGACTGGCCCGTTATAATTTGGTCTTCTTGCCTTTGAAATTTGGCATCAGTTTAATTTGCCTAAAATGCAAGCCACTGGGGAGGGTGGGGGGTGAGGTGGTGGTAGGGAAAGCAACACTGCTGGGAAGATGGTGCAAACAGTGAACTCCAGCTTCCCTCAGGCAAAACTCTGACCTTACCAATGTGTTTAAACCTGTCTCACTGGCACTGAGGGGCTGCAGTGCACAGCCCCACCCATTCAAAGAAGAAAAGCTCAATTCTCCTGAGAGCTTAGGAACCAGTGAAGTTACTATTGAAAGCACACCGTGGTAAAAGCCTAGTGACTGTTTCACTCAATGTTCATCTTAAAGCAGGAGTTTTTTAGGACACTGGAAAGTGATATAAAAAATTATTTCAAAGTTTCAAAATATTTCAGTCACCAATGCAATCCAGAGGGCTAAAAAAAATTTAAATAGGAATTGTATCTACCAAATGCCGGTTTTAACCGCACTCTGAGGCATCAGAAGTTGATTCTGATTCTGCCAGTCTTAACTTCATTACACAGGGTTGAGCAGAATATCACTTGACCCTATATAACAATGGAGTACTGTTGTATGACCAAAAATTGTCTTAATTCACAGCTTAAACTTTGATAAAAAATTACAAAATAGACCGTTCTGTTGGTGTCTGTTCAACTGGAACAGATTTTCTGTGTTCCAGTGCTAGATGAATCCAGACACATCCTGCCTATTCTGAGGTAATATACAATTTGGCAGGATCCTGTAAAAATAATTGCCTTAACAAATCTGGTTTAGAAAGGCAATATTGAAATATTAGATACAAGTGAGGAAAGAAAAATTACACACACACAGCACTTACCAGCAGTCTAGCCAGGCCAGGAAAACAACTGTGCAGTTTATCAACTTAGTCATCTTTGAGGCATTACGATTCCTTGTACCCCTGTATGTTCTTTAAAAAGACATATTAGATATTGAAAGCAATATTATCACTTCTGTTTTTCTGAAACTTAACCACAAAGACAAATTTTCCTCTTTCAAAAAAGATACCTATGTAACCCAACAAGCAGAAGGAACCACACTGAAAAGCGTCAGTCATTCCTAGATGACCTCTGTAACCAGCTATACCACTTGCTTATGCTCTGTGCCTGGCAAGACTTCTGTATCTTTTTATGCTCATTTTTGTGAGCATCACTAATTTAAATTCCTCTTCACATTCTAATTCACTACACAAAATATGCATCTACACAAGGCAATCAATTATACAGCCTAACTTCACTAAAAATCTGCATTTTCCAAAGGAATGAATTCTGAATGATTAACTCATATATAAACTTAAGTCAGTTATACATAAATCATTCTGTAAATATAAAATGTAAACAGTTAAAATACTTCTGTGAGGAGCAGCACCATTTTACATGACTATTTAGTAACTGTTCTATATATTTCAATATATCTTTTGTTTAAAAAGTGTATTGAAATATGGAACTTCAGTGCTGAAATCTACTGAATATTTATGACTTAAAATAAACCATTATTAAGATTTCTGCTACACTGGTGTCATGGTGAAATGAAATAGATAAATATTAATTTACACAGCACTACTTCTCCCTCCTTTGGATGGCATATATTGCTCACTTAATGCATTAGCTACAGAAATCCTGAGGTTGTCCTACCACCTATTGGTTTTTAGTGATGTTACTTTTGGTGGAGAAAGAACAGCTGAAGTTTTGCCCCTATTGCATTCACATCATTCCCTCTTATACCAAAAAAAGGACTTGCCTTAGTAGACAAAACTATTAAGAAACAAAACTCCCAAGAATCACATATTACATGAAAGTATAGCTACACTGTATTCATTTTCCCTGTTGGCAGTCTAGACATCCTAGATACACTCCGTTTTGTGTGTACAAAAACAGGCTACAAGCTAGAAGTAAACAGTTTATTTGCATTGCAATGTATTATTCATGAAGTATCCTCGTGTTTTATGGTGATCACAAGATTTGGCATGCCACAACTCTGCAGAAAACATCACATTCCTCTGTTAGGCTAGATATTCCTGCAGCTTTGAAGATATGCTTTGCTTTCTTAAGTTCATAAAACCATTCAGATGAGGTTACTTTGCAAAGGATTGTATTCTGTGATTCTGTATACCGTTTCCCTAAAAAGATTCACTAACTGTTGCTTTTGCTGAAATCTAGTAGGCAAGCGGCCAAAATAAAAGAGGATTTTGTTCTCTGCCAGCACCTCAGTAGTATGCCCAAAACTACAGCTGGCTGCACTGAATTCTCTCCCCTCCCACCTGGACACAGACATATGACCAAGCATAAAACTTTGAAGGATATCATGAACAAAACATCTGGAATAAATTCTAATTAAAAAATTGAAAACCTATAAAATCTTAAATAATTCATTATATGGTAATGACCACAACATTAACATGTGCTTTGATAAAACAAATCTTACAAATTCAGTAAAAAAAAAATCAGCAGCATAATAGTAAAGCAAATATGCAGATTTTAAAACCACAATAAAAATTATCAGGTTTAATATTTTACAGTTAATTACAGCAAAAAAAAAAGTGGCTGCTTTTAACACAACTTACAGTTTAAATTACAGCACTTTATGATGAAATCTACGATTATTTTTGAAAAAACACTCAAAAATACCACCAAATTTTAAAGGTGCCCTATTAATGACTAAAAGGACCCCCCTCCCACCCCCCAAAAGACCAAGTAGTCATCTACAGCAACCCAGAGGTCCAGCTGAGGTTTCTAGACTGCTGTCTGTATCAGAGGCCAATGTTGGATCTGTTGACATTGAAGACACATCATTGACAGATGACGATGAAGATGGGTGTTGAGAGCCATTGATCATTGCTGCACCTGTGCTATGAGAAACAAAACAGCAAATCAGTTGCAGATACAGTTGCATGGTTCAGTACTTGCTTTAGTCTGTCTCTTCCTAATAATCATTACTTTCCCCTGTTTTGGCAAGTCTGAAGAGATGTCCTTCAATCCTTCATCAAAGGAAGTAAAATCCACAAGTTTTGGGGCTTAATAAATCGTATGTCAAGAACTACAGACCTCGCATGGCACACCACTTGTCAAATTCCAGTAAATGCTAAACTGCCTGAAGATTTTGTAGGGTATCTTAGCTCTGGCTTTATGCAGTACTAACTCTGTGCTTTTTACATATCTAGCTCAAAGCTAGAATATATCTACATATTTTGATATAGAAAAAGGGCCTGGGTTTTTATTTTTTCCAATCAGATCCCCCTCTTCAGGCAGAGAAACTGCTGGTGCCCAGCCACACTGCATACATTCAACCTCAGATACACAGTGATTTTTCTGAGTTTGGACTTCAGTGACTCTAAGTAGAGTCAGCAACAGCTGTCCAACTTCTGCCATCATTTGTCAACAGTGCAAATGGACCACTACCAACAGTCAAGTAAACAGGAACATTTTGCTCCAAAATTCAGCAACAGTTTCTGAAAGCGCTCTCCATTATTTGACAACCTAGATATTGTTTCATTACTTAATAAATATTAGTTATATCTTTCTTTGAAACTGCACCAGCTACACCTCACACACCTAGCAAGAATATGGCAACGGAGTACCAGTACATACTAAGATATTTTTTAAATGACTGAAATCAATTTGATATAATCCCCTATCAGGTATGTGGGGATAATAATAGAGGAATTTACCAGATTAATAAAAAAGATCCCATGCATTCCCTTCAAATATACAATATCTCAAAGAGAATTCAAGAGGCTTATATGAGATGTAATTTTTGAGCTTCGTTACTCTTGGATGTCTTGAACAGTTTTACTCCCTCCTGACCTACAACTCAATGTAGCAGAATACTGTGCTTTTATTGTAACCAACCTAAAGGGGCAGGTTGTCCACGTATAACCCCATTCTTGGTTCTCTCCTCCAGGTCCATGACTTCCTTGTATATCAACTCTGAAAAGGCAGAGAAGGGAAGACAAAAAAAATTAATTTGCAAACTCAAGACTGAATTGATAATACATCTCCCATTAAAATGTATATTTACATTTCTTTGGTTATTACTGCTCAGAATTAGTTTTGAACAACAGGCTGTTAGCTACAGAAAACTGTCAAGCGATATAAAAATGTTCAGTTCTTTTCTGCTGAAGCTACAATGGCCTGGCACTCTCACAAACACACTGACATTGCCATAAGAGTCTTTTGTTGAGGCTGCTTGGGGACCTGACATTACATGGAGTCTTAATGACCACTCCTTTATCAATGAAGACTTTGGTACAGAGAAATTCAATCAGCAGTCGGCAAAGGAACAGGTAGGAAAAAGTCCAAGCAGCAATGCCATCATCCTGACACATGCTTGCCACTAAATTTCCTCAGCAACAATGTCTAAAATCCATATCACCATGAAATGGAATACAACATCGGCATGGAAGTAGCAGTCTGAATGAAAGCAGTAACTTTATCTTCCAGTTACAGAAATTCCTTATCATTAAACAAGTTAGAAGCACTTGCAACATAACAGACATACACTCTGTGTATTGGCCAGAAGGTTCCCAAGCTAATGACAGCTTATTACCCAGAAAAAACTTCGGCTGTGAATCTACAGAAGTAACAATAGAAGAAAAGGACTAAGCATGTTAAATGCAACTCCTAAGAACTGTCAGAATACTACCCCTTATCTCTCACTGGCAAACTAATGCAGTGTACAAACAGTTTGGAAGAAAAAAACATTTAAGAATTATAATTTCAAGGGCTATGGGAGTCTCAAAAGTAAAGTCCATATTGCTTGAATTACCCTCAGCACATCCACTTCAAAACGGAAATAACTTTGCTTGGATGGAGGATGCTAGAATTTCTACAATTATCCTTATCTCTGCCTTTACAAGTAAAACTCCATTTGTCATAGAAAGGGACTTAAAAGTGTGGCAGTATTAAATTTTACAGACTTGCATCCATTACCAGACAACACAGTGAAACTGTCGAAAATGATTCATGAAACATTTTCCTTGCTTCCCGCCCTCACCCCTCCTCCCCCCACCTCTGGGGATAAAAAGGTTATACAGGTCCTAGACTTTTTCAGTATATAATATTAGATGGCTCAATGCACTAAATTCTTGCTTCAATGCAACATTTATAGGCTGCACAGCAATCTGAATTGGCATTTTTTCTTGGCATTAGAACCTTGGCAACAACACCACACCATTTAGAAGTAATTTCATAGTGAAGCACAAGCTTTACAAGTAAAAAAAGATGTTCCCCTTATACTTTATCATTTTACACCATGTATTTTACATCGTATATATGACCAGGAAATATAGATACTGAACACTGAAAATCATGCTCTTGGAGGTATGAGTCTTACATCATACTGAGATCCATTCCACACCTCAATCCCAGCTACTTTCTCAGGATCCCACAGCTGATGAGTTACCCTCCCTAAAAATGCAGTTTTATGTTTTGCAAAAGGTGACTGAAATGAGCAGATCTATGTTCACTAAAATGGTTCCGCACCTTACCAGGAAAATTTTACTGTCCCAAAAATCAAGAGGTTGTGAAACTCATCTATTTCATTCCCAGCAGTTCACGTCCATACTGTTAGGATGCTCAGAAGAACCTTATCAGTAATCCTTGGGGCACAGCCTATTTCCAAAAGTCTTTGTGCAATTAAAATATTGTTCTTACCCTTCCACTCTTCTATCGTGTGCTCTCTCTCATCTAACTGCTTATCTGGTATTTTTGGTGGAGGCTGGAAAACAAAAGTAGCTCATGATAAAGCAATAAAAAGGAATACAAATCAAAAATAAATGAAAAATGAAAATAGGGTATATATAAAAAGCTACTGTATTTACATGGTCATGTACTATTTTCTAGATGCTGCTAGATGTTTTAAACTTCTTTTGATCAGCAAGTTTGCTTATATTACTGTAATAATTTAAATAGAAACTGAACAGTCTGGAAAAAAAGCTCCAGTGCAGCAGTCTCCAGCCCAAGCAGCCTTCTTTATCTACTTATAATTATTAACTTTTCCCTCTAGCTATTATAGATCAGCAGAATTCTAATTGTACTATTTGTATTAAACATCTTTTTCTTTTCTTAGTGGCCTATCACCTTTCTTTTAAAAAAGCCAGAGTTTTGTTGTAAGCTGAAATTGTCCTGAAATTAATTTTTCAAGAAAATTTTTTAATTAATCCCTTTGTTCATTAGTGTTGATAATTCAAAGCTCGAGATCTTGAATTGAGATTTTACTGAAATACTTTCTTTTTAGTTTAAGAGTATTATCAATTGCTACAATTAATAAAATTATTTCTCTTGCCCATGAGTAAGTAAATATCTCAGAAGCCTATCAAGGGCAATCAAACCACACTGAAACAACTGAAGCTCTATAAATCAGACCCTATATAACAAATTTCAGAAGCATTACTACATGTGGAGGAGATTATATGCAATTATACAGAAACACACAGACACAGATACTTCAGTTGCCCCTAAGTTTGTGCCTATTTCTAATAATATTTCTACTAAATGTGTCAATTGCTATCAATAATAATTATTACAGTGCAGTTAAGCATCCAGTGAAATGTGTAGATCATGCAATAATCTTATCTCAAGCAGTTATCTCAAACATCCTAATCAGGGACCTAAACCAAGAACTTACAGCTTCTGCTTCTGATGGATCATACCAAACATTGATGTATGGGTGCTGCAGGGCTTCATCCACAGAGATTCTTTTAGAAGCATCTATAACCAGCATTTTTGATAACAAATCCCTCGCTTGACTTGCTGCAAAAATGGAGTTTTCTCTTTAGATTAATGCCGTACATAGTGCACACAATATAGTATTTCAAAGCTCCTAAGAGGAGACATGAGTGAACAAATTCCAGCGTAATGTCTATGCAACCCTCATAGAATTTATAGCTTGGGAGAAAAATGATTGAAGGGAATAACACAGGTGGGACAGGGATTGCACGTGTTTCACTATACATTTTCAGCATATGTCACCCCTTGGCATTACATCCATATGTGAAATGTAACTCAGCTGGCAGTACAGCCTTGTCTGAAACAGCAGTGGGCAAATACCTGCTACCCCTCTTACAGCATATGGGGAAACACTGTCACCTACTGTTGGTCACAGTAAAGATGGCAAGTCTGTGATAAAACTAAGTGACTTTTAGAACCAGTGAGTTATTTCAGTAACTACAGGATATTCTTTTCATCCCTAAAGAAGATGGCCTTGCCTACACAACTTCTATTCCACCTCCCTCCACTCTTCTCTAAAGTGCACTGGCATCTGTCACTGAAAGGAATATATACATGTATATAGAGAGACTTTTTATTACAAAGGTATCTTCAGAACAGGAGCTGTTCCAGAGAAGACAAGAAAGTCTTCATATTCATCAACACCCACGATATAAATATTGTAGTATTTAAGTCTTTAGTGGCATGATTTTATAGTGAACATTTCAATATACCACAATTTTAAAGCTTTTCAAATACAAACCACACAGAATATAGACCTTACCTTTAAGCTTATTGTGCTCAGAGTCAGCTGGGAAAAGGACATCAGGAAAGAGTTTTTCAAAACTATACCCAGCATATTTAGGTCTGTTCTCCACGTAAGTTCGGACTGTAGGCTGCAATTTCTTCATAAATTCAGGACACGGTGTTCCTAGCTGCTCTATAACTTTATTCCACTGATCAATATCTAAGGTTATGCAGCTAAGAAAAACAGTGTGTCTAATTTTCAGCTATGAAGTTATGTGAAAACCACATGAAATAACCAATGGAGAGAAAGCACAGACAATTACAATAAAATACCAAGTTCACCATCATTAATTATGCTACCTTCTTAAAGGAAACAGTGAAACAAAGCAAGACTCTGATAGCATAGTCAAAGCAACATGTATTTTTACTCAGAATCAAGAATTATCTCTCAAAGGATATACTGCTGAGAAACAGAGAAAACTAAGACACTCACGAAATTAATTAAACAAATGTAAATAAAGGCATTGTTTGGGTTCTGGAGAAGAACTGATTTCCTAACCAAACACCTATTCACAGTAGTCAATCTACTACACGTGCCCAAGGCACTTGTGAGAATTATGCCCCATGTAGGTGCTTTGTCCTTCATTCTCCTCTCAACGGCCCACCCCAGGCCTAGACACCCCGAATCAGCAATCGCTCACTAACCGGGCACACAAGGGATGGCATCTTGGCAATGACAATTTTATCATTATATATACCTGAAAGGTACTATATAGTTATTAAACAGTTAACCTGCAGTAAAAGCAGGAAAGATTTCTGGCAGCATCTAAAACCCACGGAGTATAACTACTAGTTAAACAAATAAGATGTCAAACTCCAATAAGATCCACTAATTTTAGGAACAATCCAGAGGTTTCAGCTCTTTGCTTGAAGCCGACCTCTTCTCTGAAGTACTGTTCACAGGACAACCTACTCAAGTAACACCAAGCCACTCAGAGAATAGAATGAGAGAAGTGCCAGATACTTCTGAATGCTGCTTGCAACAACCTTTCTGCATACAAAAATACAAAACTCTAGAGTGTAACTAATGAAGCTGGTTAGGATTTTTTTGTTAACAATTCCTATAAAATGTAAAGAATAACAGCTAACATGCTCAGGTATTAACAGGATTAATAAGTTATTACATAAAAATGATCTTCAAAGCAAAAATCAATGCACATGAATCAGTAAAACACCACATAAACAAAAGAAATCTGTCTTAAATGTGACAACATCCAAAAGCAATGGATAGACACTATATTAAACTGGAAAAAGAGAAAAGAGGGGAAAAAAAGGAGAAAGGAAAAAGAAGTTTGTTTGCCCAAGTATCTGTTCATCTTCCCTAGTATCAATCTCTAAAGACAGCCATATTAATGTTCCATTGTGGTTTTGCTTTAAATGGCGTAACTCTTAAGATGTTTTTGCAGCTTCCTGGAACTAAAATAACGAACTTACAGACTGTATTTTGAAAAGGCAGTTTAAAAACAGTATTTTAATGATTAGAACCACCTTAATATGGAACTATATTGCTGCAGTATCTTTTGACCTTTTACACCTGCATCGTAAGGATACGATCTGTACCAGGAAATAAAACACCACCTTTGATCATTTCTCCCATGATGCACCCAACTGACCAAATGTCAACTGAAAACAAAATGCAATGATATTAACATAAAAGATAGTTATTAAAATAAAATAAATAAAAATATCTAGACACACACACACATGAAGTGACTATAAAAAGCATGTGAATGAAAATGAGTGAAGGTGAATGTATGCTAACTACAAGACCAGCAGAGACTATGTCCTACTGCTAGGTGCAGCCTGAATATAAACGAAGCTCTCAACAATTTTTTTAAGTGTATCACAAGAAAAAAATCCTTGTTCATTTAATAAAAAAAAATTGTACAGTATGCATTTTCATGACACAACATCAATAAAAAGGTTAATCACTTCCTAACTAATTCAACCTGCTGCAGCAGCACAAGGATACAGTCCCTTCCTGGAAAGAGGATTTTGTGGCAAACCATTTCGCCCATAATGCACCCCACAGACCATAAATCCACTATGTTTGTAGCACAAAAAGAAGGAAAAGCAAAGCAAACGGTCATTAAAATTAAAAGAAGCATAACATGACTGCATCCTATAAACTGCAGAGACAGCACAGGAAGAAGAGCCAGTCTTTATCTTAACCAACAAAAACACTTTAAAATACACTGTATATAAGGATTAGCTTTTAACTGTCTCAAATTCAAGGCAGAAAAACATCCTTTTGTATAACATAGTGCTAAAGCAAGAGCTAGAGAAGAGAGAGACACACACACATGAATCAAGGACAGTAAGCCCTTTTCCAAGCTCTGAGGCTTATAAAGGTACCTCTGCCAATAGGCTAGATTGCAGCAGATAACAAAGATAACTATTTCTTGAAAGTAATTCTGTTGTTGGTGTAGGAATAATTTTAAAAGTAGCAAAATGAAATGGTCCTTAAAAATACTGTGTATCTGAACAGTCAATACAGAATTAATTGGTTATTACATAGGAATTAAAATTTGCCATCAAGTAGTTCCTAAAATCAGATTACAGCGCATCTCTCTCTCCCTTTAAATCAAAGGCAAACACAATCAGTAAAAGATCATTTAGAATTTTAGAGGATCAGTTAATGAAAATTAGTATGCTCCTAAAAAGATTTTCAGTTAAAATTATTTGTTAAAAATATTTCTCGTTATGCTGAAATAACATCTTATAAAAAAACCCCAACCCTCAAACCTTGGTTTTTTTGGGTATGAAATATATGTTTTCTACATTACCTTAAAATAAGTTGCTCAGAAGACATGATTAAAGATGCATGAGCTTACTTTTCACAGGCATGCCAATTTCTTTTTGTAGTTGTTTTCAGAGATAGTATTAACTCTGTATGCAAAAGTTTTCTTGAAGTCATAACAATGAATTTGTGTTATTATGAATACTATGTCAAATACGACACTGGAATCTCAATTAAGCATATAAGGGGACTTAAATGAGAATAACTGTACTGTAAAAATCATGTATTAAAGTTCTGAAGGAGCTTAACAATGTCAAGGAAACAACGTTGCTTCTCATTGACAATATTCCTTCCCCCTTATTTAGAAGTTCCTCTAAAATAGTATCTAAATTGTGATAAGAAATCATAGTTGTACATATTAATAGGTAAAAATTAAGGGCCTGGTTAATTTAAAAAATATTTTCTACAATTTATGATTAGTGATGTTTTTTCTTTAAGAACTCTTTCCAAATACTTAAAAGGATGTGTTCTTTGACTTACAGACCAAATAATTTGAAGCCAAGTTTCACATTTGACTTAAAATTCTGAATGTTGACTTTATCACCTGCAAAACAATCTGCTGCCATCACAAAACAAAATATGTCCAAATCTACTATAAATAGTTTGTGTCCAACATGATAAAACAATGCTCACAATTGCACAGAGAAGTCTGGGAAGCTAATTAACAGGAGTCAGTGACTTATCTTCTTGCCCTGAGGTAAATGACTTCAGAGGTGAAGAAAAACATGAGAAAATTCCTCTGGCCACCCTACAAAACAGACTTGAGATGTTTGGGGTCTTTTGGTTTGCTACTTGCATTAATCAAACGAAACCTGTCTATCTCTAGGTCTCTAATTTTTTTCAGTGAAGCTGGGGTAACTTGTAAATAGAGCACTGCTACTGTGAATGCTTGTATAGACTGAGTCAAATCTTTGAAAGGATTTTTCAAATCTGTAATAAGAACCACTGCTTGCCCTATAGAATGTATTTTTTCTTAAAAACCTTATCTGGAATGAACTTTGTATTTTCTATAGTTCTAACACAATCAAGTCTAAATGAACATAAAGTTCAAACCCAGTGCACATAGAAGGAGGCTTTAAAGTAGCAGTTTCAGAGGGTTAGGGGCTTTCCTTGCTTTCAAGTACGTACTTCCTAATACTCGTGCACATAACTGCACACAAACCTAAACATGTTAAGGTATGTATAACACAACAGTTTTTGTGTTCTGCAGTTCTAACTTTGTTGAGTTTACAAGGCCTGGTTCCTTAACGTAATATACTCAAACGTCCTTTAACTTCATTGGCTTGTCTGGGAACTTTGCTAATTTTAAAACAAATGAAATATTTCAAATGTGCATAGTACAGTACCAAAAGAATACTACTCTGCAGTACATATCCCAGTCATCAAAACATATATTGCAATCCTCTCACATCTTGTTTGAAGGGAAGCTCAGCAGGGCACTGAAGTGGCATAAAGCTGCCAGATCACCCTGTTCAATTAAACTAAATGCTACTGTTAATTATTAGCTATCAATTTTCAATATTTAAATTAAGTAACTTTTAATTTAACTATAGGTTTAAGGGGCTAAAATGTGCATCAATCCTAACAAGTGAAGATCTTGGTTAACCTGTGGTTCTTACGGTAAGTACATCCTTGAGACTTGCCCTCTCTCTGCAGCTCTGCTGCCCTGTCAGGGGAGCGCCACAATGAGGAACTCATCAGGCAAAGACTGAGAAAAGTAACAGTTTATGTAAATACCCTTTTAATGACAACAGGACATATGGAAATGCAGATTGTCTTCTGACTCAAGTTAGCCCACAGATTTAGTTTTACATGCTCCAAAAGTGTCATTCTCAACTCAACGATCACGTATTTGGCTTTTGGAAGATGTGACAGGTTTTTTTTTTCATATGAAAGTAAATTTTTATTGATGTTCAGCTACACAACACAATCCACACTTGCTTAAGGAACAGGACTGTCACTAGAACATAATCTATTTAACTCAATAATAACCTAAGTAATGCTTTGGTGGAAAAACGTAAACTGGGCAAGCTAAGTCAGAAAATTTGTGACTTCCATTCTATCAATTCCTTCTGTAAGGCAGCTGCATGACACAGACTACAGCTTTAGATTCTTTCATTTATTGTATCTCAACTGGTCAACGTAAGGTCTTGAGAAAAAAAAAATCAACTTAAATAAATGCTTTCTACAAAACTTAAGCAGATAAAAAAATAAGTTTGAGCTTGCTCCACTCAACCTCTGGCTTCTAAATTACAGGAAAAAAAGCCAATGGAGGCCAATTGAAGGAATGTGCATCCTCTTGCACACACTGACAATCCAAACAGAAATAAAAAACACCACCTTGCAAAACAGATCTATTCTGATTCCTTTGAGCCAGCTTCTTTCATTGCAAACACTGACACAAGTTTTTCTTCTTGGCTTTTACAAACAACAACAAAAATCAACCCTCTGTGCACACAGCATCTATCATTTACACACAACCTGAAGGCACTTGCCATAATGGTATGCAGTTGCCAGGCAAGTTTGCAGACTATATTAAGAATCCTGAAAAGCAGAGCAAGCCCCAGTTGTGTCAGTAGCCTGAGGAGCTGTGCCACACATCACCAGGAGACAGCTACAAAGCCTCAAGCACCATGGCATCTCACAGGCCTTAATGGAGGACTAATCAATAGAAGGTTTAAAATACCTTCTGCAACTGGTGAGCTCTGTGCACTGTGCCTGCCTGAGGTGGGAACACCAAGGCAGCTGAACTGACCAGCGGGACAGCAGATCAATGAAACAGCAGCAGAACTGGGGCCGCCACAACAGAATTTCAGTAGCAACTTGTTACTTTGGTTTCCTAAAGAATACTAGCTGTTTCTTTTAGAAGTTGAACTGTACTTCATTGTGCATTTCCCTCACATGTGTATTCTTCCATTATTTTCTTGTAGAAGATACTGAGAGAAGGACCACAGAGCGAGCACAAAGAGGAAGGAAATGTATGCAAGCAAAGGTACAAAGTAAACAAATTTCCTTGGAATTCATCATGGAGCTCAAAAAAATCTATGATGCTTCATGACAGTACTCTCTGCATCTTGTCTCAAGTATACTATTTTTCTTCAGCAACATTAAGAAATTAGTGCAACAGGTTTACATTAGGCTGGTTTTAGTAAAAAGTAATGCCACAGTAGGTAGCTCAGTTGTCTTTAAGTTCCCTACATCCTGAAAGGTTGTACTGAATATAGTTACTTAAACATTAAATTTAGGACACGCATCCACTGATTAATTATAATTTACAACCTCATCAGGTGACGATATATCAAGGTACATTCCACATATAAGGAAAATATATTTCCACTTCTTCCTGGATTAAACAATCTACCAAGAAAGTTATTTAATTTTTTAAACAAACAAGGCCCTCAATTTCTTCTCCTATTAAATGCAAACATTTCTAATGGGTTGAGTTGAATAAACAAATTGGTGTATCCAGAATCTGCATTTTGGTCACAAGGCTAATTTATAAAATTTCTACAGCTTGAAAAAAACATTAACATGTAAAATGTGGTGTGCCAAACAAAAAAGAAAGCTATGCCAAAGAAAGACTATATTTGCTGACCGTTTTCTTTGTATCCCATCCCTAGGATGACCTCTGGTGCTCTGTAGTAACGAGTCACTACATAAGGCGTCATCATAAAACTAGTTCCTGCAGTTCTGGCCAGTCCAAAGTCAAGAATCTTCAAAGTGCAGTCTGACTTTACTACTATATTACTGGGCTTTAAATCCTTTAAAAAGAAACATCATACATGACTGCTAAGACAAGCACAAAGCACTCTGTGGTTCACATTTTTAAAAGGTAATACTGCTAAAGTTAAACCCCACATATACAACTAGGTTATTGCTATAACTGCAGTTTCCCCTTGCATTAATTCATATGCATTCACCAAACTACAGAATTAATTCCCTTATTGTGCTTGTAGATTTATATAGCAAATAAAGAAGGAAAATACAACCAGTGTTACAAGATATGTTAGCAATGTCCGAAATAAATTAAGGTTAGTGAAAAATATTAGCTCTGAGGAAAGGTCTAGAAACTGCTTAGTGGAAGAACAGCTATTAATACATTGCAGCACATAAGTAACATGACAAGTGCTGAAATAATGTGATGCGATAATCATCCTCATCCAAGAATTATTCAAATTATAACATGAATGTAAAAAGTAGGTTCCTTTGCTAGTTGAGGCTACATTGCCTCATTTCAACCAATGCAGATGTTTCTCTGAACTGGAAGGAAATCCCCATGCTCACAGATTTAGTTTCACTTAGGATTTGGTTTTCTACTAATTTTGGTAACCAAACCCAAAAAGGCACCGCTGAAAAACTGCCAACAATTAACACAAACGTTAAATTGGAGTGGAAAATTCCCTGATACAGTGTCAGATCATCTCGTTAGTAACTTGGTAACTGTATTCTCTTCACTTGAACCCTAAAACCACATTGACATTAGTGGCTTTGCATATATATTTATATAGATGTTACAGAGGCATACTCGGTCATTATCTCAGAAGGTTCTTACACATGACTGTCACAGAGCAACTATTACAAACAGAGTAACTTCAGAATAACTTTGCCATGGTAAATACATTCACAGAACACAGTCCAAGGTAGGTAAGGCTTGGATCCTTTCTGTCTACTCTCTATTAAGATTAATGAGAGAAAACCCTGAGATGTGGCAGAGGACTTCAGCATTTGAGCTGCAGGCATCTTGTAAGTAGCCCTATCTTTCACTGTTTCACAAGGACTTAAAAGTGGCTATCTGCAAGATATATGTAGTCTTTGTTTGTATTTGGAGGGCTTTCAGCAAACTCCTCAGAAAGCTGCATTAAAGACAAAGAGGAAACCACAAAAACGAGTTCCAGAACAATACAATGTTAATGGGTAATTACAAGTCTTGCATACTTATATATTCACACATGCAACTTAAAAATAAGAGAGAGAGACTGATCAGACAACTTTGGCTTAAAAGACCCTCAAAGACCAGGAATTAGGTCAAGTATTATAAGACGTTCCAGCTATTTAAGATGCATGTTTCCAACTCTGCTACAGTCCTGTTTATCATCAGCTTTATTTCTGTGTAGTGCTATTATTTGGACGATGATCACTGCAGAAGCCCTGGTGCATGCTCATACTATTAACTATAGCCATCCTCACCAAAGCTACAGGATTAACAGTGAAAATGCTAAAAGGTCTTCCCTTTGGAAGAGAAAAGTAACTACAAGGACAAAATCCAAAAGTTTATGGAGTGCATCCTTAATTTCCAAACATCATGTCATTGTCACGAAACCTACAAACATGTTGCAATATGGAATACAGAATTATCCTTCAAAATGATGGAGGAGTTGACTTACACCACATCCAAATTAATGCAGAACCAATGCCTCTTGGATTTTAAATAAACATGGACACAAAAGCTCCTTTAGTGATCACATTAGTTAGGCTGTATAAACCTACATTAAGGAGCTATACCAGACAGTATCTTACCTAACCTTTAAAATGTAGAACCTTAGTTCCTAAAAATCAGAGATTATTCACAGCAGTCTCCCCACTAACAAGAGAGGGAAAGAAGGGCATCTCTGGAGGGCAGGGCAATTCATGGTTTTTATGGCCTTTCCTTTCTAAAGGAGCATTTGTGTGAAGGGCTTCCGTAATTAGGCACCTTTGTTAAGTGCTCAAAATCAGTCAGAATATGATGGTTTGGAGCCTCCATGCAGAACTAATGAGACACTCTGTGTCCTTCAGCAAGTCAGTGAGGCACAACTCTGTAAGGCTGATCATTCATCCTCCTCAGATGGTGAAATATAAATGAACGTGTACTTCTACACTTGCTGAAAGCTCCATCTCTGCAAAATATTTTGAACACAGTAATGTTCATTTGCCAACATCTGTTAAAATTGGTGTACAGCTATAGTCAAATCTTTACCAAGATCACATCTTTATGCACTGATGTGGCAGCTAAATGTCCCTGCATGCAACTTCTGTCTGATATTGCCTGGAACTCTTTGCGCGTGGTCTCTGCCTTGTTCTGTGCTTCTAGTTTGCTATGAAAAAACACACTTATTTCTATGGCAAGTAGTATCCAGTACTACAGGCACATGTATATATATTGTAATTTCAGTCATTCAGCAACCTTTGAAAAAGTTACTGAGATGTTGGGAATATCACAGCTGTATTAGAGCCTGAAAAACCTAGTTTAAAAATGCATCAATCTGCCAATAACAAAAAAGCAGCTTAATGCTTTACAGGACACTAAAAGAAGTTAATTAGATTCACAGTCAGTATCCTTCTCTGGTAGTCACAGTAGTGCAGACTACGTTTAAGGAGTTTCAACAAAGTCATGAGCTTTAGTCATTAAGGACAGTGGTGCTGAAAGCCAGGAAAAGGGGTATATAGTTATTACTATAGCCACACAGTCCATATGAAACACATTCCTTTTCAAGCATGTCTTCCTTGTCCTCTGAGATTTTGTTTAATTTGTTCCACAGAGAAACAGGAATTTGATACTTTACACCTTGAAGTATAACAGCAAAATGCACACAGCAGGTAACAAACATAAACGTTTTGCCTGAACATATTTAATCTTTTAACGAAGTCTGAGAAGCTGTCAGATCAAAATCTACCATGAAAACATGCAAATGAAATGTGTCTGCCCATGTCCTTCAAAAGCATTCATGCATACATATGTTACTATTTACATAGCAATTGTATCTATGGTGTCTTCGGAACAGGTTATCCCAGTACTTCACGTTACTGCATAATGTGAAGCATTTCAAAGGCTTCACCCATATTTACAGAGGTGAGAATTCTATGCTCAAAGCTGTCTCTATTCCTGCCCGACAACTACGTGAGTCGTTACTTCTTTTCTATAAACACATGAATGCTTACATGTACTTACGAGTTCTACGGGATCAGCAGTTTGATGCTGCTTTACAGGAGTAAAAACCACGCTCAAAGCAAGTGAGGTTTTAGAAGCTGCCTCCTGCCTGCACTAAGATCCGCAGAAAGAGATGTGACCTACTCCAGCACGTCCATACAACATGCAGTCTTCAAAAATAAGAGGCCTAGGAAAACCCACAGTATTAAACTTGCTCACCTAAGTACCACAAGACCAGAAAATGTGAAGCTGTATATAAAACCATTATTTCCACCTCACAGGCTTATGCATTAGGACAGAGAAGGCTGCACAGCATCAGTCATAAGCAATATAATACTGCAATGGTGGTAAGTGAAGTAACCCAGTTTTACTTAGCACCTCCAGAATAACACAAGGCAGCCATCGACCTCTCAATGTCCACATGCGGACTAAGAAGCACACAGCACAATGCTGGTTGCAGGTGATGCTTCTGCCTACCTTCCCTCACCCATATCTCTTTCAAAAACAAACTGCCGGCAAGAAGAAAGCTTTCACCTTGCCTTCCTGAGCTCCCCCGCTGGAATGAGCTAGAGCTAGCTGAGCAAAAGGAAGCAGTGTTTGGCCATGCAAACCTTATTCTCTATTCAGTCACCCCAGTTCCCCTGAGGGAAAACCTCAATGGTTTTCCATATGGCAGTATGGTGGGAGCACCATACTGTCGGATCCAGCCTGCAGGCCATTCAACACCCCAGTCACTATTGAACTGGACAAGCACCCTAACGTAGCAATTCCTGTGGTAGCACCCAGAACTGCCTGCCATTCTTGACTTGCTTTGCTTTGTACATCATCCATGAGGAAAATGACATAGCAGTGGACTGGAAGTATCGCATGTGAATAAGTTTAATTATGCCCTCTGCACTTTTAAATCACTCTAAAAGAACTACAATGAAAAATGTAGCAATGTAGAAGTACAAGCTCCCCATTTCCCAAAATAGCAGAGTTTGTATTTAAAAGGTTATATCTAGACAATCTCAAACACTTTACACCACATACAAATACATATGAGATGTTCAACTTGAACAGGCAACCTTAAATTCAGAATTTCTTGACTGGATTGCAACACGCATATGCCATTTAGACAGCAGCAATCAGTTTTGCTTGTGGGCAGTCTGAGTGAATGCTTTGAGACACACAGGTGTATGAAAGTTCCACTTATAGGTCTTTGCCACCATCTATTTATCTGAAGACTTCTGATACTTCTTCATTACTCTGCTAGTAAAAGAGCAGAAGACAACCGGGCAGTTCTTGTGCAAGATGGGATTTCAGGTTTGGTTACCAAAACAATAAAGGCAGAGATGTTTTCAGATATTATTTTCTGCCATGACTACTAAACCAGAACATTATATAGAATTAGAGAAGGTAACGTAACTCACTGTAAAAACCTTTATTTGCTCTGTGCAGATTATTATCAAATCATTCAAACGTTCAAAGGGTTCATTTCAGAATTACCATGGAAAAGGTAAGTATGATGATTTCCTTCCAGCTTTCTCTCTTCCTGTGGGACAGCCTGTAGAACACCATTTGTGTTCCTATTTCTGAATTTTCCCCATCTTTTAAATAGTCAAGGCAAAACCAAATGCAATGCAAACACAAAACAGTTAAGATCACTTACCCTATGTATAATTCCAGCTGAATGAAGATGTTTGATACCACACAGCATTTGATAAAGAAGATAGGACATTCGTTCATGGTCTAGCTCCATCTGAATCACTTGGCAGAGATTTGCATCCATGAGCTCCATCACTATATAGCTTATCAAAAAAAAAAAAAGTAGTAATCAGACAATACTAGCTTTTTATTGTATTATTTCTCTGGTTCATCTTTCTGCATGAATATTTTAAAAATGAATTCTCAGCTTCTGTTCAAATCAGACTTACACGTCTTGAAATTCTTCCAGGGATTTTTGTGGTGTGAACACATTCAATAAGCCGATTATCTGTAGGAAGGGGGAGAGGAAGCATAATTGCACCATAGCAGTAGCTTAGTTGCAAAGTCAACATTTCAAAACAAATACCCAATATTCTGATGGGAACCTCCTGGTATAGACTGAAGCTCAAGATGCTCTAGTGGTTCAACCAGGCCTAACATGCTGTAATAGATCATAATGCTTTTAGGAGGAGTATTTTTCTTCCATAAATCATATAATCCAAGGATAATCTGTGTGCATTAAAACATGATATTCAAAGCTTAAAACCTAAGGAAGTTAGTCTTCCTCTACCTCCTTCTTTCAGTTTGAAAAGAATGCTAAGATTTTTATTGTATTTGAGGAAAAACAAAATTAACAACTGACAAAGACTACCTAAGAGATACCACTTTGTCAACGGACAAGTGAAGCAAAAAGTCCACCCAAATTGAAAAACAGATTCTTGGAGCTGCTTTAGGATGTTTCCCAGCTGCTAAGAATGGATGGGATGCGCACAGACAGGTCAAGCTACTACTCATCAAGAGTCAGACAGTCTTGCAGTAGTTTATCATTAGACAAATTATGCTGTTAGGTAAAATTTCCTTCACAGAATCCACATATAAACCACTTGTCTTGGAAAAAAATTCAAGATTTTCTTAAGTAGCTAATAGATGGAGTAAGATTTCTATGACTCTCTCCTTCCCTAGAAGCTAGGGGCATTTTATGTTGCTGAAGGGGGGATTAAGAGGGAAGGTGAGGAAGACTGCACATAGTTGTCTCTAAAGGCAGGAAATGGTCAATATCAGCTTTCAGTACTTCAACTCTGATATATTCATTACTTATTCACTCCCCATTTCTGTGATCTGGTCTCCTCCATAGCTTCTTAAGCATCAGTCAGTTCCTGAAGTTACAACACAAGATTCCGAACTCATTCATGCACCAGGAAAATAAAAAGAATTTCAGCTTTTTTCTCCTCCTATTTGTCTAGCAGTGGCAAACAGAAACAAGGATGCATTTACCACTCATGGTATTCTTATTTGCCAGCTGCCTGTACGATGCAGCAGGGTAACACTGACTCTCTTTCCAAGTTTGAGGAGGTTTTGAAAGATTTGGTACATATTAAAACGAGTCAATAACAGCTCTTCTGAAAGATCCTTCTGTACTTAGGGAGATAGAAGTGTGCACTGAAAATCTCTATAATCTACAGAGGATGCCATTCTCCAAAGTAATTTCTAAGACTTTGTTACAAAAAATAACCTTCTAGTTGATTCTTTAACATTTAAAGCAGGATACTGCACTCACATTTTTGTGATTAACGCACTTCATAAGAACAAGTTCTCTGTAGGCTCTTTTAGCGTGCGTTTGGTTCTGAAACGGTCGGCTTAATTTCTTGATTGCAACATTTCGTTCAAGGATGGCATCATAAGCAGCACTGTAATTTAAAATAACATTATTACATCTCACTGTAAAGGTCCTTTAAGCTGTAACAGTTGCCACCTTTTTCAGAAACCTTGTATCACATCTGCAAATGACAAAATTCCCAGCATTTTTCAGCTTTAGGGAGTGCAACAGCAAAGTGCTCTTACATACAGTGATTCAAAATTTAGAAATGTTTCCCAGTTTTATAGTATTAACACAACAAACTCCATGAAATAATGCAAGATCTCTGCTTCCTAAAATACCTTAACTATAGAATACTGCGTTCTAGACACTCAAGAACAGACTGCCTAAAAGATGTAAAACACTTCAAACATAAAAAGCACAATTTCATGTATAATCTTCACACTGAAAAGAAGGGAGGAGAGAAAAGTAGGTTACATAAGGGTCCCATCTTTTCACTTACAGTTACTTAATATCCTCATGACAACGACAGCATCCATGTCAAGACAAAAAACCATCTTGATGACACTGGCTTTTACTTCATAAAAGGAAGAATAATGTTTTGTTTGCAGACTAATGCCAAGACTGTCCTATGATTCAGTGATACAAAGTGTTTAACTGATGAAGATTCTTACAAAGGACAGCTCCCATACACTGCATGCTTCCATGATGAGAAAGCACAGATTTTATTTCCTGTAAGAGGTAAGATGACAGCTGACTACCACACAGACTCAGGAAATATTTATCAGTTACTAAAAAAGCCTCAGCAGGGCAAATACTGCTTTCTTGTCTCTTATCAAGAATGTTACTCAAATTTAATGAGCAACTGTGAGTAAATGCTCAGCATCTACTAATTCCAACTAGCTACTTTAAAAAGCATGCTGTCTATACCGTATGTAGGCTTGAATTATTTTTCTATTTGGTTTTGTTACATCTAGTCACTATCAATCCTCTAGTCACTACCAAAGACAGACAAAATGGGAACAGCATATACTGGTAACTTTCTCTGGTTTGCATTTTCCACTGTCTGGAATTTCACCCACCTACCCCCGGCTTAAGAAATATCTTATGAGAGAACAGCAAAGAGAAGTCCAGGGAAGATGCCAACATGGGACTCCTGTACCAGTATTTAAACTTCTGCATCCCTAGTACATAACTGCAGCCTGAGACTCTGTTTCATTATTAGATATGGTTAAGTCTTTATGTCATCTACCTAACACTCCAAATCAAGATGGATCAGGTTTTTAAAAACCAAACCAACCAAACAAAATACCCCAACACAAATCCCATCATAGAACCATAGAATCATAGAATGGTTAGGGTTGGAAAGGACCTTAAAGATCAAGTTCAAAGCCCCTTGCCATGGGCAGGGACACTAGACCAGGCTGCTCAAGGCCCTATCCACAGCCAAGCCTTGGACGCTGTCAGGGAGGGGGCAGCCACTACCTCCCTGGGCAACCTGTTCCAGTGCCTCACCACCCTCAGGGTGAGTATTTTTTTCCTAACACACAACATAAATCTACCCCTTTCCAATTTAAAACCATTCCCCCTCATCCTATTGCTACATGCTCTTCTAAAAAGTCATTTTCCAGCTTCCTTGTAGGCTCCTTCAGGTACTAGAAGGCTGCTATAAGGTCTCCCCAGAGCCTTTTCTTCTCCAAGATGAACAAACAAAACTCTCAAGCCTGGCTTCATAGGAGAGGTGCTCCAGCCATCTAATCATCTTTGTGGCCCTCCTCTGGACCCGTTCCAACAGTTCCATGTCCTTCTTGTGTTGGGGACTCCAGAGCTGGATGCAGTACTGCAGATGGGGTCTCACAAGAGCAAAGCAGAGGGGCAGAATCACCTCCCTTGACCTGCTGGCCACACTCCTTTTGATGCAGCCCAGGATAAGACTGGCCTTCTGGACTGTGAGCACGCACTGTCGGCTCAAATAGAGCTTCTCATCTGCCAGCACCCCTAAGACCTTCTCTGCAGGGCTGCTCTCTATCACATTGTCTCCCAGCCTATCTCCTCTAATCACACCTTATCTCATCCAGACTTGTGCAAGATTCAACCACTTGAGCACTCCAGTCCTCAGAGTAACAAGAGCAGTTTAACTAAAAAGGTTTCAATTACCACTAGCAGCAATTACAGAATGACACTGGAGTAATCACATGGTCTTTTGCCGGATCCCAGCTGTAGGAGTGGCAGTAAATCTGGAAAACAGGCAGTAACATATAACTGGGAATCAGAACAGTAATAACACCTAAAGCTTCTGCAGGCGTTTCTCTAGCAACTAAACAAACTCTGGTCAAACAACTGTCTACGCCCTCATTATACTAACACACATACAAACAAAATTCAGATGTTTTTCTGCTGCTGCTACGTACTGACTAAATAATCTTAATGCCACAGATTTTAATTTCAAACCAACTCCTTCTAAAGTACTGGCCTTCAAGTTTTCATTTGCACCAAGCACACTGTTTTATTATTAACCCAGATGAAACACAAACACATATCAAATACCCACCCACACCACACATTCTCTAGACACTGATCAAGACAAGATTCAAGGTACTAAACACGTTACATTGAAAAGTGTTTGAGAAGATTATGCTTTTCCCTACCTTTTTCTTCCTTGATGTTTCTTTCCTATTTTTATGTGTCTGGCTAGCATCTTTAAGAGGTACAATAAATTAGAAAATCTGCAAGTTCTTGTGCTATCTCCATCCTTTCAAACATTCAAAAATTTTGCAAGAACCTAAAACCAATGCTTGCCTTTAGGGCAGTATCACTGCACAAGAAACAGTGCCTACCAGCAGCTAGTTGTCACCAATCTTAAATCATCTGGACACTTCAATCCACACAGCTGAGTTCTTATTCAAAGAATTATACCATCAAGTTGCCCAAAGTACATCAAGTATTTACATATTACAATGACAGCATCACAAATGCCCACTAACCTTTACCAGGGACTACTCAGGTCACAGAACTAGGAGAAAAAGGCCTCTAACAAACCATTTCAAGAAGTAAAACCATTTTCAAGCAGCAAATATACAGAGTATTTCTGGCTTTTGATTCATTGTAAGCAGTGTGTTTTAGGATTAGGATTAGTTTCTTTATCCAGGTTCCCCCCCACCCCACCCCTCCCCTCCATTAATCTATGGGACTCAGCACAGCTGGCTGAATTTGCGCAGAAGGGCACCAGGTTGAAGGCAGAAAAGAACATCGGTCAAAACCCAACTGCAACAGCCCCTGCTGAAGAAAGATGGCCAATAATTACTACTGTCATTTTGCACGTAAAAAGTATTTCTCCACACTGTTACTGAATAACAAATAACGGTTGAATAACTCAGAAAATTCTATTAAGGGAACCTAAAAGTACATTTAAATGCTATAGAGACCTTACCATACTATCCCCTGTGCTCCTGATCCTATTGGTTTTAAGTTTTGATACCGTTTCAATACAGTGAAAGTAGAGTCTCCAATTTCAACGCTGTAGAAATTGTTGTCACGCTTGCTTCTGCTCATGACGGCAACTTAGTTAGATCACTTCATCCAAATTTTGCTTCTGGCCTGTAAAGAAATAACAGTTGAAAAGCTAAGATTTTACAACTTAATGTAATCTCAAAAAAGGCAAACTTCTTTCTAATCCATGGAAGACACTTGCCATATGCAAATGTATGTTATATTTCATGTCTGCAGGAATGAGATGGCATGTGCCTGAAACATTTTCAGGAATGTTTCCAAGATAGGATTCTAGAAGGGCAAAAATAATAGTAAACCAAAAGTGAATAGACAGTAGCAAAAATCCTATACAGCAATGACAGAAGGTCAAAAGGCAGGAAACTAGATGCCGCCCAGGGAGTTCCAAGAGCACTGCCATCCCTTCACACACATGCATGCAGCAAGAGATCAGGGCTCAGACCAGAAGTCCCTTCCAACCTAAACTGTTGCATGACTCTGTAAACACAAGAGTAACAAACATCAACAAATACTCCAGATGCTGCAAAGTCTTCTTGGTCACAACTGCAAGGAATACCCATCACTGACATGGAAATGCAGTCAGATTTAGGCCAGAAAAGGAAAACTGGCCTTGTCACAGATCCCACATACTAGGCTCCTATGAATGAAAGTAATAATCAGGGAGACAACAAGAGTATGAAAACGAATGTAGATTCTACCAACCCCCTCATATTAAAAACAGAAAGGCAACAAGGCAGAAAAAAAAGGAAAGAAAGAAAGAAAAATTTAAAAAAAGAAGAAATAAGAAAAGAAACTGCATGGTGGCTTTGACTCTACCATTCATTTCTCGTTTTTCTGATGTGCACTTGCACTGTTAATTTTCTCTTTACATAGGTTTTGGGCATAGCTATAATAAATGTCTGCTTGTGTGTCTCCAAGTGTCATCTTCATTTCTTCAAAGGCAACAGCGTGCTGTCTTCCCTTAGTTAGCTAACTTAAGGAACACCTTCCTGTACTGTTATTCAACAGCACCAAACAGATTCTTAGCTTCCATATGCCAGGACACTACACATATGTAAAACTTTAAACAAGCTTTGAAAACACAGACAGTGAAGACGGTGAGAACGTGGCCTCCATAAATAATTAAAAATGCTGGACAAGTAGAATTCTTTTAAGCATCTATAAACTTACTGAACTCCATTTTCAAACAGGTAACCTGCATTCATTTCAGCTACATAGATGCAACAAAATGCACTTTGAAGTTCTAAAAAGGGCACATTTTAGACTATTTTCTATATTATAGATTAAAAATGCACTACCTTAATTGGTATTTATCTCAATTCTATTAATCTTCTATTAAACAAGTCCCCTTTTCCAAAATTCTGTCAGGAAAACGAGTCTGTCACAAAGACTGAATAAAATACCAAAGGTGCTTATATCAGTGTATAAACAGTATTGTTAAGGGCTTCCTTCTCAGTTTGTCAGGAGAGGCATAATTGGACAAGAACTGTTGCCTAGCACAAGAAAAACTGTATCCAGAGTGTAAATGGGATGGAAGTAGGTTTACTGAGGGCAATACACATTACCCTTAGTCCTTTCTCAATACTTTCTTCACAGATGTATTCACACAAATTTTTGGATTGAAGATGCCCAAGGCATACATAATGACAAAAAAAACCCAAATTAGGAGAAAGAAAATTTGTCGTGGAAGGTATACAATCAGCCAAACACATTTCTGAAAACGAGAAAACAAAGAATGAAGACAGTAATTCACACCATCTTACATCTGCTCATTGTCAGCTGAGAAAAAAAGCCACTACATCCACTAAAACTCTATTAAGACATAGTGATATTGAACAATGCAGGATTAGCTAGAACAGCTTGTTAGAGCAAACCCTGCTTTATCTGCATCCAGATAATGAAAGTTTAATTCTTCACTTTGGAAAATTCCTTGGAAGCCAATGCTGGAAGGACTGTTTCTCTCCATCCAAGGCTTGTAGATGAATGTTGCCACTATCCCATTACGGTGGTTAATATTTTGAACTGCTGAAGCCAAGTGATTAATTCAATTTTCTATCAATTTAGTAAACTCCATAGGATGAAAGGGTGAAACAAAGCAAGTATAGTTTAAGAAAAGGATCCTGAGACACAATACTCTCTTACAAAAGAATTCTTTTAACAAATTTCCCATGTATACCATACATGCTATTACTACCAAGTAACTTTGACTGCCTTAAAGCCTTGTCATTTGCTACATGTTTAATTCTGTAAAATCTGCTTGGCAATACATACTGGGAAATTTGTATATATCACCACTTTACAATTAATACTAGTATTTTACTGTATAGTAACTATAAAAGAAATCCTTCCCTATTTTTACTAAGGAAAAAAAGAGAATTATGTATGTAATCTTTTCATAAAGAAGCTTTGATGACTTACATTAGCTTTGCAGTCACCTAGGTACCGCCTATAAGCACTCTGTGTACCCTTCTGTGTTCCAAAGATAAATGAAAAAAACAAGCCACCAAACAAAAACTCAACACAAAACCATTTGTACATTAAGTCTAAGCTTCGTGAATTGAAAAGCCTGCACTCTGGGCTGTTACAGTGGCTGTGCCAATCCTAGAAAAATAAGAATCAAGTCTGTGACAAGGTTGGGTATGTAAATCTTCTCTTTCACTTTAGCCAGCAGCTGTATCATGAATGGAGAAAATCACCACGAAGCATTATGTTCTCTCAGTCTACCCTGGGCTCTGCAGGTGTCTCCAAAAAATAAAGCCACCAGGGAAGATGGTGAATCTACCCACTGGCCAGAGTGAGAAAGCAGGAGGGATAGTTCTGCCTACTCATGAGCACTGGAGCCCATGCATTTGGCTGTCAGATAGCTTCTGACAAGACCACTACAGGCAGGAGGGCAGCCTGGTACCAGCCCACCCACCTCACTCATCTGGGGCTGTTTCCCCTTCTTTAATGAGTGGTTTTGCCACTTCCATTCTCTGCTGTGCGTGAGGCTGAGAAAGCTCGCCTCTCTCAAAGAGCTGTGTCCTCACCTGCCTTTCCATACCCATGAAGAAAACCAGGCTTATCTACAGAAGATACATCTAACTAGGATTTTTCAAGCCTCAGAGTAAGTATGAGAAGGTTTTGCTCCCCAAGCTTGAAATTAGTTCGAGCCAAAGTTTCTTTTCACTGGACTGCCTAAATAGAGAAAGGAAGCATACATAACATCTACCTCAGCAATCAAAAATATTTACATTCAAAAATGCAATTTTTAAAGTATCTATTTAAGTAGTTATAAATTTTTTTTTAAAGATGAACTACTGCAGCATAGATTCCTAAAGCAAAATATTGTAGATACACCTATTCAGGGCATTTCAGGAGCTTTGGTTTGGGTTTATGTTTTTAATCTGCTAAGCTTTTTAGTCCCAAAAATTATTACATTCCTATCTTAATTGCATACAAATTACAACCTCCTGCTGTCAGTGGTTTAATTATAATTGGTTACTTAAAAAAGAATGAGCTAAGTGTTTGAGGGATCTGATTCAGTGACAGTCAGACATAATTAAATGTGCCTCTACCCTGCTGAAAAATTCACTGATATCAGTCATGACACTAAAAATTTAAAATTAAAAAAAAGCGCACATAATCAAACAAAAAACAATTAGTAAAAAACAAACCCCATAACATTCTATAAAAGCACTATGAGATTATGGTTCAAAAGGCTTTTCCTGCTACTGGACTCTAATGTTTAAAAACCACATCATACATTGCATCTGAATAATACTGAGCAGCCCACAACGCTCTGTTATCTTTCTATTGACAGTTGGAAAATATCCATCTTCTGGCTGACAGTATATCTATTTATCTCCTTACAAAACAAAGCACAGGAAAGTTTCAGTGAAAGTCTCCTCCTTTGTCATGGAACTTGTTAAAAAACCCTTCTAACAGATGTTCTTGTAACAACTGTGGGCATTCTCTAAGAGATTTCATGTACCTGGATGGTGCCTCAAACACCCCACTGTTCCCCTGACCACCATTCCCCTGACCAGCCTTGCAAGACCATGAAGAATGAAAGTTTCTCAGACCACCAAGCCCTAGGAAAGAAATGAAGAACGAAACTGGGGAGATGGGTTTTGCAGTCCAAAGATTGCTTTTGCAGGAAATATTTACAGGATTAGGATAGTCTTATCTATCATTACTCAGAATACTGAAAGCACAGTTCAAAATATGAGAAAGATGAAATATCAAACACATTAGATGAACACAAACATTAGTCTGTTGCCCAACTGACTTAGAAACAAGCCTGAAAAAACTTCATGTGACTAAACACATGCTTGAACACACAATCAGAATCATAGTAGTTGGCTCCTTTCCCATTATCTTGCACATTTTGAATGGTGAGCTATTGTGGGACATAAATAAACCACTGGGATGTAATGCACTCAGATCAGCACAGACAACAGAAGTCTCAGAACACACACATGCTTTCCCCTTACATTCAACCCTCCAGCATTTCATATGGCCACTCCAGCTTCCTCAGCCTGAACCAGCCCTGACATCCATCTCCTCTGCACCCCTCACTTCCAGCTCTCAAAACTTCTACACAGGTTCATCCATTGACTATAGAAAGTGGAAGCCTCTCATTTTATAAGTAGCTTTACTTCCACTCAATGCTTTGCTCCCAGTCAGCTCAGAACCCGTTACACTCACTGTCTCCACCTCTCACAAAATCATACTCAGAAGTGCCTGGTTTTGTCCAGCTCTGTAAATACAGCTCCATGAAGAAAGCCAAAGACTTGTTTTTTTCCTATCTGCTAACTTACTGGTGACTAGCCTTATGAAGTCTAGCTTCAAAGATCTACAACACCAAAAGTCTTAGTCTTTAAATATTAAACTAAGTCTAAATTCAGAAACTGTCAGACTTTCAAGTTCCTTACACAATGTATGCCTGCAATGTCTTCCAGTAAAACATGATTAAGCTGTATCAGATAAACTCGCCTGCCTGAAATTTGACATTTTGTTCCATTTTCTAGCGATTTTCCAGAAGCACATATGGGAAGAAAGGCAGGATGCAGATTTGAGATTTCTATTATTAATGAGGAAACTAATAATACATTTGTCCCATTAACTGTCAACTTGCCAGAACGCTGTCAACTATCAGCAGGGGAAGAATCCCACAGAACGCTTCTGTTTCCTCTTGCACATTAACTACTGTGCTTTTCCTTGAAAATACCTTGCCTAAGCAAATTTCAATACATGGCAACCTTTCAGATTATAGCAGCCTGCAATTCCTCAGGGATACTCCAAAACTGAACCCTAAGATACTACAGTGTGGTTTGGCATATTAACTTACTCATTCTTCAGTTTGCCATAAGTAGCATTTACCCAAGAAAGCAAAGCAAAAATGCTGGAAATGGAAATAACACTAAATCCATACAGTGAAAGTCACCCAGGGGACCTGCAAGGATGAGCCTAAGTCTCAGTCTGATTCCACTAAAAGCAACTAGAATTCAATAGTCCTGAAAGAGACTTAAGATGGTCAACAATTTCCACTCATCACTTCTTTTATACAGCCTGATGAAGTTTAAGTTGTAGAAGTATGAATGTGGATGTACTGAACTTGCAGTTCCTTGGAAAGACAAGCAGTGTATTTCTATGAAAGTAAATACTGGTACTCATCTTAAGAAGCACGGACAGTTATAAAAATGTTTCACTGACACCCCATTCTCCTCCTCCACAAGAGAATACTGACAGTAAAGGTTGACCATGTTTCTTCACTCAGCTTAAAAATAAACATATTTTAAAAAAAACAATAATCTTTAGAAGAAACAATGTATAGTAATGTTTATATACAAATATGTAAGTATCTGTCTTTTTCTTCTGTTTAAAGAAAGACACGTACCACCGCATTTCTCAGCCAGACTGTTCTATACAAACCCGCTGACCTCAAGGTATCTGGAAGATAGCATAAACTGTATTTTAAGACCAATATAAAACTTCTTCTGTATGCAGAAAAGTATTCAATGAATTAATCAAGACACGGGACAATGTATGGATACTACATATTAAAATATTTTTCCAGTATAGCCTAAATACTTTGGAAAAACTGCACTTGGGGATAGAAAGGTGGGGTGGAGAGAGAGGAGCTAATCCTTTGCTCACACAGCTTTCACTTAAAAAGTCCTACTGTGGGTGCATTAAAAACTTTAGAAAAGGCCAGATGGACTCAGACATAACAAAAGCCTGGCAAGGAAAAATTATATAAACAATAGCAATGTGTTTGGTAAACTTAGGTTTGCAGGGTGTGTAAACTGATTTCTTTAGAAGGCAGAGAGATGACTTGACGCTCACTGCAGACTGCGTTTTATTCAATGTTTATACACCTATGACTCACACCACCGTGTTTTATTTAATGCTTTTTACACCTGATCCATACCACCTGACAGTGCTATAACGAGGCCTCTAAAGTAACAGAGCATCACAACTAAACAGCGCACTCTGAGCCTGTAAATGAACATGTTCAAAGGAGTGCTGGCACCAGTCAAGGTTTATGGTTACATGCAGCCTGTGGTACAACCACGGTTATCAGACCTGTACCCGCTGCACATCGGTACAGCCAGATCTGGGCAATCTCACATTCTGCCTCTAAGACCGACCCAGGCTCAGTTGCGCCAGGAGTCTGAGCAGCTTAGCTCAAACAGCAGGCAATTACAGGGACTTGCCCAGCTCACATGGGTCCTAACTGGTGCATACGCCTGAGTTAACCACATCAAGTTTCTGTGTCCACAATTAGAATTTAACTGGAAAACCGTGTGCTTTCAACTAGACTTGTGAGTATTTACCTTCAGGGCAGTATTGCCATAAAATAATATTTACTTGGCTATCACACCTGCTAGCCTTCATATCAACTGGATACTAAGCCTGGGCTTTTTATATCAGAGATCACTTTAAAAATGTCACATAATTATGCATAATGTTACTTCTCTCATGCAGTGACCTGAATGCATGCATTCCAGGCATACAGAGGAACAGAAATCAAACAGGTTTTGTTGAAGAAAGGTTCTCTCAGTTTACATAAGAGCACAAAATATTTTATGACCTCTTCCGCACTTTTCCCTCACTAGAGATGGTAACAATTAACAGGACAGCTTCAAACACTGCATTACAAACTGACAAAAAGCATACATTTGAGAGATGTCTCTTCCTTTCAGGCAAAGAAATGGAACCCAAGAGATAATTTTCCCACTAGACACAAGAAAATAGAATTGGTTAGAATACTGCTAATTTAGAGGGTGAAGAAACATATGCTCTGTTCAGACTCTAAGACTGCTTGTTAATTGCTGTTTTACACCTTTACTAGACAACATAAAATGAAAATCCAGGATTCATTCCATGCTATAGCACAATACCTTACCCTAAGTATCTTTTTTATGTCAGAAATTACATGTATTTGGTTAGTTCCCACTGCAGTGAAGAAGTATAACTGAGAAAGTATTTTCATACCCTAATACCTTGAAATGTAATAAAATATAAGAAATGAGAAAAATCACAGAAGGGAAGAGCCATCAACGACTACAAGTTTTGCATCGAATCAGACTTGGTTTTCATGTTCATAGTTTTTAAAGCTAGCCTTTCCTAAAAGCAAGCATAAATGGGCTCAGCCTTAGTAGAAATCTAGGATGCTAAGCCAGCAAATAGTCATTGGGGCAAGATGTGCCTTAGGTACAACACAAATACCAATGAAGACAGTGATCTACATACACATGCTGAAGACCAGGGGCTCCTGGGCAAAAGTGTTTTACAAATAAAGGAAAGAGATTACCATGGTAGCTGCTCAGAAGTAGGGTGAGAAAAGATGAGGAACATGACAATTAAACATGAAAAAAAGGTAATATTAAAATAAAAAGATTGCATATGTTAGTTAAAACATTAATTAGTGGTATAATCATCATTATAATGGCATAATACCAATGATGATTCAATAACTCCATTTAGAAGGGGATCTAATATCAAAGTTAGTATTTTGTAGGAATCTCTGGCTGACCTAGGGAAAGCCAAAAGTACTTCAAGCATACACTAGATTGCTACTGAAAGCAAAACAAATGCACAGGGTATAGAGAGCTCTTGCATTCATGATTTTTATTTCTTTGTGAAAATATAGTTCACACATAGCTCATTTGTATGCATCATGTGCTTGTGAATGCTTGTCTAATTTTCAGCTGTCACATTTAAAGGCTTCTGGACATCTGCTAAATAGATACTGCAAACAGCCCAGTTTTCAGATACTCAATATAAAACAAATGCTTCAAAGCCTCCAATGTAGGAAAGAAAAGAATAAGAGCATTCTGTTTCTTAAAGGAACTTTGGATATTGGTCACTTATTCAGAAAGTAATCACAGTTTTAATGTTCTCTTTTTCCATACTGCCCCTGAAACTCAGTTACATTTCACAATACTTCCAGCTCTGTTAAGTGCTAATGCAGATAAGGAATTTGGAAAAAGGAGTTGCCTGCTGTGTGAACACCGCATCAAGGTATTACTAGACCACTGTAAATGCTAAGGATGTCCAAAAATCTGAAGCTTAAAATTAAACATACTCATTTTTGACTACAGGATTAATTTTCTTATTATTTTGCATAGCTTTCAAATTCCACCTTCACAAATCACATGATTTGAAGTTGAACAACTTCCACACTATTGCCTAAACCACTCCTAATGTTGACGTTTAATGAGGTCTCTAGTTTGTGCGTAATTGATACAGAAGTGCCTCACATAGTCTGGATTACAGGAGTCCTCTGCTCACCTTATGTGCTCACAGGAGGAGTGGCACAGCACAAAATTTCAAGTCTACAGATCAATCTCAGCAACCATTTTCTACTGGTAACTATTAAACAAAACCACAAATATACTGGAGTGATTCTTGTACACCACAGGTCGGAACTGCAGTGCAGGTACCTTTCCTAAAATAACAGTACATTTTAACTGCATGAAGTTCAACAAGGGCAAGTGCAAGGTCCTACACATGGGGCAGCACAAACATAGGCTGGGCAGAGAATGGATTGAGAGCAGCCCTGAGGATAAGGACTTAGGGATGTTGATTTAAAGTTCAACATGAGCTGGTAATGCGTGCCTGCAGCCCAGAAAGCCAACCATATCCTGCGCTGCATCACAAACAGCATGACCAAGTAGAGGGAGGGAATTCTGCCCCTCTGCTCTGGTGAGACTCCACCTGAAATACTGCATTCAGCTCTGGGGTCCTCAGTGCAAACAGACAGAGAGCTCTTAAAAGCAAGTCCAGAGGAGGCCATGAAGATGATCAGTGGGCTGGAGTACCTCTCCTATGAGGATAGGCTGTGGGAGTTGTCTTGTTCAGCCTGAAGAAGGTTCCAGAGAGACCTTCTAGCAGCCTTCCAGTACCCAAATGGGCCTGCAGGAGAGATGGAGAGGGACGGTTTATCAGGGAGTGCAATAACAAGACAAGGGGTAACTGAAACTGAAGGAGGGGAGATTTAGATTAGATATGAGGAAGAAATTATTCCCTGTGAGGGTGGTGAGGCCCTGGCACAGGCCGCCCAGAGAAGCTGTGGCTGCCCCCTCTCTGGCAGTGTTCAAGGCCAGGTTGGATGGGGCTCTGGGCAACCCAGGCTAGTGGAGTGTCCCTGCCCATGGCAGGGGGGTTGGAACTAGATGGTCTTTGAGGTCCCTTCCAACCCAAACCAGTCTGTGATTCAATGATATCTTTTGGCAACGAGAAAGTCAAACTTCTCCACTTATAGATTAAATAAAGGTGTACACAAGATCTCGGTGTTCATCCAGAAGAGATGGGGGAAACCTGCATAAATGCCGCAAGGACACATTTAGACTTGCCTACTGCCTTCAAGTTAAAACAGACAAGGCTAAGTTACTTTAGTTTGACTGAAGGCAAGAGATTTAAGCCACATTTGATTTTTTTTTTAAGCTTTAGAACCATCACGTTTTCTTTTTAAAAACTCATTTCTTTACAGAAAATTCAAAGCCTACTTCTTGATTTCCAAGGGCCTCTTGAATATGTAACAATAAATAGATGGGTTTCTTCACTAAAGATAATAATTTCAGAAAAGATTACAGGTTTGGTATAGAAAAATAAATATAGCTTTAAAGGAAGAAAACTTCTGAGTAAGCAAAATGATACTTAAGAGAATACAATACAAGCTATTTGTACCAATGAATTATCTCAGTGGTTCAGCAAAAATCATTGCCATATTGATAAATCTCTTGGGAAGACTTAAGAGTCCCCCTGTGAAACTTACTCTGGTCTCAGTACATTTTACAGGAAACAACAAATTAACAATGCATGAAATCCATTAATACTAATGCAATCTTTCCAGTGATTTAATGTTACAGTTTACAGGTTCATATACTGGCTCTAACCCCGTGCTGCAGACAGATCACATGACGACTGTTTTTAGTCATCTATAAAACTAGATATATAATTTTCTTTATATATTTCCGTCATCACATCTCAGTAGTAAGGCAGTAACTATAACAGGAGGAATCTACGGATGGGGACATTGAAGGGAAATAAACCACCCCTTTCTCCACTTCAACAGCCTTTTCTTGGCCACTATTCACCATATTACAGTTTCCATAAAACCATCACCTAACTGAAGGCAATTGCAATGACCTGAGCTCAATTCTGCATTCCAAATACCACTTGGAGTCCCAGTCAGTATCAAGGAGCTGTCTACCACTTACAACAGCACAGACTTGCACAACAGCACCCACTCTCCATACTGAATTCTAATACAAACCTGCAGAGTGACCACTCTTCCATCTACAGAAAAGTAAAACAAAGAAATTTGAAAAATTAAAATAAACATTGGCTTTACTATTAAATACAAAACAATCTGTATATGGGATGCTTGAGTGCACAAGAGACTGTATGCAAAAGAGGAAGCATGTCTTCCCTTTGACAAGGAAAAGCAACAAATTACATTGTTTGGAAAAGACCATTTACATAAAAATTTTTTTTTAAAGTAATGGTAAAATATCTAAAATTCAACTTCTTGTTCTAAGTTCTTAAGCTCATAAATAAAAAGCCTATACTTGTTTATCAGCTGTCATTAAAAATTACCTCAGTAAAATTTAAAATTCTGCTAAATAGAATCCTTTGCATTGTCACAAAACAAGTCTGATTTTAATTTCCACAGCTGATGTACTTGCTAAATCCCAGTTCTGTTTGGAATAGACAAGTAATCCTATTACCTCACATGCAAGGAGCTTTCTCACAACCATCACCTCTACATATAAGTATAAAAGAAATAAAAAGGACCTTAAGAACCACAATGTGCTTTAAAGTCTTCACCCAGTTCAAAGGAACACAAATGGAGGAAGCTAAGCATTTCTAAGACTGAACATGCTTAGGTACACACAGTCACTTCAGTGTTCAGAGAGAACCTTTTGCAGATGAAGTACTACTCTTAGATGCTCTAAACCAGGCTGCCTTCTTGCAACACATACATCTCCAGTCTTTGGGTTGCTTCTGCTCTCTAGTCCCATACTTCTCTCCAGAGACATAACAGTACACACTACCCATTCCTTATTTCCTTTTCTGCCTCAAAAAACCCTGCATCCTATATTCTGGCAAGTCTGGTTTCTGGGCCAGCCTCCCCCATTTCCAGCTCCAGCAGAGACTTTCCTGTGCTTCCTCACAGCAGAGGTAGTTCCTTGAATTCTCACAAACTCTAGCCCTTGCACTTCACGCTTGGGCAAGAAACTGTCTCTCTCCTGGAGCTGGTCAAGAACATCAAGGCAGCCTGGACCACCCTTGAAAGCGAAGTATTTTTAACTGCCAGTTATAGCTGTGGATTATGGAAGAAAAACAACAGTTTCAAAAATCAGAAACAAAGCAAGAGTTCTTCCAGCTCCTGAATCAAAGCAGAAATACACGTTTAAGATTTGTTAAGGATAGTAAGGATAATATGTTAAGGATAGTATGGAGATTTGTTAAGGATAGTATGGAGATTTGTTAAGGATAGTATGGAGATTTGTTAAGGATAGTATGGAGTACAGAGAGGAGCCTGAATTAGTAGAGGAAGATTTAGGAGTTTTTTGCCCCATCTGAAAAACACAAAGTGACGAAGAGGCAGGAGACCAAAATCCAAGCACACTGATGATGAGCTAATCTACTGGGAGTGCACCAGGGCTATCTGCAGAGCTGCTAATAAATGCTAGCCAGATTCTCAATAATTCAGCATAGCTCTACAGCAGACACTCAGAGACAACCCTCTATTTTATCCTTTTGCAAAAATGGGTGAACTTTTATCTTTAATGCCGTTATAGCAGAATTTGAGGGACAGGAAAGGAAAAAAGAAACCTCTTCATAGAAACACAACCAGCAACTTTTAAAAATTACTTTTAGTGCTTGTAAAGTTCCTGCAATTTAAATCTTTCCCAGCCTAATAGTTACACATTTTATGAACTGCAATGCCAAAGCCAGACACTGTGCTATCCATTGAATAAAAAT
This sequence comes from Hypotaenidia okinawae, assembly GCA_027925045.1. Taxonomy (NCBI): domain Eukaryota; kingdom Metazoa; phylum Chordata; class Aves; order Gruiformes; family Rallidae; genus Hypotaenidia; species Hypotaenidia okinawae. The sequence goes on along the minus strand of BSDF01000008.1, from coordinate 19,906,805 downwards.
AACTCCAGTGTGTTATGGAAGGGAGCAGAATGTTTCCATAAAATTTCACACCTACTGAAAGTCAGCTTCCAGCTTAGGGACAGACTAGAAGTTATTAAAAGAGAGTGTATATAAATAAGGATAGCACATGCATGTTTAATTTTTCATCTTAATTAAACTGACCTGCTCCTTCTTCTAGTCACTTCAGTTAGTGAATGACCCCCACAGAGAGCAAATGAGAGCAGCTGAGCACCAGGGCAAAGCACAGGTAAACAGCCTGACCCACTAGCACTTGGAGCTTGCCTGTTTGCTTCGGAGGGAAGGGAGAGGAGTTACTACTGGCAGCCAGTCGAGGATTTCTCCAGGGAAGAGGAACATACTTCTTTCCCAAGCAGAGCTCTTCAGTAGCAGCTGCTGGCAAATGCAGTTTTCCCTTTCTGTGCTGTTTTTTGCCCTCTCTCAAACAAGGCAATTTCACCAAGGCTGCAGACCCATTCTGCAGTGTCACTGAAGCTAGGACGCACTAGGGATTATATTTGCAGGGTTAGTCATACAGGCAGGAACTTGAAGCTGGCATGCTCTTTAGCACTGCTGCTGTCAGACTTATCTGATCAATACCATAGCATCTCAGCTATGTTTCCACAAAGCAGTGTGTCATTTTTGGGAACATCACCCCAGTGTTTCACAAACCATGAAAAAAGGTTAATAACAAATCCAGGAATGAGTTCAAACAGCTCATTTTTAACATTCTATTTTATGCACCAGTGCTTCAATTCCCTGCATCAAATTATGTGAACTAGTAGGTAGCCAGAAATAGCAACCGGTCACAGGTTGCAATCAACAGAGCCAAAACATTAACAGCTGAAACTGTGGAAACCTGCAGTTGGAGCAAGTGAGCAGTGCTCAGTGATTTTTGTATTAGGCAGCTGGATCATAAGCTTTTCCGCTTACATGTTTCAAGTAACTTCAAAAGGTCTGATATAATGTCAGAAGAACCTAACGGTTCAGAAGTTATTTAACAGCAAGGGAAGCCCTATGACTAACAGCAACAAAATGAAGGCTTTAACTAGGAGAATATTGAGAGCCTGGCATTTATCTCGAACTGGGTAGTGCAAGATCAAACCCAAACACGCAGAAAGACACAAAACCGATTCCTGTTGTTAAACACAGCTCCAGCTGAACCATTTCCTAGCGCGGCTCGGCCAGCTGGCGTGGACAGAGCCACCAAAGCTCCAACAGCGATTTCACACTCTGTTCCTCACGGAGCACAGGCAAGGCCAACATGTCCACTTCACATCACATTTTCCTCAGAAGCTCAAAGCACACATTTATGCAAAGCGATACCAAACAGCTTAAGAAACATGGCTTAAGAAAATGCTACCCCTGAATGGTGGTCAGCAACACCAACTTCAAACGCTGAACCTGCAGCCACAACTTTTGAGTACCCTGTATGTAAAAAATCAATATTTAACTCCTACATGCATTTCTAAAGAGAATTCCTTTACTGCAAAACATCTCTTATGAAACATCCAAAATAAGATAATCTATATAATTTTTGCTGCTTCTAAAATATTTGTTTTGTGTGATATCAAATCAAATTCAGCTGGGAACTCAATTCTTCACAGTCAGATAAACATACCACATACCTGACATAGGCAGCAAATTGAAGAATGAAGTAACAAATACACATACACACTAAATTATTCACAACTGTGACATATAAATTTTGCAGTGATTCTCTTTTCAAAAAATTTCTTCTGCTTTTTCTTAATAAAGCTTTTATTGAGAGGATTTCACTTAATCCACTTTCCTACTCTTCCACCTCAGCTTCTCTACAACTCAAGATATTGTCACATAATGCCAGCCTATAAACTACAGCCCTTCCTTCCACTATAAAAAACCCTATCATGCAGTAGTCATTCATCAAGAGTTAAGGTATTGTTTGTTAACAACATGGAGATAATAAAAGTGATTGCGACAACACACAGGAAAAAACCCAAACACCACATGGGACTGCATATATCTCTCTCTCTTCTACACACTCATGTTACCTAAACCAGTCAGATAACTGAGCTCACCTCTGGCACTTCTAGTACTACTCAGGTTTCTTTCCCCTTTACAACAGTCACTAAAGCAGCTGGTCACAGAGGAAAATTATCCACAGACAGTTGTTTTAGGCCCTGCCTGGCAATTAGGTGAAACACACATTAAAGACACCAGCAGCTCAAACTCTGTAGCATGAGAAGCTGAAGTAAAACAAAATTAAGATTCACAAAACAGAAGAATGAGAAGGTAAGTCAAAATATAAAGCATGGTCTAAAAATCAGATTCCTAGTACCCTAAAGACAAGGAAAGAAAGAAGTCTGAGTGAATGTGTGCTATGAGCTTCATGAAATGATGCGAAAATTTGTTCTTGCTTATCTACTACTCCTTCAGCCATCTCCCTCTCTGCTAAAGAAGAGGGGAAGTCTGACAGTTTGTGGCAGGGGACATGACACCTGACACATCTTCATCAGCTGTGAATATTAAAACACTTCGTGCTATCCAGATTTCCTGGCTTCTGTGCTATGTATTTTTTTTCAAGGTACATATTCTGAACACGAAACAATCTCTGGAGAGAGCCACCAAGACAAGCATTTAAAATATGTGGAAAACTAGTAAGAGTTAGGAAGTATAAGATTGACCCAAACTTTGTCTGAGGCTTATGAGTTTATTTTGGTGACGGTCAATTTAGCTATAAACAGCAGCACTTACAACCTCCGAGTACTTCTCATGGTCAAGTCAGATCCTGTAACGCCACCAGTTAAGTCAACACGACTGCTCTGGAATAGCATCACATCTTCTCTGGGAAGTCCTCATCCACGGCCAACAGCATTTATTTAACAGACATATCCTCACCAAGTTATAAATTGCTTCCAATTTAGTTTATTAAGAAGGCATTAGACATGAGCAGAGATTCTTTAAGATAAATATCTTCCTTCCTTTTTAAAACGGCTTTTAGATTCACATGCCAGTAGGATGTAAATGAAGAGACAGGCTGCAGCACGCAATATTAAACAGCCTGTAAAGTGGCATTTCTAATGCTGAAGATTCTCACCCTACCTTTCCTCTCAATTTTTTTTATGGACTTCTGAACTGTGCCTTTAATGAATCACAAAAACAATGTAATAGGTAGCATTTTTCTAGAACGTGCGTTATCAGAATGAGTAGTGCTACATCTTTAAAAAAAAAAAAAAAAAAATCACTCTGCAAACACTGCTGTGCTACATTTCATAGAAGAGAATCTCTACAGCTTCTTCAGCATAATAGCACATGAAGCTCCACTACAGATGGTTCCATGATGAATCCTATTATCACAATATATGAGGTAACACTTCACCAACTGTCTGTTGCAGGTCAGTTCTGCCACAGAAATCATAAACTAGAGTCACTCCATCATAACTTGTATAATTCTATGGTTTGGCAAAGAAGCTGTTATGACAGCAGATTAAAAGGCTATTCTTAGCAAAACTCTCTTTTTCAGAAATAATAGGATAAGACAAGGATCTTCCAATTCCTTAATCCTTTTTCAAATAAAGGATTATACAAACAGACAGCAGATAGGGAGAAAATCAAGGTAAACATTTTTGAAAGGCTTCAAATATTCAGGATTCTGACAGGGCATTATTTGTCACCCTAATTGTTGGGGTTTTTTTTGAACAATGCTCTTAAAAATCTGAAATCAGTGAAAATTCAACTGTGTCAGAAGTGCAACCCGCATGCATGCTGCGGGACCCAGAGGGAAGGTTAAAAGGCTCACTTAAACCATAACCCTGCCAAATGACTGTGACTACTGCATTCAAGGAAATGGTAATCTGTATTGCTTTATATACCAGTCTTCTGTGCAGAAACCTATGTCATGGCCCATTCAACTTACACAGGTACTTGAAAAAGCTGAACCGTAATCTAACCTGAAATTCACGAGAATAAATTCCTAATGTTGGTACTACACCATCGCAGTAAACAACCTAAGGGACTGGTAATTCAGACCATACCACAGAAGTCTGCCTGCATATGCTAGTGCTCTGCCTCTCCAACGACCGCTGGCAAAGCAGTAATAAAGAATAAATAGGCAAAGCATCAGCACTGTAAATCAGTAAATATGACTCAGAGTGCTGCAATGAGATCTGTACAAGGTTAGAAGCAAAATCCCATTCAAGGATTATGCTGGGGCAGGAGGAAATGCTTGTTCTTTAACATCTTCTTGTAGGGGAAGATGAAGCATATGGAAGCTAAATGTTTCAGCAGAAAAAAAAACAATCAAAAGATGCTCTATTTCTTTTAAAGGACACAAGCAAACAAAAGATATCAAGTGACCTAAAATACTCATTAAATGTCAGCAATGAAGAGGATAATAGCTACAGAACATTAAAAGAAGAAACGAGTCTCATGTAACAGCTGGGGAAAAGTTTTCAGAAGGTTTTAACACTAGTTATCAAACACATCGATAGTTCCACCAAAAAAAAGTAATCTTAAAACATTTTAACTTTAAATCCTAGTTACACAAACTTAGAATCCAATTATGAATGTGCTACTTTCAGTAATTCATGTGTTTATCTGTTAAGTACAAGCAGATTAATGTGCTATGAAATCCAAACAGATGTGGCATAAAATACCTCAGTACTAAGAGCTTTGGAATTGAACAAAACCCTCCAAAACGTATTACAACCTCAGCACTGACAATACCCTCACAGATACCTCCTGCAATGCAGTACAGTACTTTGCACAGTAAGTTACTAGGCATGGGGTGGGAAGGGAGGCAGTACATTTCAAAGCAAAGGCTTTACTTTCTAGGTAGCTTGTAGGAAACTACACCTATTTATGGGATTCATTACTAATGGCAATAGAGTCTGGATCCCATTTCTCCTAAACTTCAGTAGTGCCTGATCCTCTGCCCTAGCAAAAAAATTCCCAAGACAGAAATTCCCAAACTAAGAAGAGTTTGATAATTCCAATTCTTTAAACAAGAACAAAAACACCCTTCAGAAGCATTGCCATGCACCATATACTAGTGCTAGTGGCCATCCACACAGAGCTGTGATGAGAAATGTTCTGAGGAAAAATAAAAAGAATTTCAAACAAACTAAAAGAGGGGCAGAATAAAGGAGCTGTGCTCACATCAAGATGTTTGATTTCCCCGCCAACATCAACAAAACCCTTTTAGGTACAACCTAATCTTATTAGAAACTGAACTGTCTTTTCTCCCCCATCTCGACCTGCAAGTGGCAGAAGAATCTTGTACTGTTTCCATTTAAAAACCCGGAAAAGAAACCCCAAGCTATTGTTCAGCAAGGAGCAATTTTGCTTTGCTGCAGCTGTGCAAATGAAAGTCACTTACTGCTGGAAAGCTTCAATTCATTAAATGAACCACTATCCTGCACAAGGACCTTCCTGCTACTATGTCTCCTGAGCATTCACTTTTGGCACTACATGAAACTGTGAACCTCACCCATACCTTTCTAATAAAGCTTTTTAGTGTATCATGTTATTGCCATTTCTACTCTGAAGGTGACCACAATGTTACTCATCACTGACAACATTCACACAGTGAACAATCAGGAATTTATCAGGATTTACACTGATCAGCATGTCAACGACGGCATTCACTTTTACTGTTTCCGCTAAGATTACATGTTCAAAACTGTGTTTGTACTTCTATATCCCAAATCCTGCAAGTTCACAGCTGCCATTAACCCTGCTTTGACATAATCTTGGGCAATAAAGCTACTAAAAATACATCAAGGGCTTGCAAGGATACGCCATCTCCAACACCAGATTTCCCACACAAATCTCAGTCACATACAGGCAGCTGTAGTCACACATTTAACTACTTAGAGGTCCAAACACCGGGACAGCTACTTTGCTAAGACACAAAGTAGTTACTCAGGGCTATGTAACTTTCCATTCTGCTCCCCTCCCTTTACCTAAGATTTCTGGTTGGCTTTATTAAAATAGAAAAATCCACAAGAATTAACAGAAACAAATGAACTGCAGGACGTTGCCTTCTCAAGCCATTAAGGACAATAACACAGAAAGATATATGAATCTACCATGGGTCTCTTTCTTTCTCCCACCTGCTATTAGTCCTACCACCTCTGCAGTCATAAACTGCTATCATGATCAATTGGAAATCAGAGCTCGTTTGTTCCATGAAGCCACTTCCTGGAGCAATCAGGCTCCAGTTAAGTGTGAGGGACCATCACCCACCCAGCAGAAGAGCAAAGCTTGCTGCAGCAGCTGCCAACACGCTCCTCCGCCTCAAAAACCAAAACCTGGACAGACTTCCATTGGCTACCAGGCTTGCTGCAGGCTGTTCCTTTAGAGATGGTGTTATATGTTAATCACAGTGATCACAGATATGATAGGTACCATAACCTTTTTTTTTTTGGTCCTTTCTACTAGCCTGCAAGCCCTTCTGGCCCAGTCAGTTGTAAAGTTCAATGCAAGGCAGAAAAATGGCAGTATTGCTAAAAGCAGACTTGAACAAAGATCCTTATCACATCTTACTACTTTACCCTCCACAAATCCTAACACAGATCTAACCTGCCTTATCTACAGCGCCATGCCCTTGTTTTGCCAACTTGATCAAGCTACTTTGAAAATTAAGTTTTAAAAATCTATATAAAAAGCAGAATCATAGTATGTCTTGAAAGTAACCTCTGGAGATCATCTACCAGCACAGAAGAGCTAGAACTTCAAATTTATACTTTTATCAGGCTGCTCTGGACATTATCCAGTTGAATGTCTCCATGGATGGACGCTCTGCAGGTCATCCAAGCTCTCAGGGCAGCAGTTACCCACTCCTATGTATCAAGACATGCCCTTCATATCCTACTGAAATTTCTATCCTTAAGTCTTGTGATCATTGACTCATCTTTTCATCATATAACTCTGATGTGAAAACAACTCCAGCATGCCTATGACCTTTTGCTTTACATGGTTAAATACAGCAACTGCATTTTCCCTCAGCCTTCTCTTCCTCAGGTTGCAAACCCAGTCCCCCCTCCACCAGGTGCTCCAGCCTCAACCACTAAGTAATCCAATGCTGGACTCCCTCCAGTTTCTCTCTCACCGAGGGCAGATATGCACATGATCTACTGGGTAGCAACACAGCTGGAGGTTCAAAGCGGCCCCAGATAGGAACAGCTCCCTCCCTGTACCTGCTGGCCAAGTTCTTTCTAGTGAAGCCCAGTAAGTAATTAGCCTTGAGGGCAAGAGAGGCACACTGCTGATTCCTGGTCAGCTTCTCATTCATCAGCAGCCCCAGAAACTCTTTGGCAAGAGCTGTGGCCCAGGCAGCAGCTCCCAGCATCAACAGCAGAGGAATCATTTTTATTTTATGCACATACAAGCACAGGGCCACACACATTTAGAAAGCTGGGCAGTTTCACGACAGTGAGATCACAATGAGAAATACAATGCCTACTGTTCCTTCTTATTTCACAACAATCAAAACACCAGACTGGAGCCAGGTCAGGCTTCATTCAGCAGACTAAGGTACAAGGTAAACATGTGCATGGGCACAGACTACTATGATGGGAAATACACATTAGCCATAGTTTGTAGTTGAAAGAGTAAATACCAGGTCAAGACTTTTTCCTAAGATCTATAGCAAAAAAACCCGAAAACAACAAATTGGTATAATGTCAGTATAATTAAGTAATGGGAGGTTATTAGAGGTGGTTTTCAGGATTTTTTTAAACACTCGAAATCAATAATTGCAGTGAATGGGCTTTTCAGCAGCACTGTGGAATTAATGATTGCCCTTTAAGTGTATACAGATGAGCATATATACAATATTTGCTTTGCTCACAACACAAGTTACCATTAACTTGAAGTATATTTTCTGCAAGTCACCATTGTAGCATTAGTCTACAATATCCAACTGAGAATGATTAATAGGCATCCCGTCTGTTCATATACCAAGCAGCATTTACCCAACAACAACAGTTACAATATGTGCCACAGCTATGAGGTTTATTTTAGTATCAAACTCTTACAGACAATCAATTTGGACAGAAAAAGACCCAAGAATTAGTTTTTAATCACTCAGATGGCAAAAGAAAGCATCTAAAATTAAGAAGAAATGGATCATTATTAATTATAAGCTTGGTACACCAAGATCATTATCTCTTCACACATAAATCAAAGAAAAATGTAGGCCTTAAACCTTACAAAAATAAACAGTCAAAGTAACAGTACTATGTAAACAGCCGGTTGGGCAGCAGTTCTCCATGATGATCAGATTCAACACCAGTAATGGATCTTTCTCACAGTTCGATGCAGTCAGCTCCAGTCTCTTGGAGGAGTTCTCACCCAAAGGCTTTGTAAAATTTATAGCAGAAGCAAGCTGCTATTCACTGTTGGCTGATAAACTAGAGTGTTCTTTATGCTGCATAGAACCAACGAGTCTTCCAGCTCACAAAATCAGGCTCACTGCCATGTGCTTGGCATGTTCCTTGAGCTCTCACATCAGAGCCTACTTACATCAAGGCAAGCTTAAGTTACATTTTAAAATGCATCCAGCAATTCTGGTTAGTTTCGATTTCATTTTCTGTGACTTAGTTCTTAAAATTCAACTATTAATTCACCCTAATTAAAGGTCATACCAATAAGTGTAGCTGTTTATGATATTTATTTCATATAAAATTCAAGTTTATGTATTGGCAGTGTATGCCTCCCATCACCAGGTCACCACAAATTTCTCAGCATCACCTTCAAATTCTTCTAAGGCAGTGAATGGTGATATTTAAGAGATGTGCTAAGACTACCATGGTTTTGCCACAGAACAAACTTGCACAGATGAACAGTACTAAGAAAACTCCACTAATTATTTGGTAAATACAAACAGCTTGTAGAAACTGCTCAGTGATTTACATCTGCAGTCATATATTTTAAAGAGAATTTGGGATCTAAAAAGAATACGGTATTTCAAGCACACACCCACCCTCAAGACTTCATGTATTATTGAGATAATCTGCTTGGAAAAGCTATAGTAAGGGAAGTTTTGAACAGTGAATTAAAGGATGCCCCTAACAAGCAGAATAACCTGAAAAATAAATGCTACATATTTTTGAAAGTACCACAAAGTATAAACTGCTATTTTCACCTCTGCATGTAAAATACAGCCCTACCCTAAAATAGTTAATATTTTCTTCACTCGGTGTTTAAAGAAATCAGAAAACTTACAGTTATCATCACTGCATCACCCCCAAAATTTCCAGATTGTTTTATTTAAGGGCCCCTACTGCTACTACATATACACTTAAGTGAATAATACAGCTAGGCATGGAAGATGATGTCCATTCACACAAAATTGACTCAATTTCTAGATCAACATCCATTACCAAATGGGTGCTCATATTCTTTTGGGGCTCTGCAGTGCATTCAACAAACAACTTTAAACATCTTCTTCGGAACATTTTTCAACAACAGTGGAAGATGACCTGGTCTGCAAACAAGCACCTCTCAACTGAAGAGGTTTGCCCACTTCCATCAATTCAGTCTTCCAGCAACCACTACTTGATATATGATTACCTTTGTGTCTATGCATGATTGTTAGGAATTCCCACCACAGCAGCCTCCTCATCCTCCAACCTCAACACAGCATAGCTAGTTGTTCAGACACATAGTGAAATTATCAGGCTGAAAAACAGCCCAAGAGGAAGAGTTTTTTGTTCAGCTGGATCAGTTCCTTGATCTATTTTGCCACACAGCAGCTGGCAAGGAGGAGTAACAGGTAAGAGAGACTGCTAAAGCAAGGTGGCTGCTAAACATGACACTATCATGTGATGTCTAGAAAGATAAATACTTAGAATTGCTCTGAAAGTTCAAGACTTTGTCAACCAAGTATCTTTCACTGACACTACAGTCACTATTGCTGTATCTTCATACAAGAATCCTTGTAATGGAGCAATGAATACCTCTTTAAATGGAGCTCATCTTTCCATAAGGTTGGCCTGATATGCCCTTATGAAATTTAAATGTGAATTTCCATCTCCATTTAAACAAGGGAATTACCAAACATTTAAGAACCAGATTGCAGACTCAAATCAAAGTTAAAATTGTGTTTCAAAATCCATGTCCAAACTCTGGTGAATTTCACAGCAGGCAAACACCATCGGTAAAATCAACTGGATTTTTAAAGAGCTTTCAAAAACCGAAAGATCCTTCCATAACGTAGAAGGGTTTCTGCAGGTTTTAAACTAAGTTTTGAGTTGTTTTTTTTAAAGGAAATATTTACAGCAATAAAATAATTAGTCTTTATTAAAAAAGAACTTAGGGCAAAAACTAGACTAGTCTAATTTTCAAAGTGAAACAGCAATGAATATTATGTCTATTAAAAATACATACACACAGAGCACTTTTTTCCTAAGGTGAGTGGGTGGGAAATGAAGTTTCAGAAATAGCACACAGTACTTTTGAACAGACTATTGAGGAGGACATTCATATTTGTCCAGAATACTGGATCAATCCTCAGAAGTGAGGAGCTGAGCATGTACTCTCCATGCATCTTTTAAGTAAGTATTCAAACAATTTAGCTAGTTAAGGAAGGATGAAAGAGAAACAAAGGCTCCACATATACAGTGAATAAATAACCAGGTAGCATTATAACCTCAAATACTATTCCATTTGCTCGTGGTTTAAAAGAACAACCAAAACATGACATAATGACATAAACATATCAAAGTCAGGTAAGTAGCAGGCAGAAAATAGATTCAGTTGTTAAAATCCCCAAACAGTTATCTATTCCTTAATATTTACACAACAGTTCACCAATGTAGCAAGTTCACCTACAGCCTTTGCAGAGGAGGCTATGCCTGCACACCTACAAAGCCAGCAAAGACCTCTGGCCCTGAAGAGCTGGGTTAAAAGGTAAAACAAAAGCCACATGCAAAAGGCAACTTCTGCCTAGAACTAGTAGCCCAAAGCTACAGGACTCAGAACCATAGCAGATCATTTTAGCAACATTTCTGATATACAAGTCTCCATGAAGTGTATGGTAGCCCACAAAACCATTCAACATTTGTACGAGTCAAAAAACCTCAGGACCTTCTGCACTGAAAGACATCATTAAAATTACTTTTTCAGAACGATGACAAAACTTTGTATACCCTCTGCAACTCTGGATTTGTCTCATTCAGCAAATGTTTCTCTCTCCTTTCTCCTACCATACTTTTGCCCAGCTGGCCATGAAAATTGTCAAGATCTGCAAGGGAACCTGCAATTTGTCTGGTCCTCACAGTGGCACCACATGTTCTGCACAACTCCACCATGTGCATCCTGCTATCAAACCGGTCTACACTGTACATCTTTGAATCAACTGGGGGGAAGAGACAAGATGGCTGTCCTTACAGCCCAAGATCAGAGCATGGGACTGATTGAAATTCAACATTGTTCCTAACTATTAGTAGGAGACTTGAGAGCGTCCCTTCATTATATGCAAGGAATACTCAAGTAAGTCAGTGAACTCACTTTGACAGCATCCCTAACTAGGTTTGGTACAGTTTGTCTTGACATGAGTTTGATCAATTCCCAAGTTATTTAAAATACTGATAACCCTATAAAGATACAAGATGTATGCAGCCCTACAAGAGCATTTGTTGGCACCTCCAGGTGCGACCAGGTCTCACCTGTGGGACCATGACTAGTTAAGTCTCCACACCTGTAAGTAAAACCCAGCTGCAAGAGTGAGGTTGCTCAATTACACATGTACAAGCCCTAGGGCAAGCCATATTTTCCTTCCCTCAAGGGCCATAACACCCTTTGTGCTTATATTATCAGATAGGCCAAAGCACATAGGATTGTTCAATTGTCTGAAAGGTTTCAGCAAGCCTGTTCTGTATAGCACCAAAAGTGAAAACACACTTTACACTCAAAACCACTGTTGTAGTTGGGAGGGTGGGGAACAAATATTCAAGTGGGATTTGTATGTTATTAGTGGCAACCTGGTCAAAGGCTACTGATGGAACCACTCCAGACCAAAAGGCATAAAGACTTTCGGAGAAAAGCTGGATGCTGTTAGCAACACAGGGTAACCAAAGAGCAAAATAAATTCTCAGCGACTTCTTTTGCAAAAATTAAGAGGCAAAAACCCCAAAGATGCTGCTGGACTGCCCCAAGCCCCTATATCTGCAACAGCTACATATATTTTTTGTTTTAAGAGCATCTTTAAAAGCAAGGTCATGGAAGTTGACCACAGAGGTGGCTCACTCGCGGGGCTGTATTCCCACCTCCTCGACCGCGGACCCTTCTTTCCCTGAAGGCTGAGCGAGCTCCCGGGCTGGAAGGAGACGCAGCCCGGCCCGCCCGGGTGCCCCTGCTCCGAGGAGGAGGAGCCCCGCGCCGAGCCTCCTGCCCCTCCTGCCACACCAACAAAGAGGCCCCCGCCATTATCCACCGAGACACCTCCAGCCCCCGCCCCCAGCAGACACGAAAGGTCACCGGAGCGGAGACCTCCGCACCGCCGCCCGCCCCCGGGCAAGGGCACGATCCGCCCCCGACTCCCTCTTCGCCCACTGCCCGCCGAAACGTAAACAAAGCCGCTGGGCCCGGCCCCCGCGACGCAGCCCCTCGCTCGCGTACCGTGCCGTGCTGAACCCTGCTCCAGCTCGGCCCCAGTCCCTCCACCGCCTACCGCCGGTCCAGCGGAACCACGACCCCCTCCCCCCAGCACCGCACTCACCGCCACCTCCTGCCTCGGCCGCTGAGTAATGAGCCGGGGCCGGGCCGCGCACACGCACCGCGCTCCACCCGCCCGCCGCGGCTGCGGCTGCCCGCCCCTCCGCTGGCTCCGCCCCCGGGCTCAGCCGGTCCTTCCCCGCCACGGGCTGCATCTCTCTCTGGCCCCAGCACCACTCGGACTGCTCCGCATCTCTGCTCCAGAGCAGTTCTGTTGCTGAATTGTGCCCCTTAGCCAGGCCCAGGCTCCTGCCGGGGCTTTCCTAAAAAGCTGCACTTTTGAGGTCCTCACCTTCGTGGTGCTCTGGCACCCAACAGCCGAACTCTAGCATCAAGGGTTATTCTGCACCTAGAGATCTTTCACAGCCTTGACGGCCCCAGGCTTCCCGTTGCTTGCCTGGCATGGCTGCATTTTATCTCGTTGTTGGGTGTCTGGAGTGCCATAACGTTTTCTGTTTCTGTATCTGTTCTGGCACTGCTTTTCTGCTAAATCGTCAGTTCCTCTTTGTGGGATTTCATTACTATTGCCTTTTGCTCTTGGCATCTGACATGCATACTCTCTCCTTGTTTTTTCAGTATTTTATTTGGTATGTTGTCTTTTTTTTCTTCTTTTTTTTTTTTCTTTTTTCACCAGGAATGTCCCTGCTTGGAGACGAAAGTCTGCCCCTCAGCACCTTGAAGCCATGTCAATATGGTTGAAGCAAGCCATTGTATGTTTTTACTGCAATAATACAAACAGGCCTCATGAACAGTATTTAAAAGTATTTAAAATAGGCCAGTTCAGGCACAGGGCACTGTGAAAATGAACCTTTCATATTCAGTTGATTGTCAAACTTGTGAGTTGCCTATACCACATTTTTGAAGATGCCAAAGATTACACTGATATTATTGCTGCTAGCAGCTTTTATCCACCTGTAATAAGTGTGGACTTTTTTACTCATAAAGCTGATGCTTCAGAATATTCCAGTTTTGCCCCCTATCTTGGTGTTTAAAGCTTCATTTCCATAAAGCTGTCCATATACTACTCATGCCATTTTAGTAAGATCTTGGCACTGTCTGCCCTTAAAATTCTCAATTTAAGCAAGCCCATTTTCCCTTCATATGTTAGAAGTGGTTCTTTTACAGATCCCCACAGACAGATAAATGACACATCCTTTATAGATTATTTTAATAGATTATTTAAAAAATAAAAACAACCAAAAGTGTAGCTCAGACTCCATCCCCAGTCCACTTTAGATTCCATTGGGCTCTTAAGTGTGTACCTAAGACACACCTCCCACCTCTGATTATTTCCCTGGGACAGTCCCGGAACTGAATTAGCCAGTTTTTAGCTTTGAGGCTTTTCCTCATAGCAGTATGTTAGATCACAATGCAACATTACATTCCCTCTCATGTTTATGCATGCCAAAGGCAAACCCAGTTAGCAGAAGGAGCAATCCCCAAAACATGCAAAATTTAACCATCATATTAATCTTCACCAGCAGATTAAACTAGACCTGCTGATTTTGGCTGATACAGGTCATGTACCTCCAGATGTTTCTATTGGCAACAATAATTCTATCCAGTGTTATCTTCTACTCTTCTCTGCACAGCAAGAAACAGGTGGTGTGACATCATGTTCAGCCAGTTCGGTTATATGCGACAAGACCACATGGCCTTACAGATCACCGATGTTACTCCTGATCTTTTTCACAGAGTTGTCATTCCTGATCAACCCATTTGAAGTTACTTGCATGGAGATTTGCAAGTGAAGGACAACATCCCCTGTACACCATAAAATGGTGTTTTGCTTAGGATCCAGATTTGTCACATTTCTTCTCCAGAACACTTTTAAAGAGATTTATTTCTAAGTGACTTTTAAAAAACTAGTCCTGACAGCCTTGCATGCCACCAACATCTATTGCCATCTTGCACACAGAGCTGATAAATAACAGCAACAGAAATAATGATTGAGAAATTATACAAAAAGGTGTTGCAAAGCATGATGAAGGAGCATTATGTATTTTAATAGGAGGTCCAAAATTTGTAAAGATTTTAGGAAGGAAAAGCGTGAAAGGAAGATAGGAATTTCATACCATAAATTTACTACTTACAAGAATAATGAAAGTTCCTGTACACTATGCGAAATTTACAAGACAATGAAACAACACCTCTCAAACTAAGGGCAAAGGCCTCTTTGATTTTGTCTGTAGTATTATTTTCAGAACCAAGTCCCTTTATAAGAATACAAAACTTGGAGAATGTCACTGAGGATTGCTGCAGTATTGCTTTCGAAACTGTGTTGCACAATTATTTTCTAACCAGCATATTGGCTATACTCATAACATTGCATGTATCTGTTTGCTGGATTGTCCTGACTGACACACAAGAAAATAAAAAACTGAAGGCCTAATATCAATGAAAGTAAGGAGGTGTTTTGCAATGGACTTTGGCAAAAACAGCTTTTTTCTCTGGACCTCTTAACAGATCAGAAGGATACAGTAGAGACCAAGAGTATGGATGCATTACAACAGAACACATAGAAAAGTAGGATCAGTAGCAGCAGAAGAAAAAAAGTCGTTTTGCAGAACAATATAAAAAGAGAAATCCACACAAGGTAGTGTGGTCAACTGGGAGGGGCCAAGGTCTTTGCAGCAAGGGCTTTCAGACCATGGCCCTGCTGATGCTACAGAACAACACAAGTTGACAGGATTTTTGGGAACAGGTTTGACAATAAAGGTGCATGGTGGCCCCTGAGAAAGTCTGAAAGCTTGTACAGGTCTGTTTGGCAAAATAATGGGAATCTCTATACTCAGAACTTGAATTTTCCTTTCAAAATAAACATGAAATGTTGTATATAACCTGTTGAGCAGTTCTACATAATGATAGAAACTCCAAAATTATGTTAATGAACAATCTGGAACATGAAAATCATCCTCTGCTTATATGTAAATGTTAATCATTCTCTTACCTCCTCAGTTTCAGTGTCCATGTAGCATTAATCATAGATTTGGACTGGTGTTTTTAAATAAGCAGTTGCTGAATGTTCAAAAAGTTTTATTTTAGAAGTGCCAGTGAAATTGGAATCATGTCCAAATAAAAAGCAAGTAGTTTTGTCAGTTTTTAATATTTCCATTAAGTTCTTATCAATTACCACTCTCTGGGTAGTAAACATGGTTTTAACATTCCAACATTCGTAAACTGCAAAGCAGGCTAAAATCTTTGGAGTCAAGGAAAGGGATCTGAATATCTAACCCAAATTTTGATGTACAAAAATAAAAATTTCAAAAATTAGAATCTATAACATAAAATAAGGCCCAATTATATATGGAGTAGTCATTATTTTCCTACAAAATATCAATATTAGAGAATAATGATTTATTTTTAGAACAAAATGGATTACCATAATAGACATGGTAACTCAATACATTTCAGCTGAGCGGGCCTGTAGATAGATAGAAGGTGCTAACTACTTACACCACAAAAGCTGTTTCTCAAGTAAATATCTGATTATGTCTAGAATCATTTTTAAACAAGCTGAAAATAAAAGCAAGATATTCTAGGCATGTGTATTAACTACAAGACATCAACCTTTAGACAAAGAATTTCATGTACTGGTTTTAAAAAAAAACTGGTTTCTTTAAGCATTCAAATATCTTTTTTTTGCAAGAATAGACCATTTGACCTTTCTTAAGCAATCTTCAAGAGATTGCACTGCCAAAAACTGAATTTCGTGGGACTTCTCAGGCTGAGCCACCTGTGCAAACAAGCAGCCCTTGTAATCCTATCTTTTCTTTATTTTAGACATTTATATTAGACATTTATATTTAGACATTTATCACCATCACATAGGCAGCAGTGAAAACTGCCTTCTGGAAATTAACCAAATTAACAAACCCTCTGCTTACCTCACTAGCTGTTTCATCAAGGTCAGCAGGAATCGTGGGTACTCTGGAGGCACAGTTTTTCCAGACTAAGGTTTGGTAAGCCACAGCCAGGATCAATATCCATGTCCCCTTATGAAAACACATTGATAAATATTGTTTGCTAAGGGAGATACATGTGGAAAGAAAACCCAGAGTTTGAAACAATTTAGAAAATTCCAGAAGTAAAAAAAATGTTTGTGTGAAATAAAATGTTTAGTAGTATCTTTGCTTAAGCATATTTTGACCATCGGTTGTGGCACAGAAGCTGTAAAAAAGTGAAATAGAAATTTGCTAGAAAATAATTAGAACCAAAACCCAAATTAATTGACATATTACAGTCTAAAAATGTACAAAGAGAAATGACCAAGAATCACATATTCTAACTAATGATAAATACAGCTGTTGTTAAAATTCTTCATTTTTATAATAAAATGGATTAAAAATAAGCTAATAAAAGAAAATTTTCAACAGCTAGATTTTTTATTTAATTATGTCTTGAAAAGTAGCAGCTTCAAGTAACTAGCTGGAGGGACCTGTATTCCCTCTTTGAATAGAACTAGAAACAGTCAGCAGTGGCCAAATGTTGTTTTACACTTGAATTCTGACTGTTAGCAAATAAAAGTGAACTGGGGTAAATATTTGTTTTTGAAGTAGTAAACAAATTAAACTGAGCACCTGCTGACTTGAGCAAATGTAACAGAAAGCAAGCAGCCACCATGGGGCACCATGCCACAGGTTATAAACGTGAGGGTAGGGCGATGTTCATGGCTAAGCGATACTGAAGCTCTCTAAAAATGACATTTCTGTATGTCCAGTAAAGAAACTGTTCTCTGAAACGGCATTAAAACTATTAGCCCCTTCTTTTCTGATCCTGAAACGTTCTTTCCAAGCTGCCGTAATTCCAGGTACCACCAATTTATATTAATAGGTATCCCAAGTAAATACGCAGCAAAGTATGTACAAACATTGGACATACTCAGCCAACTGGAAATTGTTTGTATAGTTTAGCTATTAGAAAACAGTGCTTATGGTATCACATGCCTCATAATTCCTGTACACAGAAAAGGGTGTTCTTTTTTTATACTATTACTTAATTGAAATTTTTCAAAGGCAAATTTAGAAGGTCTTGGGGTTTGTTATTATCTGAGGACAACATTAGACAGTGGGTTCACTGGGCTGGAACATGGCAGCATATTCTACCTAAGTCACAACCAAGTTGTTACGGTTTCTTTATTGGTGAGAGATTGATTGTTAATGTGTACAGCTTTCAGCTGTGGGGTTTAGTTCAGCAATCTGCCAAGCACACTTCTGATTTATATCTCTACCCCTCTCCTGTCTTTCTAAATTACATACTGGCATGCCTTGATATCCCTCCCTGCATCCTCATAAATGAAGACTTTGTATTTGGCTTTCAAAGAATAATTGCAGTGAAAAAGGCATTTCCACGATTCAGAACAAGGCCAAAGGGACTTTTTTGTCAGCTGTTTCTCCCTTGTCACTATAGGTGATCATAGTTGGAAAAGCCCCTGCACCATTCTCTGTTCATGGTTTCTGCTACATAGGACCCATGGGATCATACAAAGTTGGCCAAAATTTAGTGATCTTACACTGACCACCACCACTGATGACTGGTGCTGAACTCAGAAGATATGGAGCACAAACTTTTAGTGACATTCTCTCCAACCAGCGTTCAATGTTCTTCAGCCCTGGACTTGCTCAAAGCATCTTTCTGGTTTAAAAAAAAAAACAAACAACTCACAGGAGTGCAACAATTCTTGTCAGAGTATTAAAATTTCAAATCCTAAACAGTAACACCTCCTCCATGCTTAATAAAGGGTCATACATTATCTCTGAAAAAAGCTAGAAAATAACTGCATTTCAAATGAAATTGGTCAACAACAGTTATCTGATGTCTTATCTAAATGCCAGTTGAATCAAGCATTCCATATAGTGATCCCGATACAAAACCCAATAATTGAAAAACAACTAAATGTGGGGACTATGAGCTAAATGGCAGGTAGAGGAATATAGACAATTTAGCTTTATCACCTTTGACATGGTATTTTACAATGAACTGACAAAAACATTCTGAAGATAATTAATAGTGTGCATTATGCCTATACTGCATAATACCACGACTTAGTACTAAGCAAACTACAGTAGGAAGGATGAGGAAGATAACTGCAATAGCAACTGATTCCTCTTGGGTGAAACTGTCCCTCTTTGTGCTAGTCTGGTGCCCACACACATCTCTGCATTGTGGGATACTCTCCTATGGCCACTTATCATAGAATCATAGAATGTGTTAGGTTGGAAGGGACTTTTAAACTTTATGTATACTGAGCACAGGAATGATGCATAGAAGAGATGGTTAGGTCCTGTTATATGACTCAAGCTGACTTGAAACAAAAAAGAGACTCCCTGATGTTTTCTGGAAGCTCAAGTGATCTCCTTTTAGCTCTGGCAGCTCAAGCAGTTTACCAGACACTCTATGGGACTCTGAACTAAAACCAGTTAAAGCTTAAGAGAAGTATTGTGAGTTTTCTCTGTTTAGCAGCAACCCAATGCCTGACCTGTGGCTGTAATTTTGACAGCCTGCTTGTACCACCGTTGGCTGAGAAGTAAATAATAATCCTCACCTTTATGTAAACTTTAAGAGCTTCCCACACTTCAGACTCTGTGGGATGAAAAGGCATTAATGTCAGAGAATAATTGGATTCTAACTCCTGCCAGTTCTCAGAAAGCTGGACGGAACATAAGGGAGATCCTAAGCCTCCATCCAGCAGTTCCTTCACTGGGATAAATAGTCTTTCATCTTGTTAACCTTCTTTCATAGTGATCTAGTTACATAAACTTTGCCACATTTATATACGTGTCATCTGTACACAGTAAGGACTCAATAGGTGAATAGAATTACTGCAACTGAAGCTCTCATACTTTCAGGTTTGGGTTTATGGGTCTGAAATACTATTTTTGATCAGAAAAATATAATGTAAGTAATTTTATGTAATGGCTGTTTAGATAGGGAACAAACCAAGGGTGAGAATTTTATTTCACAAATCTGGAACCATTGCTTACACTAATAGCACTACCACAGGTTTGCATTGGGCCCATGTTTTCATAAGGATTGAGTCTTTTCTTAAGGCAACAGAGCATAAAGTATTTAGGAATTTTGATTAGTTAATCATATCAACATTTCTACCTGATTTAATGAGAGCATATGCACACAACACATTATTTCTAGCAAAATGATTCAACAAACCACATGCCCTATTAGCTTCACAAACAGCATTATATACACATCTACTTAGATCAAATCTGGTAGCTACACCGCTATAAATAACTTCCTATCTCCTCCCCTCTTATTACCTGGGGAAGGAACAGCCACACGCTTGTGTGTTGCTTTTCTCCTCATAGTATGACTGCATTGGACAAAGAGGCTGAATACACTCCAAGGTACATCAATGCTTAGTTTCTTTATCATCAAGAGCCTTTTGCTGATCTGAATGGGTTTTGGATCTGCGATTACAAAAAGTAAAGTGTCAGTCCCAGTGATTGCAGGAAAAGGGTAAACAAATAAAATTGCACAGTGGTAAGATTTATCAGTAGATGTTGATTTGCTGATTCTAAAATGTTCTATTTGAGACATCTCAGATGTGACACTTTACCTAGTTTATTCCTGCCTGCATTCCTGACAGACTGCCTTTCAGATCAGATTTATGACTTCTGGACCAAGACCAAGTTTAGAGAAAAACAGATGTATTTTGTTGCTATAAAGGGACCAAAGAAAAAAAAAAGGGGGTACAAAAAGATGGGTGATGCGTCCAGTGTGAGAATTCAGCAAAATGGATGTTTTAAGTGACATTTAGGATCAGGAAATACTGCATTAGTCAGTGTCAGAATAGAGTGATTTGCAGCAATTGAGGTGATGAAAGCCTGAATAAATTTTGTTTAAAGATAGATAAAGAAGTCTATAGCGTGTAAATTTTATTCAAAAGCACATGTCAGATCCAGAAACAGTGGAAGGGTTGTCCTAAGAAGACCAAACTGAATGTGAAACCCAAAATGTGGTCTAGGGTAACAGTGGCATCATTCACAGTGACTAAGAAAGGAAAAAGGAGTGAAAAAAATATGGAAATAAGAGAGAGGCTCTTTGGCCATATTGAACTTAAGTGACTAGTTGTATGAAGATAAGTAAAGAGAGACAATCCAGGGTTTTCAGTTGAACCTGGTGAGAGAAACCTACAGTGAAGACAGCTGTGAGGCACTGGTATAAAGACTGTAGCTGAAATTGTATTTGTAAGTCACTTTGCTCAGAGGAAAATCATAGGGAGAAAGAGCAAACAAGTGCAGCTTTGTAGAATGCTTATACAAAGCCAGAGAGAGAACCTGAAGGATCCTCCAACTACTCCCAGAAGAGCACTTATGCAGGACAAGAATCATGAGTGGGGACAGTCTTACAGTCCAGGGAGGATCAAGAAATAAAGAACAACGTGGCTAAGTGTCAGCTGATAAATTAAGCAGTATGAGGATCTAAAGTAACGATGATTTCAGCTTCTGATTAATTTTGACTTGTGTCTACCATAGACATGGACAGCAAAAGAGATGGTTGCCCAATATGAGAACTTTCTTGTTGCAGTTTCTGGCCTTTTGTGTGATACTTTATTTTCTGTTGTGTCATTCACATTTTTGATGGTCATCTCTACAAATAAAATGCTGGATTCTCTGTCTGAATGCTAACATCAAAAAGGTGGATATTTACCATTGCAATACATAATACATTCCGATAATTTATTCTGATTTTTAAAACTATTTTCTACCACTTAGAAGTAAATTAATTAGTTCAGACTTTTTGGGGGCAGAGGGACATCTATTTAGCTCAAAGCCAGAAGAAAGCTATTTCGAAGAGGGAAGGAATACAATACAATGTCAAGAAAAACAGGACCGTGAAGACTAGAGGAACAATTACTGTCAGTAGCTTATCAAATAATTCCAATAAAACTTTACTTTGCTTTGCTAAGGTTTCCTTTTTTATCACTTTCTTATGTCAGCTCACAGTTGCTGCTGTCCTGCAGCATCCCATGAGTTCTTTTTGTCCTGCTCTGAGCACAGCTGCAGCCTGCAATAATTAATCAGAATTTTTCCATTTAAGCAATATTTAAAAACCAGTCAAATTCCCTTCTTTCAGTTGTTTTTTCTTCCAGACACACCCATCAGAATCTTATCCACATTGTTTTTTGAGTCTGAAGGATTTTGCTGCTCATAAAAGACACACTCACCCCCATAGACCATCAATCTCTGCTTTGGTGTACTGCTTCTCCCTGGATTGGTGGGAGGCTGAAAGTGACATCAGTCTACGGGGCTTTAGATCTAATGCTCCCGTGTGCGTCAGGTAATCCAATTGAGTTCTTATATGTCGACAGACCCAGAGATTTAGATTGAGCCACTTCCTAAAAGCTGACTCTTATTACCTGGTGGGTGAACTACCAAAAAAAAAAAAAAAAAAAAAGGCATAAAAAACAAAACAGGGGGGTAGAGGGGAGAAAAAAGAAAAGGATGGAGTGTAAATAACCTCAGCAGAAGCAGAGATGACGTTGCCCTCAACTTCAAACCAGGAGCTGCTAGGCTTGGCTTGCAAGCAAGAGAAGGAACCTTACTGTTTACTTGCTTAGCCACTTTGCCAGACCACACAGTGCTTAGTTACAAGATATAAACAAAGCAGTGAAAAGAGAGAAAAGAAGAAAGAGAAAGAAAGGGAGAGAGAAGACAGAAGGAAAGAAAGAAAAAGAAAAAAAACACCCCAAGAAACAGAAATCCAAGCAAGTCCTGAGTGTATTTAGTGTGACTTTTACAACTATGATGAACTAAATCTCTATTGAGCAAAAATATAGATTTCAGACTATTCTGGATGCAGCATCTGTCCAACTTGTACAGGTAGGTTCTTACTTATTTCTCTTAATCTCATTATCAATTAAATAAGTATTAAAGCATTCATCTTCATGGCTTTGTATTGCAGTATGTAATATTTACCTTGTTGTTTAGGTTGTGGTTTTTTATATTAAAGCTCATTTAATTTCTCTCAAGTCATTAGCTGATTCTGGTTA
Source organism: Hypotaenidia okinawae (assembly GCA_027925045.1). Classification (NCBI taxonomy): domain Eukaryota; kingdom Metazoa; phylum Chordata; class Aves; order Gruiformes; family Rallidae; genus Hypotaenidia; species Hypotaenidia okinawae. Next base: position 19,884,097 of record BSDF01000008.1, on the reverse strand, counting down.
GAAGGCTGCTTGCTTATATGAAAAGTTACAATATAGAGTTGGTCGGATTATGGTCCAGAATGTCAGTTCTTGGTCCCTCCAGTCTTCTTCTGGAATTAGAAACTTTCATCTATGACAGAATTTCACTGATAAAAATTCAGTATACTTCAGTCTATATTTATTTTCTATTGAAGGCAAAGGAATAGAAGGCAGTAATTGTTACTGCTGTCATGGTATGAATTTGTCTCCATTTGTGTAACATCATTGGCATGATTCTGGAAAACATGTTTAGATATGTTATTTATTCATGGATTTATACTGGGTACTATTATTTAGGAAACATCTCTGAACTCCAAGCACCAGAAAGACATGTCTCTAATGATTACAACCTGGAACTAAAAACTTTCAACTAAGAAACTGGTTTCCTAATTTCTTCTCTACTGCTCTCTGATGTGTCTTTACACAAGTCCCTACATTACAGTTTGCAGTTTCTAAAATAAAAGCAGCCTTATTTTATGGAAGTTTTGCCACATGCTTCCTAAAAGTTACTGATTTATATTCTTTAATGGAAATTCCAGAGGAATACAAATAATGGTAATTTACTATTTACATCTAAAGTGGATCACTAATGATAGAAAACCGCATCATCTGCAGTAATGTGGTAAAGGAAGACACAGAGACTTTCTCTGGTGATAGAGTCAATCAGTACTAGAATCAAGATCAGAATCTCTGGATATGTCTGTACTGCCAACAAAGGTAGAACTCTGACCCTTTCAGACCCCTTATTATACCCATTTAACATATTAACTACAGCAAGCCACAGGAGCATTGACTACTAGCAGAATCAGTTGCTTGAGAAGCAAGGGAGATACTTTGGGAAGCTGGACAGTATAAAGTCTTAGCTCTTCATCTTTAATTTGGGATTTGATTTTTCTTTAGCATCTGAAAGACCTAGAGCTTGCTCACATTTTTTTATATGTGTTGCAGTGCTACCTTTTAACCCCAGCATCAGCATGTCATTTGACTCTTCACTTCCAGTTCATATGTCTGGAATGAGGCTGCCTCCTTGCAGAGAATTACATAATGTCTAAAAGAGGACATAAGCCAAACGTAAAAGAGAAATACTACTATGGTGCTAGAGTTCTACCAGCATACTATTTCTGTCACTACAGCAGCAGACATGTCTTTGAAGCTTCAATCTTTGAAGCACTAGAATATAGATTATGTATTAGATATACTAGATTCAGTTTTGGGCCACCTGTCCATGATGGTGTCTTGTAATGAGGTTTTAATGAAAGGTGCATGAAAAAAGTAAAAGAGTGGCAGCAGTTCACTATCATAGATATTCTATGAGGTCCTTGGGGTTTGACGTCTGCCAGGGTGGAGGTGATAGGTAAAGCTTAGGAAGAACAAACACAGCAGCACAGTCTTTTAAATGCAGTTATCCAATGAGATGTTTTTATACATTTCTGCTGATAGAATACCTATTTGCAAACTGCCCACAGACTGTAATATTCTCCTCAGAAACTGAAAGGTAGGTTCCCTTTGAAGCAAAGAGGAAAACAGAATTTGGCCCTGTAAATCTGATTCAGTAGGATGCCAATCTCCACATTTTATTTTGGCATCAATAATATTTTGGGTCTTCAAGGAACAATGTCCATAGATCTTGAAATAAAGCCACATATTTTAACACTCTTACCACAACTCATGAAATTCAGAAGTGCAAAACCAACTCTACAGAAACCACATTTACACTCTCTCCTTCAAAGATTTGACTTTTTAAAGACTGGTCCGGTTTATGATTTCCTAGCAATGAAATTTTATCCCCCTCGGGTGCTAAATATTTTGTAATAGTGTGACTATTCTCCTATTGATTAAAGTACACACTTCTAGAAAGGAAATAAAGAAATATACAGTAGACGATGAGAAATTTTGTGAAATGAAGGCTGTATCATTAGAACTATAGTTTTTGTGGCACAATCTTTCTAAGGAACAAGGCAACTTGTTTACAGAGTTGGCTTCGCCTGTCTACTTTATTTGAACAGAGGTTTTTAACACTACTTTAAGTGTTTATTCAAACTATAAACCCATAAATTTCCACCCTGTATTTCAGAGAGTTGAATTTCAGACTATCTGGTGTGAAGAATACAGTACAATTCCAAAATTACAAAAACAAGTCTACAGTGAGTCAGAGTATAAAATTTGTATGTGGAACGTATGTGTATAAATCAGGTTGTGATTTCAATTAATTTTAAATTAGATCTTTCAAAAAATGTGCTCTTTTCAGTCTTTTTGAGCTTTTCACATAGCTAAATTTATGGGTATTTTATGGGCATCAGCATTGAAATTTAGTAGGTTGTACTTAAGAAATTAGCAATAATTCAGCATTTTATCCTGTTATATTTCTAGATAAAAACCATGTTGTCATGAATGACAGCACGTATCAAAAACTGGCTTTAAATATATTAAAGGGTTACTGTATGTGTCCTAAGATGCATTATATACACAAGAAGTTCAGAGTTTAATTTAGACTTTTAAAAAAAATCTAAAGTACTCCATGAGGGAATCTAATCTCCTCAGATTCTTTTCTTTTTTGTTTCTTTAAAATTTTTACAGTTATGATTAATATATTTATACTACACTTATTTTCAATACAGTTTTTTTCTGTATTTCCCCTAAGATTATCAATAACAGTAATTAGTTTGATGACAGCAACAATATTCCCTTAATTCAATTTTAAATACATTTAAATATATGTTGAGAATTTACTGTTTGAAAATTTACTTGCATTTTCAATTTTAAATGTCATAGATGGATAGTGTCTATAAATACAACATATTTAGTTGTTGTTTCTTCATAAATAATTTCTATACTGTATTTTTGATAAGCTTGATTTGTCTCATGGAAGATTACTGGTTTTGAAAAGCAGAATATAACCTGAGGTATTAAACCAGATCTAGATCTAAACTGAACAGATGCAGGCAGACCCTATCCAATGCTCCAGTTACAGACTGAAAGAATCATGTTCTTTCCTCTGTAGCAAATTGTATGTTACAGTTTTGTGAATTGTTATGAATCAGATGCAAAACTGAGAGTTTCATGGTTCTGGCTGACAGTTTGGTTCCAGCTTTCAGTGCTTCTTCAGTATCTCCTAACTATCTAATCCTAGTTCTTGTGGAGACCATCATCTCTAAAAATCTCTACATGCTGTTCCAAATTACAGGGTTTGGATTTTTCTTTTTTTTTTTAAAGAAGCAAACAACATGTAGCCTTGAGCAACAATGGCATTTGTTCCTCATTTGAAAATTGTTCATTTAAGCCTATTTACGTGCAGACACTCAAGTGGGGCAGAATTATTTCACTGATCCCTAACTGTCTGAAGAGACACAGAATCAGTTACATATATATGTACTCTACAATTTATTATGCCTTTATAAAAAGCAACCCTGTTTTACCATTTCAATTTAGAAATTATCCTGTACATCAAATATTGAATCTGTATGCATACTAAGATAATTTTCAATTTCAAAAACATCTCTACACTCACATTTAAAACTAAATAATATTTAAGTGCATGAAGGAGATAAGTTTCTTCCTGGAGTTACCTGCTGCAGAAAGCAGAGAGGTGATTCTGGCACTGGTTCAGGTTCATGCCAAACACTGTCCCTGCCACCACAACTCTGGAAAGTCAGAGGCAGTGAGACTGATGCCAGCTGCATCTGTTTCTTCTCCACCTGTGGCTATGGAAAGTCACATCAATGTAGTGGCTTGGGACAAACTGTTCATAAATTCTATGCATTTACTTTGGAATTATCACAGATTATTTCAGAACCATAGTTCAATCCAAATGTTAGCATTGGCCATATTTTTAATCCCCCTAACTGTGTATTCCAAGTTTGATAACTTGCACAGCAAGTCCTGAGTGAAGTTGCAAGAAATTTTCCTCGGGTATTTGAAATACTTCATATTAAAAAAGCATTTTTCTTGCCCTCAGTCAGTTATCACTTATGTTTTAATTTGTTTCTAGCCTTCAATGAATTTTCATTCCCTTTTGATGAGGTTACTGAACTCTTGTGTCATGGAGATGTAAAGATACAAATTAATCACTGGGCTACTCTTAAACATAGGTCACTTCAAAGCAATGTGTTACTCTAAGTTATTAATCTTTAAGAGGTGGAACCACAAAGGAAAATCAAGAGATAAGATATACAGAGTAATTGCATCTAGGTCAAAGTCCTCACCTGGGTGCATTCAGAAATTGCATTATTTGATATGTTATTTAACCCATTGTCTAGCACTTCTTGTTACGCAAAAGGATCCTGACAAAAAATGCATTTTCATTCTAAAATATCTTTAAGAATTAGCAAGTCTGTCTCACTAATCTGTCTGCTGTGGCCCCCTTTGCAGCCCTTAAAATCAATCAATTAGCACTCCAACACCCTAGGAAAATGCCACCAGTTCCCATTTTTCCTGGAATTTGATAAAGTTTAGATTTGAAAGCAGATTGCTCAACATCTTGCAGAATAGCACCTGAGGTATTCTGGCTTAGTCCCCCTCTTCCAAAAAGTTTTTTTACCTCATTCTATCTTTGGGCTACTGATACAAGAAGTTTTCCCTTTGGCTATACTGAAGTAGAATTGGATCCCCTTGGTATTGGTCTTTTATTTAAAGGAGATGCTTTTAGACCGTCAGGCAGAATCTGAGACCTGAAAGGGGCTGCTAGACATAGCTAAGAAATTGGAGTACAACAGCAGAAAGGAGTAGAAGGCTTAGAAAGATACTGTATCTAGAGAAAGCTGGCTAAAGGCCATCTTTTTACAGACATATGTATAGTTCTATTGGTGCATGTGCTTCAGTGCAGCATTGGAAGAAACAAGCCCCAATCTCTAAAGTTACTCTTGAAGGTGGCCAATGATGCTTCGACACAGCGTACTGGTTAAATTAACCAAAACTGGTATTAGCCAACTTCATATGTCTTCATGTGCAGTGGGGTTTACACCAGTTTACATGTCTTGTTATGACAACTTTTTCTGGATTTAGTGGTGCTAATGGAAGAGGATACACACCAAGCCCCCACCTTGTCAGTACAATCCTACACTCACATTCTCTTGATGGTGCTAGTGGCTGAGGTTACCAACCTCTGTAGAGGACCTACTCATGTCAAAATCAATTAGTCACCTCTAGAGGAGGTATTGTGATGGGTGCTTATTTCCAAACCATAAATAGGCATTACCTTTTACCTCAGATACAATTGTTATGTCTGTTTACAACCTTCAGTAATTTAAAAGCTGGTTAGGTTCCCAGGTAGGGAATTTACAGGCGAAGAAATGAAGCAGCAGAAAGACAAGACCTCTGCAAGAACAGCTTCCAGGCAGTAAAAATCAAAAGGCATTTCTGGTTTGACAGCAGTCTTTTCAGTTCACAGAGTGCTTGGTTCCTACCCAAGGTTAATATTTTGTTCTTCTCGTTGTGTTTATACACAAATTTTTTGCCAAAGTTCTTGTTTCCAGTTGTTCTTTAGGATGCCAAATTAAGGCAAATCTGTTCTTTATTTATGCCTTTAAGAGTAGATCAGAAACAAACCTGACCCCACATTTTCAAAACCTAAATGTGATTTCTTCCTCCTCACCATCTTATCCACTGCTGTATCCTACAATCTCCCAAAGCAGCAAAAGTAAAGATGAAGGTTGACAAAAGCCAAGTTGCTCTCTTACATTTTATTAAATAAGATTATCAAATCTAATAAAGCCAAATTCATGTAAAGTGACCCTGCAGTATGGAATTAATAATGAGTGAATGATGTTAAGTTCAGATGCAAAGCTGTAGTTCATTACCTTTTATAATCAATTCAATCTTTCATTGACCCTAGATTTCAGTGACTGGATGAAAGCTTGCATATATGATAAAACAAAATGTACCAAAATAGAATAAAATAATTTAGGCAGAAATGTAATAAATAAGTGCATGTTTGTGGCAAAATTATAGGTTAGCCTCACCTCAGTGTACCTTTCATATCTATGCAAGAAGAGTAGATTAAATTCTTCCAGGGGAAAACTTAATGGCTTGAGACAGTCCCCCTAATGAAGGAATGTGTTGCAAAGATAAGAATGGGGAGGATATTTTAAGTTAATTTGCCTGTTTCGAAGGCAGTGCCCTCTTCCATAGAAGTCAGCAGAAGATTTTTATTTGACCTCAAAGCACGAATTGGCACTGAAAGCCCTTTGCTACTTTTTCCAGGCACAAAAACATTAACCTCTATATCCTGGCCAAACTCCAAAGAGGGTGATTACATTCTGCTGCTCTAATTTTTCCCTGTAGGGTCAACTAGATCTAGCATAATTTCCTGATGTGTAGTGTTACTGTGACTAACCAAGTCCGTTTTTGCAAGCTTATTGTTAACTTTTTCCCCATCTTCTAATTTGCTTTGCCAGTTATAGCTTGTTTGAAGGTCAGAATTGTTTGGGTTTGGATTACAATTTGTATTAAATTGAGGGACCATGAATATGTTCAGTGCTACAATGATAACAATATCTTTCTATCACTTTTACTTTCATATCATACGCATAGCATAACCTGGCTATAAAAGGAAATGAAATCTATTTCCCCAAGCACTCACACAGTTATATTTTTGTCAAATACCACATCATGCTAGTCTTGAAAACCAAAAGTCAAAAATACAGCCCAAAAGTAGAGGACATTCTGAGTGTGTTTAAAAATCAGTTAGCAATTTGCTTGTAAAATAACACATCACAACTCTACATTGCATTAAAGGAATAATTTATTTTATTTATTTATTTATTAATTTAAAGAGATTATGGTTTCCATGGCTATACAATCCAATAAGTTTTGGAAGAAGTTTGCACATTATTGCAAGGAGAATTAATTTAATTCATACCTAATATTGATCTGATTCATTACTTTTACACTTAGAAAATAACATTCACTACAAAAGTAGTGATGTAACTGCTGAGTTCACTTTGGCTCTATAATGTTGTAATGCTTGCATTATGGGTAGTTGCTTAGTAAGTTAGTTAAGCTAGTTAGAAATATCAGCACTGAAATCACTTGGTATAAGCACTTCTGTCTAAAGCAGAGGATGAAATACCCCTCCCACTAGGATGGTCTCAAATAAAACAGCATTAACTAGAGATTTATATGAAGAAGCCACACAGATTCTAGCTCTGGGGATGTGAATTGATTGCTTAGTCCCAGTACCACAGGGTTAAGTGAAATGCTATCACAGTAATTTATTATCAAGAGAAACGGCGATGGCTTAGATTAAGAAGATTTGTCTGTCTGTTCTAATTAACGTTAGATTCTTAAGAAGCTTTACTATCCTTTGAAGCTACAGAGACTAAAATTAGGACTCTGCTTCTGTTTAAAATGTCACTAGGTTGGTCCATAATCCTGTAGTGATTGCAGCAAGGGATCACTCTTCCAATGCTGTGACATCCCTGTTTGGAAGCTAGTGAGCCAGTACAAGACCCCATGAATCAAAGTCTGAGTAGTCTATTAATCAGCAACAAGTAGGTCCTGCAGAATGTTGTCATGCTCTTACAGTGACCCCCTGAAGACTGCATAATAAAGGGGAAGCTGGCGAAAAAATCATCTGTAAGACAAAATAAATTCTATTGCAGGCAGAGAGCAAATGGCAGCAGTGAGTGGTCTATCTACAAAGGGTAAAGAAACAGTTAGAGGGAAAGATCTGTTTTCAGGCTGTAAGTCATTTTACAATGGTGTTTATAATCCTACACATGACAATAGCATCCTAAGCTCTGGCATCCTCACTTGGTGGTCTACAGACAATGTCAGAATCTCAAAGAAATGTCTCACTTCCAACTTTTCTCATTATGCTCCTATTTACACAGCATACAATGAACCTATGGAGCTCATCATTATAGGATAGTAACGGCAAAAGCATAAATTAAGTTCAAATTTTTTTAGTAAATTTTGAGCTTGGATTCCTTATAGATGTGTAGACCTAGAGTAGCTCTACCTAGATTACTAGTAAATTACAGAAATGTAAAACTAATTAAATGGAAAAATCAGACCCATTTATGAAGAACAAAGCCTTTTTTGACAATATTTAGTATGATAAAACATTCAGAGAAGTTCAAGTTGCAAGTCAGTTACTGTTCCAATAGGTAAGACATTAAATTATGATTCACTACAGGATGCCTTTCTCTGAATGATCTGATGCTGCGTTGCAGCTGAATCAGAACAGGGAGAGTGTGTGGACCAACATTCTTCTGCAGTACACAGGGTTTACGTCAGATAGGACAGTTGCTGGGAGCCACTGGATTGCTGTTGAGCAACTCACAGAGGGAACTGTCTTTTAATTTGGTTTATTGACACAAAGCAAGTTTCTATTGGTATGGATGCACTGCATCCATACTAAGTCTTAGGTATGTGATCAAGAAAATCTCTTAACAATGAAATCAGTAAGAGTACAAGCTCTTACTGATCAATCTGCTAAGCAACTAATGAAACTTCATTGTTCTGTTAGACTGTTTATAAACCTTTCATGTAACAATGCATCTCTTCTGCTTTGCTATTCTTTTTCTCTTAGTTAACTCTGTTGTATTTTTATAGAAAAGAGCATCTTAATTAAGCAGTGAAATCAATGCCCCACCATTTACATAACCACTCATAAAACCTGAACAGCACATATTCATGAAGGATCTCCTGAGTAAAAACTCTTAGCCCCACAGAATCTTGTGATTGTTTTCAAATGATGAGTAAAAGGGGTAAAAAAGATTAGAGGGAGTCACTTAGTTCAGTCCCCTTTATTTACTCTTACTCAGATTAAGATAAAGATGAAATATACATACCTTTTGTGAACAAAAAAGCAGGGTGGTTCACAAAATATTTCTTATGGGTACAACAGCAATCATTATGGTTTTCTTTGAGCAATTCAGTCTAGTGTGTCAAAAATCTGGTCTCTCTGCAGCAGGCATGAGCAGTTCCTGTGTGACACTGGCCGAGGTCCTGTGGGCAAAAGGAAGCCCTTTGGAGGAAGAAGAGATATGGGCACTCTTGTACCTGGCCACAGTGCAGCTTCTGGATGACCTTCACAAAGGTTAGGTGAAAAGTATCTTCTTATAGTTGTTACTGTTGGAAATTCATTCTTGAATTATTATTTCTCTTTTGAGGTTTGGTTTTGAGACAAAAAGCACTAATGACAATAATAGCATATTGCTAATAAAAATGAGAAATCTTTCGGTGCTGTTGGGATTACATGCACACTGCTCTGCCTACATAAGAGATCTTCACACAGTTGTGGTTTTTTTTCCAAATTACAGATCAGATATTAATTCATCTAAGGACAACTATACATGGGGGAACACGACAGAAAAGTCATTCCTGAAGTCTGAATAACATACACACAGAGAAAGTTCAGCGCCAGCTAGGATCATACCCTTGAGGTACTGAGAGAGGAGAGCAGGCAAATCCAAATGGTTCATCATTCAGCTAGTAAGAGACTTTTATCCTTGATGATAACATGACCTATCATAATGGCTAGGCAAGTCATCATGACAAATGCTTCCCAAGCAGGCCAGCTGTACAAGAGTGAACAGCTGAGCAATCTGTCACATTTTGAGAACGGTTTATCATATTGAATATTCCTTTTGAGGGGTGAGTGGACGAGATGTGTTCTTACCTCATGAGCATGTAGAATCAAAATACAAAATACTGAAAATAAATTATATGTAACTTCTGCTATAGCTGGAGTGGTGAACTATTTTACTACTTTAATGGGCTGGAACACTAGCAGGTTGACTGTACTATCAGTTCTTTAGTATCTAGTGTAACAAGAGGATAGAACAGACCAGACAAGACAACAGGAATGTGCAAAGGAGTGCAGCACAAAAATACCCACCTGGATAGATTCAGCTCAAGTCCATCTGAGTTTATTAACTCAGTGCCAGTTGCTAAGATGACACTATGCTTTCCCGATCTCTGTTTAAAGAATAAAAAAAGAAGGACTTTTTGGATGTCTATTGAATTGAGAGAATCAGCCTACATTCACTGTGCTACACCAGATAAATTTAGGGTATTATCATCAGAAAATGAAAACAAGAGGGAGTAGGGATGTAGAACCAAATGATCTATAGGTAAAGTGCAAGGCTGCTCAAACATGTCTTTAGAGAGCTGAAGTCCAGAAATGATGCAAAATTGGATTAATTCTTAAGCAGAATCCCCAGTGCTTCAGGTTCTTGGAGGCTGGCAGATGTTACACCCATATATAAGAAGGGTTGGAAGGAGGATCCAGGGAACTACAGGCCTGTCAGTTTGACCTCAGTCCCAGGGAAGATCATGGAGAGGGTCATCTTGGGTGCTATCATGCAGCACATGCCTGATGGCCAGGGGATCAGGCCTAGTCAACATGGGTTTACAAAAGGTAGATCCTGTTAAACTAACCTGATCACCTTCTATGACAAGGTGACCCGCTTAACGGACGAGGGGAAGGCTGTGGATGTTGTGTACCTGGACTTCAGTAAAGCCTTTGACATGGTTTCTCACAGCATTCTGATTGAGAAACTGGCTGCCACTGGCCTAGACAGGTGGACCCTCTGGTGTGTTAAAAACTGACTGGCTGGGCCCAAAGGGTGTTGGTAAATGGAACAAAATCCAGCTGGAGGCCGGTCACAAGTGGTGCCTCCCAGGGCTCAGTCCTGGGTCTAGTTTTGTTCAACATCTTTATCAATGACCTGGATGAGGGGATTCAATATTCCCTCAGTAGGTTTGCAGAAGACACTAAAGCGGGAGGAAGTGTTGGTCCACCTGAGGGTAGGGAGGCTCTTCAGAGGGATCTGAACAGACTGGACCAATGGGCTGAGACCAATGGGATGAGATTTAACAACGCCAAGTGTAGGGTGCTGCACATGGGACATAACAACCCCATGCAGCACTACAGGCTTGGGGGAGACTGGCTGGAGACCTGTCAGGCAGAGAAGGACCTGGGAGTGTTGGTTGACTGCAGGTTGAATATGAGTCAACAGTGTGCCCAGGTGGCCAGGAAAGCCAATGGCATCCTGGCTGGTATAGAAAATCGTGTGGCCAGTAGGTCTAGGGAGGTGATTGTGCCCCTGTACTGGGCACTAGTGAGGCCACACCTCGAGTACTGTGTCCAGTTTTGGGCTCCTCACCATAAGAAGGACATCGAGGTCCTTGAATGAGTCCAGAGAAGGACAACCAGGCTGGTGAAGGGGCTGGAGGGTAAATCATATGAGGAGTGGCTGAGGGAGCTGGGGATGTTTAGTCTGGAAAAGAGAAGGCTGAGGAGAGACCTTATCACCATGGGGAAATGGCAAGAAGCTGTGCCAGGGCAGGTTCAGATTAGATGTTAGGAAAAAAAAAATTACTGAAAGAGTTGTTGGGGCCTGGAACAGGCTGCCCAGGGAGGTGGCTGAGTCACCATCCCTGGATGTGTTTTAAAAAAGGGTAGATGAGGTACTTAGGAATATGGTTTAGCATAGGACAAGAACGGTTGGACTTGATGATCTTAAAGGTCTTTTCCAACCTTGTGATTCTGTGATAGCAATGGTGAACTGCCTCTGCATAGCATCATCCTAATTGACTAAGATATCTTTGGCTCCACATCTCTTAATTACAGCTGTATTGCTTCTGGAATCAGCCTCCTCTCAGTCCTGTGCTACCATGTTTGTGCTGTACTTTGCTTAATGTAATAAACCCTGCTAGACCTGGTGATGGTCAACACCATTTGCCATAGCAGTATTTCCAGTGTGTTTGGGCAGGAAACACAGTGGAACTGGTTTGGCAGGTATGCTGAGTGGTTGGCTGGTCAACATCACAGAAGGCCAGGTAATCATTGAGGCTAAAGTGTAAGCTGGTTGTTTCTAAAACAGACATTTCCCAGCATGTGATAGTTATATTTATATGCAATACTACAAAAAACATAAAAGGAGCAATATGCAATTATATGCAATACTACAGAAAACATAAAAGGAGCTGGTGATTTTGAGACTTTTAATTTTCTAAAGATGTAAATGCCACAACTATTGCAAATCCAGTGATCTTGCATCTCTGGGTCCTCTGGCTATACAGACATCCTAAGTGTATACATTTTACCTGTTTTTTCCAAACATACCTTTGTTGTAGAGGTAGCTATGCATAAGACCTTAGTAACTGTTCTTTAATATATAATCTTTAAATGCTGAAATACCAAAGCATTCAGGGGATACTTCTGAGCTCTTCTCCTGTGGAGATCTGAATGTTCTCTGTTCTCACAGTATAGACTGAAGACAGTAATTTTTTTAGTTACCTATATTTCGAGGAACCTGACAACTAAGTATTGACATAATTAACGCAGCATTTTCTAAAGTAAAGAGATTTATCTTAATGTCTTTTATATTCATGCTTTTTAAACAAACATTGTGATAAAATCACTTGGTCAAATGGTACGTATGCATGTGCAGACTGTTTGTGGAAGATAGCACATCCTTATACTTCCAGTTCTGCTTCAGAGCACTGGGATTAACCTCAGTGGATCTCTGCAGTAATATTGTACTCAGCCCTTCATAAGAAGAATCCAGTAAATTACTGAGACACCATTCAAATAGATTTTCTTCAGGAAGCAGCAGAGCAAGCTGCTCCCTCAGGGACAGGGAGCCCAGACCCAAGCACAGTTACAAGGGTGGCAGGGCAGGCGCTGTGCCAGCCAGGGCCCTATCCCAGTGTATCCAGGGGAACCAAGCAGAGCAGGGCTAGGGTTGACAACTGAGAATCCAGACCACCATACACCTTTCTGGTGACAAGGCAGATGAAGCTAGGAGGTCTGAGTCAGGATCAGGTCTGGTGTGAGTAACCCAGCAATCACCAGGCAAACCCAAAGGGACAAGGCAAGTCTGAGGTCAAGCTGGGAAGCCGACTGAGCTTTAACGGGAGCCTGGGACTATGGGCAGAGGGTGGGGGTAAGTCCCAACTGATGCTGGTCAGAGCCATTAGGTCCTCATGACCTTGTCAGGTTCATGAGTCTACATTTATAATTTGAAACCACTTTTGTTTGAAATATTCCCTCTCTTTTAACACAACTGATGTGCAGACAGAAAGACTGTATATGAATAATGCTTAAATATCATGGCTGCTCTCCTTACTGGTAGAGTGTAGCGTAAAGTTTTAATTTGGATAGTTGTCATATTTGTATTTTGGTTAAAAAAAAAAATCCCAAAGTTCAGATTAGTTGGAAATTATGTTTCCAATTAAAGAAAAGCATAATAGGTTATGGCACCAGGGCTTAGGAAGCTATTACTACCTCAGCTTCTATTGAGTAACATGGTATAGTCAGCAAAGGTGGGCTCTGCATCATTTTTTTCATCTCTACAATGGAAATAAAAAGACAATCCTGACACTGACTTTCTGGCAGAGTAACTTGGCTTTGTTAAACAGAATACACTGAAAGAGAAGTTACTAAAATGCAGAGCTGACTGACTTTAAGTTGCATACAACAAAAAAGTATCACCACAGAGAAGAGATTTTTACCATGGTCAGGAAACTTAGTCGAAGTTAACTTTTGCAAATGTTGACGTCAAATTTGCGTGCTTTTTTAGAAGGAGTGTTCTATTCTTCAGACTTTCTCTTATGCTTTGCATAAAAAGATCTACCAAAAATGTTAAGATCTCCAGAATCTGCATGTGGGATGTAATTCTGCCTTAGGCTTCAGAAATCCATTGAAATCAATATATTTTTTATATGTGTGAAATGATGTGAGAGAGAAGTTGAGTTCTTAACCATCACTAAATTCAAGCTGACAAAAATCAGCCAGGCATAAATGAACACGGTTCCACTGACTACTGAGTACATCTCCAGGAAATTTCGGTGATGGCTTTGGCTATGTGGGTGAGACACCAGCAATATGATTTTCTGAGCACAGTGAACTTAACACTAAGAACTCCATTATCTTCTTCAACATTTTTCAGACCCCACTGTCTGTGTGATTTGCCCATGGTCTGTACTACTCTCTGCTGATGGAAATTTGTTCTTCCAAAACAATGCATCTCAGACAGAAGCTGTCCCTTTCAGTGCACCAGAATTGCTCCACAGACAAAGTAAAAACCAGCGCATTGGACTAACAAAGGTGAGGCACAATACAAAATTAATTTTGACAGTACCTCATGAAGACAAGCTTGTGGGTTTTACTGCAGCATACCAGGTACCTACTGTCAAACTCCATTTCTAATAACACTAAAAAAAATAGGCTACAGAGATAAAGATTTACACATATCTTGCATATCAGTTTTAAATATCATTAGGACTACATCAGTGCACACTTCCCTCAGCAGAACACAGCAGACTGTCACACAACAGATCATTTAGGTGCTATGTAGAAAAATGAAGCTTTGGAATAGCTGGCTCTTACTCCAAGAATCCTCTTCCTGGACACAGCTGCTAGTCAGTCCCACAGGCAGGGGAGAGCTTTAATTGCCAATCAAAACTAAGAAAGGAGTTCAAATTTCCTTTCCTACTAATGGTGTTATTGGATAGAGGGCAGCCTGGCTCGGCCCCTCAAGCTCAACAATACTCACTGCATGCTATCTAGTCCATAAGCCAAGAGCCACTATTGTACTTCTGTATATGTTTCCTCTAGTCTAGGGGTTTTTTTAATTATCTGTTTGTCCTCTACCCTTTTATGACCAAAGACACGAAAAGTGTCTCTCTAGTATAAAGCTTTTCTGTATTTAATGTTGACTTCATAAAGCGTTTCTTTTTCTGTTTTCACAGATGTTGGTGTACTCCTTAGGAATGACTCTCTATTGGTCAGCAGACTACCAGGTTCCTCCAAACCAGGCCAGTAACACAAACATTCTTGTTACCTTTTATTCTGTATTATATTGGTAGGTTCAAAGATTGAGAGGCATAATCTGAAGTCTCAGTAAAAGAGTCTAAGTTTTGGGCCAAAAGAAAGAATTCGAAAGCTTTAGTTACAGGCTAGACTTCACAAAAAGATGCCATTCAACCAAACCAGGAACTTGGTTAGGATTCGTATGTACTTCCCACCCCATTTTTCTTCAAAAATCAGAATTGCTCCAATTAAAATTAATTGCATCATGCTTCTAAGAAGTAAGATTATTTGTTCCAAGACTGTCATAAGGAACAGGCTCCCCAGGGAGGTGGTCAAGTCAATATTCTTGAGGTATTTAAAAGATGTGTAGACATGGCATTTAGGGACATGGATTAGCTGTGGACTTGGCAGTATTAGGTTTATGGTTGGAATTGATCTTAAAGGTCTTTTCCAACCTAAGTGATCCTATGCTTCTAACATAGCAAGGGCTAAAAGAAAAGCATCATGACAGCATAGTTGTAGTGCTGTGCACATTTATGTGTTTTTTCAAAGAATGAAATCCTGGAATAAAATTAAATAACTCTCCTTATCTCTGAGCAAATTCTACCAGCATCTCTGCCAGTTGAAATTTTTCATTTCTTACTTAGCCAGAATCCTTTCAAAGACTTGTAGCACACATTTTGCTTCATGTCTACATCCATGCCCTTGATTGCATGTTGTTGATTTGGAGAGCACAAGCTTTTAGAGAAGATTTAACCTCCCTTTCATGGGTATACATGGTTTAAGCAAGAAGGATATATAAGCTAAATACCTCTAAAATTTTGAGTATTTGGTCTCTACAAACAGCTGTGGCTGGCACAACTCCTCATGTTTTTGATGCTAAGCTGCCATGTCTTACATGCATGATTCTTTAAGATTCACAATGACCGACCTGTCTACTTTCTGTTACCAAGGAGCCCCTATACAGGCTGATGCCCCTCCTTGTAGATGTCACTTCCCACCAAGGCTCTCTTGGATCCCAGTAGAAGTTCCATTTAGTGCAGTTATGCTGCCTGTCTGAAATTTTCCCACAGTCTAAAGGAATTCAGTGTCTATTTCTCACCCAGGGTGAAAAGCTTACAGAAATTCCTGATACCAGTTTACACAGGATTTCAGACCACTGGGAGGTGTCATTTAACAGTACCTCTATTTTGACTCAGTCCCTCCAGCTGAGTGACCAACTACACACACTCTTGCTGACCCTATGTGAAGATCTGCCACATAAAAGACTTTCTCCTGAATCAATCCTGGAAGCATGTGAGGCACATCTGAGGGAATCTGCTTCCCTACCAGCACATGCCTACATAAAGAAAATGGTCCAGCTCACTGTGGGAAGTGTCAGTGAGGTAGGCACTATTCTCATACTCTAATGATCTTTTCTTTGGCAAGAGAGGTGAGCAGCAACATGGGATTCAGGTGAGAAATTGACTGAAATTAATGCTTGTATGAATTAAGGAAATGAGGTTTGGTTCTAGACTTCTAAGCAGGAAATTGAGTGGGCATATATACAAGCAAATGAGGCAATGAAGCCATCTCTCACATCACTCTTACACTCCCTGGAAATTATATAAATCTAGCTTTGGGATTTAGAGTATCTTCATTTCTTTGGTTAATACTGAAGCAACCATAACTCTTACAGAGATTTTGTATTTGCCAAAAGAAAGGACTTCACACAAGTTTCCCGTATAGCCACTATGTTTTCAGACTGTGCAATTCAAAGAAATCACATTGAGAATGTCATTCATCATCCTTGGGTGAAACTCAACATTTGCTGTGCAATTAAGCCTGACCATGTGAAACCTTTAACAAGTAAGCACCTGAGTCTTTTACAAGATTCAAAATATCAACAAACATTTTTATGTTTACAAGCTTAATGAAATTGAAAGAACACCGGAAACACTTTCTTCTATTCTCAACCAGTATTCATTAACATTCTGAGATGTCCTTTTCCCTTCCACTCTCTTTTACTCTATTTCCCACTGTAACAGAGCGTATCCCCTCTTAGCCACAGCTAGTATGAGAGCATGAAGCCATCAAAACTCAATCCTGTTTTGTGTTAATCTGAGAAGATGAAGTTGCTTATACCAAGCAAATCAGCAGCCTCTGACAAGCAGAGGGCAAGGATCACTTCAGCATGAGAGTCTGAAGTCCACATATCATATGATATCGACTTGCAGTACTACTGTCTTCTAGGTAGAGCGAGTAGTCACTGAAGACAACACAGCCTCTCAGCTTAACAGAAGCCATGTGATAAGGAAAAGACTGCATGAGAAAATACCAGACACTTCACCACTGTCCTCCCAGATGAATTTTCACCAAGGTAAAAAAGACTTACAGTCTGAACTGTCTAATAAATTTAGAGCCAGCCTTTTCTGAGTCTTTCTCAAGCTAGGTGAATTGTTTAATTTCATGCTGTAGTGATTACATGTAGTCTTGGATGGGATATTTATTGCTTTACATATAAATGACTTCATAATGGAAAGATTCTGAGGCAAGTCAGCAAGGCTGCTGTTCCTTATTTCCTCAAAGGACAGTAGTGTAAGGGCTGCAGAGAAATGGTAACAAATCAGCTTGCACAGGTTTGACTCTTAAAGCACTTTGCATAACACGTGAAGGAAAAAAAAAGTACTTTAAAAACTGCTTTTGTACTTTGTATACTCCAGTGTATTTCTGAAGGTAAAGAGTGGGTTTCCATGAAGTTATTCTATTCCTATTAAGGGATGTATATTCATCCTTTCTATTTGGTTATTCAAGCAAAGATTTGCCATTTCTTTTTGGTTTTATTTCTGGTTTTCTATTAAAAAAAATTACTTATAAATTTACACATCGATGGCTGGAGTGATTTCAGGACACAAGGCCAAATCTCGCTCACTCTACAAATAAACCAGAATATACTAATTTCACATTTCACTTGACTAAGACCAAGATTTTATTATCCCTCAGAATAATACTCTAAACTGTAACCAAATGTGGACTCAGGTTCAGATAGTCGGTTTTTTCTAGTGTCTATATTGTACTGTTCACTTCATTAAAAGTCTGATTTTGGGGCAAGGAGAAGGTTGGTCCAAGCTGTGCAGGCTTTTTTCCAGCATACTCAATATTAGGCATATGAACATTCCAATCTCTATGCAGAAGATCAGATATATGTTCCATTAATTTCAGCTAGAACTTAACATCTGTTGAAATATCTGTGGAACGTTTCTATTAGTCATAGGAAAAGGAGATTCTTCCGCAAACATACAAACAACCCCTCAAATTATATTGGCTCACTCATTCAGAAACTGAGCTTATAGATTCAGACTTGCTGAAGCTGGTGAAAACTCTGCTGCTGCCAAAAAGGATTATTCTATCTTCAACCCCCTATTAGTCACAAATTCCTGACATTTCCTTTCCACTGATTCTACTGATTATGTATTTGGGGTCATATCTGTGTTATCAATTAATTCAGGTCATGCAGCTTACACCTACCGAAGGATTTCAATGAATTTTACATTGAAAATGTGTGAGCCATGCTTTTCAAGGCAGCATTAAATTTCTTTCTTCCTGCTTTTTAATTAAAAACGATCATCCTCAGAGGTTCTGGAACAGGACAAGAGGCAATGCAACCAAAGTAAGGTTTGGCTGCAGCAGAAGCATGTACCTCTTAATAACTCAGGATGACACCTTAGTGGAATTCCTGCAGCCGACTCCAGTAGTAGATTTTGTCTGTGCACTGTCCATCATGCACACAAGAAGATCACTTTATAGCTGAAGGTTTTGAGCCTCAGAATATAAAGAAGATCTCTGCAGGTTATCTACAGTTTGCAACCTTTCAGTTAAACATGTAGAATAGAATTGATAAATTAGGTTTTTAAGATTTTAAATGGTTGAGGAGAACTATGAGAATTATATTTAGTCAGAATAAGATTATGGAAGTAATAGAGTGAAGTTACCAACCTTTCCTTTGTCCTTATTTAAGTCAGGGTTAGAAGACATACAGACATGGAATATATAAAAATTAGTCAAGCTAAATATTATTTACAGTATCATGACTATACAATGTTTTATAGTTAAAATATATGATTCACTATATTGCCTTTCTCTTTCTAGACAAAGGGTCCAGATTAATGAATTATAGTCGGTCAACAGAAGATTACAGACAACTCTCTGTGGACTACAGTGACTCTAATAGTATTTCTGAAAGTACATCTTTGATACTGTCTAACCGAGGACACAGGAGAGGTAAGATTTTCCTGAAAGATTATGTTTATGAATTATGTACTCATCTCTTTCTTCCCCTGAAATGTGAGACTACCCATGTGTGGTCTGGTGATAGGTACTCCTGTGCATTTTTTGCTACATGACTGGGAAGGTATATTTGTGCTAAGCTGCAGAGAAGAAAGATCCTTTTTCACTGGATTCCTTTTTACTTGTGTCCTACTGTAAAGCTATATATTCCCTGGTTACCATGCCCTCTTTCTTGCTTTATGGCCCCTTTGCCAGGAGAAGCTGTTCGGCAGATCACAGACAGCATGATGGCATGTTTCTGGCTTGTGTGGTCTTGAAACATATGAGAAATTGCAGAGCTATCCCACAAATGCATATGAGAGGCATTGTCAAGATGGCAGCACTGAAATCAGATGAGAGTATGAATAATAACTAAGACTTGAATGGTGGGGAATAATGTTTCTTCAAGCCCATTCAAAAACAAAGGTACTAATTCCGAAATCTAGAGGAAAAAAGCAACCAACCAACAAACTTTTTCATTATTGTTCCAAACCCATTGTGTATTTTCTTCTCAGCCTGTTGTTTCTGCTGTGCTAAAAGCTAGGTTGCAATGCTGCTCTTCTGATTTACTTCACCTGGAGATATAGGAGTTGGAATTTTAGCTCTACTTTCAATCCTTTTATGGCAAGAACAGCATGAAAGAAACTGGGAGAGGATCTATTCATTGAAGATACTGTGTTAGACACTATTCAGCGTCCTTCCCAAACCATTTAAATCCATGTAGGGGGATACTATGAGGCAATGAGGGGAATTCAGCAGGAAAGAAGGTAGTGCTGTGCATGTGTGCCTTCACGTTTAAGTTGTAATCTGAGCTAGGGACACCCAGACAGGACACTCACACAGCCCAAGTGCATGCAAAAAGTTCCTGTTGTCAAATGTCATCATCATCTCCTATAAAAGCCCCTTAACATGCCAGCTCCCCATTTTCAGACTCCTGCCCATTTCTATTCCCCGACCCATAGTTCCCCAACCTCCCATCTGCTTTCAACCCTTTTTCCCATCCTGCTTGGGCCACTTCTGAGTTCCAGACCCAGAGGTGGATATTTACCTCGGTGCTTCAGAATTTACTTCCTTCCTATATGAGACTCCATACGAAATGAAGTACTATGTCCTCTGTGGTATAGATGCAAATGTGTTCTGTAAGCATGTGGGTTTTTTGTCCTAGACATTTCTTCCCTAAGGCAGTAACTCCAGTATTCACTACATCAGCTACAATGGAACAAGGTATGCCCACTGACTGGTTAGTTCATTGATGCCATAAATAACAGAAAATCGCTGAATAGTCCTTGTTTTTTCCTCAATGGGGGACATTAATTTGGGTTTATAATATCCAGGTGCTGATTGTTATGAAATTTGTAGAAACATATTTTCCACACTTCTCCACATCTGAAATGCTTAAAATTTACTAGGCAAAAATAAAAGGCATAAAGCATTATCTCAAGGGACTAATTTCCCTAGGATGGATGGCAAAAAAACTGAGTACCCACTGCATTATCACACATCTGCCATGAGATAATTAATTGCAAGAAAGAGAATACTTCTTGGGAAGAAAAAACGCATGTAACAGTCTCTCAGTCCCAAGTCCTTAGTCCCAAGGATGAGGAAAGTGAATTACTCATACAACTGCTCTTGAAACTCCCCTCCTGAAAGCCATTTTCTTGAAGCTCCAGAATTGCAGTCAATATCAGCAGCAATAAAAACCTGAGATTGCAGCTGCTCCCTACGTGATGCATACAAGTCAGTCACATACGTAGCAGCACATAGTGAAGGTAAACTCAGGAGTCTTTGTAAGACTTTTTTATTTTAAATTGCTCAAAAACTGGACAAAAGTTCATTCCAGTGATTTTTTTTGTGCTACCATCTCCACGGAAAGATTTCTAACTGTTCATACTCAGGATTTTATATGAAAAACTAAAATGACAGGAGAAATCACAAAATGTGAAACCTTCTCTGCTGTAGACATTCCTTCATGAGATGATGTATTAGAAAAATATATTATTTTCTGAAAAGAAATATTACTATCTAGTAGAGCAGAATTGTCAAGGGATATCAATATCTCTGTCCAGACTATATTTTAGAAGATCATTTTACATATAATAAATTAATTATCTACAGGATCAACTTCTTTGAGGGCTGCCTGTAACTTAAACATCAGGAATGTGTTGGATTTGTGATCAAAGCACAGCAATCTGGCCACTGAAACTAGCCAATTTGTCCCACTACCGTTAACAGCTGAGAAAAACTAAGGGAATGTTATATGCTTGTCAAAGTGTATTTATACAGTTATGTGAAACCTAGAGTGTAAGCGGAGAATTTTGCAAGGCTTTCTCATTAAAAAGCATGTACCTTCAGAACACAGGACAATCTCAGCTTTGTAAGTAGCCTTGAGTACATGACTTATCTCAAAACTCACATTTGTCACTATCTGCACCTCGAAAAATCATGTTTATGCAATATGACTGTAGATTTTGCAGTTTTTAAAATGGCAACTGTTGATTGGTATACTAGAATTCAAAGTCATGTTTTCATGTTGGAATTCCAAGTGAGGCCTCAGGGTGAAGTTCATGGGTATTTCATCCACAGAAAAGCTGACCTAAAAGATTACTTTCACACAGCTCATGTTATCACCTCCTTCGTTCTGCCTATTTAATAGTTTGATACACACTTCTTCAAATAGGATCAATTAAATGATTCAAGTAAAGAAAAATTTAACCTTCCTACCCTTCCCTAAAGGATTTAAAACATCTCTGAACAAGAATTGTTCATGGAACTGCCACTTGCATAACCCTTTCTGTTTCTACCTATAAATTTCAACCTTTATTTATTTGGACAAAGCAATGCCTATCCATTCTGTAGCAGCAGAGATGGCTGAAGGTGAAAAATGATAGAAATCTTATTTGCTAATGACTCACAAACCATCTTATATTCCATCCAGATTTTTATGAAGTAAAAACATTTGCAATATATTTAATGTAGCGAATAATTAGTGGAATATTTACAGGTTTTTTATCAGTGATTTTTATATCCTACTCTAATTAAGCTAGAGAAGTTTTGTGGATTTCTCCACCTAATTTTATGCCTGGAAATACAAGAACAAAGAATAGTAGGGGTAATTTCTGAAGAGCAAAAGCTGTTTCACAAATTACTCCATACATATGGAAATAACAGCCATTGTACTTACACAGTTATTTTCCAAATTACATTCGCATGAAGGGTTATGAAGAGGAAGTAACTGTAACTAGAGAACTGGGAATACTGCTGGTGTAGTATTCACTTAGCCTGATCAGGTAGCCATTTATCATACCCAAGCAAGGACACATGAGAGGAAGTAGCCAATCTAAATTTCCTTCTTGCTGTAATTGTCTGAAGATCTGATGCTAAGTGCTGCTACAATTGTTTCAGTTGTGAAATTTCCTTTATTCATTTTAGGAAGAGTTCCACAGACACACAGGTCATGGGACCCCACCCTTAGTGGGTCAAGGACACAAAGTAGCTACAAGCTCTTCATAAACAGGTAATTTTTAATTAAACTCAGATTCCTAAAAGATGGAAGCTATTGTATTAACAATTGAAGCAGACAACCAGTGTGACAGCATCATTATCAGAAATTACCTGGATCACCATCTGAACCTACTTTGCTAATAGATACTGTTCATGTAAACTTGCAGTGCATCTAGACTCAGTTTGACTCCAAGTGAAACAGTTTAGTGAAATGGAGCTTGGGCCCTGAGCAATCCATACAAAACAAGCACATCAAAGTTTTCCACCTTTACTCTTGACTACTGTGTCCTGCCAGATGTCACTGGCCTCCCAGAAGGACTGTGCCTCACATATGTCCCTCAGAATCAGACAGGTAAGCAGCAATAGCTTGCTGTAACTGAAACAACTGCAAAGTGGCTCCACAGAGAGTGTTGAAGAGAAAAATCTGTTGAGAAGATATGAACAGCCATTGCTTTCACTGATAAGGCATTCTGCAGACTCCTTATTTGTCTACATTCAGATTTTGGATCGGGTCTTGCCTTACTGTCACCTTAGCAAAGACCTGATGCTCTCTGGGGCAGTTATGACAGAACACGTGTATGATCCATCGCTTTCAGTGGATTATTTGTATTTCCATCTCAGTTCTTAGATTGC
Organism: Hypotaenidia okinawae; assembly: GCA_027925045.1. Classification (NCBI taxonomy): domain Eukaryota; kingdom Metazoa; phylum Chordata; class Aves; order Gruiformes; family Rallidae; genus Hypotaenidia; species Hypotaenidia okinawae. Next base: position 19,860,876 of record BSDF01000008.1, on the reverse strand, counting down.
TGTGTCTCACTTGTGTCAACTATACCCAGCCCTGCACCACCACTTTACTGAAGAGTTACAGGTAACCCGGGGACACAAGCAGTAAAGACCTCTGCTCTCTCATGAGGATTAGCCTCATTTCAGCCAGGATATGAACAGCAGCCCTGTAGACATAGAGGAGGAAAGCTGAGAATTGTACAACTGATACTAACTCATTTTCAAAGGGGAGGGAAACACCACTGCTGCCAAACAATAGTGTTCTAAACTGGGTGTTAGCATAGTGCAGCTGTAATCATGGCTGTTTCCAAAGAAGAGATCCAAGTAGTGCTAGCCACTAGACACCACAAAGACCAGAATCCCATAGTTAAGCACCATGTAATCCCTACAGACATCCCATTTAAACTGAGTTCTTGACCCAGTTAAACAGGAGTTTCTTCTTTTAACCATGACATGAGTAATTCAGGCCCACAGGAAATGCTCCATTTATATCAACTCCCAATTAAATTTATCCTAAGTAAACAGTTCGAACTTCCACAATAATCTGAGTGATTTGAGGTACTCCAGTAAACCTCTAATCCTGCAATAAGAAAGAACTACAAGCAGGTTACAGTATAGCAGCAGCTTTTTTCTGAAGAAACAAGTCTGTCTACCCATCTAACTACATGTGCACATACAAACATCTATATATGCATCACACACCTTTTAAACTTTGTTAAAAATATTTTTATATCCCCTGAATAGTTCCCTGAAGCAACTCCACAAAATGCAAAAGGAAAGGATAGAACTTCAGGATAGCAGAAAAGCTTCCATGTGAATTTGGCATTTGTTAAAAATGTCATTAACAAAAAATCCACCTTAACAAAACCTTTTATTCTATACCTCATAATCATTCTTTTCTCACTGATAAGACTTTATATTTTAAGTTTATTGTAAGCATAGATGTGTCTGCTTATGTGGAAAACATTACTTTCTGGTTTGAAAATATAGTAAAAAGACAGCTTCCTGAACTGATATTTCACACATCATTCTCTTAATTACATTGAAAATTCCCTCTGTTCCCCAATAAATTAGTGTATTCTAATGAATTAATATTCAAATAAATTAGTTCCTATTCCTTGAAAATTCTGAATAATGTAACAACAAATATTACAGTTTTTCAAGATTTTTTGCTTCAGAAAATAAGAAATGTGGAATTGACTTCAATGCTATAGAATTTCCAGAATGTGACAGGGCTAAATTCCCTGCCTGTTGGCTTCACCAGACTTAAACCAGCTAGATCTGGCTCAACAAATGGGAAAGGAAAAAAACCCAAAAAACCCCAAAAATCCTTATTGAATTAAAGCATAGTTTAGATTTATTTATACAGGGCACTAGTAATATTGTTAAATTCTTTTTCTGTAAAGAAATTTTTAACAACTTATAAATTGCATTGCCCTGGATTTCATAATATTCTGCCAATCAATATACCTTAAAGTCTTTGTCCTTAAGTCTGTGTTGTTTTGGTTGCATGCTATATATATTGCTTATGATGACATTTCTTTTGAAGGTCAGTCAGTGCAGTAGAAGAAATCCCTGGTGGAACTCAGAAGAACAGCAGACAGAACCTGCTAAGTTTAGGTTCCACCTTCTCTGTGTCTACAAAGGACTACACGGTGGCTGCTGCATCACAGAAATGTTTGTTTCACAGGAAGGAAAAGGTGACTAATGAAAAACTTACAAGCTGATTTAAAAACATAAAGATTTAAAAACATAAACTAAAGAGAAACCTCTCATCCAGTTGTCATTCACCTGGGATATGCATCTTAGTTACTGAGACATCTCACTGGATGAGTATTCTAAACTGACAAACTCCAAATTAGGCATGATCCAGTCGTGATAACTCAGAACTGAAGGTAATGAAAGCTCTTGTCCATGAAGTCTAAGTAAAAACTTTTAATCAAACACCCTGACCTACCTGTGTGATTTCTACAAGCATCAAACATATGAACTGTTTTCATCAATTAGTTTGGCAGGAGTTTTGGAACAGTGAAAACATGTAATGACACTGAAGGTAAACACTTACTTGTGGGTCAATGTGCCAAAATAGTAGTTCACGTACAGGTCTCTTCTTAATTGCTGATTTGTTGTGAGCTTTCTGTTGTGGAAGTAAAAGGGACAGTTTTCAGGCTGTGAGTCCTTTCACCTGTTCACTGTTCGTTCACAAGCTCACAACTGACCAGTAACAGAACTTTGATTCTCAGTGCCAGTGAGATACTTTGGAAAATTATCTTTTTATATGTAAATTTAGTTTTAAATCTGTTAGTATGCTTCTTTCTGGGATAATAATTGAGTTCCTCAGATAGTCCAGCAACCATTCCAACAAAGTACTAGTCCCTCTTTATATGTGATACAATACTGCATTGTCTGTCAGCAAGACAATCAATACTCGTATTATGAAACAAACCATGAATTTTCCTCAAAAAAGATCTAAACGGGTACTAAGTCATAGAGAATGGTTGGAAGGATCTACATCTTACAACTTGCAGATATGTAGTTATTTCTGTCTGCTTCGAGAGTCTGTAAAATCTGGGAAAAAAGAAAAAAGAAAAAGAAAAATATACAAAATTCCTTGAGGTAGATGCTCAGGAAGGAAAAAAGTATCTTGTGCAAAGTTTGTTGATATTAAAGCAAAAGAATACAATGTCTGCTAACATGAAGTATCTGTCAACCTTCATTACAGGGAAGAAAGCAGCTCTGCATTTTAGTCTGGTTCTCTATGGAAGCTAGGCACACAGTGGGGCATATGTATGTGTACCCGTCTGTGACTGTCCTTATAGTACCTTGGGAATCAAATGGGTCTCAGAAGAAATTGACCTTCTGTAAGTGTCATGCAAATAGGTGCTTTGCAAAGGAAATGGATCTCGGTTAAGAGCCTTTACGGAAGAAAAGGCTTTGGCGGTAAAGCTTACCCCTAATTATACCCCAGGGAGTCCACACCAGAAAGACCTCAAACAGAAAGAAGTCTTTAGTCAGCATTTGCAACTTAATAAACACTTACATCAATTAGATGCAGCATACAGATCAACAGAAATCTGTTTCCTTGGTTCTGGTGTTTGAGATCTTCGTTCAATTAAGGAGATAATGATTAAATTTTTACATTGCCTCCTTAGTTTTCAGGTCCAGAATTTATTATTTTGTCTAGTGAACCACCAGTGACCTTACAGCTGCCTGGATCAATTGTGGTAAGTAAGAACATTAAGAATTTAGAAGTAATCAAGTGACCCAACCCAGTAGTCTTGCCATGTCTTTCCCCAAACCAGTTTAAGTTCCTGCACAGGTAATGAGACTGGGAAGGAGGTAATTAATTCTCAGTGTTATATAGTTATTTTCTGTTGGTGTGGAAATAGATTAATTTATCCTCTCAGCTAAGGATGCTCACTTTAGCACAAGACTTTTGAGACAAAGGATGTGACGGTGTATTGGACTCCTCCAATTTACAGACACATCCTCTATCTTTCATTAAGGTAGAAGTCTGACAGCATACAGTACTAAAAATGAGAATAAATACAATTCGGAATTACTCTCAAATCTAGAATAACCCATGTGATTGTAGATTCTGAGTATGCTCAAGTGTTCTGTTGGGGTTCCCTGGTTGCGTTTTTTTAAATAAAATATTTAGGATATTATTTTATGAGAATGGAGGCAGGGAATAGCATAGTGTTGTGACCAGCTCCATCAAGATATGTATAGACAGAAGACTAGGAGGGCCTGAGTAATAAAATGCTATGGAACTTGCGTTGCTTATACTTGTCACTCATTCTTCATTCTTTGTTACATGTTCTTAGACTAAAAAAGGGAAATCCTATTTGTCCCAAAGGGATCTCAATGTGATTTTACTCAACGGGCAGTGCCTTGAGGTGCAATGTGACATAAAGTCCAAGGCAAGAGATGTTTTCAACACTGTGGTGGCATATGCAAACTTGGTGGAACATTTCTACTTTGGCTTGGCTTACTTGAAAGGTAATGAGACACAGTTAACTACAGTAACAGCTCTCTCCCTCAGTGTCTCTGTAGTTACTTCATTAATTAATTCCAGTAAGATCCTTTAAGTTCCTCAGATAAAAGCAGATCCAAAGCTGATGAAAAAGTATGGTACATTGGTTTAAACTGTACTATATTGATGTAAAGTATGTCTACTCTAGAACTGTGCATCAGCACAGCCATACTGCTGCTGACCGATATTCCCATGCAGAAATGGCTGTGTCCCAGCATTGCACTGGAATCATACTGAGCCATGAAGCTCCAGCAGAAATTCCAGGAAGCACTGTGTTGAGGAAGGCAAACTACCTTTGTTCCTATATATAAGTATAGGCTTATCTACTTCTATATCTCCCTAGCCCATTTCTGATGGCAAGCATGTCTGGGGCACTAGAAAGAAGCATACCTTGTGTGTAGGGCATGAGGATTACAATGGAATGCAGAACCTGAATGGTGAGCAAAAATGCAAGACACATCAACTCTTGAGTGATCCCATAGATACCACACCAATCCATCATCTAGCAACTGTAATCCTAAACTACATATTCTTATGCCAAATTCCTCATCAAAGCAGCAATAAATTAAGCTATGACACAGAGCAGTTAATCTCAACTGACATCCGTGATCCACTTTATTTTTTATTACTGGTAATGCCTTGAATGAAGACAGAAGAGCTTTGAGCTACTGAATTATCTCCAGACTTATTACAGAACTCAAAATTCTTATTTCAGGTAAAGAATTCTTCTTTTTGGATGAGGAGACCAAACTCTACAAAGTGGCCCCAGATGGCTGGAATGACCAACCCAAGAAAAAAACCTCTATCATTAATTTTACACTTTTTCTAAGGATAAAATTCTTTGTCAACCACTTCAATGTTATCCAGTAAGTGCGTGGTTCTGCTGACTGCAGGAAAAACAATAGCTTTTAGAGTGACTGTTCAAGGCTCCTCCTGTGTTCCCTAAACCCTTTTGTGTTCCAGGCATGGCTTGACAAGGCATCAGTTTTACCTGCAGCTTCGTAAAGATATTTTGGAGGAGCGATTATATTGCAATGATGAGACTGCCCTGAAACTCGGTGCTTTGGCTTTACAGGCAGAGCTTGGCAATTACGCTTCTGAGGTGTGGATAAATACAGTATTTTTTCAGAGGTCTTTTTTTAACAGCTTTTGCAGCTTTTATCACATACAGAAGAAATGTTAATAGCACATAATTTCAGCTAGGTCCTTCAGTAAGCATGTTTCAGATTTTAAAATTTACAAGATTTCCCTGTTTAAGGAGCATCGATGAGCCAGATGAATTTGGCAGGAAATATAACAGAATGATTAAGGCTCTTGGTCCTTTATAATTGATAACATAACACAGAAACTCCAGAAAGTCTGTAGAAAATTTCCAACATAGGCACAGCTTGGATGCACAGAGGGGCTTAAGAGATTAGAAAACATGGAAAATAAAATAAATAAATAAGCTCTCCAGAACCCACAGCTATTTTGCATGTACACTCAAATCCAAAAGCTGCAAAGACAGGAAGGTCACTGATGGTGTATCTGAACTAGCTATGCTAGAAATGTACAGAAAAAAGTTCTTTGCCATATCTTCAGTTATACAAAATTAGTGTCACTCTGTCAATTGAACTCTGAGTGGTCTGATCCATCTGGTCGAATCTATCCTGGTGCTGGATCCCCCACTGTTGGTTGTACTGATGCACCTGTAGCTGTCAACTCTAAGTGCAAGACTGCAGGTATGCCTTAGGCCCAGCTCCTTCTCCCACCTCTGCACAGAGAAGTAGCCTGTGTTTTGAGCACAGGTGCAAGAGGCACATTTGTCTGTTGGGACACTACCTGCAGTTCCCCATCTTTTTTAGGAAATGACAACAGAGTGACTTCAACATATGGGTCCCCCTGAAAATGGAAATGCACCAAATAAGAAAAATCAAGAAAGAACAAAAGCTCCTCTATCTTTTGGGTTGGTTTTTCTGGGGGGTTCATTTTTTTTTTCTCTCAAAGATGCATGGAAAGAGCTATTTTCGTGTTGAAGACTACGTCCCAGCAAGCCGAATAGAGAAAATGACCCTGGTGTATGTACAACGAGAGCTTGCTAAATTGCATCGTATGAATCGCTCCCTATTTGAGGATGAAGCTGAACTAGAATTTCTAAAGGTAACCTGCCATATCCCAACCATTATTTATTTTGAGGTAGAAAGCCCTTCTCTATTTACCATTGTCTATTATTTATTTTTTGCTGATACTGTGGATTTTAGATATGGTCAAAGAATTTCAATAGTCAACAAAACCCTCAGAATGAAATTCTGCTGTAGATATTGTCCCTCTAAATAACTTACATCACATTTACATGGTAGGTTTCCTTTCCTGATAATTTATAAAGGGTTAATGCCCATTTCGGGGTATTTTCAACATCCTGAGGTTTGATGCAGGTTTTCAGCATGTTGCCAACTACTTAAGGTTCCAGATGATTATAAATTCAGCTACTGAATGCATTAGAGATGATTGTAAAATATGGCAATAAGCACTTTCTTGACTTCTGAAACTACAGCAGCTGTTCAGCCACTTTCTAAACATGTAGTGATTATTTGTTTAAAAATATCTGTGAAGCCTGGAAGTGAGGAAGAAGTTATCTGAAGTATTTTCTCACACTGTTTATCTAGGGCTCTAGTGTGTCACAATGATGTGGGATTTCATTATTTTCCCCCTAATTTCTCCTTCTCTCCCAAACTTCTCTGCTTTTTATCACATGAAAAATATCAGGGATTAGATAATAGATAAATATCAGTAGCCATTTTGCTGCAGTGCCACATGCTTTTATTTATAGCATCATTTTATTTCAGTTGCTGATTAATTATGTTAGTTCTTCATCTAACACTATCAGTGGAATTGAGGAAATAAATTGAAGCTTAGCCTTAATGACAGTCCCATCATGCGTGGCAAATCCACTGAAGAAAAGCAGCTTTGTTGGTATCTGTTTCAATGAGTAAGTTTGTAGAAGGAGCCAACACATCATACAAAGTGAGAAAGATAGCCCCCATGGCAAGAACATGCAAATTCCAAATGTGAAAGGGATTAAACATTAAAACCCAGATTCAGCCAGTGATTATAGATGCCCCAGTTTTCAGGACCTGAATATTTGTGCTCTGGATACTTTCTAAAAAACAGATCTTCTTAAAGTGTTTTATTTTGGTTGTTGAAAATCTCTATTCACAGTTGAAAAGTCATTTGGAGATTCTACATTATCGTCTCAGAAAAAAAATAAATAGAATAAACACATACTGATCTGCAGATCACAAAAGAGGACAGAAAACCCTCCTCATATCCCATAGTTCTGTAAAGGGTTTGAGTTTCACTCTAACATTTGTGGCCAAGTGCAGGAGCTAGATAGACAAGCAACAACACCCAGAACTTCTGGGCGAGTTCCTCAGAGTGTCCTATGCAGTTAGATGGCAGAGGCAGAAGCCAGCTCCTCAGGCTCTTAAAGTCCTACTTACCCTTTCACCCATCAATGAGCACTGTGCAAGATAGAAGCATCACTGAAGATTTGTTCCTGTGAAGTCTGGCACTGAGACAGTGAAATTCCCTCAAAAAGCACCCCTGTATTTAGGTGAGATACTTTGAGATGCAATTTAGCAAACCCTGTAACTTGAGATTCTTGGCAATGGAAATGTATAATGTCTGATTTTAAAAGATGACAGACACAGAGAAATGGCAGTACGTATCTGAGTGAGTTTATTGCAGGCTGAGAGCTGTGATGTCACTGTAGTTATGATTTCCAGTTGGTCATCACTATTGTACCTCTTTAAATAACGTGAGTGGGAAAGTGTTCCTTCAATTTTACACATGGTAAATGAATATAAGTAATGGATCTGACATACCAAAGTAAGGTGATGATTCTGTGAAGCAGTAGATATGGAGATTTGGTAAGGGCTTTTAAAGGTTTCTTGACAGACTGAAAGGTTATTCAGTAAAGAGAGTCAAAACCATTTCCTTTCCAATCTATCTACCCTTTCTTCCCATACTTCTTTTTGAATAATGTATGGCAAATATACTTTTTCTTTATAAGGTGACTCAGCAACTTCCTGAATACGGAGTGCTATTCTACCGCGTGTCCCAAGAGAAGAAGGGAGCAGGAGGGGACATCATCCTGGGAATCTGTGCCAAAGGCATCATTGTGTATGAGGTTAAAAATCACACAAGAATTGCCAGTTTAAGATTCCAGTGGCGTGAAACAGAGAGAATTTCAGCTCACGTGAGTTAGAACTAAGGGAATCTCTTCTTCAGCTGACTACTTTACTGCCCTTGTGCCTGTCATTTTAATAAACTTACTGTATTCAGAGCCAGAATTAGACTCATTTTATACAGGCAAGTCTGTTTTGAAAACAGTCTAAAATCAAGGCTGGATCTGGATGTGAATACCAGGATATCCAGCTCTTAGTGAGGTTTAGTTCTGGAGGTTTTTTTTTCAAGGTTGGTGTCAAATCACTATAAAGCTAAATAATCCAGTGTTGAATATTACAGGGACTATGTCAAACCTCTTTATGGTATATTCCATATTCATTCCTTTTTCATCTTTACTTCTCACTTTTATTTTCCTACCTACATCAGGTCATGGGATCATGTCTCCCTCTTTCCAGGTCTCATTACCCTGATTTCTTATCTTAATGTCTGTTAACAACATGGTATTGGTGATGAGATTGTGACCCTTTTTAAATTATATTCTGCCACCAGAAGTATATTAAACTATCATACAGTGATGATAGTCTCAACCTGCATCACACATTACCCACCCTGTTTACTCTCCCAAAATGGCCTTTCTGCCTCTTGAAGGTATTTTCATTTTCACATTAGATTGGTTTAATAATTTTAACATCTGTAGGGTCACATTTTGGCAGTTCTTTCAACCTGCTCTCAGTGCAGTCAACGTCCAAAGGCTCTTCAGTCTCGACACAGGGCAGTTATAATCCCAACAGCAGACACCTCACCCAAGAAGCATGTGCTCAAACATAAATACAACTGGACAAGCCAACAAGATTTTACAAATGAATTTTCAGTGCCTCAGTGTAATGACTGATACACGAAGCAATATGTGGGTTTTTTTTCCCTTTAGAGAAAAAAATTCATGATTGAAAGCAGCTTCAGTGGCAAGAAACACACCTTCATTACTGATACAGCAAAGACATGTAAATATCTACTGGATCTCTGCTCTGCTCAACACAAATTCAATGCACAAATGAATTCTAGGCAACTTCGCCAAACTTCATCAGGTGAGGTATAAATGCACTTTCCTTATTTAGACCTGGGGACAAGGTTTGGTTTTAGAAAAGGTGCATCCCTCAAAACTGAGAATCAGAACCTGACACATCACTTTCACTGTGCTTCAGTTTCTTATTTGCAGACTAGAAAATAATCTCTCCTACTTCGCTGAAAGTCAGAGGTGTATAAGTCTAATATAGTGTGTGCATGGGTGGGAGCATATGCAGAGACTGGAAAGGGGTTCTCTGATGATAACTATGTATCTAAACTCAGATTATTTTTTTTTTAAAAAGCATGATTAAACTTCCCTTGGGGAAATCTGCTGAGAATTCTTTTTAAGACTTAGCCCAAATGTAATGTGAGAAATGATCCACATAAAGAACAACTATATTAGTTCCCAGGTATGCTGGAGGTGAATTTAGTTACAGATTATCTTTGTATGTCCCAGGACAAAACCATCAAACCAAAGGTACACCTGTCATACCTACTCAACCAGGTAGCTGCCAACTTCCATATCTTAGATTTTGGCATGTCTGCAGAAGATCTTACTAATAACTCCTTAGATTTTAGATTTTCCATAGTTTCTAAGACACGGTTCTGCTTAACCCAAAGCAGTTACATAGCACTTCTCACCTAGAGTTCTCAGCATGCTCTGGAAAGGAGGGTCAGGATTTTTATGGGCAAACAGAAGCATGTAACAAATAACAGTCTAAGATGACGACTATCATCACTCTTGGCTTCAGTGGAGCAATATGAGTTTTCACTAGCTCATCCACTGCCTTGAACAGAACCATGATTATTTACAAGCACTGAGCATTTGACTGTGTGAGTCATAGGGGAGAGAGCCCTGCCTTATCTGCTGGGATATTTGGCTGGTAAAACTGTAAAGGAGTTGACAACAAGTTATATCATATTATATAACAGGATGACTGATATATTGCTTCTTTCCCACTAAACTGATTTAATGAAAAGGGAAATTCTACCTGTACACATTTGTTACTATGGAAAAAGGCACAAGGATGATCTTTTGGGTCAGGATACCTTTTGTTGCTTGGGCTCCTGTAGCTTCAAACATATTTTAGTGGGATTATGATTTGTAGCATACAAATAAGTGCTAATAGTGAATCTTAAACTCATGTGTTACAATTGTCTGTGGTAATATATGTTAATAAAAATGACTACATTCTATACATAAGAAAACAAAAAGATTGAGAATAAAGAAAACTGTTCTGATTGCAAGCAACACAAATCACTGAAACAAGCCAGAGTTACACAAGCCATGTGGCTGCAGGTTCTGAGGTTCAGTGTGTGATTGCTGTCCCAGAAAAAAAGGCTTTTTGAGGGCAGTGGCAGACAGTAGTTCAAAACGCCGCCTTTATCACCACAGCAAGGCTGTAAGATATTATAAGGTGTTTTCTGCATGCTTCTGCTGCACTATTCAAATGTATACATCTCTTCAAAACTTGTTAGCAACCCCCTACTTTCAAATCACCATGGCAACTCTCAGATTGTGCTAATACTGTGGACAGTTAAGCCTTCTGATGCCTTAACAAAGCCCTTGATCAAAGTCACAGAGGAAAGAGGGAGCCTTTAATGCTGCAAAGTTGCATTCAGGCTAATATTTATTAGGAAAACACATGAGAGGTCAGTTGTCACAGAGAAGCAGAATTAAAGCCCATATTTGTGCTAGCCTGTACCAAGCAGGGTTCTTGTTTTCCTTTCTGACCTGTCTCCAACGGCCTACTGTCCCTCCCTCCTTCAAATCCTCTCTCCAGACCACCAGTTGAGAACCTAAATAAACAGTGCCTCTTCCAGCACTCATCTTTCAGGCAAATGGGTGTAAGCTGGAGCATAGGAAGTTCCATGCGAATATAAGGAGAAACTTTTCCACTGTGAGGGTGACAGAGCACTGGAACAGACTGCCCAGAGATGTTGTGGAGTCTCTTTCTCTAGAGATATTCAAAACCCGCCTGGATGCGTTCCTGTGTGATTTAGTCTAGGGGATTCTGCTCTGGCAAAGGGGTTGAACAAGATGATCTTTCAAGGTCTCTTCCAACTCTTAATGTTCTGGGATTCTGTGAAATAAAATCTTTTGAGAGGATAGATTTGTATATAGCATAGCCCACCTGTCATTAAGCAAGTAGTAGATTTCATATGGAGGTGGAAAATTGGATAGCAAGCATTGCCACCACTCTACTCCACTGCATATCACACAGAGCAAACAGCCAGCTCCTTAACCCCTCTCTGAATTTAAGAGAGCGTGTGTTAGTAGAGGTCCTGTCTTCTCAGATATACAAATACTGAAGTGGTGGACCTGTGAAGAATGGGAAACTACCAAACTGGTAGAGACAGATATTTCTCAAATACTGAACATTTACAAAATATACTTTATAGCAATATTCAGTTTGAGTTATATAGGGCTGTACATTTCATCTGTCTTTGTGGAAAATTAATTTGCAGTAAAATAAATAGAAATGAAATCTAAATATAATGTACACTTTCTATAAAAGAAATGGATTGGAAACCCTTTCTACTCACTCTAAGGCCTAGATATGCTCTAGGATACCCTAAAAAAAAATAAATCAATGCTGCCAGTCTTTTTTTGCTGGCACATTAAAAGGTTAGCCAGAAAGCACTTCTGAGCTTGCTATCAGTAGATTTATCTCTCCTTCCTCTGCCTCTCTCCCTTCTTACTTAGAGGAAAGTAAATTTGTGGAAATAGACAAATCAAATTCTGCCTATGCAGCTCAGCGTGAACATCTTGCCCTGATTCAGAGATTGTCTCGTTCAGAGAATGTGCTCTATGGAGCAAACCTGGAAAACCTTTCTGCTGGGATGATGAGCAAATCTTGCGATAACCTCAGTGTGGAAACCAGTAACAGGACCAGAGACAAAAGCAATCTTGGCAGGTATGTTTGTTTTTTTGCTCTAAATGTGTGCAAGAATATTTAATCATAGACTATTTCACTGCAAACGTCTATGGTAAACTGTGAGGCAGACCCCCGCCCTGCAAGTCTCTATTGTGGTCACACCAAAAGGCCTGGGACTTCATGGTGCCAGCACTAATGCAAACACAGGCAGGAAGTTAGCAGTCTAGCAGATAAGAACTTGAAAAAGTGACATTTATATTTGTACCAGACTCAGGAATGAACCACTTATTATGCTATGAGGATAAAAGTAAGGTAGAATAAAAGTGGTATTTTTCACATCTGTGTATCTTCTCTAGAAATGGCAGTGTATGAACTGAATGCACAGTGAAGTTCGTTTTGAGGTCTTACCCAACTGATTTGACCATGTCTAAAGATATAAATTATAGACAACCATGTGAGGACTTCCCTTTTCATTTGCATTGGTACATTCACCAGTGTAGGCGGTTACTATAGCTGCAACACAGTCTTGAGCCTTTAATGAATTCTAGTGCCTTTTAGAATACTAACAGTTAGAACAGAGCCAAGAAGAACTATCAGGAAAACTTTCAGACATGGTTTTGTCTAAATGGACAGCGGGGCTAAATGAATCATGTTGAGGCTGTGCTGTGTTTTCCTGATATCTGCACTCAGAGAAAAACACAGGGGGAAATTACTCGTGATGTGAGTGGCCTAATGGCAGCTGTTATTTCGAAGCAAGCACTGACAAGGATAAACTACCTCTCCACTATAATGAACAGTAGCCCAAGTCAAAATAGTCACTGAAACAATCATTTCCAGCTTGGATCTGACAAACTAATGACAATGAAGATCTGTTAATATCATTGTTGATTTGTTATTGTAATACAGTCTTAATTTCCTGCCATGCAGATCCACATCAGGGCTATCCCAGTCAGAGATGCACATCAATTTGAATGAAAAGCAAAGGAGCTATGACTACCTCTCTATCCATTCAACTCAGAACACAATTAGCGGTGAGTATAAAAATCATAAAGAGAGACAATACCTTTGCATATTTATTGTTTCAATAGCAGAAGACCAAAACAGATACTTCTTACAGATTAAAGAATATCCCTTCTAGTTGTAGGAATTAACCCAGAGTTTAGAGCAAGATGAGCTGTTTTATTCCCTTTCCCTCCTGCTCTCCATCAGGATTAGTAGTAAGGGACTTCATGATAAAGTTAATCTATCAGTGGCACCTAATGCTCTTCAGAGATGTAGCTCGGTACACCCATGACATGCGGGGCTTAGAGGTCATCATTTGGTATGCAATTGAGATCTAGAACTCAATAAATAATGCATGAAACAACATGGGCCCCAGGTCCTTTCTGCATGACATTAACCAGAATAAGAACTGGACACTTAATTTTCTAAAAGAAGCCATATTGCACACGCACAGTGAGCAACTCTCTAGAATACAAAGCTTTGATTATTAGGTTCATCCATTTTAAAATTCGAACTGTACTTTGAACACACTCTGGAAATTGCACAATGTAGCATTAATCCTATAAGTCACTGTTGCTATCAGTGCTGATTGAGTTGCAACTACGGAGTCAAAAGGGCTGAAGTCAAAAAGGATGAAGTTTCCAAAGGAACCCTTAGGAAATTTTGTGTCCAAATCACCCTCATGTTCAGTGGGCACTATATGCCTGACTCTGAATATCCTAATTTTAATAAAAATGTTGCAGATAGATGTGTAGTCTCCCAGAAAGCAACATAATATGAAGAGTTTATACAGCTACTGTACATACAATTTTCTAAAGAATGAAAATTTCCAAACATTTGTTTGAGCTTCCTTCCTGAATGATATTGATTCAGAGGGAATGGTAATGTTGAAAACAAGGATAAAATATATTTTTTATTTTAGAAGCCCCAGTTTTGCATATTATATGAATCTACTGTCTTCCTGCATTAATCTGCATTTATTCTAGCTGTTTTGTTTCTGCAGCACCTGGATCACCAGCCACCCAAAAGGAAGTTCTGCTAAGTGGCCTAGAAAGAGAAATAATTTGTGTCAGCCTAAAACGTGACCCTAAGAATGGATTTGGTAAGGAACAAGAGTATTATCTTTGTTACTGGAACTGTCGGTTCCTGGTGCTGACACTTGCTGACTCAAGCTGAGCAAGACTGTAACCTTTTTCACCTCATTCTTATACAATAAGAATACCAATCTTTGTGAAGGACTTAGAATTTCCAAGACTGAAAAGGACTACATGCATAAATCAGGACAGCAATTTTTTCATAGGATTAAATAAGCACATGGAGGTCAAAGGGACCGTGTTAAAAGCAGAACAAAAGGAACAAGGGTCTAGTTTTGTATCTGAAACACATGCACAGTGATTTCATATATCTCAGAACTTACACAGGGGAAATGATGTTCTGCTAACTTTTCGGGTATTGCCTGTGGAGGTGAAAAATGTATACACAAATTGATTTCATTACTTCTGGATTATTTCGATAACATTTTTTTGTTTATAATACACTATCACACTGTATCTTGTTCTTGTGAGCCATCACATTTCACAGTTGACCATTAATACAATTAAACATCAAATTCTAAATGGTGCATGTCTGTGTGGAATATGCTGATCCCAACAATTCTACTAGGAAAAAAATACAATTTGAAATGGGCAGAATATTCTGAACTAAGATAATTAAATTTAACTAATTGACAATAGATTTCATTTTCTTAGTTCTCTTTTACATATCTGTTAGAAGTTTATATGGCCCACCTCAAATGCCCTAAACTACATGGCGCAGAAAAATGTTTGAATTTATCTAATGAGCGTTTATGCCATTTTCATCCTGTAAATATTAAATACTAAGATCCACGTAGTTTATGACTCTTGTAAGAAAGTAGTTGGAATCTTTAAAAGTCTCAAGCCAGGAAGTTATTCTTATTGAAGCATTATATTTAAATAGCCACCAAAGTCACCAGCACACTTTAATTATAATGTGAGTTTAAAGCTCTCCCAAACCTTCATGCCATGAAAAACAGAGCTTCCCATTCTCCAGATAGCAAGCAAAACTTCAGCCAATGGAGTAAGAGCCTTTTATGCTCCTAAGGTTCATCTATTCTAATACTGTCAGTGTCTCTGCATTCTCATGCTATCTCATTTTTGCAGGTTTTGTAATTATTGGAGGAGAAAATGTAGGAAAATTAGACCTTGGTATCTTTATCGCTTCGATTATCCCTGGGGGACCTGCAGACAGAGCTGGAAATATCAAACCAGGTTATTGTCCCTAGTTTTTACTTAGAATTAAAATACTTTCTTGATTTAAAGTTACCTACTCTGGATTACTTCTTTATTTAGATATGCTTTGTCTTGGTTTTTCTTTTTTTTTTTTTTTTAAGGAGGACGACTCATCTCTGTGAATAATATTAGTCTCGAGGGTGTTTCATTTAATACTGCAGTTAAAATCATACAGAATTCTCCTGATGAAGTGGAGCTCATAATTTCTCAACCCAAAGGTATAAAGGCAAATGTCTTTGCTGCTCAAAGGATGCTAATATTTAACTTTGGACACTGGTATTTATTATGTGCTGGGATAATGTAGTAGTACTTTCTTGCTGTTTTGTGCCAATTACAACAAGCATAGGCTAGCAGTGAAAATAGTCCACTTCTAGTAGGTATCATGTGGTTGCTCTTCAACAGTCAATGTGAAAAACTCTATTATGGGGTGCACTGCTGAATACCAAGGGAATTTTGGGGTTTCTTTCTCTGACAGGGAGTCATAGCCCTCTGCAGTGACTCTTACAATACACACTTACAATAGCAATGCTCCATTTTACAATGCCCAACTCATTTTATAGATTTGATTTCACAATGAGTTGATGTAGGAAGTTACTTTGTCCTCCTGTACTGAGGTATAGTAACATTTGCCTCCAAATTTACTTACTGTTCGTGTTCAGCAATGTTTTGGTTTTGTATGGCTTTACAGACCTGTATGAAGAAGGATTAAATGAAGGAAAGAATCTATCAAGAGGAAACAGCACTAGTGGATCTGAGATCTCTTGCGTAGACAGTGGGAGAAAAAAGATTCAGGATTGTCATACGGCTCTCTCCAAAGAACAGGACATAAATATAGATGAACTTGAGAAGGCTCTTTCCTGGAGTTTAGCACCAAAGTTGTGCTCTAGGATTCCAGTTCCTTCAGCTGATAGCTTGGATGTGGAGGTAACTGAGATTTTGATGCTTTGAGTATCATTGCGCCCAGCATATGTCTTAACATGCCAGCTACATAAAGAATAGAAAGGAACCAAGAAATTTAAAATATTGGAAAAGAGAAAGAAAACCTGAAAGGTGTTGCTTGTAAAATTACATTGGATATATCAAAATAATAGATGTGTCTAGAATATATGAAAAAATGGGAAAACTATTCCACAAAACATTATTAAAATTCTCTACTTTTGCCAGTGGAGGTACATTTTTTTTATTATTTTCTAGCTGTCTCTCAAGTTTTCAGACACAGAACAGCAACACTTTGTGCCTAATTTCCTATTAGACAGCTTCCCAATCTATAGTCAGCTGATGCACATAGACAGATCATAGGTTGAGCAACATCAGTGCCATTGTGAAATAATATCAGGAATATAAATGGTACCACTCCAGGCTTGCAGTGACAGCAAGATCAAACCCTTTATATCTTACTGAAAAATATATCTTTCGCCCCCTCCCCCTTCCTTTCTTTTCCTTTATTTTTTATTGAGATGCTGTAGTCTCATTAGTGTTTGTATTTCTGAGACAGGAAGGTGATTCTTCGCACTTGCCATCTCCATCTGAAACCAACTCAAAGGAAATCTATACTGTGGAACTCGTTAAAGAAGATGGGACTTTTGGAATCAGTGTGACTGCAAGTGTTACTGTTAATCTTTCAGTGTGTCTGTCAAACTGTTACATGACCAAGAAACACATACAGAAGTGTATTTACATGGAACAAGGATAGAAAAACAATCTGATAACAATAGCTGTTAGCATGGCACATTTCAGACCCAAGTGTCCAATTGATGGAAAGAGAAAGCATAAAGTCCTGGTTATTGTTCAGTTCTTATCCACAGAACCTGTGAAAGATATGTGCCGGCATAAAGCATATGGCAGTACAAGCCCTCTCATCCTTACTCAATTTGAGAAGAAGACCTACCACTGAAAGTGGAGTTTAGTTGGGGAAGGATACAGCCAGTGCCTCTAGAAAATGCAGCAACGCAAAGAATTCCCTAAGTCATGACCTCTTTTGCTGCTGTCCTGGAGCTCCTGGCACTCAAAGGTTCTGTCTGTACAAGCAGATTGCACAGGACCACAGCATGGGCTCAAACATTGGCTCACAGGCACTGCCTAATCATTCACAGCCCCCAGTACAGCTTTGGCCTGTGCCTCAACAAGCAATAACAGAAACCATCCCTTGATGAGCATTTAGCTGTGTGGACTCAAGATAAGCCATGCTTCTTATTCTGAAGGCTAGAGAAAGGGATTGGGCCAACTTCATGTCTTAATATAAGGAAATACAGTTCTCTATATTTCGAGGGCCAAAGAAGGCAGCAGTGAAAACTATCTACCACATTTCAATAGTAGTTCCTTGTCCTGGCTATCAAGTTTGAATTTACCCCTCCAGGCTGAGATGTCTTTACAGTCCTTGCTGAAACAAAGTGGGAAGCAATAGCTGTTTCATTGATTGCAGAACAAATTGAGAGCTGCTTTTCATCGGAACTCAGTCAGGGGATGAAGACTGACAGAACATGGTTGTTAGGTTAATCTGGAATTCCTCTGAACTGTAGGCTCTCAAGTACCTGCACAAGTTCAGGTCCATGCCTTTTATAATGTCTGAAAGGCTAATAATTGCTGAATGGATACTGCATAGTTTGAAAGCTAGGCTAGAGACTAACTGAAAGATGCAACTCAATCTTTATGTGAGCACAGGGAAAAGTTTTGAATATTTAGTAAATGTTTTTATATAACCACATAGAAATGCATTGCAAACAAGATTACTGCCTAGGGAAATATATTCCAACTAGATGGGACTTTGGAGTAACATCCTCTTTCCCTTTTTTTCCCCCTCCTTATATCTAAACCAAATAATTCCTGATGCAGTTGCTTTACAATGCATATTTGAGTTCCTTTGACTTTTATCACAGGCACAATACGTGAAGACTGCACTCTAATCTACAGGCATATATTTTGCAGGGTGGAATTAACACTAGTGTGCGCCATGGTGGGATATACGTGAAATCCATTATTCCCAGAGGACCAGCAGATAAGGATGGACAAATAAAGATAGGTAATGTCTGCCACTAAAACTCTGAGCTGCAGAACTCAGTGGTTGTGAGGAATGCTTGCCACAAGGGACAATGAAACACATTTGGTATTGGAGGTCATACAACTGTCAAATGAAATATGCAACCCATCGTTCCTCCACCTGTCCCTGTATCCCACTGAAAAAACAGGAGCATCATCCCCGCATTGCACAGTTACTCTCTGTACCTGCATGTCAGGCTGGTGCCTCAGACATCTACTTTCAGCATTGCTGTGATAAATAGATACTATCACTGCATGCACTTACAGAATACCCAAGTATGTTTTAAGGGCTGGTTATAGAATGCTATACCACAAACAGTACTGCTTCCAAAAAAAGTAATATAATTTGTGTCATGCAAGCATGAAGATCTGTTGCCACATGGGTAGCCCAAGGACCACACCCAGTGAACCTGAACACATCATGGCAGCTTCACTCTTTTTGTTGTTTGGTTTGTGATATTTTTCCTTTTGCCTCAGGTGATCGTCTGCTGGAAGTAGATGGCATCAGCCTCTGTGGCATCACCCACAAACAGGCTGTGGAGCACCTTAAGAAATCTGGCCAGGTTGGTACAATAGCAGAGCTCAGTAAGATACCCATTAGAATAAACTGCAGTTTGCAAGAAGCACAGTAACAAAGCTGGGTCAAAAGAAATTTCCCCCCTTACCCTGCCATACTCCATTCTCCTAAAAAGACAAATAAAAAAATTATAGGGCTCACTGTGTACTGTGTAACTGGAATCTGTTCATCGTTGTTTTAGATTGCCAAGCTGGTTCTAGAAAGGGGAAACTACCAATTGGCAGAGCCATGCCTGACTACTAATGACAGAAAGGAGGATCAATGTGCAGTTGTTTCTGTGGCAACATCCTTCACAGATGGTACCAAGGACTACTGTTTTTTGACAGATGGTGAGTCATAAAAAAGGAACTCGGGGTGACTTCTTACAATGTCTAAGAAATGAATGGATGAAAATAATTCTATGAAATTTCTATGAGTTGGAAAGAAAACTGAATTCTGAATAAAAATATAGTGTTCAATATTACTGGAATTATCAAAAATTATTTCTGAACAAAGTATTTCTGATGTACTAGAGTTACAGTTTCTAGATATAGCTGAATTTATCATAGGTATAAATACTGCATCTTTCAACCTTCAGGAGTTGGGGCTGGCAGCGAACATCCCTGTCCGTACTCTATAGCACTCTATAGGTGGGAAGCAGCTGTGTTGATGTTGCCAGTCTGTTACCTAAAGAACTTGTCCAGCACAACTGCTCACGCTGTGTCACCATGATGGCTAGTGACTGCCATCACCTCATTTCTTGAAAGCAGAAGAATCAGAGATCACTTTTACTTAATTTAGTCAACAAATAAATGCTCTTTTACTGTAAGACTGACTCATAAGTGACAGCTACTCAACATTGTCCATAGCAGAATGGAGTTCAGCTGCAAGTGTGGTATTGGGGAAAGGACTAGTTTCTTGTTCTTGTCTGGAAAGAGCAATAGTTCTGATTGGAAGCTATAGAATAGTAAGACCTACACAACACTTACAGAAAAATGTCAGAAAAGGATAGAATTTGAGCCTTTTTACATTGGTACAAAAAGCTTCTTCCTTTCTGGGCTTGTACCAGATGGCATAAAGTCTGTGAACACATGGTGGAATAGAATCCATTCTCCCCATTCTTCCTCTGTGATTTAAAGGGCTCACATAAGTTAAAGGAACACCAAACCCTTCTTTTGCCGTTAGTATTAGTAGATCCAAAACTACAGCATACAGGGAAAAGGGCTGCTGAGGTTATAATTTACATCAGGTCTCTATGGGGTACATATGCCACAGCTCCCTCTCTTTTTCCAATCTCTGCTTTGAACAGATAATACATTTGAAGTCAAATTGATAAAGAATTCTGGAGGCCTTGGCTTTAGTGTTCTGCAAATGGAAGAAGATGCTTGTGAACACCTTGGAGGAGCTATTGTCAGGATCAAAAGACTGTTTCCAGGGCAGCCAGCTGAAGAGAATGGCAACATTGAAGTTGGAGACATCATTTTAGCAGTGAATGGGAAACCTATTCAAGGACTCTTGTATCAGGTACCAGGCAGTACTGTCACTGTGACTCTGGGTGGGCAATGTTAATAAAGACAATGGGTTGAAACTGCATTTACACTTAATTATTGCCAGAGGGGGGTCAGAATTTGCATATAATTCATCTGACTTCTACACAGTATTCTTCTCTAGAATTCCTATCAAGACTTTCCTTTATAACAGAATTACAAAAAATTTCTTCTGCTGTTTAATTTATAACTTTCTACTACACAGTAGCACAGTCTATTGTTAGATGCACACCAGTTGCCAGTTAGTTGGAATCTTTGTTGCTATTCTGCATAATTGGAATGTTTTTTCCCTGTGGTCATTTCTGCTTTGTAGTAGGATGCTAAATACTATGCCACAGATTCAAATCTCTACCAGGAGAGGTAAATCCAGTGTTACTTTTTTACCTGGAATGAGAAATTCTATGCTCACATGAAGAAATTAAATTATTAAAAATGAGCATGGAGGGGTTTTTTTTCATCATAATCTTTTCACCTTATGAAAAACACCTGAGTTTTGTATATGAATTCGCACTGAATAGGTAAGATTGGAAACAGAAATTACAAAATCAGTGTTTCATCCCCTCTAGATTAAATATTTTATTTCTCACTGTAGCTGAAAGCTGGGTGCCATTGAATAAATGTTATGTCAGGGAGGGGTTTTCATTATGTTAATATGGCAATCTGTTGGAGCTATGCTGATATAATTGACTGAAAACACGTAAAGTGCCACATGCACTTTAATTTATCTGAAAATAGTGGTTTCCTCAAGAAAAGAAAAAGAATTAATTAAACCTATGCATCTGTTGGTGGAATAAGAGTTTGTAAACTGAACTGACTTAGATACATATTCTGATAGAAATCATGGTCCACCTAGATAAGAATCATACAGTAGTGCATTTTGGCCCCCAGATGCTGCCAAGAGGTACAAATACCAGGAATTTGGCATTCACAATGAAAATTGCCTTCATCCCAGTTGATAAAATGACATGTACTATGATCCATAAGAAATCTAATATTCCTTCTTCCTGCTTAGGATGTCCTGCATTTGTTGAGAGGAGCTCCTCGAGAAGTCACACTACTACTGTGTAGACCACCAAAAGATGTTCTTCCAGAAATAGAGCAGAGTGCCCTGGTAAGGCAAAGCTTCTGGCAGTAAACTTGCTTCTCTAAACCTGGAAAAATACTACTACATTTTCTATCCAGTCTTGAACACAGCAACCTTTGTTTGACTCCATGTCCATCTATTCCATTTCTTTCCCTTCCCAGCTTCAGCTCTACCACTAAAATTCAACTGATTCTTCCTTAGAAATCAAAATAAAGGAAATCTGACCAATGTGAAACATGTTTATCCCAGTCCAACAACCTTTGGTTTGCAGTACAACCACTGTAATGAAACAGCACATGCCCATTCAGATCTTATAGTGATGCTTCTAAAAATGCTGTACTAGATCCTCAGCCAGAAACTGCAGATATTCTCAACTGCAGCTGCTATAACTCATGGGCTTGAGGTAGTTATGTAACTCCACAAAGTGGGAGGAAAAAAAAGAACTTTTGCTATCCAGGTTACCTCTTAATAAATTTAAATAAATGAAATTATTTCAACTGGTTATTCAGCTTCTTATTTATAGCAGAATCTACAGGGGTTGGGAGGAGAAGGAGGGGGAAAAAAAAAAAAAGAAAAACATCAAATGGCAGAGACTAAATTACAGCTGTTACATGTGCTAGCATTATTATTCCTGCTTCTTGAACACATGCAGTATGGCCCATTCATGGTTCCTGTTCCACCAGGATTTATAAGAGCTGTCCAAAGACAGGCAGAAATGGCTGTCAGTGCCACCTCCAGATAACAAACTGGCTTGTGTTGCTCTCCTGCAATGTGTCCTTGGCTGATTTCTATGGTCAGTCACACTGGAGTCAAATCTGGAAGCCACTTCTACACAATCAAGAAGATCCAGACACAAAGTCAAGGCACGATATTAAAAGAACTAAAAAAAGGGACCACCTCTAGCAAAGAATGCATTGTAAAAGAACTTGTGTAGTAGTTCTCTGTCTGGAACTCCTGAGGAATATGAAAGATAAACATCACGACAAAATAGTTATCTATTGAGAGAGTATCTCCCCCTTTTTTTCCTCTCCCATCTACCATTTGATATTTTCATATTAAGATGGTTATTGATATTGCATCTTCACATTATTTTGTTCTTAAAGGAAAGAAGATGGGAGATAAAAAAGAATTACACTAACTTTTCTCTTATTTTGATAGACTCCAGCACCATCTCCAGATAAGGAGTTTGTGGCAGAAATGCCAGGCAGTACAGAGGTAGTAAAGAGTATGGACCAATATACCAGTGATGGAGGTAGCACCTCTCCAGACCTTGAAGACTGCTTGGATTCTCCAGTGGGAGCAGATTTCAGTGAGCCTCCTGAAGAGGACAGCTCAACTTATGAAGAGCAGGAAGCTGAGTTTCAGGAGGGACCCATACAGAAACTTACAACTCCCAGCGAAAGTTTCTATAAACATCTTTGGAAGTTTCATCAAGAAACTGCCAGTTCTGAAGTCTTCCACTCCCAAGAGGAAGAAGTAAAGCAGAACTGCTACTCACCGTGCAAATTTGGATGGACCAAATGGTAAGGAATACTGAAATCTGCTCTGCAGCCTTTCCTTCAGCTCCTAGAATTTTGAAAGCAAATTCCTTAGATTTAAGTACAGGGTCGTCTGCTTCTAATCACTGCTGATTACTGAGGATTTTGGTTTACCATCTTATTCTGACTATCCTAATCTGCTATCTCTATTTACTCTCATCTTCTTAGAATTTTGTGTAAGTTGCATTGCATGACAGTTGTATGAGTGCTGCACTACTGTAATAATTTTTGCTATTCAGCTGAAGTTGGCTGCAGTTTGAAATCTGGAAAGACTCTTGATTTAAATAGAAACTAAAGACTTTCTTATTTATGATATAATCTCTTAATTTTAATTCTCAGAGTTGAATAGGTGCTGAAATTTACTTTCTTATTGCATGATCTTTTAATTTCAATTTATTTCATAGAAAAAGAAAAAAAGCTCACAAGACAAACTTTTATTGAGGACAAAAAAAAATTATCAGAACAGAAAGGATTTGTAGAAAGACAAGTAAAAGAACTCCTTTAAGCCTAAAGGTCTCTAGGAGACCTTTAACTTGCAGCTTTAGTATTTTACCTAGAAACTAATTTCTATTTTTCCACACAGTCATTTGATCCTCGAGCGAGTCCAGAGGAGGGCAACCAGGCTGGGGTAGGGGCTGGAGGGCAAATCCTATGAGGAGGAACTGAGGGAGCTGGGGCTGTTTAGCCTGAATAAGAGGAGGCTGAGGGGACACCTTATCACTGCCTACAACTAGCTGAAAGGAGGTTGTAGAGAGGTGGGCAGTGGTCTCTTCAGCCAAGTAACAGGAGACAGGACAAGGGGAAATGGCACAAAGCTGTGCCAGGGCAGGTTCAGATTAGATGTTAGGAAAAAATTTTTTCCTGAAAGAGTTGTCAGGGCCTGGAACAGGCTGCCCAGGGAGGGGGTTGAGTCACCATCCCTGGATGTGTTAAAAAAAGGGTAGATGAGGTACTTGGGGATATAGTTTAGCATAGGATGGGAACGGTTGGACTTGATGATCTTAAAGGTCTTTTCCAACCTTGTGATTCTCTGAAATCATTTTTTATACTCTACATCCATCAAGCACAGAAACATAGCCAGATTCCATGCCTGGGGAGTCACAGCACTAGCTAACTGCAAGTCAAGTGGGACCACAATGGCTATTCATA
Organism: Hypotaenidia okinawae; assembly: GCA_027925045.1. Lineage (NCBI taxonomy): Eukaryota > Metazoa > Chordata > Aves > Gruiformes > Rallidae > Hypotaenidia > Hypotaenidia okinawae. Next base: position 19,836,532 of record BSDF01000008.1, on the reverse strand, counting down.
CTTTTAGCTCCTCTCCATTGAAAGGTGAAGCTTTACTCACATTCATGAGTGAAGCTCCTGCTTGCATATATGCGTCCCTATTGATGAGAATAAACCCAGCAGAAATATATCTGTAGTAACCATATTTGTCAAGAGATACAGTTTCAACAAAACTAAGTTTCTTGCAGTAAAATAGACATTCCAAGAAAAGGTTTGGATTCTTCCCAAAAAGGAGGCTCCGAAATAAATGTTTTTGCTTGGTATGTTCTTAGTATCATTTAGTTTCAGCTTTTCCACTTTCAAAATGCAGCCAGAGTCATTTAAGACAGCATGAATTTTAAATATTGTTTAGAATGCAATCTCTTTTTAAATGTTCATTCCAACTAAAAGCATATTAAAAAATGCAGAAGGACAGAGCCATTAATGAAAGAATTCCTCTTGGTTAAGGAGAAATTTCTTTTCTTCAGATTGGTTAAGACTTTTAATGCAAGTGGAGAAATCTTCTGACAGGAATTTTAGAAGTTCCCTGCTCAGGGTTTTGCATGGAAAATTTCTTTCACTCTTCTCATTGCCACCAATAGGAATCTTTGAAAAATCTGCTTTGAAAAAAACCCATAGTTTTCACCTGTGAAGTCCAGGTGTAGGGATCATGAGATTCCAATCGAAAGTCAAGCATGTTAGGGGAGTTCATGTATGGGTCTGCAGGACCAAGACTCATGTTATTTCCCATGGTGACATAGAGATGGGCTAGAAGCTGGGCTGTGATTAAGCCACTGCTGGCTCAGTGTCCTGAGCTTGTGTAGCTCTGCCAAACACCCTTCACACTTGCTGAAGGTCAGTCAGCACTCCACTAGCATGTGACAGCTTCTATGACACTCACATTGAATAATGTCCATTGAACTCACTTCTTTCCCCTCCAAAAGAAAGGGGCAGACTGCCTATCCTTAAACATTCAATTATTCTAGTCTTCTTCCACAGTATTGTAAGTATCTATTGCCCAGCTATTAACACAGAAACTGTCACCTTTGTTTTCAGCTTTGCTGTGCTACTGGAGATGGGTAACTTCTCATTTCCTCTCTGCACAGATACAAGCTAACACACTAGATTTGTTCCCTCACTGAGGGCATGCAGCACAAGCCGTAAAGTTTTTCTTATTTTCATCAGTATTTCAAAACTACAATCAAAGGCTACTAGCGATATCCAGCCAAAACGCCTCTTTTGCTACTTTGCTTTGTATTTTCTTTCTGACTATAGACAACTTTGGAAATGAGAGTTTAATACTGGGGATCTTCTGTTGTTTCATACAACCCACAGAATTTGTGTTCCTTTTAGTTATGTATGTTTGTTTAGACATGGCAGAGACAGTCCTGGTCCATCAGAGAGTAAAAGATCCTCGGACTATTTTATATATAAAATGATATGGCATCTTTGTTGCATGAAGCATTTATAAAACTTATGCTGTTTTAAGTCAGTAAATATTGGTTTGTTTTTTTTTTAAAATAGTGTTTCAAGCATTTCTATTAGCTTTAATGATAAACTTAATGAGAGAATACTGTATTAGTCTATTAGGTTCATTAATGACAGCAGCCAAAGCAATAATAAACAAAACACATATGCTTACAGTTTTGGCTTGAACATTAGAAGTGATGGATACTGTCTCCAGTATAGTGGAATAAAATCAATAATTGTAATTCAAGGAAGGGACTCTAATGTACATACACACCAGATAAGTTGTTTATGGCAGATGAAATAATTAATGGTATAGGAATTGTGCAGTTATTCAAGAATCAAAGTACTAGTTAATGCCTTAAAAATAAAGTACAAGATTTTGCAAAGGGTTTTTTCAAATTTGGAAAGTTTTTAATCTTTTAACTAGGTTTGCAAAAATACTGATTACTTGTTTATTTCTGTAGTAACACTGGAGGACCCAGATTTCAGTCAAAATTAAATTAACATTGTTTATAAGCAGTAGGTTTTTCAATGGCCATCTGGAGGAAAACCCCAGAACTGCAATCTTTTTATTTTCCAGCCACATATTTAATAAGACTGATGATGACCTATCGAACACAAAATGTATGCCTGAAACTTTCTCTCTAACCCCTATTGATGAAGAGTATCTCACTGTCAGCTCAACATCTGTGACCTCACTTTCATGGAGAGGAAGCTCCGAGACGCTCTCCACAACCATGGTGACCCCACAACCACGTGCTTGTGGTCCTTCCTCATCATCCCTGCCTGCTAGAGAGACACACAACAGTGACAATGAATGGGAAGACTTGGAGGAACTAGATGAAGAGAAGGAAGAAAAGGAAACTTGGTCTAGGGTATGTGATAGATACCAGATTATTAGCAGATAGAATGTGACAAGGGATGAGAAACAATTTTAAGAATGCAGCATTCATAAGCATTAATTTGAACTTATTATCTATGTTGTTTCTGAATGGCTTTTATTACTTTCCTGAATGTCCACAGCCTTCAAGAAAAGCAGACCTCCCTCTGTGCCCAGGTCTCCAGAATTCTTTACCATTTGCTTCTAAGGCTATCTCCTTGCTTTTGCCATCTTACTATTTCTTCAACTTTGCATCATTCTGCAATATTATTCCCAGTGTGCAAAGGCCTAAAAGCCCTATAGTAGCCTCTAAAATTAATTGGAGTCAGCTACTTCAGGTTTTTTCCATCATGTTTTAAACTCATGTGGAAAATCATTTTGTTACAGTGATACTACTGTAATCTCCTGATAACAAAGTATGATCCTTGTGCTAATTGCTGTTTAAAATAGAGAGCTCAGTCTTGCCAAATGCTGAACATCTTGAATTCCTGCTGATACTAATGAGCTCTGAATTCCTACTAATTTGAGAGCACTGAGGACAACGTTTAGGCCCAGCTATTTCCTTCAGTAGGGCAGCAATACCAACAGTAATCTCTCCACTCCACTATTGCAATGCTTTTCAGTTCAGAGGACTCCAAGCCTTTCTTTACACATTTCAAATGCCCAAAGTTCAGTCCTCAATGGCATTCTCTGCCTTATTAGTCTCTGTCAATCAATCACGCCCTCTCTGCCTTATTAGGCCCCCATCAGTCAATGAATCAATCACCATGAATATCCACTAGGTAAAAAAAAAAACAAAACACATAATTCATTCTGGAATAACACAGATACAGATCAAAGAAACCTTACATACACTCTTATTTAGGCCATCTGAGGATCTTATTCCTATCTGCACATAAAACATAATGGAAGATGTTAATGAAGCAACAGAAAAAGCTGCATAAAATATCTTGTGCTTATTTTAATAGGAAATGGAGATCTTTGTGACTTTGACAAAATCAGAGAACAATGGTTATGGATTCTCTGTAGTTTATAACAAACCAGACAACTGCCTGTATGTTGATGAAATCTTGAATGAACCTGCCCTGTCTGATGGAAGACTAAGAAGAGGAGACAGAATCACTATGGTACAGTAAATCATTTGAGTTTATACAGAAGAGAGAATATCTGCAGATCAATGTCACTTAGCTTTGGTGACTTTAGCTTTTCTTCCTTCCATAGGGTCCAGTTTAGCACATATTTAGGCATGCAAGTGCAAATGGGTCCTATAATAAATGCAATTCTGCTGACTTTACTAGGACAAATTTCAGACTGAATAAACTGTACGACTAGGTAAATAGCATGCATTATCTGTTAGCAAGACAACAGAGACTTTAAATGCCTCCCCAGTTAAACGACAAACTGAATTAATGTAATAAGACAGGTGACATACAAAGGATGCAGGAGTTATGTCCTTTGTAATGTATGAATAAAACCTATTTTCAGCCTGGTTTATCTTTAGTTTCTTGCGTTAGACTATCTTCCTTGGCTTTTGCTACAAGACCTTGAGTTTGAAGAAAAAGCTGGTTTTTATGAAAACACTGCATTCAGAAAAATAAAAGTTCAAAAAGAAATCTTACTGCAATCTTAACAGTTAAATTTACTAACATTAAATACAACAGCAAAGCAGTAACATGAAAGTGAGTACCAATTAAGTTCATATGTAAAATTTAGAGTGGAGGGAGAAATACACGATGGTCAATGAGAGTTGTGACATCTGTTTGCCTGTTTGTCATTTAGGTGAATGGAATTGATGTAACATCTTTACCATGCAATGAAGTCCTGACTTTACTGCAAAGCTCTCCTCCCGATCTACACCTTGTGGTTTGTCGTGCTGACAGTGATCCACGTCCCTCTATTAGGCCAGATGAGATTCCTGAAATTACTCTCACAAAAGGTGCCAATGGACAGCTAGGTGTGTAGTAAATACTATGCATACTCTTTTGGACAGAGATTACAGCAGTCATAAAATAATCTTAAACCACTGTGGTCTTGGATCAGTATGATCCTGAGTGAAGTTGACCCCTTTATAATCCCCTTCCATCACTTATGAACAAGGAAAGGAGAGATTTATTTTGGGCAAGTCCTTAAGAGAAGACTAACATCTCTTTATTAGATCAATGAAGGTAGTTTGAAAAGTTATCTCTGTATTATTACCCTATCAGCTGATGTTTCTGGCAGACATCCAGTCATATTTTCATGTTACAGATATACAGAAGTTGTTGGAGTTTGATAATAATGACTTCTACCTGCTGAAATACATAAATACTATTTAGAGGTATTGGGAAAAAGAAAAAGAAAACAGGGGAAATTTTCAGAAAGGTGAGCTACTAGTTAGGGCAACAGGTTCCTATTCAAAAAAACTCCATTCAAATCCTTGATTCAGCACAGACATAAGGCTTTATCCACATTGTGCATTACAAGTGATGAAAGAAATCCCTGCAAGGTGAGAATCTTTGTATTTCTGCAAAGAGTAGTGAGCACTACATACACATAAACCTGTAGGCCAAGGAAACAGTATAGGTACATTTGCCCAGCTACAGTATCCTGCTGCCAAGTGCAGAAACTAGCTTGTTCAGAGGTAACAGGATTCTGCAATCATCAGATTTGCACTGTACAGATACTTGTATGTCTCTATTTCCTATGCTACTCTGCAAGGTACTTAAGCACTGTGGTAATGAAGGTGTTACTGCTATGCAGTTAGATGTCCTATTCAAATGACTATCAGGTGAAATAAGTATCAGATGAAATAAAGCACTATGGAATAGCTAAAGTGTAGAAATGGACAATGCATTTTTTTCCATACTTTTTCAACATCTAATTGCATTTCACTCTCCCAGCCCAATTCTTACTCCCCTTCTCACTGGAGTAAGACTGTTTTTTATAATGTTGGTGGTTTGTTCAACCTATCTTTCAATGCTCCACATCTATTCCATTAGGCTGTATGTCACTGACAGTGAAATTCAAAATAAACTGCCACAAAAGATGCTTTCTCTGCATTATTCTAGGCTTGAAGCTGACAGGAGGAGCTGGAAGCAAGTTACAAGGTATTTATGTGCTAGAGATAGTGCCTGGCTCTCCTGCCAGTGTGGAAGGCAGTTTGCAGCCACGAGATCAGATTGTTTACATCTGTGGACTGTGGACTGAGGGCATTAGCCTGGATGATGCAGTGAGAGTGTGTGAAGCTGCCACCCAGAATGTCCAAATCAAAGCCACAAGGTAAATCTGAGCCAACAAGGTAAATCTGAGTATACTCCATCTCAATCCTAATGTTAAAGCAAGTTTCTAAATTTTACATCAACAAGTCAAATAATAAAACCAAGATAAACTCAAGAGAAATGTTTTACCACAAATGTCTGAATGTTGCAATTTGATACATAACGTCCATGAGATATCTTAACTCCTTGAAATGACAATTAACACCGTGAATACTAGTGAACTCATACGAATTCAAAAGTTATCATCCAAACACAAATGCAAATCCTTTAACTTTCAGGCTGGCCACCATTTTCAGATATCCTGTTTGCCAGGGAAATTTTTTTATATTTCCATCACTAGTGCCAGCCTTCTTCATACGATTTCAGATTAACAAGTACAGGCAAGAAACCACGTCTGATGGGAAACTGAGTTTGTTTCCAAGAAAAGGATTTAGAAAGGTGTCACAAATACAGCACTTAATCTGCAGCAAGTTAAGAATTTCCCTCATCAGCTCTTGGCTGCACTTTAGATTTACTGAGTTCTGCAGTTTGATAAAGAGTTAAAAATCCTGGACCAATACAGAAACAGCTTCCCAAAAGTATATGAATGACTAAGTTACGTAACCAGGATTAGCAATAGTGTGTCTGTCACAGCTGTAAGAATGTCATTCAAGATTTTATTGGAGTTTTATTAACTTGCACTGTCCTGCATCCTTATCCTGAACTTCTTGCTGTACAAGCAGTTAGTAGGCAACACACCCTGATCTTAAGAATTTACAATCTAAGGAGATAAACAGAAATATAGTAAAGGTTGTTCCTGCTTCATAGAAGGGGAACCAAAGATGAATTCAAAATGTACCACAAAGCAGTTCTGTATTGGGACAGATGGCTTAACAAGGTCTCTCTTTCCTTAACCCAACTAAATAAAATGTTTCACTATTGTTTAATACAGCCAATTGCTCTTTAGGAAAGCATCATAAAAAAAAACCCAAAAAACCCTCAAACCCATAGAAGTACAACCACAATTTAGACAACTGACTTTCTAAAAATAATTTTTACATGTGCTTTTATAAAGCCTGCAGCTCTTAATGGCTCACATTTAACTTTTTCTGCCCCCAGAAATGGCAATCCAGTGGTTCCTATAGAGCAGGAAAATAGTAAGTAAGGCTAATTTTAATTCAAAATTTGCTTCTGATTTTGGAAATAAGTATAGGATACCAGTTCATTGCATTTAAAACATATTAACAGATTGTAACTTGGCATTCAGTATTTCTGTTATGACCATTCTAAGGGTCTGAAGAAAATTTGGTAGCTCTTTAAAGATAGAAATAATATCTCTGTAAGAAAATCATTTATTGCATTTTCTTCTTCAACACTTTTTGAGCCTCTGTTTAATATGAACGACTACGTCATCATCATCTAGACCAACTTTTTAAACTGCTATCAGAAAGTCTACAGAAAATTAGAAACGGGCATCACCAATATCCCTTAGTTAATATAAGAGCATTCCTATTAGGGAATGATCTTTAATACTATAACTGACACAAAACTTCAATAATCATCAACACTACAAAGGCTTGTTGAGGATTGCTTGACCAGTAAGAGACATCTCAGTAAGCAGAGGCTACACCTGCAGCATCAGGTGGAAGAATAGGTGTCAGAGCTTCACATCACTATGTAGAAAGTATATTAGCTATGCAAATAATACTTTTCAGCGTACAGTTGGCTGGAACGTTAAGTCAGGCCTGACCCACAGTTTCATTTACCTGACTTTTTAAAAAAAAATCATGCAAAAAAGAACTGAAAAAGCAATCCTGTACCAGAATTGCTTACATGTCTACACTCATTTGAATACTTGCATATGGCTACCTGAATAAATTATTCCAAGTCAAGCCAGTTACAGATTTCCTGCTCTACAACAATTAGTTATGTGGGGCTTTTGTAAACTGAAGCAGCTTCTTTCACTCACTGAAGAGCAACGTGAACTAAAGTTATGCATACTCTCATTTACTGCAGTATAACACAGGCTGCCCAGGAATAGGCTGCCCAGGGGGGCTGTGGAGTCTCCTTCTCTGGAGATATTCAAGACCCGTCTGGACACCTACCTGTGCGATATGTCCTAGGGAGCTGCTTTGGCAGGGGGTGGGACCCCATGATCTCTCAAGGTCCCTTCTAACCTCCACGATTCTGTGATAACTAAAGCATGGTAAATGCATACCCTGGTAGGACCTTGCTTACACATCCTCTCTCCATGAGCTTCACAGATTCCAAATTTTCTCCAGATACCTTCAAAATAGGTACCAGATCTGATCAACCTCCAATACAGGTTTATGAACTCTACAACAGTACAGTTACCTGCCTCTCTTATAAAATAAGATTTTCCCCTTTCATAAGCGCTTTTAAAAAAATCTATAGTAATTTGGTATTTGGTGTTTTGTTTTCTATCATCTTCTGTAGATTTATAGATAAACCTATAATAATTTTCTCTAAAGGAAGCAAGCTTTCATTTTATAGACTTCTTAGTTACAAAAATACATACTAAAATTACAAATCCAACAGGGAGCTTTTTCTTTTTTTTTCTTTTCTCTAAACCACAAAACACTTATCATTTTCTATAATTCATACATCAAGACTACTTTGTGGAAGACAATTAAGATCACCAAGATACAATAAAGTCAAACCCCAAAACTGGGGGTGGGCAAGTAGAGGTGGGAGTGTCAAGAAATGCACATTGTCTTCTTACATATCTGTCTCTGCAGATATTAACACACCCTGCTGCTTCTTCTGCCTGATCATTGCCATATGTCTAGAATGACTTGGTCTGATCTCCAATTGTTACAACTGAGATACAGTATCTCTGCAATTCATCACAATTGTTTATATCACTGTGCAAACTGGCAAACTTATTCATGTAGTAGCATCTCACACTGCTTCATATAGTATCAATATTGGATATTGATGCTCTGTTTAATAATTAAGCATAGAGCTTACATTCCCTTGTGTATAGAAACATCAGCAGGAGGTCTGTCAGAACAAACTTGTATGTGTACTTTCAGGGCTACCTGCTGAGCCAGACAAAGACAGTATTTCTTTCTCAAATGAAAACCTGAATTATCAAGAACAGCATCTGCTGCATCAACAAGGTAAGGAAGTCTGTATTTTCCAATTAGGGTTTGTAGTATTTTCTGCCCTCTCTTTCCAAGAAAATAAATCTGTAGGTGGTACTGTCAGCACCTGGGAAAGATTCATTCTTCATAAAAAAACCTGCCTTCCTCAGAGTTTCAGAGTACATTTACGTATTACCTACCGTCCCTCTGGTGTATCTGACCTTGTAACATGCATCTTTTAAAGCTTGTTTGGTTACTTGCTCACTGGGAGGTAAAAAATCCACAGGGATGATGCACAGAAGGCTCAGTTCACAGTTCTAGTGTATAAGCCCACAGGAGTGTGGGGTTTTTTTTTGCATTTCACATGTCAGATACAAAATGTTTTATTATGTCTCTGCGTATGATTTTCAATGTTACACTATGGAACATTTTACCAATACAACTGTGTAAAAACTGTTGCTGCTTTTTCAGAGAAGCATTTTGAGGGAACAAACCACAATGCTCAGCAAAATGCTCCTGATTCTCCAGAATGCAAGGTAAGGGACAATTTTATCAAGTGTGAGACAGTCCATCCATCAAGTGGAGGGAGTTATATGGGGTAAGATTTTTTCAATAGAGGTATTTAATGTATTTGCTTTCTCTCCAGTTTCTTTTAAAATGTGAATATAATGCGTTCGGAGAGTGTGCTGTGAGGTGTTGAATTGCTTCAGCATTCATGAACTAGAATATGCTCAGCATTTCCTAGGGTCAGACTCTTTGATTGCTGTTTTTTGTTGTATAATATCACCTTTTTACCAGCTGGGTAATACAAGCATGAGTCATAAATTGTAGCCTCGCCATTAGGTCATCATAGTACCATTAACAGGTTACAAGATTGATCTTTCATTAATCAGATTACAGATACAGAATGTCTCAACATGGGATTCTGGGGAAAAAGAAGTGTAATTATAAAGCATTTTCCACAACAATCTTTGAAACCTTAGATTAATATGTTTCATCCTGAAATTCTCAGATGGGACATTCCAAACATGGTAAAAGTACTCCAAACCTTTGGAGTATTATGTAGCATTGGCATAAACCATAATGATTTGAATTTGGAATTTAATTCGAAAGAGTAATGCCATTTTTAAAATTATGTACTCCTAAAATAAGTAATTTCAACAAGCTTCAAAATGCTTACATGTGTAAACATCACTTCTGTTCATGCAAAAGTTGAGAATAATGTTACTTGGAACTGAAATTACAAACACTGGGACTGATGGGAATAGATTTACTATTTTATCATGACTGTGGTTTGCTACTGTTTCATTAAAATTAAACCTCTAACCTGGCAGAAAAATTGCTATTAGTGCTTCTTCCTGACCACTTAATCCATGATGGTTTGTCTGTTCAACTTGCTAAAATAATTTCTGAGGATGATATTTGCAGCATTGGAACTAGTAATGCCTCAAGTCATAAAAATTTTTAGGCTGCTGCTATTTCTGACATAATACTTGACCCTAAAAAAACAGCTGATTTTAAAAACGGAATGAACAGCACAGAAACAAATTGGTCAGTTGTGGTTTCAAGGCTAAGATTTTCATTATAGAAAAATAACAGAATTTGTACTGCATTACTGTCAAGCTAGAGACAAGAGTGACTTGTTTGTCAGTGAAGGTGATGTATTTTTTTCAATTATAATTACAAAAGCATGTTTCCTTGTGCTTGAGAGGTTATTTTTCCTGCCAGCAATTATAAAAATAAGATTATGGAAGTACATATTATTTGCATTCTGATTCTCACATGCAGCTGCTATGTTAATCACTGCATGTTCAATGTGCCTTTTCAAGCACAGAATATATCCTGTAACTTACATTAGCCAGCAAGGATTGTGAAGTATAACGGGATTCTTTGGAATTTAAACTGGAAACAACACACAGCCCTGAATAAACTCCATCATCTTCTATTTTAGGACTTCATTATTAAGATTGAGCTAGAAAAAGCAGAAAATGGAAGCCTAGGATTTGCACTGGTAGGTGGAAGAAATGGCAGGGCTATCCTAATAAAAGCCATCAGCCCAGACAGCATTGCAGATTTAGATGGGAGGCTTCAAGTTGGTGATATCCTACTCAAGGTAATGCTTGTTCTTCATTGTTTTGGCCTACATTTCTCTAGTTACTCAATCCTGAGCATTCCATTCAGTATAAAGGTTGTGCAGACTGGAAACCTGAGGCTGTTGGCACGGCAACATGTAGATGATGTTCATCAGCAATTACTCCATAGTGTTGCTATGCCCAGTCAGGATTACACATGAAAACAACCCAAAGTGGGGGAGAAGAGTTAACTGCCCAAGCGTGCACATAACAGTAAACCAAGAGAATACTGGGAAGAACCATCGGTGCCACTTCGGTATTATCAAGATAAGCTAAAAGCTCTTGAAGTAGAGCTTTTGAATCTTTATTTGAAATTAAGAGTGGGAGAAGCAACACCCTCTTAGTGTCTCAGAAAAGATGCAAACTATGCTTTTGTGGTGTACTGCTGGCAGTCACAGTATAAAGTAGAGGATCAAGGAAGTTACTAAAATGGGAGGGGTTGAGGACACATAAATTGTAAATAACATATAAAGATTGCTCAGTGCTGAAAAACATGAATGAAAATCTTTCTGTTATAGCAATACAGAACTATGTATCATTGTTTTTCAGGTAAATGAGACCTTTGTGTCTGGCCTGCCACGCCAAACAGTAATAGATTTGCTGCGCCAGGCTCGAGGCACTGTTCAACTCACCGTCTGCCGGAGCATGGCTTTACATTGGGCTTATTCAGGCAACCAGAGCAACAGAATACCTTCACCCTCCAACACAAAAGCAGAGGCTGGTAAGGAGCCACATCCACTCAGTATGTGATAAGAGCGGAATTATGCATTACCTGAATTCAGCTTTCCTCTTAGGAAATAATTCAGTGTTACTAATTTTACAATTAGTCCTAATTCATAGCTGTAGTTGCAAACACATTTTTCACCTTGATGTGCAGCTCTGGCTAATCTACTCAAGGCATAAGACCAAAGGGAAGGAATGCCCAAGTGTACTTTTTAAATCTAGGAACAGTAGAGCAAAGCTGCAAGACCTTTAGAGATGCTTTAACTCAGTTTATGTTTTTAAGTCAAGAATGCTCCTGATCAATACTAATTTTACTCAGTTATATACAACTCATTGGTATGTGATTACTGACCTAGCTGCTAAATTATATTCACCATGAATTTCACATTCCAGCACTCCTACCTTATCTCTTGGAAGCATTCCACATCCTGTTCTGCATGGCAGACAGCTCCTCTCCCTCCTGTGTTTGTTCATGTTCAAATCTAGAAGCCTCTGCTCCCAGGTTGATTTCTGTTAATTTGAGAGCACACCCACCAGCATAGGACAAGAACCTAGAGAGCTGACTAACTCTAATGGAAGAAACTTGTGCTGCAGGCTCTGCTTTGCTGAATACTCAAAATTTAAATATTAATTAAAGCTGGGAGTGGAAGCAAGTGCATACTATTACTAATAAATGATGGGTATAGGGTCCTCAATTTTCTTATTCTTCCAACACTGAAATGTTTTCTATGTGGTGAAATTTCAATGGGATGAATACAGAATTCCTCGTTAACGTACTGTCTGGCTTGCCGGTTACAAGCCACTGCCATTGCTATTTGCTTTCTCCTCAGCTGGCTAGGGAAAGATGCAGAGCCAGCATTTATGCGTCTAGACAGCTTTACTGAAGCAAACTTTCCTGCATAGGTGTTTTAGGCAATCCTACTGTTAGGCAGCAGCTGCCTCCAGAGTTCAAGGATCTCAGTTTTTTTGCTATCTGTTAGACTGGGGCTAGTTCTCTTGAAGTCCTAATCTGTCCATAAGCACTGGACACTCCTTCACCTACTGGAAGCTACCCTGGGTGTTTCAAGAACAAAGCTTTCCCATAAAACCCCAAGGGTATTATAGAAGCAGTAACAATGGGATGGGTTAGAGAGAGCAGATGTAAATCCGTGTTCAATTTTTTTTTAATTGCTATTGGCACAAGGATCTATGTTAGTGTATCTCCTGGCAACCTGAATTATGCTGGCTTCTTCAGTGGTGAGATATGGCATTTGTGCTGTACTAACCCTCTCAGAACATTCAGGAAAGGGATATGCCATGTCAGTTTCTAACAGTGTATCTCAGTGCCTCCTCCAATATCAAGGTCCTTTGATGCAGGTGGCACAGAAGAAATGCATCTGTATTTTAATGCTTTATAGGTATTTTACTTTGATTATGTTTTCTGGTATTCAGACTGTGCTGAGGAAAGCCTGAGAGCTCAACCTGTTTTCAATTTCAAGGACGAAGAATCCAACCAGATGAGCACCAAGGTAAAATCTGAGTCAGGCTTCTAGAAGTTATCAGGCAATGTGCTCGTGTTTGTTGACAAAATGGGTTTGCTGCAATTCAGGCAAGAACCACACCTTCTTAATGAAAAAGGATTAATGTGAGGGAAGTGTGCTGCAATGACTGAAACTGCTAATATTTGAGTGAGTCAGGGGATTCCGTGGAGATAAGGGCATATGATTAGTATAATATATATGTTACAGGGATGGGGGAAGGAAGGTTGCATTGTAATATTGGAAGGTTGCTTTACAATATTGGAATGAATTATTTGATACTCTTACCATTTTTCAGTATTTTAAAACAGCATAATTTAAAAGATTTCTTACAGTTGTCTTCCATTAATTTTCCTAACTCCATGGCACCCAAACTTCTTCAAAGGTGGTTATCATTTTGAATCTTAGTAAGTCTTGCAAGACATTCTACATTGAATTTTACAGCATCTATTATTTCTAAGTTTGCAATTGTAATACCTCTCCTCAGAAGATGTGAGAAATATGGGTCATCTTCTTGTCCAGAACAAATTAAAAAAACACACCATGTCTCAAACAATATAATAAAACCAGAAAAAGAAAAATGGAAGAAATCCTTGATGAGAATAAGCTGAGCAAACCTCGAAGATAAATTCTTTTGAGGAAGTTTTAAGTACACTTAAATGGCTGTTGGAATTAAACTGGTAGAGACTGGTGAAATGTAAAATCAAAACAAGGTCATGCCTGTGATCTGACAAAGTGCACCCAAGAAATAATATAAATGAGAAGTAGGAGAGAGTAATAAGGTTACAGGTACCTTATTAGAATCCCCAGTTAGCAAAGTGTTAAGAACCAATTTAGTTTTAAGCATGTGGTTAAGTCTATCTAGTTCCTCACAGCACATGCCTAACTTTAAGCACACGCATATTTTTTCTGAATTGGTTCTATTAACTCTCTCTTCTTCATACTTTCTAGCTTGTCCTTAGCTGTCTCCTATGAATAGAAACTATTTACATTTACATTTAGAACACAGCTGCCATCTACTCCAAAGATGCAGACTTTGAAAATTACAAGCTACTAAAAAACAAAGGTGCAAAAAGGCAGCAGTAAAATATCTTTCCTTGGCAAACAGAAAATAAGAATCCATATAGATCCATATAGAAGTCTTCAATCAGTGTAGTCAGTAGGTGCAGGAACTTGGTAAATTAATTAATGGTTCAATAGGCAGCCATGAATTCCCCTATTCTAATGTGAAAACACAAGCGCTAAAGAAAATAAGGTATAAGTAATAGCTACCAGTAAGATTCAGTGGAGCATCAAGTAGTTTATACTGTATAACATGCCAGGGTGGTTCTGAGTGCATCTGGAATATTAAGGAGGGAAAGTAGAAGAAACACCACTCTGAACTAAAATTTTAATAAGTATCTTTCAAGTGTTACAACTGAGGAGGAGTCACTTCCACACGCTAACAGCAGATGTCCTGCATCATTATTTAAATACAGGACCCAGTTAGTCTCTAGAATGGAAAACCAACCACCAATGCTATTGTTTCTACTACAAATGAAGTGCGATCAAGGGTCTGTCTTCTCTGTTAGCTGAGTGCTACTTCTGTAGACCAGCTGCACCCTGCTTCTAACAGCTGGCATCCTTATGTATGTGGGAAAAAAAAGGAAATTATTATCAACAATTCCATCTCAGACACTGGTGTGTTCTGCTGCCAAGAGCTGGGAAGTGAAAAGTAGAGTATGACTCATGATTCTTGTGATTGCATTTTCTTCACAACATCAGGGAGGATATATCTAACATGAAGCTTTTCAAAGTTTAGCCATGCTTGCTAAATTTTAGAGAAGTCTGAAGACTGTATTGTTATGAAACTTGCAAATGCAACTGGTGTGGCTTTTTACTCCTAGTAGATACTGCAATGCTGAATCAAAGTTACATACTTCTGAAAGTGAAAACTATTCAATTTTCCCTTTCCTTCTTGGGTGAAGGACAATTTTTTATCAGATTTAAGAAAGAATGCCGATGAAAGCAACTATATTATTGATGATTCTGTGTACTGATTTTTTCACAGCTTTTTCTTATTTTAAACCTGTAGGATCCAGAAAATACACACAATTCCCCTCTGCCAGGTCAGCCCACTGGACAAGAGTATAAGGATATCAGTAACATTTCAGGCAGGTGAGTCTCTGAAATGCAGTGAAACTATTAAAATAAATACTAAAGGATAACTTATTCTTGTATTTCCAGAGCTGTCCTAATACAGTACGGAAAGGCACTGACGTGGCCCAAATGGTAGAACAGTTCTACTGGAATGCAGCTCCATCTGCAGTAAGAGCTGCTAAACAGCTCTAGCACAACTAATAAGGCAAACAAAATGGAAGTTTCTAGGTTTAACAGCTCATGCAGACATGTCTAAGCCAGCTTTAACCTTTCTAGCTGAGGAGAAAGACTAGTGGTAGCACTGCCATGTGTGCGTGGGCAGCATTCCCCATGGGTTTTTCTAAGTGTTCCAGGCAGGTGTTGCAGCCTGGGATGGACCCTGAGCTATTGTGGCAGTAGTGATACAGATATTGAACTACAAACATCTACAGTCAAGAGAATTTGAGGATGTTACTCAAAGAAAGTATGTAGTACAAGAAGTACTCAACTTCAAAGTTTAAATCTACAGTACATGGGAAATTAACGAATAACAGTGTTGCTAAGACAAGGGTAGTTTTATCTAGTACAATGATCACTGAATCACAGAATTGTAGGGGTTGGAAGGGACCTCAAGAGACCATCGAGTCCAACCCCCTGCCAAAGCAGGTTCCTTAGGATAGATCCATTCTGATGCAGAATACATGAAATGCAATTATTTTCTTCATCACTTACAACCCATGTAGATGGAGAAAAAAACCAACCAAACAAACTAAAAAAGAACCACATTTTAAACTTTAATTTTTATAAGAACAGTACTTGTCCAATCGATTAGGATTGAAAAATCTTCTCTAACTTACCCACTTGCAGAGATGAAGTTTGAAAGAAGTTTTGAGCATCTGCAAGTAAGCACAGCTATATGAAAAAAGGTTAGGTGTCACTTGCTACTTTTACATTGCTAATGTAATATTATCTAGTGGTATATCAAGTAATCAGATGTGATATCTTGCTTGGTGTGCAGGGTGCATAAATGCATTCATGGCTAACACAAAGTTATCTTATATAGGAATAACAAGTATCTTTTACGGTTGTTTTGAAAGCAGGATGGGTTTCTGGCCCATCTTGTAATCTGCATCTTTTTACTACCACTATTTTCTGGTATTTCTATTTTCTACTTGCAAAATCTTTGTGCAGCTCAAGCATGCACAGCCTGCAATGGTTACTGATATTTATAAACTTGCTACTTATTATCTTCTTCTATGTCTTCTACCTGTAATATATTTAAGTGTTCTAAAACTTTCTAAATACTTTAGGAAAGAGTAACAATCAAAGCCTGTTTAGCTATGATAGCCTAACACCTGAAAAAGTCATACATGAGAATTTTCTGTAACTGTGATAAACCTTCCTTTCAATTGTTATTTAGGGCAGTTCTTTATGTAAAGTATGTTGTTATCTCTCTGAAAAAATTTAATACCACATACAAACAATAGTGATTTTCACTAGCTGTATTTGCAAGCACTACTCCAGACAAAACACTGCTATTACTCCTTACACTTACATTCTTCAGAGTTGACATTAATTCTTTAAAATAGTTGCTGAAGAAAGTTATGTGACAAAAAATAGATTAAAAACATAACCTTTGTATGGTTCAGATTATCAAAGCTTCTGCTGCTTTCATAAGACCATTCAACTAATGCTGTTTTACAGGTCACAGAAATATGCAGAATATGAAGGCTACAGAAGAGAAAGTCAGCAGCCTGAGTCAGACAGCTGGAACAATGAAGATGCTGATATGCCCCACAGGATGTCCATTCTACCTAGAAGTAACCATGCAAAAACTTTTCTTGCTTTTTTAACATTATAGGCCAGCTCCTCCACCTTTGTGCAGTGAGAACAACACTAATCCCTTGTATACAAGCTAAGAATTTGCTCTTTGTATCTCAAAGACCAGGGCATTCAGGATACAATTTTGGCCACTGATAAAAATGAAGGCCATCAAACCTTTGCAACATCCACCAGAAGGCAGTCAACATCAGGGTGTCTCCGACTCTTTTGGAGAACTGCAAGGAGGAAGGAACATGAATTTGAATTTAGTTAATCAACCACAGCGGGGGCAGCTCTGCTGGCCTTCACCCACTTACCACTGGTCTGAGAACCTCTGCTTTACAACTCCAGTTTCAAAAGGAAGATCAACTTCTTTTTTTCATTTTTTTTTGGGGGGAGGTTTCTGTGTGGTTTGAGTTTTGCTTTAGGTTTTGGTTTGGATTTTTTTTTTTAATGTTATATATCATGTCCGTCCTCAAATGAAAATCTCTGAATACCTTGAGTGTAAACAATTAGGTGTACAAACTGAGCAATTAAGAGGAAAAGTAAGTTGTTAATTAAGTTGAGCTACATAATTATATTTGTTCAAATCTCACACTAGTGGATAGTACAAAGAAATGACACATTGGCTCAGTGGCTGAACAAAATATCCAAACATTACAATTTGGGTCAGAAGCAAATTTGTGGGAGCTTCCCAGTGCATAATTAAAAAACTTAATTTCTTAGTTTGTCCCAAAATGAATAAAGTAAAAGCAGACAGATTATCCTACTGGCTGGATATAGAAGGTGGTCTTTTTCACAAATGAAAAGCAATGACAAAGAATGCTTTGCGAATCAATGGAAAAAATTCCAGGAACTTACTACTTGTTATCACTGCATGCAGTAGGTTGAAGTTTTTTTAAATCATTGATCATCTTCTTCAGCCTACAACATACCTGTGGAACAGATCATCAGGTTTTTTTTCAGACATCTGGCATGTGCTATTCTTGGCCAAGTAGCCTATGACTAAAATGATTCCATAATTCCCCTGCCTCAAACCACTATTTTTTACCAAACAAGCTACTGTTTTTACTCTACATCATAACAAAAGTTTTTCAATTGCTCCAGTAGAGTAGTGATATTTCTGGAAATAAAAAAGTTTATCTATCTGCTTAATATGTCAAGTTTGGGATCAGAACACTTACTTCAGGATGAGCTAATTAGTAAAACTGAATCCTGATTTTGTGCATCAAAGATACTTCACATCTTGTTCTTGAAGCAGAGTGTGAGGTAAGAGGAAAAGAACAGAAGATATTTTCTTCAGGAAAGAATTTGTAGTGATTATTCCTAGTAGCAGGGTGTGGCATTACTAATTTTCAGGAGAGGGTTGGAAACATGAAAATGATTCCCTGTGAAGATGTGGCCAGAGTCTCTTATTACCAGTATAAACTAGCATTAAATTTTACAGTTCTGCAAGAACAGTTTATTTAGAATAGACTGTATTGAGAAACCGTATGTTGCAATGTTGCAATAGTTGCATCTACTTCCAAATTACTTGAAATGTGGTGCTGGATGTATCCATGGTGCTGACTTATTCTTCTGTGAACATAAGCCAAAAATATTTTTTGTACATTACTTCCACAGTATAAGCATCAAAATGTACTTATGTACTGCAGCCCCCTAGTTTTTAAAGCCAAGACTTTGCACTATGAACAATAATCATTAAAACTCTTTTTTTTGTTTGTTTTTGTTGATATATAGGTAGAACTTTTGCTTCTGGAGATGAACTCACTCAGTTAATTAACTTTAAACCATCACTGACTGGCATAGGTCCAAGGACTGGCATCACAGATCTCATTCGAGGCCTTCAGTTACGGATTCAGAATCAAGAGGTGTTAAAGGAGTTTATGGTAAAGTGTGACTCCTTTTAAGATCTGAGCATTTAGCAGAGCTAAGAAAATGACTTTTTGCTGCCTTCTGTGTACTGTACAGGAGATCCACTTGTATATCTTTACTGACTTCACTTTCTAGAAAATTATTCCAGCCAGAATGGGGCTTCTGTTCTGCTGTTTGGGTGATGCTACAGTATTTGGATATCTCTCTTTACACACAGGTCAGGCTTAAAGTGTTTCCTTTCCAAAGACACTGCCCACAGAGAATGAAAAATGAGTAATGCACAAAAGTTGCAACAGTTGCAATAGAGTATGAATCACATTTTCCTAGACTAACTTCTATTACTCCCTCAGGTCTGTTGAACTGTTCTAGAGGCTGCATTAAAACAAGAAATACATGCTTCTAGGGATTCACTAGTGTAGAAAAACTTAGTTGATGAAAGAAAAATGTTTTACACAGTCCCCCAGTGACCCATGGAACTCTTTGCCAGAAGGTATTACTAAGGTCAGGAACCTTGTGAAGCTGAAAAGTAATATACCTCCATGCATAATGAAAACATATAATTACATCTGATGGAATATAAATCATGAAGATGTGTAAAACTAGGAAAAAATCCCTTGTTTGAGGATATAGAGTACTCAGTTATCAGCAAATTCCCAAAGAAGAGATTTTTTCATGACTCTTAAACATAGTACTGGAATTTCCTTTATAAGATGTGCTTATCATCAGTGAAATAGATTGCTACCACTTTTCCATAGTAATGTCAACAATATCAGTTTCTTTCACTTGCCTTTATATCTCTGACTTTCTGAGTATAAAATCCACATGCTCAAGTGTTTAAGATTTTCTGACTTTCTCATGGGCATGTATTAAATTCCATTCATTCCATTCCAATACTGATGTAGGCATAGCATACTATGAACTGAGTCACACATCTGCTCAGAAGAACATAAAGATCTAATAGGTAAAACACTGGTTATTAAAGCCAATGGATATTTTATCTGAGTAAAAACTGTGTTTACTGATAAAGATGTTAAAGAAGTGTCACATGTATTTCAGTCCATATACACCTTATAGTGGCATAATGTGATGGCTGAGCATTGTGCCGTGCATACTAAATAGGTAAAAAGAATGAAGAAAAATGATGGTAACTCAAAACTGTACATGACATTACCTTGCACATTCCTCCTTCTGACTTCACTGCCTTCTTTTCCCCTAAATCTGCTACAAAGTCCTTAATGACTATAGGATTAGCATTGTTGATGCTGTTGCTTGTATCTATCATTTTCTCTGTCTCTGAGAAGTATTCACTGACATTCACTACCTATTAACAGTGCAATAATTGGTGCTTCAGTCAGTATGTTATCAATTATGAATGCTGACATTTGGCCAAGACAGTATTCCAAACATCTATTTTACAGCAATATATAACAGGGATCTGTAACTACCGGGGCTGAAGATGTGGGTTGGAAATCTCACTTGAAAACCTCAGAAATTTTGTGCAGGCTAAAGAAAATATAAAGAAATTTGAATCACTTGCTTACAAGTTTAGAGACTGGTGTACTCCTTTTCCTCTGTAAGAAGTCTATTTGCCAATCTTCAGTCATATCCAGCAGTAAAGTTTGTCCACACTGACTCTTGTAAAGGTTGTCTGAAAAGGATGTGAACAACGTGGATTGACTGTTTCTCTTTGATCTAGGCTTTAGAACATGTGAAACCAGTAGATGACTGCAGAACTGGCAAAGCACCAGGAAATCGGGATAAAAACAGATACCAAGATATTCTTCCATGTAAGTATGCACAGTAATGAGAACATACATTCAATGAAGACAGACATTAGAAAACAGAGAAACAGCTTTAACACTGAGATCTAACAGGGAAATCCCATCAAATCCTTCGTCACAGAGAACTCCACTAATAATGAAATATGTTGATATTTTTCCAAAAGAGGTAGAGGTCACTGTAGGATGTCTGCATTGCACAACATGCAATTTTCTGAAGTACCATCTTCTGCAAGGCAGGACTTGGTCTGGTAGGGAGCTACCTGTTTTGGTGTTTCCTTCCCTCTTTCTCAGAGATAGTGATCTACTGCATTTTTGAGGGCAAGTGTAACTTGAACTATAATAGCAGTACTTTAAATTTATTTAAATGTACAGCCACGTCCATTGCTTGTGACACAATGGAATTCTGAAAAGCACAGTGGAACTTGTGGAATTATGTAGCTCTTGGAAAGATAAAGATTATTTCATAAGTATTTGAAAGCATAATATCCAAGAAGAGCTGTCCGCTGCTCAGCTCTGATCTGAGTCAGAAACAAGTTTCATTGCTGATAATTCATTTTAGAAGGAAGATTTGAGTCCAAGAGCTGAATGATTGGTGTTAAAAAAGATTTTCAGAAAATATTGTACTGCTCAATGATTCATCAAGACATATCATGACAGAAGGGAAACACTTGATGTCTTTCTAACCTACAGCAGCAGCATAACATGCAAAATTTGTAGCACAGTTACCTCTCTATATTAGTGAAACAATATGCATTCTCAGAAGTTTCCTGAACACTGCTATCCCATGACAAAGTTCCCACACAATGCATTAAAACCAGGGTTGTATACAGTATTTCAAATTACTGCCAAACAATTCTATGGTAATTAGGTTTGTCAGAGCGTTACATAAATATCTTAAGAAAAAAAAAACTGCAGCAAACCATAAAATTTATCTGTGGGAATTCCTATTAGCAGTGATTAGTATTAGTGCCACCAGCCAAATGCATTCTAAATCCAGAGTCATACTTTGCTGCTAGAGGCTGAGGTTCCCCATCTCCTAAGAGAGAGTGAAGGTGGTAGAACTCAGTTTCAAACCTACAGCTGAAAATAGCAACTTTCTGTTTCTGTACAGATGATAAAACACGAGTTCCTCTGGGAGAAAAAAATGGTTACATTAATGCAAGTTACATTAGAATGAAAGTCGGAGAAGAGGAGCATTTCTACATTATAACCCAAGGGCCTCTGCCATCCACTATGGCTGATTTCTGGCAAATGGTCTGGGAGAGTGAATCAGATGTGATTGCCATGATGACAAAAGAAGTGGAACTTGGGCAAGTCAAATGTCATCGATACTGGCCTGAACCTTCCCATGATGCTATAGACCTGGCTAATTTCCATCTCAGACTAGACAATTGCCAGATTGTGGAATTCTTCATAATTAGAACAATAGAAATGATCAACAAGCAAGTAAGTTGAGTATACTTTCATATATGATGGAATTGATTAGATATCTTACAGAAGTAACTACTAGTAGTATTGTTTGCTTCTTCCTTGATATTTGGTCAGTATTTTTTAGGAATGTACAAATAAGAATAATAGGCATGCAATTGGGGATAATGGGATGCTTCTTGTTGGCTGATTGCACAAGCAATATATACAATATTACACAGATTTGGAGAAGAATGTTAAAAAATTAATTAGTCACAGATCTGGTTTACTCAACATTTTTCAGAATTGCTTACTCTTCTCATGAAATCAGCAAACAAATTGGTCTTAATACTGGTCATTTTTAACATTCCTTGTCTTTCTGTTACAGACAAAAGAGAAGCGCACTGTAAGTCATTTGCAGTTTACCTCTTGGCCAGACTGCAGTACTCCCAAACTGGCTGAGCAGCTTGTAAAGTTTATTTGTTACATGAGAAAAGCTCACAGTACAGGACCTATTGTAGCTCACTGCAGCACTGGCATTGGAAGAAGTGGAGTCTTGCTGTGTGTTGAAGTTCTGCTCAGCTATATAGAAAAAGATCTACATGTAAGTATCAAACAGATCATGGTTAAGTGATAATCACAGAATCACAGAATCACAAAATTTTAGGGGTTGGAAGGGACCTCCAGAGATCATCGGGTCCAACCCCCTGCCAAAGCAGCTCCCTAGGACATTTCACTCAGATAGGCGTCCAGACGGGTCTTGAATATCTCCAGAGAAGGAGACTCCACCACCTCCCTGGGCAGCCTGTCCCAGGGCTCTGTCACCCTCACTGTGAAAAAGTTCTTCCACATATTGGTGTGGAACTTCCTGTGCCCCAACTTGAAGCTGAACAGACCATAGAAAACAGTCTCACAGACCATAGAAAAGAGGCTGGATAATTCCCTCTGTCCCCCACACTTGAGATATTTATAAACATTAATAAGATCCCCTCTCAGTCTTCTTTTCTTAAGGCTGAACAGGCACAGTTCCTCACAGGGGAGATGCTCCAGGCTCTTAATCATCTTCATAGCCCTCCGCTGGACTCTTTCCAAGAGATCCCTGTCTTTTTTATACTGGGGAGCCCAAACCGTTACAGATGTCAATGACATGTGGGGGTATCATAGACCAGAGTAATTCCTGGTAAAATTCATACTTTAAAAATGGAATAAACCCAGCTTTTGCTGTTTTAAATAACAAAGATCCTAACTATGAATATACTATTGATAAATGAACTGAGTCACAGATTATTCATCTGAACATGCTGAATAATCTAAAGCAAATCTGAAAAAAATATTTTTTTTTATAACTTGCAAGTCAACAAAACTAAAAATTCTTCTCTTCTGATAGTTCAGCATCAAGCAAATAGTGAGAGATTTGAGAGGTCAGCGTTTTGGCATGATCCAAACCAAGGTAAGTTCTCAATATTCAATTAGGTTGTAATTTTTAAAAGCCTCAATTAGTGGTACACATCCACATGCATTTATAAATGTAGGGTTTAAGCATTATTTTAGCTTTCTCATTTGAGAAAAATGATGGTCTTCCAGGCAAGTGGTGTCTAGATTTAAATATGAAAACTCTGTCCCTTTGTAGCTAACTGAAATAAAAGCAAAGCACTGATACAGTACAGCTACCACACATCTCTCTTTCTTTAAAAAAAAAACAAACAACACACAAACAAGCAGGAAGCAACAATTAAAGGTGATATAACATAAATTCTACATGCAAAATTGTGGCTTTCAGTTGAATTCTTGCTATTGCTGAGTTATCATCACCTCAGTAAACCCTTCTACTGCTGAGTTAAACCTACTGCTGAAAAGAGTTAAACCTACCCAGGAAAAGACAAGAAGCAGTTAAGTCAATTTAAAGCAGTTCGCTGGTGGGAAGATTTTAGCACAGGCTTCAGGATAATTCTTGAGCATGTGATTAAGTAAAGCAAATAGATAACCTTCATTGACCTGAATAAGAGTCAAGCTCATGCTTACAGGTACTGCACTGAGTAAGAAAGCATTCCTGAACTTCTACAAGAGATGGAGCAAACAGAACAAGGTATCTTGTTCTCAGGTTTTGTACCCATGTTACAAAGGTGCTGACCTTCTAAGCAACACTTCAGCCAGTCCTTTTTTCTTTGTCTAGATTTTATGGTGAATGTGACTGTGTTTCACATTGGTGTCTCTGCATACAGGATGAGTATTTATTCTGTTATGAAGTTGTGCTGGAAGTCCTTCAGAACCTTCAAGCAATGGATTCCTAGTGACTGCAGTATGACTGTTCCCTGTTGCTATTCCACTTGGACTTCAGGGACCACTCAGCAATTGATTTGAAGAGATGTCAAGCCAGCACAGACACGTGTGATATTACATGCTTTTTTAGATTACTATTATTTCTAAGGTATTTCAAAATCTTGCTTAATATGTCCTGGGTAAGTCATTTAAATCTTTGCTCACAGTTGGGAGAAACAGCCAGCCAGCACTGCAACATTGCTCTTAAGTTGCCATGGACAATTTGTGTGTTCTGCATAATAACATATTAATTGTTCGGAAAATATTTTGTGACTCTGGCAAGGAGATAGCAGCCTTTGGAATTATTTTTACTCTTCAGTGGGCAACTATACAGATCTAAGACTCTGTTGGTGTTGGTGGAAGATTAATTGTCCTTCACAAATTGTGCACTGCTGGCTTCTGGACTGCAAACCAGTATTTTCTACAGTAGTTATGTTTTTGTGTGGAAGAACTCCGTTTGTTTACCTTTGCTTGCTTGAACAGTAGAGAACCATTTCAAGTCATCACTCAGCCCAGTAATTTATACCTCCATCACTAGACATCTTAAATCAAGAAACTGAGCAAAAAAAATAGGATGCCTTGACATCCTACTTGGTTCTCTTCAAAGCAGGAAATGTTCTAATAATTGGATGGAATATTAATTCTTCCCAGCAATATGAACAGCCACAGATAGCATCAGTATTCAGGAATGCAATACTAAGCCAGATGAAATGGCTGTGTGTGCATTTTGGCACGCATATACTTTTCATCTTCCCCTGATCCTCTCCTCTGATTAACTAGTAATTCTTCTTTAGGATCTGAACCGATTTATGGGAAGTCCCACTGGTTTCAGTAGGGGCTGAATCAGATCTTTAGGAGTAAAAAACTCTCTGTACAGTTAATTTCTCTTGTAAAAAGAATTTGAGTGAAAAATAGTGTGAATTTGAGTGGATTTGAGAAAAAAATCTGCTGTTTAAGTTTCTAAGATTTTATCTGTTTATATAGTACTACTTCTAAGTCCTTTACTGTGAAGGTGATATATATGGAAGTGAAGTTATTAGATATGCATTGGAAGGGCAACTTTTAAACAAAGGAAATTGTAATCTCATTATTTAACTGAATTGTACCTATTTTTAAAACTTCTTTGACTCCAGGAAAGGAGAAAATATTAAAAGGCATTTGAATATAAAACTGGAGTAGAAACAAGACAATAAAAGAGCTGTTTATTTTCATTAGGATTGAGAGGTTTGTGATTCAGAAAGAATGAGGGATTAAATAAAAATTTAAAATATTATTTTTAGAAAAATCCACTGTAATACAATTATAATTAAACCCAAGGGCCATTTTTTCTTTCTTTCTGCCCTCAGATACTCTGCTGGAAGTCCAGAAAACATAGAAATTCAATTTAAGATGTGAGCCAGATACTGACTTCAAACATATTGATAGAGATTCAGAGTAACTCAAAATCACTGGGGTAACCCAGGACTTAGATCGGTATAAACATAAACAGAATGTTTTGTCTTAAATTCATTGAATTTGAGCCTTCTCAGAAGCATTACTCTCCATGCATGCTGAATTTACTGTCTTTATGTTGCATATAAAGAACTACTTGCACAGCTTTGTCAAGTGTCATCAGCCAAATTTTTGCTCATAACTTTGTTACCTTCATCTGGTATTTGGCCTTTCACTTTGAGTTTAATTACTGCACATGTACTACTATGCAATGAATGCACTACACTGCACATGAATGCACAATTCCCTTTTTGGACCACAACTTCAAAACGCTTCTCAGTGAAAATTTTCCTGTACTTCAAGCAAAGGTGTGTATTCTGTGGTCTAGAACAAGCATTCTGGATTTAGAAGGCATTATTTTTTCCTCCACAGTGGTGTATCATCTTTGCAGCTGTTTGACAGAAGTGTTTGCTGTTTGACAGAAGTTTTTCCTGTTTTACAGGGATATTAAAAAGATTTCTGAAAACACTTGAATTGTGTTTCACTTCAATTTCTCTTTTATGAAAAAGCAGCTGTAATACATAACTATTACCCAGTAAGAGCTCTAGGGGAAATAATCTTTTATTCATTGGGGCTTATATTTAAACTTCCTCTAAAGGTAGGTTTCATGATGACAGTACCTTTTGTACATTCTCCTAAAGCGAGTATTACTGACCTCTGAGACATTCTGCCTTATCCCGTGTTCTTATCACTAGAGCAGACTTCCAGTAACTAAAGGGGCTACAGAAAAGCAGGAGAGGAACTATTTACAAGGGCAAGTAGTGACAGAACAAGGGGGAATAGCTTTGAGATGAAGGAGAGGATATTTAGATCAGATATAAGGAAGAAATATTTTATAGAAAGGGCTTAGTAGATGTGGCTGGTGTATATGTTCTCTTGGAGATGGTAACATTCAGGGTTTCAACTTCCAGCTCTACTTCAGACTTCCAGAATAAGCCATTAAACCACTTAAATAGGATTCTCTGCATCTCACAGGTTTCTTTTAGACTGCACTACTGGGGTACACTCTTATTTTTTATAGATGGAGCCACTGAGCTCAAAGTGTAAATAAACTGAGAACAGTTAGGAAGAACTACTGTCCCATTTCTGTCATAGGGAATTGAGGCAGTGTTTTGGAAAACTTGGGAAGTAAACCCAGATGATATAAGCCCTGATTCTGTGCCTAGAAAAAAAGTGTATTTCCTCAGTCAGAGAGTAGGATAATACTACTCCAGTCCATTTCTGATGTGATATTATTTACCACATAAAGTGGTCTGACTAGAACTTATACACATTCTAACATGCAAGAGATTTATGGCACAGAGATCATTATTCATATTTCTAAACTGTATATCTCTACTGCCTAGTCACCAGTCAGGACAAGCTGCAGTACAAATACAAACAAAAAAGACACATTTGTTGGAGGCAGTGCCTGCCATAGCAAGCACTCAAAGCAAGAAAACATCTACTAGCCCTCAGAGTCCCACTATAGCACAAAAACTTGTCAGTGACACTATGTTCAGACAGTAGCTCTGTCCATGGAACAGCACATCATGTTATCTCCCTCTGGGGATGTGACTGTTTTACTGCCTTTGAAACTGCTGATAAGTTTTTTGTGTCTATCATTTTATCTCAATTTAAAAGCAAATATAGCAAAGACAACCAACTCATAGCTATTAAATTACTAAATCATGTGAGTAGGTGAAACCAGCATCCCCGTTCTTTCCTCAAACATTTTAATTGAGTTCCACAAACTCAGGATTTCTTCATGCTGAAGGCTCTGTGTAGCCTAATTCTCCATGTGCTATGGCAAGATACCTTAAAATATCCACACACACCAAAATGGATGTTAGTGGTTACAAGACCATTTTCAGGTTTGAATAATTGACTTTTAAAAGTACCAGCTTGTATTTTTACAACTTGTCCTAATATAATCAGGGTCCCTTTAAATTCTCCTAGAAAGGCAGTGAGATTAGTCAGTAAGTTTTCTCTATCTTTTCCGTTGTGGTTTATGGAGTTTATGGCCTCACTGAACAACAAACTTCAGCGACAGAGCCAATACAGTAAATGCAAATACTGCTAGTATTGCAAAGGAGCAGCAAATACCGCCATCTATGGGAAAATCGCTGCTGTGACAACATTAATCTGTGGCCTTAGCACAGAACGATTTCACGAACTTTCCCTGAGGTTCACCAAAGCGTTACCAAGGCTGCCTTGGCCGGATGCAATGCTTTCTCCAGCTTGGCAAGTGCCTGCCTGGCCGGGCAGGTGGTGCATGCTGCTCACAGCTATATAGCCAAACTGCTTGTGGTCCGACAGATCCTAAAATAATGCCAATGGTGTACCCAGTTGACCTCAGGAAAGGGTATCTAGCAATCTAACAGGATCTGTCCAAATCTGATGAGAGCCTAATTTATGAATAAACTTGCTCTTGACCATAAAGCTAGGATTTTTTTGCAATTAAGAACTTCCTTTCTTCATTTACTGATGTTTCTGAGTAGTGGGAAATCATCCTGCAGTTTTACAAGAACTGAATTTATGAAACACTGAATCTAATTGAGTTGGGGTATATTTAGTGTAAAATAATCCCTGTAAAATGTTTGTCACGTATGTTGCAAATTCCTCTGCAGAATGAGGACTGGAGATAGTGTCCCGTATCTCAGTTCAATGATCCCAATCATTGCACATTGAGGAATGTGATCCACATAACAGTTAACCTGAGTAGGCACAAGCCTACTTGTGCTGCACATACAGCTTAGCCTTCAGGCCTGTGTTGTGCTGTGTGTATCCCTTAGCCACAGGGTAAACACCATCAGCTAATTGTAACAGAGAGCCTGCAGGCAGCTCCCACTTCCTCCTGGAGATCATGCTATCTGTGAGTCCTTGCCTTAACCTAAAAGTACAAGAACTTTGCATGTCAACATTCTTTGTTGGGCAGTAGAAATGCTGAATGGAGTTGTTTTCTTATGGGAAAATCAAATAACAGTTCAAATGACCAAAAGGAGGTAACCCTTCCACAGAGAGAGTCTGTCTGTTTGATTCTACACAATTTCAGAGTTCTGAAGGGATGTGAAATTATCTATACTGTCCTCTCTTCTTTTACAGTGTTAGCACTAATAAATAGCATTTTACATATTTTGCATAGTTTGCATGCCTTTCTTAGTGGAATTATAATGGAACAGCAGCCCCAGGTGCAAAATACTCAGTTACCAATGAAGGACAATGATATTTCTCACAGCTGTTAAATCACAAAGTTGGGCTCAACGTGAATGTTGCCTGCCTAGAAGGTTGGAAACTCCATGACCTGTCTAGGCAATCTAGTCTAATACTTGATCATCCTTAGACTGAAAAGTTTTTTCTGATGTTTAAATGGAATTTCCAGTATTTCAATTTGAGCCCATTGTCCTGTCACTGGATACCACTAAGAGGAATATTTTTCCACCCTCTTTACTCCCTCCCATCTAGAAATTTGAATATATTGATAAGATTCCCCTCCCCGCCCCCCGCTCCTGCCCCGAGTATTCTCTTCTCCATGTTAAACCACCACAGATCTCTCAGCTTCTCTTTCTATGACAAGCATTGCGATTTCTTAATTACCTCAGAGGCTTTAACATGAATATACTGATCAGAGAGAGGATGTTATTCCATCTAACAGCTGCATGTCTACTGAAATTAGGAGCCTGAGAAATTTGGTGCATGAGTTGCTGTTTTAATACAATTTATGCATTGATCAAGGCCTGAGAAGTCAATATGAAAGTTTAAGAGAAGATGCAGAATCTGGGGTATCTCTCAGATGTCAGTCTTTAAGATCTCATGTGACCAGCTCTACTTTTCAGCTAGTCTTAAGTCTTTCTTGCCTTTCTTTGTGTAACTGAGTTCTGTATGCAGGTCTCTCCAATGGGAAGTGGGTGACTGTTCACAATTCATTGCCCCTTCTGCGCAGTACTAGGTACACATGCTTGCCTGAGGTACAGCGAACTTTTTGAGATCCTGTTCTGAATTTTACAGCTATTTAGCTTGCTCATTAAACCATTCAGAAACAAAACCCAGCTAAAATACCCACGAGTGGTACACCCCCAACCAGGCTACAGACACAATGAGGACTATACAGTAGTTGTCCAGCAGCACCCCAGCTCATTACACAACCTAGCAATTAACTGAAGTTGCCCCTGCTCCCCCCTCCCTGCATTTGTGCTCTTGAGAGATGACAAATCTTTCTCCTCTTTCCTATTCAACCCTCTTGGAAAGGCATGCTAGTGATTGCAGGATTTCCTTTGCCACCACACTGTTGTAAAAAAGCTCCTATTTCCCTGATCCCTTCCTTCATGGCTGAAGTAGATTTAGCCCAGTCAAAACACCAGCTGTAGTACTGCTTGCCCCGTTCAGTACACCTACCAATAGCTCCTAAGGCAGAAATGACATGCTGTGTGCTTGCTTGGATGAGTGACAAAGACACTACTGGAAATAGTAAACATTAGGGAAATGTAGCTATAGCAACGCTAGTATTCACAAAGTAAATCCTTACCACGAGTGCAAGGAAACTGATTTTATTTTATATGTAAAAGGGCAGAGAGTGTCCCTGGCCTGCAGTCTTGCCACAACCAGTAACATACAAAAAAGCACAACTATAGCAGATAGAAATTTAGCTCACACGCTTTGGGAAAATGTTGGGTAAAACAACAGATCCAAAACTTTGAGTCTTTGCAAGGAAACCTCAAACCTCACTCAGCTGGCCCCAGGTATTACTGCAAGTTTAACACCATGCCATCAAAGGAACCACCTACTGATAACACTGTCCTGGTGATCAGGAGGCTGCCATTGTTGCAGAAGCAGGAACTTTGTTTCTCACTAAACTGCCTCTACCTCACACCTATTTTCTCCACTTTAGTCAAGCAAAACTTGTGTGTTCAACAGGGACACAGACATTGCTTTCTGTCTTTTTTAATCCTAAACTGAAACAGTTGAATGACTCTTGTGGAATTTCAACTTTCAGTAGATCAAAGAAATAAAAAATTAGTTTATTTAACTTGGAATGGCATTACACATATTTCTCCAGAACTCCAGGGCTCCTCTATTCATCATATCTATAATTCATTGCAAGACAAGTTCTTCTGTACTTCATTTTCCTTGTCCACTATTTTGCCATCTTAGAGGAGGTGCATGAGTCACTGGTAACGTTTGTGAAGTGTCAAGAAAATACTCCAGAAAAAGACAATATAAACCCTAAAATATTTTTCATGCTTGCACTTTTCAGTTACCACACATTGCCCTCCACTACCATGTGCAAGTTAGGGTACAGGTAGGAAGCATCTGTCTATTATGTGGAAATTTGTGCCACTTCATTAAGGGCAATATTTCACATGTTTATGAGCTATTTCCATTTCATGTGTCTGTCCCCTGGAAGGAGTAGAATTCTGCTAATGTATCTTTTGAAGAGTGAGTAGGAACAAAATGGTTATTTTGCAGCTTGAAATTCTACTAATATCACCTAACTTGAGCCACTTAGCACAGAGTGAGTATCATTCCTTTTGCTTGACAGCAATTTTACATCAAAAGATCTAAAACTGTTCCCATAATCAGAATCTGGACAAAGCCAGGGATGCCAGCAGCAGTGGGATGACCATGCCTCTCAGCTCAGTACAAATGCTCAGCTTCTTCAGAACAGCATTGCTCTAGGCAACAGCAGCTCCTTCCAGAACACTCCATGCCAGGTCCTGATGAGATTTGCAATCTCATGGGGACTTTTCCACCTACTCTCCTTCTCATCAACATTCACTTGGATCCCTAACTAAGAGTGTGGGTTGCTGCTGGATTATATTCTGCTGCTAGACTTCATCAGTGGCTCAACAGGTCAGGTTCAATTATCAAAGGAGTCCCCCCAGGGAACTTGTATAACACCAGTTTGAGCATGTAGTGAAACCAAATTATCTCCTTGGAATTATCAGAAAGACAGAGAATAAGCTGGGAGCCCCACCAACAAATATATATGTTAAAAATAACATTAAATAAAGCTTTTCTTCCTTCCCTTTTGTCAACGGTT
Organism: Hypotaenidia okinawae; assembly: GCA_027925045.1. NCBI lineage: Eukaryota > Metazoa > Chordata > Aves > Gruiformes > Rallidae > Hypotaenidia > Hypotaenidia okinawae. The sequence goes on along the minus strand of BSDF01000008.1, from coordinate 19,804,678 downwards.
TTCCTCTTTTAGTTGTTCAGTTTATAGGGCAATACATTTGTGCAGCCCACTTCTGATTGTGCACCCCAAATGCTAGGTTTTGTAAAGTCCTTGAGTAATCCAAAGTGCAGCTAGGCTACCTCCAGGGGGTCAGGACTATGTTGGTCAATGTCCTGTAGCCAGATGAAGTGATTGAAGTCTGAGGCAGGAAAGAGAAAATTTTACCAAAGCTGTTGCTCTCTGTAGATTTAGTATCTCAAAAATCGTTACACAGATCAGCTCCATCTTCAAAAAGCAATCCATATACAGAACTTGGAACAGACAGTAAAGTCTAGGTTACCACTTAGCTTTTCTAGGACCTTTACCAAACTGCTCACAACAGACAAGGATAGTCAAAACAACTTTGGTCCCATTCACTTGTCCTCTCCTTACCAATTCAAGGTTGGTAAAGTTTAATCACATCCTCGTGCCATCTTTTCAACCATTTACACCAAAATGATCTGTGAACAATGTATTTGTGATATGTGTTCTTGTTGCTCTCTCCCAGTCCACCAAAGGGAAGACACCCTGCTCTCTCCATAGCTTTCAGCCACAGGCTTTACAGATGTCCAATTCCCTTTGAGATTTACCTCCAAAACTCCAGCATTTCTCTTCTTGCCAAGCTGTTCCTTGAACACAGACTGCAATACCACTTTTAATTCTCAATTACATCTCCAACAGCTGGAGGTACCAAGTCTGTACATTGCAATTGCCTTGGCTTGTGCAAGGCATAGAATATATACTTTCCAAATTCATCTCATATCACAAACACACATGATCTCTACTGGTCTGGGAGAAAACTGTCAGGATTGGGAAGGACGAGCTTCCAGTAAGAACCCCATCTGTGTGTAGTTTTGTGTTTGCTTGAACATGAGGTTAGGGTTAGCAGAGCAACAGCAGGAGGAATGGTGGCAGCAGCCTGTCAGAACCAAAAATCACCCTATGAGGATACATGCATTGGAGCCACTGGAGTGAATTAGGTCACCTAGTGCTGTCATAAACAATAGGGCCAGAGCTCATACAATGGCAAGCAGCATGACATCACTGTAGAGACAAGCCGTATGGGAAGGGAGGCAGAGATCTGAGGAGCTCAAGGCAGGCAACCTGAATCCTTAGAGTGAAAATCTTTCTGCTAAGTAGTGAAGAGGATATCCACTTTGGACTTGATGGATTTCACCATGAAAATACACCCTGCTTTGTCCTTTAACCTAACTCTTTCTTACTGAAGGATGAAAAGATAAACAGGCTGCAGCAAAAATAGTTTAAACTTACCAGTGACTGTAATGTCCCAGTTCAATGTTCTTCAAGGATAGTTGAATTTCAGGAAGTTCTGTTTGCCCATATTCTGGATTCTCAGTAGTAGCTGGATCTGTGGTACAACCTTCAAAATAGCTTCTGAAAACTTTGACAATCGTTTCACTGATTTCCTCTTTATATATCCATTCTTTGCCATTACAAATCCTAAAAAGGGATTAAGGAGAAAAGGAGATTGATTGCTAACATTTCAGACTCTTGCCCTTTATCAAAGGCCTCATAAAACCCTTTGCAAACGCAGGGAATCCTCTGTCTCTCAGGGGACAGATATACTGTTCCAATATCTAAAAGGTAAAATATTTTGTTGGTTATTACTTACTCCACCTTGTGAAGCTACATAGCTAGATCCAAAGTGCACTTGCAAAATGAGAAAAAAACAGTAGTACTTATGGCTATTGAATTAAAAAGATGGAGGGGAAAAAAAAAGGAAAAACTCATTCCCATGCATCTGCATGCAGATTAAACGGGGTAATTAATTTGAACTTCAAACACCCATTTCCACTTTCCTTATGAGAATTATCCTGACTGTAACATTAACTTCACTATCTTTCCCTTCACTGAAGTTTTGTGCTCATTATCAGACCCATGCCTAATCCAAACTCTGGGCACACATTTCTAACCACTCACAAGTGGGCTGATGAATGTACCCACAATGGTGCTTTCCAGGCCAAGGCATATATGTGTGTTGTGCAAAGTTTAAACACAGTGGAGATCGGTTATATGACAGGGCTGTGACACTGACACACATGATGAGCAACTGTGACCATCTTCTTTTGCTTTTTTTACTGATATTCTGACTGGGCTTATAAAAAGATGGCATTTACATGCCTGCAAGTATCCAATGACAAATTCCTCATGTTTCAGCTCTGTTATGTCCAATCACTATTATGGGCCCCTCGATCTCTAAACTATACAGTGTTCAGTATGCATCATTTTAACAGCCTATTTTGATTTCATACTCTTGTCTTTCTGAGCAGAAAATAAATAGAAAATCAATGGAAGTTTTTGGGGTTGTTTTTATATTTGTTTTTGTTTTTATAAATTACTTTGATCACAAAAGGCTTGTGATCCTTCCTGTTCCCACCAGATGTCACCAAGCTTTCATGGATCTCTAAAGCCAGGGCAGCCAAAGCCTCCTGTCTGAGTGCGAGTCACATTCAGTGTCTTTCCCTTTTTAAGAGAGCAGGGTAAGGAGGTGAGAACAGAGCCTTTCCTTGTGTCAGGGGATGAAACACTGCTGAATTGCTACTGAGCCAAAACTTCTTGTAATTTCACTGCTGTTGGATAGTTTAATCTGGGAATTTGGGAACTTAGTATTAGGGAACATTACTGTCACAGTTCTTTTTCTCTCCTCCACCTGAAACACCCATCAGAGCAGGCAGGAGGTGCAATAACATGCAAAGAAGGAAATTTGTGCTACTACTTTAAAGGCTACAGAATCTGAGATGAAGTGGCCTGCCTGAAACTGCAAAGGCAGTTGTGAGCTAAACTGATCACTGAAGCCAGCTTTTGCTACTCATGTTGAAAAACACTTGCCAGTAAGCATCTTGCTTTTCAAGGCAGTGGTCCTCTTCTAAGTTTTACTGAGTTTTGAGTACTGTGGTGTCTTGCACAGTATAAATCCCTGAGTTCTCACTACTCAAATATGTGTGCTCCCCAAGAATAAGCCAGCTTGCCAAGAAACTCTCCTCAGTGCATTGCCATTGGCAGAACAGCACTCTTAAGGTTTTGCCATCAGAGGAAATGTTTAGTCTCAAAGAGATTAGATGCACAGACTAAGTAAAATGAATAGAAGTTGACAAATATCCAAGATGTATGTGAGAATGAAGAGGCTGAACTGGAAATGAATGGATTTTAATGAGAGAAGGGAAGGAAATTCACCATGAATTGAAGACATCTATTGTCCTGAAAGGGCATTGTTCACCACGGCCCCAGAGCAAACATGAAAGGCATACATTCCACGAGGTATTGTTAAAGCTGGCTTGACTATGGCAGCTTGGGCTTGTATAGCACCTTTCATGGAGGGCTTCAAATCATTTCACTTCTGAGAGGCTGGTAGCATTATTCTGGGCTTTTTACAGACACTGAAGTACCACTGAGACAAAATGACTTGGCTTCACAGTGAGCTGGGAAAGTGAATCCTGATCAGTGTAAATGAACTGCTGGCCTAGTGCCTTATTTCTGCAACCTTGCTCCTCAAAAAGCATGGCACTTGGTTTCTATTGCACCAGCTCTCATGAATGACATTGTAATGAAGAGATCCTTGTCCATAAGAATAACAAAGCTTGTTTGTCCTGTGTAGTTGGGAATAAATTGCACACTGCTCCCTACAGTGTACACAGCAGCCACAGGCATGCAGAAGTACAAACACAGCTTGGCCTTATTCTTTTGTGCAGTGACAAGCTGACAACAGTCACAGGGTGATTCAGCTCAGGAGTTAGTCTTATGCATTATTTTTGTGACTAAACAGGTAACCCTAGTCATGTATCCTGCCCGCTGCAGTTATGAGTGTTACGTTCTCCTCCAAAAGAACTTCCAATCTAGAACCGGAACATCCTTGTTTCTAAGGTGTGAGTTGTCTCTAAGAGTTGTGTATATCTTTTTAAAATAGTTCATTATTGTAGGCAGAACACACACAAACCATTCACTGCTCCATGATTATATGGTCCCAATTCTGCTTCCCAAAGAGAAGAGAGGAACTACAATCCCAGCCTGGGCTTTCTCTTTGCTGTTTTTCCCTACATCAACAAAAGTGATCTATACAGTTATTACAAACTCCTTCTATTCTTCTGAGAACTTTTTTCCTCATCTCAGCCAATGACTAAATACACTATCATAGCATTTCCAATGTTTCTTTTTCTGACAGAATAATAGCTTCTCTTTCTGTCATAAACATCTTGATTTGACAGGTACACAGAAACAAACAACATTTAAAAGGCAAGGTGGACAATGTAACACCTCCCTTTCTGATATGGAATCAAATCACCCTTCTTTTCTTGCTGCCATCACCACTGATCATCATGCATGCCCATGACAAACCCCACTTATACACACACAAATAGGAAGTGACTATGGCATTGGAATCAGAAATCTCTGCCACATATAGAACACTGCTTCTCTTCTCCACTACCAACAGACATGATTACAACTGACAGTGCATTTGCTCTCACACCAGCCAGCCTTGTTTGGTTTGTGGTGCAGCCCACACTGTTGAATCTCCCTGCTTCTGGTACCCAAGTTAGCTAGACTTAGTGATTCTAGTAGCTGGCAGCAATTCTGCAGCTACCTGAGCTGATGCTGTAAACCTGAAAGGCAGTCTCAACATTTTTCCTGTTAATAGTTTTGTAATTAGCAGGAAATTTTCCACTTTCAGGGGTATTTGAAGGAGTTCAAGCCATAAAGTAGAAGGCTAGCAGGACTCTAATCCGCTGAACACTAACTTCTAATCAAAGAAGCCTGGATTTTACTGTTGACTCTTTCCTTGATTCATTAGTCTTCTCGATATTGTCCTATTTCTTATTTATTAATTATGGTTCACCAAATTTTTCCCAATTAAAAAAAAAAGAAGTGACAAAGGGAAAAGAATGAAAAAACCCAATCAACAGTTTCAAAATGTATCTGAAAAGCCAAAGCCTCTTTGGATTCCCAAAATCTAGACAAAACTGCAGAGAGCCCCAGGAAAAACTATTGTTTCCAAGCAGTTCAATAATCAATTTGAGCCAGGGATTACACTAATTTTTCTCTATAAAATATTTCTTAGAGGGCAACTAAACTTGAACAGTCCTAATAAAATATTTATGGGAGAGAAATATATTTCCAATACCACTGCCATGTCATGCTGTAGAGAGTCAGCCCTACCTGTTGCCTGGCCCTACTGTAAAGCAAGCAAGCACGTGTAATCCTGAGAGAGCACATAGAGATATCTGGCTCCTTCATTGCATCAATGGTCCCTGCTTGCCTGTCTGTACTTCCTTGACTAAGAAATGAGTCTCACAGAAGTTGATCAAAGAAATCTTCCTATAGTGAAGGTTTGTGTTTTTTCCCAGTCATGCAGTTCCTACAGGCAAAGTAGGATTCCAATCTGTGTTTAAAAAATTGCTAAGGGAAAATACATGCACACCCAGTTGCTAATTACTTTCTCCCTCAGAACTAGTATCTTCTTTTGCACACTACCTTTTAACTGATATAAACACCTAAAAGGGAGGAGGGATATCCTATACTACCTATTTTACTGCTTTTATTATGCTTTTGTGTATGAGACCCTGCTTTTAAGCAACTGATAATTAGGGTTTAAAACCCAGTTTGGGTTCCTGTTAATTCATTTGTCATAATCTAGAATATGACAAATTTACTAGTGATAATTCAGTGAACTTCTTATATGCCACAAGCATTTTTTACCTTATAAGCACAAGACTCCATGACCTGAGTTTGCAAGGAACAAAAAAAATAAAAGTAAAAAAATAAGAACTGTGATGATGTTCTCAGAAAAAAACGTAACAGGTTAACAGGTAGGAAAGGTACCACTGTGCTCCCCAGAAGGCTTCTCAATTTGGATTATGAAAGGCACTGAGTGTCATACATAGACCAATTCCAACATAGCAGTTGTGACCACCTAAAATGACCTACACAACACAGTCTGGAGAGTCAAATCCCCTCATTCAAATCCACAATTTGAACAATGATACACATTTTTGGGAAACACTGCTACTCTGTTCCTTTTCATTCCCTCCCTAGACTTGGACATACTTAAACCCAGATTCTTATGGACTACACCGCTGTTCAGATTTTGGATCAGATGCCTCTTCCAGCACAAAATGAAGTACACTGAGTTGTGAAGGTCCCTCAGTTGCCCATCTGAAAGAGCATGTCTCCAATTGGGACATCTGGCAAGCTAAAGGTAGCAGCACAGTGTTGGGACTGAGAAAGGCAACGCTGAGGAATTAAGTCATTTGGTTTCTGAGCACAGCTGGCTGCCTTCATGTCCCTGAGAGGGGCTGGGGGAGGGGTAAAAATTGCTTGTTTCAAGCTGTCCTTATTAACTAGACATTTCATTTAAATTGTACTTAGCACCTGCCTCCAATTACCTGACTTCAAGGCCCATGCATGACAGAAGCCGGAGCTCTGATTAAATCCATGCTTCGTACTGCCATTAAGCCAAATCAAGGCTCACCGCTCTTTGGAAGGAGATCGTTTGTCTTCATTAAAAGTGGCCATCCTTGATTGCCCTGACAGGAGCTTCTCACTGCAAGATAATAAGGGCTGTTATTGTTGAGAGGTAAAATAATGTATTGCAGTCCCCTAGAGAGTGATTTGTATTTATTAATGTTCTCACAAATTACTGTACCCTGATTAACATGTGATTGTGACAGGCAACAGGGTGTGCTGTTCCTCACGGCCATTCATGCTGGCCACTGCCCCTCCTCAGATAACAGAATGTAAGGAAGCTGACTTCTGCACTTCTATAATGCCTTGGGTCTGTCAGGACAAGATGGACAGAGACCTAGCCAAATTTTGAAAACTTAACTAATCACGTCTCTGTGGTTTAATCTTCCGTACAGATTCAGAAGACTACATAGAAGTCAGCTTCTTTGCTAATAATAAAACTATAATGTTCCATATTCTCACCATTCTGAGTCAGTATCTTCTACTTCTCATCCACAGATTTTAAAGAGTCATAAAGGAGATCAAACTTCCGTGGTGGGGAAAGAGAAAAAGAGGAAATTCATAAACGGACTTTCTCACAATCCCTGGGAAGCCAGGAAAAAAAAGCAGGTGTAGAATTCAAGTCTTTTGAACCACTAACCCCACCATTTGGCACACTGAAAACTCTACAGATCCCAGTGCACTTTATTTTTGTGATAATCAAAATCAAACTAGAATTAATGCAACGTCCTTTCACAATGAGGAATCATAAGGAAACCATCTCTGGAGGTCCAGTGCATGGATGGCAGGAAGCATACAGGAGATTTAGAAGTAAATAAATAGCTGCAGTACCTACTGCAGTAGGACTGTTCGCTAGCCCATCTCCAAATTCCAGCACATGGTCTTTTTTGTCCACCCCCTGAAATTCAGAGGTTGTAGTTTGGGACACTAGCCAGTGCTGACTAAAATAAGTTCATTTTGTACCCTGGCCTTAAGGTAATTTTCAGCATGCCAATATGCCAGTTCATTTTGTGAGAGCAAACAGTGGTAGAGAAACACTTCTTAGTTTCCAGATCAGAAAACAGGAATGTGTCTGAATAGCTGCTCTCATCTGCACTATCAAACTTCTGTTAGTTCAGCAGAGTTCAAACAGGGACGTTTGATTCAGACCACTATAAATAAAGGAGATACAATGTGGGGGAGACATTGAAAGAAGGCTGAACTTCGGAGCAAATAAAAGGGATTTTCCATTGAAGCTTTAGGGTGTAGCCAGTTCCAGTTGTTTCTGGAACTGTATTTCCAAGTCAGAGGAGTCTATGTACATGTTACCACTTCTCCCTAAATCCATAACCAAACTGAGCTGCTGATACAGTGACAGAAGCTTGAAAAAGACTTAAATGGATTTATGTCCTGAGCGCTCTAAAACAGAGATGGGAACTTTCCAAGGAGACAAGTTACTGAGGCAAGGTCTCTTGAATAATAGCAGCTGTCTCCATCGAGGGCACAGAAGCTGGTATCCTCCAAATGAGCACAGTCAGTAAGATTGCAGAGCATATGAGAATTCTGATCATGCAATATGGATCCTCAGTCTTAGTGCAGGACTTAGCCTACTGTGGGACGTGACTTTCAAGTGGATCCACAGCATGACCTTCTATAAGATACTCTTTCGCTCTGTAATAGAAGAAAGCACTTGGCTACCAAACCATTTACTCTGTCTCAGCACTATCTCTACAGCTAAGAGATGGTTAGGAAAAAGAGACATTGCATTAGCCTGCAGGCTGGATAAACTGCTTTTGCAGGCTGAAGGTCCACCTCTTTCTAAACTTCAGATCTCTGATTTTGGCAAGTCTTCTCAATTCTTTAAATACATGCTTCCACAGTCATTTGTTTAAAATTGATTTCCTAGTAACATTAGGCAGAAGAAGAAGCAGAGCATGTGACCTTAAAATGCTTCAAATGTCTCTTTAAAACTCTCTTCCATAAAGATGTCTACAAAACATCAGACAATGTTTGGACAGCTGAAATGCACTTGTTTGAAGTATCCCACTGTCAGTTCACACAGAATCTGAGTTTGCTACAGCCATCTCTTCTGAGCATGACCCTAATTCATTAAGTCTAGCATCTAAGAAGCTTTTATTTTTGATGATCAAATTGCTGATCACACTGGTTGCAAAAATAACCATCACTATGTAACTACTGTTTATTACACAGATTCTTTTTATTGTTATATTGTACACAGATTATTATATTGCTTAACTCTCACCTTGTATATCTCTCTTTGTGTTTCACTTGACTCATGCTTCACATGTAATGTTTAGATGCCATATAGAACTCCTTGCAGCATATGCAGTGGAAGAGTTTCATTCTTGTGTACTGACTTCAACAAAGTAAGTAACACCTGAAAGGTATTTTCTTTGAGGGAGGGGTGTGGAAATTTTATCCCATAATTCTAACTTTTAAATTAATTAGTTTTGATTTAATAATTTCTATGAATTTCATACATCTTACAGAGCACATACATGTGTCTGGGTGAACAGATACGTGAACTAATTTGCAAGTGTATGATAAGATATGTATACTGTTCTGCAGTTAATTTTTCTATAATTCTCTTTCTCTGGGAATTTTTAAAATAAAACCTAAGAACCACTAGCAATCTAGGTCACTGAGCCCAGCTCTATCACAAAGAATACAGACTGCTTCTTCATACTGTATTTTAGTCTGCCATCAGAGCTCTTTGACCCAAGACATTCAAACAACAGACAGGTCAGCAAGAAGAGAGTCTGACTTACTCACATGTGGCCCATGAGTGCCTTACTGTGAGCATGCTCTCTGCTCTCATAAGCTGTCTGGCTTCCTCATAATTCTTCACATGCAAAGTAAAGCCTGTCATCTCTCTTTTAATGTGTGGCTGAGAACATCAGCCACTTCTCAGAAGCTGGGTGATCTGGCAGAGGCATGTTCCTTGGGGTGTAATGGTCAGGTGGCTTTGATCATGCATGTGCCATTAAAAATGGGGTAGTGCTGTGTATCCTGTGAGTGTCTCAACACCACAGAATTCTGGATTTCTCTAGTCTGACCTTGAAGTTTTTAATTAGTCCATTACACCAACCCTCTGTCATTTCCTGTCAGCCCGGGAATCCTTTGGTATCCTGCCCTGTTATCTCCAAGGCAAATATGAATAAGGGTCTTGATGATTAGAAAAATAGTGCAGAAAACAGATGTGAGGGGCTGCAAAGTGTATACATTATGAATAGTATTGCAATAACATCTTTAATCCCTTAATGAGGGCACTTTGTCATGGTAAGGAAAGATAGACAGACTGAGGGATTTTGCTGCTGTATACAGAAGCCCTAAGTATGCTCTTAAAATAACAAACATAACCAGCATCATGACACATTCTTACTTCTTATCTTTACAGTCCATGAAACTTGCACTGATTTGCACATAATTTTAGAAATGCCACTTTTATTTTCATGCAGGAGTCCTCTTTCATAGATTGATATATCCATCTGTGACTTTAACAACAACATACAGGGAGAGCTGTAAATGGGAAAACAGTTGAGAGCAGCTGAGATCTACACACCTTTGTTGAGCATTTTGGGCAATGCTTTTCATGCTCTGCTCAGAGAAGTTTGCTGCAAGCTGGCCTGGTTCCACGTTTGGAAAGCCTTTGTGTGCTGTTTAGATTTGCTTGGGAAAGTTTGCGCGTGCCCAGTAACCAAGAAAGTAAAGTCTAAAGAGCTGACGGCCTGACACTGCATTATTCCCAGAGCTCAGGGGGATGCCTGTTAATCACAAATGTGCTAAACACATCTAGGCCCTTCTGGGAGGGCAAGTCAGATTCCTGTCCATAATCAGAAGTAGCATGCAAGAGGCTTGTCTTGTGGTATCATGGTATTTCTGCCTCCAGACACAGATGGAAATCAAACATGAAACAACATGTTCTTCCAGGAGCTGAGACACTCCAAAGGTTTGGGTTATATTTGGTACTAAAATCGTGTGAAGAAAGTGGGGATAAATACCCACTTACAGTCCCTGGAACTCTCAATACAGAGTTATCATTAGCTATCTCCTTAGAAGCATAAAAAGCCAGGCATGGAGATGATGAAGAGTTCTGCCTCCTCAGTATATTGACCAGCATAAAGTATCTGGCACAAGGAAAAGTTACCCAGAAAAAAATTGTTCGTTAAGTTTTAATACAACTTTAGTATAAAAGAGAAGAATGCACAGGCACTGCTTCCCCTTTGAGCATACATCTGCTTCCAGTCTTGGCCTTTACAGCTTTGTGCCTTACCACTCTCAAGATACACTGCAACCTGCCAAACTTTTGTGGACAGGGTAGAGTAAAATTTGGGAAAGTATCTAAAAAACTTGTCTGTCTGTCTCTCTAGATCTCAACCAACCAGTCTTAATCTGAATGTGTGAACATAGGCCTTGTAGGGGGCATCCAGACCATCAAAGCCAGTCCTCCACAGTTGTAGACAACCAAGCCAACAACTGAGCTGGCAGATATATGCAGGCTCTTTTGCAAGATTTCCAGGACTCACAGCATCTGGTTGGGCTGGAATACCCCAGCCTGTGCTGTGGAGCATGAACACGGTACTTCCATTTCAGACTCCATCTGGAATTAGGGGTTGAAGGGACAGCCATGAAAAAGAATCACTATTAGCAGAAAAGGGACACTTCGAACCAAGCTTTTCCAAGCTGCCAAGATGAGCCACAGAATCCAGATAGGCAGACACTGTTTCAAGCAGAACAGAATTGGAAAGACTGGAGTCTGCATCCATTTGAGTGAAATGAAGGCAGGTGTACAGCAGGTATATTGCTGTATCATGGTACTATCAGATAGGGAAAGGCACTAATATTTTCTTAATCTGAAAAGGTTTCAGGGATCTCTGCTGCATGTATCATTCAGTCTGATATCACAACAATTGTTTGATTGCACTGTGAAATTTGTCTCCAGTCAGGATTGGGACTTCATTGTAATGGGTGTTGTTAAGTCCTTGGCTTCTAAAATTAATACAGGAAATATCAGAAGATACCTGATTTTAGGGATGTTTGCACTGGAGATATAGCTAATACCAAAGCCCTGATTCCAAACATTTATTAGGTTTATAGTAAAACTATCTTTCACTTTCTAAATAGAATCAAGACCAAAAGAGAACTAGGAAAAAACACATCTAACTCACATTTGAGAAATGGCTTCACTCAGCATAACCATTCTTGTTGCTAACACAGACGTTACCAGTTAGTACTCTAAGTGATGCTCCTACCCTTTTTGTGAAGGTTTCAATTTCTCCATTCCCTACTCTCCTGGACGCAGAGTCTGCAGAGGTGAATTCTTATTAATCTCAAACCTTATCAGTTCAAACCAGAGATTTCAACCCTGCCAATGTTCCATTAGCACTTTAGTGAACTAAGGGAAGTTGCCAAGTCCTTAGCACTGTCCAGATCAGAAAGAGAAACAAAGAACCAGCCCAGCCACTTATACTACTTTACACGCCTTGAGAATAACCAACTTCAAAGGATTTATCACGTTTTACACACTCAGTGGCTGCTCTGAGTAGTGCCTGACCATAAAACTCAGGTTTGGGTTTTGTGTTTTATTGCTATGCTGTTTCTATACACCATGTGAATCCAAAATTGCAATTGTAAAAAAGTTTTCTTTTATTCCAGTGAGAAGGAGATGTACAAATCTCAGAGTAGGAGGCCTTTCTTACCTGTAGCATTAAAAAATCTTCACCCTTTGGTCTTCCTCCAATTTGTTTCAAATAGCATGAGGGAATAAACAGGCATTAGCCAGTCAGTCCCATTTCACAGCTTTGATCGGTTTGTAAATGAACTTCAAGACAGCTAATCATTTTCTAAGTGGGAAAGCTCAGCATCACCCGCGATGAATGCCTGTATTTTGTGACAAAGTCTATTTCCATCTGTGCTGAGACTTCCTAACAGTACACATGTGGCAACTTGTGCACCGCTGCATAATGAATTGGAGAAATTGAAAAGCTTTTCACTCTTTCTGTATACAGAATGGGCACAATGCCAGACCTGGGATAAGGAAAGGTGCCAAGTTTCCAGTTGTCATGAGTCACTACTGCTAAAAAGGAAAATATATACATTTATGTATATGTGTGCATATATATAAAACATACAATACACTTTCTCTCTTTTTTATTCAAAGTAGCACAGTTCAGAAAAGTTAATTCCTGACTGATTTTTTTTGGAGAAGGGGAAGTCTCTTCGTTCTCATCCAGTTTTGTATTCCACAGAAGTGGGTCAATAGCACCTGTTTCCAAATCCTGTAATGCAGCTATGGAAAAATGCACATTGCCTGCAATTTCATAGGAATCATCTGATAAAATGACACCTGACACAGCTGATAAAATTCATGACAATCAATGATTAAGAATAGATGTAAATTTAATTCCAGCCACACTCACTTTTGCCTTTATAGATAGACACATGGACAATTTCTTCTGTTAAAGCCTAAAGTCACATCCTTTTCAAAATGTTTGGGCATATCCCTGCAGTAACGCTACTCTATGATGAGGGAGTAAATTTACCACTACATTAATCCTCAGCGTGGGCCCAAGCATGCTTCACATTAAGACGATAAGTCAGTCACTATATTCTGCCTAGAAAAGCATCATCACTGTGTTTGCTAGGGGCTGATGGAGTAGGTAGGTAGCCTAGGTTCGACCTGCTTTACATCCATGTGCCACTGAACTGAACTACAAGCACCCAATGTCACAGTGGTGCGTACAATGGAGTCAGGTCAAGGAGCTTGCTGTGCTTTAATGTGCTCGCTCCTCTGCATTTTTGTCAGGCAGTCTAGCAGTAGCCTGTATAACCCTGGGATGTTTACATCATGAAATGCAGCTACAACCATGCAAGCCCCTACTTGTAAATGATACAATGTAATACCGACACTAACATGGGATGATATTGGACTTTCACATCTGCAAAGCAATATAATTCTTTGTCTATTTGGGATTTTAGATATTAATAAGTGATTAATTTCACCTACATTTACATACTGCAGAAGAACTCAGAATTTGAATATCATGTTCAGTTGTGGAAGTATCAGTTTAGGCTCTCTGAAGATGATAACCACACCAAGCTCAGGGGAGTTCCACCTGATTTACTCCGCTGTGTGATAAGCATTAATTAAACTGCATGCAGATCTGGCAGTGTCGCACAGCAGTTACCTTGAAAATGTTACAGCAATTTAATATATTGCTACTTAAAAATTGTGTGTGTATCTGAACATTATGATCCAGCAGCAGTACAAAAATTCCCTCATGTTAAAAAGAATAAATATTTTCCTTTATTTCTGGCTGATAATGTGTCTTGAAGAACTGTAGTAAAATCAAACTTGAAAACTGTATGACAAAATACAGAGAAAGTGGTTACTGAGTGAAGAAAGCCTCACTGAAAGTGAAGCAACCAGTGATTTTCAGCAACATACCAAATTCTTATAGCTGCAAAGCATCAACTTAAACAAATAAACTCTAATTATACCACACCACTGTTGCCTGTGACATTGCTGGAAACATAGACCAAAGAGATAAAATGTTTCACATTCATTTTTTACACACTGTAACCTTTGTTGGAGGCCGGGGGGAATAGAGACAAATAAAAAAACCCTCTGCCTCTAAGTATGATAGGAAGATGAGGAGAAAGAAGAGGGGGAAGGAATGGGTGGAAGCCCAGACTGAGTGTCTCTTCCCTTTAGAATTTGTTACACATGTCAGCGTGCAAGAAGCCAGTGGTATTATTCAGGGCAGACCTTATTAATTACTGTTCAGTAGGTGGCAGATCATAGCACCCACAATTCTCACTGTGCCACAAATCATCCCATTCCATACCCATGCCAAAGCAGGAGCCTTCACAAGATAAAAGCAAGCACAAGAAATGAGCAGACGTGTGTGATAACCTACAGGGGCTGTCGTGGGGATTCTCCACCTTGTGATTTTCGATGCCCTAGGAAGAGCAGCCCCTCATAAACCACTTTGCTTTTTAAACTAAGGGATCTTGTTCTCATCAGGGGGTGGCATACTCTACTAACTGGCATGATAAGCTTTCGTTCATGTAAACCAGTACCGCTCACATAGCAAATATTTTTTCACAAAACTGGGTTCTGTAGGAGGAAACCAAAGCAAATGGAAACTCTAAATAGTATTGTTGAGTGAAGGTTTCACATTTTTTGGCTGTGTAACTGTGGTGTTTATTTTTAGAAATGAAAATATAGACTCTATCCTGCCCCCTTCCCCAAACAGATGGAAAATGAATTCTTGCCAACCTATATTGATGAAAAGCATGTTCCAATACTTTGGGGAAAAAGCTTAGGAACAGTTTACACAAAGGAAAATATTAGTTTTGTATTTTCTGGCCAAGTCAGTGGCAGCTTGGGTTATCTGCAGCAAACATGCCAGCTAGACATGCCCAAAGAAATGTCAGGCTTTTCCAGTCTGCTAACTCATAAACATAATGCTGGTCAGTAATACTGTTTTTTCACTTGTATATGCCAGCACCTCTTTGCTTAGCCCTTCAGCCTTCCACAAAACAGTTTCTGCCAGTGATACATTCTGATATAACTCCAGGATCGAGTCTAAATGTGATACCTGCTTCAAGACAGCCTTCCATGCTAGGATGGCATCTAACCAGACCTCATGAGCAAAAGTTATCATGACCTCATTCAACATGCTGGAGGAAATGTTTAAAGACAACCTGGAGGCAGCAGTAGATGGTGATGATTTTTCTTTGTGGTACTTGTCCTTCTAGTTTCGAGAATTAACTTAATACCTAATGAGGACTCCCCTGTTTGGGTTTGTGAGGTTAGGCATTTTAGAGATAAAGCAGAGAGTTGTATGATTGTGACAGCAGGGAAGTTTTTTAGTTCTTAACCAAACGCTGTTTAGTTAGATGTTCACCCATTACTAGCACACCAGACAGAGTGAGGAATTAATTTCCATTGCCTGAAAGCTCATACCCTAGGAACTATTTGTTGTATTCACCTTTTTTATTGCTAAATTGTTCTTCCAGTTCTCAGCATGCTTTTCTGCTGTGTTCCAGGAACAATAAGAAAGTTCTCCTACTGCATACCCAACACATGAACGTTTCCATGCTTGTAGCCTAATTTTAAAAAGCCTAGAAAAAGTCAAGCTCATGTGGCCAATGATTACAGAGTACTACTTAAGTTCTGGTAAGCAGTTTCTTAACAACAAATTTCTTGTTTAGTGATTACAGTAAACATCATATTTGAGTCTGTTCTTTGACATGGCACACACATGCTACTGCTGAAGCCTGCTTTTACTCTCCCCAATACACTGCCAGGTCCACAACTTTCTGTTGCTGAAACAGGACTGCACGATAGATGTTTTTTCCCAAGAAATGCTGTTTCCTGCAATTCAGTTAATTTCTCATAATTATGGGCCATAAGGGGGCAGAGGACAAAAGAATAGTTTTCCAGTGCTCTCCCATTACAGCAAACCAAATTTACACCTCCACCATTCTTTGCTCCACTTCTAACTTGGTAAGAATAAATTTAAACTTCCAAATGGAACTTTTAGGATCCTTTTTTTGGAGCATAATTTTTACTTGCTTCAGAAGCACACATAATGCCTTTTTACATCCTGGTAGGGCAGTAGCAGGATGCACCTGATGTGCCTGTCTAGATACATTTTCAAAAGAGCTATGCATGTCCTTAGTTTTTACTAACTTGCACTGTAACCCTGTCTCTATGAACTTGAGCATTACAATGAAATCAACATGTAAAATGGTTTAAAAACACAGGGATTTCACTAGTTTTGATAGAAAAGGGGAGGTTGATCCATTTAAAAACATTGTTTCTTCTCTTCCTTTGTACTGAAAATTCGTTTTGGATGTCTGTGCATAAAGCAGACCATGAGCTTGCCATCGAAGTGTCTAGACTAGAAATAGTTTTGGCTTGTCAGCACAAGAAGACATATAACCCATGTTTAGGGGATATTATACCAAGAGAAATGTTTTAAAAATCAAAGCAGCATTACTGGGCTTTTACACAGACAGATCATAGATCCTTATAAGCACAACCTGTAAAAAAACAACTGAGGAGATATTTCGTGTGATTCTTCTGGACAGATAATTATTAATTATCTCTGAAACATATGAAGAAAATGTTTCAAGGCATTTTAAGGATGAAAACAGAAATGTTAATAGCATAACATTGGACGGAGGATACAAACACAGTAAGTAGGTGGGTTTCCCCTACTTTAACTTGTTGAAACCGTGTAAACAACAGCAAGGTAACTTTGGTATATATATTTTTTTTAAAATACCAGATGCCAAACTTCAAAGACCTGTTTTTTTATATCAAGCTAGCAGAGTATGAAAATTTAAAACCAGGTAAGAGGAGGAAGAGAAATATAATTAAGAAGGAATAAGCAGTGGGCTATAGGGTGTAAATTAGGGATTCTGGAATATTTTGATGACTGACTTATTTCCTATTACATACGAGCTATTTGAAATTACCAACAACCTTGACTGCAGCCAAAGGCTAGAGAAGCAGGATGTGCTCAGGTGTTTCAGATCTTCAGAGAAGACCGTGTTCTGTCAGTCTTCTGGGTTCTACTTGAGTATTTTTTTTTAGATTAATTCCTGCATAGTGTTGAAGTGATACACAATGTCACAATGACTGTCTTTGCTGAGGGTAACAGAGCATACATGAATCTTTTCGTGTTGCTAAAGAGCATATAAGTGTATGCCATGAGAATCCCAAACCTAACCTTTTTCTTAATCTTTTATTCTGGAATACAGCTACAAAGAAAGGTGGTACTAATTGGATGTTAGTTTGCCAGATATAATGTTCTCACAGCTCTATCCATGCACCTATCACAGACACTCTTACAGCCCAGGTGAAATGCTTTCATTAGTCTGCTAAATAATCTGAACCCATATATCCACATTGTACTGATACAGCTTTTGAAGCCTTTTGTATCTTTGAAAATGAAAATTTTAAAATTTACCTAAATGTAGGTAAATTTAAGAGTTTCAGAGTTAAATTAACTTTTAAAAAAGTGAATACTGTAAAAAAAAAAAGGAAGATACTAGGGAAGCTAAGAAAAATTACATAGAAAGTATGAACTAGAATTTGAACAAGCTTTTCAAACATCATGATACAGCTTTTCACTCATCAAAGTGAATGCTGTCATCGCACTGTTGCACAATGTGGCACAACTGTAGGATTCACCACTTAGCCTTTCCCAACATGCATGGTAGAATATCACAGCAAGGAAAAATGACTATTGATTTACCAGCATGTAAGGTATATGCTGGAAGAGCAGAAGGGGGACTTATTTTTCCAGTGTCCCTGCATTTAATTTCTCCACATCTCCTAGTACTTCCATTTAATACTTTCAGTACAAAGTTCACTAACATCTGTCTGGGAAACTTTGTGATTTTTTGATTGATGTTCAAAAGCACTTTCCATTCTTGTCAAATGTAATTGAAGGCAGGCATTCATTCAGGTGGTAGAATACAACACACTTCTTCCACGGCTTCCTTTTTTCTGCTCCTCCCTCCGAGCTTTGCTTTGCAAACATTGATCTGTTTCACTTGCATCTGGGATTTCTTTCTTTGTAAGCTATGTATAACACATGATCTTCCTCCAGCTTGGAACTGGACTGCCCTTGCTAATGTTACTCAGATGCTGACTTACTCCTACATGAAATTCTCTTGGATTTTTTCCAAGCAACATGGTTACCATCATCTCATTTTGCCTTCTATAAAGCCCTGGGTAAGTCCTCTGTTTGTAAGAGATAAACAGCTTCATGGACTTCAGTGAACTGATACTTACTCAGCTAGAGGAAACTGATAGTTGTTTTCTTATGCCTCAGTCATCTTCTCATTTCTCCCTGTAAGTCACTGTTTGGTAAATTCAGTCCATATAAGGGATGTAAACTGAAAAAGCATGGTTCTGTTTATTCTAGAAAAGGGGAGCATTACACTTAAAAAAAATAAAAATCCAAGTTCCAGAGGAGAAGTACATTAACCAGACATCCTGCCATCCTTTCACCCTGTTTCATGAGATGTGAACCGGGGCTGTCAATGAAATTCAATGGCTTGTGACATACATCTAAAGAGAGATTATTGTATGCAATGCATAGTCAGATGTTTACTTCTGCAGGGGACAAAGAGCTAAGCACTGAGGCAGGGGGTTTAAACAGATGGACATAACCACAGTGATGTGGTCTGAGTAAAGAAGATAATAAAATTTCAAGCTTCAGGACATGAGCTGATTATTTTCTGAACCCTGCAGGCTACCACACCCACTACAGCCTTCTGCCAGGTGCTTTGGGTATTCTTCAGTTGGATTTGCCAGGGCTGTATTTGAAGAGAAGACACAAAGGTTCAAAGGAAGAGAATATACTGTGATTGGCCTTGGCAATCACAAGCTTCCAGTCTTGAGAACAAAGCAGGTATGATGTTATGAAGGTTCTTCGTATTTTCTTCTCAATGCAACTTTGCTAGAAAACAACAGTACTGGGAGGGGGTAAGCCTCAAAATATGTGAAAGTGTGACCAACTTTTTTCTAATTTTATTTTTCTTCTCAATGTGAAATTTTCTTTTGAAATTTAATTTCTATGTATAAAGTTCAGGCATTTTAAATGATCAAAGTGAAGCAATGTTTTTAAACTACTGAAACATTTCAAGAAACTAAATCTTATTTTTTTGTAATTTGCTAGAGTTTACTTTTTTCATTTCAGAAAGAGGAGAAAAGAATAGGAAATATACGGTTTTCCTGTGGAATATAAGAAATTTTTCTGTTATTTCTGTACTTGGGATATCACTAATCCTTGGTAACTACTGAGATATAAAAGAACAGGACTACAGCTTCAGTCTCAGTTTTTCAGCTACTAGGCTGTCATACATGGAAATGGAAGTGAAACAAGTGTAACATAGTCTGCATTGACAGAGGCAACATTGCTCCTGGATTTCAGCAAGATTCCTGAAAATCAGTATTTTTGTGAAAGAATTGAGAAAAAAAACCCTTCAGTCAAATATAGACTGAACAATAGTGACTTCCAGTCAGCCCTAGGAAGACAGGACCATTCCTGCTGATGGTTCAGACTCACAAAACAGTTGAAAATAAAAGCTAGAGTTGTCCAATTTATTTGTTTCTCAGACATACATACCATATGGACAGCTAAGCTGATAACAATGAGCGTCCTGAACCACTACAAATTATAGCTCGGTACATCAAGAAAACCAACAGAAATTTTGGGTTTCCTCTGTGTTTCACACTTAATTGCAACAATACATCACATGTTTCAGGATCAGCTGCTCTGCTCATGTAGTGGGATAAGGATGCCTCAAGTGGTAAGGAATCTCTGGGAGAGAGAAGCAAAGCAGAGAGCAGCAGTTGATAATTGCTATAAGGCACTGAGAAGAAGGATCTGGTAGACCTGTAACACAAAATCTGTTCTGCTGTGTACCAACCCATTGCTTTACAAAGCCAACTCCCTTCTTTTAACCTTAAAAAACAGGTTTTGTTCAACCACACTCATTTCTCATGGGGAAAGAACAGCAAAACAAGCAAACCCCCTCCAACAAAACAAAACACCAAAACCAGCCAACCAAAACAAAAACAAAAAAGGAAAACAAAAAAACATTCTGAACAAAAACCTGAAAAAATAACAGAAATAAATCTTTCTAAGTCTGTATATAAGTGCTAAAGCAGATAAAGAGTAGTATGAGGGGTTTTTTATGACCTGGACTGATATAAAGATGCTAGCTGTTGACATGCAACGTCAGAGTGAGACTTGCAGGCTTTTCCATGGTAAGCATTAATAAGCACCAGAGAAAGAAAAGAAGGTTGTTTTTAATACTTGAAATATTTCTCAGGTTCTGTTCTGAATCACTTTGAACTTGAGAGGCAGTGACTTCTTGCTAGATTTCAACTGTGATCAAAACAAGCTAAATGGGACATTGTGAGCAGTTTCCATTTCAAAAGCATTTGAAGGTTTTTCACAATTAATTTTACTTTAAGTAAATCTAGTAAAATACTACAACATCTTGTAAAAGTCGAGAAAGAGAAAGAGAAAAAGAGAAGAGAGAGAAAAGAGAAGAGGGAAGAGAGGAGAACAGAGAAGAGAGAGAAGAGCCCATCGTTCAGTCTCACATTCCTCCTGCACTGCCCTCCAAGTCCCTAATTGTGTTCTGTCCCCACAGTCTGTCACAAACAATGTCTCCGCAACCTCCAAGCCTCTGCAGAAGCAAGGATCTGATGTCCAACTCTCATGGACTCCAGCAGAGATTGAAGAGCTTCAAATATGGGTCCATCTGTCAGTAAGTCCTATTTCACATTAATAAAATTTTTATTGACATTTAATCTCTAAGGAGGTGAACAGAGCTAATTTGTTTCCTCTAAAGCCTCTTCTGGGTAAAGTCAGAATTTCCAAAATTTTTTGTTTGGACAAGAGATGTGGCAAATTGCTTGACCCTTCTCATCTTCATGTGCCAGGAAAGGATCTTGGTGAGAGAAAGGAAAGGAGACATCTGTGGTAAACATGGTTTGGAACAAGCTTCCGCTAAGAGTCTCTGGCAACAGATGAGAGCCTTCCACCACAATATCATTATTTCCAGTTAGCAAATTCAGATTTCATGACTGCTCTCAGGAGACCACTGTCCTGCTACTATGAATCACCAGCATCACTGAATGACCTTTTGCAAGTCCAACAGCAAGTCTGTTCCTTGCATTCAAGCAGAAAATAAGGCTTCATCAGCCACTCTCCATGTCAAAACCAGTAGCACAAAAAGTGCAGAGCTTATTACCCGCTTATTTGCTGCAAGGACCACAAGAGCATAATTTCATTCTTCTTCCCTCTCTAGCATTGATTTTTCTCCTTTAAATATTATTTGTACTATGTTAGGAGCCCATAGTTCTGGTTGAGATCACTGTCACATTGCAGTAAATGATCTGTAAATGCACACAGTAAATCCTCGCTGTAAACTTAACTCAGACTTTTATTCAAAGTTGACCCACACTGTACTTGAGTCTGTGCAGCAATGTTGTGGAGTTATCAGCTTAAGCTAACAGGCCTAACTGAGGCTCCCTGATTGATTAGGAAGGTTTCAGAGGGGATCAGGTATCTGTACATAATTTGCACCTAGCTAGTTGGAAGCAGTATGGAAACTCAGTTGCTCTGGAGATCAAATCACAAGACTGAATTGCATTTTCACACAGCTCTTTCTGCAAGGAATTCCCTTTTTATCTCTCTCTCTTTCAACCACTCAGACTAACCATTCCTTTTCTTCCCATCCAGAGTTTTCATCTTGTGTCTCCTTTTCCTTCCTCCCACTTAAACACTTACCCCTCCTCATCATTGTCTTTCTTCTCTCCTAAACTACTTTAGCAACAGGCTTTTTCTTCTCTTCCCACTCCAGTGTTGCACTAACAGCTCACTTACGTTCTTTGCAAGGCCTCCTCAGTTGCTGGGATTTCAACACTCTTTTCTGCTTTTTTTTCTCTCACACACTCACATAATAACAGAGATGTCTTTCTCTGTCCAAGAATCCCTGGTGAAATCTCTTCTCCCCTCATTCTGAAACAGCTCTGTCCTGGGCCCAGCAATCCTTTTTGAATGATTGGGAGCTGCATCTGTATCCAGTATCTTCTTCCCTCAGAAGTTGTGCTGGGGAAGGGATCACTAACAACTGGCTGCCAGGCTGGAAGAGCAACCAGTACAGCTGCCCTCCATACATTCTTTCTCCTTCTACACTGTGCACTTGAGGGGCCATTTCCTGAAAAATTGTTTTGTAACTATTTTTAAATGAGGTCCAGAGGCACATGTGATACTTTCCACCTAGACAAACTAAAAGGCAAGGAACACAACATGTCCCAGTTTCTAGATAAAGGTCTGTTTTCAGCTCTGTCCCAAATTGAAAGGAGTTGGCACCATGCTTGGTTTTCAACATCCATAGAACCTCTGCTGATGGAAAGAACTGTAGCAAGGCAGACACATGTTTTTTGTTTATTTCTCCTTTATCAGGCTCTGTCATGAACCTCTCCCACCCCGCAAACAATTGAAGGCTTTCCATCCCTTCTTTTCAAAGGCTCGGCTCTCTTAATACTCTCCAACACATCCGCAAACTCAGTTTCTCCTGGATCAGCTGCCAGTCTGCATAAGTATAAGCCAATCATCAGCCTAGTACTATAACTGATTGCAGTTGTGGTAGGCTAGTAGGGACAGAGTTATCTGGCTTCCCTGCTCACTACAGATCCAGACAGAAAGCATAAGACAAAGGTCTACTCCATAACAGTATTTTGGAATGTCTTTAAAAAGTGATCAGCTTTGAGTCAGGAAAACTAAAAACTAATTTTTGAGTTTGTTCTGCAAAAAGTACATTTTGTTGAACTGCCTCAAAACATTTCAAAGTGTTTATCTGCCACCATATGGACAGATGTATCTTTGTATTCCAGGTCCCATTTTCTGAGTAATGTCAACAAAGTATTTCAGATAACATCAAGCAAAGAAAAACATGAAATGTTTTAGTTTCTGAATGCTAAAATGTTTTGACTGAAACAATGACAGTTCCAAATATATTTTTCAGAATTATCATAATTCTGTGTATTTTTTTTCCAGTTTTTTATTTCACTGTGCAATGAAATTAAATTATAACCTTTTCAGCTAGTCTTTAGAACAAAGCATTGTGACTAATGGGAGGCAATAATCAGGCACAGGACAAATTACTTCTCTCTTGTTTTGAAGTCCTATAAATTTGAGCAAGGAGATACACATTCTGCATTAAAAGTTTTGATTTTTTTTTTAAGTTTGAAAACGAATGTCTGTTTTTATATTGCAGACAATTAGCATGCTGATTAGGTAAAGTATAAACTGTCTGCATATTTTTTCAGTGAAACTCTTGACTATCCAACCATATTAAAGTAACAGTAGGTTAGAATTTGGCTTTTTTAATGTACTAAGCCAATCCTTGTCAGCAACATTTTACCACTGAGGCACCAGATTGGCTTGTTTTGGACCTGTTTTTTATCAAAATCACATTCACTAATGTGTCTGAGAAACCTGCAGCGAGAGGACTCATTCTCATACTATCCCTGTTTGCCAAGGGAATACTGAACCTATCCCAGAGACATGAGCCTACAGTCAGAAAATGAATTGCTGTTCTTTGGAATGCAAGGCCAAACTCAATTCATCATCCTTTCCTTTCTATTTTGAACAGATTTAACCTTCTAAAATCCTTTCTCTCACACATTTTACCCACATCTAAAAATAAAATTTAGAAATCTCTTCAGTATGTAGGTGAAAATGTACATAGTCATCTGTCTTTCGTTAACTATTCTGATCAAAGCATTGAGATAGTGAGATTTTCTTGTGTAAGAGAACGATCATGGACTTGTGCCACACTTGTCAATAGCTGAGATACGGTGCAAGTGGAAGGACATGAAGTCCTCCCCTTACCGGTTCACTATCTCACCTGGCCTTGAAAACATCTATTTTGCTCTTTGAAAGTAGCTCATAAGCATGCTGTTGGCAAAGAACCTGAATCACACCTTGGTAAGGAGGAGACTTCTGATATAGCTGCAGTAGAGGGAGCTGTTTTACTGGCTAAGGAGGAGAGAGAAGGTTAGGATTACTATCTTGATAGGTATAAAGGAGCATTTTTAGAATGAAGAATTTATCTTCGGTATCAGACTTCGAGCTTGCCTCTATACTGGCCTTCCTAAAGTGGGATGCTGTAGAGATGAGGAGTCCCTCTCCTTTCCTTTTAGGAAAATGCCAGAAGCTAAGCTCTGAAGGATGCCATTCAGCCTAAAGAGTATGTAGATATACAGAATATTGTGTAGACACAGAAATGCACGTAAATATATCATTCTATGCATTTGGGAATGCATGACCTAAGTGTCTATAGAGGTGATAGCTGTTCATTTCAGATACAGTGGATGAAAAATAACACAATGTGAATCCATACTTCCACTGATAAACTGAAGGACAAAGTATTACCTGCTGCCCACAGATATTTGGGTATACCCTGGAAATTGTTTTCAGAGATTATGTCAGGTATGAAGTTTGCAATTTATAATGCTGCATCTGGTTCTTGAGTCAGCCTGAGATCATTCCAACTCAGATACCTTTTGAAAGAGTCTGAGGACCTGAGTTTACACGGCTTTTTACATAGTACACTGATGAAAACCTAAAGTCCAATAGAGATGGGGGTTTCTTTTGTAAACTAGAGTAGATTACATACCCGAAAAGCAAAATGTATAATTTGCCTTACTCACCACACAGGTTGGGGCTGGCCTTTATATAACATCTACATGTGTCATACACATAAAATCAGAGGCCAGTACATTTTGCTGCCAGCAGTTTATTAAGAACAATAGCTCTATCCTGGTCCATTGAGATGTAGCACATTTGAGACTATTAAACTGTGATACCATCAATCAATAAAAATCAACTCTTGGATAAAAAGCATTGTGACCAAGCCAGGAAAGAAGCAAGTAGAAAAAGACTTGGGGAATAGCCGGAGAGACATTCCTCTGTGAAAGTATTGCCACTTCAGCACCTTCTTGGTCTCCTCTCCCATTTCTGGGTGCCAAAACATTACCAATGGCCAAGAATAATTTTTATATATCAGAAGCTGGCTGGTAGGATATACCTTTCTTCCTGGAACAAGTTATAGCACAATAATCCAGGATTTTGTCTGCCCTGCTGCAATACATCTACCTGTGACCAACTGCACATGGGCCACCCAGGAGCTCCAGCTGAATCAACAATGCATAGAAACCTGCTTCTTTCCTGCTACGGGAAAGACAGATGACAACACATTGCACTGGGGCTTCTTCCTATATGTTGGTACAACAGGGGCCCACTTAAAGGCCCTGACATTGATCTTAAAGCTAATAACAATAGCTATCACTGAAAATGGTTAGGCTCTGCAGGGGGAAATAGGGCTAAACCAGGAGTCTAGTGTTTATCGTGCAGTTTTCTTAGAAGTCAGGAGAGTCCAAAGATGTTATGCTCTATTCTTGGATGAATCCCATGAAAAATTTAAGTCAGCAGTCCTTAACTAGTACAAAGAGATACATGAGCAAGACCAAATTTGAAAATTTAGATTAAATTCATCAATATGTTTAGTCTGTAATAGGTATAAATGACAAAAAAATCAGGACATCTGTAATATTTTGGATTTTACTTTAAAAAATATTTTTCTTATTTTTCATTTTTAAAAATATTAATTTTCAAAATTACTCTAAGAGTTGCATACTTTCACCCAAATTAAGACATTTCAAACAAATAAATATTATTTGCACCGTTTTATTGCATTGCCTTTAGGCATTAGGTGTTCAGAATGCGGTTTGCTTCTCTCCCCACCCTTCCTGACCTGCTCTCTCCATCTATGGCATTTCCCTCCCTTGATGTGAACGTAGTGCCAGAAATCCATGTGCTTCCTGTTTCTTGCCACTTAAAAAAAAGGCAAACCACGGAATTTATACAGCATAAATTTAGTCAATCATGTATTTTTCTAATAGGTTTTTGGCTTAGTTGCTTTGGGCATAATTATGAAACAAAAAGGATAGACACAAGCTGAAATGACTAATTGCTGGGCTGTACAGTCCAGTTCCCATCTCAGGTTGGTGTGACTGGAGTGACTTCAGTGGAGCCCAAGAACCAGGTCCAGGGACACTACACCTACACAGCTGGTGAAGTACAAGATGCACTTATGATTTGGGGCTGCCTGACTCCTCTTCTCCTGTGAGCTAAAACAGAAAAGTCAGGCAGGCTGCACACAGTTTCCTAGCAGTTACCTACATTATGAAGGTGCTGTTCAAAAACAACAAATCACTTGCCAGAGGTGTTCCAGTTTGATGAGCATCAGAGAACTAGGGAGATGAAAGTGACATGCTAGATACCCTTGAAGAAGCCTTATGCAGTGAAACCTTCCTGACCTTTTTCAAAGGACTACTGTGTAGCCAAATAGCTCTTCATTTCTAATCCAAGGGTACACTCTGTCATTTGGCAGTTGACATCATACTGATATTTAGAGGCCAGTAATTTCAACCCTCTCTCCATCTCTAAGATATTTACATGTTTACATGGTATGATAAATCCTCCCTAGATCATCAAGAATATGCATCTACCTGTAGATTCCATTCTCCCACCCTTTACAACAGTCAGCTTCTCAGTATATTTTTTAAAATTATTTGTACTTTGATCATGTGCAGCCTGGAACAGAGGCTTCAATTTCACAGAGTGTTTACATGTATTGCTTACATTAATCTCTGTTCAGCAAAACATGTCAGCATACACTTAATTGTAAGTATTCACTTAAAAACCTCTGTGGAGTACAAAAGGATTGCTGGAATGGGGCCTGCCTCCAGTACTGTTTGTACAGTCTCTGTGATACGGACATTTCTAGTGCAGTCCCTGGTTATCCAGGGTGATTCATTTCACACCAGAGCTTTACTGTTAATACTCTAGCCCTCCAGAAGAGGTAAACATTAGCTGTGCCATCTAGATTTAAGGCAATATTTTAAAAGCAGAAGCAAGTCAGAACATACCCTTGCAGAGCTTTGTGTACCAGTTCTTCTTTTAGTCTTAGCTGGATTTTCATCTCCAACTGAGGCACAGCCAGTGACTGCTGCCCTTTTGCCTACCTGTCGGCATCACCGAAAGGGTGTTAAGCCTCTGACACTTTGCAGTGCCACACACAGGTTGCAAAAGCATGAAATGAAACAAGTCACTCTCAGCCAGCCAGAGTACTGTGAAGTGCATGTTCTGCTATCTGGTATGTGATGAAGTACAGGGCTTGGGGGCTTTCCGGTGTCTCATCTTTACATAATGCACAGCTTGAAATTATTTTTGCTCCTAGAAATGCCTTGTTTGCATTCTCTGAGCAAGTAGTCCTACCATTCTCCTTAGAAAGATGAACTCAAAATATATTTCAATATGATTTTCTGGAAAGGGAAAAAAGAGTCGCAAGCCAGCCTTTTGTGTTGTAATCAGATTTTACATTAGCCTTTGGCACTTGTATGTGAAAAAGATTGTGTATATACTGTTTCATTCTTCTATAAAATTGCACCCTTGAGGAAATGAAAATTAAATTTCTTCATTCCTAAGAAGTAATTTGCATGTATAATTCCCATGAAGACCTGTGGGTTCTAGTAGTCTAAGTATCTCATTATCTAAGCCTGAATCTCTACTAAAATAAACTTACAGCCAAACCATTTAATCAGTCCCAATAATATTATCTGTATTTTAAACACCAATTAATATCTAGTCTATAGTTTTGTTTGTATGCATGGAATATTATGTCAGGTGGCATGTAACCCAGTAGACCCTAATTAATCACAGACTAATAGATTCATCGCTAAATCTCCACCTTTGGAGCTCAGTTTCAGAAAAAAGTTGCTGAAAATGTTTCATCTTTAATTAGTATTTAGAAAGCATTTCTGTCCCAAGTCTTAAGACTTCTGTATGCTACCAACTAGACAGATTTTTTGTGGGGGCTTTTAATTTTATGGTTCTTACATGCTTCTCAGGCTGGAGTTCAGAAGAGACAGAACTAGTAACTTTCATTAGTAAGCAGATAAAGTTTAAAATTAGGAAGATGGTTTAAGCACTCTGTCTTTTCAAATGTGTATTTTGTAATACATTTAAAGTTTGAAAATCAGATTGAACTAACTTTAATGCCAGTGGAAAATTCCAGTTTGTCCTTGCAACTCACTGATGCCACCTTCCCTGCTTAACCCCCAACCCCACACCATCCCATACAATCTCAATCCTGACAACTTCCACTCACCCTCCAGTCACATATTACTGGTAGTGGAGAGAAACAGTGATAAAATATAACCTCTCCAAACATACCTTGAGTTCATTTGTAGTAGCAGCTGTTAAATCCTGACTCTCCTAGAGAGACTGAGAAACAGTGTGCCCTCATTGCAGCCGTACATTTTGGAGAAGAATCATGTACATACATCCCATCTTCCTACCCCCAGCACTAGCTACATCCCTGCAGTGATTTATAGAAAAGCTAATCTTGAGGGATCATGTCCCTGGTCTTGAGAAGTTGTACCATTTCAGGTTCAATTTTGCATTTGGAAATTCTTCCAACTGAAATAAATGAATAAATAAGCCCAAACAAATAATACCCAATACATATAGAATTGTGGATCTGTCACCTTAGTAGAAGTTGCAGCTGTTCAAAACTTCTCCACTGTCTTGAAGAGATCGGTAGATTCCTAGCTATGGAGAGGTGTGAGCAGCCACGGAAAAGTGGAGCTCAGTGGCACTGCAGTTATGACAATGTGGATTTCTTGAAAAGCACAAGAGAGCACACTCCCTGACACCAGGGTTACTTTGCTTTTTCAGATATTCACAGCTGACAATAGTGTCAGATGGCCAGGACATAGGGAAATGACCCCAGCAGTGGCAATCCAGAAAACATCAGTCATTGTGTATGGTCCTTTAAGGATTTTTTCACTTGCCAGGAAAGAACAAGCAAATAGAAGGCAGTGGTGAAGAAAAGAGTAGTAACTTAATGCTTACATGCAGATTCCAACAAACAATAATGAGGCATCTGAGGTCCAAGAATGTAAGGGGACCAAAGAAAGTGAAAGATACCCATCCTAGGATGCACTACCTGCCTTTAAGGACTTTTGCTCATTTATCATTCATATCTGAAGAGGAAGTGAAAAACACAATTTGGACTTGATAAAACTGAATCAGTTAAAGTTAAAAAGTACTCTGAGTAAGAACAAAGAATAAGCATAAGAAATCAATTTGCTTACATGAATAGTTGTATAATAAATGTAACAAATGTATGTACATATATCTACATATGCATGTAAATGTATGGTGAAAACAGTGTAGTGGTATTCAAGTGCATTACACAGTTGATCAAGCATCAGTAGGCAACATGAGAAAAGAGTGTTCAGACCTAACTTCTAACATGACTCTTGCTGACCCACCATGTAAAGTCTGGTCCATCAGTCTGTCTGCAATGGGATGTTTCCAGCAGATAAGAAAACTGGGAAAATCAGTCCCAGCATTTCCAGAAGTTACAATGGCACTCAGTTCTCCAGAGAGAAATGTTCTAAGCTCTACCATCATAGAATAAGCCATTAAAAAAACCCTCAAACCACTGCAATAGTGACCATCATTACCACGGGGCTTGGGGTTGCCCAAATTATCTTACAGGAGGGAAGGGTAGATGGAGGGAAAGAAAGGAAACTTATCTAGTTCATATAAACTAAGTCAGAAATAGGAAAATGAACTCAAGAATCTCTCATCTACTTTTTTGCTCCTTGGGTATGATGATGATTTTTTTTCACAGAAACCTTTTGTCAAAATCTCAAAGTGCAGCATTGTTCCAAGTGAAACATTTCATAAACATGTATTTGGATTTTCTTTCCATCAAGACTGGTAATTTTCTTCTCCTCCCATTTAGAACTTTTTTCACCTAGAAACAGTACTTTACTTGAATGGTAATTTTATTGCATAAAATTAAGTTTTAAAGCATCTTAGAAGATGCAACACATTTGATTCTAAAAAAAAATAATCTCCCCTTTCACAAATAATGTTAGAAAAAATACTGGTGGGGAGGGAGTAGGGGGAAAGACTGATTTTGGTTTTGCTTCATAAAGAAAAATCCAAACAAATAATTCACAGGACTAAGATGTTTGAGTTGAACAGCTCTCACTTCTTATTGCAAAGTGTCCTCTTTTTTTTTTTTTGACAGGGCAAATGGGTTTCTTTAGCAGGCAGTGTACAGTGCTAGCTGCCATCGTGCATTAATGCCGCCATACCTGAACCCTGACAACTACATTTTATAAGTGGATCTTTATATTAAATCTTTGTGAAACCACAGAATCACTTTCCCTTCCAGGCTCAATAAACAGCTTAGTCAAGGTTTTGACTATCTGTTTCATTTAATTACATATCCCTTGATTTATGGTTCAGGAAAAGCTGTAAATGAGGACATCACATTTTCAATCCAACCTCAAAATGTTTTCAAGATCAGCAACAAAAATCCTCACATGGAGTCTTATGAAAACAGTCCCCTAGGGAACCACATGCAGTGCAGCCTAGTTAGCTTCTGTGTTTACCGAACAGGAGAGATGAATGGCTGACTTTGATTTTTTTCCTAGGTGTGCAAATAAGGAGCCCTAGACTTGCTTATCCTGAAGTGTTTACCTTCATCTGTCAGTGTTGGGAGTTGAACATGTGGCTCCATGCCCCAAGGAATGCAAAGGGCAGGCGGTGCAAAGCTGACTTAATGTGGCTTGGCAGAACTACATGGTACCAGAAAGGCAGAAGAAGGCACGCTGTCAATTAACAGGGATAGTAGACACCAGAAATCATAAAATAGAGTTTCTAGATGCTTGGTTGTCCCACCACACTCAGACATCAGTCTTTCCAATGAGCACATAAAAAAACAATAACAAAAAGGAGGCAAAACCCTTAAGAAAATCCACACCAAACCCCTGATCCCAGAACACCTGAATGTCTTAGGCTCTATATTAATTGTGACCTGTTTTGTTAATAGTGGAAAAGAGTCCTTTAACCTTTCTGTTCCTTATGTGGTTCAAGGCACATGATTCATGTGGCCAGTGACATACCAAACAGCAGTGTATATGGAACCCCCTCCACCCTGAGCTGCAGCAAGGTATGCTATACACTCTGGCATGACACCTCTGGGTGCAGAGCTAGCAGAACAAAAAGGCCAGGTAAGAACAAGCTCAATTTCATGGACAGCAGTTCTAAGGGAAGTTTCAGGATATAGGATAAACATGGAGACGGAGTCCAGTAGGATCTGTAATCCTGGGTTATCCAAGGCATATTTTTCTTTATGGACTGGCAAACTTGAAAATCATATGGGACCACTATGATCATCTATACAAATCCACACAATGATTTATACAAAGTTATATAGCACATGGTTAAACTGTAGCATACCTTTTAAAGTTAGCATGGTGTCTTTCCAAATATGTGCCAGTGGTAGAGAATCCACCACTGCTCTGACAAGTTTTTGCATTAGTGAATTATATTCTGTAATATAAACCGTTAAAATATTTTTTTTACTAACAGATTAAAACTGAAACCTTTCCATCCTGTGGGGGTTTTGTTTTAACTTAGATAAGATTAATATTTTGAGCTTCTTAAGCTTTTTGATCTAAGGCAGGTATTCAAGACTTTCAATCATTCTTTTCAAACTGTAAAGGACTGGAAAAAGAGACATAACACCCTTGAACGATTGAGCTGGTCAATCCATTAATATTTTTTTCAGCTAGAAATGTTTTGCTGGGAATCACTGATTCACCCCCCATGCCGTGCACTCATTGAGGTGAAACTTCAAGCAGGAAGTTCAGGTTCAGGATGGAATTTCTGATCAAACTGCAAAAACAGCCTTTAGTGCAGACAGCAGTCTGTAACTGGGCTGTCACAAGCACAAAGAAAAATGACACTGAAGTTCCTCATCCAGGACAAACACATCAAGGATGGGAACTTGGGTCTCACAAGTCCTTGGTAAGGGTTTTTGATTGGCTATTTTGGAACGTTTCATCTGCATGACAATGCACCACAAAAGGAGAATTAGAAATATCTATTTTTAAAAACCAGAATTCTTATTTGCTGATCAGCCCTATATATTTCAGTGAAGGTTTCATTAGGTTTATAAACAGAAGTAATAAACTTCCCTTATCCCACTTGCTGTTACTATGACTGTTCTGGCAGCAAGCAGAAATTTTTAAAAAAGAGTTTAAAAAAACCTCTTTCAACTGCAAAGGTTTTCTCAAGAAAAAAACGTCCTTTTTGTGTTTCTTTCTAAAAATCAAATGCACTGTTTCTGTCTAGGTCATTCTGCACTAAATCACTGCATCCCCATCTCCCCCATAAAGAATGGATAGAAACCTTACCATGCTCACACTGGCTCACTCACCCTTACGTTGACAGGAAAACTTAAGCCCTTTTCATGTGGCTTATGAAATGGCCTACGGGCAGGAGGTGCAGAACAGAGGCCAGAAACTGTGATGGCCAGGGTAAACTTGTCTGGAGTGCCAAGCAGCTGCCTATACCGAGTGCTGCGCAGAGGCTTTGTACAGGGTAGTCTGGACATGGAGGCACCCTGCTTCTGTTCTCACACGGTCTTTATTAAATGGGCTTTTGTTAGGCTTATAGCTCAAATTAATGCAACTCAGTGAAGTAAGTACCAGCTTGCTGACTCTTGATTTCAAAACTGGGCAAGTAATTAGAACATCTTGCCCCCTACAACATAATGTATACCTGAATTTCAAAGAACTATTCAATAATAAACATCTGTTGCTGATACTAAAGTTATTTCCCACAAATTGAAATGTTTTTTATTCAGATATACAAGAAAAAATATGATTTAAGACACTTGTTGCTCTAAGAGAGAAAAAATTACATTTTACCATCCCATTAATAACACACACTGTGGGGCAAAGACTTATGCAAACAGCATCTTTTTAGTGTTTGCATACATACTGCCTTTCTTCATATAAAAGTTTTGGTCTAAAATCCAGTCCTCATCTTTTTCTTCCTTTGTGAAAAGACAAAAGAAGCACACTGGAGCTAGGGTCTTATACTATCCTATTGCACACCTCACCTTTCCCACTCATGACAAGAGAAAACTGGAAGATGGCTTCCTGTGGCATAGCTGCCTAACATCAGGAGCAATTCAGCCTCCAAAAGCCCTTTTAGCAGTAGTAATAACATGAGGTGCTTTTAAAAGCACACTGAGTTTTAAAGTGATTGTTGATTGATACATCTCATATTGGGTCATTAAAAAAAAACCCCAAGAACAGCAGAAACACACATACAAGTCTGAGTATTTGTTTCTAATTCTTACAGGAGGAAAAAACCATTCCTTTCAAGATGCAAAAAAAAAAAAAAATCCAAACTTATTGTGTTCATCAGCCCAATAGTTCTTTTGGATGTCACGAAAAGTCAATTTCCTGTTTTTTGAGCTTTGAATTCTAATTTGGGAATTTGACAACACATGTATTTTCCTAGTAAGGATTGGAAAAATGCATTCAAGTAAAAATTCCTTTTGCTTGCTGAGCCCCCATGTGCCTTAGAGAGGTCATCCTCACTATCCCTGTCATTGTACACTCTCTGCTACACCCCTGACTGTGCTGCTTGTAACCTCTTTGGCTGAACCAGCTGCCTAATGAACTTGCAAGTAAACCCCAGAATAGGTTGCCCCCCTGGGAATATGCTGGATTCTGGCATGCTACTCCAAAATTCCTAACTCAATCGCTTTCCAAACATGCTTTTCAACAGCCTGAGGACTCTATTTGGTTCAACGGCCTATTAGGGTCCAGATAATACAGACCACCAGATTTTACAGAGCACTCTAACATCTCTAGCTCAGGCTGTTTGAATGATGGGCCAAGGCAAAGGGGGATGTGCGGAGAACTCACTGCAGAAATGTGATAAAATACTTTTCTCTCCCCCTCATGAAGTTCTGCAACTTCAGAATGGCTTCCTCAAATAACTTCAAATTTGGTCAATTTATTCACTGCCTGCAGCTCATGCATGCCAAATTTGAGACTCAACCATGTAAGAATGAAAGCACTTTAGCAGACATCCCAGTAAAAACTGGATTTATAGCGGAAAGTAACTTTTGTCCTCACCTAAAGAGTGTGGGGTTGTGAGTTACAGGTACAGAATGGTATTCACTCAGCTCTGAGTGATCACTGTATCCACCCTGTCCCATCAAATTACCTTCTAAAGACATAGCAAGAGGTTGTATCTGCTTCCAAGGTTCTGAAGAATAAATACACAAGATACACAGAGGAAAGCAGTATTCACTTTATTTTACATCTAGGCACAGGAAGACCAAATAAATTATCCCTTATCACTGAAGGAATGGAATTAAATTCAGATCTATTGAATCCTATGGCTGATCTGCTTTCAGATCCGTTTGCCTCTTTCCCTTCACATTTATCAGTTTTTCTAAAGCAATTTGTGATCTCTTGAAAAAAAAAAACCCAAAATAGAATCATTGTTACTTATGCTACAGTGGAAACACACTTATAAAAGGAGTAGAAAATATTACATGCACATAATTCTGAAAGTATAAGCATTTCTCACATTGCCCATTCACTTTTTTGAAGTCAGGAAACTGTTTATTGTGGGTATTCCATGACTTGCATGAGCTGAAATTTTATTAAAGTTTCCAGAGGGATGAATCCTCTCCCTTTTTGACCCTAGAAATCTGTATCCTAACAACTACACAAAACAATAGTGAAGTGTGACTAAACGTGAATGGCAATGTACTGCTGACAAGCTCTGACCATTAACATTTCTCTTTCTGTTTATCTCAGCAGGCGAAAGGCAGCTAACAGAAGCCGTCTGCTGTTATGAGCACTCACAAGCATTTCATTGTGAGCATGCAAAAGAAAATGAGTGCAATTGTCTCTGAGAATGCTACTTTCTAGGTTTCTATTATTCCTACACAGATTAATTGTGGATAAATGCAAACAGCGTATTTAGAAACAGGACACTTTCTTCTGTTGAGATTTTTGAAGCTTGCAACTGAAGCAGGTGAAATAATTGAGATGTACAAGGCCAACATCTGCTGTGCAATTCTGCTAATATGATTAGTTTTGCCATGGTGTTACTAAAAGAAGAATATAGTCCTTTTATAGCTTAATTGTTCACATTTAGATGTTTGGTGAAGCCTGAATGTAATGGGAAAGCTTCTGCAGGGGTCAAAAGTGATTCTCCCTCATACTGGTATGTAGCTTCACTATTGACTGATACGCTGAACCCCTTTAGACTTCAGCAGGGCGTAAGGAGGCACAGAACTCAGCTCTCCTTTCTGGGCGAAGTAACTAGCTCCTCTGTTATGTAAGAGGCATGTCATGCTTTGCTTGCGGCTGTGTTTTAAAAGCAAAACAATGAGACCTGCTCAGTTCTCTGGAAGAACACTTGTAGGTGCCTATATTCGGGAGACGATTCATGACACTGGACTGTGAATGGATGGAAGAACCTGTGTGCTGTCTAGAAAACAAACCTTTCTTTCATAGAGGACTCCATGCTTAACACTTCCACCTGGTTACTCTACATGGCTTCCTGCTCCCACCGCTGGTTGCTTTGATTCCCATTCTGGGGCACCTACCTTGGCCCACCTATTGTACCAGGAACCCTGGCACTTAACACTAAATTCTGGGTCCCACTAAAGGGACTTTGCACTGACATTTAGGGATTACAACTTCATTTTGGGTGTGCAAGCCTGGAAATTCTTTCTGTGTCCTGATCTCCTCTAATTCACGAGACCAGATTACTTCTCTCTGTAATGTTACAGGCTCAATCCACAAAATCTGTTCCAGACCAATTAACCAATGAATAATGATTGAACGATGGGCATTACTAAAAATATTGTTGTGGATTTCTCTGTCTACAGGTATGACAGGAATCCAATTAGACTACTCCTTTGGCTGCTGTAAATCAATCTTACCATTGAAATCAGTGCAGATGTGGTGATTTATACCTCATGAAAACCTGGTCAGTAAGATTAATTCTAAAAAATTGCCTTAGGAGAAAAATAAAGACTGTACAGCAGCATTCACCTATAAGAAAGCCTCTTCTTGTAAATGTCACGTTGTAGTTCTCTGGATTGTTACTGGAGGGTTATATGATACTTAAAATAAGGGGGCAATTTTAAAGTACAAAAATTTAAATAAAGAAAAGCAAAGCCTGTGCTCAGTGAATTATGGAGAGTCTATGAAGGGTGGTAAGTGTGAGAATCCAAACCCTGCTCATAGAAAGAGCTCTACTGTATGTTCCTACAAATATTGATGTTTGAAATCCAAAGCACATGTGATACATTAGTGTGAAACAGGGATTACATACATGCTGCTCTCTGCCCTGTAGTTCAGGAAAAGTCCTTATGTAATGAAGAACTGAAAGACTTATGAGGGAATCCAATGGACTGTTATCGTGTAAAAATACCAGTGCTCTCCAAAGTCAACTCACAGTTGCTCAAATGTATGCCAGTATGTGTTTTGTTTTCCAATAGGCTTGAGAGAAAAGGAACTCCATTCATGTCAGACCCTGTTAATCTCATACCTACAGCTTGGTCTCTGCAAATGAAACAGTGACTTGGGAAAGCCACTGCTTTTCTTTCCAGTCAATTCTCAAACATATAAAACCTACCGCAGGAGATCCAAACACAGTCAAACAATAACAGGCAATTTTGCCAATTACAGAAACTACTTGTAGGCAGTAAGAAGGGAACTTTTCATCCAACTAGGGGCTCTGATTCTGGGTGTTGGAACATTAAGAATGATTTCTTGATGTTTCCTTCATCTGCTTCTCTCAATAGACATCTGAATCCTGGAAGTTTTAATCACACACTACACAAACGCGTGGAGCAACTACTGATGTAACAATTTAAGAACAAAACAAACAAACAAACAAAAAATCAAGAAAATCTGATAACAAAAATCCAAGCAAAATTCAAGAACGAGCTCTGAAACTATGTAGTCCCAACACTATACCTGAAAATTAACTTACCCTTTAAATTAATGGCAATCCAGTAACAGATGTAACTGCCTAAAAAATGCTAAATAGGAGCTACAAAGAGACCTTCATATTCACTTTAGATATAGCAAATGCTCACCTCCAACACTTTGGGGTAGTTTGCTTCACCTATCATGCCTTATCCTACACTCTAAAATCCCACTGCCCCTAAAGATTATTACTGCTATAGAAATTAGACCTTTGCTTTTGAGAATTTCTCAGAAACTGCATGGAAATTCTTAGCTCTGTTTCATATCTCCAGTAAGACATGTTTGGTATTGTCATCTGCAAAGTTTAACACAGTGCAAAATTGTGTATCAGTGTAACATAATGTTTTCATTCATTCTTATTTCTGTAGCCAAGCTAGCAGCACCATCTATACTTCTAGATTACCTAAGCCTCAGTGATATGGTGTTGGTATGGAAAAGTCATAGGACACTTGGAATAATGGGGCTTTAGGCTCATCCAGAGATGGAAATTTGGACTGAAATAGCAAGAGTCCTTTATCTTCCACTCAAATAGACTGGATTTGCTGTTCTTTCACCAAAGAATTAGGATAGGAACTATTCTGAGCCTGCCTGTATTTTTAAACGGCTTCTGTGAAGGTCAGTGTGTTCTTACATTGCTAGGTCGCAGCGGTCCCATAAGGTGGGATTTCACCTGAAGGTGCAATTTATGTTACTGTAGCAACCAAGGAGAAGAATAAGTGTGTCATGTATGAAAACAGCAAGACCTACACAGGTAAAGACTTTAAGAAGTAAGTCCTGGTTTTCATTCTGCTTCCCCACAGGACACCAATATCCTCAAGAATGATCTTGATGACAGTTTTCAAACCTGATTAGACTTCCAAAGAAAGATTTACTTTAAAATCATGCAACTTTTGCAAATTAGAGTGCACAAAACTGCAGGATGGAATGATCAATTCAATAAATTCTCCCACTGGAATAAGATCAACATTCTGAAAATTTTCCAGCAATGATTTTTTAATAGCAAAACTTACTGTGCTTTAAGTTACCACTATGTAAGAATGTCAAATAATTATCCTGAGGAGCATTCTGAGATATTGCTTTGGTATTTAAAAAAAAAAAAATTGAAACATTTCACAAGAAGAAAATGTATTATTTTAAATAAATTCTGGTCCTGACATGGGACTGTCCAGATAAGATTATGTAGCTTCATTACTGAAGAGTTGACTTAAAGCTTAATCTGGGCCTCCATAGAAATGGCACAGAATTTCATGTCTTGCTTGAAGTACTATATGCCAAAAGAAAGAATGCAAAAAAGGAATGATCAGAGCAGAAAGTAACCAGCTTTGCTTTAACAGAAAAATGCAATTGTAAATTGAAGAGAACTTTCTATTAAGTTGGCTTATTCTACCAAGCACAAGATTTTTATGTTTGTCATAATTTGCCCTGGATGTTCACACTCATCTAAGTGTTTCTGAAACCTCAGAACACTTTTAATCTCCATGACATTTGTGCCAATGAGTTCTTCAGATCAATCATTTGCTACGTGATTTTACGCTGTTTCCTTTTGATCCCTGCTCTCAAAGAAGCATCCAGCATACTTTCTCTAACTTCTTCCTTAAACTTTTTCCAGACCTTTCCTTGCTCACTGCTTCCTGGAGTTTACAAGTCTGAGATCTTTAAGACTACACCAAGTTGGCCTTTGATAGATGAGCTTGAGCTTGCACAAGTTCCTTGTCCTTTTGTGAATTGTCTATCAGAAGAAAAATTAATCATGTGCCAGTCTGTGTCTAATGCCTGAGTTCATTTACAGTCAGTGGTTTCACTCCAGACCACAGCTAGAATAAGAAGAAACACAGGTCATGTGGACAACTGGCTCAAAGTCTTGCCCAAAGCTAGCAGGACATTATAGACATAGTCTCAGTCACTCCACATATAGAAGAGACTCCTGCCTTATAAAAATAATTATTGCCAAAAATATATTTAAATAACCGATACTCCTAAGTAAAGCATGAACCACTGTGGACTTGCTTTCTGGAACACTTTTTGCAGGTTCCTTACCAGTCTAGTAGCTGATGAAAGTCCAAAGAACAGCTGAAAGGTTGGGAAAGGGTAAAAAAGGAAGAGCTCTGAAGAAATAATTAAAGATAGATTTTTAGGAGCAGCAGGGGAAGAATAATGGTGAGAAGTACTTAGAGAATGTAATAAGCAAAGCAAGAAAGGAAGTAATATATAGACTGGAGCACCAAGATGAGATTGCTTGGCAAGCTGAAGAACACACACACAGAGCACGACCATTCTGACAGGCTCTTGAAATTTCTCCAGTGCAGAACAGAGTTATTTGTGGAATTAAAGAATACCTGTTCCTGAGTTAGAACTGGAAAACTTTTAGCTTATGTGATCTACTCTGTTCTTTTCTCCACAAACCCATTCTGCATCATGTCTGGCATTTTTTGTAGATGGGCATCACTTAAGTGTCTCCTTTGACTGACCTACAGCCCTCAGGACTATATTGCTATTCTTCAGCCTACAATGAAGGTATAGTCATTGAATGTTTGGTCACCAATATCTTAATCATAGGCAGAGGTGTTTACTGTGGCTACTACAATATAGATTTTTGCATAGGCTCACTGCCTCCCTTCCAGCCCCACCCTATTGCAACAGCAACTGCTCTAGCCTTGCTACTGCTACTGTCACCAGCTACTCTAGCTGGGTGGCCCTAAAATTTCCAAGAATCTGGTATCTGTAGCTAAGAAAAGCCCAGGTTTCCTAGCTACAGTACTGAAGGGTTTTAGTTGCAGTATAGCTGGCAGGAGTGCTTCCTGCTCTGGCTGCTGCAAGATGGGCTTAACATCCTTCTGCCCCTTACAAGGCGTGGAGCCAATTGCATTGCACTGGGCAGCTCACCAGTCAATATGTTTTAAAGCCAGGATCTGAGAGGGAGCTGACAGAAATGGAAAGGAGGAGAGGCTTGAGTGATTATTAGAGTCCACCCCTTCTGAATCTATGCACATGCCTAAGAAAAAAACCTCTGCCATCTGTACACTGGGCTCATAGGAGATAAGCAGAGGAAGGAGGGGTTTGTAGCACATGTGCTGCAAAGCCTTTGTAAAGAACAAAATCAAACTGGTGCTGCCTGCCTATGAAAAACAGCAAGGCCTCAGCCATGCTGATGTTTTGTCAAAAAATATTGTTTTAATTAGTGACTGTAGCATTTTCAAATATCTTCCAAACAGCAAAACAGATTTTTGGCATTAATAAAAATCTACTCTCTTTATTGAATCCTTGCATGGCAAGTTTCAGTGCAGAAGGAATTCTTAGTAGCACAGTCATCAGGCCGGACCTTTGCAGTAAGGGTTCACTCTCACAAGCAGAGCGAACCTAGGTAGAAGATGAGGCACAGAATACAAAATTGTCACTCCAAAGTTCAGGCATCATTTTAAGGCCAACTGGAGTTGCTAAATGGGTGTCAATGACACATCATTTACGCAAAGAGAATGAAGGTTTCCACTCAGCACAGTACCTGTCTAGATCAGGATTTTGTCTCCTTCCCAGGTAAATCTGCAGGAGTCACTCAATACAAAGGAGTATTCCTTTGTCAGTCAAAACCCATGAAGTGTTTCACATGGCAATTTTATGCCCTGAGCTGATTGCCAACTTTCTTCATCTTTGAGAACAGCACTCAGCCTCTGCAGTGTTAATCTATTTTAGGTTTGCCAATTTTGAGGACTCCAATCAAGGCATTAAATATATAATAGTCTTCTTTCTTCCATCCTAACATCCATGCAGAAAGAACATGCTGGTTCTGTTCCTCAGTTCCTCAGAGGCTGTCTCCTCTCAAGAAAACAGCCATTGATCTTAAAGTCCTGCTCAGGTACTCTTTGTTGCTCTAAACTTCGCTCTTACTTCGATTAGTGGGTTTCTTATCTCCAACTTTTTGCAAGATCTGCAGTCCTACTGAGGAAAAAGTTTAACTCTAGGTTAATGCCATAATTTTGGATATAATACAAGATGATTTTTTTTTTTTTTTTTTTTTAATTTCTTCTCCATGAGGGCAATGAGGCACTGGAACTGGTTGCCCAGAGAAGCTGTGGATGCCCTCTCCCTGGCAGTATTCAAAGCCAGTTTGGATGGGGCTTTGGGCAACCTGGTCTAGTGGAAGGTGTATCTGCCCTTAGTAGGGGGTTGAAACTAGGTGACCCATATTCCTCTTACAGCCATTAGGTATATCAATGCCTTACATTTTTTAGGACACTTAGAAGACTTTGCCAAAATTATCTGCAAGAACTAAAATTTCACATGCTAAAGAATTGCTATTATTTTCTTTTGCATGCTGTACTAAAAAAGTTAGCTGTTTCCAACAATGAAAGTAGGTGGGGCATGTTGTTTCATGCATGTTGAGTATCTTCTCAAAACTTTTTTTCAGAAGGTTCTACTGAAAAAGAGATTTTAAATTTAAATTACTTTCTCATGTCAAAGATGAGCCTTTTGTCTTCCGAACTAATGACAATTCAAAGTTCACCAAATCCTGCCACTGGGAGCAAAAATGAATGCATTACATATATGCAATACCATGGTAGAGCTTGACAGTTAAATTCTACAGTGAGTAAATTTCAAGTGAGGGATTCAGGGACTGATGAGAGTTTTCCACACAATTGCTGTTTCAGGCAGATGGCTAAACCATCAAACCTGAAATTAAGGGAAATGCTCTTTTTTTGCAGGATTTAAATGTGCCCAGGTGTCATGGGACATAGAATCATAAAATATGGAATCATTTAGGTTGGAAAAGTCCTTTAAGATCATTGAGTCCAACCATAAACCCAACACTATCAAGTCCTCCATTAAAACAGGTACCTAAGTGCCACATCTACACATGAAGGTATCCCAATAGAAATGTAAGTGCAACTGCAGGGAACTAGAATGCCCCAGGAGATAAGGGCAAGGTGATGAGGAGCAGGAAGGAGAA
The DNA here is from genome assembly GCA_027925045.1 of Hypotaenidia okinawae. NCBI lineage: Eukaryota > Metazoa > Chordata > Aves > Gruiformes > Rallidae > Hypotaenidia > Hypotaenidia okinawae. The sequence continues at coordinate 19,762,721 of BSDF01000008.1, read as the reverse complement.
AAGGAACGGTGTCGCAGCAGCAGCCGAGATGGGAAAGCAAGAGTTGGAAAGTAAGTAGTAAAAAAAATCTTACTCTTGGAGTGATAAACAAGAAGTAGCTATAACCAAGATTTCCACAACTTACTATTGTTTTGATGTCAGAAAGCATTCTCAAACTGCACTGGCTATTTGGTGCAATATAGTTTTGGGGACTACTGATTTGTTTTCTTTGGTTTTTGTCCTTGTTACTTTTGTGTCGCGGTTGTGCATAGTTGGGTACTGAGAGAGAGAGAGAGAGAGAGAGACAAGGGAGCTGCAGAAAATGTCTGCTAGAATCTTCTGCAAGCCTGCTTATAGCGCCTCTGAGAATCACATGTAGGAGAGAAAGACTCTACCAGAGAATGGAGTGCCAAGAAGACAGCAATGTTGGCCCATTAAGGGCATTGTGATATATATTTGCATATAAATGTAAGCAGTTGACAGACACAAAAGGCCGGGAAGGCGGGGGGAGGAGGCGCCCAGGTGGCCCAGAGAGAGAGATGTCCCTGCAGCCCGTGGGTGCAGAAGCACGTGGGGTAGCCGGAGGAAAGGACCCATGGAGGAGGCAGAGACCCGCCCTGCCCTGGAGAGGCTCCACGCTGGATGGAGCTGGTGGAGACATAGAGAAGATGCCGTGCCTTACGTTGGGATGAGCCCCTGCCAGCACAAGCGACCTACAGAGATGAGCCAAACAGCTTTGCTGGAGGAGGCATCATAGCCCCGTGGAGGACTGGGACTGAGAGACACTGTGATTTGTTGCTGCCTGCCAGAGCAGAGATGAAGCCCGGTGGGAAGAGATTTGCCTTGGAGAAAGTTTGTGGAGGACTGGCTCTTATGGGTGAGATCCTACGGTGCAGCAGGGGAAGGCTGTGTGGAATGGATGCCCCCATCCCGGCCGAGAAGGAAACCAACTGGCAAGGGACTGACCGAAGCCCCATCTCCTAGTCCCTGCCCCCTCCTTGTACTGTGAACAGAGGGGGAAGAAGGGAGCAAAATCATGGCTAAAAGGAAATCTGCTTTAGAATGGAGGGGTGGGGGAAGGTGTTACCGAGACCCCCATTTTCCCCAGTCCCTGCCCCTCCTGGGCTGCGACCGGGAGGGAAGAAGGGAGCAAATTTCTGACTAAACTCTGCTAAGGAGGGAGTGGGGGGGGTGGGGGGGGTGGGGGGTGGGGGGAAGTATTTGCCTGGTTGCATTTGTTTTAAGATTGTTGGTTGCACTCCTGACTCTGTTTTTTCACTGTTTTCTCTTAAGCATAGTATAATAAATTAGATAACTTTCTCTTCAGCACTCTGTGTTGAGTCTGTTTTGCCCGTGTCGTTAACGAGTTTGCCTCTTGAGCCGCCCAATTATATTCTTTCTCCCCTGTCCAACTAAGAAGAGGAGTAATAGACTGATTTTGGTGGGCGTCTGGCCTTTAGCCAGGGCTCAACCACCACATTTTGTTTAATAAAATACCAAAGATATTCAGAGAAAGACTACATGTAGTACCTAGGGGCTGCACAGCCAAATGCCAGGGAAGAACAGGGAGACCTGGCTTAGACCTCTGCCTGCCTATCTCTACGTTACTTTGCTTTGTGCTTCCAAATCTGCTTTCATGAAGGATATTGGCATTTGCCCGAAAAGATTGGAACACTGAGCACAGCCATGCAAGTTCCAGTAAACAACATCCAGCTGGCATCCACTCGGTTGGCAACTAAATTTTAAATTAGAATAAAGGAAATTTAGGCCAATTAAAAGATCCTGCTATTTCGTCTACTCTTTCGACAGCTACTCAGAAGTACTCATATAAGACACTCACAGAATCAAAGAAATTCAAGTAGAATCCAAGACATCCAAACAGACTGTTTCTAATTGTTTTACTGATACCTAAAATACGTAAGAATTAGTTGCACATTTTGGTTTGACATTGACAGAGGAAGCTGTGTCATATCTGGTATTAACTCACTCCCCTAGGAAACTCTTAACAATGCAATGCCCAATCAAAAATGAAAGGTGTAGAAACATGAATGGGCTGAGCCAATTTCTTTAGATTTCTCTGTTCTCCCCTGGTAGCATCCCAGCAACAGCACCTGGGATGCTGCTAATTTTGCAACAGAACTACACAGTACAAAATCAAGAATGCAGAGTAAGCAATTTTATAATTCCTTAACTTCTGATCCCTTCTCCAGTCTTCACCTGCCTGACACTCATCTCCTCCAATCCAAAACTCTCTAGTCATTTCTCTGACTAAACTTTCAGATTCTTGGAAGTTTGGAAAATTATGAAGTTCCATAGAGATAACAGTTCAAAAGATATCATTAAAACTACCAAAATATCAGTGTAGAATTCCATTTAACCTACTAAATGTATATGCAAAAGCTAGAAAAGTGTTTAATAACTCCATAGGATATTCAGGATATCTAGATGAAGAAAATATTCATGTCAAAGTTATCTGTATGAGACAGATACTGCACTGGAGTCAAAATAGTTTGTCTTTACCTGTGTTTACTTTGTGATTTTTGTATTTTACAGTTTATTAGAAACACCTTTATGATCAAATCTTGACTTAACCACGAGCTTCGCTAGTCCCCCAGAATACATACTTCCTTGTGCTCACATATGGTAGGCTCAAACTTGGATATGTAGATACCCGATTTATTTTCTAGAAACTTGTTTCTTGGACATGATTCTGACAAACTGGAATGTCAGCCCAGGTTTTTTGGCAGTGTGCCTCCGTTTTCTGTTTCTGTAAGGGGCCTTTACTTTCCCAAGCTCCTTGTCCCACTGGTAGTTTTATAAAAAAGCTCAGCAGGTCCCTGGAAGTTCACAAAGCCTTCTTCATTCATAAACAAGCTGCTTGCGAGCCCCTGAACAGAATGGCTCTATCCGTGACGTCTGATTGACCTTCAAGAACTGCACACATGACAGAAAAAATAATAATAATAAAAAAGGGGGCAGAAAGTTTAAGGAAATAGACAAATGAAGAACAAGGGGCCCATCGGTGTGTTAGTAATGTGGTGAATGCAAGAATTAAAGATATAAATATCATGATGGGCTGTATTTGCATTGCCACAGTCTGGTTAAAAGAAAGAACCCCAGAGCTAGGAACCGACGCTTCTTGCATCCCTAATGGCTTCTATATAAAAATTGTCATTTTCTTTGTATGATTAAAATAAAGACCATCAGCAAAATAAACTCTCTCTTCCTACATGTTTCTTTTAGTGAATCTACTGCTGATAGAAGATGCCAGTTTAACAAGCGTGCAGACAGAGGCCTTCTGTCTGCAGAATAGGTACAAGACAAGCAGTGGCAGGGAGAGGGTCTCTGCCACACACACTGCTCGCTCGGACCGGTGAGACCACCCCAAGAGGGAAAGGAGTGTTCAGTCCTTGGCCTCCTTACTGACAGTTGCAGCCTGGGAGCCACTCAGTGCCCTTTGCCAGACCAGTTTCAGGCCGTTAGGAGTCTGGACACTTGTGACTTGCCTGAGTTAACAGTTTCTTTAGTTCCATTTTCTACAGGGTGCTACTGACAACTGCTCTTGAGAGTGCAAGGCATGTCATTACTGGTCTCTGCTGTACAGATCATTTAAGCAACTGCCATTTCTCATTATTCAATTGGTCTCTGTCCTGCCTTTTTTCATCTGCCTACACCAACCATCCTTCCATCCTACTTTGAATCGGGGGTTGGGGGTGTCTTTCAAAAACCCCAACACTGTTTTATGCTCCACAGCAAGCTCACTTGTTTTCTATTTCCTTCATACTGGAATCTCTGTCCCTTCTTTTCCTTCTCAGTTGGCACCTTTCTTATCATACAGAGTTGCCGTTCACACCAGGGGAATCCCAACAGGGCAGCAAGGACCTTCTTGGCTTTGAACTGTTAACAGCTGACCAACATCCTCTCTCCTTTTCAGTGAATCCCATGTCCACACATTTCTAACCATATATTTGGAATGTCAAAAATGTCTAATTATTTTCCCTGCTACACAGGGAAACATAGTGTTAGGTTGGAAGGGACCTTTAAAGATCATCTAGTCCAACCCCCCTACAGTAAGCAGGGACACCTTTAACTGGAGCAGGTTGGTCAGAGTTTCATCAAGCCCAGCCTTGAATGTGGCAACAGTTGATGACATTGCTGTGACCTCTGCAGTGCAAAGTCTCTGACAGCAGGCATAGGATAAGTGAGCTCCTTCCCAAGCACCTGTTTTGTGATATTGAGTATAGTAGATTTTGTGTTAGCTCTTTTCTCCCACTTGATCCAAAGGTGTGTTACAGTGACAGAATGGATGTTGTGGACTTTCATTTTATGTCAAATTCCAACACTTTGAGTGACATGATGACTTACAAGACTGGCAATGGAACAGAGTTTAGTCCTGACTAAGGGTGATCACAAACCAAGATCAGGTTCTGGCTGTAGATGGCTTGATCTTAGATCAACTACTGCACCAAGTGCTGAGTTTCCAACTGTCTGAAAAGTCATCATCATTTTAGGTAGCATAGCTGATGGTTCTCCATCAAGATGCCTGCCAGTGATGGAAACTAAATTAGGCTTTGTTACTCTTGAAGTAGTCACTCCAGTTTAAGTTATGCTCACAAGGGTGTGCAGACAACTCATTGGCATTTCCTCTACTGTAAGTGCTCTGTAGGTAAACAAGAACATTCATTTTCAGGAATGTGAATCCAGAAGGTCTCAGCAGTGTTTTTATCACAAGAAAGTTATCTTACATTATCTGAAGGACATAGGCAAGGTCACGTAGCAAGACAGTGAAAGGTGTCAGTGGAGATCTCACAATGACTCAGATCATGGTCCTCTTTTTTTAATACTGCTTTGCAAGGCTATTCTCTAGAACTGCAAGCACAATTAATTTTCCTAGGAGCACTCAAGTAAACAAGCTACGATTTTCTGCTATTGAGATTGATTTAAGACAGCATGTGGCTTGTTTAAGAGAGCTAACAGGTACCTAGGTATGTTCTTTGGTATTAATGCCAACTAACATGGAACAGTTCTCTTCCACACTAAAAGTTTCACTTACCCTGTAACAGGGTGTCCACATCTTTACTTCATTGCAAACTGCTAAATCCAATGAGTTGTGTAGGAGATTTCCAGGTAATGGAAGTGCCACTTTGCCAGGAACTTTTCCAACAATCCAACAGCAGAGAGAACTGAGTTGCAGTGCTGAGGGATGCTTCCTGGCACTATTTACTTTGCTAGCAGATGAAGCCTGCAGGGACTCTTTTTATTGCTAGCTTTGCTGGGCTCAGACACCATTAGCAAAGATGGCAATGTGCAAGTTTTCCAACTGCAGGCATGGCTCCTGAGTACTTGAGTATGTTCCCTTTACTGCTAACATAGATTTCTAGAAGATATCATTTCCTCCTCTGATTCTCAAGAATATAATAATTTTCAGGCTAGAGTCAAAAGAAATAAGCAGGTCTTTATCCCCATTCTTGTGTTTTTGATTGAGGACTTACCAGCATGATACAGATGCTCATAGGTTGATTTCCCTCTGTTTACAGATCCTGATCCTTTATCATTAAAAATGAATTAAGCTCCTCTCAACTGATAATTACAGGACTTAATTTTGCAGCTGACATTCTCCCCTGAATATATGAACATTTATGGGATTTCTGAATGCAAGTTGATTGCAGCAGTTTAAAACAGAAAGCATGAAAATAGTCTTTTAATGAGGAAAAAAAAATCCCATTTTGAGATCACTTCAATATTTCACAAATGTATTTATATTGTGCTCTGGAACAAAATTTAAAATATTCAAAGGTGTACAGCAAATGGAAGCACTAAGCCAGCTGCATAAACAAAGAACATTATTGGGAGCTGGAAAATGGGCAAGGAACAAACTTGCAAGGGAAGCAATAATGGATCATCAATATTTGTAGATATAAAGTAAGGCTTTCAAAAAGTAAGACAGCTCCTGAAGTTGGTAGCTAATATACCAATACACTACGATTGCCAGTTCACTCCCCCTTGCTTGCAGATCAGGTTTTGAGCAGGCAACACCCACAAGTCAGGCTAACTACTGTTTTGGGGAGTGGTTCATAATTTGTTCTGAAAGTTCAGCTGCAGTAATTATTGCTTTGATGACTGAATGGGGACCTCACAGAAATCCACCAGCTAGGCTGCTGGCTTCTCTGATGTCAACAAAAGGACCCAAAACACCTGGATGTCATCTGCGTGGTTTACAAAAGGTGTCCTGACACTACCTCTCCCCAGAAGGCTCCCTACCATGCAACATGCTGAACAGAATTACTACCCTCATGAATGCTTACCAAAAATAAAACTATTTTTCTATTTAATAAAACAATTTCCCCCCCTTTTCAGCATTCAGTCACACAAAACTTCAATTAGTCCTGGTAACCATTCATTGCTGGGACATTCAGTGATATTCTTATGTCTTCTAATCATCCAGTAAAGACAATAATGCCTTATTATTCGTATACATGAAACTGAACTGATTTTGCTTCCACTGTTATATAGGAGGAAGCCAAATGAAGACTCTCCAGAGATGGTGATGGAGTGCTATCCAGACATAACCTAGAATGCCCAAGAACTCAGTTTATTCTCTCTATAGACTGTTATTGTGAGCTGTCTGACACACAAGAGTCATCAGCTTGGATATCACAAAGTACAATGTCTGGGAAGACAGCAGGCCTGCTGGCAGCCTAGCTCTCTTCAATGAAGACTTAGGCCCTGACAATATCCTCGTGTTCCCATGAGACAAGAAAAATTACTCATGCTGAGAGGAACCTGATAATCACATTCTCAAAACACAGCGGCCTTGATGACAGGGGTACAGACTACCCTAAACCAAGAAGGTACTTGGGAGTAATGGAACATGTTGAGAACCAGCCATAAGATGGTCAAAACAGCAGGTGTGTGGATGCTTTTAGGCATCAAAGGTAAACTAACGATATTTAGCTATAAGATACGTTTATTAGAACTAACCAATCAGTGGGGTGTAAACACTGTATGTAACCAATTAGCAGTTTTTTAGCTTGCCACGTTTGCAGTAACAAATATATATAATCTGTGTGATTTCACCCAATAAATGGCTTCACCTAAAATTCATATTTAATTGTGTGTTGCCCATCACTGATCTCCGCAGTACAAAGTCTTGGAAACAGACCTCTGAAGTCTCCTGTGTGTGAAACAGGAAAGGATATCCCACAAAGTCTGAAAAGCCACTGACGTTCTTGAATATCTCGACTGCGTATAGAATAAGCTGATTCTGACTCACAGTCAGAACATCAATATCTTAACTATTCTCTCCAATCATTGATTTATAAACTCATTTTCTCCTAATTGCAGTTGGACAGATTAAATCACTACAATTGCCAGAGTTGATTTTATACTTGGCTTTGTAGCTTCTGAGCATTTTTTTACTGAAACAGGAAGTGTTCCTTGGGCTATAATGCAGCTGATAATGTAATGGGCAGTGTTACATGGAGGTGGAGAAGATCACCCACACACATTGGGCACCAACTTTTATTAACTGGTGCACCACTCAAAAAGACTCATGATTCCTTCCAACTTTGCAGTAAACCATCAGAGACTTTACAGATTATTCATTCTACCTAGCATCTTGCAATTGCAGTGGTCCATCACCCCTTGCCTCTGTGCCACTGAGTTTTTTCTCAATAAAACAGTAAGAAAAATGCTATGCAGTTCCATATGTAATGAAATTAGGCAAAGATCATTCTTGAATTCTGTAACAGATTTTTACCCTCTCACATTGTGGTGATGCACTAAAACTGTTCCCAGAGGCACTGGAATAAGATTCTGTCTTCTTCAGGAATGTGCCTAAATTGAAATGTTTGGGTCCTCAGCAAAATTAACTGGCACTCTGACCTCGTAACAGTTTTTCATTTGTGTATTTATGGAGCAGGACACATGCATTACTACATCCAGTACAAACAGAACGGATGAAGAATGCAAGTAACTTAATGAGAACTGGAAGACTGTCACTAAGTTTAGTACCTGCCAGGTTTTATTAACATTTTAAATGACTATATTTGGTAAGAACTTTAGTATTACTGATTATGAACAGTATTGTTCTGCTTTTAAAATATTTTAGTGTTTTAATAACCAAACACATTTCAAGCCTTTTCTATGGTTCACTTCTCCTTTTGAAACCCTGGCTTTATAACCTTCACCTGTTAGAACTTCCTCAGCTGCCTAAGAACAAAGACCAGACACACCTCTGACTTTTCCAGATGTTCAGCAGCAAGAACCCTACAATTTTTTGCAGCTTCAATGCAACTTTCATAACTCTCTAATGTTTTCTAGCAGGGGTTATGCACACATCTGGTCTAATGTTAACTTCCTATCTCTCCTTCTCTACCCCCTTCCTCCCTCTCCTGGACAATCAGAAAAAAATATAAAGGTCATGAACCTAACTGCAAGCATCTCTTCCTGCTTCTTGTGTGGTTTTCACCCTGACCTTGATACTCTTTTCTGTTTCCATAGTGTCACCTCATGCTCACACCACCCCCTCATACTTAAGAGCAGGAACAGCAGAAAGAGGGAAAGTCTGGCAATTAGAAACATACCCTGAGATTTCCGCATCTAATGCCTGCTGCAAAGGGGCTGCTGTTTCTCAGTTAACAGAGAGTAAAACAAGAGAATATTAATGAGCTTAGCAAATTGAGAACAAATTGAATAAAACGGGGCCAAATTCATCCCTGATGTCTTGTCTTTAAGGACAGAAGAGGGATAAATTTATCTTGATATTTTTAACTGTTTTTAAGGACATAAGTGAGGATTGGGGTTTCATTGTTGGTTTAGTTTCGGGTTTTTTAACCATGCAGTCATTTGGTACTTGTACCTAAACTATTTCTGGTCTGTAACTAAATATTGTTATTATATGCATGTAACAAGTCTGATAGAGAGTGGAAATCACACAATTCAATGGCTGAGTTACTGTCACTAAGGAGTGAACCAGCCACTGAATTGCAGAATGACCTGAGACAAGCCACTTTTGGTCTCTGCAACTTTGGATAACCCTTGTCTACATCATTCCTTTAACAAAATCTCTTCAAGACAGGTACCATCTCTTTACTATACTTAAGTAGTTACTAGAGTTTTCTGCATATTGACTTGGTCCAAGTGAATATTTATTACAATGCAATGTTTTTATAGCCAGTTTACCACAGAACCAAAGAGGACACTTTCACAGTACTCAAGTTCGAAAACCAGCTATGTACTACATTCAGTGCTAAGAGCTGTTGACAATACCATAATCTAGCAGACTTATTTGGCCTTAGGACTGAAACAGTTTTGGTTTGGAATTGTTACCAAGCTTAAACAAGCAAATAATTGGACAGTCCGACAAGAGTTTCTAGTGCATAAAATAGTAATGTTCATTAACCACACTTAAACTGTAAGTGTGCTGTGTATGTATGTCACATGTAAATGAAAAGCCTTAAATTAGGTGCAGAACATACTTGTAGACAAACAGTTCTTAGCAATAAATACAAACGAAGCAGCAATTGTCCTGCTGTGGCCTAGGTGGAGCATTTGCAAGTGCTGTGCACAGAACTGGCTATTCACACTGTTCTGGCATGCCTTCCTGGCTTCCTGCTGCTAAATTACATTAAGAGACTCTAAACATACTTTCTTAATATCCCTGCCCCCTGCAGGGAATTATTGTGGTTGCCACAAGATGGTTACTTGATCATCATGGAGCAGGAAAAGGGCTCAGTACAATCCTGAACAAGCGATCTACGTAACCATCTCTGGGGTCCTAATTTTGCTGTCTCTACTCAGCAAAATACCTGGCCCTTCTATTTAACTTACATAAGGGGTTAGGTAAAAGGGACTGCAATGAGATCTAGCACATTTTTATTTTCCTAGTGATGTCAGCAGCATGTTGGTTGTTAGCACAGGCTGCACATAAGGGGTTATAGACAGTAAGCTCTGAACAGCATGGACTGGCTTTATAATTTTCTTTTTCTAAAACACTTTTTATCAGTAAGGTCTGAGTTTTAACTGTGGCTCCTACAGTGCTACTGTAAAATAACAGAAATATAGACATATCAAGAGATTAAAACATAAAGGCACAGTGTTCCAACAGTTTGATTGTTGCACTGTTCTGATGCCAGCAAGCAATCTGCCATGTACTTCAAATTAAGTCATTTCCCTGTTCCTGGGTCTCAGCTGATAGCTGATACAGTTTTCAGATTGACCATTTTTTTTAATTCATGGCAGTACATGCAGCACAATTGACTCAGAAAGTGTTATTCAGTGAATTGAAACAGTCAAATGTGACTTTGTCCCTGTTTCTGGATTTGCTGATCATATATTTACCTCTGACATGCACATTGCTGAAAGACTATTCATTGATATTTCTGAGAAGAAAATAAAAAAAAAAAAAAAAAATCAAACCTCTGTTAGGGCTACATTTTCAGACTTAAATGTACTTGCCAAGTTGTCATATTTTACTAAATATAAATCAGCAACTTTAAATACTCATATCACAAGCCAGGCATTCCTTTTAGCGATGTTCTGAGGTAATCCCAAACCTCTGATTCAGTTTCTAGACAGGTTTTTCAGTTTCTCTGAGACTAGCCCAGAGATTCAGGGAACACTTCTCCTGTTGCTGCTGTTGGATTCTCACAGGGCCAATACCTGCAATACACTGAACCAAACTCAAGAAAAACAAGCATACTAGCTACTGTGACATGCATTTGCTGGTCACCAGCAAGCTCCAATTCTGTTTTTCAAACTCTGTGTTGGATCTGAGCCTCTCTACTGGTGCTCACTCCTCTGCAGTGGGTGCCATAGGAGGTTTGCATTGGCCCCATGCAACCAGTTACCCTCACTGGTAGAAAACAGTAATAACGACTGTGTTCCTGCTCTATTGCACAACAAGAACATTGAATGGAGAAAAGGAGATGGATGTTAATCTGGTTTTGAAATTAATTTAAGCCCTTTTCACATGACAAGAGAAGAATAGACCCACTTAAAACCCTTCACTAATAGACAACAAAGTGTCAATTATGGTCAGTTGGAAGCTGTTCAAACCAAAGACTCTTTTGGACTTAATTAAAAAGCAAGGTACCCACATAAGTCTATAAAGAACATATTGTCATGCCTATGGTGCTGAAAGCCAGATGTGCTGTACTGCTGCAGTACACAATTTCTCAATCCTGCTTCATCAAGGTCCTGTGTCCCAGATTGCAGGGAACCTGATACTAATATACTAAGAGTCACTGTTACCATGTCAGAACCAGCAGCTTTACTGAAGGCACATACTCTGGCTGCGCATCAACTAAGTGCTAATTTATGTTCTCATGTTCTGCTGTCTGTATGTGGAAGGCCTCATGCAAAACATCAGGGTTGGGTTCTAGAGACCTAACTTGGTCTTGATTAGAATGAGGTCTGTTTTCCTCAGTTTTACTGTGCAATGCAAAACTCTTCAGTCTTGAAAATGTGTTTGGGTGAAACTGAGCAACAGACATTTATCTCTGATTGCCATGACTCTGGTACTCTGATACAGATATATACGACTACCCACATAGAAAACCATGAAACTGTGCATGTTAATATAAATCTTATATATAACTAGATATATGCTGTATCTAGGTTTAAGCAAAAGTTCTTTTCTCCCAATGAAGTAATAAAGATGGGAGAAAATACTTTTTGATGCTATTTTTATATTACTAAAACTTGTTGAATAATAAAATACCCTTTTTATTAAAAAAGTTGTTCCCAACAAATGAGATACAAAAGTAATTGTGTAATTTTTCATAAGGAGAAGTAGTATGTCATACATAGTGGGAAAGATGTACCAGGGAAGCTAAAAAAACCAACCCCCTGCGTATCCCTTTCTCTCTAAGTATACATGGTATGTTGCTCCTTGTCATATGAATGAAAAGAAGCTGTATCTGTGTGCAGCCCACTCACTTCATCATGAATACAGCTGCATCTGGCCAGAGATTGAGCAGTACTCTGTGAGAGAGTGATAAGTCCTAGCTGGAATTCTATGGTTGCTCTAGGCAGGAAGTTGGGGGAGATAAATATAATGGTCCCTTCCAACTTAAAAAAAACCCCACCAAACCAACAAACCACCACAACAAAAAAACACTCTGGGAATCAGTATTTCTCAGTTTCTAAATTAAGAGGTGGCTACACAAAGAAGGGAAGCGACTGCTTAGAATCATGCAACAAGCCTGCAGGAGATAGCTAAGTAAAATCTCATTGCCATGATTCCCGTCTGATAAATCTTGCCTCTTTTTTCCTTCTAAGCAAAACATTACAGATTTAATACTTTTTCATACAGGAAACAACTGTGTTTACAACAGCTTATGCTAAGTCAAATGCCTGGTTTTCTCCATTTAGGAAGTTTCAGGGGCTGCTGTCATCACTGCTGATTCGGCATACCTCTATACAATTCAACTTTTTTACATTAGCTATGATCAGAAAAAGAGTATCTTCATAGGAGTTAACGGTACTTGGAAAGGTGCAACACCTTTAGACTGTAACCTCTGCCATTGTGACAATTTCCCTTTCATTCCTTTTTAATTTCCCTTTCCTTACACAGTTAAGTGGACAACTAAGTGTGCTGTACTTCAGTAGGAACTGCTGTACAAAGATCCAAACCCACCTTAAAGAAACTGTTCTGGAATACAGCAATCCCCATTTTAATGGCAGAATCATAACTCAAGCCCAGTTTGTTCAAACACTACATGGAACAGGGACTTGATCTAAAACTTACTGAATTTAGTTCCTGTGTTTGAGATCAGGCAGGTAGTTGAAAATTACTCAGGACTAGCATAAGTGCTATGCATCATCTGGGTCCTACAGGATCTCTGCTTAACACTTCTACTGTTGTTCTGCAAATGCTTGAATTTCATTCTGAATCTCACTTTAGAGCTAATAAAAAAAACGTATCTCTTGCAAGGGGGTTATGAGGGGAGGAGAGGACAATGTCCTTGGTAGAAGCTAACTTTAAGCACTGGAAGAAAAAAAAAATTGTCTTAGTGATTTCAATAGTCTGCTGTTGAACCAAACATCTTTTTCCCATAAAACACTTTACATCTACCTATAGACAACAACTACATGATCACAGCTGAAATGCAGGTTATTCTATGATGTGTAGTACCCTTATCTAGTGAGAGATAACATCATTTTGCTTACTGTACATGCCTCTAGAGGTGAAAAATAATCTGAGTCTCCACAGCATATTCCAGCATTGCTGCTTTTTCAGGAGGAAGTTTCTTCTTCCATCTTCGGCTTGGTACCTATATAACATAGGCTTTGTGACCTGCAAACAGAGAACAAAACAAACTTTGAGGTTCCTTTAAGTTAACACAACCATTTCATCCTTCTAGCACATGCCTGTGCATAGATTCCCATTCTGCAACTGATATTTATTGATCTAGATTCATATGATCCAAGAAAAGCTTGACTGCTCTGCCTTGTGGTAAAACTATAAGGGGAAAAACTGGAATGTGGGAAAGAAGGGAGGAGGAAAGCCAAGCTTTTATAACTCTTTGTAAACCTGGTTTATGTGAGCCTAGCCAACCCAGAGTCTAAATGATCTGTTACGTTTAAGAAGTGGATGTGAAAGGCATCACTGTTGCTGAGCTGCTGGTGCCCCACAGAATCAAAACATTTCTGCTGAGCTACAGTTTAAACAGTCATACTCCAACTAATTATGGGAAGCAGTCCCTGTAAGGAAGCATGCTTTCCTTCTCAAAGCACTTTACCTTCAGCAAGTAAACAGTCCTAAGTGTAATATTAAAAGCACTAAAGTTTATGTGCATTTTTATTTTGTGCTAATAGAGCAATTAAAAATGCACACTGTCTCAACCTTGCTTTTTTATTCTAAAGAGCTTTCAATGCTTTCCTGTGGATTCAAGTCTGATCTGCACATCACAACATATCAGAAGAATACAGACCTCTCTTGAATTGTGATTTCATCAACATAATAATTAACTATTATGGGTTCTCTGTCATGACCATCTTCTGCTTAAATTATCAGATTGCAATTCACTGATACTGTGTCTTGCTCTGGCACATAACTCCAAGGAGCCATCTACCAGCTGAACTGCTTGCCACTTATTCCTCTGCCTCCTAAAATGTATTTGCCATACTTTTGATTCTGCAGTTTGTCAGGATAAGTAATATGAGCAAAAAAAGTTTTCTCAAATCATGAAACCACATTTAGATCCTGACCATTTTCTTCCTCCTCCATCCCTATACAATGAAAGTGTCTGTACACTCAGCAGATAAAACTGTCCTGTTAGAAACTTGTAGACATTCTGACAGTTCTGAATAGACCACAGAAGAGTAGAGAGACTTGTGCTGGCAATCAACCAAAGTGTCCAGAGAAGCACACGTGATGATTGTGAGAAACCTGTATGGAGGTGGGTGGAAAGGGGGAATATTTACTACTTTCCAGTGAATCTCTACAAAGAATTGCCAAGCATCACATGAATCAGAATAGAGGCGTATTTTCCAAAAGATACATCCATACAAAGCAAGAAGATTTTTCAAACTCTTTAGCTTCTATTTACCAACCTTCATATATACTCACATTCTTGGAAAAACTCAGTATTTTATTGATTTTATGCGTATACTTACAGAGGTGCCTGGTCCTTGAAAGTCTGGCATGTTTTCTAGAAGTATAAACCTTAAAATTCTGAGAGAAGTTCTTTCAGTAATGAGCTCAAAGGCTGAAAATTAATTTGAAATGGCATACGGCTCTCACACATCGTCTCTGCAAAGAATTTATCCATTATGGGAAAGAACATCTAGAGGTCTTTTGAAAAGAGATTAGCAAGAATTATTTTAAGCTCCCCCTTGCCCCCAGCCCCAAACTTCATGTGGAATCTGAAAAGATCTGGGCTGAGGTTCAAAATTAAAGTGATGCTCTCCTCAGTGAATTTTCTGTTGTGTTCAAAGTAGTAAGGTAGGAAACATTAGGAGAAGACAATGAGACACTGAGGATGGTGTACAACTGGAGCAAACTTCTGAGCTACTAATGGATTTTCATGTCTCAAGGTCTTCACTTGACGACTTGCAGACATTCAGACTGGAAGATGCTTTAGTCAAACAAAAAGGTTCTTGGAGTTGTTGCTTAAGCCACCAATGGGCTAAATGATCTAATGGTCCCTCCTGGCCTTAAAATCTGTGGATCCAGAATTACACACCACTATAAAACGTATGTAGGGGAGAGGAGACTAGAGGCCAAAGAATTACAAAGAGTATTTATAAGCCTGCTACAGTCATCACTAATGTATATATAATTGGCAAAGCATTTACATCAGAGGCCAGTTGTAACACATACATTTATTGAAGGCTTGCACGTTTCATTATAACTGAATTACTGAACATATCTAAGCCATTTATAGTGAACTGTGGCAAACTCTAAAATAAACTAAACACATATGTAGGGGTTAGTGATGTGGTATGACTGTTCTGATATTTAAAGGCATTATAAATGATTTGCAAGGCATTTAATAAAAGTGACCTACGTTTATATAGTGCCTTTTATCCTGAGGTATCCCAAAAATTCTGTACAAACTGTATAGTCTGCCACTGCATTACTCCATGCTGACACCAATGTGACAATGAGTTGCAGTGCTATCATGCTGGAGTTAGAATGTGACTAGTCCAGTCTTACATACTTAAATGGTAAATGGGAAACAGCAGCAGTTTCACAGTACCTGAGTTCTTAAGAAACCATTAGATCATCTAATCTTCATACTACCTAGGACATCTCTGGAAAACAGGCAGATGATCTAGAATCTTTCCCTATGTGTCTCAGCATGAGTACCTTAAATGTCTGAGTACTGCAACTTTCCAACCTCATATCTAAGCTTGCCTCCCAGTAATCTGTATCTCACACCTTCTTGGAAATAAGGACACCAAAACTGATCTCATCAGTTCCATGTACAAAAGCAAAATCACTTCCATACGACTGATATTTCCATCTCATTGCCTTTCTAGTCCCTTACAAGATCACATTGTTTCTCTTACTTTCAGCACTGCGGTAGGAGTTCTTGCTGGGATAGTTTTTTATAACAACATCTCACTCTTCTGAATTTCTAAGACAGTTTCACAGCATGTGGGAATACCTTGCTGCCTTAGTCAGCAGTCTTAAAACTCTGTTGGAAGAGCTCATGCCCAGATAATTCCAATCTCTCCATGGTACAAACTTGCCTTCTTCATTATTTACTATTTAATTAATCTTTACTACAAAACTATAATTCAAAACTCTAGTTTATTATTTAGTTTTTTGCAGGAAATAGTAAATGGAATCAGAGAATAAAAGCAGTCTGTGGGGATCCCTCCTAGCATCGCCTAACAAATAAATGTCATTTATTGGTGATACATGTCTTAATACATTCTTTTAATTCCAAACAATTCCCATCTGTGCAAAGGCACCCTTCAACCCTGGTCTCCATCTGTGTCCTGCAGACGGAAAGACACATGAGCAGGTCCTCTGATGTGATGATAAGAGGATTAGGAATGGATGCGGCCAGATGATAGGACATAACAGAAATACCTACCCTGGAATACAGTCAAAACTATCAGTACTAAGTCAAAATCCTTGGAGAAAGTCATGTGTACTGTATGAAAAAAGTTCTTATATCAAATAGATCAATAAGCACAAGAGATAATAGGTTGGCTCAATATGGCATGTTTTACATGAAGCCATATTACTGGCATGACATCTATTTTTCAGTTTGTTGTTGGTAGAGTTCCAAACCAAACAAGCCATTATATTAAGTCCAACTGACATGAAGCTATAGTGATTTGTAATTTTCCAGCTTTCCTCTTCATTGCTTTTAAATAACAGAACTACACTGGCAAACATCCAGTCTTCTGGAATTCCTCAGTTTTCCAAAATTTGTTAAATACCCATCCAACAACACTATATAGCCTGGATACATTCTCATTTAGTTCCTTCTCATTTTTGGAGAAGTAAAAATGAATAATTATTTTGACCAAAGCTGTGATGTGGTAAGCCACAGTGGACTTGAAGTAAAACCCCAGCAGTAACATTCCTGAAAAAGGCATCTTTGATTGACACTAAATGGTCAGGATATAATTTTAGGGCTTCTCAAAAAACATTACCTGTAGCAGCCCAAAGGCCATAAAGCTCCGGCCTCTACATACCGACATTTTTCCCTAGTATAGGAAAGGCACTTCTAAAGACCTCAATCAAGTACTAATACCCTTTACACTTACTTTATGAGACTGTATAGCAGCAATTGTGCTATGTTATCACACAACAAAGACCTGATAATGAAAAAGGAATGCCAAATTCCTCCTTTTTTTTCAACTCACTGAAACTAACAAGATATGACTTCTCTCTGCAAACTATGCCTATTTTATCATTATGTCTTCACTACTACAATCACATTACTACTGTAGAGTCCATTCTGCTGTAGCATTCCGACTGCATGCTGATGAACATGATTGATAATTAATGCATATGTTCACTATATTCTGCAATTAAAAAAAAAAGTAGCATGGGCAAAATAATGAGCTTGAACTATAATATATTCACCCTCATCTAAATCTAGCTGTTTAGAATATTCTTAAATTCACTGTAAGAATCACAAAACTGTTTTTACGTGGTGAAATATCCTAAAATACTCTGAACTGGCTTGAGGTAGCGATCAAGACAGATGATGTTAAAGGATGCACTATTTGCATATTGTGAATATCCTTTATTAATAAAGTAGCATTCATGAAATATTTTCCTCTTTCATTCTCATCAAGGAAAAATCTAGCAGAGCCAACATATCTGTAGTTGTACGAGGTTCTTTTATCCCATTTCTTGCAGCAAAAGGTTTGAGACTTTTTTGTGTTGTGCTTTTTTTAAAACAGGTAATTTCTTAGACCCCTTTAGAGCATAGTTACAGAAGCAATTTCACTGTATGACCAAAAGGCCATGATGCCTAGCAGGTGGCAAGGACAAGCAGCTGACGGATGTAGGCTTGGCAGGGACAGGAACAGGAGCCCCTTACACTCAGCTGTGAAAGTATTTGTAAAATGGAACTTCAGCCTCAGGAACTTGAACTTGCTAAATGCTGATGACAAATCAATGAGAGACTCAGGACGTTCTTAGATAAACACTTTCTCTGGTGCCAAAGCTGACTTAAGAAGTTCCTGCCCTCCCCTGCACGTGCTGACTCTTTTTCTCTCCTTCCAGCACTGCCAACCACATCACTGAAATATATCAGATTAAAATGAAAAATTTTAACCCTATTTTTTTTATTAGAGTGGCACCACAACCTGTTGTGATATAAGTGAAGGCTTGAAGCATGACACCACAGGAAGAGACGGATGGTCTAGATTGAAGAGTGGAGGTGTGGGTACCTGAACACCACAATTATAACAATGGAAACACACATCTCCTGAGCTTTGATATACTGTGTGATACCATGCTTCATCTGATCCAATATTTCCTGGGAGTTCATGGATAAATCACCCCAGAGTTCAATCACTTTTGAATGAGGCCCCAAAAACAAGTACCCTACAGTAACAACTTTATTACCATCTGGTTAAACGTTTTGTTAAAGAAACAAAACAATGTTTAGAAAACATTCAAACTCTCCAGAACATAGATCTTTCTAACCACTCCTATTTTCATTGTCCCATATTGTGCTATTGCTACCTTTACATTTCAATTTTTAACTTTACCTCTCAATTTTATACTGCTATCCATAGATTTATTATATAGATTCATGTGGTTTTACAGCTGCCTCACACAGTATATGAAATCTCAAACACACTTCTTTGGACTATGAGCTTATTTATTCTGGCCTATGATGACCAAATAGACCCTCTGAAGCTAATGTGATTAGCTTGGCCAAGCTGATTAGGAAAGAAGAATGTCAGGAATTCCTCTTCCAGATGTAGTCTGCACTGCTCAGAACTTTCTCCAGCTCAAGCACTGCTGCCGAGCTCCACCTAACTTCACATAGATGAAAAAAGTCTCAAGATATAAAATAAGGAGGCAGAAGGAGAGATGGGAGAAGGCAATGATTGTCTTAGACGTGTTCACACTTAATGGAATTAATGTTTACTGATACAATAGAACCTAAAGAGGCAGGCACATCGGTTAATGTGTCAGACTTCAGACCTTTGACTCTTTTATGGTTAATTAGCCTTTAGCTTAACAAAGCCCCCAGGTCATAGAGCTTCCATCAGCTCCGAATTCAAAGCTTTGCCCTCTCTCACCCTGGCAGTTTACAATGTAATGATGATTGATAGCCAGATGAAAGCATTAGCTGGGGCTTGTCTTTTTGCATTGTGCTGGGAGAGAAGTGTAATGATCTATAGCCGCAATGGTTTCAGAAACTATTTTGGTCGATTGTGACTTTAATTACCCACTTAAGCAGGCTTTGGTCAAATTGATTTTATACTGCTTTACTCTACAGCAGGTTAAAAATTAACCCTGCCATCTTAGGTGCTTTTTACAAGTTTTCTATTCCCTTGTTACCTAAAAAGCCCCTAGGGAATACGATCGCGAGCTGATATTCATGAACTCAAGTAAAAAAGGAGGAGTGATACCTTTTAACTGTGACAGATTTATACTCTGAGAAAATATTGGGTCAAGTACTTATCTGCTATCAAAGTTATACTCAAATGACCAAAGATGTATTTTTATTTGGTTAGTGAACAGCGAGCTAGATTCTCAGCCAAACTATAGCTTTTTTTGCTTAGTCCCCAGGAAGAACAGGCAGCTTTAAAATGCTTCAGACAAGCAGCAGCAGATGCTGGTGGGGTGGGAAAATGGTACGTATACAGGACAAAAGTATTTGGCAGTGTATTTGGAGCAGAAAGCACCATACCTCCCCTCAAGAAGTCCAGCCTTCCCTTCATAACGGAAGGGACAACCTGTACAAAAACCTTCTAGGGTCGATAGGATCATAAAGAAACATTATCTTTTCCAACATAAGGAGAACCCTCCAAAACAAGCTAAAGCACAGAGACTCTCTCACACCACACTCTTTGCATACAGGGTAACACTCAGAACACTTCCAAGATTCCTACAGCAGGACTGAAACTATAGTCAAGTCCAAACTTGTCTTAATCCTCCATGAGAACAAATGACAGAGGGAACTCAGGTCTACACTGCCTCAACTGTGCAAGCTCCCACATGTCTTGGGGAGGAGGCATAGCAAAACCATTCTAGATCCATTCTTATTGCTCAGTCAGTGAGAGCAGATAATGTGTTATAGCAACCTTCCTAAAGGACACTTAAAATGCCTTTCACAAGAAAAACCTCTCACACCAGTATTTGTACACAGTCTGTACTCCCATGGGAAGGCTGGCCAACCCACAAACCTATATGCACTTCTTATCTAGGTGGCATGGACTGAGGAAGCTGTTGAGTTCTGGATTGTACTCTAGTCCAGCTGACTGCAATGTACTATAGACATAGCAACTCATGTGCAGGAGACATTAAAATTTTATGTATTGGATAAATCCATAGTATTTTGCATTTCTTCATTTTAGTATAATCCACAATTCTTAAATTGTGGCTAGAAACCATCCCAAAGCCTTTTCTTTTACATTGATGATATTTTTTAACTGAGATAGCTGGCTCCCCTAGGTTATAGGCTAGGGACCATGCAGCACGTTCACTCTCAATAGTTTTTCCTGTGAGCAGATTACTATCTGAATCATATACACGTTCAGTTAACTGACACTAAGAACAGTAAGACATTCCCAGAAAACTTGCTAGCACAACAGGGCATGTGGAAGCTAGGATGAAAAGAAGAAACAATTTTTTAGGTACGGCTATGGCAAATAACTGTTGCTCACTGCTAGAGACACAACAAGGATGCTAATCATCCAAACAAACTCTGTAGCAATGACATACTCCAGTTGGTGCAAGTGTCTGTATGTTCATTTTCAACAAAGCCTTGATAAGATGAAATATCTGTTCCATAGAACAAAGTAGACTTTTGGCTTGTGTTTAACAAGCTCTGAATGATGCTTTTGCCACCTGTTTTAAGGAAAGCACTTTTTGCTCTGTTTTATTCCACCTGACACTGATCTCTACACAACCCTGTTCTCTGTGAAACAGAACAGCTGTTTGATGTCAGGAAGAGGCCTTCCTCAGCCATTATTTGTGTGCAGCTGGATGCCACCACCTGCAGCTGATAGTATTTAACTCCCATCTTAGATTTCCAGCTATTCTTTTTTTCCCCACTATCTTCTACTGTATTTTTTGCTTTCTTCTAACTTATCTTTACAGATTTCCCTACTTAAAGACCTGGAGGGGTTTTAAAAAAAAAAAAAAAAAAAGGGAGGGGGGATTTTTTGCCTCTCCAGTGAAAATTATTCTAGCTATATCCTTTGCAATACTGGTGATGAGGCTTGAACAGATAGACCTGTGAGATTATAAATTGAAGGTGCTCTCATCTAGGGATTCTTTATTCTAGAGTGCACAGTGTCTTTGAAGCCTAATGTCTTTGTTGATTGCAATACTCAAATTTGCTAGAATTTTGCTTAGTTTTCTGTGTAGTTCATTTTGGCCACATAGCAACCATCAAAAATTAGCAGTGTTTCCCTCTTAGTTTGAGGTACTTGCATCTTAGAGAGATGATATTCTGTGTTATGGCTGTCTTAAGTAATGAAAAATATGTGTAAAGATGATCTAAACAATCCACCCAGACAAAGAAAGCTTTTGTTAAAATCTCTGAGATAAACATAGATGTTATTTTGCTGTTGTTCCCTTGGGCTGTTTTAACCTCCTCAGTCCATCTGGCTTCCAGTGAAAAAATGACCCAATTCAATTAAAAGTCACATTGCATCTTGCTGGTGGAACCTCATTAATTTAACACAAATCTTTGGCCCTCTCTAGTGACCAGATCACATGGAAGAGTTCCTGAATGCCACTTCTTCAAAGGAATATAAGTAGGAATAGACATACACAGACTTGGATACCCAGGTTGTCATTTAACTTCCTTGAAATAACTATGGGTTTCATTTGGGTTCTGCCCGAAGACGCTGACATCACCTTGCTTTTCTGTTTCAAAGCTAAAAGTGCCCATTTAACACATTTATTTCCTGGAGTCAGCAAGGGATCTAATGGCAGACACACAGAGATTAAACTGCCTTTATATTGGAAATGTTTCTATTTAAAATGTAGCTTTTGGTTAGAGTTTTCTCACATGTGCCATTGCTTCCTCCACATAAAAGAGGGAGCTTTGATATTCCCATTCGTGAAACACATCACCATGCATTTTAATAATCCCAGCACAAAACTGCTAAAGTTAAACCAGGCCCCTGGCCTCTATATTGTTTGATTATTGACACATGCAGTGATTCTGAAATCTGCTTGTGACTTTATCTGGATGGGATGAAGAACAGATTTGCTTAAACTCTTGGTGACAGAAGTGAAAGAATAAAAGAGGTTATTTTCCATCACAACTGTTACTTGCTTAAAAAAAATAAAAATCTTTCCAAAAGCAAAGTTATAATATGATATCTTGGAAGAACACTACTCCATTCTTCCTTCAAACACTCTTTAACTCCACACCAGCAAGATAGAATCATATTAGCTAGCTAAAGACTCTAAAGATAGTGATCAAATCGTTTTAAATTTCACCGAGGCTAGAACTGGGAAAGGTTAAGATGTACTTCCCTACAAGAAAAATAGAACAAGTTTGCTGCCAGTGAAGCCAAAAAAACTACCCATAATGTTGATAACACCTTATTGATTCAAACAGTTACTTTGATGAAGCCACTTCTTTTTTCCTGCAATCCTTCTGCTGTGGGCTGGAAAGGTAATGCCAAAGGAACACATTTGGCAGTTGGGAAAATATTCCATGAACATAGGAACATTCAGCAGAGAGGGAGAGAGAGAGAGAGAGAAACTGAGAGAAGCGAGTGATTGAAACCAGATGAAGCCAGCTTATGATCACGGCTTCCACTGCCGAATAACTAAGCCCATGTGAAACTGCCAGGCATTCCCTCCACCATGTAAGAAAACCCAGGGAAAACCAAGCCTTTGTCTTCTTCTGACACATGAAGCAGTGAGGATAAAAGTATCTTACCTGTGTTCATGAAAGTTACAGCTACCCCTTTGACTACTGCCAGATATACTGAAGGTTGAAGCTCTTGGAGCTGAAATCTTTTAGTCCTGTAGAGCACTGCATACTGGTTCATAATGAATAGCTCTAAATGCTACTGCAGTACAAATGATAATGGTAACAGCAGTCACCTGTCAGCAGTTATTTAAAACAAACTAAGCAGCTTGTGCCCCCAGTCAAGACACCTGTGGCCAATATCATGGTCCCAAGGGTCAGATTAACACAGAGACACTTTCAGACTTCCTCTGACAACTGGACAGCCTGATGGAAGCTAGAAAATCCAGCATCCAGATGATTCAGAAGAACACAGGATCATACTCACAAAAATCACTACTTTAAACACTCTTCACTAGTGGCATGAATATCTGGGACAGAAGAGGAAAGTTCTCCTGATAATGGCCCCTTCAAATGGCATTAGAATGAACAATGAAAATGAGAGACAAAATATGGTATTTGTAATAGATGTCCAGAAGATCAATACCTACAGTATTTCCATCAGGGAAGAGCACTCCACAAAGATTTATTACTCTTAGCACTTTGAGAAAGAAAAGCTGGAATGTTCCTCTGAGTATTCCCCTGTAGGAAAGTCAGCCAAGAACATTCCTAAATCTTGCTGACTTGCTTCACGCTGCAGCTTTAAAGGAGCAGAGAGGGTATCTTCACCCTTGTCATGCTCCTAATTTGGTAATTAGCCAATGATTGCAAGTACAGAATAGAAATGTTCTAAATGGAATTGGTACAAACCTCTAAAGATGAAATGTTTTGCCTCAGTTGTAACTTCAAATGACAGAGTTATGGAAATTAAATCACCCTATTATCATAGAAACATAGAATGGCATGGGTTGGAAGGGACCCCAAGGATCATAGAGCTCCAACCACCCTGCCACAGGCAGGGCCACCAACCTCCAAGCCTGGATCTACACAAGGTTGCCCAGGGCCCCATCCAACCTGACCTTGAACACCTCCAGGGACGGGACATCCACCACCTCTCTGGGCAGCCTGTTCCAGCACCTCACTACTCTCTCTGTAAAAAACTTCCCCCTAATATCTAATCTAAACCTTCCTTCCTTTAGCTTTAATCCATTCACCCTTGTCCTGCCATTGTCTACCCTTTTAAAAGTTGAATCCCCTCCTGTTTGTATGCTCCCTTCAGGGACTGGAAGGCTGCAATGAGGTCCCCCCGCAGCCTTCTCTTCTCCAGGCTGAACTATGCTGCAGTGCTGGTTAGGAGGTGTCACGTAACCTGATACAGGAGTGATGTGTAATCAAGACAGCAATTCCAAAAACAGTGAAACAAGGTGACAAACCTCTTCATTCCTGCTGTTTCTACCCAGCAATTTTTCAGCTATAGACAACTTCAACATTCAATATTTCAAAGCAAAACTGCATGCATCAAGGTGCTTCAAAATACTAGCTAAATTATATTCAGATAAGCCTGAGTAAATGCAATTCATAATGTAGACCACTCGAGGGAGTATATGAGTGGCAGATGAAAAGGTCAAAATGACAACATGTTTGTAAACTACAAACAACAATTTTCTTATTCGATAAAATAAAATAATAGTACAACTTCCATGGTGCTATCTTCTGAGAAGGTCAGACAGGACGTGAGGTTTCATCAAGTGATCTCATAAGAGCTGCTTCTAATCAGTATTTTCTGAAAAATGGTTATAAAGGCTGAGGCATTGGGCTGATGCCCACCTGCCTCATGACCTACAATCATATTGCCCTCAGTTGAATGACTGCTGGAAAGAGGAACTTATTGTAAAGGCTGGCTGACATATTTTTCAAAAACATTAGTGATAGAAAATTACTTCAATTGAATACATTTTTTCTGCATGGAACTGAAGTTGTAGTCAACATTTTTCATTTACTATTTTTGATTTTCTTTCTTATGTTTCTCCTTTTCAAAGATAGGAAAAAGAGCAATTATTTTAGCCTAACACATTCTTACTTAGATTTTGTTTTTAAGAATACAAGTTTCAGCTATGTGAAAATAAAACAGAAGCATGCTTTTCACTTTCAGGTTCACACACAAAATTAAGTTGCCTTTTTTCAGCTGACTCTGCTAGAAACAGCTTGGGACTTATCTTGGAAGCTAAAGGCTTATACTGCAGGTGGACCTGAAAATCCCTGTGTCCAAGAAGGATTTGAAAGATGAAGAAAGCAAGAACAAGAGGCAATGAGAAGCAATCACGTTGCTGCATTTCTTATTTGAGAGCAGGGGCAGTTCCTGGAATAAACAGAGCTCAGTGGTGATTTTACCTGTGAATACCAGGAGATTCTCATCTTTCAAAAAAAGGAGGGAGTTTGGGCACCCCTATCCCTGGTTTCTGGCTACAAGAGGAAAACAAGCTGTGCTATCTGAGGAAGCAATATCTTGCATATCTTAAATCCCATGAGACAAAAACACTGAACTTCTGCAATCAGGGCAAAGTCTATACTTAGATTTTACCTCTTCAGTTTACAACAGAAATGCAGAGGACAGTGAACCACTGCTCGGAGGCATGAAAGAGAAAAAGAACATCAGACTCCTGTTTGGTTTTTTTTTTTAATTGAGACACTGCAATTTTTGTATCAACAGCAATTTATTATATGAAATTACTCTTAGTTATATCACAAGAAAAAACGAGAAATAGAAAAGTGGTTTCTCCTTTTTAGTGTGCCTTTCAGAAACCCTGGAATAGGACATAGAATTTTCTCTGGGCTCAAATAAGAAAAGCATATTCTAGCACTATTAAAGAATTTCTGGGAACAAAAATTGGAAATTGGTGATAGGAAAACTTACTGAGTTACCTAACTTACCTTCATACTAACAGAGAACTGCAAACACATCTAATATAGTCTCCAAGATGTGAACCTCCTGGACAAGGGATGTGTACAGTATTTCTCTATACTTGTATTATTACTGTGCAGTAATTTGCTACCACCTGGACAAAAGCTGATAAAATCCATGTTGAGAGTTCTGAGAGTATTTTCCATTTCTGTAAGGAAGAATCTGTGACAGTCTCAGCACCATGAAAAATAAGACACAGGAACCCCAATTTATGTGCATACAAACAGACAACCCGATGAGCTCTTCTGCAAGTCTCCAACTTAGTTTCTCTGAGACAGCCTGTGTAGGTTGTTTGTCATGTTAACAAACTTTCAGCAGGTGTAATTGACATGCATACCCCATTCCTGTGACGCAGGGTACTACCACCAGGTCAGGTCACAGGTGCTACCCCCTACCTTAATTGTTCTCCTGTGACAACAAATACTTGCCCCTGAGGTGCAGTGATGATGGATTCTGCTTTGTTCTATGTCATGGCTAAAACAGGAAAGAGGAAATCTGTGCCCCATCCCTTTTTTCCTCTGACATCATTTTCCTCCCTCCCTCTCTCCTGTTTGGAAAAAAGTCTAGCTTACAAAAGGTCCATAAAAATTAATTTCTTCCTGCTGCTGACAAGCAATGGAATAATTTCTGCAAGCATAACAAATGGTGAAAGCAGATAGTAAGGACAACAAACTTATTCATTTACAACCAGGTATCACTGACATCAACAGCAATGCTGCCCTTGAATTTCTATGGCAGCAATGTGGACCTCAGCTGATGAAGCAAAATCCTTCACTCTGTAGACAAAAAGGTCCATAGGAAAGGAAAGCAGCATTTTGTAAAAGTGAGATTAATGAGGTAGGCACAAGGAGAGATTTTTCCAAAAGCAACCAATGGATTTCAAGTCCAGAGTAATAGTGCAAAGCAGAACTGACCAGAAGTACTCTAACAAAATATTTTTCTTCACAACTTGCTGATCTAGTAAAATAAAAATATTCTGCATAAAAAGCTTTATTCACAGGCTATGAAAGTTTCCTGTTACTTTAGGACAATAGTTTCTGAAGACTTAACAGTATTTTCCAGAAATAAAATCCCATTTCAGAGACAGCTGTATTGCTGGCAAATCAAGCATGCTAAAATTACAAGTCAGGAATTTGTAATTCTAAAAGTGAATTCTGAGAGTCTTAAAAAATGAAACTAAATGCAAAAATAATTCTTAATTAATTTGGGTTTTAGCTTTGAGCTATCAGGGTTCAGCAGTGTCAAACTATGTTATAGGTCTTTTTGCACCCAGAAAAGCAGGATGTTATTTAAAATAACTAGAGATGGAATTTCATATGACTGGGAGCTAAAGAAAGACACCTTGACAAACATGAAAAAAAAAGAAGCTATTCAATTCTACAGAAATAACATGCATCCAGAGAGCGATGCAGGATCAGCCTGAATAAATTTTGGTTTTTATTAAAGAAAAAAGCCATAAAGAACAAAAATAAGTCCCATCAGAAAAAAAAAAAAAAAAAAGGCAAGAAAAAAAAAAGCAGGGCATGCTTCACTTCAAATAGAGTGCACACCCATTGTTTTTACTAAGTGATTTAAGAAAATTTGGCCCATCTGAATGGCTCTCTCTAAAAATTGTGACAGCTAAATATACAGCTATGTCAGAACAGGGAAAGAGAATTTCATTCATGTAAGATCTAACCTCATCCTGACTCATTAATGCTTTCCTGGAACAACTGCTTAGTCATGATTATGAAATAACATTTAAAGTATGGACATCCTTCGACACAGCAACAAATACAGGCTATTTCAGATTAAAGTACAGAGTTCCAACAAGCAGGCAGCTAGCATACATGTCTGGAGTAATGCTGGCAAAACACAAAGCTGGTTTTAAAAGATATCAACACTAGGCCATGTATGGGAGCCATGTCCACCATGTGATTCATTTCAATGAGTCTGATGTAACAGATTCTCACACCACATAGGGGGTCAGGAAGAGACACAGCTGAGAGGTATGCCCAGAAAGACACCCAGGATAAAGCATCTGTCTCAGACTTCTTGAATTCTTGCTGCTCTTCTTCCCACTTCATGTGCTACAGCCATCCCATACTTCCTGCTCAAAGGTACTGACAGTAACACATATGTGTTACTTGGTACTCCAAGTAGGCTTGGACTCTACTCTGCTAGGCTCTGCATGTACAGACACCAAGAGAGGAACACAGCTCTACAGAAATTCCCATCTCCAAATACGAGATACACATAGAGTAAACATGGAAGGCAATGCACAAAGAGAAGCTGTCTGAAAAAGAGGACTGAAGGAAATACAAGAGTGAAAGTATTCTCTGACATAAGCCAGCAGGATTGCAATTTTTTTAAAATTCCCTGCCTTGAGCTAGACTTTATGATCCCAGATTGCTGCTTAGGGGCTAGAACCATTCAGATCCTGAGTCCTCCAGTTTTCACTATGGATCTGGGCCTGACCTGACATGCTGTGGTGATGGTCCTCAGTCAAAGGAAATCCCCTGGCCTAGCTGGCCACAGTCTGGGCAGAGATTGTTGATTTGCCACCTTCCTGCCACTAGTTTGAAATGTTCTCTGGAAAATAATCTCTCTAGGATTATTTTGGAGACAGATTTACTCTGGAAAGGACAGACCAAGTCCTGTGTAGTTCATAAACTTGACAAAATCTTCTTAAACATCCATCAAAAGGTGGTTGTTTCAGTTCTGTTATGGTTTTTTTAGTTGAAATCATCTGAACCTCCTCACCATGAAGAGGAGGTGAGTAAGTAAGAAGGAAGGAGAAGCCCTCATTGCCTTGAATCTCAGCTCAAGCATAAACCACAAAAATAATCAGTCATTGGTCTTAACGGCAACATATCCCAATGTAAATATTGGTATTTTGCAGTACAAGTAGCTATTGAGAGATGAATAGCAAGGGCAACATATTCAGAGGCCAAACAATTTAGCAGACATTGAAGGGGCCTGATTTAACCGTTCTTTATATTGTTATAAACTCCCTTAATTTCACAGCACTAATTCTAATTCATAACAAATATAGTAGAATATGAACAGCAATCTAAGCCTGAAATAATATTCTAGGTGTCTCATAGCCTGTCTTCTCAGCAGGTGTATACTAGTACAAATTGGGTAACATGCCCAGCTGGTGTAAATCAGTGTGGGAGCGCTGACATCACTCATGAAACGGAGGACCTGAATGTGCATATTTCAAATTCCTGATGCTTGCTTTTTGCTAAAATGCAATCTGTTTGGTTGCAGGATCAGGGAGAACAGAAAAGGAGGAAAACATTTTAAGCCCTCCCTTTTCTTCTGATGCATTGTACAGAAGTGTCTCTGTTTTATTGCTCTCTAAGGACTTCTCTTGTTTCTTTTTTCTTTTTTTTTCAGAACAGCAGGCAAGTGTTGGGAGAAGGGATATGTAATTAAAGTAAAACATTAAAATGTCACGTAGCAATTAAAAAAATAAAGAGCTGCTGTGCTGTTTGACAGTGTTTTTCCACATATGCAAGCCAGGCAATCACTGGCATATCCAAGCCTGACCTTTGGAAAAACAGAATCCCCCTCATCTCTTGCACTGCCTGCTGCCCTGCTAAAAAAAATTAAAAAAAAACCAACGAAACCTAAAAAAAAAGTCAAAACAAAATACAACATGCAATCTGCGTATGTAAGCAGAGATATTGATCATTCTGAATGCAAATACATGCATCTTTTTGTTATGAAAAATTTTGGGGGAAGGAAGAAAAATATTTTATTAACTTAGTAATGAGGAGTTTCCACAGCTAAGGTAATACATGATAATATGTACTGAACAGCAGCCCATTGTTTGAGAGCAGAATGGAGCCCTGTATGTGATCACTGCTGGATTCTGTACACCACAGATGGAAGGGAGGAATTACACCCTAGATTTGGGGGGTGAAAGGGGGTATGCGTTTCTTTTATAGTTTTATTGGCATTGCATACAGGCCAGTAAGTCACACACTGAAAACACACACATACAAACATATGCTCACACATATACACACTGCAGCACAGACAATCTGTCAGAGCTGGGAGGCAGCTTGTATAAGTTGAAAGTTTAATGAGTGCCCGACACTAAGCTAACAAGGTTTTCAAACAGTGGCTAACAAAAAACAGGGATCAGGGAGACTGCATTTGGTGCCAAGATATTTGTTTTAATATTAACAAGGGCTGAATTCAGGCAATAAAAGACAAGGAGGAAAATAATATCTTCAGAAAGTCCTGAAAGCAAAGCAGTTCAATATATTTGAAACAACATATGTGTTTAAATGAGTGAGGGCTTTTTTAGGATAAGAAAGAAAATCCATTAATATGAAGCAGAAGCAAGTGCTTAGCAACACCAAAAATTCAGCAAATATGTGCATAGCTAAATTAATTTTCTACCCTATATAACTTTAAAACTTGACATATTAGCTGTGTAGTCTTTTTTAAGTACAACAACCCAGATCCCCCAAGAGTCATGCTACATTCCCACAAAGGTCAGGATAAGACAGACAAGAGTGCCCATTTCAATACTACTGATGATCTGGATCTCTGATAGTACTGCACTGCCTACTTGAGTAAAAAAATAAGTCCTTCACAACGCTTCCTAGGCTTTCTAAGGATTTTAGGATTCAGCCTTAGAGCTTTAAGAGATGTCATTGGTGGATAACCTACACAGGGATAAGAGTACATCAATAATAGGAGGAGAGACTGACAAGGCTGGTGAATGGTATCACAAAACTTCCATGGGAAAAGAGGGTAAGTAGACTAGGACTCTTCAGGTTATACAAGTTGTGACTGAGGAGAGACATGGTAGAAGTATGTATAATTATGAATAATATGGAGAAAGCAAACAGGGGATTTGCATTCTTTTACACCATAAAAATCAGAGACCCTCCAATTAAATTGTAAGTCTTTTGAGTACTTTATGTCTATGTCTAAGGACATATATAGGACATACATAGTACTACATAGTACATAGTTCAGTTGTGAAACATACATGTAGAGGTCAGGAGCACTGCTGAGTCTGAAAAAGTACTTACACATTAGTGGAAGATAGATCGCGTACCAGACAAGAAGCATGTCAGCCTGGGTACAGTCTTTCACTCAGGAGATCCTTAAATGCCTGATGACTGGAAAAAGGTAATTCACAGATTCACAGAATTGTAGGGGTTGCAAGGAACCTCCAGAGATCGTTTACCTCACGCTTGCTCTGCTTTTCTTTATATTCATAAAAGCAAAACTACTGCCCCTGTCCCTCACTGATGCAATGATTAGGAAGAGTAGAAGCAGCTATTCTTTCCATTACACTGCCAACTCTAACCCCTATGAGTAAATTTGACACCACCAAGCAACTCCAATATGTTCAATTTGATTAACAGCAGAACAGGAAGAGCAATTTCAGGCTTTGTGTTTTGCTTTCTCATACAGTAGGCAAGTTCTCCTGAGTTTTTCACAGCCAAAACATTCAGAAACACACCAAATGAACTAGAATTTTTCATTTGAAGAATTATCAAACAAAGCATAAAAAAATGGCTCTCATCTTGCCCACAAATGGTGTGAACTTTTGAAAGAGTGAACTCAGATGAAAATCCAAGAAATTTTCAGATAAGTAAAGGCAGAAGTACAGGATAAGCTTCTCATACTGAGGTTGCTCTGATGGATTTGTGCATATTACAATAAAACAAATTCTAGAAAAGTGGAGGAAAATTTGGAAGTCACCGATTCAATGCACTATTTTACATTTTATTTTCATTTTGCCAGCTTTTTCAGCAAGCTGAGGAGCATTTCAGACTGAAATTTGAATCAACGTGACCTATAACCCTAAATTCAACTCAAGTTCAGTATTGTATTCCACATACAATCAAACTCCACTAATTCCATTTTAACATCTAATCTGCAATATACAGTTTCAGATTCCCAAATGATTCACATATTCATAGCAACATGACTTATAGTAGTTAAGAATCTGTTCAGTGTATAATCAAAGAATGATCTTTATTTCTTCATTCTTCTCCTGCTCCCTCACCCAAAGGTGATAAGTGCCCGACAAGTGCCTGGAATCTTGGAAAGGCACTGCCAGTCTTCTGGCAGAGCAGTTTTAATGCTCTGCAAAATGTTTTCCTGAAGACACAGTGCCTAATCCCTTGTGGTCTAAATTTTTTTTCAGATTGCTTACCCATCAATATATGTTGGCTGTAAATGATGCTGAAAAAAATGCTCCATACATCTGATATGTTTGCTCAAAGTTACATAGAGTATGCCCAGCCCAAAGTACAGTTGTCTTACATAAGTCTTCTGAGCTGTCTTCACAGCATCCTCTTCATGGTAAAAGATGGATGCACATGCTCCTGGTGACTTTTGCTCTGAAGGTGTTCAAATATATTAACAGACCTAGCACAAATGATGGCTGCTGCTGTCATAACCAATGGCAGGTTCACATTGAGAAATGCTTGTTTTCAGGCACAGACTGTGCCTGTGAAAAGGTATTCAAGTGCTGATCCTATAAGAGGACTTGCAGTGTTAACAGTCTCAACTATCCAAAACTACATTGAAAATGAAACTATACCTAATTTCAAAAGCTAGATGGGATCGAGCAGCTTTATAATGGAAAAGGAGATCTCTAAGTGCACCTGGGATCCAAACCATGACTTTTCCCCTCTGATTCTACTTAGTACTATCACTACTGGTAGAGATACTGTACGTCAGAGGAAATTGTAAATTGTGACTGAAAGTTACTGATGCAGTTCTTAATCAAGAGTCAAATTGCTAATACACTTTTCAATTAAATTTTCAAAAAATTTCTTATGCCTGACATGATCAGAAAACATGTAAGTTTGCTTCAAGCCTAGATAATTTAATCATTAAAATATATCCATTTCGATATCCAGTGGTGCACAAGTAAGCTATGTAGCTGAGTGACCAGATACCAGTTTGCAGTTTGGTCATCTGTGGATACTTTTAAGATTCTACAGAAACTAGCCACATGGCATACTGAGACTGTAGTCTAAATTATTGACCAATATCGTCTCATTGATTCCATGTGATACCCTGCATTTATGTACAATGCACACAGTCTTCACAGTTTTTGTTAATTGCTTTCAGCTTCTTTTCTTCAGCTTTCCTTAAAGCAAATAATGGGAGGGATACATGCTAGTTCCTGTAGCTGTGTAGAAAATCAGAGATCTTTGGAAAGTTTTTGAGAAACACCATTTTGAAAATCTGTTGAGCTTTTTGTGTACACACAGGAATTTCTAGTAATTTTTAGAGACAAAGGCCTGCTAGGTTCTTTAGTAAGGGAAAGAGGGATTGACAAGGAGAGAGAAAAAGAGTCAGTTAACATGCACTGGCAGTAACTATCAAGCCATAAAATACCTCTAAAAGATTAAAGTCATAGCTGACAAGACAGCAACTTCATCCACAATTTAAACAAACTTTTGTTATCCCAAATCTATAATTCAGTTACAAAACTATGTCATTTCTGTCTTATATGGATGTAGCAGCTGGAAGCTACCAAAAGTACTTACTGACAGATGTCTAAATGTCTTTGAAAATAAATGCCCTAGAAAAGTACCTAGAATTAAATGGAATGAATTTAAATCAAATTCTTAGATCAGGCTGAGTTTAGGAACCTTTTATTTCTAAAGTTATTTTACAAAAATCAAAATATCTAGGACACGTTGTAAGTGAAGCCAGAGTATTTGCAAGAGCTGACATGCCATTAGGCAATTGAAAAAAACATGTAAAAAGAGATGAGTGGAAGAATCACTCCACTGAACAAGTGGGGAAAGATAAAACTTTTGTGACCTACTAATATAAGTAGCAAGCTAGAGAAAAGGGAAATAGCTGGGACTTTTTTTCCTGATCTTCTGGTAACATAGTAAGAATCAAATTTATATGACTTCTCTATCTGCACTCCAGAAAAAGACACTCTACACAGATATTTTCTGCAGTGGCTACTCGATTCTAAATTTACATAGTGACAACATAAGTTACTGATTTTATCTGCCATTCTTAAAAATTATCTAGTAGTAAACTAGAGAGCTCAAAATTACATCACTGTAATCCCTCCCTCCCTCCCTTCCCTCCCTCCCTCCCTCCCTTCCTTCCTCCCTCCCTTCCCTCCCTCCCTCCCTCCCTTCCTCCCTCCCTCCCTCCTTCCTTCCTTCCTTCCTCCCTCCCTCCCTCCCTCCCTCCCTCCCTCCCTCCCTCCCTCCCTCCCTCCTTCCTTCCTTCCTTCCTTCCTTCCTTCCTTCCTTCCTTCCTTCCTTCCTTCCTTCCTTCCTTCCTTCCTTCCTTCCTTCCTTCCTTCCTTCCTTCCTTCCTTCCTTCCTTCCTTCCTTCCTTCCTTCCTTCCTTCCTTCCTTCCTTTCTTCCTTCTCTCCTCTCCCATTTTTTCTTATGCTAGTTTCTAGAGGAGAAAAGACCAGCTGTGTTGTGAAAAGTTGTGCTATCCAACACTACTCTTAACATTAAATGGTACACATGGCTGCAGCAGTGTATATACTCTGTCCCTTTAATGCCATACTCAGAAGCTCATAAAGAGTGTTTGAAAAAAATCTAGATCATCAAGGTTCTTAGGAATTTTTAGCACAAAATATTTTGAGGTCAGTTGCTAACAGCTATCACCAGAAATGTGGTGTTATACGTGCTCTTCCCAGATAATGTAATTCCATTTTGCCTTGGTTTCTAGGATAGATAGTCTCTACAGTCTTCTCATGGAAATGGCCTTCTTTCCTACCCCTTCTTTTTCTAGATAAAAATGTGGTGACATTAGACAACTGATCTCTACCACTAAAATATATGTAGTATTTCGACCCCATGCTATTCATAAACAGATTATGTTATAGAAGAACATCCTTCAAGAATATTTTTCTTATCTTTTTTTGGCCCAAAAACAATAAACAACTTGGGAAAGGGCGGGGAGTGTCAGTGTTACTTTATATTCCTGTTCATTAATAGAAGTAGTAGGGAAAAATACAGTCTCTAAGAAGACAGCATGTCACATTTAAAACACGCTGTGTTGGCTCTTTGAACAAAACATCAGTCTGATAAAAAATGTGTGGTACCTAGAAAACAAGCAGCAAAAGACCTCCACAGCTCAATGGACAGAGCTTTGTCAGAGACAAGGGCCATCTAGCTTTGTTATCAAATACTACTTTATTATCAAATAATGCAATGAAGATGTTCTGTATCTTCAGAATTGCTGTGAATCAGCAGTTGCATTCCTTTAAATATTAGTGGCTTGCACTTTGAAATCATTTTTTTCCCAGCAGACTGATCCTCCCTTTTAAACCTAAACATGAAGACAGTTGGTGACACTAAAGGGCAGAAAGTTGCAAAAGCAAGAAATGGAAATATTTCTGAACAGCATGAAACTGACCTGTTTATACTTACTGCCCCAGAAGGTCACAGAGTGAGAGTAACTGTGGCTGGGTATTAATGAAAGGCTTGGATCATTTTATGACCGTTCACATCTTTAGCCCTGCTGGGCTGAGGTAATGATTGCACTAATGAGACCAAGCTTCAGGGCATAAACTCTGTCTGTGAGATACATCTGCCATGGATTACTCACCAAAATAGGATTCTTTCTCTTTCCCCCTCTCCCACCTCATAAAATTTTGAACAATTAGCCTTCTACATGAACTGTCATCCAGTTCTTTCTCCAGTGGTGGGCACCAGTCAATGCCAGAAACATTAGACCAAATTTCTTCAGAATGTGTGGTTTCTGTAGTTGAGACTTTCCAGTGTGACACTAAGACAATGCACCGGCAGGACCTGTGGAGGTTGGAAAATGGCTCAGCCCAGAACACCCTCGAATCCTGAATGCTGTTTGCAACACATGTAGCCTTCAAAACAAATATATCACAGTCTTGTAAAAGGTTACATTATATTTTCCAGTATAGTGGACTCCAAAATTTTTGTCGCAGTCAACCCTCAGAATTTCTCTTGCCCCACCCTTCCCATCCAAGTTTTCATTGGAAACACAACAAAGGTGATGTAGTTATAGAAACCAGCTACAGCCCATTTATCATTGTTTTATGGACCACCACTGGTCCATAAACCACACTTTAGGAATTGCTGGCCTAAAGCATCACAGAAAGACTAGGAAATAGCAACTAAACTTTTTGTGGATTTGAACTATGAGAATAATAGTTTTGGCAAATCTCACTTTTCTTTTTTTGTCCATAAATGCTCTACCATCAAATTGTGACTTTATTTATTATTTGCAATTGCTGGGCAAAGAGAATCCACATGTCTCTAGACTTTGCTAGCATAAAAATTCTTGGTCTCGGTGTCTCTGCTAACATGTATTGGAACAGTCACTGTTTCATTTTGAGTAGGTAAAGATACTGATTAAATCAGAGTTTTGGGCTGCTGGTCAGTATCTGACAGTTTTACAAGAAAATCCTTGTCAGTACTTATTCCCTGTCTTCTGTTGTAGGGAACCAGGAGCAAAACAGTTTGATTTGATTACCATTTGCCTACTGAATTGATGAATAATTTTTCCATTATGTGACTTGCCTAATATCAGACATGACATTACAGTATATGAGATCCATTTGGATTTCAATTCCATATTTGCACATCTCAGACAATTATGTTGCAGTTGTTCATTTTTTAAATTGATATTTATAGCCCTAGTCTAGTGTTCTACTGGTGGCTAACTAGGTGTTCCACCTGCTCAAAAAGATCATTTACTTTTTAAAATAATTGTTATGATGAAGCTGATACATTCTGCTTCATTATTTAGATGGTGCCAAATTACAAGCTGTCATGGTTTTGCCTAATTTTGCTTTAGCAGTCATAATACTCTACATATTACGCCTACTGTCATTGCATCTTCTCAGAATATTCTGGGAATACCTTGAATATTTACCTGTATTTTCATATTGATTGAAATGTAAATCTATTTCCATATGCCACACTTTTGCTCTTCTGCATAGGAGTATATGGTGAAATCCTCCTCGCACCTATGTCATAACTCAGTGTTTTTCATAGGGTTAGCACTTAATCCTGAGCAAGTAATAAGGAAATAAGAGCCAGAAAAGGAAGAAAAAAGATTATAGAAAATGGAAGAAATATTCAGTAAAATAGGTGTTCATCCTGGTCCCCTGTTCCTTTCTGGGTCTATAACCAGGTTTGGCTTGTGTTGCTTTACATTACTATACCCCTTTCCTCATCCAGTTTGGTATGAATAAACTGCACAGCAAATGGAAAATAACGGGCTACTTAGTCATAACAGATATTTCAAACATCCCATAATATGTTACCACATAAAAATTGTTGACCATACCAGAAAATGGTCCTGTAAATTTTCCACAAATTTTCAATGACTCTGGATGAAAAATAAGAGAGAAAGTTTTGATACCATTGTAGTGTTTTGGTTTTGGTTTGTTTTTTTTTTTAAATACAATTCTGTAGTTTCCTTTCTGGCAGAGAGATGAAACATGAGACTCCAGAAGGTTTTGCTATTTTTTTTAATGACTGAATTATTATTATAATAAGCTCTGATGATATGGGATAGCAAGAAGATTGCTTTGTTACTTGAATTTTGATTACAGGATAAACATTTTTATGAAATCTTGTAAGTTGTTCTTGGAGCTACATCACCACTTTTTGGTTTAAGTTTTATTCTCTGATTTCTTACTTGGAAGTAGCTGCAAAAAAAAAGCTGGGAATTGGGCCAAGAAGAGCCAATGTCAGGTTGAAATAAAAATATATTAGTTAATGGTATTGCCAAATGATATGTGAGCCCAGCAATACTAAGAATTGCAC
Source organism: Hypotaenidia okinawae (assembly GCA_027925045.1). Taxonomy (NCBI): domain Eukaryota; kingdom Metazoa; phylum Chordata; class Aves; order Gruiformes; family Rallidae; genus Hypotaenidia; species Hypotaenidia okinawae. The sequence continues at coordinate 19,725,032 of BSDF01000008.1, read as the reverse complement.
AGACATATAATAAGAATCCTTGTATCAAAAAAGTTTGTATAAGGCCAGAAAGGTGAATAGCAGACCTGGCAATAGAAGCCTTATCTCCTTATCCAGCCCAGTTCCCTTCACCAGTACTATCTCAGATCCTGCCTTTCTCCAGTCTTCGAATTCCTTCCTGTTTTTTTTCAAGTGAGCACTGGCACTGACACACTGGGTTCAAACTAGTCCAACAGGTTCTCTCTAACAGAAGTCAACTGCACATGCTTCCAAGAGATGTTTTGATCCTAAATATCTTATATTAAATATTGTTAAAGTGAAAAGACTAGAGTGCCTTCTGCCAGGTTTTTTCATGTGCCTTTTTGCTGTCTAGTTACCGCTTTTTCTTTTGAATTTCATCCCCGAGGTAAGCTGCAGGAATGTGAGTTGCTCTGATGCCTGATGCAAGAAGGCAAGGCAGTGCTGGAGTACAGTATCCTCTCAACATTTCCTCATGTGACTATTTCTATATTTGCAGATGGTAGCTGGCACACAAGCTGAGCACTCCCATTGCTCACTCTCACATAAAGGGTCAGTTTGGGGAAGATTTTTAACAAATCCAGGTTTCTGCTTTCTTAGTTATTTTCCAGGTTCCCTTTGTACCCAAGAAGTTAGAAGTGAGATTTCTTCAAGATTGAAAAGCAAAAAACTTACTGTGAGATTTATGACAATCACAAGAAATTACAGTTTGTTTTTTTTGTTGTTGCACTGAATCACATTTGAAAAAGAAAAGAAAGAAGAAATAGAGAAAGATGAACCATCAGCTGAGGGTATCAGCTTTCATTCTAAGTTTGAACTGGATTAGTGTCAGTAACTTAGTTTAGATAGATGTTCACTGAAAACAGGCAAACATGGACTGTGAGAGTTAATCTCTGCATGCTCCCTGAGCCCTCCTGAGTTGCTTGCTCATGCAGTTCTTATTCACTGTGCTTATACAACACACCACTATGTTTCAAACTTTAAAATACTTTCAGCTTGGTACATGCATTTTGGCGTCGTTACACACACATTTAAAAGTCATAAAGCATTAATTCTGCTAGAAAAAAACAACAGGTGATCAAGTCTTAGGGAATTCCTTCCTTTCCTGAGTGCACATACATGCATAAGTTTACTTTATGCCTCGGTTTCCCCAGGGCTGCCAGGGATTAAAGCATGAGAGACTCTGTACTGGTCAGATAGTACAGCGACTGGAATCAGATAGTTCAAAAAATTTTCTTCTTTTAAAAGGGTAGCTGAGGTAATACCATAGAGCCCTGGGTTTGGTATTGGCTGGGGATCTAAGTAAGCCTCATCGCAGTTCCAGCATTAGGGCTGAGCCTGCAGCAGCAGCCGGGCCAGGACCCTGGCTTCCAAGCTCACTGCAGAGGTTGTGCCTCTTTGGTTTTGGTCTGGGTTCATCTCTGCTGGACCCAAACCAATACAAGAAAGTGATGAAAGATACACAGTTGGCCCTGGAAGAACATGTGGTTGCAACAGCAGATGAAACCTGATTGCTCCAGCTCAAAAATAAGAAAATTGTCTCTAATTTATACAGTCTAAAGAGCCTGGACTTGGCACATGGCTAATCTGTACTAGGAGAAGGGCAATGAAATACACATGCAGCTACAGGCTCTCTGCTGTTCTGTGTCTATCAATAAACTCCCAGTCAGGGCATGTATGTTTTCTCCTCTTATCCTGCCACTTGTGGATCCTGCCACTCTTCTCCACCAGTACTACACAATCAATACACAAGTCAGGGTGCAGAGTGGAGACCTCTCTGTATTGTTTCTTCCCTCTCTGGGAGTTCTGCAAAGCCATCCCTGGATCATTCAGATGCATCTAAAGCTTTTCCTTTTATAAACAAATAACAACAACAAAAAAGCTGCCATCAGAACATTTTTGATTCTTCCTTTGCCACATCAGGGTGCACATGGCACCCAATGGCCTTTGAAAAACTGATGCATGGATTAGCTACATCAGCACATGAAGCCCTTTACACACACTGAAAAAAAGTATGAGGTCGATATTTTGTAAAAGACCTGCACTTTCACTGTCTAGACTTACCAGGCACTCATTCCAATTCAGTGCATCACAACATATTTAACTTAATGCACCTAAACAAATGAAAGATCCCTAAACAAGATACCATCAACAGGACATCGTTAATTTCAGGCTCAATGCTTCTGGGAGAATGTGATGTTCCTGTCAAGCTCAAATCCCTAGGCATAAAGCTGTAAATGGCCACTCATCATAGCCAAAGTGAAGGTAGAAGGACCATCCTGTAAGCTTTAAAAAATTTTGTTAACTTAACAGAAAATCTCACTTTTAAATTTTTTTTTCTTTTTTCCCTCCAGTCCTTTGCATCCTGGGAGGGTTTTTTGGGGGGGAAAAGAAATTAAAAAATGTGGAAGGACCCTCCCTCAAAATGTTTATTAAACAAAACAATAACAAAAGACTAGAGATTCCAAATTAAATATAAACAGCAATATTAACTTCTTTTCAGTTTGAGGGAAAATATGCACAATTGTTTATAGTTAAAATTTCCCAGATGGCATTTGAGAGTTTGCTATTCTTCTAGCACTTGCTGACACAGAGACAGGGGGAAAAAAAAGTATTTTTATAGACCTTCAAAAAGTAAATGATATGACACAGATAGCAACCATGCATGCGTATATTTAATCACTTAATTCCCTGAAGTACAGCTAAGTAAGATCCATGCAGTTCAGTAAAATGGACTTTGAAAGCAGTGGCAATGTTTATATTATTTAAGCAGCCAGTTGTTGGTTAGTTAGAGTTACTCCATTAACTTTGTCACAGTTAGACTAGAGCCTCTTTCAGATATCAGTGAATATTTCTCAAGCAAGAAGTTATGAAATGTTTTGTAAAAGGTAGATACTAATTTCTTGGGTAGCCTGAGATTGGTGGAAATAGACTTTAACACCAAAGTATATTTTAAGCACAGATCTTTTGTTCAGAAGGTTTGACATCAGTGATATTTTTTCTGAGACCGACAGAAGTAGCCACACCATTAGGGGCTCTAGTGACAGTCAGTATTCAGCAAAACAGAATACTGTTATTTCAAATTTCATAATATATTGTGATTATGGAAACAGAATGTACAAATATCAAGAACCCTCTTCTTGTACGTCTTAGGCTCAGTAATGATCTTTTACAGAGCCCAAATGGCTTGACTCGCACTTCCCAACAACTTCCACAGTAGAAACTTTCCAGTTTCACAAAAATTCATGGAGCCAGCTAAGGAATATGCGTTTTACACGTTTTTCCAAGACTCCGAAACCCATAAGCTAATGCTCCAGTTCCAGGAGTCTGTAACAGAATTGCCATTTCCACTTTTGATACCAACACCATGGTTTTGACAACTTGTTTTTGTTGGAATTTGAAGTAATCTATTATGAAAAAAATTATACCCAAACTTAAGGACAAAGCTCTTTTGTTGCTTCTGTGCACAGGAGCTTGAAAAATAATGCTTAGCCATTTTTTAAGGCCTTCTGATCTGGAGGCAAATACATACTGTTAGAGCTCTTAGACTTCTCAGGGGCAGGAATTAATATCCTGCTTTACAGAATGACAAAGAGGGCAAGTTTGATCCAGGGGCCTGTGAAGCACATTTGTTTATTGCTGCAGCAAACACCACGTTACCCTTGGAAGTCACTTAGGACTACATTTTCAGAAGTAGCAATCCTTCAGTTCTGTGTGAAAGTTATCTTGAAGCACCTAAAATACTCGTTTCAGAAGGTAACTAGCATTGATCCTTAAAGAGTCAGTCCCTAAACAGACATCTTTAATCAGAACTACCCAGGAAGGCAGCCAAAATCCCAGTTACTTTAAAAAGTTTCTCCTCTCTGTTTCTGCTCCCAACCACATCTGTGAAATTAAGAAAGGTCTAAATCATAACATAGTTTATGGAAAACACATAAATCGGATACAGGCAATTGGAGTCATGTAAGTACTTGAATAGACAGCTAAGCCACAAGGACATTCAGTTCTACACCCAAGTTACACAAAGCTGAGCAGAAGTCCAAACTGGCTATCTACGGTTTGCTTGAGCTCTAATTCTCCATTTTCATTGCTGAATAATGGTCCCTCTGCCACACTACAGCAGAAAGAAATGTGTTTGCTCCTTTCCTTTCAGCTGTACTGAGTGTTGTGCAGGGATGAAGGTGGTTTTGGCTTTCCTTTATTGAACTTGGTGGTAAAAACTGGTGTTAATTAATAATCATCAACTATCTGCTCTAAAAGTGCCATAAAAAAGAACATTAGTTCCTTCAAATAAAAGTCTGATTTTTATGAGCACCTTGTATGAAAACTACAAGTGTCTTGTCTGCATTGTGTTTTCAACTTGGAAGAGCTACTGAGATGTAAAAAGCACAGCTTTTCCAATTCTTATTAGCAGTGTAAAGTGTGAGGCAGTGAAATCTCTTCTAGTTTTGGGGCAACCTTGAAAAGCTTTTCTTCCAAAACACATGAGAAAAATATGAAATTAATTTGTGTTTCTTTGTGTCATTTTGATTTGGTAATTCTATTCTTATTTTTAATCCAAGAAACATAAAATAATCATAATTACATTGACAAGCATACTGTGGCTATTAACAGCATAATCTATAGAACTGACCACTCTAAAGAACACAGACCTGAGGGTAGTAACTTCCAGACCAAAAAATTAACAAATTTTGTCTCTTGGGATAAAAATCAAGATTCCCCTAACTTGAATTCAATGACTGTTCCCCACTCTGTGGATGTATTTTGTACACAGACCACCATCTCTGGTTTCATGGGAGTCACTTTGACTAATTATTCTGTCCTGCTAGTATTGAGTCTGGGACCTTGCTGTACCCTGGATTTACTTATTCTGCTTAAGACTGCAATTGTGCAATACTTTAGCACAGTGGCTATGGCTGCCTATAAAAGTATTGGTCCTTTATGAACAGACACGGGATTTGAGGCAGCTGTAAACTGTCCCATTGGCCACTGGTCAGACTGAGACCAGACTGAGGCAACAACATGTTCCAAGAAATCTTCTCTTGTGGCGTGAGATTTTTCTATGGCTTCATTTTAAAAAGATCTTGTCTTCCACAGCTGGATATACACTCTGAAATGGCACCATAAGAAGAAGTGTCTATCAGAGAATTCATGCACATCAGCACTTTTAGTGGCCTTTGGAAATTCAGTGCACCAATAGTTATCTGAAGTAGGACCTTTCTGTAAATAATACATACTATCTGTTCAAATCCATGTTCTATTTCCCTTCAAGCTCCTCAGCATCTATCCTATGCACCAGTACAAGAAGTTCCTAACTGCAACTACTTTTAGTACTAGAATCTAAAAAGTCCAAATTTGGTAAAACAAGTCATTAGATTTGACCATCTTATGCTGGAAAAGAGTTGAAAAATAATAGGACTCTCTGCTACAGAAAATTTGGACACTTTCTATTGCTAGTGCAGTATCTCATTTCTCCCTCCCTTTTTCTCTTTTTGAATACTGGCAATTCTCTGTCTTGTGGTTACTTTAATTTCTGCTTTGAATGCTTCCCTCCAAGCTAAACTGACTGGCTTTTGATTTTGTCTTGTTTTGTTCTTGTTTAAATGGTGGATTGGAAACTTCCAGATGTCAATATTCTAGTAAAAATTTATCTGGGAACAGCCTATCCTAACATCCACTTCAAAACCTCGGCATTCTTCAATGCTGATTTACACTGCTGTCCCCTGGCTGGAGAGTGTATCACCAGAACAGGACAACCACATACCAGACTGACAGTTTGCCTGTTGCCACTTGTCCTTTTTTTTTGCCACAGTGAGGGAGATCACTGACCCATCTGGCCCTGAACTCTGCATTCAGCTGTGACCTATACCAGATGCTTCAGAAGAAGGCAGAAAAGTCTTGGTTGTAGCCAGTTGTACAAGATTGTACGTGACCAGGAATGAAGGAAAGAGAGTTGAACTCCATCCAGCTCTAAGGATCAGCATGCACCTCTGAGTATGAGATATGATAATCCTTGAAACTCTGACTTAAACCTAGCTAATATCACTCGAAATACTACTGTCTAAATTAATTGCCAACCATTTTACCAACTCTTGCTCAGGTCCAGAGGGTAATTACTCTGCCAAAATATTATTCAACCTGAGCTGCAGTTACGTGACCCTGATAAGCACTGAGTACATGCTAAACATAGATGACTAGAGTTACTCAACTCTCCACCCAAATCATGTTAAACTTCACCACTGGGAGGGAACAACTAAGATCAGGGTATAAAGGGTATTGAGTAGGTTATCCTGGTGGGGGACAAGGAGGGAAGAAAAGAAACTGAAGACCCTGAAGAGGAGTCAACAGGCTGTGCTCCTCCTTCTCCAAGACAGGGCCTCCTTCTTGGTAAGCAATTGCAATCTCACCCTCTAGGTAGGAGTGCCTGGGGTAGTACTTTGCTAGCATTTTAGTTATAATCATATATATGTGTATATATCAGCGTATATATCATATATATATATATCAACAGCAATCACAAACCTTTAGATCTGTCACTTAAATAAACTTTCTATTACTTTAAACTTTGTGAAAGTGTTTCAGTTAAAGTCCTTTGTGGGCTCTAATGGGCAAACATTGACTCTGCTATCCCCTATGATTCTCAACTTTGCAAAACTGTTGCAGTCAAAGCCCTTTGAGGACTCTGACAGGCAAACGTTGACTCTACTATCCTCTGTTATCAGACTCTTACCCTTTACATGACAGAATCCTGAATGAACTCTATGGTGAGGGAGGCAACATGCCAGCAAAAATGAGTTTCCGAATTTAGGAGAATGCTGAAGACTAGAATATTGCTTTCAACAAAGCTTAAAGCACAGCAGTGACGGTAAAAAATTGAGATTTTTTTAAAAAATAAGGCAATATTTTACAACATTAGCAGCCTTCTTTTGCCTAACAGAAAAGTAACTGGATGCAAATTTTAAAATACAATATAAATTAATTCTGCTCAGAGGACTGAAATAATAAAAATGGAACTGACCAGCAGGAAACTGACTGCCAGCTGTTATCCTGAGACACAACATAAATTATTTTGAAACATAATTACAAATAAAATAATAAACTGGCTTTCATGCAGAAATCATAAATTTTTAAGGAATCAATTACAGTGATGAGAAAACATTAATGTAATGAAGTCTGTAAAGGCCATTCCCATGCACAAGATGACATGGAACATTCAGGGAGTACATATATAAGCATTCTGAGATTACTTGCATAACACAAGTAATATATTCATCTCTTGTCTCAGAAAATCTAAAAAAAAAACCAAACCAAAACCAGAAAAAGTAGGGTCCCAATTTGAAATCTGGAAAAGACAGACTGAATGTTTCTTATTTCATGTTAGTTTTACAGTTCTATCTTTGAATTTGCTCCCAGCCACCTGCTTTGTCATTTTTAAGAGTCATCTCTGACTTTTATGCTGTAATAATGCAGGTAATAACTAGTACCTGTTGTGACATTGAGCCAAACCCACCTGAACAGTCCAAAGCAAATGGCTAGCAATAAATATTGCCATGATAACTTTTCTGCACGAATCAGGTTTTTTGAGCTTTTGCTTTCCTCAGATCTGCTACTGCTGACAAGGTCACTCTGAACCATTATCTAGAACATCTGTAAAAATTTCTTAAAGGAAAAAAGCTGGTTCTTTGGGTTCTCCATTATTAATACTATTCCTGTAGGCACGTAACATTACTTATATTAAAGAGATGGTCTATCTATAGTTCTATGTCCTCGGTACCTCCACCCCTGAAAGACCTACAGAGAAGTCTATTAGTCAGAGCACTGTACAGATGGCAAGAAGAGTTTCTGCCCCCATGATGTTACAGCCTAAACACATGGTAGGCAAAAGAAACATCATCAAAGAGAAATATAATCAAATTAAAATTAAAGGGAAGTAATTAGATTACAATTATGCACTGACTCTACCACACACACCAATCAGCAGCCAGGCCTGACCAATACCCAGAGCAAGACTTAAACAACAAAACCAAAGTGCTGTTTCAAAGCAGACCCGTGGGATTTTCTACATAAGGTCAGGCTGACCATCAGCACCTTAATTTTAGCTTTTTAAAGCCTACACTTTCATGGAAATCCAAAGTTCTTTGATATTGTGCTTTTTGCACTTGCTGTATACAAACCCAAAAGGACTGCAGCCAAATTCTCATTCCTGAGACATACTGGAAGTGGATTATTTTGAAAAGCAACTGGTGTGATCAACTTCTGAATTGCCAGCTATTCCACAGTATCTTACTTAGATAGACTCTTCTTATTCCCTTGCATCAGAAACTGACTGACTGGTTTTGTGCCTAAGAAGAATGGATCTGAAAATATAATTAACTTCTAGTTTCTCTGAGTCTAATAGTTAGGGTTGGTTTTTCAATGTAATAATATTTTCTTTTCAAATATAAGACAGCAGGAGGTTTTACAGAGTCATCATCTGTGACATGACATCTCATTAGGTGCCCATCCTTGAGATTCAGGCTGTTGGGAAATTATTTTTTTCTGCAGAGTTAGTGCACATGCATTTTTTTATTGCCAGCTTACTGAAAAGTATATATTATGTCCCTGGGTATATTTTTTTTATTGCTGTCTATTATTCACTTTTTGCATAATTTAGAAGACTTGATGGAAGGAAGAAATCATTGCCATGGAAATGACTGTGAGGTGAAAACCTCATCATTGTGCTATGCTGACACAACTTAGCCTTCAGAACTAGTCAGTTCCCATTGCAGTCAAATGGAGTTATGTGATGAAAAGCCCTCTGCTATCCACTGAAATCATGTTCCTTGATGTATTTACAAAGATCCAGGCAGTCAGAGCAGCTAACACTGGTTAGCATTTTACAGGCTTCTCACTGGCAAAATTTAAAATGGTTTGCAAATATCATCAACTCTACCAGCTGAGAAGTGAAGTGACTTGCCCACAGTTCTCTTGTGAACTAAGCACAGAAATCAGGCTCTAGTTGGACTGGGAGCTTACCCAGCCATTAGAAGATACTGATACCTTTGAATCATTGCATTAGTGGACATTCCTTTTGCCATTCCTTGCAAATCCAAGTTAATATCTGAAAACTGGTAATTCAATACAGTCTCCTAGTGCCTTCTGCTCTGGTTCTAATGCAGTTTTCAAATAGTTATGATTTTATTCTATTGTCTTCATGAACTTAGCTAAGCCTTTTGCTTCACTCTTGTAGCCAGCTTGACTACATACAACTTTAGAAAGGAGTGAAAATGAAGACAGGGGCTTTGGACACCCTCACCATATTGTCAGAACACATTTCCCTGATTAAGACATGTACATAATGAAACTCTCTCTGTGCTAGTAAACTAATCATAGTTAGCACATAAGCTCAAACATACGATAGCACAAAATCATTGCTACTGTTGAATTATTAGCATGCTCCCTGGCATAACTTTTACTCATGTTCATTGACACTCTCAGGCTGATCAGACTGATCATGGTATGGAAATTCTTCATGTTGGGGAACGTTCCCAGCTGACACTTTACAGCAGGACGCTTTGATTTGGGTGTGTGGTGGTTTGACTCTGCTTACAGGTCAGACACCCACCAAAGTCACTCTATCACTCCCCTTTTCAGCTGGCAAGGGGAGAAAGTATATATTGAAAGGGTAAGAAGTTAGGGACAGTCAATTCCACAATCAGCGTCATGGGCAGAACAGACTCAACACAGAATAAGGGAAAGAAAACTAATTTATTACAACTACACTACACACCCAGTGAAACCAGAGTCAGATAATGAGAAATACAACCACATCTTGAAATACCTACTTCCCCCACCCCTCTCTTCTTAGCAGACTTCACTTTAGTCATGATTTCGCCCCCTTCTTCCCCCATTGTGGCATGGGGAGGGGCAGGGACTGGGGGAATGGGGTTTTTGGTCAGTTCCTCATGAGTTGTTTTCCTTCTTGGCTGGAGGTTGGGGCGGGGCATTCCTCACACCCTTCCCCTGCCCCAGCATGGGGTCCCACCCACAGGAGACAGTCCTCCATGAACTTTTCCAATGTGAGTCCTTTCCCATGGGGAAAGGACTTCACCAACTGCCCTAGTGTAGGTCACTTCTATGGGGTGCAGTTATAAATCACAGAATGTCTCTCATTCTCTCAGGCCCAGACTGCTCCAGCCTGGTTCCCCATGGAGACACAAGCTTACCCTCTCAGATGCTCCCGAATTAATCTCTTTCTCTCTCATCTCTGTGTGTGTCTCTCTCTCCACAGGCTACAAGTGGTACCAGAGGCTTGCTCCAACGCAGGTCATGGCATCTTCCGTATGTCTCCACCTGCTCCAGCGTGGGGTCTCTGCTCCCTGTCCTCTTCCATGGGCTGCGGGGGGACACCGACTCTACAATGGGTTCCTCCACTGTCTGCAGGGCATCTTTCTCTCCGGCACCTGGGGCACGTCCTCCCCCACTTCTTCACTGGCCTTGGTGTCTGCAGAGTTTCTTGCATCTTCTCACTCCCTTCTCTGGTGGCAAAAAGTGGCTACTTTTTTCCTCTTAAATGTGATTCACAGAGGTGCTATGACTGTCACTGATTGGCTCAGCCTTTGTCAACAAGAAGTCTGGCCTTGAGTTGCCTGGTGTTTGTCAGGCCTAGAGAAAGCTTCTAGCTGCTTTTTGCAGAAGCCACCCCTGCAGCCCTCCTCCTCCACCAGAACCCAGCCACACAAAACTACGATGGGGTGGAAGAGGGTAAAGCCGTGTGGGTGTGAGCTATGGCATGTCTTTTGATACCAGGACCAGAGAATGGCCCTTTGCAATTTTCTTTACATGAAATAGCCTGGGAGACTAGTATTAGAAAAGATGAAAGAGGAAACAGGTTTTGGCAGAGCATGATTCAAGTGCTTCCCGCACCATAAATGTGAGCTTAACTATATGGCTTTCTCTTGAGGCTTACTCCTGCTGCCAATATCTCAGGGACTGTACATGTGTGGTTTTAGTTTGGGGGATGTATGCTCCAACTCGTTACCCATATTATTTTTGAAGTTGTTAATGAATGTACTTTTCAAAGGTGATAATGACAACTTTGAGCTTTCATTGACTTCAGTGGGACTGATGCTGCTCTGCATATCTGTAAAGATCCACTTTAATATATAGTTGGCTTGATTTTCAGTGTCTGGCTGCAGACAGGGATGTAGACATGCATCAGATGGATTTTAAACTAGCTTCAACTGCTGTGCAGCACAGCTTACTAGATTTCCTCTGATGTTTTCTTGTACTAAGTTATATAATTTGCAGGGTATTTTCCTTGCTCATATTTTGACAGGCATCATTTTAGCAAAAGCCACAAAACCATTATCGCTTTACCCAAGTATGGAGTCCTAGGCTAGTAGGATACAAAAAGCTCCCAACACGTTGTCCTTACATAGAAACAATCTGCTCTTAGGAAGCAGTGAAAGATTGTTAGTCATTTGACAACCACCAGGTGAAAACAAAACAGAAGATGTTAATTATTATCTCAGAGAGCAATTAGATTGAATTATTAAGAATGAATAGAATTTACCATGGGAAACTTCCTCTTCTGTGGAAGATTTATGGCCAGGTCATAATTTAATGGTAATTCATTTACATAGTAATGCAGATTTATTTAAGTTACATACAGGGTGATTAGAGTTATTGGATACAGATGTGGTGCTTGTTGGCCAGATGCAGGGAAACAGTTTATATTCTGTTCTGAGTACTTACCACATGCAGATCATTTCTGGTTTTACTGTACTCCAGTGTGGCTGAGTGCATAGAGTACTTGTTAGTAATGCTGTTTTCTATCTAGTATATTAAGCTGCACATATATACATAACTTATCTTCCATATACTAAGGTACAGTCTATATTTTCCCTAATAGCAAGAATGCCTTATTCCTACGGCCCCAAGTCTCTACAGCAGCTGACAGCTTACTGATGGAAATGCACAGGCTTTTAACAGCCACCTTGGTTGTGCATTCTGATAAGATTTTGAGGCAATTTTCTTTTATCTGTATGATTATAATAATTATTGGAATCACCTATGTTCCCTTTGGAAATCTGTTACATGTAAGCAGCATGCCTGTTAGGCATTTATGATAGCTTTAATCTCCTAAATAACAATTTGTCCCTTAAGGTTTTTCCATCAGACTTTTGACTGTTGGCTGCACCTACCAAACTTATTTGTTTTCAGCATGGATAATAAAACATTCTGTTTTGAGTCTCACATCAAGAGAAGCATAGGTGGTTTTGTTTTAACCTCTGAATGATTTCAGCTGACGTAGAGGAAATTGTAGTGTTTTTGTCAAATAATGCTGATATCAGAATTTAACAGGTATGGTACTTCAGTACCATAGAAGTTCTGAGAGGCAATCCACGAGGCAAAAGTAAAAGGAGAACCATTCTTCAGCTTTTTGGCAGAAAAGTTTACGCATACCTCACATGGCCTCCTTGACATGCTGACAGACAGAGTGAGAAGTCACTCATTTGGAGTCAGAGCATTTGGTGAACTTGGCAATTCTGAAAAATTACGCAAGGCAACCTGCTGCTTACAAAGGTTTTGAATGAATTGCAATTCTTTCTCATACTAGCTGAAACTGCTGTGTTTACACTGCAATACTGGACAATCTACACAGCAAATAAAACTCTGGCCACATGCAGAGGAGTCCTTCCACAAATATTTTCTTCAGAGTCAGTGAGCTTTGGTATGTTTTGAGGGCAACTGTTTGGAAGCATGTTCCAGAAGACGTATCTCCATTCTCTCAGGCTTTGGCAATTTTCTACAGATAAAACACATTTCCTATGTAAATATAATTAAGTTGGAAAGTTTCCCAAGTTCCTTTCTATCCCACAAAATTTCAGTTCTCTCATCCTATAAATCGTGTTACTGTAACACCCAAAGAAAAGGAGTTAGATAATGATGTAAAACAAACATTGAAAGATTCACTCCCTATTTGTTTACATTTATATATCTTGATTAAACTACAGTTTTCAGAAGACACTAACTGTTCTGTATATCTGTACAGTACCAGTCACCCAAAAATGTATGCTGGGTTCTTGGAAGCACAGTGGATCACTTGTTTAACTCATCTGACCCTCTGCTAGCCCATAGATTCATACCCTGATTGCTACTTGAGGACCGCCATTTCTGGATGAATTATACTGTACCTTTCAGGATGGCATGAAGTATTCACTTACATTCCTTACCCTGGAAGACAGACAATCTTCCAGAACCCCAATTGAATATTTATATTTATGAACTACCTCCATCCACATTTAAAAAATGCGTGCCTTAGCTCTGTGTGTTCTGGTTTGGTTTCCTTTGTCTGCTAACTTTAAAAGTTTAATACTATTATAAATATCCTCCTGCTCATAAGCACAGCATCTGGATCAGCTCTTTGCTAGTTAATTGTTTTGTGCTTTTTAGCCTCTCACTGCAAGAAATAAAAGAATAATAGAATGGAGACAATGTTTCTTCCTAAAATACCATGTTAAGAAGGAAACTGAATTGCAGACTACTCTTTCCCTAAGGATGTAGAAAAGATGAAAATGACAGCTATTTGGCCACCTGAGCAAGTTGAAATGAAATGTATTGCTTTTAAATATAAGATTGGACAATGGCAATCTCTATATACTGGATGATCTCCTGTCAAAGTACTGTCCAGATAGCATGGAGTCCCATACAGACTATTCAGAGAATTACAGGAAGGCTTAAGGAATTAAGAGAAACATTTAAAAAGCTAAGATAAGAACCACATTTGTATTAGATGCTACAGAAATAAAACAACAGAGGTCTCAGGAGCTCAGGAGACAAGGAAATGAATGTACTCAAGGCTTCTTAGTGTGTTTTCAGCAAAGCCTGGTAAGAAGTCCATCCTTGGAGCTTTGCTTCAGCGACCTGGGCATTCTATCCCATTGCTCCTCATTTGCAGAAGGGCTCTGCTATTAGTCATATGGAGGAAAATGTTTTAAAACTGAACTAGGACACCAAAACCTGACTGATACTCAGGTATGTGTGGCAATACCTTATATTGTTCAAATAAGTCATAATGTGCTGTTATGGATTACTATTACTATTAAAACAGGATACTCATAAAATGAAAAGGAAACTTCTGTATCACACCCATTAAAAGTTACTGTAAATTCTAAATTGCCATTCTAGCTGCAGCCTGATTTATACTAATACATTTCATAATTAGAGCTAAGATCCACATAGCATGTTTCATGAAGTATGAATACTATAGCAGATATACTAATCATAGTTAAAAGCACTTGTGATTTAAATTATCATATCTGTCATTATCCTTGCAGAAATAGGAACTTGATATATAAGATGGAGGAAGCCAAAGCATGGATGGAGGAAGGTGGCATGCAGACAAGCTAGAAATGGGCTCCTTTGCATCCAGAACAGTAAATGTAACAATTTCAAATCACTTTTCAAACTATTTTTGGTATGAAGTGTGCCTATAACTGTTAAATGATATTACAGCCCTCAGCATAGCTGGAAATTGTCCAAACATGTAATTGGTCTTAACTGTTAATTCTCTGATCCTCATTCCTAGTATTGCAGAACTGCTCCACTAGGTAAGATCTATAATTGATCACATCTGTACAGAACCTCTCAAAGAAAGGCTCAGCTTCTTTCAAGCACCTTCATGTTCACATGCTGTTAATAATAAGCAAAAGAAATATTCTGAGAACCCATGTGTCTCTGACGATTAGACATCACCCTATATCAAGTGAATCTTTAATCAGTTTGTGTCTACAACTCTATTCAGCGTAATTTATCCAAGTGCATGTAAAATAAATAAAAGGAAAAAACCTCAACAAAATTGATTTTACAAGAGAAAGTCTGAATCTTTTGTTAATAATCATTTGTTAGACTTTGTTCCTTTGAGTAATGGTGGTTGAATTCCATTGCTCACAAAAATTTTGTAGTATTTGCCCTCACGGGCATTCATTTCAGAGAAAGAGAAAAACAGGAAAATAATTTCATTTCATTTTCAAGAAATCTGTGACAAATATGCCATGTGACATTTGATTCTCCTTGTCTTTTTGATGCCACTTCTAAATAAATATTGATGGCCTGTCATAGCATGGCTGTTTTCATCCAAAAATCCAGATTTTTCAACAAAACGTGATGGGCAATAGAAAAGACATATTTTAGCAGTGGCTTTTAGTTTCCACAAATGCTTAGATCTTTTGATTCTACAGTTGTTACAGTTGGAGCAAGCTAGAGCTAAGGACAGAAGGGGGTCATGCTTTTATTTTCTATTAAGGGAGTAAATGGAAATGATAATGGAAAACATGTAGAGAAGTTGACTGTGTTCTTATGCTCCGGTACAAACAAACTCAGATCTTCTTATAGCCTGAACTCACGCACAAAATCTGAGGTTCTCATCCTTCAACCAAGTCCAAACTTCATGGCTTTCTCCTAAAGCCTGGATTTTTATAATAACCTGAGGTTAAATCCCAGTGAATCAATACAAACCAACCAAAGCAAATTCATTGCACTTTGTTAGAATGCAAGTAAAATTAGATGGTCCCTTCAGACCAGAAAATTTCTGAAGCTATGGATCTTCTCAAAACCCTTCACTTTGTCTATATTGATCACAGACAATGAAATTTGAATAAATAAATAAGTAGATTTAAACCATGCACTTTGCATCCAGATCTATGGCCTAGAGTCAAATGCTTGTTACATCTGTATCTTTAAAATATAGAGTATGCATAGGGAAGAATCTTGATTATGGGAGAGAAGTGCATATGTGGAGAGAAATGGGAAACCTTTAGCAGAGGAAGTGCTGCTTGACAGTTGAGAATATTATGTGTTTTGGAGGACCATTTCTCCTATGGTATGTTCTCAGGGAAGAACTTAAGTAAGCTATCCCAGCTATGATGTGCAGCACAGTGCCAGACAATTTAACTCATCTTGGAGATAAACTCATGTTATTCAGAGTTTGGGTATATGTGCAATGCAGTTTATTATGCCATGAAGACAGATCCTCTTGTCCAGCTCCAGCATCTAACAAAATGAGGCCCCAACTGTACTTGGAAGCGTGGGAGACACCCTATAGGGATTTAGCAAATCCTGCTTCTTAGGCATTACCACTATTGGTTGTCCTTTTTAACTGAGCATGACATCATCATTCTGTTTATTTGGCAAAATCTCAAACCAGAGGGACCAAACAAGTATCCTTTAACAGCTCCAGCGACACTGGTTTTGATTTGTGATATATCCAGGCGATATTTCTCCAAGCAGTCAACAGTGGCTGCAGGAAAAGAGATCATGGAAGATATGATAGCTGAGTAGCTACTGAGTGACAGTAAGAGTGACATGCATTCCCATGTGAAATCCCAGTTCTGACAGTGTGTATTCGTGTTGTAACAGAGAAAAGGTAATTGGTGTTGAGTTGAGTTCTGTAAGAAAATGGATCTCCAGGAGGGTCATTAACAAGGCCCCAGAAGTCAATATAATTATTTATTTCTTCCTTTATGGCAAAGGAGAGAAAATCCTGACATTTTTACTTTTGGGGTTTTTTTGATTTGGAAGGCAACTGGGGGAGGGGGTGTTCAGTGTGGTCCTGTGGCTTTAACAGTGGACGGAGGGCAAGGCTCTTTACTATTTTCAGTCAGAAATTTCAGTCAGCCTGTAGAGTGACCATAGATAATTCGTTTCAACTCTTTTGCCTCACTTTTCCCTGCAGCAATGTAATGATAAAATTCCTGCATTACTTTGAAAGCTTTGGATTCGTGGATATAAAATTTCATATAAAAGCTATGTATAACATTGGTCTGCCACAATATACAGTCACAGTGTGGAAAAAGCTTAGATCTGTTGCCCGACCCCATGCTCTACAGTTAGCTACGGAAATCTAATGGACACCTTCGTAAGTTTGCACATTGGAGATTTTACTGAACTTGGCATATTATTATTTCTTTTTAGTATGGGACTATTTTCAATTCATATCATACTATTTCACAATGCAACCCATTTATGGGATCCATGATAATGTCCAGACCATTTAGCTCTCATAAAACAAATGTTTGCATGCATTCTAGATATCACTAGCTTCCATTTTTCCCCATAGTTTGAAATCTGAGTTGCTCTTTCCTAGAAGCAGCCCTCTACCAGTCTTTACCACAACCTATTCAGAAAAAGCTAGAAAACTAGAAAATTAATACAGTAATATTAGGAAAAGTTTTTATCTGTATAACTATTTCAGCTCTATTATTTTCCTGTATTACTTTGCACCCTGAATGCATGTTTAAATAACTGGTCTATTAGACTGTTAAGACATTAACTATCTAACAATGCATTATTCATTTTATATATACATGGTGTATGCCCTTTTGTCCAAAACAAGACAACACACCAACAGCATGGCACCTTCATGCTGAAACATATAGAGCATATTGTGGAAAAAGAATCCAACGTCACATTAGTAGGATTTTGCTGTGTGACAACTGCCTGGGAAGAATTGTTTGTAATGCACATCAACACAAAAGCAATAGATACTTTGCAGTCATAGCTGAATAATAGGTCTATCTAATGCAACCTAATCAAGCTTTGTACATGTAAAATGGATTTGATGAAGCAACCATTCTTATAGCTAGTATAGCTAATGCAAAAAATATTGATACTGTGTTAGCAACATGGGTCCTTACAGTTTTTCACTGCAATGCAAAGAATTCACAATTCAACCATCACAAGTGACCATGCAGAAGACTTTTCATTCACAAGTCAAAGCACTCTTTAGTTAGGAAGTACCTAGAGTTGAAGTTTTCTCTAACACTGCCCAAGTGGGAATAGACCCTTGTTCAACTCTGAAGAGAAACTGCATGTTGTGCTGTTTACATATGGGATTGGTGGTGATGCTTGAGTTTATCAGGATGCAATTACATGGTTGGCAGACATTCATAATTTTCATATCCAGGTCCTGAATTAATCTCAATAATTTATACTCGAAAAAATGTTTAAAACATATCATCACCTGCCCGTTGCATAAAATCCAATACAATTACCTAGGCTTGATCCCCAGAGCAGCAGGCTGAGCAAAGGCAAGAAAATGTCCACTGGCACACATGAATGGGCACACAGACTCAGCACAGAACAAGAAATAACATCTTACAGAAATAGAGATCTACAGAAAAACTAACTTGAAAAATTCTGTTTCTAATGTTCACCAGCCTCTTAAACTGAGATGAAATGAGCAAATTAAGCTGTGGACTACCACTGAGAGGGATGCTTGTGTGGTTGCATGGTAATTTGGGTCAGGGAACTAATTCAGCTGAAAAAACTAACCCCCTCCTGCAAAAGGAAGTTTTCATCCAGTTTCCTGATTCAGCTCCTTGTGCAGCCACATCAGCACAAGTGTCAGCACAAAGGCAAGTACAGCAATTTGGGTGCCAACTGCTTCGTGTTTTAAAATTCTTTCCCCCTAATGAATTGTTTCTATTATTAAATGAGCTGTTTTACACAGGGGGCTTTGGCAGTTTCTTCATTGATACAGTTCCTGAGGAAAGAATGACAGGTATTGAACTACACAGATCAAACTCTATACAATGTGCTGGCTGGTGTTCAGGGTGAAGTACTTGATGTGCGAGAAGGAAAAAAAAACAACTGGGAAAGGTATAAACTCAGGAACTAATGTTTGAGGGATGCATTCAGAAAGAGATGAATGGGGACAATGGGGCAACCAGCTGCGTTACCTTTAGAAAGGCCTATTAGAATTAACCATATAGGAAGTCAGTATTAGTGATATTAAATTATTAGGAAGCTGATGTTTGTGCATTAATAATGTAGCAGGAGATTAATGACACATTTCATAAAATATCATCTTTTTCATTCAAAATATTTGCAGCCGTACAGTTTGATTGAAAAATAAATTAACTTTTCATCAAAGTATTGGTGAAAAAAAATATTTCTTTTCAGCAAACCATATCACAATTTTCTCAGTAGTCATAACAATGAATACCAGCCAAGGACAAGCTGGCTAAAAGAGCAGTCCAGCAATGAGAGGGTTTGTAATATATTATTGATACTCTAAGCCTCTATTCTCATAAAATGAATATTTATTCATTGTCACTCATGGGGAATAAGCATCATTAGGAATTTGTTGGAAAAACATGGGACTCTGTGAGCATGGCATTTAACAGGGAGGCACAGAACAGAGATAATTCTTACTATCAGTTGGCAAAGCTGCATTGAATTCAGTGAGGTTTACACACTGCCTTGGATTATGATCTTCAGCTCTGAAAGTTTTCCTTAAAACAGTGGGTAAACTCCCTGGTTTTATGCCTCTCTGACTCCTAGTTTGCTTGCCTATCCTGTTGGTACCATGAACTCAAGAGGACTGTCTGTTCCTTGTGACAAATTTAACACTTAACTGTCATATGGGATACTGACTCTGAAGCAAGTTCTCTAAAAACCCTGCAGTATAAGTAAAAGTGACCGTATCACCTCTCAATAACAAGTTTTTCCAGTCTCTTGTCTAACTGGAGCTTGCTTACATGTTTTCACCACATGCCTTGCATCTTACATGTGTTTGTCTCCTTTTTTCCTGGGAAAAAAGGTTTCTTGCTGGCATGGACATAAATTGAACGTTTACATTGGCAGCAATGGACATCACTTCCTAAGAAGGTTTTAATTTGTGGCAAATAATTTTTCAAAAGCTTAATCCTCCTACTGTACTGTCAATTGGCTGCTGCATACACACAGTCTGTAGCGTGGCATTAGAATGAGAACTTCCAGGATCTGGGCAAAAAGGAAACTTCCCAAAAGCTTAATGATTCAAAATCAAATTCTTAATCACAGGCCTTAAAAGCTGACATTTCAAAGCAGCTTTCACATTCAATGTTACATGCTCTATTTATGCTCCTGAAAAACATGTTTTTCTAATTGAGGGCTATTGTGAAATCTGATGAACATCAGAGAATTTCTCACTTGAAATGGAAGAGAAAAAGATTGGACTAGTGTGTACAGAAGAAGCCAGGAGATTAGAACTAAGGTTGCACTAATACTT
Organism: Hypotaenidia okinawae; assembly: GCA_027925045.1. Taxonomy (NCBI): domain Eukaryota; kingdom Metazoa; phylum Chordata; class Aves; order Gruiformes; family Rallidae; genus Hypotaenidia; species Hypotaenidia okinawae. Next base: position 19,705,000 of record BSDF01000008.1, on the reverse strand, counting down.
TGTGGTTAACAGTATTTCTGAAATAACAAAACCCAGCATTTTCAGTCATTGTAAAGCTGAAAGGAAGCATCGCTACAAGCCAACAGTGTAATCTTTGATCTAAAACAAATTGTTGCAGTTAGATTTGACAATATTTTTTTTCCATTTAAAAACAAAATTAAGAGATATTCCAAAATTTAAAGTAATTGCATACTGAAAAATGGAAACTTCATTTTAAGGAAATTTAAAAAGAACATTTAAACATTTTAAAGCAGAAGTGCAGCTTCAGAACTGAGAAGGGAGATGTATCTGAAGCAACACAAATGTGCTTGATATTCAGACGAAAAGCTTTGTCAAACTCTGAGGCAGCCTAAGCATGGGTTTCCACTGAAAAAGTTGACAGTACTGAGCTGTGGTGTTCGATCCTAGTTCTACAACAGACATGCAAGGTTTCACTAGGGAGAGCCAGTCTTTGGGCTTTCACTCTCTTGTGGGTGGCCTTCACACATTCTGTGACTGTAGGAACTCCCACTTGATGGACACTCTGTGCTACACCAGAGGTAAGGGGAACAGGGACAGCTGTAGTGATTTTCTGTGAAATCAGCTTAAGGCCTCTGAGTAGCTAGAAGTAAACCTACCTATATGGGACAAGAGGGCACTTCCTACTTTATCTTTTATAAGCTACATTTTGTCACAGTTAAGAGATAAGTTTCATTATCTGTGCCTCATTTACTCATTTAGTAACACTTTATTTACTTAATTTATTTCTTAATGTATTTCTTAATTTATTTACTTTACTTATTTGTGACAACTCTCTTACTATACACCTGATATTACAATCTGGAGTAGGATAAAAATATTTGTGAGAAGCTTTGAGATCCTTAGGTAACAATGCATTCATAAATTTTGGTAATATTTGCCTAAATACATTACAGTTTACATCACACAGCAACACCAAAAAACATCTAATCCATGTCTGCTCTGTATATGGATGTTACTGAGTCTGAAAATGGCAACCACTCTTAAGTAGACATGCAAATCAGGACATCACAAATTTCTTTCTTAAGTTACTCTTAGATTCAGAATGGAGTCTTCCCATGACATAGCCTTAACTTGGATGGATTCAAATCTAGACCAATGAATTAGAGTAAAAGCTTTGACAAAGAAACAGTCAAAAGTTCCTATGGAGTTCCTATGACTACTTCATGTGAATGCCAAAAAATGTAGGCATTCCAGTTTTAAGCAATTAGAAGTTGTCTAGGAAGTATCAAATCTGAACTATGGATACAACTGACACTTTCAGAAATCCCAGCTGTAACTACAGTGTCTTCACTAGAAATGGTGGAAAAATTATCTGGATTCTAATCCATCAAGTATCATCCATAAACTGGACTACTGGCAAACACACAAATTTATTTCTCTAAGGGAAGTCTTGCCATACAACCTCTTTCACAGTCCATAAAGTCTACTTAACCAGACACAGCAAACTACAAGAATTGTACAGGCAAAATGGAAACAGGATCCTCAAGTCAAAGGTAAGTTAAAAGCCACACAGCTAACCATAATGCCACCAAGTGCTCAATTCAGTATTCCTTTGCCAGTAACATCCAGTTGTGATCCAATAGCAAGGGGCTACACAACATGATACCATCTGTCACCTACAGTCTTCTTGAAGCAAATGTAATTCTTGCATGATGTTCTCTACTGAGACATGTTTTTTGTTTTTTGGTCACAGAAAACCTCTTTCTTGTATATACCTTAGAACACTGAATAAGAAAACACACTGTTGGCCTAGACTTTTTGGTGGCTGCCTGGTTTGCCATCATGCGATCTCTATACTCTCTTTAAATTTGTTCAGAAAAAATCCATTGGCAATAAATTTTAATCATGAGAATGGAACAAATCCACATAGTAGTCAGCCATGTTAATTAGAAAACACTTGGTATGGAATGATGTTTAAAATCACATGTTGACCCACTTTCACTTTCCTTTGTTTCTGGTTTTGCTGACACTAATAGCCCAGTTTCCAAACAGCTTTGTGCTGAACATGTTCCATGTGCACACACAATGCAGCTAAAATGGATCTGTCAGCATGGACAAAAATAGATCTATCTTCATGCAACCTATTTTTTCCCAGGCTTGCACAAATTTGTCTCATGATAGGTGGGTCATTACTGCTTTACCATCAAGATAGGTTGTTTTATTTGTTCCAGTGTTATCCAGCATCACAGAATTATGATGGACAGACACCCTAAAACATTAGAGATGTTGTCACAGTCTCTTGTTATGCTATCATCTGCTAAGGTCAAACACCTGAAGGATAAATGACGTAGCTAAAGTCATACCATGCGTTAGCTGCAGAACTGAGACTAGCATCCATGCCAACTCCCTGAGTCCCCGTACCAATGTGTAAAACATGGAGAATAAAACTTCCAAACTCGTTAACAAGAACATAGCTGTGTTGCAGACACATAGTGAATTTGTGGAACGGGTTTTTGTGCCATTATGATCTGGGGTCCAGCTGTGGGGGCAGAGATTTAAAATGGTACAATAGCCGTAGGGTTTGCAGCCTGTTTTAAAGATCTTTCTAACATCCCACATTCTGAGTATTGGCATGTGACAAACAGCACAGTTTTAAAACAAAGGCTATGTGTCATGTTTCTAGTGGAGACTGCTGTATAGTTTCCTCTGCCTTCTTTGGATTCTCTTTAAAAGAAAAGCCACAATGTGAAGTGTCCTTTTCTCCTTTATGAAGCTGTCTGCCTTGATGCCTTTGTTAGATGTTTCTAGGACTGAGATCATTTAAAATAAAAATATAAATAAATAATTTTTTTAAAAAAACAAAACAAAAACCAGCATGAATTTGATCAGTAACAGGAACCAAATTTATGTGAGTTACATCACAGAGATATTTTTCTTAGCTGAGACAAAGTGGAGGGAAAATGTAGCCTACTGCCTGGATACCTAATATTCTTTATGCTTTTGCTAGAGATGTGTGGTTTTGACAGCTGCAGATGTTAAAAAGACTATTACCACTAATTATCAGGTATTAAACAAGATTATGCTTGTAAAATAATACCAGCAGAGTTGAGGGTGAACAAAGACCTTAGATGTTTTGTCTGTTTGTTTTAAGGGACCCAGGGTAAGTGGGTGGTCCAGTGTTGGAAAGACTATAACAAGATTCAATTCAATCATTCACCTTGAAAATTCAAACAGAGACGGGTGGTCACTGATCAAGTGAAATGAGCATATGACCAAAAATGAGCATAGGTGGAGAGGCAAGTCTTTGCAACACTGAGTACGTCTGACTTCTCAGAATGTTTAAGAACTACTGGAGGTATGAGTAAAGCCAAACTTCAGACTATATGAGTTAACTCATTTTCTCAGTCTCTCTGTAGCCAATGGAGGAATAAGACTCCCTACAGAGGGACAGTGATCACACAAGTTAGAGCACCAAATGAAACCAAATTCTCCTTCTACTAGTTGTTCAGAAGAACATATTACACTTTTATTTACTGTGATGTGTTTTGTGCTAAACAGAAACTATTGCTACTTACTCAGTTTGTAAAGATTCAGTGCCTGAAGAATGAAAGAATAAAGAGATTAAATGGCTTCTCTGAGGTCACACATTGAGTATACAAACAGTCTTGTCTAACGTCCTTATTAGGGCTGTATGGAGTATACCATGAATGAGGAGGGGACTGACCAGCCCGTAAAACTGCATTCACTCATATCTTCTTTGCATGATGTATTTTTCCTAGGTGTGAGAAAGAGGCATCAGCTCTGAATCAGATCACATATTTCTGATTTTTTCAGTTCATTCAATGAATAGAAATAATCACTTCAGCTTTAGTGTATCTGCTAACATGTATAGACCCAGTGTCTTGGACTACTTAAATGCTGAACTTCACAGATGGAGGCAATCACAAAGCTTCATTTAATTGTTCTGTATCTCGGATTCATTTGCAGGAAAAGACACAGAAGAATGGAATTGTACACTTTAAATACTCACCTACTTCAGAGAGCTTAGATTTGTTGGTACAATGGACTAAAATACGAACCTCGGGGTAAGTTTTCTCCCTGGACTTGACTGTCTTACATACTGTCTCATCAGACTTTTTCATTCAGGCTTCAACTGCTTATGCCTTACAGACAGTATCTACAGCAATGTGAAGAAGGGGCCTGCATTTTAGTAGATTTTATAGGCACCAATGATACCTCTCCCAGAAAAAAAAAAAAAAGCAAGAAATGCACTTACCTCAATGGGTTTTTTTTTCAGCACAAACACTCTTAAATTTAGGATTCAGTTCAGAGAGTATAAAACAACCTTCAGTACCAGGAAATGGCTCTTTATTTCATCATAAACTCTCTCCACCATAACTACTGTAAAGTAATTATCTGAGTCTGTGCTATGAACAGGGGAAGCCATAATTTTGGAAAATCCTAGAATTCACAATTCAAGATCATTAATTTCTAAACCTCCAGGAAGCTCCAAGTAGGATGCTCAGCCCTTCCTGCCTTTCAAATTCACCACCATCATGATTACAACAGCCTGGAAGTGATATCTGGAATTGAATGGACTGGAACTGATCTGATACATGTTAGAGAACAAAGCCTTCCAGCCTTCTGTCACCATGTGGTACCAGGTCAATATTGTGTCTTCAGCACAGTCTTCAAGGAGTGGGAAGGAAGTTCAGGATGAATTGTTTATAACTTAGTTTTAATTCTCCCACACATACTACTGAACTAACCATGCTGGTACTAAGACAGCTGTTACTTGTATTCAGGCTATGTGTAAGGGCCCCAGTGACTTGTCTATCCCAGGTACTATATTTCTGTTTCCCCCTCCTGTCTTGCCAACAAACTCCACATGCCCACTCTGGAAAGAGGATGGGACACACTAAACCAGCCTTTTAAAATGTCATCTTCTACACTCCGGCCAGGATGATTGATGGGGGATGTCTTCAGCTGGGACGCAGCCATGTCTGAAAGTCAGAAGCAGAACTGAGCCCAGGATGTTTACATCCAAAGTGAAACTGACACTGATGTAAGAAATTCCACCATTTTCTGCAGGAAGCAATTTTGATGCCTGATTGGAACTGCCTTTACCAGCTAGCAAGGCAGCTTCAGGGTCCTGGAGCCTTTGGGAAATATACTGCAGGACTTCAGCTCCTCAGCAGCACATGGTTTTGTATGGTAATGTATCACAGCCTCCACTACTCACCAGTAATACAGCTTCATTCCTATATACTGCTTTTCTAGGGCCATTTGCCTTTAACTTCAGAAATTGAATGTAATGTCCAAGGGTTATCTGAAAACTTCTACTGCAAACAGTTCTTTGTAGCAGGCCCTTTTATCCACAATAAAATGTTTTCACTTCAGAGGGACATACCATGATCCTAGGCTCAGTGCAAGAGACTAAAAACCCTTTGTAATAAACAGAATGGTAAGTATCCCAGATCACTGAACCCAGCTTGCTTGAAAAACTGATGAATTTCAAATTACTTAAAGCAATTTAAAGTATTTAACTTCAGTCCATCTTTACATATTCTCCCTAAATGGACCCAAATATTATAAAGGGATTAAGAGACAAAAAATGTAAATTCATCATAATCTGCAAGTTCTCCAGGCATTTTCTGGCTAATATAAGTAATTTAGTGATACATTTTAGCAACAATTTAGAGGATTTTTTTTTGGCATCTTTTTACTTTGCTGAAAATTCAAGTAGAAAAACATGTATATTATAGATATAGAAAACTAAATCAGACATACAAGCCTTTCCAGAAAAGAGACATTTCTCCTGAACAACAATTTTGGGTGCTGTTACAGCTTTTGGGTTATGACTCACCACTTAAATTCTTTTCCAATCAAACCTTAATTTTTCACGAATATTCTCAACTGGATGTAAAGGCAGTTTATATTCTGAGATGAATGAAAGAATCTTGAGCAGCTGCAGAGTTTTCATTTATTTCCACAGTGGTTTAGGTACATTAATGACAAGCACAAGATGTAGCAATGAAGATACTATGTAAATGCAGGATATAACCTGCTATTACACAAGTCAGAAGATAAACTGAAAAACGATGAAGCAAGTTTACTAAGCAGTGAATTATTACTTGTTTCTCTAACCAGATGTTGGGTATGTCCAGATGAATAGGTGCAGACAGTTGGGATTTTACTTTTCCATGCTTCATACAACCCAGATGGCAGTCAGCTCTATCCAAATGCCCTGTAAACGTATGAACATGAACTAATATATCTTGCTTTTCAGCACATGGCTTCTGAATTGGACTTGTCCTATCTCATGTGCCCAAAACATGGACAAAGCAGATGCACAACTGCCTTCACTCACCCAGTAAAGCACCTCCCCAGAAGAATCCTTCTCATGAAGTTTCCAAATGAGCTGTGATGTGCTACCATGAAGTATCATTTGAGGACAAAAAAATCAAGGAAAAACACATTTCAATACAAAATCCAGTAAGAACAAAACAACATTCTACCCCACTAAAATACCTTATCCTCTTTATTTTCTTTAATATATATTGTCAAAATCAGCAACAACCTGCAGACATTTCTGCCCAGGGAGTTGTGGAGTCTCCTTCTCTGGAGATATTCAAGACCCGTCTGGACGCCTATCTGAGTGAAATGTCCTAGGGAGCTGCTTTGGCAGGGGGTTGGACCCGATGATCTCTCGAGGTCCCTTCCAACCCCTACAATTCTATGATTCTATGATTTAGTTTTCTGGAAAGACAATCTTTCATAAGGAAACTTCTCATCGGAAAATTCTCAGTAGTTCTACATTTAGTCCATGAGGTGAATTCTCATGGCAAAAAATTTTGTATATTACTGGTCTGGAATGTTTTGATAATTTTTGTTGTTATTTAAAAGCCATGAATGTTTTGGGAAAAAAACCTAGCTTGTTTGCCATTTCAACAGAAATTTATCTGTGTTCTTAGATTGAATTTCTGGCCAAAACTACATTTGTCTGGATGGGTAAGTGACAACCTTATACCTATGTCTTCTGACAGAGAAGCCAAGGCTTGCAGTCTGGCATGGCTAAAAGGATTCTCACTATGGTGGTTTGTAACAGTTCCTTATGAGCCGAGAGTGAACACAACACAGCATTAAGCCATGTTAACGCAACACTTACTATCTTAAAGAAGAATAGATGATTAGATGAGCCCTTCATTAATAGCTTATTCCCTAGGAAGGAATACATATGCAGATAACTTATTGGATGATTTTTCTTGTAAAGAAAAGTGTTCAATAAGTAACAGGTAAGAACAATAGGGAAAAAATGGCTATTAACTATTCAGAGCAAGTATGAAAATACTGAAATTAAGTAGATCGAATTTGCTTTTTCAAATACTTGGGTTTTTTGAATTATAGGTGTGAAGGTGTCATACAGTAAGAGTATGATACTGGAAAAATATTATATCATATTGAAAACTATCCTAAGAAAATACAGGAGATACAGATATGGAACCAGCATGAAAATAGAATTTGACTGCAATGAAAAGCTGATGTCACTCAAGCTACCCTGCAACACTGTCTGACTCAAAGACTGATTTCAGGAATTTCATTTGCAATTCAGCTTTCCTCTACTTGATATCCTTCATGAATCCTAAGGAGTTTTACATCCATTCTTCTGATCTTCCTGCACCCCTAGAGGTAAAGAAGTGTCATTATCCTTATTTTATGCATAGCAGTCTTAGACACAAAGAGCATGAATGAGTCACCCAAGATCACACAGCACTTCAGAGAGAGAGCCTCACCAGCCAGGAGGTCTGACTGAACATCCTATTCTCACCACTTGACCAAATTTCTTCTTGTTGTAGGAATTGAAAGAATGGAAGCCAATTAGCCACCTGTTTCATTGTTTGGCATTTTCAAGACATCTGATGTGCACTAAGTGGAGCAATATTCTTCACACACACAAGACCTCCTGCTACTCAAGAAAGCTGAAGTTTCACACATGACCAGGACCTTTCACTGTGTGAAACATACATTGTACACATTCCAGACTTCTGTTTCTATTAAACAAACGTTTTGACTGGGAGCACTGATTCCATTTCACCTCTGTTGTTACTGATTTCCTATTGCTGTTTTCTTTCTTCCCACTCCTCTTCCTCTTCCAACACTGGTGCCAACGTACTGGCCACACACACACACATCATGGTTACTAGTAGCCAGTTGGCAGGTGGTGGATATTTTTCTTGCAGGATATGTATGTGTGGATGACTGCTCTTGCTGTGTGACTGACTTAGCTGCTGGCAGTGCTTTTGGCTGGGGTATACTCTATGGCATTATTTTAGTTCCAGACATTTGATGGGTTGACTCTCCTGTTTTGTTCTCCCAGACAGTATTTTTCAGTATTCCCTTTTTTCCAGCCTGAGACAGTCATGGCTGCGTGGGTGTCTTTTAATGATGTTTGCACAGCTCCAAGCCTTTCTGTCACTTTATACAGCTGTGAAAGGGACTGTGGTGTGTAGGTATTGGTGTGTGTATTCATGCAATGCTGTTCGTGATTATGTGCATACCACTTCCTGTATGTGAATTTGTTTCTGTATATGCACACGTGCATACATGGTCTTATGACCATGATTTTGTGAGCATGTCTGTGCCTATATGCATATATTTCCATTGATGTGTTCATTTGTATAGTCTGTGTATACCTGAATATGCATATTTATCAATATGAATGGATATGCATCCTTAGTATATACAGGAAAAAATATTTCAAAAGTATTATTACAGTTGCAAAGTCAAACCACAGATACATGAAAATACTGTATTTTATCCTGAATGCTGATTCTGTCTATGTATAGCTGCTGAGACAATCTACAAACACATCTATAGAATTCATCTCTAAATTAATCTAGAGATTAATTTCACGTTCAGGGCAGATCTGCTCTAGGTAGGATGCATACAAAGGCAGTCCCCTGCCTCATTTATTTCAAAAGGCGGTTGCTTTTTAGGGAATGAGGCAGATGTTTACTAAATGAAGGTCTTTTGGATCCTTGATACAGCATGTCTCATCCCTCCAGACTTCCCTTTGCAGTCTCTATATCCCAGACTCAGTCATCTTGCTGTTTTTTTATTCTGTTCTCAAACTCATTTTCCAGCCATTTCCAGCTTTCACTAGCTTTCCATCTCCTCTCTTTCTAAACTAACCAGAGAATAAGCACCAGAACTGTTAATGCAACCTCCTTCTGCCTTTGGTACTCTTCACTTATATGTTCACACTATCTACTCCTTTTGTTTTTTCCTAAAGCATCTAAACAATTTTCAATTCATGTCACTTCTGCCTTCGTTGTTAATGTTTACAATCTGCAGTGTTTGACAACCATAACAACAGGCGAATGTCAAGAACATAAGAAAAAAAATAGACAGAACTCTGTTCTAGAAGCTCAGAAGAAGTAAAACTTACTTAAGTATGTGAAAAGCAGTGGCCTTAAATATATGATGGCATATTCAAACAGTAATGAATGTGTATGAAGTGGTGTAGGACATGTAACAGCAAGGTATACTCCTGAAACATTTTGTCACAACATGAAGTATTATTTTCCAAGCCTCTCAGTTCTGTAATTCTTTCTGATAACATATTTTTCACGGAACGATGACAATTATATATACATGTGGTGCTGGTAAAATGATGACATCAGTCAATAAGCAATGCTTATGAATGCACACCGTGTACTACCTGATCAGAGGAAGAGAAAAGAGAAAAGGAATCCTCAGTTTTGTAATCACAGCCAGAATAGTCAGGAAAATATCCTGAAAAGACCACTAGATCTTCACCTCTCAAACATAGTAAAAAGACAGGAAACAACAATAGGTAAGAGCAGAGAGACCCTTGAATGTAGTCTACAGAAGCAAAATCAAATGCCAAAGTAAGAAAACATAAATACAGTCCATAGGTTACCACATGAACACGGATGGGTGATGACCTCCAAGTGCGGTCAGGGACTGTAAGCACATAGCCCAACCCAATAATAAATACAAATAAATAAAAATACTCTTAGAATCTTAAAGGTGTTGGATAAGTGCCATAACATTTCTTTAATGAATACCCTTCCATGGGCTAGTATGAGATTTCAGTAATAGTTGAATAACTAGGAAATTTTCGAAATCAATGACAGTGTTGAGTATAAACCTAGAGTTTAGTGCTCTGAGTACACACTTGTAGTCACCTGGTAACAAGAAGTATTTTCCAGAAGGCTTCCACTTGTCATTTGTCTCACTGAAGAAATGGGAATGTATGTAATACATTATAGCTCACAAGACAATTATAGCCAGCCAGTACACTTAGACTGGCAAGAAACTTCCAGTGCAAAGGGTGTGATTCAGTGGAGAAAGTGTTACTAGCTAAACTGCAGCAATGACATTTAAAGAAACATTCAGGCTATTCTACTAGGGTTTTTCAGAAGGGAAATTACTTATGTTTACTCTGGAACATTTTTTAGAAACTTTTCCTGCTCATATACTACTATTAAAACACACAAGTTTTCCTACTACTACATAGCCATTTTTCTTTACCCTTGAAAGTATACTGGAAACAGAATTGTTCAGAATGTAATATAATTTTTTCATTATTATTAACAATAGGTTTCAGTTTCTACTCAGAAACCCTATCCATTCAAAATTAGAATCTGGATGCATATAAAGCAACAATTTTCAACTAACTTCTTGATTTATTAATATTCTTTCTAATAGGTCAATTGATAGAAATCCTAATAAAAAGCAAATACAACAAAACATAGGCTACGCCTTAATTAAGTCTCAATTCCAATACCTAAAAATTATTTAAGGAATTTCCATCATTATCTGTTGGTTGTAATAGTGAGATATATGTGTATTAGAAATGTTAATTAATTCATATTTCTGAAGTAATTTATGGTCTTAGTACTAAAATAGTTACTTTTTTTTTTTTTTTTCCTAAAGAGAAAGTCATTCTCTTCAGTTTGGTAAAGCAATAACAATTTGCATTACCTCCAAATTAAAATGCATTGTGCAGGAAAATTTTAACACATACCCATGTAACTCCCTCCAATTATTTTACTTCAACCAATTGGCCAAAAATTAATTAAAAAGTAGCAAAAAGATCGTTGTTGTATTTTTTCATGCCCATTTAAACTTTTAATGGAATTTCTTAGAGAACTTGTTTAAAAAAAAAAATCTATACAATCTCAATCAGATGGATAGACCTAACATGTCGATCTACAACTGACACCTAAGCACATAAGTTGATGTCTTTCAGCTCTTCCCAGCATATCACCTGCTGTTTGACAGGCATATGCCCTAATGCCAAGTGCTGGGCATTCAGTCTCCTTTGACCACTTGCTGGCCTCTCTAATGCGACAGGGTTAATTATTTATTGTGATGATCATGATTTATTCATACTGAAATGGCACCTCGAAGGACCCACTATACAGAACACTGTACAGACCCTGTCCCAAAGACTTCACAGTTGAAGTGTGAAATAACTACACTTTTGATCCATTACAGCTTCATCTGAAAGACTTAGCTTCAGTGAGCCGATCCTTCTTTTCACAGCTTACCAAAGAGATTCACCTCTATCCCCTCCTCCAAGCTGTTTCTTAGCTTACTTAGGGCTGTAGACTCATCTTAGTTACAAAGTCTGATACAGCCTTCTCATGAACTTTTCCTTCTGAATTACTTTCAAAACAAAATTATTTTAAGGTATAAAATGCTTGTAAGATTTTAAAAGTCCAATAGAAGAACAGTGCAATTATTTCAAAGTAAAAGTTTATAAGTAAAATTAATTATAATGTCTTGACATTGAAAACCCAGCTCTGCATTGCTCTCTATTTGGGTAGCTCTATAGAAACAAGAGACTAAAGCACAAAATTAAGTAATTTGCTGAAACGAAACTTTATAATCTAACACTAACTGAAGTCATCCATGAGCTTCATGTTGAAAAGCATCTTTCTGCAAAACAGAATGCAGACATAGAACAGAAGGCTGTATGCAGTACATATCAGATTACATACATATGCTGAAGATAGAAAAAATAATTGAAGAAGAACTATAAAATTTATTGCCCAGGCTATGATATTTCATGTAGAATCCTTCTTAAAGAGTGGTGAAAAGTTGAAACAACACACTGAATAAAAAGATACTTTGTCCCAAGGGCAAGTACTGTAGTGATCAATTACATCTTGCATTGCAGGAACAAAATTAACTAACTTGATGGAAAGTACCATATTGCAATAAAAGATATTATATACAGATGAACAGGGATTGAGAATGCTATTTATTTGAAACAGCAGGTATAATATACTGTACCTCCATACCTCCTGATGGAATATTTCTAAATGGGCTACCCATATTTTGCAACATGACTACACTTTGATTTATGGAGCCAAAGTAAATGATATGCTTCGCCAATAAAAATTCCTTGCAAAGGCAGCTTTTTCCATTTCATTTTAAAGTTAATATGAAAAGAAACACATACAGACACTTTAAAAAATGTTTTTTAACAAACATTGCTGTGCAAAATGTATGATACAGCTATGAAAGTATGTTTGTATAAGCATATATTCTGTACTGAAGCGGTTTTATGTAGGAGCGATGGGAAATCACTTTGCATACATGCAGATAGAACAAACAGTATTTTCTCTCAGAGGGGATGAAATAGTTAATGAAAATAATTCACTGGTTTATTTTACAAGTGAATGAAATCTCCTCAGTAACTTAGTGCTCTACAGTAAATCTGTGTTAGCGTACTAGCTGCCTGGCAAGTGACAGTAGATTGTTGGCCGTGAAATCATGCAGTACATGTTACAGGAAGATTATCATACCTGACACATTATTGGTATTTGTGGTGTTATCATATGAGTTTCGTCATGTTTAGCTTCGTTCTCACTTTCAGTGCTGCCATTTAGCCAGTGAATATAGAAGCAGAACGGTCACAAAAACTTTAAGTTTAGGCAGCTATAGTTCCCTATCCTTAGGGATATTCACAGAGGCCAGTATCAGTCACCTTAGTTATCTCTATGGTGGAATCTATCTCACGTAATGCTGGATGTGTGAAAGCCAGATGCCTCGTATTTCCAGAGAACTCTAGATTTAACCTGTGGGAGTCACCACCAGTCACATCCAGATTCCAAAGAAATCAATCTTATTAAAATAATTCCTTTGCATACACAGTATAACAACAGGAGGAATGAATCCTATGTCATGTAAGCAGTTTGCTGTTAAGTATATGAAATAGACCTTATCAATTTGACTGTGATAAGAGTAACATTTCTTTTGCTTCACTTGAGACATCTTAGCATACATCCCCTTACTGATAGTTAGATGTAATTATCATATTCATTCTAAGCAGCTTCTCTCCATACATTGCATTAATCTCATATTGCATCATGCCTTTTGTAATTCATAGCTGACCTTCCATGGGAAGACAAGTAAGCACAGGTGACAAGGATCCCAGCTGGAAGATCAGCTACCATTCCAGAATTTTTTTAAAAGCCATGTGTCCTGTCACTAGAAGGACTTTCTTCCACGCTCATCATTGTACTGTCGAATCGTTTTTCACTGCAATAAAGCAGGGATTATTTAACAGTGATCTGCAATATATTTTCAGTGACATTTATTATAACTCCCCTCTGCTGCAAAAGATCCTGTAACACATGGGTCATGAGCAGAACCCCTGAACTTATCAGTTCCCTTTGGAATAATTAGCTAGAATCCTTTCTTTCCAGGGAAAAAGGAGAAAAGAATGAGTGAAGTTTCTCTGGCAATGATAAGTAACCCCGTGATGAACTTGTGTTCTCCAAGTTATGAGTGCAAGTGGTATTAAATGCAGACTGTTAGCAGGAAGACGAATGCAGTAACAAACCATCTTTAGGGACTAGGCACCGCTGACAAGCACTGGAATGCCTTGTGGTAAATACATCCTTTCTGAATACATTACCTTATCCCAGGTCTGGATCATGTTGCCATAACTCTGCTATGGTTTTCAAGAGCTTATAAAACATATGAGCAAATTAAGGCAGTATATAATAATAAAATACTTTACATTTTCAAAGCACTTTGATCCTAAAGCTCACAAACATTGCAGTCCAATTATTATCACATTTATGCATGAAACAGTATTTGATGATTAGCACTAGTAAGATTTTCCAAAATTCCTAATATAGATACAAGCTTCCCTCTGAAAATGTCATTAGATACATTAAGACACCTAAATACCTTTTTATAAAACAATATAAATACATAGTTGCTCCAATACACTTAAGTTGCTTTATAGGTTCCTGTTTAATAAAAACTTTAAAACTATTTTGCAAAGACCCTATTGAAATAGCAAAGCAAATTCCTATTTAAGTACTCTGCTCATGCATTTCCTGAAGCAACATCTTAAAGTAAAGGCATTTAAAATTCCCCCTACAAGATTTTAACTGATTAAAATTATCCTTTCTAACTTTTCTCTACAAATGCAAAAAACAATGCAAACATCACCATGGAGCACTCTGTCTAATATATACATGCACCAAAATGTCAGTGCTGCCCCTTGCCTACACTAAGGAACTGTTCTTCATACTCTGCTCCAAATTTTCCATTGTCCTTGGGGTACTCACTCCTCTGTGTAGCTCCAGTATGGGAGTCCCTGCCAGCTCTGAATACATCAGTGCCCTACCATGTTCTCTGCAACACTGCCATCCTTGGGAGTAGTGGCCACCTCAATTTAACACTATTTAGCAATTTACGGATCTCATGAGTTGTAGCTAGATTAAATTCTGAATTACTGCCACACTAAACTTCCACTGAATTGCAGCCTGAATCCACCTCCTTGTTCTTGTAGCTGAAGATGGCAGCACCACTGTTTAACACATCATTCTCCATACTGTCAAAATTTCAGTGTTGGCAACTAGTCAGAGCTGCTTTCTTTACTGTGTTCTCTTTACTACTTCTTTACCAAAACTGCTCACCCTATTCTTTACTCCAATACTCTTTAGTTTCTCTGACAGTGTTTTTCAAAACATTTTCTAATGATCTCTCTTCCCACCTGCAGCCTTTATACAAACTGTCATCTTTTTTCCTGGAAAAGACAACACATAGGTGTGAATTCCAGACCAGCCATTGTGCTGAGATCTTTGAAGATTAATAGAGCATGCCTCAAATCAAGACTGTTTTTAAATAGAGACAGATCAAGATGATTAAAGTGGATAAGGAAGATGTGAAAAAGCACTGTATTAAGCTGGCCTTTGTTATTTACTATTTCCTAGGGACCTATGCTGCACATAGCAAAGACTTGCTACTGAGTGCGGAAATGAGCCGTGGAAAGTTTTTAATGTGCTTTGTTATGCTTTAATAGTCAAACCCATTAAACTATAAAAATGTAACAATGCTCATAAAAACTTGACACTCCTCACTAAAGGCAGGGCCGCTAGAAGCTGCCTCTGCTCCAGCACAACCCTGCTGAGCCACTTTACTAGCTCTCTGACTCGCAGCTCTGGGACATGGTGGCACCACTGCTGCTTTCAGCTCCCATGGAAGGAGTCTGACCCACCAAAAACACAAAGTAGATGCTTAGAGCTTTGTTTGACTACCAAGTTTTACTGCCTGCTGCAGCTCTTTCCAAATTCAGAACACATTGCTTCATTACTTCACAGCTCTCTCACTGAACGGAACCATGGAGGTTAGACCTTGTTGGAGCCAGGAGTCTACTATGTAATCTTTGCTTATCTCTTGGGTTAGATCATGCCTATTTCTCTCTTGGGACCCTGGGAGATATCAAGATGATGGCAACAAAGGTCTAGAATATCAGTTCTAACCAATGCAGGTTGCACTACATCACCTTAGTATCAAAATGCTATCCAATGATATACTGAGCAACAGAGTTCAGATTCATCTTCTGTTTAGTTTTACAGTATGAAGCATGAATAAGGAAATTAAACTATTTCTATGAGTATAGAAGTTTGGTCTTCTTCAACAACAAGCCAATATTGGTTTTTATTTATCTAAAAGAAAGTGCTCTATGCCTTGAAATGCATCTTGTACTTATAGCAAAAGTGGGTGAGGGTTTCTTAGTTACTCTGAGAGTTTCTTCCACCATTTCAAATAGCCCTGAAGAAACCTCCATCTCCTGAAATCCCCAGAAGGCAATGGGAAGTGTGAGGAAATTGTCCCCAAAACTATCACTAACAATCAGCAACTATTTATCTAATATTTAAAGCAAGGCATTTAATTTACTTAGGAACTACTAGTTAATTTAGCAGTTTTGAGATTCCTTCTTTTCACACAAGCTATGGGCATTTTGTTCTGCATTTCAGAATCCTTGTAAAGAAGCTCATGATGACAGACAAAGCCAGATGAAGAACTGAAATAAAATTTAACATTTCAGTTGATCTGCAAATCATTTTAGTTGATCTGCTGACATCTTTCTTAAACTAAGACGGTGAAAAGTGCAACAGAAGGTCCAGATCTTACTGAAGATCTAGAGTTTACAAAGCATTTAATGTGTCTCTGCTAGGCACATTTAGTATCTACACTTGCTACTTGCTTTCAGTGAAAAGATTCTGTTAGCCTTCCCTATGACAGGAAATCTAGTAGATTTGATGCAGCTATTCCACACTCCTTTGCAAACATTGTATTTGTGAAAGTAAACTTAATTGTGAGTTAAGTAGCTCCTCTTACTGGTTTTGCATCTATATGCGTTAGGAATGTAGACTTTATGCCTATCTGAGACTCGCTATGATAGTTTATTGCAATCACAAGCTGATTACCCATATTTCTGAATTTTCTTGTCCTACCCATCCCCACCAGGAATGCAGTACAGGTTGCTCAGGAAAATCATGCTCACTTGCAGAAACTTAGCAGTGCTGGTGCATAAAATGGCAATAGCTATTCAATGTAGAAATCACTAGCATGTAAAAAACCATTAACATATAATGCTGTTATGGGCGCATAAAGTTATAGTTATATATATATAGCCATGCCATTAGGCCACTGGCACTTTTAATCCAATATTTACTAACCTATCAATTACTGATGGCAGATTTTTTACTCTGTTTCTTTTGTTCCACTGATGTGTTGATAACCTAAAAAAATTGTATTAGAACACATTTTCAGAGTAGAAATTTTTTGAAGTCAATTGTCACTTTAAGTACTGGGGAAAAAAATCTAGTGCTAGCTTCATCATTCTTCTGCTTCAATACTTATCTACAAGCTTTTTTCATTATTTTTCTATAGAGCAATTCCAAGTGATTCTTATGGAATTTCTGGCATGTCTTCTTTCTGTAGAAAAAAATCCCTCTGCATAAAGTTTGGAGGAAAGCATTGGGAAAGTCTTCATACTGTGTCATACTGTCAGATGATGGGAGTTCTTGAATTCATAAAATAAATATGTCAAGAATAGGGTTTAGTTTACTTACATCTATATACATCTATGATAAAAGGGGGTGGAGGGCACTGAAATTTGCAACTGAAAATATCAGAGATAAGATGCCACAAGATGCCAAGAACTAGTACTGTACATCTTTTAGAATCATGTTCCTCTTTTTTCCACTCAAATACTTCAATCCATTCTGTTTTAATTGGCATCTTCCTAAAAGCTTGAGAGTTATAGAATGTTAATGAAAAGTTAGTGTGAAATTAAAGAACAAAGCGTTTTATTTCAAAGCTTAATTTTTCAATTTACAGGGAATGAGAATTTTGGTGGAGTTTCAACTGATGATTTCTGTGGTTGCTAGTCTGGCATGATCCCTTTCTGAGCAAGCTGAGATCAATCATAGCAAGAATTTAACAACTGACAGGGCCAAATTCATCTTGGGTGCAACTCCAAAGTTAATGCAGTGATGTTGCATTTTGGCCCACAACTTAATACAACAGAAAAACAGAAAACATCCCCATAGTAGTCTTTGACAATAAGCAAAATACCCATGTGGACCCAAACTACACAGCAGTGATCCGTGGAGTCAGATTATACATAATGTGTGAATTCTGTTTACTACCAGGGATTCTGTCTATGGCAATCAGAATGAAAACTAAGCTCTGGTCACCTTCTTTGCTGGTTGTTGGGTTTTTAAGCATATTGACTATACTATGGGATGATAACCTGAATGACTTTTTCAAATGAGACAGCTGAATGGTGAAATCCTCAGGAAAACTAGTTTTCTGCACTTGCCCACTCATGCACATTTCTGCTGAAGAGTGGAGGACAAAATAGGATTTCCTCAGAAAGAGGAAAGAGGACATGTTGGTATGTCCCTACAAAACCGTTAACAGAAATAAGAGACATATGGATCAAAGAGATATGAAAATAAGGATGTATCCAGAGAAATAAATTCTGCTGGATTGTTGAAATGCCTGAAGAGGAAGGTAAGTTCTTACACAGAATAAGAAATGAGAAGAAGTTTCATGGCTTCAGAAGCAAGGCAGATAGAAGCAATAGCTGTCATTAGAATAAGAAATATGGCTAGAAAATCTTCTAGCCTCCCTATCTAATAAAAACTATTACCTAAATGATCAGCAAATCCACAAAAGGATCCTGTATAACTAAAGCACTTTGTTCTACTATCAAAAAAATTCCAAAACCCTAATCCAGGGGGATATGGAATCATGGTCAAAATAACATGTACATCCATTTACTCTTTTACCTATAATTATTTTACCTGTAGATGTTCAATTTAAAAAAACAAACCAAAAACACACTATACTTAGAAAACTGTAAAAACTCAGTCCCACTGTTTTCATCTATCCTGAAGAAGTCACCTTCACATTCAGAACACCTGCTTGGGAAAGAATGCATTAGAGGTATGCATTTTGCCGTATTTATAGGGTTGAGGGAAGTATGTCCCTCAACAACAGTAAGACCACACACTCTCAGGTCTCTGATGGTAGAATAAACCCTACATGCTTCAGAAGATGACCTAGGCAAGAAAACACTCCTGCATCTCATACAAACTAAGAGAAACTTAAGATGCAGTATAGATTCAGTGCATTTGGGTCAAACACAGAAGCTTGATAAGTTCTTCAGAAAGAAATGCCCTAGCATATCTGCCATATTTAGTACTAAATTTCTTTTTATTAGCATAAATTATCATCCTCTCCATTAATAGAATCACAAAACTTTAGGAACTAAAGTTCTCCAGGAGATCATTTCATTTTTCACTCTACCTCAAGGCAAGATCAGCTCTGCTTAAATACCTGCAGCATCTTCTATCCCACAATCCTTAATATACTCTGAAACTAAGCCAACATTCAATTACATCTTGAAAGAGGCATCACTGATCTGAGTCCAGCTTTAGTGCATTCATAGTTGCCTTTTTTCATTATTGCACTACTGCCCCTTCTGGGAAGAGCATCAGAACCATTTATTCTTGCACAGAAACCATACCGCAGTTCAAAGGGAAAAAAAAGGTGGAAAAAAGAGCTGTATCTGAATCTGCAGGGGGGAAATCCCAATAATTTTTAAATTAAAATAGCATGTAAATCTTAAATATTAATGAAAATATATGTTTTGTTGTGAGTTCTCTATAAGTTGCAATTAAGAAAGCATGGATCCTTAACAGAGCTGTTAGCTCTGGGTAGATCTATGAGCATCAAGCATACCTCACTGGGACAAGTTCTCCCACAAGCACTATGCAGGACATCAGCCAAAGCTACCATAGTAATGGAGGCTACGAAAATGCGAGCTGAAAACACTGAAGCTACCTGACAAAGCTGCTCGCTGGGAAAATGCTACAGGATCGTAAGTGATGCCAACCGTCACCCTAAGGTGACAGGACCGTGTCCCACCCACAAGAGAGCAATGGGTGAGCCTTGACTTAGGGGCACGCTTGCCACCTACTGGTCAGCAGCTGGTCCCCACGCTTCTAATCTACTTCCCCGGTATTTGCCTAATGTAGTCCACCATGTGCAGAAACCTTTCTGTTCTAACAGCACAGTACATCCTCCTCTCGTCTGCAGCGTTACTCAGACCAAGAAAATCCTGGAGAGATCCCAACCCAATTTGCAAGAAGATCTTTGCAAAAACAGCTGTGGTCATGGATTGCTCCCAGCTGCTGCTGCCTTTCCCCCACCCTCTTCCCAGTTTCCAAATTCCACTTGTAAACAGCAGTCTGAAGATGCATATTACAGCTGGATGTCTTAGCACTACTGCAGAGTATATAATGGTATGCTGCAGTCCCAACAAGCCCATCTAACCCATTCCCACTTGTTCTCTTGAAAATCACTAGCATTTACACCAGCTCAGCAGGTATCGATCTTGGCTGTTAAGTGCCTAAGGCTGAGCCCTGAACTTGGATTGAACACTAACCTCAGTAAGAGTCTTTGCTGCCTAGGAAACAAACTGAGTGAAAGGACAGGGAATTCAAAGCCCTATAGGTTGCTGGCTGGAACTTAAAGACTGGTGCCTAGGGCTGCTTGAAATGTTTCCTTAAAATTGCTTTTGAACAGGAAATTGGATTTAAACCCCCACCCCTTTCCTCTCTAAAGCTGTCTACTTTTGCTTCAGCCACAGTCTGAGTGGTTTCATTGCCTTGTGCAATGCTCTCATTCTTCTGCATGGTCTGGAGCTTCCTGCTCCCACAGAAGAAAAAGGTGTGTATCCCAGGAGGTGCAATGGCCAGGCACTTCTAGTGCATCCTCCCACAACAAGGAGACATCTCTCAAATGAGGACAGTAGCTTCTGCAGTTCAGGTGAGTTCCAAGTCAGCATTACCAACCCGAATGAACTGCATTTTCAAAAAATACGAGTTACTACTGGAATTTCCACAGGAAAAGTCTGCTTTTCTTTCTTAATGGGAAAAAAAAATCTGGCCTTTTTTCTTCCTAAATGACTCTCTGTGGTGGTGCATGGATCACTACAAAGTTGAAAGTGCTCACTGTAAAAAAAATGAAAAAAAACATTGTCTTCATTTCAGGCCAGTGCCTAGTAACATCACAGAATTACTACTTCTCCTAATACCAGTTGACATCTTTGCACTTAGGTACCTATGCTTAGGGAAAATCCTCCAATAGAGTCTGACAGCTTCTGAATAGCAGCAGAATTGGAGATGCTTTTCCAATAGTTCTCTATGCCATCCTCATTCCAAGCACAAATGGTGGAGTTCAAGGTAGAAACACAAGTCTCAGGCTCCAAATAGATCTGTCATAAACACATTCTGAAAGTCTTCAAATAAGAAAGAATAAACCTGAACTCTTAGTGAGATAAAACTAGAAAAGTGATAGATACTCAGGACATTTTCATTAACAATGGGAATAAGGGATTAATATGCCAATACCGGCTACATGCTAATTGTGTGAAGAGAAACTGACGTTAAATCCAGCTTTGCAAAATGCTGAGGCTGGATAGTGCATGGGCTATTATATGCCACTGATACTAACAGAAGAGGAAGATTCTCTCTGCCTCACACAACCACCCCCTTAGAGTGAAATTCATCATCTGCACATCTCAGCTAGCTGACATAGACTTCTTTTATAGCCAGTGAAAAGCAACAGGCACCCCTAGAGCACAGACCACATGAACAATTTAGGACACCTACAGTAAGGTGGGACAAATTATGCTAAATTGAACTGAGTCTGTGCATCTTGTTTCCTAGATCCTTATTTTCTGTAATTACGCAGTAATGATAGTGTGGTAGGATGTGAATAGAGGCAATTCTTCTTCTTGGCAAGATAGACAAAATACATTTTTGTCACTAAAGATAAAAGATGGGGAGATTGGCAGGGGCAAAGCCTGTTCTTGCCATAGACTGGAATATGAGATTGTGTGGATCCAGAATGGGAATCCAGGGTAAGAGTTTATTCTTAAACTCATGAGATGAACTGGGATACTGAGTGCTTCTTCTCCAGATGCAAAGCTTTCCCTGTCAACAATAGGTACTGCTTGATATGCCCAAACACTTCCCTCAACATTAAGAGCCTTCCAGGGCTCTGGATCATCCCTGAGCATTCTGCTTGCTCGAATAGCCAAACACCATTATGACTCTTTGTTCTCTTTTGGGATATTAAGATAATTTCACTATAATTAAGAAAAATCAAACAAAATAAAAATCTTTTTTACTGGCCATATATTATTCTTGTCACACCATGTGATTTTGGATGGAATTTGAAAAGGGTTTTTAGAGTTCTGCTCTCAGTTTCTATGAGAATCTGCAGTCCACTGCATTTCACTCAGTTAATTTCTATTTGATAAGTTATACATTTCAGGAATAGTCTTTCATTGTCCTAGCTAATTGTGTAGCAGTATACATAGCAAGGTATTTTTAAGAGTGAAAAATGAATGAGCTGTCCTTCAATAAGTAGTGACCAGAAATTTGGACTGAAGCCCAAATTTAGTAATAATCTATGTTTCATTAACTTCCCTGGAGTTTTAACCTTCATTATCCCTACTATTCACTTTATTATTAAAAATAAAGAGTCAGGCAAAATTATTTTAATACAGACAGATCTAGCCCTAAAGGGAGTTACTAAGTTATTTTTCTGTAGGACAAAAGAATAGATCCTCCTACTGGTGTCCTATACTCCCTCATATATTTCCTATGTATTTCCTATATTATATTCTACAACAAATGACAAGTACTGGTCACAATAACTTCTTTGTTTAGATGTCTCCAATTCCATAAGAAATATTTCCATAATTTTTTTCATATATAAGCTATTATTAAGGGTGTGTAATACTATTTATATTAAAATTATTTTAGCAGCTAACTTAGATCTATAGTTTAAAATCTTGAATGCATTGCTCTAACTATAGGGAGACTTTCTCCAAGTTCTGGCTTGCAAAGCTTTGACTTGAGCTATTTAAGAAGAAAAAAAAAAGACTCTACTTGGCAAGAGCTTTAATTAGCAGAAATTTCCACGCTAGGAATATTATTCTGCATGAGCAGAAATTGCATAGCTCTTGCCTCTAGATGCCTTAGAGATGCCATTGATTGGCCATATTCAGAACAGGGGAATTATGTGACCCAGTGCTAATTTGAATTCCTTTACCAAACACATTTTTATTTCATCATCTCAGCTGCATAAAAGAGTCAAAGTACCAGAGCTTTAAAGACTTTGAATTCCTGCTGTTCTGCAATAAAATAAGGCAAGAAATATTAGCCATCCCTGGTTGATTCTTTAATTCTTTCCCAACAATGTCAAAGTATCAGTGTCCTACAGGTTTTAGTGCAGGTTAAAGACTGATACAAAGTGTATGCCTGAATAGGAGTTTGGAGTGAGTTAAGGGGAGAGAGAACATTTTAATGGGACATTGGTCCAAAATAGCCCAGCTTGTTCCTACCTCCTGCTGCCTCTTCCTCCTTTTCACAGGACCTTGATTGTATAGAAACAGTACACACAAAAACCACAAACAACAAAAGGTTTGCTCACACCCCCAGTGGAGGTCATGAGTATGCTACCATGGAGAAAGAGGGAAAAAAAAAAAGCATCAAAGGATAGTTTGGTTTATTTATAAGCAAAGATTAATTAATAGGAGGTTTGATACTTCAGCAATGTACATTTGGGGAAATTTGTATTTGCAAATTGTTCGTTTCATACATTCAGGGGGCACAGAGCAATGTGGCCTGGTGCTAATTTTAAAAATGAATCAAACCTTTCTTTGCCATGATCCAAAAACTACAAACTTGTGGTTCAGAGGCTTTCAATAGTATCTGCTCAGATTTGACACTCCAAGGTTAAAAATTCACAAAAGAGTTGTGTTATACACAGCAACAGTAGCGTATTCCAACAATTTTTCAATTATTGCATTGTGTACTCTCCAAGAAAAGTAACTGTCTTGGCTACTGGAGGACAAGCTTTAAAAAAGGAGGTAGAATGAACAAATTTCCTTAAAATATACCACTCTCCTTATAGGCTGTCTTTAAAACTGCTATTCATTATAGCAGCATTCATACCTGCTGGGTGACTATAAACTGTGATTCAGAACTACCTGTGTCACATGATGAATAAGCGCAACATGCACCATTCACTTTTAAATCAACCCCCTCCGACCTAAGCCATGTAAATCCTTCAGAAATTCACGCCAGTATTCTCTTCCTTCAGATCACACATAGAAGTAGCCCAGTGACGAAAGTTTGCCCGTGCACAGCCCCTTTAACCCCTACTATTTAAGTATCTGCTTGGAATTATCAGTGACCCTTGCTGCACTCTTGGCTAGTTCACACTGGGTCTTCCAGAGTGTGGACCCACCGGGAACTCTTCTTTTTTTTCCAGAATCCTTTAAACAACTATTTACAGCGTTGCCTTTCTGAGACAGCATTGTCAGTCCTGCCTGCCGAAACAAAAAAGACCCTTCCACTTCTTCCTGCACGTATGTGTTGCTTTTAATGCTGCCCCTCCCATCACCTATCCTCCCGTCCTTTCCCACCGCCGGTGTGCCCGCTCGTTATCTATTTGCTTCTATCTTTTAGAAGCTTTTTTCAAGTTCCCCCGGCTCCATCGCTGGCGCAGGCAGCCAAGGTGCCGTCCTGCCACGGCGGCGGCGACATGTGTCTCCAATCAGCGGCAGTGCATTAATTAATTTAGATCCTTTGCCCGCTACGCTTTAAGGAGCGGGGAAGCCCCACATTAGAGGAATGCAGCGTGTCGTGTCGTCTTCTTATTCCGCTCCACCCCCCACCCCCGAATGCGGACCCCTGGCGCTGTCGCCGCTCCGCCGCCCCCGGGCCGCAACTCCTCACCCCCGGGCCCGGGGATTGGCCCGGCGGAGGCGGCATCAGCAGCAGCGGGGGTGGGGGGAGCCACCCCCACCCTCCCTCCTCCCTCCCCGGCCCTGCCGCCCCCCTCGCCCCGGTGCGGGAGGGCCAACCGGGAGAGCCAACCGGGAGACCCAGGCGCAGGCAGCGACCGAGCCGCCGCCGCTCCGTACCGGGCCGCCCCGCAGCATCCCGCCGATGGCCGGCCGCCTGACCTGCTGCGTCCTGCTGTGGGCCCTGGGCCATGGGGGCTGCCGTTCGCCTGCGGGGAGGGCGCCGGCAGCCAGCTCGCCTGCCCCGTCCAGCCGCCGGCCGCCCGGGACTCGTCGTCCCCCGGCCGTGACCCCCGCGGGGGCTCTTCGCCGCCCCCTGCGCTGGGCAGCATCGCTCAGGACATGGTAGCTGTCCACATGCTTAAGCTCTACGAGAAGTACAATCGAGAAGGGAGCCGGCCCGGCGACGGCAATACGGTCCGCAGCTTCAAAGCCAGGCCAGGTAAGCCAAGCCGGGCCGGGCGCGGGGGGCACAGCCGGAGCCTCCTCGCTCCTCTTTCGCTTTAAAGTGACGGCTTTACGCCAGGGTTCTCATTGACTGCTGGGGGTGTCACGCTGGGTGAATACTGGGGAGACCTTTGCTAACTACATGGACACGGTCTGCCCTCCGCTCTGAGGACGGCTTGCCACCTCTCCCGGCTTCGCGGCTCCCTCCCCTCCCCCGAGACGATCCGCGACAAGGTAGCACCCTGCAGCAAGCCTGCCTTGCTGCGCATGCAAACCCTCAGCAAAGGAAGAGCCGTTCCCTGTGCACGTCGCACTGGGGCGAAATATCTTTTCAGAGATACTGGGAGTGCAAAGCTAGTAGCGGGTGCTCAAGCCGCGGGTCCTCTCCTCCAGCTCTTCTCGCAGGCTTACAAGTTTCTGTTAGGAAGAGTGCCGCCTACGGGAGCACGTAAACTGCTCGGGATCTGACGTTCACTGCACTGCCTAAACCTGAGAAGGCATCTGTCTGACCTCCCTCTCCCCAGCTTTACCTGGCTTGATTATGAGGGTGGAAGAGCATGTATACTCTGTCAAAATGACACTTTCATTATTAGAGCCTTACTTCAAAATAAGGAAGACGAGGTTAGCTATCCATTTGTTACCCATTGCCATGGAAATCCAAAGTATCTTTTATGGAAAATGTCTTCCTCCTTTAGTTAACTCTTACAGGCTGTAACAAAGATTTTGGCTCTTAAAATAAGAGATCCATTTCTAGAATATAACTTTTTATTGCCAGAAATATTTTTTTATAGGTGTGTCTGATACATTAATTCAAAATTTGCTTTTGTGAGTTTCCACCTACTTCTACATTTAAAAGCTTCATGTATAGAATACAATGCAGCATACAGTATTTTAGGGAATGGTCACTAGAATATCACACAATCATTCACACTAGCTAGTACACTCCAACTTATTTTCTATCCTATATCAAATGTAATATTAAAAAGTAATCTTATTCGAGGAGGAGGATGGCCCATGGAAAGCTAAGGGGCTAATGAAAAAGTCCAGAAATCTAGGGGTTAGTCTTTACAACAATCATAGACATTTAGGAGAGAAATAAATCGTTGTGCTCTAGATGATTAGCTAGTAGCTGCTAATAGGGGTTAGGAAGTAACTTCCACTGTGGATGGTTATTCTGTGACCTCATGCTGCCACTCTTATTTTTCTGTGAATTGAGCAGCTGATATTGGCTGCTACTCAAGTAAGGCCCTGGACCACAAGCATGGCTTGTGAAGAATGCAAGAATTGCACTGTTTTCTTTTTCTCCTTTCTAAAATTAATCTACTGAGCAACTTGTATCTAGTGGTTTAAATTCTAGTTAAAGACACTGAAATAGCAGCTTTTTTTACAGATACTGTACTGGACAACTGCAAATCAATATTATTTTGCTCATCTGTCAGATTTTGAAACCAAGGCAGAGATGCTTAGAAATAACTTGTCTTTCCATGCGATGGAAATAAACCGCACCTTTCTGATACCCCTGTCTCCTGTGTCCCATCTGCCTCTTTTCTCTGCCGGATCTCATCTCTCCCCAGTAACATGGTGGCAAAGCAGAAACTCCTCTGCAGTGTTCCTTTGTTATGACAATAAATTGTATTTCTTTTTAATTCAGTCTGAAGTGATTCCCAGAATGACACAAAATGAGGGAATGGAGAAGGACCTTATCTGGCAGTATATTTTTCTTTATCTACTCCAAGAAATTCCAGTGGTTTCTTCTTAAACAAGAAATTAGGAACGTTCTTCTAATAAAACTTGTGGAATGACTGTTCTCTATAAAGGGTGGATAACAACTCTGATCTTAATGAGATAACAAAAACAAACTACACTTACAATAATTTCCTTTTAATTATCCCAAGCAATGGATTTTTTTTTTTAAATCTACCTTTCAGAAACCATGTAGCCTTCTGTTCCTGCACTTCAGCTTAAAGCTGTTTGTTAGGGGATGCTCAAGCATCAGTGTTATCAAGATGCGGGCTCCAGAGGTGCAAAAGGTCAGGCCAGATGCAGTTAGCTCCTTTATCATACGCATTATTGAGGACTTATCAACTAGACAATTGTATTATCATTCTACATATCCCTTACAGGGTTATAGAATTTACTGTATTACTGAATATATGATGCTTCTCCATATTCAGTGTGAGGTACTTGTTAAATATATGCATGTACTATTTGCACAGGTTCCAAATACAACTTCTTTATGTTTGTCTAGTGGTACTTATCACTTCAGGAAAAGAGCTTCACAAACATCTGATCACCTCCTCTCAGCTCACAAGAGCTGTGTGTTCACAATAGTTTGTTCTCTGATAAGCAGCTGAGAGAGTCTATGGACTACTTTCTCAGATTTTGGGGGTTCAGTTATTTGGGTTTTTTAGATCCTTTCCAATTTTCAGGGAACTCTGTAGCTTTCAAAAACAGCACCGATTTTCTGAAGTTAGTGATACAATTAAGTCCTAACTGATTTATGACCAAAAGTGAAACACTAGGTTAATCGCCTAACTTCACCTAGGTTGTTGAGAAGTTAGTCAGTCTTCATTCCAGCAATCTGGTGCCTAAACCATGAAACATCCCCATAAATTGACTCTTGCCACTCAGGGTCATTCCCTGAACATCATCCATCCTCTACACTGAACAAAGCAAAGACCTTGGTGAATAGTAAAAAATAGCAGCCATTTAATTAAGACTATGTATAGATAGAATCACTACATTAACTGCTTTAATGTATACAGCTAGTACAGTTCAGCTCAGAGTAGACCTGGAAAATGTAATGACCTTGACAGGTTGGTAAAAGCCTGAGCAATCTGATGCAATGTGATAAGTATGACTGTGTTCTATCTGGATTTTCAGTAGCTGCAGATTCACAGATTCTTGTCCTGTTCTAAAAAGGGTTTTTATTTTTGAAGGGTTTGTTTCACTCTAGAATGCGGAATTCATTTAGATTAATTAAAATTCCCTTTCTCTTGAGTTATCATTACAAGTACCTTCCCATATGAAATCCTGGGACTCTGGTGTTCGAAATGCCTTTATCCTGGTAATAAGTGCTTCATAGTTTTATCTCTAGAACTGATGGTGCTATGAGCATTCCACTACTAAAAAAAATAAAAAACAATTTCATTTCAACTGCACTTCTCAGGTAGGGGGAGGCAGGGGATAGACTTTTTGCCTTCTGAAATGAACAAACATTAGTAACTGTTGTTCTAAAGGAAGTGCTATGATTATTATTCTCCTTGGTCTGAAAAATAGGCTGGTGGCCTTGTGAAATTTCTATGCTTCAAAGACTTGAATAGAATCTGAACTCATAAGATTTTTTACACTATGAACACCTGAGGTCAACTGACTGGTGTTGCTTAAAAGTTTACTGATAGGAATCCTGTCCTTAACTGACAGAAACAAATAGGTTCTTGTCACAGAATATAGTTTCTGTTAGCCTCTCTGCCACTATGAAAGCTTTATATGGGCATCAGTACAGGGTGTTCCACTTCACTGCATCAGGAAAAAATACAGATGGTGTAGATGGAAACTGCATACAGTTGTACTTTCAGACTGTCTGTTTTGGCCTGGAATTAATGAACAGCCTAACCAGATGTGGTTTAGTCCAAACAATGGTTCTATCCAGCATGAACTGGAAGAGAGCAAGCACCAATTTAGTGAGATGTGGCACTTAATTTCCATTGTGGTGGGTTGACTTTGGCTGGATGCTCGGTGTCCACCAACCTGCTCTATCACTTACCTCTTCAGCAAGGCAGGGGAAGAAAAAGATGATGAAACCTCATGGGTCCAGATAAAGGCAGTTTAGTAAAGCAAAGGTCATGCTTGAAAGCAGAGCTTCAGTAGGCATAGTGATTACTCCAGAAGAAAAATGTCATAAATAACCAATGCCTCCCACCTCCCTTCTCTTAGCTTTTACTGCTGAGCAGTCATCATATGGCATGGAATATCCCTTTGGTCAGTTTGGGTCAGCTGTCCTAGCCGTGTCCCCTCCCAAGTTCTTGCTCACACCCAGACTACTGCTGAGGAGAGAATATTGGAGTGACAGCCTTAGTGCTGTGCCAGCACTACTCAGTAGTAGCCAAAACTAGTGTGTGTTATCAACATCTTCCTAGATACAATACACAGCAGAGCATTATGAGGGCTGCTACGGAGATAACTAACTCCATCTCAGCCAGACTCAGTACAATCTGTTTAAGTGAAACTGCTTAAAAGGAAGAATGTTCTGACAGGTGGCAGTTAATAGTACTGCCTTTCTGTGGCTGACAGAATTTCTGTGGCTCCACAGTGCACTGAAAAAGAAACCTAAGTGTTTCTGAGAAGGCTGGCTGTTGGGTTTTGTTTGGTTTTGTGTTTTTCTCTCCCTGCTGCCAGAGAATTTCCAGGTACGTCAAGAAGGGCTGCCAGAGAGTTTGTCCACTTGGGTTAACTAAAGATGCAAACTTACCCACTTTAGTCCTTTGATGCATTTCAAGTACCAGTCCAAGCTTGGTAGAACAGGAATCACATCTTGGTTTTGCCATCACTTTCCTTTATTTTCTTGAGCTTGCAAAGAAATAAAAAACCAACAAAACACCACCTTTTCACAATGATAGACTGTGAGGACATGGTCTTTTGATTCTGGGTTTATGTTTTAACACACTACAAGGGGTTTCTACTGTTTAAATAAACATAGTATAAACAGTTGTTAGAGTAAAACTGCTCATCTCCCTTGGGAGGAAGGTAGAGATGTAACCTGAGCCCAAATTGTTCAAGTAGCTAAAAAGAAGCTGTATCAAACAAAGTTCAAATTTTAAGAGTCAATTCTTATTCAACAGTAGTTATCACTAGATCAAAACACAAGTCTTAGAAATCAAGTAGGTATCACAGCACATTAAACAAAGCTCCTACGTACATGTTGTATACTGGAAAGGAGGAGTGTTCATAAGAATAACAACCCCCAAAATGTGTTGCATTGCTTAATTCCACACCCTTCATGAAATGTCTCATGTGCTGTTAATACATGATAAACTTCATATGCTGTTGTCCACAGAGATCTTTCAGGAATCTTTGCTGTCAGCTTTAGATTAGACCATCTCTAATATTAATTGTAAACCTCGATTTCAGCTAATACACTAACATACCTTTCTGAGCTCTGACACAGGCAAATTTTATCGTTTCTCTGAAATTTATATTCTTATAAATTAAATAGAAGCAAGGATTGCTTTTCTTGCCTGCCTGGAATGAAAGGCAGTCTGAAACTGAAAATCTCAGGGAAGAGATTTGTGCCATATGTATACAAAAGATGCCCATTAGGACACTCCTAACATTATTGTAATATTGGTAAATATTATTTGGATTTTTCCTCCTCTTATTCACCACACTTTTAAGCTGAAGTGACAAGCTCACTATACCAACTGATGGGAAGTGGATAAAGAAAAACCAAAATTTGTTAATCCACTCATATATGAATAAGAGTTTGGCTACTGGTTTTGGTTTCAAAATTTATCCGTGTTTTCCTTGCTCTCTTGCAGAATTCTTGGCTCAGAAACCCTTGTACTGCTTCAATCTGACATCCATGCAGGATTCAGAGATGATCCTTGCTGCCACTTTTCACTTCTATGCTGAAAAACGCCCTCGGCACCGGGAAGTGTTTTGTAAGCGGTCCAAGAACTCATCCTGCCGCCTCCTTCACCTGCCCCCAATCCTGCAGCTCAACCTCATATTCCAAAGCATTCACCAGAATTCTGCCTATGGGCTAGTGAAAGGGAACATCACCGTGTTTCTTCAAAGGCGAGGGGCTTGGCATGCAAAGGATATTTCACATATCATTAAAGAATCAAGACAGGCTAGAGAGCTCATTCTCTGCGCTGAACTTGATTCTGGGGAGAAACATCAGGGCTTCCCTGAACAGGTCACCAGTCATTTACCATATATACTAGTTTATGCCAATGATCTCACAATCTCTGAACCTAACAGCGTGGCAGTCACCCTACAGCGTTACGACCCATTCCCTTCCAATGATGGAGACCCAAATCTATCCCCTAATGCTTCTACTGATACCCGAGTGAGGAGGGATACATACCTCTCTAGCTCTATCCAGAACAATGAGCTGCCAGAAGTAGATTATAACAACAATAAATATAACAAACACAACATATGGGAGAATGCCTACAAGTCCTTGAAACCAAAAGCCTCACGCAAAGACCGAAGGAGAAAAGGGCAAGAAAATACAGAAACACTTACAAAGTCTCAGGTGCTAAATTTTGATGAGAAAACAATGAAGAAAGCAAGGCGGAAACAATGGAATGAGCCAAGGATTTGTTCAAGAAGATACATGAAAGTTGACTTTGCTGATATTGGCTGGAATGAATGGATCATGTCTCCCAAATCATTTGATGCCTACTACTGTGCTGGGGCATGTGAATTTCCAATGCCCAAGGTAGTGTGCCTTTCTGTTGTTGCTAGCTTGCAAATTATAGATCTACTGTTTTGCCTATCCACCTGCTTTTTTAGCTAGATTTTCCTTTAGTTTTACCATTTTCACTCTGTTTTGTTGCCTTGTTTAGCCTAAATAATTTTAACAATAGCATTTCCATCAACGTATTCTTCAGAGGGCCAAAAGATTCTAAGTTATCTTTAAATGTAATCTGAAAAATGAGACAAATATATTTTTTTATCTTACAATTGCTCATTTTATATCTTGAAACTATCATAAAGATTTATGAAGCTTATTTAAAAATGGTTACAAGCTATATCATCAAACTACTCTGTTGTGGTAGCTGATGTATAAAGTAGTATATGCTAATAATAAAATGAGATACATATCAGAGTATTTCTGAATTCCACTGATAATACCTCAGGGGAAAAATGCAGAGTATCGACACTGAGGAATTTTTAATTTAAGAAACTACTTATCACTTTGAAAATAAGAAGGCTGGTTTAGCTGATATATACATCTCAAAATGCTCCCACTCACTTGGTCTATGTCAAGTAGTAGAAATTTTGGCACAGGAATCGGCGTTTTATGACTTTCAAGTAATGGCCAAAGGGAGGATTTGAAGCATTTCATAACCTGCATGTTTAGAAAGTGTAATTATTTTGTAGTTCTACCTGCAAATAGGCTGATCATTTATTCTACTTCTATTTTTGCATGTGATCACTTGGCACATAAAAAACGGATAGTGTTTTATGGCAAAGAATTTCAAAGCTCTAAGACAGGAATCTGCCTTACTTTACACACAGGGAGATTGCTGTATGCTTATGCTGAAATAAGTAGTATGATTTCAGAAAAAGTAGATACGCAGAGTAGTTGAAATCCAGGAACAGTTGAAATCCAGACATCAGGGTAGGCTGTACAAATCTGACCACATGTTCTTGTATAGCTAGCTGATGCTGAAGCATTTATATATAAATTGATACATTGTCTGGTAAAAATTTAAGCTTGCATAGGCTTAAATATAACTTTTTTGTTGTAGTATAAAGAGATCATGCAACACAATCACTGTTCAGCTTATCCAAAAAATAAAACAGCCTGGAAATATCAGTCCTCTGCCACAGACCTGCAGTCAAATGCACCATTCATACATACCAAAGAAAAAAAAAAAAGGTAAATAAATATATATTTAACTTATCTGGCTTCTTGTGAGCCAAACAGCATGACACAAAAGACACAACAGCTGACAGAACCAAAAGACAGTGGATCTGTTTCTAGCTGGAATCATTAAATAAGCTTATGCTGCTGACTTATTTAATGTCTTATCTAGAAATATTACTTGCTGTAAAATAAAGATTCCCTTGTACATCAAAACCACTTATTTTAGTTCTCATTTTGATACTTATTTTCTAGTCAAATTAATGTGGCTATATTAGCATCTTGGTGCCAAAAAACTAAACCAAGCAAACAAAAAAAAAACCAGAGAAATTTAAAACTAAATCACAGATACATAGATTTGAGGGGCTTTTAATATATTCTTTGATTTGGAAGAGGTCTACATTTTTAGCTTTGTATTTTTAAGAGGGAAAAAATAGAGGCAAATTCATAGCTGTAACTTTTTAAGATTACTGTTTCCAAATCAACAGAGATAACGAGGACATCAGCATGAGTGAAGCTTCAGGTCAGAGCATAGAAATTGCTAAATATTATGGTGGGGACAATAGCTTTTGTTCTTGCACGTATAGCGATGCAATGATAAGTAATAGTGCTGAATAGATTGATTCCAGATTTTTGAGGCTTCAGTGCCCTAAATCAGGAAAGCATTCATATGAATTTGGCATTCCTGAGTTAAAGGCCAGATTAAGGCTATTCATGAAAACTACACAGTCGACCTATGATGGACAACAGGACATGCAGCACAACTTATTTTCACATAATCTTTTAGAACCATGGAGATATAAATATACTTCTATACCTGGCATGTAGAGAATCATCACGTTGTATGAGTTTTGGGGGGGTGGTGGGTTAAGTATTGGTACATGACTCTGCGTATCTACTTTAACAACTGCAGTTCTTCATTGAGGTACAAAAGAACTCTGGTACAAATATTGTCATAGTGAGTTCACCAACCTTACTGCTGGAGTTCTTATTCCCTGAAGTATGAGGGGGAGGACTAGCTTATATGGTTAATAATGGCTGGCTGCACTACTGCATTTGTCATATAAATACTAGCCCTACGTGTGGCAGAAGTAGGTGGGAATATCCCTTTCCCTGGTCTGCAGTTATCAGAATCACCAGATTTCATTCTTGTGAGTGTATCAGTTCATTAGTTTCATTTTGAGACCTGAATTCAAACCTGAAAACAAAACTTTCCCGAAGCAAAGAAGTACTGCTTATTAAGGGACTGGGGGTTATGGTATCTAACCTAGGATTGTCTTAGAGGTCAAGAAAAGAGGTTTCCAGAATGGCTGGAAAATTTGGATCCTAGCTGGATGTGGCATGGGTGTGTTGTCTGGCTCTGCTGCAGATGTAGGGCTCAAGCAGTCAGATTTTGTACAGAGCAATAGCCCATAATAAGCATTTTTCTCTATAAGTATTTTTGTGCATAGTATATAAACTAGCAGGTATTAGGCACCTAATTAGTGCTGTCCTCTTGGTAGAAAGCTGGTCATGCTAGACTTGGCTCACTTCTATCTGTTCCTTGTAGATATTAGAGACTCCAGGATAAGGTCCTAGTCGGATCTCGTGCAGGTTCATACCCACAAACTCTGTAAGTCAGCAATTTGCACTGAGGGCAATGATGGCTACCCACTGCATGGCATCAACAAACTCTCTTTTGGTACCACTTTAGAATATGTGACTGTTTCAAATAATAATATGAAATAATAAAGGTGCTAGGAATGCTGCAGGAGGTTTTTCATAATGGTTAACATAAGAACCTGGTTCTAGAACCTAGTTCTTTGAATTTCTAAACTCTGCAGGTGCTTAAGCACAGAAAAGCTACTGCTGTCTCTCTTACTGTCCAGATTTGCTGACATGGCCAATGCAGGTAGAGGATTATTTCTACATTGCATAGCAGCTATGAGAATAATTCAGTGCTGCTTGTCTGTGGACAGTTTTGAAATCTAAAGATCAAGGGTGGCATGAGAGTGCAAGCTGTTGGTAATTATGCCCACATATGCTAATTACAGAAAGGCACTTCCAGAATTGGTTATTTTTGGGGACTTGGCTATAAGGATGCTGTCTAGAAACTCCAAAGGATCAAGGATGGATTTCACAATTCCCTTGTAATGGCTCAACTGAGGTCACTTTAATTAAACAGCATCTGAAAGCTTTGTTAGCCGTTGAGATTTGGATCCAACTTGTTAATCTGTTACACTTCAAGCAAATGTATGAAAAATAAATTATATTAAAAAAGAGCTCCTTTGTTATCCCCATGCACTACATAACCTTTCATGTTGAAATGAAAAATAGTGTTTTACATATACTCATAAAAATAGAGAGGATACAAGACATTAATCTGCTTCCATGTGGAGATGTGCTATGTCCCTCTGTTATCCCAGAGATGTCGTTTTCCACATGATAAATCAATCGTGATAAAAGATTTCTCATGCCACCTATAGCAGACCCATGCAGAGGACTCATGAAACGGTAGCAAAAAGCCTTATATGACTAAGACAGTTTTACTGCTGTTACTGTACTCATTTGCTGGGAGAGTATTCAGGCACAACAGCTGAACAGAAGTCACTGAAGTTTCAGCCCCAGTCAGGTTGCATGCTACATTACCGCCTTATGGAGCTGGAACACATGCATCCCATGCTATTCTGAGGCAATACCAAAGAAAGGCTGTCACTCTGTCACCAGTAAACTTGTGCCAAAATTTATGTATCTCAAGCGACACAAGTGGTGAAAACTCTTTAGTACTATTCAGTTGCTCAGGCTGAAAGGGTCAAGCACAGCTTGTGAAAAAAGTCTGAACAAGAAGTCACACTTATGTAAATAGTATACTGTTTAGTACTTATCTTAAGCTTTTTCCTTTCTCAGTGCTCTCATTCTGAATGGCTACCTCCTATTCTCAAATATTTTTTCTAGTGTTGTTTACTGCATCTAAAAATCAATAGTAGAAACGTGATTGTGGCTCAGTACCCTGAGCAGTGTGCAGATGTAAAGCCACTTCATACTTCTCCTGCCCTCCTTGCCTTTTCTTTTTCTCCTTCCCCATAGAGGCCACCTTGGAGGGCAGGAAAGTTAGGAAAGCCTGGTGAGGAAGGCAGTGGGAAACAGACAAACTACAGATATGAAGTAATTACTTGTCATGGGGTTATGATCAGTCTCTGTCAGGTTGCTTGACTATTCTAGAGCACCTCCCTCTTGTGGGCACTACTTCTGGAGCACAGCTCTTAAGAGAGCAAGTACTCCAGGAAAACACAACTAATTCCAGTTAAAGTATACGAGGATAAATACTACTGGAATATAGAGATAGCTGTTTTGGAAATAAATACAGTAGCCAATTGTACAAGTGAGACAAGAGATTAAGAAAAAAGATAACACCTTATGACTGAGAAGTGCGTTCCACCATTGTCCTTTTCTCCTGCAGGCCTGCCTCCAGCACCTGGTAGGTGCAGTCAGGGACATTCTGTCTTCAGGCTACTGACTGCTGGCTGTGCCACCAGTGCCCTCCTCTGGTATTTATGAAGGCAGCATAAAGGAACGCTAACTGTTGGATACACCCTGCACAAGAAAGCTGGAAGTGTCAGGGACTGAGTCACAGGGCCATGCAGCATAGTCAATCATACATATTCACATATTCAAGAAAGGAAAAACACAATTGTTGTCATTTTCCAAGTCTGTTTAGGAAAGGAACTGCTCATAAATGAAGCGATAACTATTTCCCTCTCCATTCCAGATTGTCCGGCCATCAAATCATGCTACAATCCAGAGCATTGTAAAAGCAGTGGGAATCATTCCTGGAATCCCAGAACCCTGCTGTGTTCCTGACAAAATGAGTTCACTCAGTGTCCTGTTCTTAGATGAGAACAAAAACGTTGTTTTAAAGGTATATCCCAATATGTCAGTTGAAACTTGTGCCTGCCGATAAGTTCATACAAATACGTCATTAACGAGACCTACACATCCTGCCTGACTGCACTGGGAAAGCTGTGAATTGGAAAGGAATCTACTTGTGTTGATGAATGAAAGCAAGCCTACAATTCCTCTGCAGAAAGCATGTGGAGAGACTAAAACCACAGATGTGTTCACCTGGAAGGATATGTCTTACTGTCATCATTTGTCTTTCCTATTCATCTTCCAGGAATTCACTATTTTTACAAGTATCTTCCTAACCCACCTAGCCAAGACACCTGGTGTTTAATAAAAACTTTAAGTGTAAAGTTTTCCATAATCAAAGAACTAAAATATGTTTTTATATGCTATTTTTCTGACTATTTTATCTCTTCAGTTAACCAAGAAGATGGGAAGTGAACTTGCAAAGGCAGGCTTATTTTAGAATATCACTTTTGTACACAAATCAAAACTTCGTTTGCCTAAAACACTCATACTTTTAATCTGCATATTTATACTGAAAAAATGCTGTAATAAAGGGCTTAAAAACGTATGTTTTCTTTGGGATGCAAGTATAATGCACTGCATAAGCTTTCATATAAACTGTATGTTAATATAGCAGGTTTTCATTACCCTTCCCTAATATATAATTTGTTCTACAAAAGACATGTAATTTTCCACACTTTTTGTTTACTGCATAATTTCAGGTTGTTAAACATTTTGTCTGAGTAACACATACTATATAGTAGTATGTTGAAATACTAAAAATAAAATAACCAAGATTTATATTTTTGTAAATTATACTTTATATCCTCTAGATTGTTACATGCTTTTAACAAAAGCTAATAAATTAAAGGTACAGTAGTATCTAAAAATAGTTGAATTGTCTTCCTATAAATGCACTCTGTTACATTCGTTGTGTTAATTAGATGGAAACATGTAAATGCATGTTAAGCTTTTCATAATGCACCTCAATAGAGTAAAGATGGAAGGGACTACAATGATCATCAACACCAACCTCCTGCATAGCACAGATCAAAGAACCTTACCCAGTAGCTTCTGTACCCTGTATTATGGAACTTCTGTCTTGAGCTTGGGAATATCTTTGAAAAACATGCATAAATTTGGGTTTAAAGATTTCATGTGACAGAATATCTCTACTGGACTACAAGTGGCTGTTCCAAAAAGTTAGTGCTCTTTGTTCAAATGCAGTGGCTTAATCCCAGTCTGAATTTGAGCTTTAGCTTTAATTCACTGGACCTTACTGTAACCTATTTTATTAGATCCCTTTTATCTATTATCCAAAATACTTTCAGTGTGTATTTTTAGTATATAGAGTAAGGTCAAATTACATTTTGGCTAAGATTTAAATAGGTACTTTGATTTCTTATTCTAAGCCTCAAAACAATTTCTCAGAGCTCTTTTTTTAACTCGTTCCAGAGCTTTCATTAAACTTTTTCTAACAATCAACATGAAAATTTCTTTACAGAAATAAATTCTGTGTCTCTAACTCCTGTACAATCCTTTGTTGTTACATTCATGGTAGGCCTTGTAACTAAAGCATGCCTTTAAGCTGGTAATTCACCACTGTGCCCATCAATCCTCTTTCTCAGTGTCCCTGTGTGCCAGGAGACACTTGCCACATAATCATTTTCACCCACCTGCTGTACAATAACATAGGCAGACCAGAAGCAGAACAAACTTCTGAAGTCTGTGAGGTAGCATAGAATGCAAGATAGAGTGTATCTTCATTCTTTGAGGCCACATTTTGATTGCCAGAGGTAACAGCAACAGATAGAAAATACCTAGGCTTTTGTGGAGTATTTCAATTCACTTACACAGGGATATATAATTAAAATAAACTCCTGGACAATATTAATGTATTTGTGTATCACATGAATTAACAACTGTCTCACTGCCAAACCTCAGAGAGTAGCTTTCAAAAGAAGTTGCCACTGAATTAAACTGTTCATTGTAAAGTTTCTGAAAAGTTGACACTTTGCCCAACACTATTTGACATCTTTATATATGAACTGGAATTCTGTATATAACAACCCCTACAATATTTGCAGAAGACAGTGTTTAGAAGAGAGGTATTTATATAGATCACTTGATCTAGCTGCAGTTTATGTAACCAAAATTCATTTTAAACTACACAGATGGTACCTAGGCACAAGGAATGGAGGCTGCTCCTACTGAGTAAAAGACTGCACCCTGTAAAGCCATAATTCTTAGAACAACTTTGGTGGATATCAGGGACTTAGGGAACAGTATAAGCACCCTGGGTGATGCTATTAAAAGAGAGCTAAAGAAAGCTTTGAAAAGATACACACTGGAGTAGAGAACCACATAAGGAAAGGAGATTTTATTTCTGCATGTGGCACTGGTGGCCTTCCACTAGAAAACTCTGTATAGCTCCAGTGTTCATCTTTTCAAAAAGATATCTGAGACACTAAAAAGAAACAAAACCAGTCAGAGAACATGTCTTATAATACGTGACTAAAAAGCGCAATCTGTTTCTCAGAAAGCAAACTAAGAAGTAACTGGATTACACTGTACAAGTGCTCTGACAGAGAGAAAAATGCAGTGCTGTGGGGCTCCATAAGCTGGCCAGAAAGTTACAAGTACTCCTGCCTAGAACGTGAAGACAGGCACAATGAAATAATAAATGAAGTACCATGAATTTTTAAATGGGACACTCTAAAAGAGTGAGTGCTACAAAAATTGCAGAAATCTTTGATTCTTTGACATCTTTAGATAAGTTTTGGAGATCCTTAAAAAGTTGTGTTTTAGCCAATCCTAAGTAACTGGACTGTGCAAACAGGTAGGGCACACGAAGGCCTGGAGTAAAATCTAACAGTCTTGCTAAGCTATAGACCAAGACTTTACACCATAGGATCATAATTAACCAGAATCTTGGATCCCAGTTATCACTTGAAACAACAGATAAGAGCATTTGAGTAGTCTGTGCTCACTTTAAACACCGTATGCGCTGCTAGAGAACTGGAGGAGAATGACCAGAAAGGACAAAACCTTGTCTGCACCTTTGCAATGAGATTTTATGGGTTTTAAATATAAAAGCTCCTAATTCCTTTCAGAGTTTATGGCATATGTACAGTATGGATGAGTTGTACTTAGAAGTAAAGTGATACATTAATA
Source organism: Hypotaenidia okinawae (assembly GCA_027925045.1). NCBI lineage: Eukaryota > Metazoa > Chordata > Aves > Gruiformes > Rallidae > Hypotaenidia > Hypotaenidia okinawae. The sequence goes on along the minus strand of BSDF01000008.1, from coordinate 19,665,194 downwards.
ATACAGCTAAAATATGTATGATTAGATTAAACCATAATGCATTCATTAAGATAAAAAGCAAGTGATATTCTTGTCTATGAATAAACTAGGGGTTTTTTTCTTGTATATCACAAGAAATTCTATCATTAGTCTTGTATTTTTGCCTTGGCCCTTTTTTCTCATGGATAATAGTATCTTCATAGATAATCTTCTGTGTCTTCACAGAGATCTTTTCCTTTCTATGTGGCCTTAGAACCCTAGTTCTGTCTTCGTTTTGAGTTCACTGAAATAATGACTGGTTGCTTTTGGACTGGATCAACCATCAAGAATCTAAGAAATATATTACGTAAGATAGAGTAAAAACAAGACTAAATTCCCATACCCCAGAGGAATCAAACCTAAAACAGACGAGCCTGCAAACAACATGAAGCAAACTTGACAGAAAACAGATATGTCACTGTGTACAAACAATAGCTCTTGGCTGATAAACGGAAAGAAGTTTTAAGGTTGTATTGTTTGTATTGTCACGAGATCATGTCTTGCAGAATCACAGGTCTCCATCAAATGATCAGGGATTTTCTGATGGCGGTTGAAGGGACTTTATTTAATAAAGATTTGGAGATGTTCTTTTCTAATAGCTAATAAAGTAACTTTGCTCTAGATCTGTATTTTCTAGTTTTGATGAAAACAGTGTCATCTTCTGCGTCCCTAAGAAAGATTTTCTCTGTGTTGGCAAGGAAATGATAGAAGAGTATAATTAAGCAAGATGACCCTAAAGTGAAATGTGCATTCTCTACAATATACAATGTCCTTCCCACCAGCCACATGTGTTTGTCAGATGTTTATAGAATCTTCATTAACTAAGAGCTTTGCTAGATAATAGAAGCTGAAGCATGGCATCAATGACTCTGATAAGGGCAAGTGTACAACCAATCTGCTTGACAACTGACAAGAGGCTGGGGTTTGAAGCAGACCGCAAAAAGAACACAAGAAAGTGATTTGCAAAGGGCATTCCAGTTGTTTGCCTTCCATCTCATTTCCTCTGGCTGCAATGAAACAAGATTTTTAATCAGCTAAATTACCCTCTCCTCTCGTCTCTTCATCACAAAGCAAATATAGAAGAAATGCATTATTTTGGAGTATTGGCTGCACTGTCTGTTTTCAATATCATTGCTTGTTTGACAAGAGGCAAGCCTTTGGAAGACTGGGACAAGTTAACAGCAATGGGAAAGTCTGATGCACACTTTCATGATCCTGGCGAAAGGGAAGATGAGACTCATTTTGACTTTAAATCTTTCCTGGAGAATATGAAGACAGATGTACTAAAGAGTTTGAATTTGTCAAGAGTCCCCTCACAAGTGAAGATGAAAGAGGAGCCACCACAGTTCATGATTGATTTATACAACAGATATGCTGCAGATAAGTCCTCCATCCCTGCATCCAATATTGTAAGGAGCTTCAGTACTGAAGGTAGGAGAAGTCCAAAATATGTGGACTAGAGTTTTTATAGTACATGGATGATAGGTACTCATATTCTTTTGAAATCAGAGGAAACTGAGTGCCTAGCTTCCACAGATTTTTTAGAAACAAAACAGATTAAAAATTTAGATTATAGTCTTGCCCTGTATTTTCTTTGAATCTTGAAAAAAAAATACAATAGCCTTTACTTTTCTTCTTTTATAATTTTACTGTACAATATTCTCTTTTCAAACACATCAACTGATACGATGCACTGAATAACAGGGTTTAGATGAATCATGTTTCTGAAAGCTAGAGATTTGGGACTGAGTTTTAATGTTAGAATGTAAACTTCTGATCATCTATAATTAACATAGTGTCAGAGAGCTCTTCTCATACTTAAAAAACACAGCAGCCAGAGAGATCTGTCTCAGAATCCAAGCAAAGAAAAACAATGCTCCCCAGAATTCTGTTTTGGATTAAAAGGTTTATATGTAAATCAGTAATCAACTAAAAAAAGAAAATCAAGATCCCTGTCTGTGTAACATTACATAGACTTTTTAAAGTTACATCAAAAGAAGCAGTAAAGAAGTTAGAAGGCAATCCCTGTGATTAAGTGAGACAGGGAGATTCAAAGCTACTGCTTATATGAAAAACAGACACACACGTAACAGCTCTACAGAGAGCTCCAAATTCCCAAAATAGTGCCCCAGTCCTGAAATGGAAAGAAATCTTAACAGTATGAGCTAGAGAATAGTTTCCCCATCTCACTCTCCTGACTGCTTTAATGGATAATGTCACTTCTTCACAGTCTTTAGCCAATTAAAATTGCCCTAAAGCCCAATCATGATTGAATAATTATCTTACATTAACTATCAAATAGACATCAGTCAGTGATGACTTAAAAATTACCAATCTGGTCTTCCAGTCAAACATCTGCCCCTCCCAAGGCAGAGTTGCTGGTACTGCATATACCTTTGCAGGAAAAGCAAACAAACAAAACCCACACAAGCTCAGTGAGTCCAGCATGAAAGGCAATTTATCATCAAGTCCCTATTAAGACAGAGAGTGAAGCTTCAATTTGGTATTTTCCAAAAGCTTTCTGATTTCTCCAAACTCCCAGTAATCCAAGCTGCTTTCAAAGTTATTTGATGACAATGAAAGCCACAGCACAGCTAGTTCTCTGAGACAATTAAAAATGTAGTATACTTCTCCATATTGGGAGGGCAGTTCATCCCATTGCATGATGATAAGAGTTGGAAATTTATAGTCTTTTAACAATTCTTTGCATAAAATTCTCTTTAGGAAATTGATACATCTGAATACTCCATAAATGACTTATTTATGTAACTTAAAATTGACCAGCATCATCCACAGCTTGTTCTAGGCAGACTTTATTCTCCTTCCACACACTCACCTGACCATGCAATCTTGGTGAAAATACTACCAGCATTAGGGACCTCCATTTCCACTTTTCACTCCCTGTCCTTGAAACTTGGCCAGAATAATTTTTTTTTTATAAATCATTGATATCCATGTTCTTATTTTATCCCCAAAATACATCCTGAGTCTTTTAAAAGCAAGTTACTTGGACAGCCAGAAGCTCTGTAACCACGTGTTTTAATTTCCTATTGCAGATGTTGTTTCTTTAGCTTCACCAGAAGGAAATCAATTTCAGAAACACATCTTGCTCTTCAACATCTCTATTCCACGATATGAGGAAATCACCAGAGCTGAACTGAGAATTTATATCTCCTGCCACAGGAAAGTTGGATCTCTCTCTAGGCTGGAAGGCAACATGGTCATTTATGATGTTTTGGATGGTGACCACTGGGAAAACCCAGAAAGTACTAAATCTTTTCTTGTCTCCCACAGTATCCAGGACTGTGGTTGGGAGATGTTTGAAGTGTCCAGTGCTGTGAAAAGATGGGTCAGGGCAGACAAACTTAAGACTAAAAACAAGCTAGAGGTTGTTATAGAGAGTAAGGCTCTGGGTGGTTTCAGTTGTGGGAAGCTAGATATCAGCGTTACTCCTGACACTAAAAATCTGCCCCTGTTAATAGTGTTCTCCAATAACCACAGCAATGGGACAAAAGAGGCCAAAGTAGAGCTCCGGGAGATGATTGTTCATGAACAAGTAAGTGTGCTAAAAAAATTAGGAAAGAACAACACTTCATCAGAAGAGGAAGACCAGGGAGGGGAAAAGGCCATCACTGGGCCCCACCACCACTCCTCCAGAAGCAAGAGAAGCATTGGAGCCAACCACTGCCGGAGAACTTCCCTCCATGTGAACTTTGAAGAGATCGGCTGGGATTCTTGGATTATTGCACCAAAGGACTATGAGGCTTTTGAGTGTAAAGGAGGTTGCTTCTTCCCTCTGACAGATAACGTCACTCCAACAAAACATGCTATTGTCCAAACTCTGGTGCATCTCCAAAACCCAAAGAAAGCTTCCAAGGCCTGTTGTGTCCCAACAAAATTAGATTCAATCTCCATTCTTTATAAGGATGATGCTGGTGTGCCCACTTTAATATATAACTACGAAGGGATGAAAGTGGCAGAGTGTGGCTGCAGGTAGTATACAAGGCAGAATCTCTAAAATTAAGAATACCCCTTTTTCCTGCTCTTTGTAAATCTGTACATTGGTGATGCAAATGAAAAATCCATGCAATCAAGTTTTGGAGCAGGGCATGGGGCTGGTTGTTGTTGCTGCTGCTTGTTTTAAAGGAAAACTGGCATTTTAAAAAGTTACAATAATTGTAAATAACCTGCATTATATGCCATGGCAAAGAGAATACTGGATTAAAATATTGTGAGATTGAAGGAAGTATGCATTATTTGGCAACACTGATACAATTTTATTATCTTATTTCAACTTTTCTGTTTAATCAATTCTATTCAGGTCACAAACTAAAGGATTTTTCAATAAGGATATAGTATGTCCTGTAGATGTTTAATAGGTAATTAAATCTAATTCTGTCAGCAAATTCTGACATTTTCAACTTCTGTAAAATTCAATAAATGGAATTTAGTCTGCATGATAAAGTCAGGAGCCTAAATCCTGCAGGTCTTTTCTCATATCAGTAATCTCAGAGGCTTTTTTTACAGGCACATTATTTACTCCTGTAGATGAAGATTTACAGTATTTAAAACATAAGAGAGTCTCAATCTCATTTCATTCCCAAGTTTCCTTCTGTGGGTAGCAGGTGCCTTGGTTTCAGCTTTCTTATCCTCAACGCCCCTATTTTTACCCCTTTATGGCACATACTTGAACGATAAGAAGTGCAGCCTTCCGCTTCTAAGACACTGTTTCCTAGGAGGAACAGCAGCCCTTATCTCTGCACAAAGATAAGGAGCCACTTTGACTTACTGCATATTCTTAGTATTTCTTCACAAGAACATGCAGCCAAACAACATTCAGTCTTGCAAGCTGTATCCTAATAGCAGTGGGGGTTGGCAGAGCACTTGAGAAGAGTCCAGACTACTTATTTAGAGGCCTTTGGAATCTGACATTAGGCTCAAATTTTTTAAAACCTGCTTTTTAGGAGAAACACTATTTTACCTAGAAAATTTTCACCCCTCACAAATGTGGGAAAAAACCAGAAAACTTCTGTGGTCCAAGATTTATAGCGCTGAGTGGGAAACATACAACTTACAATAGTTCTCCTGACTTCAGGTGTACTTCCACTAAACAAGAACCCCATCTTTCCTACAGTTAAAGTAACTTCCTTCGAGTCTAAGGAAGGTTTTGCCTGTACAAGAATAGACAAAATGTCTTCCTTTGGTTCCAGGTGATAGAGATAAGTGCTGTATAATGCCACGATAGTCCACCTCACTCCTACTCCTCCTCCACCTTACACACACACACAAAAGATCCGAACCCATGGCAAACTACACATCTGTTCAAAATGGTGAAGAATATTGATGAGGCAAAAATCGAAACAGTAGCTTAATGTATGAAAGCAACAAGATTTAAATGGATACATATGTTTTAAATCAGGGTAGCCTGTGGGCAAGACGAATTCATTTGGCATGAACAGGTCAGCTTGAAATCTAATACGTGGTTTATTTACTATTGTTAACCTAATACAGAGCAAATAGCAGGTGAGTGTGAGCAGGGCAGTTGTAATTCCATCAAGAATTGCTAGTTACATCACAAACCATGATCATAAAGCACAATTCACCAGAATCCTTTGACTGATTTATAGCCTTTTCCTTTAGAACTGGGCTGCAGTTGTGTAAGATCCGAGATCTGGGTCCGTGGAAACTCCATTCATCCATAGCCGCATGTCATTAACCTCTTAAGCTTCCCATAGCAGTCCTCTCATTTTACCACTCCACACTGGCTTCTGTCATCTTACTGTCATCATTATGTCTTCCTCTTCGTAGAAACTTCTGCATTGTCTCCCTTTTTTGTTCATGTCTCCTAAGCTCATGACATGTTGTACAACTTTTCTTAAGTAAAAGAAACCGTCAAACAAGCACTTAGTGTGATCACATTAGAAAAGTTTTTCACCCATGTGTCAAGGTAACTGTAGCTGTGTGCCCTTAAGTTACCTAAACACAAGGTCCTAGTTATATTTTGACTTCACCAAATATAGGACTTTGTCCATAATTAAATGAAAAAGTGAGGAAGGGGAAAGAACATTTGCTTCCCACATACTCAGAGACAAATTCAAGAACACTTTTTTCCACAAAGTCTGAAGTCAAGTGTTGATCTATGTTTCCCAAGCTTGCTTGGAGGGGAAAAAAACCCAACACAAACACACCAAAACAAACTACCAACAAAACCCCCTCCAATCCTAGCTATGCTATCAGAATCCCAGAGAAGCTCTACTGTCCCAAAATTGTACTACAAGTCACTTTTGTATTTAAATCAAAAAATTCCATTGCTCTTCCAGCCAGCTTTAATGATCACATACCCGTGGGCTTAACATTTTAATTGGTACAGAAGTAAAATGAAACATGATTCCTTCCATAGGATGATGATCAGGGTCAAGAAGTAATATGAACCCAGTAGTGATTACAAATGCTACCTACAGGATGGCTGAAGTGTGTTGGTTTTATATTGCAAATTCAGCAGTTTGGTTTACATAATTTTGAACATTTGATTTTAAACAATTGGGTTTTTGGACCATGTTTCAACTGCTTTGGGATTCAATAAATCAACCATGTGGCTAAGATGTGCTGCAGAGTATACAGGTTGCAAAGGACAGGCAAAACACCTTGCTCCTCCTTCAAGATGGGCCCCATCAAACACTAAGGTAACTCCCTCTCATCACAGAATTCTGAACGTTGGCCAGCAACTGTCTGCTTCTTAGGAACAGGTTGGGGCCTGTGCACTGTTCAGCAGATGTACACTTAAAATTAAGACTTATTTCATACAAACATGTAGCTGTAGCATACCCTCTAACTCAGGCTCATTAGCTATCTGTATAACAGCCCTGTAACATCAGAATCACCAGCTGACTCAACAGTCAATTTTAAGGCTACCCTATTAAGACACTTCAGTCTTAATAGATAAACATGGTAACCTTGTGGAAGCTGGTCAGGAGATACAGCAGTTGCTATTTTTACAACTTACCACCTTGTCTGCATACACATCAGGCACAATGCCCACTGATGTCATCCACTTCTCTGTGCCATGTACCAACACAGAACAACAGATGCAACTTCTCCCTTAACACCACACCACCAGCAACCACTAGAACTCAAAAAGGTCTCCATTTTCAATATTTTTCTTCCACAGGTGAAGAGAGAATGACCTTATGAGAATATAGAGGTACTCAGCTGGTATCTGCTCAGACACCTTTATACTGCAAAGGTACTGTCAATATAGAAATGTTAAGCAAGAATTGCCAATTTCTGATATTCAGAATAAAAGGTTTTAGACTGCCCCTCAAGGAAGCTTATAATTTCAGACACAAATGGGCTTTAACAGTGCTCTCAGACCACAGCTGATTCTTTTACCCAGCCTCCTCAGACCCTGGACATTACCATGTTGGTGCATGGCTATGCACCATGTAGGTCCACAAAGGCATACCCTGTAAGGTCCAGGAGGCATAAGTACCTTCCTGTATGTAGCTCCTCATAGAGAGCACTGAATCAAAGGTAGTTACAGCAAAGAAGAGCTGAATATGAGCAAAGAACAAGCTGGCAAAGCCAAGAAGTAGTAAATGAACAATATGAGGCAAGACCCCATCCTCAAACAGAGTAACAATAGCTCCACATCCCCTCTGGCTGCTCTGAACAGCTAACAAGACAGTGCATCTGGCTACTAAGCACCTCCCTTCTCCCTGTGTTAAGCCGGTTGTGTACCGTTTCTTGTGTGTTCAGCAAAAAACAAAACTAGTGCAGGTCTAGGAGGGGCTGAAAGAGCTCTGTCTGTCTGTCTCCAGGGCCAAGGCTCTAACTTCACGAGCCAGAGGTGGAAATCTCAGTGCTGCTCCAGGGCTGATGAAATCAACTGATACCCATCTTTGGCCTCCCTTCAGCATTCAGCGATTTTTCTAAACCCTGTCTTCATGCTGCCCCGGCGCCACCTTCAGGCCTCGTCGTGCTTCTGCGCCACTAATGTTCTTTACTCACCAGCCATTTTCACACATTTTCTTACATTCTCTCACATGATAACATAGAATCTCTCATCTTAAAATGGCCTCTTAACGTCTCCCTCTGGGCTGTCCACAACTTTTTTTGCCTTCTGTGCATCTCCAAGATGCCCATGCACAGGCTGCTGCTTCCAGGCTACCTCAAGAACATGTCTCCCCTTCAAGCTGCCTGAAAGCTATTCCTATTTCTATTTTGTCCTCTCCCTTAAAGCTATAATCATCAGTTATAATTTGGCTAAAAGCCTCACAGAATGGCCTCAGCGTAGCCGTGGAAAAAGAGACACCCTGAGTCACATTCCCTCCCTGAGGTATATGTTTTGGCAGAAGCCTGACAGACCTGCTGGTAAGCCCAACAAAAGTCTTAATGCTGTCTCAGCACACCCCAAAAGTTAGCACAACCAGGAGCTGAGCAGGCAACATCCTGGCAATCTGGGTTTTGGTACTGGGCCAGCAACCAAAACTTCCCATCCAGCACCAGGAGAGAAACCCAGTTCTTTACAACAAACTAGATAGCTTAAGATGCCAACAGCTGGTCTGCCAGTACATACTGGTCACTTCCATCCTATGTCAGCATGGTGGACAATAGTGCCAAGACATGTTCGACCAGTCGTCAGAGGTGTCAGGCCCACAGCAGCACCATAGGAATCAGATCAGTTTGGTGGCAGGCATTCACAGTGCCTGGCCACTGAACAGGCTACTGTGGATGACTGGAGCTGTCACCATTTCAAATAATAACCTCAGGATAGAAGAGCTCTTGATTTAATACTATTTATTATCTGCTAACTCTGGTGAGCCCTGTTGAACACAAAAATTTATCAGAAATGCAGGATCTAGACAATACAATGCAAACAAATTAATTACCAATTCTCCAAGGACTGCACACCACTTTCCCCTTTTTGATGAAAAATTACTTACCAAAATTCAAAATTATTTTGCTGATCTAGGTCAGGCTGGAAAGCTGCAATATATTCTCCTGAAGCCCTCCTGAGTCTTCTGCTTATGTAGAATGTGGCATTTGATCAGCAGAGTTGGTCAATGTGAGTTTATCACAGCTGTGCTCAGTTATCTGTGATGACTGTGATGACTGTCCTTCTTCACCTGGCTGAAATTAGAGAGGTTTTGTAATAGGAATATACATTTTCCACCCTTCTTCAATCCTTCAATAAAAATATAAGCTTTTTTTTCCCCCTTTTCTCTTTCTTGGTTACTGTAAAAAAGAAAGAAGTTTAGGGAAGGCACAGCAAGGCAAGGGAAAAGGAATATTAACAGAAGAAAATAAAAATACAGTACACTTTAGATTTAATTTTTTTCTTATTACAATGGAATCATTACAGAACTCACTCGAAGTGCTATTTCCATTTTCATAAAATGGAGAACTTTCAACATTAAGAAAAGGTGAAAGAAAAATTCCAACAACTCTAATTTTAATTTATACAGGTTTGTACACTACTGGAACTGAAGCTTAGGGACAAAAAACTAACATTACTTCTTTTGACATGGGAATTATAAAGGAATGTAAGGGCTATATTATTCATTATTTGTATTATTAAGGGGCCTAAAAAACCTACACAGGAACAAGGTTTCCTTTGTACCAAACAGTACAAAAACAGAGCAGAAAAGATGGCCTTAGACCATACCTATGCAATCCAGTCATGCCCATTGCAGGCAGCCATGAAGTAGTACTGACCCAGACTTGTACATCTATAAAAGGCAGTGAAGGTTTGTCTAGAAATAGTTACCAAAGTCCTGGAAGTATTGAATATTTTATTAGCAGAGTCCTGTGCTTGAGCTAATAAACCCTGCCTCTTGGTATTTAGGAGCCAAATATCACTTTTACATTAATTGTAATACATACATATTTAAAATATGGCTTTACTAGAAAGCTCTATGAAACCCAAAGATAATTTATTTCCAAATTTCACTGTTGGCATTTCTGCCAGTGAAAACCAGCTCTTGTTGCCACCTTCAGATGAGCCTCCTTCTACTGCCATTTATCAGTGTTCAAATGGTCCATATGGGCCTTAGGAGTGATGCCTCGGAAAGCCAGCTGAAATCAAAACTCAGTCGCCTTGGTGACTATTAAGCAGGTATCCTTTATTGCAGCGCTGGGCACACCTATATCAATCTATTCAGCATGATTACATTTCATTGAATCAGGAGGGAATTGTGAAGTCAGCCATAGATAACCCAGGAGCACTGTAGCAAAAACGATAATGCAAAAAATACATAGCAAAACATTTAATCTTGCTCTTGTGGAAGCTTTTTAGCATGCAACCTGAGTGATGCAGCCCGTGCATGCAGACTAATCTGGGACAAATATAAGAAAATACCTCTTCCCAGAGCATGTGGGAAGTTCATACCCACAGGAAGTCAGAAAATGAAATACTTGTGGACAGGTTTTAAAGGATCATAAAGTTTTATGAGTTATAAAAGTTAGGTCTAGGCCTGAGCTATTGAGTTCAGCTCAAAACTAAAATCAAAGTAGGAATTTGGCTTGGTTTATATTAGAAATTAGAATTGATGGAAGAGTTACATTTTGGATCTAGGTACTCAAAGTTCAGTGAACAGGCTTGCATCAAACAAGACTTGATAAAATTTTAAACTATATGTGTCAATAAATGATCAAGTAAATAGTTGTTCTCCAAAGTTTGAAGAGTCCATACCACACAAAGGCAGATTCTTACATTCTAACAGCATCTATAATTACCAAGGTAGCAGTGAGTGATACTTGGCATACTGAATTTGGGGACAGAGAAATAGATCACTGAACAGACTCAGCATGGAAAAATACCTTTTTGCCACAGTTCCAGCTTTTTAAGTCATGCATGTTGAAAAAAGCATTTACTTTAGATTTGCAATGTGAAGCTAGTTTTGTTTCTGAGTGCTAGTAGAAAAGTGCACGAGGAAGAATATGTATCTGAACCTGAGGAATAAAATGAACTGTGGCATGTTGCCATATCTTGGCTTTTACTGGGTAAAACTAATCACAATCCTGGCCTTGTAAAAACCTCAGCTACAATTTCCAGGCCTTATGATATGAAAATCTTCAGAACATGATAAAATGAACAATAAATGTTAGAAAAACAGATAAAAAAATTTTGTTCTAATTTTACAGCAATCACAGTCAGGAAAGGACCATTTTGTGATTTTTAACCTCTAGATAAGAATTCACTGAAGAAGAATATTATGAATCTGTTGAAATACTTCCTTAATCCTGGGAAAAAATATTATCACATAATTAGTTTAGCTATGGATACATAGAACTTACTTAGATGTGGAAGGTAATTATCCAGCATATGCTCTGATTAAAAATGTCCGGCTATTTTGTTACTGTGTCCTTTCTGCATATGAATTCATGGCAATTTATATATGTCTGTTACATTCAGAGTAAGATGAGGTGACTGTATACTTGTATATAATATCTGTAACACCCTATAACACCCTTTGTACAGCAAGTTGAAACTGAGGTAATTTGACTAATGATTTGTCATTTCAAGTTATATTAATTTCTATCCTAAAAGCAGAAAGTGTCAGAGAGGAATACAGTGAGAAAAAAGGCCCTTCTAAAAAGTAAGTTGGGGTTTTTTTTAAGAATTTCAATACTCTAACCAGAATGAAATTAATTGCAAGAATCCCAGAAAATATTAGTTTCACTATTTTGTATGTAAATAATTTAACCTTCTTTCCACCATTGTCCTGTACTTGGTGAATAGTTTTATAAAGTCTCCATTATGTACTATGTACTGATAAAAAAATAAATGTACTATGTATACTCCATAAACATGCAATGTCATTCTTTTTTCTGGGATAGAGAGCTACATGCTTAAAGCTACTGTACAGAGAGACAGAAATAGAGATCCATCCTGACATATTCTTAGGGACATGGATTATTGTACTTTTTTTCCCAATTCCTGTCACAATTGATCCGTTTTTTAACCCTGCTCCTTGGCTCCTGGGCATGCCCTCCTCCAGCACCCATCAGGAGTAAATGAAAGAAAGAAATATAAAACAAAAAACGGGCCCCATCAAACAACCCACCCCCTAGCCCAGCAGGCAAAATATCTAGCCCTTCCATGTTTACACATATTTACTTCATTGTTTTAGATAATACATATGTTTTCATTATGGTTATCCTTTGTTTCCATTATAACAAAATTAGTCTCTATCTTCCTTTTCAAGTTAATTGAAAGATGTTGGAACACACAAAAATTGTAGGTAACATTGAAATGTTAAGCACTCCGAAGTGGGAAATGTCAGAATAATGATTATCTATGCATCATTCTCCTCTTGCTCATATGTATTAATTATGTAATCACAGCTCATAATGGTTTTATTTAAGATGTCCCCTGCCTTAGTCCGTGCAAAGCACATGGTGTTTAAGAATTAAGTTGGGAATTTATGAAGTACAATATCTTTTCTATTGAATTAATTGTCTTGATGTATGCTGCAGTGTGTGCAATTATTCCTGTGGTAATGACATTTGAGCCACTACCGGAGGTTGGAAGTAAATGTAGAGTATGTGGTAGACATTCATATAGAAAAAGATATCCCTTGCCCCAAAAACTTCCTAAGCTAGACAGACAGAAGAGATGCAGGTTAGAAAAGCAGCAGAAATTTATTTGCCCCTAGTCTTACCCACTGTATTTGCTGCATGAGGAATTAATGAAGCGCTAGCATTAAATCCAGTAGCTCAACAGTCAATTTCTAGACGACATGTGATTATGCTGAAGAGTTTTTGTTCCATCAACCTTTTCCCTGGACTGCTGTAGGAAGCAAGCAAGAAGAGCAATTCAAATTGGTGATAATGCCCTGAAGTTAGGTCTGTGATGGATGTCACGCACTGTCACAATATAGAAATTTCACCTGAAATTAAGAAGATGTAACAGATCTGAATCTCACTGCTTCACTACCAGTGAGGTACACAGGATTTTGCTGTGGCACACTTAGAGCTTACTTACTTTTTTATACATTATCAACAATAATTTCCTATGCCTCTCCTCTGACAAGGGAAGTGGCAACATTTTTTAAACTGGGGTTTGTTAGAGATGATAGCACAGCCTGGTTGACAGAGATACCTGTGAGTAAAACATCACGTTTTACAACTTTTACCATAGAGCAGTCCTTTCTCTAATGGACTCTTAGAACAATTTAATTGTTCCCTTTGATGGATTTATATATGTACTTTTACATACACACAGATACAAATCAACCATGGGATCTGCATATACACACAAGTCTATTCCTATACAGAGGTCTTAAAAGAAGGAACTTCACAAACATCCTATATTACTACAGCTGAATAACCCAGAAAGAGGACTGCACTATAACTTGCTCTTGTGAGTTTCACTCATAACACTCACACATGACACCAACAGAGTGCACGCAGCCATCATAGGCCATCTTTAGAATCTTCCCTCCACATATATTCATACATAGCAACAAGTGACATTTTGAAAGCAATACAAAAATATGCTCTTCCCAGATCCCCTGGTCTATTCTTGCAGCTACCTCCAGAAAGCAGAAAGTCGTTTCAAACTTAAAGCCAAGAATCTGTTCTTGTATAACTTTAGCATGTCATACTGGAACTCTGAATGTTGACAGCTCATGTGGGTGCAGCCTGCAGCTGCATCCCGCATCTTCTGATCCTCTTTCAAATTCTTAATACAATAGAGTCTCAAATACATTGTGAGCAGAAGAAAACAACCCCCACATTCTATTTTGGTATGTTGAACCTAAAGTCTATTGGCTGGGAGCTGTCATCAGACATGACCATATGTTACTCAATGGTATTACAAGTAAATCCTAATTGAGCGCAAATTATGAAGATTAAAGTCACCTCAGATTTAGCTGTATTATGTTGAGTCAAATGTATTTCAAAGTCCTGTTTAAAATGTTGGCAATTCTCAGCACAGAAATTAACAGGCTGTCATTACCTTGGATTTTATGAGCTGTTCTAAGTGTCTGGAGCTCCTTTTGGAGCCCTTAGTTATAGAATGTAAGAAGAGTCCTTTGCAGCTCAGACTGAAAAACACCAAATACAATGTACTGTCAACAACTTCTGAAAAAATATTAAATATTGATACAACTAAGTCACTGAAGAATCTCCTGGTATAAAGCTTTTCATAAATAATGGTAAAAGATTGGATGACTGATGTTCTAATTGTGGTTAAGATTAAAGTTTTGCTTTTAAGCAATCCACTGTCAGGGTAAGCCAGGACCAGTTTGTAACAGGCAATATATTACATTTTGAAAACAAGTAACTGCCAGAAAGATCTTCCTTTATGATTGAAGTTTATTACTGTTTCATAAGAGAGCTGTGAAGTAGTAAGGAGCTGAACTTCATCTATTGGTGAGTGCAGATGATGCACTCCATTTTAATGAGATTAAAGGTTTAATGCAGATAGAAGATTTGTATCTGTTCAGTGCACCTGGATTCAACACAGGGATTTTCAGTGTGATTCACAGAGAGTCATCAGAGAGCTACACTCATCTTCATCGAAAAGAGCTTCTGACTTATTTCCTTCTTTTCTATTCCATACAAAGAAAAATGATCAGGACGCTTTGCTTCCTGTTTTCAGCACTGATCTTGTGCAGTGTATCTGCTGAGGAAATCTTTCAGCCAACTCTCATGCTGGATATGGCTAAAGTCCTTCTGGATAACTACTGCTATCCTGAAAACCTAGTGGGAATGCAAGAAGCCATCGAACAAGCAATCAAGAGTGGGGAGATCCTAGACATCTCAGATCCAAAAATGCTGGCCAGTGTCTTGACAGCTGGAGTGCAGGGGGCTCTGAATGACCCAAGACTGATGATTTCCTATGAGCCATCACTACATGCAGCTCCTAAACAAGAAGCTGAGGCTTCTCCGACTCGTGAACAACTCATGAGTCTTATTGAGCATACGGTCATATATGACAAGCTGGAGGGCAACGTTGGCTACCTGAGGATTGATTACATCATAGGACAGGAAGTTGTGCAGAAAGTTGGAGCTTTTCTGGTGGACAAAGTGTGGAAGACACTAATAGACACCTCTGCCCTGGTGATAGATCTTCGTCACAGCACTGGAGGACAGATTTCTGGCCTGCCTTTCATCATCTCCTACCTGCATGAAGCAAACAAGATACTACATGTTGAGACTGTATACAATCGGCCCTCCAACACCACCACAGAGATATGGACACTGCCAAAGGTGTTGGGAGAGAGGTACAGCAAAGACAAGGATGTAATTGTTTTGATCAGCCGCCACACGATGGGAGTGGCTGAAGATGTGGCTTACATCCTCAAGCACATGAACAGGGCTATCACTGTTGGGGAGAAGACAGCTGGGGGCTCGCTGGACATCCAGAAGCTCCGTATTGGCAACTCCAATTTCTATATGATGGTTCCCGTGTCACGATCTGTAAGCCCCTTGAGTGGGGCTGGACAGAGCTGGGAGGTGAGTGGGGTGATGCCATGTGTGGCTACTGAGGCAGAGCAAGCCTTGCAGAAATCTCTGGACATCCTGGCAGTGCGCAGAGCAGTTCCTGGCACTCTGAGCCACCTTGCAAACATATTAAAGGACTATTACAGCTTAGTGGAGCGGGTGCCAGCGCTGCTGCGGCACCTAGTTACCTCTGACTTCTCTTCTGTGCAGTCAGCAGAGGACCTGGCCACCAAGCTTAATACTGAGATGCAGGCCTTATCTGAAGACCCCCGCCTCTTGATTCGAGTCATGATGCCAGGTGAAACTGCTGCCCCCCTTGCTGAGAAGCCAATTGCAGTGGCAGCCAACTTACCTGACAATGAGCAATTGCTGCATGCCTTGGTGGATACTGTCTTCAAGGTGTCAGTGTTGCCAGGCAATGTTGGCTACATGCGCTTTGATGAGTTTGCAGATGCCTCTGTGCTTGCTAAGCTGGGACCTTACATTGTCCACAAAGTGTGGGAGCCCCTCCAAAATACAGAGAACTTGATCATGGACCTACGTTACAACCCTGGGGGCCCTTCTTCCTCTGCTGTGCCTGTGCTACTCTCCTATTTCCAAGATCCTGCTGCTGGCCCTGTTCATCTCTTCACAACCTATAACAGGTGCACCAACCACACACAGGAGCACAACAGCCAGGCAGAACTTCTAGGCCAGCCCTATGGGGCTCAGCGTGGCATTTACCTGCTCACCAGCCACCACACTGCTACAGCTGCTGAGGAGTTTGCTTACCTTATGCAGTCCCTGGGCCGTGCCACACTGATTGGTGAGATCACAGCAGGAAGCCTCTCACACACCCGTACCTTTCCTCTGCTGCAGCCTGAGCAGGGAATAACCCGTGGCCTAACTATCACAGTTCCTGTTATCACCTTCATTGACAATCATGGCGAAAGCTGGATGGGTGGAGGAGTTGTGCCTGATGCCATAGTGTTGGCTGAGGATGCACTGGAGAAGGCTGAAGAGGTGCTAGCTTTCCACAGGAACATGGGACTACTTTTGGAGGGTACTGGGCAACTCCTAGAAGCTCACTATGCCATCCCAGAAGTGGCTGCTAAGGCAAGTGCTGTGCTCAGCACCAAACGGGCCCAAGGAGGTTACCGATCAGCTGTAGACTTTGAGACACTGGCTTCCCAACTTACCAGTGACTTGCAGGAGGCCTCAGGAGACCATCGGCTTCATGTTTTCCACAGCCATGTGGAACCAACACCAGAAGAACAGCTTCCCAACATGATTCCCAGCCCTGAGGAGCTGAGCTACATTATTGAAGCACTCTTCAAAATTGAGGTATTGCCAGGCAATCTGGGCTACCTTCGCTTTGATATGATGGCTGAGGCAGAAACAGTGAAGACCATTGGACCCCAGCTGGTACAAAGGGTATGGAACAAACTGGTGGACACAGATGCCATGATTATTGACATGAGGTACAACACAGGTGGCTATTCCACTGCTATCCCAATACTGTGTTCCTACTTCTTTGAGGCTGAGCCTCGGCAACACCTTTACACTGTCTTCGATCGTAGTACCTCCCAGAGCACAGAGGTGTGGACTCTCCCCAAAGTCACTGGCAGGAGATACGGCTCCCTCAAGGACATCTACATCCTAACAAGCCATATGAGTGGCTCAGCAGCAGAAGCTTTCACTCGTTCTATGAAGGATCTACACCGGGCCACAGTTATTGGTGAGCCCACCATAGGTGGTTCCCTCTCAGTGGGCATTTATCGTGTTGGTAACAGTTCCCTATATGCCTCCATCCCCAGCCAAGTGGTGCTCAGTCCAGTCACTGGCAAAGTATGGAGTGTGTCTGGGGTGGAGCCACACATCACCATCCAGGCCAGTGAAGCCATGGCTGTAGCTCAGCACATTGCCAACCTGCGTGCCCAGGTGCCACAGACACTGCAAACTGTAGGCAAACTTGTGGCAGATAATTATGCCTTTGTGGACATTGGGACTGTTATAGCTTCCAACCTCACCCAGAACATCAACAAAGACAGCTATAAAAGGATTAATACAGAAGAGGAGCTGGCCAGGAAGGTGACTGCCAGTTTGCAAGCTCTTTCTGATGATGAGCATCTGAAATTACTCTACATCCCTGAACATGCCAAGGACAACATCCCAGGGATCATGCTAAAACAGGTACAGTTCTCTTGTACCCAGTTATACTGATGCCAGCTAGAATGGGAGCACTCAGTCAGGTATCTTGTTTCTAGCCCATATCATAAATCTGCTAGAATGTAACCAGAACAGAAGCCAGTGCCTGAGTGGGTTTTAGAGGCTGAACTTTCTCTGACAATAAGACAAGTCAGGGTAGTAGCTTGTGATAGTAGAAGGTAGTTCTGGCTGCATGCTTTTTGGAAACAGCTTTAAGGCTGTGACACTCTTTCAGTTGCCATCTGCCACGAGAAAATACACATGGCTTCATGGTTATAGGGAAGATATCTCATTGTCTCTGTGACCCCCTTTCAGTTCTGTGGCTTTTCAAGTGGTAATAAATTAATGCAGAAACCCACTGGTTACAAACCGAGTGATTTAAGAAAAATTCTGTTGGACCAGAGTAAATGCATACACCCACAAAACATGCAGCCACATACCCTTTAATGGATTTTTCTATATAAAATCACTGTACCTGACTTCTATTACAACAGAATAACAAGCAACTCCTTTGGTCGTGACAGCGGAAAGTTGTTCTGAGTATGTCTCATCAGACAGTTTCCCAGTGACCTAGAAATAATTTGGAAGAAGTATCTGGGTAGAAGTTATGTGACCCCAGGGAGAAACTGATTTTTAATAATCTACTTTTGCCCTTGCTGTGTGGTTTGCATAACAGTCTGTGCTTTGTTCTGAGCCTGGGTATTTATACATTGGTCTGCCTTGGCAATCCCTCTTGTTCATTGTTGTGCTGGAGGGAGCTCCCAGGAGCACTTGTTAAAATTCCATCTTCAAATTAAAGAGAGGGTTAGGATAACCTGATCCCTTTCTTGGATGGAGTTAGCTCCTTTCTGGCTACTGCTCTAGCAGAGCTATCAGAGACATCTTTTCTCCAGGGACTCATAAAATTACTTTTTGAAGAGAATGTATTTGCCTTTGCAATGAACCAGAGTATACCAAGTGTCAAGTAACTATTAAATGTTTCCTGGGGGAGGAACTCTGTGGGCTTCCACCTTCTGAAGTTTTTGGCATGCATGATTTAAAGTGGGCATGACCTTTGTAGTATTATCTCCAACACTAAGGTCAAAGACAAAGTCAAAACATTGCCAAGGGAGGACATTTCTTTTCAAATTTAACTAAGAGATGTCAGGCCCATTCTTGCCTCTAAGCTTAAATGGCAATAATTAATTAAACGATTTTTCTATTCCATCACTCTCTTTCCCTCCTACATTTGTAATTGTAGAAAACTTCACTCTAAAGACGTTTTTGACAGAGTCCCCTGATACATTGTTAGCAACTTAGCAGTACTGATACATCATAATTTCTCCCCGTTCAACAAAATAGGTCCATCTTGCAAATCAGTCGGTTTTCACTGAATGGACATTGTTGGCTATTTTTACTTGTTTGAACCTTACTTACTTTATTCAGACCTTGAATGTTGAGAACAGGATGTACAGGACATATTTTATTCACCATATGATGTAAAATTCTGATCCTAATAGAGCTAGTGAGAAAATCTTAGTATACTAATTAATGTCTCTGTTTACCTCCGTTCATTGTCGACCAAAATGACTGGAAAAGGTTGGGGATACATCCATAAGAAGGAAATCATGTCAGTGTGGATGAAATCAGGACAAATCTGAGCTTTCTTCACAAGAAAATAACATAGAAACTGCAGAGAAGTTTGGGCCTCTAAGGAGGTTAAAATAGTTTACAAAAACGTATGCATTCCCACATAGGGCTTGAGGAAATTGTGAGGAAGAGATGAGAGCAGTGTTGAGACATTATTTTGAGGTGAAAGGATGAGTGAACAAAGACGCTGAAGTAATTTACGTAACAGCTTTTCCTTGTGATAGAGGTAAAAGAAAATTCACCTATTCCACTGAGCAGTGGGCAGCAAGAGTACCTTCATTTCCTGCCTTGCTTTTGCAGGGCCAAGAGCAATGATTTCCATGGAACACTTCAGGAATGCTCCATATAAATACCCCAGAGAGCAAATGCCTTAAGATTACAGTGAAGCTTACATAATGGCACTAATCACATTTGTGAATTATTGTTTTGACTGTCCTATACACGGACATAGTGGTTCTTTTAACCTGTTTCACATTCATTCCTCAAAATCTTATCATATTTATTCCTTAAAAACCTAAGACTGAGTTTTTCTCTTGTGCTACCTACCTTTCAAGCCAGCATTTCCCTTGACAAAGGGATTTTCATGATAATGACCTTGACAGTGAAGGAGATCCAACACAATTAAATGGAAGTGATGATGAATAACTGCAGAAAGGATGGGATGGGACACGGGAGACAGACAAGTGAAATGCATGTAGACCTTTGCATCTACTACACTAGAATGGCTGCTGAAGCATAATACAGGGTAGTGAATATGTCTCCTCTATGACAGCAGCAAGGTCAATGCTAGCCAGAGTTATCTGCTGCATAAATGCTACTTTCCAAAGTCTGACTTCCCAGAGGCAAATGCTGTATATGCTGTTTGTGATTCAGGAAATACCATTTTGCTTATAGGACAGAGCTCTGTAAACTTGCTGATGCACAGTTCAATAATCTCTACTTATTTTTCTGTTTTCCTCTCCCTCCAGTCATACCTTCCCTTCCATATCAAAACATTTGTGATCACTAATATCTGAGTACTGTAGACCATTTGTGTCAATTTTAAGTGATAATTCTCCCTGAGTGAGTCTTTTGCCCCTTGATAATGCCCAAATACTTTAAATGCAGTCTTCACACCTAAGATAATTTTTGTGTTAATGTTTTAGATAAGCAGATGAAAACTATGATCAGAGTAAAAGACAAAAAGGAATCTTTTATAAAGAGAATTTTTTCCTGCATTTGAAGTCCTCCTTTTCCCAGATAAATAACACATATCTATAGCAGAGTATTGTACTTGCTGAAGGAAAAAATACTTTCAGATGTTTCACTAGAAACATCTTAAGTCCTTCATTAATGAGCAAAATCAAAATGTTCAGCCTCAGAGTTTCAAGACAGATAATCAACTTGCTACATCTATTGTTAACAGGTGCTAAAAAATTTTGTGGACCCATATGATGCTGATTTATATCAACAGAACCACAGTGAAGCCAGTGGAACTATACATGTTTATGCAAGCAAAAAAAAGTCTTGTGTTTAACTCTCATTGACTCTTCACTTTTATCAATTCATGCTTGTGTCTTGTATTTGGTGCAGAAAAGAATTTAAGACTTTGTTAATCACTTTTGTTCTTTTCCTAGTACTTTTCATCTTCTGATCCTGATATTCAGGCTCAATGCAGCTACAATTGCAGTTACAATCCCACCAGAGAGATCCATATGAGCTTTTTTTTCTTTTTTCTTTTCTTTTTTATTTTTCTTACCTGTTTTCATTAATAATACAGTTCATTTGTCCCTTTAGTTTTAAGGATTTTTACCAGGGCTGAAAATTCAGGCGTGAATGGTGTTTTGAAATTTTACTTTCCAATATAATTTTCCAGAGCATTGACTAGAAAATAACTGCTCACTGGCTTGCAATGAGTATGTTACAAACTGTGTACTGTCAAAGCCAGTTTACACACCACAGTGCCACCCTTTGCAGGGTGAAAGTATAGCTTCTCACTCTGCCCTGCACTCCCTCAGTGGTGACTGAGAGTCTTAAATAACCTTTTAATCCTTTCAAGAGCACCAGCCCAGAGGGTTTCAGCTTTTGCTTGTGGTAACCCCCCAATCATAGCTGTCTTGGTGCAGTGGAGGGCAGGATTAGAATTCAAAGCTGCAGTTCTGGAAAAACTGGAGAAATGATCTGTGAAAAGCAGGATGAGGTTAAATAAGAACACATGCAGGGTTCTTACACAGTTTCTAGGGTGATAGTAATTGACTGCATAACTCTGGGAGGAAAACAGCTTGTTTAGGAGGAGTTCTGTAAAAAAAGAAAAAAGCATATGAGTTCCTAAGAGTTCATAAGCTGAATACAAGTCATCAGAGTTAAATGTTGCAGTAAAAAATAATCATCATCAAACTGGAATGGGTAAGGGGGAATATAATCAGTAAGATGTGAAGTCTTCTGCTACATTCATCTCTAAGGAGAATTCAGCAAGAGTGTGCTGTGCACAGTCTTGGGCAATGCTGTTCTGGAAAGATGTGATGTGGCTTAAGTGGGGACACAGCAGAAAAGATGAACAGGAGTAAATAGAAGACTGAATAAGAGCCATCTTGAAAGAGTTTAAAAGATTTGTTTATTCCAGAGAGAAGAAAACTGAGAGGACACATGAAAACAGTCTTCAGATACGTAAGAGACTGTTTCAAATTGGAAAAGAATAATCTGTTCCCTTGTCCATGGTAAATAGGCCAAGAAGTAATGCACTTGAACTGTAGAAAGTAGTGAACTTAGACTGTTTACACTAGATGTTAATAACATCTTTGTGATAGGCTAGTGACGTACTAGGCTGGATTGCACTGGAAATCACCCAGTGATATGCATAATTTTAAAAGCAAGTGAGGATTGTCTGTAAGGGATATAGCTGATCATGCTCAGTCCTTGAGCTTGAGGACCTACTAGGATGACTAGTTCAATTCCAGCCTATGTGGGTACTCAAGAAACCCAAATGTTATTCTAAGAAAGAAAGGCTCAACCCTGCCACCTAGCCCCCGAGCTCTCATGGGTCTTAAACCAACCTCAGGATTTGCAATGGCACAAAGGTGTTGGCTGATAATATTTGAACAGCTGGAAGTTGACAGCACTAGCAAACTTAATAGAAATCAGAATTACATTACAGTGGTCAGCACAAAATTAGCTATGAAAATACAGTTTCCATCTAAACAGACAAAACAGCTTAGGGGAGAGGTGAAAAGTGGAGAAAAGAAGGAAGGGAGACTGTTGGAAAAGTAGTTTGCATGGAGTATGTGTCAGTAGCAGAACCAGGGATATAACTTCATGCATTAATCCAGGGCAGCATTCTAGGTCCTATTTTGTGTCACATCCCTTGTTCCAGTAAGGTCATTCATTTGTGAAAAGAAACTGCAGAATAGAGCTGGAGACCCCATAAATTTCATTAAAAACAATTCTTCCTTGGCTTAAGTGGTGTTAGCTTAGTGGTCCTTTCGTCTAGCCACATTGCTTATAAGGTTCTTACTAAGGCACCTGAAGGTTTATATTTAACATCGAGTAATTTGTATGTAAACATTGCCTGACTGAGCAACAATATCTTACTTTCAGCTGCATCCTGTCCCAGCTTGCAAACAGAGCCTTGCCTTCTAGAGGAGAGCACACTGTTGCTCTCTGAAGGTACTCACGTCCTTAGGTACCAGCAGCACACGGTCCATGTGTCAGTGTCATGAGCCTGCAGATTTCCAGGGCAGTAACTCTGTACTGTCAGTCTCAGCCTCTGAACATCTTTCGCTTAAAAATTAGGAGGCTTTCCTGACCACCACCACCACCCCCAAGAATTACATACTGAATACTTTCTATCTGACTTCTAGTCTTAGAGCCTTTAGAATGGATACATGTTCATTCCTTTTCCCACAGCTATGAAGACAAAGAGTTTCTTTGATACCCTTTCATATTCATATTACCCCATGAGACTTGAGGCATGAACATCAACTTGCCCACCTTGAAATCCATTATGAATTTCCAAGACTTAGTACTGAATTCCTCAGTGAAAAAAGGTGTGGCGAAGCACAGTGACAGGACAAGTAGGGAACAAAAACCCCAAACAGATACACAGCATTATTCTTAATCAACATGCTTATAGATATGCACCTAGCAATTATTGTTGGAGAAAAAGCCAAGAAATTTGTGTTTGGTTAAAATACCGTTAGTAGGTGGCTGAGAGTAACACATCAATATTATTTGTGGATGTTACCAATGAGCGATGGTTTTTTTTTCTCCTGAAGGGACCAGTATCTCTAAATTAAATATAAGCTCTGTCAGAATAATGTTATGTATGCTGGATATATTCTTCAAAACTGTGATTTGTTAATCAAAGTACAGTGGGCAGATCGAGTAGCGTTGCTGTCACTGGGAAGTGGATTAGAAATAACAAATTCAGGGGTGCTGGACTGATGTGTTTACAGTACAGATACAAGTATTATTTTCATAAGGTACAGTGAGAAAGAGAGGTAACAGAAAAGGTCCCAGTTGAGTTTGCTCTTAGCATCAGATTTATAACCAAGTAAAGGTGAAGCGCTTCAGCTGTGGCAGATACAGTTGCATTCAAACTCCTTGAAAACCTTCTTTGTGCTGTGGCAGACCTGCTTTTTGTAGGAGTGCAGCCCCATGGCAGAGCACTACATGTGGGGCAGGAGATTGCCTGACTCCTCTAGAGTTGCAGAGGCCAAATGCCTCCCAAATTCTGCAACATGTTGCAGGTTGTGAGTGTCCCTTTTAACACATGGCTCACTGATGACTCCTTGTTCTTTTGGGTATAAAATTAAGGATTGTCTGGGGCTGAGCTATGACAGAAGATAAGTGATTAAAAAGCAAGTATAAAATCATTTTTACAGCAAGCCTGGGGTTGCTGAAGGTCACATAAGTCATATGTATCCCAAAGCCTTACTTTTTTAAGCTGAAGGAGAGTCTTCCATTTTCAGACACATGCATGCAAAACAGAAGTTTGGCAATAGGAGCAGGCTATATCTCAATGCAGGTAGGGATTACTAGGATAGCTTTATTAGTTGGCTACACATTTCTATTAAAACAGTGTCTGCTATTTAATAACATAAGCTAAACAAAGTAAAATCACAGCCTAACACGTGAGACTCCAGGCACATGGCCACCACCTAAGAGATTTAACATATCCACCTCGTGAGTATCTTAGCACATGCCCAACACATCAGTATCCTCACTGTCATAGGGACTGGGGCTATGGCCAACCTCACCTGTAGCCAATAGTTGTTTGTCAGCTGATGTCAATCAAGAGATTATAACAGTCCCAAGTGCCTTATTTAGAAAGAACTGCTAAAGGAAAGAAGTGGGCTTGAGTGGCAGGCTGGGCAGTGGTTCTTGAAGCTTTCTTAGCCTCTTTGGTTTAAATAAATTTCTGTATTTTTGAAAAATAAAACAAGGTCTGACAAATAGGTGCATGATCCAAATTCTGAGCATGCTATTGATGTACCTTATACTGGGAAAAACAGTGTAACAGCCAGTGCTAACCTGTGTTTAATATGAAAAAGTCTTAATATCATTAATTTTGTTCTTCAAACTTGGTTAGATTTCACACTATTCCTACCTGGACTAAACTTGACCCACATAATTCTTTTTAAATCTTCTGCCAAGCTATCAGTGCCAGAAAATGATTTGTTTTGTTTTTCCAAACTCTTTCAGATCCCTTCCCCAGAAGTATTTGAAGATCTGATTAAATTTTCATTCCACACAAATGTATTTGAAAACAACATCGGCTATCTGAGATTCGATATGTTTGGAGACTGTGAACTTCTAACCCAGGTGTCCGACCTACTGGTAGATCATGTTTGGAAGAAAATTGTTCACACAGATGCCTTAATCATAGACATGAGGTAAACCTTTGAGTGGCAAATAACCAAAGCTCTTTGAAAACAGCATTTTATTTGTAACAGCGAATCAGATTCACATGGCTTACTGTCCTGTTTACAGGCTAACATTGCTGGATTAAATGAGAAAAGGAAAACAGCCAAGGAAAACAATAACAGTCTGGAAGTATATCTCAAGACAAATTGTAGCATCACTTGAGATGTTTAGAACTAAATAGGTGAATTTAGGGAATATGTTGGGGAACACAATCCTGGATGTCGCGTCTGTTCTCTTTCTCTGATTTCTTTTTAATCTAACTCTGTGTGTGCCCTGTATTGATTACATATATATGTATATATATGTGGCTTAATTAAATCTTTTACTGCAGGAAGTGGTCAAGTGATTGAACAGTCAAAAAACCAGACCATAGATTAGGCTGTGTTACAACATCTACTTTGCTATATCTGCAGTGCTAAACTATCCTGGGTAGTCAGCTCTGTACAGAATGACCCTTGTGCACAGAGCACAAAGGTGGCTTAAAGCTACTATAGCATTCCTAGACACTGCTGCAGCAACCTACAGCATCATATGCCTGCTTTCAACATAGGATTCTGTTGGGCACTCCAGTGTGTCAGTAACACTCCAAATTTTATAAGCCAGAAGATGGCATCCATTGGTTGCCAGCTAGAAAAGCAAATCAATATCACAAATATACATTTCCTATACATTATTTAGGTAAATTGTTCCCTTTCTTTTGGTGCAGAGCTGTTTGTGAGCCCAAAACATTGAAAATATCAACTAAAGAAAAGGTGGCCTTTCTAAGAACTTGTTTTAAATGCTAGAACCACTTATGTCCATTGTTATCATAAGGCTCTCAGTATTTGGTTATCTTCTTAATATTCTTCTTGGATTTGCATCATTTTCAGCAAAAGATGAGCACAGCAATGAGAGCAGAGAAAGATCCTGCTACATGAACACAGAGGAGGAAAGGCAGCAACCAACAAAACACACCCATAACTGAATTCAGATTCAGCAAAGGCACCACCATCTTCCAATAGACTTGAGACAGGACTAGGACTTTCCTCATTTTGCCCCAGCTAAAACTCCTATGAGGGCCAGAGGTGATAAAATAGCAAATGTGAAAACCTGTCCCAGGTACCAAATGGTCTCATTCTAGTTCTGTTCTTGGTTGATTTTGTTTGGGTTTATACATATATATATATATATATATATATATATAAAGTATTTCCAGCCCTTTGAGTGCATTCAAAATACCCAGTGTCTGAAGGCATATAAAAGAGAACCTCAAAGATTTTACTTTTTCAAATTCTCCTTAAACCAATCTTATGATTCTAGGGCATGTCTGATAATTTCAATTTTACATGGGATTTACCACAATGAATAATGTTTCTCATCTTACAGGCTTCCACCCCTGGAACAGCTGGGCCACTCATGAACTTCACGTTTTGATAACTTCAGTTTTCATGGGATTAATGCACAATGTCTCTCACCTTAATAGTTTCCTTTGTGGAACAGCTGTGCCACTCAAAACCTTCACATTTTTAACCTTTACAGCATTGAGATGAGACACTCATAAACAAAACAGTTTCCCTAATATGAGACAAGAAGTCTGTAATGAAGAAGTTACTTGGCTCCAAAAGTTAAACTAGAACTCTAGCAACTGCTACAACTGTTATTATTACTGACTAAAGTTGCTGCAGTTTCACTGTCTGCAAGAGTCCCAGGAAGAGCTTTCAGGCATTGCTCTAGCTGCCTGCTTGCCTCTCACTTCAGACATGAGGGCAGCTGTGGGAAACTGGGCTCTGCTAGGTCTAGCTGCCTCCTGGGCTGTGCAGCAGCAGCATGACCTCCTAACACTAATTCGGCATTCCGTTGTGTGTATTCAGAGCAGGGGTTCTTGAGGTACTCTTAAGCCCTTCAGTGAATTTAATCTTCAGAGTCTGGTATGAAATTAAACTACAATCAAAGTTTTCAAACATGACTGTCCTAAATGAAGTCACTAACAATCTTTAGGCACAAAAAGAAATAGTCTGATATTATAAGGGACCAAACACCACATGTTCTTATTGTGTGCAGCAGGAAATAAGAATACAACAGTTCTACAAGCATACGTTTAAATTGTGATCCACATTTATGTATTAGGATTTAGGTATTTACTTATGCTGCCTATGTCAGTAATAGCATGTGTTATTCAGAGAATAACAAGAATCCAATGTTTCTCTGCAGATTGAGAGCCTTTGCTTACTTTCTGAATTTTATCCAGGTTGAATCAAGAAAAAAATAGATTGTTCTATTTTATGTTTGCTTTTGAAGTTATTTGTGGGCAATAACAATCCAACAGGACTTTGTTTCTCTGATAAATGTGCAAATGCTGTTAGGGGACAATGAATGTAAATGTATCAAAATATTGTCATGAGCCCTTTCAGTACTGATGTTAAGGAATGATACTTGGGAAGTTTACTGTCTTCCACAAACTTTCAACTGTTTCCTTAATATTTTTAATTTTTTAAAAGGTACAATATTGGAGGCTCCACTACCTCTATAGCAATCCTATGCTCATACTTCTTTGATGAAGGAAATCAGATTCTCTTGGACAAAGTTTATGACAGACCCAGTGACTCAGTAAAGGAAATATGGACCCAGCCACAGCTCAAAGGTAAAATTACCATTTCTTTTTAGAGTAGCTTTTCATTTCAGATGTCCTTTTTTTGTGTAAAGTGACCCATTGGAGACCATAGCTCATTTCATGAAAGAACCTGCCACAATTAGCTCAGCCTGTGCAAAGAATATAAAACCAAACATTTATTTTCAGCCATGTGCCTCAATGTCATCTATAAATAGCAGTTTATTGCTCCTAGGAATGGGGTATGTTAGGCACAGAGGTTTGTAAATTGGTGCCCAGAAGTTTAGCTGAATACTGTGTACAGCACTTGTAACTTATTGCTTTTAAAAGTTGCCAAAATTAAAAATGCTGCCTAGACCTGTAGTAATATCTCTCCCAATACTCACACATCATTTTATATGTAGCTCCTCACTTCCTACCTGTGTAATCCACTATTTCAGCAGACGAAAGCACCCACAATAGCTCAGTTTGTCCAGAGAATGCAAGAGACAAAGAAAAGCACTGAATTTTGCACATCTGAGTGAGTTTGGAGCATTTGGCAATGTATGCACACACACACACACACACAAACCCTTCCCTGCTGTTCATGGAAGTTGAAAGGATGCTGAAGCATGCAGAAAGAGTTCTTCAGTGCTCATAAAGTGCAGTTAGAGTGCTAAGAAGCCCCAAACATCAGACTTAATTATTTTATCCTTTAAAGCTAAGACAGTACCAAACCAGGTGTCACAGTGGTGTCTACAATTATTGGCTTGGAGCATGCTGAAATGGTTAAACTTTCTCACAGGCTGCAGGATCCATCTATTTTCCCAGGCAGTCAGAAGTGGGCTGTGCTAAGGGATATGATTACTATGGACACATTCCAGTTCCCATCAAAGAGAACAGGCAGACTCATATTAACTTCAAAGGAGCTGGATCTGGTCCTCTATTATATATATATCTACTGTGAAAAGAGTCTTCTAATGGATGTTACATCTACAGTGAAATGAGAAGAGCAAGGATGGTGTGAAAATTAATTACCATGCTATTGGCCCCTCTCTTACAGTTTAGTATGAGAATTATATGTCATATTGTAGCTTAAAGAATGAGATTTTTAGAGCAGTTTAGAGTAGTTTTCAAGTTATCAGGTGCTAGTTATGATGCACTGACCACTTTTTTAAAGGACCCAAGTTCTCAAAAAGTATCTAACATGTTCAGATATATGGAAAATGAGGTGCAAAAAAGATCCTATTCCTGTCAGCTGGTTTATGTAAGAAAATGAGATAACTTGGCTCAGTGCCTAATAATAAAGGGGTATTTGTTGAAGAGCCTGGGACAAAGACCATGCAAGAGCTTCCATTTATAGTCTATAAAAATCCTGTGGGAAACCACTATAATTATAATTTCATTAAATGCCATCTGCATAGTTTGCAGGCCAAGCTCTGTAATAGCCATGTTCCTAGAGCAGGGGTGAGCGTGAAACTGAAGATGCTGCTGGTTGAGGTTTGAGTATTCTTGCTGGAGTAGTGGAAAATGTCACTTTCTTTGCCTGCCTATCCCACTCCTCTCATGGCATCTAGAGCTCCTGTGAAAGTCAAAAACCACTAAAGACCCAGCAGTAGTAACTATGAGTTGGTCTCCCAGCTGCTGTAGCTCATAACCAGAAAGTGGTGGCACAAAAGCACCACAGAAGATGACAGTCTTTTTTAGAGTAAAAAAATTGGGCTAGTGTAAAAAGTGCTTTAATATCATCATAGGTATGGATTAAATTTCCAAACTTACTTGGTTGCTAATAGCAGGTAGGGAATGAAGTCTACTGTATCTTGGCTTCTCTTGCTTCATTATGCAAATTAATGTCTGAAAATGGATGCATTTCCTAATGATCTTTGTCCTTTCCATCAGGGGAGAGATATGGCTCTCAGAAGGGGCTAATAATCCTCACCAGTGCTGTGACAGCTGGGGCTGCTGAAGAGTTTGTATACATAATGAAGAGATTGGGCAGAGCTCTCATCATTGGGGAACAGACCAGTGGTGGCTGTCATTCCCCACAGACACATCAAGTAGATAATACCAACTTCTACATCGTCATTCCTACCTCCAGATCAGTCATCTCGGCAGAGAGCACTTCTTGGGAAGGGAAAGGGGTGCCTCCTCACATGGAAGCACCAGCTGATACAGCACTTATCAAAGCAAAGGAGATGCTCAGTGCTCACCTGCACAGCTCTAGATAGCCCAGTGAGGGAACATGCCCCTGGAAAAAAGGTAGGCTGTAATTTTCGAAGGAGCCCAAGGGATTTACACTCTCAGGGGCTTAACCAACAACAGGTTTGGGAGCAGATTTAGCCATAATTAAGGTAACTAATGCAAATTTGAGACCCACAAAATCTCACAGTTATGTGTATGTGCATTTGTGCATGTGAGGAGATGGACAGGCTACAGGTGCTCCTCCTTTTGTTACACATCTGTCTCGGTAAACCATGGGCTATATACAGCACAAGAGCCCAGTTCCAGCAGAAGTTGCAAGGTCCTTCTGCTAACCAGAATAATTCACAAGCGTCCACCATGGTGCTGTTCTGGGCAGCAGAAGTTGATTTGAATTCCTGTCTGCTGAGGGAGGCTTCACAATGGAGTTTCATTTTTTGTGATTTTTCTAGTAATCAAGTTCTTAGGGAAAGAAAGCTATCTCCCCAAATGTAAAGCCTAGAAAGGAGTGAGAACTCCCTTTCAATCTCTATGGTTAGTTGTTTGTTCCCTGCATGCAGTTCAAAGTGACTCCCTTTCAACATGCTGGCTTTTTTAGCTAGTTCTATGGAACTCAACTCTTTCTGGGCATGGCTGAGATACTGGGATAATTCACTGGTGTTTCTGGATTCCTATCCTGTAGTCAAATGTAAATGTAAATTTTTGCAGTGTCTGTTTTTTTAAGATTTACCTCCAAATCACAGAGGTTTCCTTTCGTCCCTTAGAAAATCCCACTTGTCAGTATTGAAGGCATGGGAACCACTTCAAAGTGTGTATAGATAGAAAAGGCACCTCTGTGTACATTTCTGTTTATACATATTAAAGGAGATTTAGCAGTAGTTGGAAGAACCTGTTTTCCAAAATGGAAGAGCTAAATTAAGTCTCTTGTCCCTTTCATCATTTATACGTACCAAAAATAACCATTCCCAGTCTGTCAGGGTTGCCCAGACTCCTGGTATTTCTTAGGTACGTACCTGCTTCCTCCCTAGTGTCTGGCAGCAGGATGGGGAATGAGCAGGAGAAAGGCAGTGCATTGACTTTTTCACCCAGTGCTCAGATCCACAGGTTCATTTTAAGGCTAAAAATCAGATTGCTGCTTGCCCTGCCCCAAAGACAAGAAGAAAGCAGAAAAGCACCCTGCTACAAGCTACTTATTAAGTAATAGTGTGTTTCAGGACAACTAAGGGTTATTGACAGGAGCTTAACCAATGCACAGCATTCCTTGTCTTTCTTGCAATTCTTATCTAACCATCTATCTTTGTAATGATACAGAAATACATGTAACTCCAATTTAGATCTCAACATTTCTCATCTCTGTGAAATGCCAGCTGTAAAGCAATTAAGTTAGGAAAACATCTCCCCAAATTTAGTCAAAGTCTTTAGTAGTTACACATTACTGTTTACTTGCTCGTTTGTAAGTTACTGCTATTTTTTTAAAATAAATTGTGTTTAAACATCTGTCTGCAGATAATCTCTTTCAGTATTTACAGGAAACCTATTTTAACAGACACATAGACTTTCTGTCTCTTATACTACTTGTTTGTCTCACCAACTACGCAATTGCTAACCTGGACTCCTTTGAGTCATTTTCATATTCTGATTTTTATGCACTAGCCAGTCATTGAACTTCTCAGTGTTGTGGAAAATATTTAAATTAATTAAAACTCATACAGAATTTTTTGTAAAGTTATATATATATGTGGAGAATATTAAAGATACTTAATATCGACAAGACTGGAGTAGTCAATGAATGAGTAAACACTTGTGTATTTCTTCTAATGTCTTTTAAGCCTCTTTAATTTCTAAATGATCCAGATATATTACTTCATTTTCCTAAACACAATCAGTTGTGCTGTCTTGTACAAACAATAGTAGTTGTTAAACCCAACATTTAAAAACTTCAGCCATCCATTCAAGGAGCAAAAGCTACATCCTGTGGGCACAAATAGCAAATAATTTCTTCTTGTAGTAATACAGTAAGTACTTACAATTAATAAATATGTCTAGAAATCGGAATCCAGCTGGGAAAACAATGAACACACATTTGCTGGTGAGTCCATTTGAAATTAATAGCACAGTTAGTTCACTGAAGTGATCAATTTCACTGGAAAATTAATGTGCAACCTTGAAAAACTTTATTACTTGACAAAATATTATTTACTATTTCATGGGTCATCTACTCGCTAATTAGCATTGAAATGATCAGGCTTTAAAAAATTATTTTTCCCTGTTTTCACAAACTGCTATGTCATATTTATTCCCATCTCATTGAGCTTAGAACCTGGACATGGTGTAGTGTAAATTGTGTTACATTTTATTTTTTGCTCAAGGTAGGGTCACGGGAAATGTCTTATTTGAAGACACTGAAAAGACTAGCTTGCTTATCTCAGAGCAGAGAGATAACAAGCTGGATAGATGAACTATATCCTACTCTATCCCACTTTAATATCATGAAATTGAAAAGGTGCAGATTCAGAACTGACAAAAGGAAATAGCTGTAAATGTGGAGCCTGCAGTGCTCACTGAGGCAACTGGCACTGACCGCTCTAGGACTGTACTGTTTAGAGGTACCGAACACTTCTAGAACATCTGGAGTTATGACAGGTAACAGAACTTTCCCTAAAACTTAAATCTACACGTTCAGAATTAAAGCTGATTCAAGTCAAGACTTTTTTCACCCCACAGCTGCTTTCTGCATGGATCTTCCACCCTTTGTGCAGTGTCAGAAGGACACAGATCCTGAGTTGTATGTCCCACTCTGTAGGTATGTCCCCCAGCTTTGGCTACATCTAGCGCTTTTGATATTTCTAGTGACCACCGAAACTGTGAGCTCGAACAAGCTAGACCCTCTTATGAAAACGTATCCAAACCATGACCACAGCACGGTGCAATCAACAGACCTCACAATACTACAGACAGTAATCATATAGAAAATTACACTGCATTGAAAGGTTTGAACATCACAAAATTATGAATGAAAATCAATTATGAAAAATCCATGGTTTGTGGTTTAAATAAGAAAGTTAGAAGTTTTCTTAGGGAGGGGCAACCAATTTCAGACATGCACTTCCACCACACAACAGGAAACATGCTTGAACTGCCAAGCTTCTCTCTTCTAGTTCCAGAGTTGACATGGACATTCTATAGTTTATAGCACCATTTCCTTACCAAGAATGAGTTCCTAGAATTTCATTCTAATCATGTTCCTTTTAAAGGCAGCAAGAAAGGAATTGGTGTATCAGGCCTCACAGCAGTACAGTATGATCTTTCTCCTTTTAGCATTCACAGAACTCTCACCAAGAAATGGCAGCCAGCTTTTTTTTTTTTTTTGGCTTTTTTGTTTGTTTGTTTCTTCCATAAAATTATGCATTCTTGCTCTCTGGAAAGTGTTCTAATATAGTATTTCCTGGTCATACCAGCAAAGCTGTCCCATAGATTTTCAAACTGTAGTCAGTAGACCAGTGGGTGCCCACAGACTCCATCAATTAGTCAAAAGTCACCCCAAAAAGCAAGTATATACATGCTCTTCAAAAAAACTGAGTACTGTTTTGATAGAGAAACACATCTTCATTTAAAAAATTTCAGGGATCAATAAGTGAACAAATACTGTAATCTGGCATTCCCTACCAGGAAACTCAGAATCCACTGCAGAAACACAGCCTCAACAGCTAAGCCTGACAGCATTGTGCTATGTCCCATTTCACTGATCCAGAAACAGATGCCATGAGAACAGTTGTTTGATCAAAATGACACATGAGGTTGCTAGCCAAACCAGAAGAACCAGTCAGCTGAGCTCAAATAGTCTCCTCCTCCCAAACACAAAAAAATTTTTTACCAAATCCTATGTTTTTCTTTCCAAGTATTTATACTTGTAGAAAAGACACAGATCCCTGTTGTAAAATCACAGTATTGCACTGGGACAGAATGCAGTCCTTCATGATTTCCGTAAGTCCCTTCATTTCTTCACAAACTCCCTGCTCTGGTGGAGTGCCTTTCCTCCAGCAGGATTTCCTTTCATCTGTACCAATTTAGATGTTCAGACATCTAGACATAAGGGAAAAAACTTCCAGCATGACTCAATTATAGGAAGTTTGTTTTTCTTTGTCTCGTTAGGCTTCCTTCTGCCTGTGCAATATTTGGTTCAGTCAACTTTAATATGAATATTTTTGTTTAAAGAAATAAAATCTGCACAAATTTTGGATAAACCTCCTGGTTTATTTAACCCAGTTTATATGAGACACTCAAACTTGAGGCACATAAAAGATATTCCCTTTGCCTGCCCAAGGGTTTTTACACAGAAGCTCCTTTTATGTATAGGGAATCAAGTTCTGGTCCCATTGGCATCTATGCTGTTTTGTGCTGATGTCCACACAGGTGTAGCAGGCAGCAAGATGACATATTGGTCAGTTATGTGTGTAAACAAGTCTTAGTTCACTTTAGTCATGTCTAAGAAGCAATTTGTTCGCTCAGTGTTTGTGCCAGTGCCCACCTACAAAGGAGCCCAGGGAGTATTGCACACATTTGCCTGCAGTGTCATTTCCAGAGGAAAATTCACAATATTTACGTGCCAGGACCAAACTGTGCTGCCCCTGCAGCTGGAGCAGCTGGGGACAGTACCAGAAATAAAGCTTATTAAAAACCTCTCCTCTCCATTTTTGCATTTTGAATCACTTCTGCCAGTATTCTTAACTGTCTCTTGACTTTCTGTGCACAGAAAGCATTTATACATTGCTTGATGTCACAGTATGTAAGCTGCTGTGGCTGAGAGATGCCCACAAAGAAACAGGGTATGAGTCCTTACCTTTTTTTTTCCCCAAAGAAAACAAGTTCATGACATAAAGCTATCTCTCCCTGTAGCTTTGCTGCTTGCTTAAGCCTCATACCATACACAGATTTGATTACTGGTGAGACCTCTAAGGATGTAGATCTAATACACCTTTGGAAGAGGTTTTGAGATTCAGCAGCTGTTTATCAATGACTGTTTTTCCACACCTTCTCAAGATCACTTACACCAACACAGAGTCACTAAACACATGTAACAAGTTAGATTTGGTACTGCTTCATTCTGATCTGAGTGGTACATGAGGTGTAGTGCACTGAAAAAACAGGCCCTTGGAGCAGGGGAATGTTGAAGCAATGTGCCAACATAATACCGGGGAGCATTACACAGCTGGTATTGCCTTTTTCCAGAAGAAATCTGAAGCTACGTTTCTAACCATAAAACTGTTGAGAAAATGTGGCATCTTTCAGTAAGTACAGAAGAGAACATTTTGCAGCAACGGCACAAAAAAATCTTTAGTCTTATTTATACTGGGCCAGACTGATCTTAAAGTAATTGATGTAAATCAGGAGTAGCAACATGGAATTATTCTGGATTTGCACTGGAATAAATGAGATCACAATCTGGCCTAAACTACAAGTGGGAAATATAATGCTAGCCACATATGAATGCAGTTACACCATGGACTCCTTCATTACACTTTATGGACACTGACTTCACAGTAAACTGGCTGGCACCCAGATAAAACCAGATGGAGTGAAATTTGGCCCATTAAACCTTCCCATACATATATTCCTTACGCAGAAATGTTATTGGACACAAAATAGAGATGGAAAGATTAGCAGGAAACCTCATCATCCCCTACTCAATGCAAGGTTGTTCCCCATGCTCCATGTTTCAAAACTTTTGTTCATTCTGGTTTTTAATGTCTGCAGTGAAAGAGCTTCCACCGCTGAGCTTGGAAAGCTGTGGTACAATCCAACCAGACCTCCAACCTCAATTTATTTATGTCTTCTGAACTCAAAGGCATAATGTAACAGTTTAATCACTTTATGATGGGAAAATAATGCTGGGGTGCACAGCCAGTCATTGGCCTGCAATAAGTCAAACGTTTATGTTAATAGGAAATGGCCATGTACTGATGTTCAACAGCAATATACTGGGAAAAGTACAGTCTCCTGACTTATAGAATCTTCCAAGAGATGACCATGAGTATAATATGTTGATCCCAACTGACAGCCTAAGTCCCTCAGGTTGTCTTTTTATTGTTTAGAAGTGTTTACTTTCATGATCAGCCTAGGCATCATCGTGGAAACTCAAAGAAAACTTCTGTCCAGTGTGCAGTGGACAAACACTGAACTATATCATTGGTATGGTGGAAAACAATAAGAAGCATATTGCAATGTCCTTTACTCTTAGCTGAGAAATGAGTGGTTTCTGATCACTGTCTACCTGAAAGGGAATAACAGCCGATGAGGCTCAGAAACAGGCCACAAAAACATCAGACAAAACAGTAATGAAAGGCTAATTAGCTTAGCTGCAGTAACAATAGACAGGATTGTTGCTTCACACACACACATCTAGGGCAACATAAACTCATCTGCAACTGAGACTAAGCAGAGCTCAAACCAAAGCAGGCAAAAGAAAAATGTCTTATATGGACAGGCTAGAGAGAGAATTTGGCACTTTCTTTAAAAAAAATAAAGCTGGAATGGGTGCATACAGAAACCAGAGGATGGATAGATAAGCGGGTCTCCATTCATGTATGCCTGTGTCATTTTGTAAAGGACATTCGTCTTCTAGCTGTTAGCACAACAGAGCCTTTCATCCACAATTAAAGTGTGCAGATTCTATCTATCAGTAGCTAATAGTATCTCAAATACCCTACTTATTTTTTTTAGCATATCCAAAACCTAAAAGCCACAGGAAAACACCACACCCCTCCACCCCAGATCTGTATGCCTACTAAATTCACACAGATCTTGCAAGCAGGCATCAGGGCAGAATTTTCCTCCCTGTCTACACAATAGCATTGGCAATTATATTATGATACAGATCCAGGTTGATCTGACTTTGTAAAAGGTTTTTCAAAAGTGTCAGAGCATAGAACAGAACTCAGATACACAGATTCACAAGTCACACCCTCTTTGGCAGTCTATCGGTCAGTTGCTGATGATCCCAAATTTCAGATAGTCTTAACTTCAAGTCCCTTTCAAAGCCAAGCAGACAGTGAGATTACAGTTTTTTACTCAGACCCGCAAATCTGATGAGAGAGCTGATTCAGGCAACATAAAGAAGTAAGAGTCCACCAAAGCTGCTAGAAATGGCAGTTTCTTTCAGCATAGAAGCTCTGCTATTTTAGTGCTTAGAAATTCCTCATTCAATGAGGTGGTTGTTACTTCTGTATTTACATTGTACTGCACAGACACCAGCAAATCAAATACAAGCAAAGAAAACTGTTTGCAAAACAGTCATTTTCTTCCCAACTCTTTGCAAATTAATACTGCATGTGCATTCATTTCACTGTTTTATTTCCTCGAAAACAGACTCAGAGGGCTAGGCTGAGGCTTCAAAACTTACAACCCACTCCAACTCTTGTAAACATTTTATATTTTTTTGCAAAGCATCTATTATAAATTATTGTAAACAGTGATTTCCTGTACGAAATTAATGTAAACTCAAAAAGAAATGGATACAAGTTAATCATGTCCCCCTTCTTTATCCAACCTGCCCAGTCCCTTGAAATCTGTCTGCACAGTCCTAATTATGAGAAGTCATGTGCCGGGATAAATGATGGCGTTCTCGGAAGTACTCATGACAAATGGGACATGTTAGCTTCTCCTCCCGTCTCCTCTTGCACTGGGACTCAGCTGAGGAGTATTCTTTTTGTGATGTGACCGCATGTGGAAGACTAAATCAGACGTCATGCGAAATGACAGGTTGCATTTGGCACACCAGTTCTGGGCAGCCACTCCAAAGGACGTGAAGGTGGGGGGAAGAAGAGTCAAGGAAGAGGAAGAAGAAGTGGTGGTTGTGTTTTGTAACTGTCCTCCCACTTGTTTGGACCATGGTTCCGAGGTATATGGGAAAACATTGCTCCGAGTGATGCTTGTCTGCAGCATCTGAGTGTTACACAAATCACTGACAAAGACCTTGGAATTGAGAAGAGTGCTGCAGCACATGATGTCTGTGGTGGCAATGAAGCCGGACAGCTCCCCCAGGCTCTTTGCTGACTCACTCATGGGATGAGAAGAATTTATTGCAGCTCTTTCTGCTAGACACTTACTGGGTTTGCTGAAAGCACTCTTCTGCTCTCCTCGGGCTCTGGTGGGCCACACAAAGGAGAATGCACTACCGGAGGAGTTTAGCAACACTTCCTTTGAAATCTGCTCTTTGCCAAGTGGGACCACGTCATCCTCCTGTTCTGATTCCTTTGGTCTCTCATTCCTCAGCTTCTCCTTCATCCTCCTCACCTCAGTGAAAGCACTCTGCTTCTGCTCTAAAGTATCCTTCCTAACTGACTGTCTCCCTGAACTAAGCTTACAGAAAGAACCAGCCAATGCATGCTCTCCCCCAACCTCCTCCTTGCCACTGCAGTTATGTTCCTCACTCAGATTATTGGTCTTCTCCAACAACACTGTTTTTCTGCTTTTGTTATTCTCAGACTCTTCAGACTTTGTTCTCTTTTCTCCTGTGAGACCATGGGCATCATCTCTACAAGCTGCCATTTTGACCTCTAGATCCCTTGCCAGGCTATGGAAATTTGTGGTCTGCTCAGCTAGGTAGGTCTTTTCAGTCTTAGGGTCCTGGAAGTTTCTCCATAGCAGGGCACTCTTCTCTGGGACACACAGGAAACGGACATGGGAGAGATAGGAATGCTCACATTTAAAGACTCGGTCACATTCTTGGCATCTCAACTCTGCAGAAACAGACAACAGATGATAAGTTTTGCAAAGCTAGAATTGCAGGCAGATCCCAAGCCAGAGAGAAAAAAAAACAAACCCAGAAACATTTATTGTGTCATACAAGACTACACAAGGTAACGCTAATGCCAGCGCAGATTCAGGGCCCTTGCTGCAAAACTTAGATCATTTCCCAAACTACAGAAACTGAAGTTTTTATAAGAAAATAAGGATGCTGTTTTGGGTGGAACATTATTCCCGCTAGTTTAAACTTTTGAGTCTAGATATACT
Organism: Hypotaenidia okinawae; assembly: GCA_027925045.1. Lineage (NCBI taxonomy): Eukaryota > Metazoa > Chordata > Aves > Gruiformes > Rallidae > Hypotaenidia > Hypotaenidia okinawae. Next base: position 19,626,232 of record BSDF01000008.1, on the reverse strand, counting down.
GTTTCTCATGGAGGTAACACTTTGGCCTGGTGAATTCGTAGGGTGTCTAAACAGAAGCTAAAAGAATATGCTGAAATCAGTAAGAATATGCTGAAATCAGTTAAAATTATTTAGTGGGTTCCTGCTATGATTGTGTCTACATTAATTTAATATTTATTTACAGACAAGTACATTATCATACAAATTTATCAACTACATATACAAACCAAGTTATATCAACTGTGTTTAAATCAAACAAAGGGAATGTTCTGCTCTAAACTGATCAAAGTTTGGACCAAATGACATCTCAAGTCAATGTTGGCATGGTCCTGACAGTGATTTGGATGGCCTCTCCACAATATAGATTAATTTTTTTTAAAGCAATTGCCAACTCGATTTCTTTCAGAGCAATACATTTCTTACAATATCTCAGAATTCAGATTATGCCCTTTTCCTTGTTCCCACTGTGCTGTATGCAGTACTATTTGGTTTGTCACATAATTTTACAGGCCTGCTCATTTACAAGATTAAAGCTGAACACGAGCTATACCTGATTCCTCAACGACCTAAAAAAGGCATATTTCCAATTGATATTTTAGGCTTTTATGATTCTGAGGTAGTAACACGCATAGATGTCCATTATACATCTCAAAACTTTCAGCGCTAATCCCTACTGCACCATACCTTTCTGGAAAGTAGCAATAAAAATTACTTTGAGAAATCTACATTTGTTGCTGCTTTATGCCTTCAGTTCAATCCCCAAAACAGGTAGTCTTTTCTTTTAGATGACCAGCTAAGGATTCAGACAGGTTTTATTTCCTGTATTACAAGATCACCACAATTTGCAGACTCACTTGAGTCCTCAGTGACCCTTGCAGCCAAAAATCTAGTACTTACCATTCTGGAGACTCTGAGCTTTTATCTCATTGAAACCCAAGAGGCTGGAAAGCTCCTCATCATACCAGACAAGCAGCTCCTCATTTTTGTGGATTTTCCTAGTAGAGCGATAATATAACTGACTGTTTTCTAAGTAAGCTTCCAAGTTCTGCTCCTTGCTATTTGCAGCTGCTTGTACGAGTCTCATCCAAGGCAGTCCTGTGGGACTGTGCACAGATGTAACATCTACCTGTGAGACAGGACAAAAAAAAGAAAGCTTCAGGACTTGGGTCCCAAAGTAGAGTTCCATCAAATTCAAGAATTGCAGGCAGATCCCAAGCCAGAGAGAAAAAAAAACAAACCCAGAAACATTTATTGTGTCATACAAGACTACACAAGGTAACAGAGTCAGTATGTCAAAGCTGACAGCCCAATTCATACACCAGTGTCAACAAATCCAAAGTCGTCACAGGGAGAAGGCGTCCCCAGTGTGAGGGCTGAGAGCTCTGCAAGTACAGCTGCATGGGAGGGAGGAGGAAACACCACTGCTGACATGCAACCTCTCCCAGCAATGTCAGGGATGGTGCACTGGCCAGTCTCCAGCCCACTCATGGCACTGTCTGATGCAAGTTGTTCCATGGGACTGTGTCAAGTGGAGATCACAGAGATACAGATGGTGTGCTCTTCTGTAAGTATGGGTCTCAATCCCATGGGAAAATGGGATATGAATCAGGAGTGCTGTGGTCTGGAGGGTGTGAGATGTGCAGACCCCTGGCTCAGTGCAGTACATTTCAGAGCCTGGAATTGAACACACACTGTGGGTAGGGGCATGTGGAGTTTTTCACTGACACAAGAGGATATGGAGCAGGAGAGGTAAGAATAATCTTGGTTTTTTGATTTAACAACCCAAAGAGACAACATCAGCATATAGAACTGTTTAGCCAGATTACATAAAAAATTAGATTTTAATAAATACAACTATGACACACTTACATAATGTCTTTCCTTTTTCAGAAATAAAATTTTATATTCCTATTCCTGCCTTTGATAAATTGATTAAATTATTTTCAAGGTATCTAAATAGAAAAAACCTCATCAGATTAATATGCTTCATTAAATTATCTCTGTAAGTAGCAAGGGATTGATTTATTTTCAGTATACGTGCATTTAGAAACTCCAAACAGACTAAGTTAAAAAGTGTTGCTTATGTTGTAAGGTCAGGCACTCAGAAGCTAAAAAAATATGAAGTCTACTGCTCAAATTCAATTTCCCTTCTGTGTGTATATTACAGCAAAGTCACATATATTCCTTTCTCTGCAAGACTGCTGAATCATCTAGTCACAGGTTGACATGTTCTGGAAATAATATAAAACATTTGGCTTTGTCTTCCTCATTCAGTGTGTGGCTCCCATCTTAGTTACTTGATTGCATTTGCTCTGAATAGGAAACGATTTGTTTCTTTATAGGTTTTTTTCTTGGTGCTTACCACAACAGATTTACATCCTCTGCAGTATTTGAAAGATGGGGAAGATTTTCATAGCTTGGAGGCTGAAACACAGGGTGATCAAGGGCAACACTTACACACATAAAAAGCCTCAACTAATTTTTGAAGCACTAAGTCATTGTTTAGAAAGGAAGAAGTTTGAAAATGAAAAATGTCTAATGACAACTGTGATCTAAATTTCACCCCAAGCAATGTATAGCTCTTTGTTTTCCACTAATTGCAGTACAGCCTTTCATTGGTGTTTGATATCAGAAACAGTATTTGGTTATTTCTTCCTCTGTTTTTAACTCTCTCTATTACCTACCATGAAAAGTATGACCACATTACTAGCTTGAATACAAGAATAAAGCATTAAGAGATCATTAGGATAAGAATTAGTATAAAGGAGAAAATAAATTAGCATGCCCTGTAACTGGTTCTTCTCTGAACGCCATGGTAATTAACAATGATTGAGAAATACAAAAGTCTGACAGCGACACAAGCACACCCACCCACACACAGCGGCTGTAACTGAGAGCTATGACAGAGGCTGACATTTATTAGTTTCTGTGTTTCAGAAATACCGAGCATCCACCCTGTGCTCTAAGCAAAGTCAAAGGGAACACAGCTCCTCCAGGAACCAAGCCTCCCGGGAAAGAGCAGAGAGAGCATAAAGAAGGTGAGGAAGAGTAAAGGACAGAACATACGATCTGGGTGCTGTCGACTAGAAGTGTGCACCAGCTTTAGTTTTTCCATGTGTTTAGAGACACTACAAACACTGCAAGTCCAACGTCTTCTGGATATGGCAATCCCTCAGGCAAAACCTTTGCACCCACACATGAAGTAAAGGCTTCACAACCCAGTGGGCTCAATCACAAGGGAGGCAATCTGGCTTCCTTGGTAGAGGCTGGAGGAGAAGGAGAGAATAAGACTCTTCATGGAACCCACAAGGGGCAGAGGAACTCAGTGGGACAGACAGCTTAGTAAGGAGACAGTTTTCTTTGCTGTGGCAAATGATTGGCTGGAAAGAACCACAGCTAGCAACGGTTGCCGGGGCATTTTCTTTGCAAAAAAGATTTGTACAAATTAGCCCAAGGTGCCCAAATTAGGGTCTCCAAGGGGATGAGAGAAAAAATAGAAAGCGCCCTTTTGAACTAAACATAAAAGCCCGAGAATGAGGAAACCCTTGTTAGAAATAACATTCCCCAACATCTTGTAGGAGTGTTGCTGAACCATGATGAACATGAACTTCAGCTACGAAGAATCAACCTAGCCAAATTATTCCTGTTGGATCCAAGCTGGCCTTGAACATTGCCAGGGAGGGGGCATCCATCACTTCCCTGGGCAACCTGTTCCAGTGCCTCACCAACCTCTTTGTGAAGAATTTTTTCCTAATATCAAACCTAAATCTACCCCCTTCACATTTAAAACCATTCCCCCTTGTGCTATCACTACATGCCCTTCTATAAAGTCCCTCCCCAGCTTTCTTGTAGGCCCCTTCAGGTACTGGAAGGCTGCTATAATGTCTCCCAAAAGCCTTTTCCAGGCTGTATCATGATTGAATTGTTAATTAATTGTCTACACACAAAGTTAGGAGCTTAACAATAGTTTCTGATTTCTGGAAAGTTTACTTTTAATTATGAGTATCTAACAAGATATGAGACTACCAGTTGCATCTGAAACAGCTACTTGCACAGAATTTGATGTATTTACTGTCAAAAGAGAGATCTGAGCCAACTCACAGCTGCATAACAATTACTTAGCTCAAATGTAACAAAACACTCGATCCCTCTGGAAGGCTCTTCCAATGTAGAAACCCTTTGAGACTCTTTCCTAAGTCTATAGTCTTTCCAAAACTCCCAGGAGAAATACAGAATATTCCATAAATAAAACCTTGTTTAGGGAGAGATGTTTCTCCAAAGAGTTTGTAGTTCTCCTGGAGTATTGATAACACTGTCCAAGCAAGAAAATTGGTACCAGAGCCTCGGTCAGAAAACCCCTGAAGGCTCTTACTCTCTTTTTAGTTTGTTTAAAGCAGAAATGTCAAACAATTCTCTCCCAACAGTTGCATCTTCCATATTACACATATTCTGTGGGATTCCTCCAGAGCACAGAAATCTTAAGAGAACCTGGGTCTCACAGATCCATCCATGCCATAGCATGTGGGAAATTTGCTTTTCTAGTAGTTTTACCTAGTAGGTAAAAGACTACCCCCCAACTTCATCCACATTGACAGTGACTGAAACGCACTTCATGACCCAGAAAGCCAAGGTAAGAGGTCAGCATGAGAAATATCTGTTGTCCAAATAACATGTTATGATAAACAGTAGCTAGGGAACACAAAATTTGGGAATTAGAGCTGGAGAGTTAGCACTCCATCACAGTACTGGGATTTCTGACTTTTCCTACATGGCAGTGCCTTTTGTCTCATATACATATCTCTGAGGCTCCATTACAGTGATTAAAAAGTGCAGCTGTAGCACAGGCAGACATATCTAAGGTAACTTTAGGAGGTCCATGTTCTAACAGCAGTAAGCAGGGGTGGCCTGAAGACTGTGAGGACTGGTTGCCTCACTGATACCTTCCACAGCTCATACAGCCTGTGCTGAGATCACTGCCATTGTGATTTTACTTGTATGGATAACTGAGCAAACTGGGTTAATGCTTGCTCTGATCTGTCAGTAATTGCTGTCAATGTACCATCTGCATGAATCAGTGCAATGCCACAGTCTTCCCTCTCTCCTCTCTCAGGGCTGTCACACCTTCTCACAAGCATCCTGCTCCACCTGAGCATGAAGCTTTTAAATTATTTGTCCCTCTTTCTCCCCCTATTCCCAGTCAGTGCTGAAGCAAGTCATCAATCATCAGCATAAGTGGGACTTTGTGTTCTTCCTGCAAAGGAAACAGTTTTCACTGAGGTCCCTCCAGCTCATAAATCAGAAAAGCACTGGCTACTTCTCCCCTTCTGAAGGAGCTGTTAGTTGTGCTGAACACAACAAAAATCTATCTCTTGGAAGGTTACCTTCTCAGAAATGGTGAGACCCTCCTTGATATGACTAACATTAAATGCTGCTTTTTCCTACCTTAAATACATAGTGGATGTTCCGTCTATCAGAACACTTAAGAGCAATAAAAGCCACAGTGTCCAGCAGGGTGTTCTGGAGCATGCATGGTCCAAAAACAACTTCTTCAGGAATGTCTTGTGTGGTATGAACAGTAGCCAATACATCCGGAAAATGGTGATGCAGAAGTTTGTTGTCACTTGTCCAAAGGAATTTAGGCAGAGATGTAAGTTCCATCATAAACCTGTAAAGTAAACAAGAAATTGCATTTGGAATAGAGGTGGAAATGGAAGGGGCCATCACTACTTACAGTATAAAGGCTTCCAGGTAAATTGTAAGAGCATGCCAGGACATCAGTGGTTACAGTGTTTACAGCTTTGCTAACATCCAGTTCAGAAAGAGAAAAATTACTTTGCACTAAACCAAAATCTTATATTTGTAAACAAGTGAGTTAATCTGTTCTGGAACAGACAGGCACTCCAAGAGTTCTATTCCTGCAACACAGCTACTCTCTACAGCCAGGAATAAGAAGTTTTGGGAACAGTAAGCAAAATTTTTAGTAAGTGGAATTCAGCATATTCTTATTGAGCTTATTGTCAGACATCTTTTTTTATTTAGTAGTAGTAGTTTTTAGAAGTGTGGAAATGGAGAAAAAGAACAACAACAAAAAAGCAAGCACTTTTTTAAATGCATGTTGAAAAAGCTGTGTTTTTTGGGTTGGAAAAGCAACATCAGTCCAGTTTCTGGTTAAACCACTACAAAACCCAGAATAACCTGAGTCCCAAGTCTATCCAACCTGAATGCACAAAATCTGTAGAAATTGACAAAAAAGATCATTTTCACCCCATCTCAAACTGTGAGAACTTATTTGTCTCCTGTTGTTGGGAAGACCAAATCAGATTATGATGCTTTGTATGGTGATACACTAGCATAATGTTAGCAGAGATTGCTGCATTTAGAGCATTAATTTTTCTGCCCTGATTGTAGAACATAACATTTCTCAGAGCAGAGGTGATTTCTGCGATATGAGCCACAATTTGAGAACTCTGCATACAGTGAGGAGGCGGGTTTGAGACATTTGTCATTCTAAGCTTCTCTGGGTTTTTAATAAAGATATTGCTATCTCCAGCTCCCAGCTGGAGGTCATGGAAAAACCCTCATTTATGCCATCAAGAGCTGGATCAGGTCCATTAGGCAGGGAAAATTAAAGAGAACAGCAACAAGCCCTGAAGAGGCCTTAGCCTAATAAATACTGAGATGGAAGGGCTGAAGATCCAGTCTAATTCTTCTCACTTTCTGCCAACAGAATTGATTTGTTATTCATTGACTCATGACTTAAACTGAAGTGATATAAAATGCTCAGGAGAGTTGCACTGATTTAACTAAATCAGTTTCTAAATCAGTACAGTTAATTCAGTATAATTTCTTCGTGATAGGCAAGGTCTAAGGCCCTATCCTAAGAATATAAAAATACATGGTTAAATGTGTGGTAAATATCTGAAGGATACGGGCCTAAACCAGACAACCCAAGCAAAAAGTGGGAGGTAGAAGAGTATAAAAAAGGTCAGATGATTTGCCAGAAAATAGTCACTAAGAGGGGGATAGAATGGGCTTCTCTCTGTTAATGATGAGTTTTGTTGCTTGGTTTCCGAATAGTCTCCTAAAGTTACTATTGGTGTGAGAACAAAATCATGGAAACTTTGTGTACATTTGTACAATATATAGGATCTATCTAAATACAAACAACATATTCACATCCACGTATGCATTCCCATTTAAACTACACAGATTTTTAATAAATTGAATTTATTGTGTATATACATATTTATTTTAAATTATACCAAAAATAAAATTTCCACACCATCAGAAAATAAATCTGAGATCTAAAGTGCTTAAAAGGCTCTCTAAATAAAAAGTTTAGAAATAAATTAGAACTGAACCGTCTCCTTTTCTAAAAAATTCCCATCCAGGAAATTCCTAATGTCTTCTGCGATGTTTTTACTTATCCACTTATGGCCCTAGAAAGGCAACTCCTCTGACTGAGATTTCCTTTCTGTGGAATCCATCTGTATTTCTCCATGTACATTAGGAGAGTGTTGTGCCTTGGCACACTGATGTCACTCTGGAGAAAACAGGAATCCAGGGCCCTCAAAGCTGAGTTTTCAGTGGAGAAGGATGCTGGATTTGAGCACATGCAGTTTTAGGAAGTGGGTGGGTGCTACCTGTGTGCAGTCAGTCTCTTCCTCCAGAAATCTCAGCCCAGCTACAGATACAAGGGTCTAAAGAAGCTACACTCACTTCCAGCTAGCTACTGCTGCCTGCTACTTCTCTCTGTTTCAGCAGCTTTCAGCTGCCATAAACCCAATCCTAACAAGAAATGTTCCTCCAGAGACTGAAAACGTGTGGATACCAAGAAAAAGTGGAAGATGCGTAACAGCACCACCTAGTGATTTCTGCCATAATATACATCCCAAAGAAAGATTCACGAAGGGGAGGGACACACCTCAGCACAGTTGCCCCATTCGTTTTGGTACCTGCAAGGTGGACCTGCAGCATCAGCTCTTCGACCACCCCTGCAGCTCACACCTCAAAAGTGGACAGGTCTTCTGACCTCTTTGGTCAAAGTGTCAACAGTTCCCAGCAATGTGTGTGCTGTTTGATGTGCTTCCTACTCGCCTGCCCCAAATCTGGAATACAGAAGGGCATCCACACACCCAAAGGGAAGAGCAGAAAATAATAAATCCACTGGACATAGGAGTGGATGCCTGTAGGCACTGTCCCGCAACCCTGCCTGCAGGCTAATCCTTCTGGGGAGGGGAAGAGAAGCCGTCACTCCTCATTAGAAGCACTGTCTGTGGCAAAGGTACCTGGCCATGGGGCAAATAAATCAGCATTTATTCTCCAGTGAATAAATCCATGTGTGCACATCTTCAGTTCCATTTAATTCACTTAGATTGATGTGATATAGGAAATGCAAGTTAATGGGGAATATCAGTTATTTTCCAACAGAACTTTCCTCTACCCAAACTCAAGCATCCCTCAAATTCAATATGCCATTACAGTTTGATTCTTTCTAAGTGATTTGTAAATTTGGCAAGGATCTCTGATGGGGGAAAAAATTCTCCAAACTCACAGGCATAAATGTCAAAGTCTCTAAGTGCTGCCTTGGTAGCTGTGGCCGCATTCAACTCTCACACAGGAGGGTCTGCTCTGTGAAAAGTTATTGAACGAGTATACTGTGTGTACACAGCAAACGGGCTTGTTAGGGTGAGCCTTGCACCAGCAGCTCTCCCCATGGGCAGGCCTATCTCTTCAAATAATTTGTCGAAGGCACCATCTAGTGTAACATCTCAGTATAACACAGTATCCCGTAACAAAGTGACAAAGTGACAGCAGGATCCCCCCAGTCCCTGCTGGTGTTAGCCGGCTGCAGCGCTGCAGCTGCTGAGCACCCTGTGAGGCACGAATCACTTCTCTCTTCCACGCTCTGCTCAAACAAGATGTTAAGTACTTCCAAAGCTATTGGGTTTTATAGGGTTTGCTCAGTGTTAAGATCAGAGAGGGAGTGTAGTTTAAATTTACAGTGTTCTCTTTTTGAAACAGAGAAGGAAGACTGAAGATGTGCAGGTGGTACTCTGAGTGGAGAGTGATGATACTCTGCAACCTCTTGAGAAGGAAAAGGGTGAATCTGTTTTCTACAGTTTACAAACAGCACTGGAAAGCTCTTCCCTCTGTATGGACAAGCTTTCTGCTTGTGATATAGAGGCAAGTTCATCAGCTGAGGGGTAACAGCAAGCAAGCAAGCATGTGCTTCTGCAATAATGCTTTCAATAATTCTGCAATCCCATAGCTGCATATTGTGGGATTTCCAACCTAGGCCACCACTAGCTCCAAGGTCTCCAGTGCAAAGTGGACTCATCCACAGAACAGTACTAGAGCAAGTCCTGCCTCCTGCACAGGGGAGGAGTGGTAGTGGGTTCTACAGTAGCTACAGCCCTTTTCTTGGGCAACTGAAATACTGACCTCCTCAAAAGTAAAAACCAAGTCTTGAAACTTGAGAGGAGAGAACGAAATCGAACTGATTTAGTTTCTGAACACTTTGGTGGCACAAAAGAAACACAACAAGGAGCTGAAGGGAGATAAAAGTACCACAAACAACAGGAGTCAGAGGCAAAGGGAGACAGTTGTCTATGGAAGCTTTACAGGCACCACTGAAATATTCTGGCTGGATTGTGCAACTCAAAAGCCACAGAGTAAAAGAGGGTACCCACACCTACATGCAGACAACCCAGGCAATGTATTTCTTCTACATTGCAATCTTTTTTAAATCACTTGTCAATAGCTGTTACTGTTAAAGAAACTTACCGGGCTGCATACGGCACATTTTAAGAAGTTTACTAACACTGGTTTTACCTTTTTCCCATGAGTTTGATAGTGTCTGAAAAACGCACATGGACGTGTCTTTTCAGTAAAGCTCAGGGAAGTTTAGCTATATACCCAAACTAAATGTGCCCTGCACTTTTCCCCTAGTAAGTCCAGCAAAATACTCCTTGGCACTTTACAGGAGTAAATTTCAACAGGGTATGGGCATGAGATTTCCCAGTACCTTCATCAGCTCTGCTCTTTTCAGTCCTGCCACCACGCATTGCAAACCCAGAGATAACTGAGGAATGGCTGTGTGCAAGGTCAAGTCCAGCTGCTGCCATAAGGTCATCTGCTGCATGCTCCAGGGGTCAGCAAGTGTGTGACTACACTATAGCAGCATGCAGTGCAGAAGAGTTGCTGCATAACAGTCAATGCAACGTCACAGATTGGTAGCGCCAGCAGATAGCATAGTATTGCTGAATATAGCAGCGTCACCTGCAATGCTTATAATAGATGACAGAAATGAGCTGGAACGAAGTCAGATCATGTGTGGGCCAGCAAATAAATCTGTGGTCCTTGTCCATTTGGATGGAAGGTTGATTTGGATCTAGACTAACCTCTACAAGTTTTTCATTTCATTATAATCTAAAGCCAAAAGTTCAGCCACAACCAAGAACACTTGTTTTCACAAAACCTTCCTTAGTTTTAATGAACCTCAGACTTGAACCTGAATGAGAATTCTGCACCAACCCATGAACTCAGTACTTGAACTCTTTTTTAATTCTAAATTTGGTCTCAATGCAAATCTCACATCTTTTCCAACAGTCTTCATAGCCTAAGGAAAGTCATACTTAGTAAAAATGTACAAATGGATTCATAATGAGAAATGGAGAAGGTATACCAGAATGCCTGGCATTTTTCTTCAACAGACTGAAGTACGTTAACTGCTCACATTCTTCACAGGGAGTGAAAGGCTGAGAAAAGGATCATGACAGAATTCTCCAAGACTTCACCTAACCTATCACTCATCTTATGCTATTGACCTCTGCACTTCAGCTGAAGTTTGCCTCCTTCAGTAGCAGAAGTATTGCCTCCTATAAGGAGCAATAATTCTGCTTTACTCCCAGTTTCTTACAGATTCATCAGCTGTTGTACAACTAGTTCACTCCTTTTCTACTACATAGCAAAGTTTACTAAATTCTGTTCTAAGTCTCTTTGTGAAGGTCATATCTTCAGCTCTGTACCACGCAGGCAATGATATGCTTTGCCTCAAACTGCCAAAGCTGGGAGTACCATTGCCTCCTCCAGACATGGTCCCTCTCATGCAACAATCCCGTGGTTCTTGCTCAAGTTCTGCATAAGCAATTCCTACCCTCTGGGCTCACCCACACATATGTGTCAAGGGGTGAAGTAAAATTAATATTTATAGTGCTTTAGTAGCACACTACAGTCAGATCACCTGTTAGAGGATAGGTACTCTACATATTATATGTCACAGATGTGAATTCTTCATATGGATGAGTTTAGGAATTTGCTGTTTAATGAACTCTTCATCCCTCAGAGAGTATCTGATACACATATACCATGTCCCTGAGTGATGGATTTTGCATCTTGATTTCCGAGAAGTGTGACAGATCTGTCAAACAGCAAGTACCTATGGGCAGGCAACTCCCTATGGATTATGCAATTGTGGATGTTCCATCAAAAAGCACATCAAATAGATGGTGCTCACAGCAACTGCTCCCAGCCTACTTGCTACCAGAAGCAGCACACAAATTGCCAGTCATCTTTTGGTTTCCTGAATGCTCTTCCAAGCTGTAGCCCTGAAGATAGCATTCTCCTCCTTTCTCTCCATTTTCTAGCACTTGCTTATCATCCCATTAACTAACTAGGGTTACAACTTCTGCCTTCCTGAAAATGTTTTATGTAGTTACCTCATCTCATGAGAAAAATACGTTCCTAGAGAGAAGAGAGGGCCATAGGAACAGCTCTGAGCTAATTTTCACATCCCAGGTTTTCTACTATATGGCCTTCAGAGGTCACTGCAAGCTCTTCTAAGAAATGTCTGGAAATGCCCAAATGTAGAAAGACCAACTGGAGCAAGGACTCCTCTGTACCCTATTTTCACAGGACTTGGCCCAATTTTCTTTGACACCGATGAAGGAGAATGTTGAACAGTGGTATCACATGGAGGTCATAAAAACACGGGTAGCCTTGCTGAGTGTTATGACTGACTTTGCAAATGCAAAGAAAACAAAATAATCAGCTTCGAAAAAGAGGAAACTTATCAGATAAAACTTAATTCCCTACTTCAGCTCTTCTCAGTCACAAATTGCAGGGAATAATAAAAATTCTTTCCCTTTATTTTAAATAAATTCAATAGCTTCAATTTCACCTTTACATTCCATTTTAACTGTGGATTAATGTGCACATAAGTGATATCACTTTCAAAGCAATTTCCCTAGTTGGAAAAAAAACCCCAACAGCACAGAAGTTACTCATAAAAACTAATGAAAGCACTCGATACTAGAAAGCACTGTTCCACACTCTCCCCAGCCATTTTTCATAGCTACTTCAGACTTTCCCTAAAGCAGGGATGAACATAAACAGGGTAGCTCTGCATTTGCCATGTCAACAAAACTGAAAGGAAAAAAAATATTAAATGATGGAACCATCATTTCCTTCACCTTTTAACTTTCTCCTCTCTACTCAAAAGTGTGATGGCATTTTCCCTGCAGCACATAACCTGTGACTTCGTGCCAGTGCACTCCTGTGGCCGCTGCCAAAACTGCCTTTGATTTCAATAGGAGGTCTGTCAGTCTGAGGAATCCATGATCAGACATGCAGTGTCACGCACAATAAACTACAGATATTAAAGGAATTGAGCTGATGCAAACAGAGTGCTTCTGTCTGCAACATTTATTATTCTCTGTTGTTTTAAGGAACGGATGATTCTTAACATATTAAGGGAATTCCAAGGGAATCAGAGATGGAAAAGTGATAAAATGCACTTCTTGGGTTTCATACATTTGTTTTCCTTCTGTGCAAGGTTTTCTTCTACCTTTATTGAAGTTGTGAATTGCAAAGGAGAAAAATCAAAACTAATATTGAAGGGAACTGGCAGGAAATCAAAGATACGGATTTCAAAAGATAAGTAATTCCAGAACAGCCACAAAAAAACTGAAAGAAAATGCAACCTGTCCATTAAAACTATTAAATTACACACTGAGAAGGTCCTTTTAAAGCATGAAAAGTCTACACAAGATGTTTATTTTAGCTCACTGCCACTGCAAGACAGAGCCTCTGTGCCTTCAGCTTTGGTACAGATTTGGGAGCCCCTCTGGGCCATGAAGTGGTTCCTTCATACCTTTACTGCTGAAAACCCCACATACATAAAGAAAATTGTAGAATTGTACATGCAGAGGACAGGCAGATGTAACTATGTGCTGCTGTTTCCAGCCTGTTTGGGATGGACAAAGCCAGCTGCGGTTTTGGTGTCTCAGCCAGCTATTCCATCCCAAGCAGAGTATACAAAAGTCTTGGATTACCTTAGAAAGGAAAGAACTGGTCTTGAATTTTAAGAAAGCAAGCTAGTCATGTGTCACTTATTTCTGAGTCTCAAGTTTGGCAACCTGTCCATCTGTGAGAAACAGCCCACAAACAATATTCCTTGAGTTTCTGAGCTCTAAGTTTGCTCTTTCACCTTGCCATTTTCACTGGTGGCAAATCTGGATCCCAGCAATGACCCTGCATAGAAGCAGCTGATCCAAAAAGCATCCTTTCCTGCCTGTAAGCCACTTCCACTGTATGTGTTAAGATCAGCCCAATTAGCATGGATAAAGTAACTGAGATAATGATAATAAAAACTGGGGAGACTAGAATTTTGTTTTTGCTCCCTGGGGCTATGACTGGGGCATGTTGTGAGTACCTCTCTTCAGAGTTCCTCATAGCCCTTGATGTATTGCTGCTCTGAACACATTCCCTATACTCCTGGGATGACTTAGTCACTGCAGCTTGCCTGAGCTAGGCATCTGGGAAGAAGCAGCAGAAAATACAACTATGCACCAAGGAGGAATTAACTGACTGTAAAGAGAGTGGAAAAAAATGGGACTGAAGCATCCTGATGCATGAACATGGTTTTCCTTTGGCATTTCAGCAATGTCCAGCCTGCTTTTGCCATACCTTCCTGCACAACTCTGACTTGACAAGCCCCTAAAAGTAGTCTGTAGAAACAGGGAAGCTCACCACCTAGCATCACCTGAAAAAGTCATGAGGCAGCTTGGAATGAAGAGCCTGGTGTCTACTTTGAGCTTCTGGAAACTGGGCCCTTCAGGAAGTGTCAATTCAACCACGAGGTTTTATTGTGAAGCAGAGACCTCAAAGCTTATGCTGTGCTCACAATTTGGTTGTTGCACCATCATGGCATCTTCAAAAGCAGTTCCCCAATTCTTACTATTTCAAGTCTCTGTGGTCTTCAGACTGTTTTCCTTCACCTGAAATTCACAGTACATGCAGTGCAAGTTGACAGCTGTTGATGAAACATCATTATATCTTGGCTGGATACCCAGCCTAGTGAATCATGAAGCTGCCAAATCTTTTTATTATGAACAATCTCTCAAACTTCAGTGGGAATAATGAAGACAAGACAGAGCTAAAATATCTGCTTGGAAATTAGTAAATACCTCAAGCCTCACATTTGCCTAACACACGTCATAAAATACAGGAGCTATTTGGAAGTACAAATTAAAAGGAAAAAGCTTCCAAGTTTCTTCTTATGTTCTCTGAGGATGGGGAAAGCTGAAGTGGGCTCTTTCCTTATGCATGGTAACTGCCCCACAGACATGCAGAGCTGCCTCTTCAAAGGAGATACGGATCAATCACTTTTCCAAGACCACCAAAAAGATGCAATTTCTATTCTTTACCTGAAGCCCAGGGACAAAATGATTGAGATTGAGCATCAGATCTAGCCTGATGAGGAAATAACTAAGATTTGAACAGGTCCCAGCAGCATCATGTACCCCAGCCCCACTGATTTTCAAATGGCAGCCCAGCACCAAACTTCCCCGTGTTCTTAGGTTCCACACTGAACCCTTATTTCTACTACCACTATCATCCATGGTAGGAAATGGGGTGGGAAGGAGAGGAATGGACTATCCCACATAGCAGGAAAGCCTAGTTAATACTGATTATCCGGCATGTGTGATGCAACAGTATCTGAAATAGCTCCACATGAAGCCATCTTTGATTCAGCAGATCTTGTAGTAAACTGGACGTTTTCAATTTGGTGGAACATGAGCAAGAGTTACTGAGGTCTCTGTTCCACACCACCCTGCTTGAAAACAAGAAATGAAATGCAGGCCCTAGGAAGGCTTTTTTGTTCCAAGCTGGACAATGAGCAACAGTAATACCATGCTGCCCTAATTAGAAAGGAAGAACTATATTTTCGCCTCTCCGAGTGGTTCATAGAGGCTGGATATATGAGTTTGGGTCTGTGATGCACAAAATACCAATACTCTTTTTCAGCTGGGTTGGCCTCAGAGGCAGAATCAGTACTTCTATCAGGCGCTGCATCTAATCTAATGGACCCTGGTGGGTGGTACCATCTTGCACAAGTCATTCATAAGTCAGACAATCCACCTGTGGATACAGAGGAGCTGACCACAGCTCTGCAGCTTTTCTGCAGGCTTTCAAAGACTTCATTTTTGTGTGTAGGGCACTGTACTGAAGGGCCGACTGTTCACTGGACTACAGCTGTTGTGTCTAATGGAATCACTACTTTACTCCATCACTTTGCTCTTGTAGTTTAAAGGCCTAGGCTTAAAAAACAGGGGTTCTGTAGGATAAAATGAGCATGTTTTAACTCTTCAGAAAGGACTGAGGATTATCAGCCTGTAAATGTTATGAATTAACATAATTTCAGCTGCATAGTACATTCACTACACTATATGGATGTATTTCAGTTCAGAGCACACGGTATTTCATATTCCAGATCTGAATTGCACTAGTGGTCACCTCAGAGACTTGATCTGGCTTCTGTTCCTGCTGCTCTGGCATTGTTCACCATTCAGCAGCAGACATAATGCCAAAAAATGTCACAGGAGTTTGCAATTTTACAGAGAACAACCAGAAAGGGAGAGAAAGCAGCAGTAAAAATGCCTCTACTTTTCTCACACACAAGAAATCATACAACAAACATGCATTTTAAAGCCAGAAAGTTATTCCATGGGAGGCAGAATAGAGAAGGAAACTGTTCGTTTGACAATAAAGTGTAAGAAAGTTACTTGTCACAGAGATGTGTTTATATACTTTCAGCAAAATCATAGTTTGTTTCATGTAAATAGGAGCCCTGACCATGACAGTTTGTGCTAACGTATTTCTTCTCACACAGATTTGTGCATTTGTTCCTCACCCAGGCATCCATGCAGGCAAAACCACCACTCCCTGTGAGTAGCCACAGAAAACAGAGAAACAAGCAGGCAACCAACCAGCCAACACAAACCAAACACAGCCAGACTGAACCAAAATTTGTAACTTGTGAAAACAGTCACAAATCATTTTTTCTCTCTTCATACACTTCACATTCATGTCTCCTTTTCACAAATTAAAAGAAATTATGCGATCCAATTGATGCTCAAGATACATAAGGTACATTCTCGTTTAACAGTCCTGCCATTTATTTTCAGTAGCTCTCAATTTAAAAGAATGTTATATTTGTTCAAGTGTTTCTTTCTGACAAGAACTTAATATATTGGTTTGTAAGCATATACATACATACATACATGCATTCACAACTATACAACTATATAGTCTTTTAAATTTTGCAGGTTCATCATCTGTGTTTGAAGATAACTATTTTACAACTAAGAGCAGTCACTTCCATTCAATTAATGCTGGAGATTGCTAAATAACATTCACTTACATTGATCTTATTATTAATGCTAAACTTACTACATAATCTCAACTCCAACAACAGCAAGTAGCTGAGCTGAAGAACACTATGTAACAGGAAATTGTGAGGAATAACATTAACCAGTTATTTTATAATTCACTTCTAATGCAAAGTGAATTTTGTAAATTAAAATACGTCTAACCTAAAATAATTGGTTTTTCAACAAAATAATTCATTCTTTGACCTGGCATTTAGTAATAGCATTTGCAAATAACATATGACTGTGCCACAGGAAGATTATAGTAACTGATTCACAGCATTATAGACATTAAAATATCCATATATAACACACTAGAATTTAGCCAAGCAATTTCTTCTGAAAAATGTTCTGTACAATCTATAATTCTTCACATAGAATTTGTTTTTATACTTTCTTACTAGTTTATATTATGTTCAGAAAATAGAAGCTAAAGAACTTACATTAATATTTCTGTGTTTATTAAGCTATTTTTTCTATAAGGTCTATAGAGTTCTAGAAGGAAACTCTACTTTGCTTAGACATACTGGAAAATGCTTAAATACCAAATAAATTGGCTTCCTCAATGAGCAGCTTATGCTTTGATGTAGTTTTACACATTAAAATGAATAAAACTTAAATTGAATCCCTCAGTCTTCCTATTGCCTGAACAAATACCTCTCTGTAGTACTAATTATATTTAATAAATGGCAACAAGAGCTGTCAAGCACTAAATTTTGTATTTTTAAAAGCCAAAAATAAGGAATAGCTCCTGATCAATAATTTATTATTAAATTCCAAATTCCATCCACGAGTGCAATTGCCTTTTATTTAAGACAACTATATTAAAAATTTGAAACTAATTTCAAATCATGTCTTTGGTCAAGTTTTTATTGACATTTCTTCCAATTAGTACCTGTCTGACCACGGGATAAAGACATTAAAATGCTTCAAACGTTTCTAGTGGACTGAATTTCTAGAGAAACCTTTTCATGAAAGGATTTGCAAATGTGAAGATCAATGTGACATTTTAAAGTAGCAATAGAAGCTTCTGACTTATTTAACCAATGGGAATCGGATATCCTTGTATTAGACACAAATAGAGAATAACAGTGTGAGGTATTCCAAAGATCATCAGTTTCTTAAAAGCAATTAGACCCAAAGTACCTATAACCGCCGCGGTGCTCTGATCACCTGCCGAAGTTGGATGAGGAGAGCTATAACCCATAAAAAAGGCAACCGGCGCTGGAAAGGTCTCGGCGAGGGACGAGGAGCCGGGAGGGAGGAGTTGCCTCCGGGGATTGCCGAGGGGGGCCGCCTTCCCCCCGCCCTGAGCAGCCTCCGCATCGCCCTCCGGCAGCCCAGGGAGGGTACCCGCCGCCCGGGGGACTCTCTTCGGGATCCTTCGCTGCTGCATTGAAGCGGGCGGTGACACGGTCGGGGTTAAGAACCCCGTCTGCTGCCCTGCAACCTCCCCGGGGCAGCCTGGTCCCGGGCGCGGCGCTGGTCTCGGGCGCGGCAGCGCCTGGGCTGCTCGGGGACCCCCTCGGGCCGCCTCTCCGCCCCCACCGCCCCCTCGGCGCGCACCGGCCGCTGGCACGGCCCGAAACGCCGCGGCCCCTCGCCGCCGCCCTTACCCCCGGGTGGACAGCGCAGCACTCCGCGCCCGCGCAGCCTGGGCGGGAGGGAGAGGGGGAGGGCGCGGCGCTGCCCGCACTCTGCCGGCGGCAGGGTGGCCACCCCGGACCGACCCGCCGCGTTATCGCGGTCCCCTCTGTCACGCTCACCTGGTGGTCCTGCTGCGCACACAGGGGCTCTCCGGCACTGGTGTCCTCGCCGTGTCCACTTTGCCCCGGCGCGCAGGGCGCTGTCCTCTCCCAGGATGCCGCTACGGCCGCGCCCCCGCGGAGCCCTTACCCCACTGCAGGGGCCGCCCGGCCACCCAAGAGCCGCGCCGGCAGCCCCCTGCCGCCGCACCGCCCCAGCGCCGAGGCATCCTCCTCCCCCGCGACGGCTCCCCGCCCAGAGCGGACCCCGGGAAACGCCCCCGGCCCCCTCGCCGGCCCCGAGTCGTCCCTCTCTCCGGGGACCTGCTGCTACCCCCGCCCGGGGAGGGGTCGCGGAGCCCACCCCAAGCAGAAGCCATCCCCGGAACGTCTGCGAACCGCAGCGAGTGGGGCTCAGAAGGTGGTCAGGATTGCCCCTTGTAACGGTACTTGAAAAGTTGGAGTTTATTGGGGGGGGGGAGGGGGGCAGCACACAAAACAAAATCCACAGCACAACAAAACCACCAGCTGTCTTTTAGAGTATCTAAGAACATTTATGAATATAAGGTTATTTTGAGAGATGCAGATATTGACAAGAATGGCTCAAAATAAAAATTACTGCTTCATAGAAAGTACTCGCAGGATACAAAATTAGGGATTTGTTTGCGGTATGAAACAATTTGTGGCACAGCTGGTATGTAAAATAAAAACCATCAAACGTCTTGTCATAATCAAATATTCCCTAAATCTGGACTAGCAACATTGCTTTTGAAAGATGTCGTTCCATATAAATGCCTTTAACGCCTGGTAGAAAATTCTTATGAACATGTTGACAAATGAAATAACCCGGGTTATTTGATTAGTGTCCATGTAATCTGAATATTGGCTTGTATCGGGAGAAGAAACGTCAAGTTTTTAATGCTTTTGAAAGGATGGATTTTCGCTGCAATTAAAGAGTAATCTTATACCAATAGAGTGAATCACGCTCTACGTGTTTTGCGCTACGGGGATTAAAGAGGACGAAGTTAAGAGTTGGAGTTTCCTTTTAAAATTCAGCTCAGGCAGAACGCACAGCGTTAGGGAGCGTGACGGGGGCTGGCAGTGACCCGCCGCTGTGGGAAGGTCTGCACCCACCCTGCCATCCCCTCAAGGACGGGCTTCTCTAGCCTATTACTTCTTCGGAAACACTTTCCGATCTGGGATACAAGTGTCAGGAAACCGAGATGAACAATTTCCACTGCATTTCCTATCGCAAGAGTTTATACTTTTGCAGCTTTTATGCAATAACTTGGGAGGGAGGGGTAATTAGAAGTTGCCACCTGCCTTACAGAGCTTAAAGCATTATAAGACCGTGCGCTGAGACCCCGGCCCGGCTCCCCCTTCCTCCCCGCTCCCCTCCCTTGGACAAAAGCTCTAACCCCACACACCCCTCGTTCCGGTTTCGGACCTGGCAGGCTCGCCCGGTGCGTGTGACAGCCACTGGCGGGTCTTAACGCAGGTCGGAAACCTGTTTTATTGGAACCAGGAGGCTCAGGGACAACCCGCGCCCCCAGCCCCGCCGTGACCGGCCCTCCTCGCAGGGACTGAGGAGCCGGGAAAGGCAGGCGACTCGCCCACCACCCGGTATCGCTGCAGTTAGCAGTCGCTAGCCTGTGCTCACCGGGGCGGTATCGTGTCTTTGGCGTATGCCCAACGAGCCGTAAAACATGCCCGCCTCCCCGGGACCGCATTTCCTTTGCAGAAGGGAATATCTGGCAGCCCGCTCTCTTTGCAGAGTAAAATGGTTCATTAGGAATCAGAACAGGGCAACTCACGTTATCAGAAAATAGTTCTAGCCTATTTTTTTCCTCATAGCGCCCTATCATTCTGCTTTGGAGCCTACCTTGAAATTTGCCGCGTTGTTTTAAGAAACAGATATTCACGAAGCACCTAGAGAATATCGGGTATTGGTTTCAAAATTGGCCAATATTTAAGCTACTGTCATTTTTATCGCGTTTTGAAAGGCCGCGGTGGCTCCGGGGCGGAGGGCTGCATCAGGAGCCGGCGGCCGGGACGCGGTGCTGGGACTGAGGCTCCTGGGGACCGTGCAGGCTGCGGGCGCTAGTGGGCACCGTCGAGGCCTTAGCCCAGCGGGTCAGGAGGAAGGTGGATTCCTGCTGCCCAGCTGCCGCTTGCTCATTTTTTGTGAATGCCACCAGGGAGGATGTGGGTTTCTTGTATTTCTCCATGATCTAAGTAACCGCTGGGTCTAAACTGGCCAATGCACAAAAACCTTTAAAGTGGTTAGCTCAAGCAGTGCATTCAACTTCTAGCTGTGCATGAACTGGGAGAGCAGCTGAAAACCGGTGGACCCTCTAATCTCGTCTTGATAAATCCCCGACCGCCGCCGCGGTTGGACGTGTCTGAACTCGGTCCAGCACAGAAACAGGGAACTGAAACCTAGCAGCTTTCCCCGCAGCGCAAACTTTGTTTCAGACTGGCAGGCGGCAACTACACCGCACAACACACGCGAGGGGCTGCTGGAGAGGGAACCGGGCCCGACGGGGAAAGAGCCCTGCGCGGCGGGGGCAGGCGTGCCGCGTCCACGCGTGTCCTTGCCGGGCGCAGGGGGATCGGACCTGCCGTCTGCAGGGGGGCAGCCCGCCGCTTCCCGATGGAGCCGCACACCTACCGCGGAGCCGGCAGGGCCCAAGGCTGGGCTGCCGGGAAACACTCCGCAGGCTCGCACGCACACCCCGCAGCGGGCTGAGCCTCGCCGGGCTGGGCTGGCGGCCCTCGGGTACCAGCTCTGTTGGAGGGAGGAGGTGTCACTTTTTTGCTGTTGGCATGTAAAAGAGACTCCTGACCGGAATTACCGTTCGGCTTCCCGGGTGAAGAGGCCCCCAGGGAAGCGATGGGTGTTTGGGGGGCAGTACCGATAGGGCAGCGTGCCATCACCCTACAGGGGATGAATTCCCTCGACCTTGCGTCGCGTTCAAAAGCCTTCCCTCAAGAAAGGGAGAGAAATGTCTAGTCCCAACTCTGTCATGCAAAATGACTCTGCTCGCATCCCTCCCCGTGGCTCTTTTCATTAATTAGGGGCTGCAGTGGGCGTGGGGGAGGGGCAAGCGGCTGGAAGCCACTAATTATTCAAACTTTGGAGACAGCAGCCGGATGAGCTGGGTCAGCTCTTTCGGGCAGTGCTTTGTAACCTGTGTGTATCAGGCGCAGAGCGATTATGCTACTGTGCAAAGCCTTCATTAAGAGTTTGCGTTTCATCGTTGCACATTGCCTGCAAGATGCGTGCAGACTCCAGTGTGAGTAAAAGAAGTTTTTTACCAGGACAAAAAACACCAGAACCCCAAAACAATTTGCTGTGGCATGAGCGAGGCGTGAAAACCTGTCCTTACTACGGCCCCAGGCAATGATTTTGTTTTTACCACACTAATCTCTTGCAGCTCCATTTTTCACAAGTGTCCCCTCGCATCGTTTCCCCCGCCCCCGGTTTGTCACAGGTTTTTGCAATGACGCCCATCACTACTACAGCAATTTCTTTCCGCTCCGTCGGCCAATGTTTTCCCTAACCCCTGTCGCCTTAGGACCCTCTGCAGCTCCCCGAATCCAGGGGGGAAACGCAAAGCAGGATCCGCAGCGATGCTCTTAGAGTGTAGCCAGGGTGTCCCGCCCCATACACACACACCGGCCTTCGTCTGGGCTCCCCTCTCGCCGGCGGCGAGGCCAGGCGGCGCGGAGCCGCCTCCGCGGAACGGCGAGTGGGGGCGGCTGCGCTCTCTGCCCCGCTGCGACTGCCAAACTCCCCGCAGGCAGCCCGAGAGGGAGGGACGGCCGCCCTGTGCCGCGGGGTACAACGGTGCCTAATTTCGGTTCCCCCCTCCCCGCAGCAGCCTTTCCCACCGCGGTATCCCGGAACAGGAAAGTCCCAGTTCAGCTTTCCCCCATAAGATCCTGTCTCCCTCCCCTCGCTTCCCTCCCTCTGCCCTTTCCTGCCTCTGGCCCTTGCGAGAGAAGCCGCCTCTCTCCGTGCGGGACGGGGCTGAGCCGCTCGGGGCAGCCGCCAGGGCGGCGGGGCATGGGGACGGGGCTCTGGGGATTACCCGGCCGGGCTCGGCCCCCCAGCTTTGAGCCAGCAGTCCGGTGCCTGTCGGGCAGAGCTGTCTTGAGCTTGCAGGGTTGAGCCTGAAGTTAGTGGTTTGATTGGGGTTTTTGTTTGGGGTTGGGTTTTGGTTGGGTTTTTCGGTGTGTTGTTTTTTCCTTCCCTCTCGGCGCTTCCGAAGAGCCCGAAAGGTCTGCAGCGCGAGAGAGACCGGGGGAGGAGAAAGAATTAAGGAAGGGAAAAGATGGCGAGTTGCAGGAGCAGCGTGGAGAAAGCAGCGTTTTTGTGCTGCTTCTTGCTGGCGATGGGGAGTCTAACCTCCTGCGCCCGGCCGGAGAAGGAGGAAGAGCAAGAAGAGCAGCGCTCCTGTCACGGTGCCTTTGATCTCTACTTCATCCTGGATAAGTAAGTGACAGTCGCATTTAAAAACGTTTATTCACCCTTCAGTGCCTCCTTACAGCAGCAGGGACGTGGTTTCTCCCGTCTTCTCGGTTGCCTTCCCTGCCTCCCTTACTGCTAAACATGATATGCGGGACAGGATCATTACTTTTGCTCCTCAGAACTTGTACATTTCCCAAAAGGAGTATTTAGGGGAATACTGTGATTTATCCTGGGTTAGCTGCGCGTGCAAACCCGGGAAATCAGGTTGCCCTCAGGTTGTAGTGGTGGGCTGTGAGCCTTGGGGGGATGTTTGTCAGTGCCTTGAGCACTCCTCAGGCTTGATGTCAAGACTCGGGTTAAAGGCTGAGACACCACTTTTGGGATTTAGCTATGCCAGGGCTGTGCAGACCTACCTAAGCTTAAGATCAGAGTGTTTGTGTGTAGTGGTTGTTTTTTACGGACTCGCTGTAAGGTTAAGTAGGAACAAGTTTTATAAAACTTCTTTGGAACTGTTGGAACCTGTGTTTGAGTTAGCTATTAAAATATGCTGGCAAATACTTTAATGCCATGTTATCCTAATTTAGGTATAGCCAGAGGCTGTAGTTAAGCTCACATTCATAGGCGTGTTATGGCAAGCACTAGCAAAGTGAGTGGAGAACTGGTGCACCCACAGGTGTTTTTCAGAAGGTGCAAGCTTATGTCTTTCCTAGTAAACTGATCCAGCTTTACAGCTAAGGGTTAAACTCAAGGAATAAATTAAGTCTCCCACATACACCTAGTGTGATGGTTGTGTTATCCAATGTGGTATTTATACTCCTGTTTTTCTTACCCATAAGCCAGGTGCAAAGGCTGTATTTTGTTCTTTCCCGTTTGGAAGAACTGTTCAGCCTGTCAGGCCTTCTGCACAGCCTGCATGAGACAAAAGGCCACCACCACGCAGGAGCCAGTGTATTCTTATGTTCAAGAAGAGAAAAAGTGTCATAGAATAGTGGTTCTGGTTTTAAAGCAAAAGGATCTGAAGACTAAAGGCGTTCTGCCTTTCTAAAGGATGCACTAACACACCATGTGGTAATTGTTTTCTCTTACTAAGAACTTGTTCCTGAAGTAAACTTCATGTCTAGGAAGAACTCTGGGGGCCAGGCTTTCAAGAAGTGACTAGTCCTGTTGCTATGATTACTTCCTGTATCAAATTCACTGTAACAATAAATGTTGGTGATTGCAGCAATAAATGTTGGGCACTCTCTGTGAGGTGGTATCTGTCTTCTCTAGAGCAATTTCCTTGTTTACAATGTCATTGTGTACCCCTAGGAATTGCCACACTGTGTTCTTATGCTGCTTTTCATCTGTAGATTGGAAAATACTTCACTGGGTTGATCGCTGTTATCACTTGTGTTGCATTTTTGGAAATTGAGGCAGAGAAGAAGGTGATTTGCCCAGCTATTGATATGTCAAGTAACAGGAAGCTGGTTGTATAAGCAGGCTCTTCTTCAGTATTCTGGGCCTGAAATCATGTTTTCTTTTAACAGGCTACAGGTCTTACCTCAGGTGTTACCCACTCAGTACAGTTGTCTGCCAGGGACAGGACCTGATTGTGGTTGAAGTAAAAGCCATGCATTTCGGTTCCAGTGGCAAAATTCTCTTTGGCTTTACTTGCTAAGTGACTCTTTATAACCTCCAAGAGTTATACCAAAGAGTTCTTCCTGTAGTAAAAGTTACTTGACCCTAGGGTGGTTTTAGAATCAATCCCTGCTCCTACCAAGTCTGTGTCTGTGTCATGGCAAAGCTGCTTTTGGCATCGATGAGATTGCATGATGATCCGTGGGGTTAATATTACAGTGTCAGATCTGAAGAGCCATAGGTCCCACGCTGCCTGCCTTCCTCCTGTAACCAAATTTGTGTCATATCCAGGTGGGTTGGTTGAGGGTGTATTTAGCTCCAGCTGTGTTCTGTGACATCTGGCACAACACAGGAGCTTTGTGGAGGCTGGGAGAATTGACTGAGTAGATAGACCCTGGATCTTGGGACAATTAATCAGGAAGGAAACAGTTAATCCACTAGTGTTGAGAATGGTCAGGGCTCAGTCTTCCTGGTAGAGAGAATGCAGGAAGCCAGTCAGAAGCAGCTGGTCAAATCTGAAAATGCAGTGGACACATTTTTTTTTAGAATTGGATCAATACTGATACATGAATTCTGTCTGTAACTTCTCATGGGAGGAATCCCCAGAAAAACCCATCCCTATACACCACAGAGTATCCCCACACGGCCCGGGGATTGCCCTGCCTTCCTTGGAGCCTTGCCAGGATGGAGTTAGATGCATTCAGTCTTAATTAGTTGTCTGACAATGGGATTGAAGCATTGTCTCTGTGAAAACTCCAGGCTTTAACCTTGCAATCTGGTAACATGGTCTTTAGAAGAACGACAGGCCCTGTCTCTAAAGTCAGCCTGGGTGAACCAAAATGACTTTAAATCTGCTTTGCTTTGCTTCCCCATAGAAGAATGTAATCTCCCGTCAATAGGAAGCAAATCAGATGAAGATAACAAACCTTTCTCCTTATATGTGTAAGCACTGTGTGTTACTGCAATGACTTTATTGGGACATTATTTTTCATTTTCCCAGGCAAAGTCTGTGGTGATTTAATCCTGCAGGCAACAACCATCAGATGGAAAAGATCATCTGCGGGTGAAGTTATTGATATAATATATACACTGTCAATTAGAAAAAGAATTTCTTTGATTTCTTACAGTTTTTCTCTGCTTGAAGTTGACTGCAGCCCTTTATGTTAACTCCATGGGATAGGCATGATCAGAGCAGTGGAACTAAGCCTTGGACACTCAAGAAGTCAGCATGGTCAAAGGGAAAAGCATCCTCCTTAGGATGCTGGAGCCAGATTAACACTGCCTTGTCTGTGGGGATGCATAAATGAGCAAATCTCTTGGAGCTACAAGAGCTGGACACTGGCTGGCTGCAGACGCAGCTGTCTAGAGTCTGCCTTTTGCTGTCTGTGTGTCATGCTTTGAGTTATGCAGGCTTGAGCTTATTTAGAGGTGCAGTGTAAGACTTTAATGTATCATAGTAAAGCAGCAGAAGTGTTCCTGCTTGCACATGTCACTCCCTCTGCATGTGGCAAGATGGTATACTGGGGAGATGGCATGCCCATCTTTCCTATGGCACGTGGTAAAATTGAGTCATGTGTGAAATCAGAGATCTCAAGTTTACCTTTAAGCTAGTGTAGATCTTAAACCCAAATTAACGGATAGCTGAGTATTCTTCACTTGCTTTGGTTACTGCTTTTGTTTTGGTTGGAGGTGCATGAAGTACTCTTTTCAGTCCCATCCCAAACTGTCAAGGACAGATCCTTTAAGGGATTTGATTGCTTGACTGTTCAGGTCTTGCAGTGACATCCTCGTGCTTGAGTATGTAAATAACTTCCTTTTCATCCCTGCCTCTCCGCTAAAATCCCGCTGCTGTTTGTAATCATATCGAAATACACATGCACAAGCAGCAAGGATGACTGACCTCTAGTGTTTCCTAATTATAACAATGCATGGTAGCATTGTTACGATTGTTTTTTTGGTGCAACAAATGTAAGCCCTTTTAAAACAAGGATTTAACTGCAACAAATGCCTGCTCCTGGCAATGCTTGATGTGATAGATCTGACCTGTAAAGCTGTGTCTACTTTATATTTACCAAGTAGAGAGTGGGTTTTCTTTTATTTTTTTTTTGAGTGTAGGACAGGATGGGAAATGGGGAGGGAAAAATATGAAATAGTCAAAAAGTATTTTCTCCTTTTTCCTGCTGGGATGCTTGCTAAGAAATTGTTTGGATTTTGAGGGGAAATGGGCTGCACAGCCTTGGGAAAACATTTTGTTTTGGTTTGGTTTTTTTTTCCTTTTCCCACAGCACAGAGCATGGCAGTGCAAGTATTTAGTGTAAGGCTCTGATTTTTTTTTTTTTTTTAAGAGCAGCGATTCTAATTCTTTCTTTGGGGGAGGCTGGCCTAACTACCTTTTCCCCAGTCCTCATCTTCCCCCTGAACTTCCAGGTAGTTCATTTTCACGGTACTCCTGTCTTTTTGGCCCACAATACTGTCTTTCATAGGAGTTTTGCTTTGTTTCCTGTGCATCCAAGAGTTTCCCTGTCAACAGCAACTTTGGTAAAGACATTAGCAGAATGTAGCTAGTCAAGCTGCTTACTTGTGATCCATTTTCCAGCTGCCTTCCTTTAAACTTGTTAAGCATCACTCCAGCAGTGAACATCACTGGTAGGGAGCTGGTGGGGAAGAGCACAGCCTCTGGCTATATGGGAAATTAGTTACCCTGGGGCATCTCCCTGTTTATCAGAAAGAGGTGTTAAGGCAGCTGCTGTTCTGCACCAGCTTTTATAACTTTAAGACAGCTATAGTGAATTGCTGATATCCAGATACCTTGAGGTTTTTTCACAATATGCCATATTTAAAGCAAGCAAAGAAGAGAGTTAGGTAGACATGGTTTGTGTGTCCTGTCCCGCCCAGCCCCTTCATCCCCACACCTGTTTATCTCCTATTGAATGATTTGAATTAATTTAGTACTCATGAATTACAAGTACTAGGGGGAGCAAGTATTTTTTGCTTTAGGTTCTCACTGAACCTTCTGCCTTTCTTCCCACTTCCACACAGTCACAGCCCAAGAGTGTTAGGATGGAGCTGAACGTGTGGGAATCCCTGCAGCTTTTTTCTCTGTGCTGTCTTGGTCTTATGCCATTGGGTACTGGTTTTACACTGTGCATAAGGAGGATACGACTGTGGCTGCAAGATTATTGTGGTTGGAAATTAGACTGCTAGCAAAGATGGGTGCCTGAATATGTGTTTTGTCATCTAACTTAATTGCATTGTAAAATTTTGCATTGACTGACTTAAACCACTGCTGAAATCCCTTTTCTGTAAGCAAAAATATCTATCTACTACAGCCAGATTTAAGTTCATCATAAGATGTAGGACCTGATGCACTTCAGCTGCCTACTAAGATTGGGAGGAGTTGCTTTTTTCAGACATCATCAGCTTTTTTCCTTATATGTCATTAATTACTATAAATGGATATTTAAAAATGGTTCTCTGTCTTCCTCCTTTTCTGTTTATTTTTTCTTCCCCTTTATAATGTAACCACATCATCTACATGACACCTCTTATACTCTCCAACTGCCTGTAAGCAACATTCTTTATTGTTTTCCAAACGTAATCTGTTGGTATTTTGCCTTTGCATCATACTTTGTTGTGGTTATTATGCAGCCAGTGCAGTAATTTTTCTTACTACCAGGTATAATTGCTTGGAATGTTGCAAACCAAATTTTTATTCAACTGCAGACATATCTATGTTATTTGAACCAGGTTTTATTTGTTTGTATTTTGTCTGATAGTATACTTCCAGGTTTGTCTTTTGGCAGGAAAAGGAGGAAAAAAAAATCAGGAAAACCAATTCTTCTCCCTCTGCCCCAAGAAAATTCTTCAAAACAGAAGGCAAAGCTAATGGGGTAGTGGTTATTTGACATAAAATGTGTACAGTTAATGGGAAGAAAAAGACATGGCAGCTTGTCATTTGCAGTCTATTTATGCATGTAACTAAATCTGATTTATTTGGGGCTTGAGCCAAGGAATTAAACCATAAGATTCTCACTGACCTAGGAGTTTGGTTTGTGTGTGCTCAGTGATTGAGAATTTCATTACTTTTGTTTGAGCTGGCAAGCCAAACGCTGGTTTGAACTGCAATTTGAGCTTGTATGAGGTATAGTAGAACTGAACCTTTTAATCTCACATGGGGAGAAGATGCGTGGACTCTTTATCTCCCTGCTCCTGGTTATCATTTGCACCTTGTTGTGTTGTTATAGTGTGATTGGGGTTGAGTGCTCTGCTTTGTTGCTGGTGTTGTGCAGAAGAGGACTAGGATGCTGAGTGGGTTTTCCAAGCATAGTGCTGCTCAGCAGTTCTGGAGCTTTACAGGGAGATCCGAAGTGGCTGGATGCAGTCTGAGTGAGGCTTCTGAATTCCACTTTGATGTGAAATGGTGTCTGGGTGTGAAACAAGAGCTACAGCACCAGTTGGGTAGGTTTTGTAGAACTGATGGATTAATGGGCATTGTTTTGAGGATGATTTATAGTAAGTCACTAATGCTGCTGTGGATTTTGTCAATTGCTTTATAGAAGAAAATTAATGCTTTTGCTCATGAAACCTTTTGGATTCAAATACTTTGAGTACTGTGCTCTGGGTGCTGGCCTAGAACTAAGAAATCCATTTTCCAGTCATTTCTCTGTATTTTCCCCTCCCCGTTCCAGTCCTTGTCTTGTTCATTAGTGTTACAAGTACTTTGAAGCGAGGACTGTCTCAGAATGCCTGTCTCCGCCAGTGTTTCTAATTGCCTCTGGAGCAGATAATATATACTAGTCCTTCCTTGCCTGGATGAATCACCCAGTCAAGGTCCCTTCCATTGTTGGGGAGAGGAGGATTCTTGTCACTTTGAATGCTCTGCTGGCTCAGAAGAAGGGAGCAGAGGGGTGGATGAACATGGGCATGCATGTCTGAAACCACAACAAACTAGATGCCCCAGGGTTTGCTTTTGTTGCAGAGCCATTATTAGTCATGTGCAAGAATTCTCTTGTCCACAGTGTGGCTGCAGCCACAAAGAGCTCTCCAAATAATGACAGCAAAGCGCCGTTTCTGAGCAGTGGGCTGTATACAGGGCCACCATTTGGCTTGAAGGCACAGAGACTTACAGGGACCTGCGAACTCCATGGATGTTGTATTCCCCTGGCAACACATACAGACTGAACCCGGCATAATAATAATGAGTCTGTTTCCTGCTCTGGATCTCTGGAACTGCTGCCTCCAACTAATCTGTAGCAGAGGGCAATGTGCATTTGGGGGGAATAGGACAAGGGGCGGCTTTGTGTCTTATTGGACTTTCTCACTTTCAGCAGGGAGAAGTCTTTGCATCTTGCTGCTTTCTTTCTGTGTACATGCAGTAATAAAAGTATTTACCCTTTGGGTAGTACAGGGACAGTAACTTTCACTGTTAAACTGCAGGTCTTGTGTATGTTGCATGAAGTTGATCTGTATAGACTTCTGACAGTGAATTTAGCCGTAACTGTGAATCACAACCATCCTAGGACAGGAACCTCCTATCTGCCCCTCCTGTTTTCTGCTTGTGAGAGTAACTGGGCTGAAAGTGGCACCCCATATACCTGTGCTGTTTGATTTTTCTGGACGTCAGCTTCCACTGCTTCAAGGAAACTGTTAGGAAAGAAGAGGTTTCCAGTTTGGCTTTTGATTTGTTGTCTTCACAATAGGAGTGAAATCCTGCAGATTTAGGCAGATATGACTCTAATGTGCTTGCTGGTTTTACACTGACAGGGTCCCACTGAGCTTGGAGGAGTCACTCCAAAGTAAGCAGGAGCAGAGTCAAGCCTTGCAAACACATTACTTCCTTCCACCCCCAGAAATACTCACTGACGTTTTCTTTCCCTCCCATCAGGCAGTAGCAATGTGAAATTCGGGAAAACAGCAACAGTAGGAGCTGCAGCAGCAGCTGCTCCTCTGAGCCGAGTCCCAATGAGGCAGGGAGCGAATTCTTTCCTATGTTGTGGTTTGCTGACTCTTCTTTTTGTCTCTGTGTAATGGGAACAGAGCTGGTGGAGCAGGGAGCATGCTTTCAACGAGTGACTCTTGCAGATTTTCTCAATTCGATTGGGTCTAATTCTGATCCCAATTGCATAGGTATGAACTCAAGGAAGCTTTCCTGTTTTTTTGCACCTGCTCCAGGTTCACCCCACCAGAACCAGCAGCAGAACCAGGACCAGAAACACTTTCTGCAGCTGTTTATTGTATGGTGTTTTCTGTTGCCCTGATGATTATGTAACCTCTGAGAGCTGAAACCTCCCTGTGCCGCTTGGCTCCGAAAGGCACGTGAACCATCTGTAAGCAGTGGGTCACTTGCCACAGAGGTGTTTTTGTCTTGTACTTCACAGAGAGCATCAGGCTGACTAGGTTCCTCCAGCAGGGAGAGTGTAGGGGGAAGTCCAGAGCTCCGATGGGTAATGATGGCCACTTGGATTGATGTAAGCACTTGAACCAGGTAACTGATGACTGAAAGCAGGAAATCTTTATGGTGTGAGCCAACAAGGTACATCTGTCTGTACTGTAGTCTTTCTTTGCAGACAGCCACAGAGCCGGCTTGGTGGATCCATGGTTTGATCAACAGCAGGGTACTGGCAGCATGGCTTCTCCTAGTTAGTCATGAGGGTGGGTGCTTTAATTGCTTAGCGCTGATCTTTTCCATGCTCCACTATTTTTTCCTTATTATTCAGAAGTCTTTACAGTTAATCTGGAATCTTAGTGTATTATTTGGTGGCCAAACAGGCTAGGCAAGGAATCTGTTTGTGCTTATTTACTGATGGCACTTTGGGACAACATGCCAACTCTTCCCAAAGCTCCTGTTAGGACAGGTTTGCTGATTACCAGGAGTTTGTTCTTAGTTGTTTTAAGGCTCTAATGGAAACAATAAAAGCACTAAAACTTCTGTAAAAATCTTAATGCAAATGTCCAAGAACATCCTGTAGTGTAGAGCATCTCTTGAAAGACCTTGTGCTTTTTCTAGGCTCAGTAACTGGAGTTAAAAATTAGTATGGCTTTCAAGCATTGGCAGTGGTCAGAAACAGCTTCAAGTATGCTTGAAGTCTCCAAATTGCCATGGGAAACCAAGACATAAACTTCCTTGTCTGATCCAGCCATGAAGGGCAGCAAGTTAGTTTATGCTGCCAGAAAAAGTGATTCTTCAATGTGAAAGGTAAGATCCCAAAAGCCGTGAAATGCTCAGTATTTTCAGTAGTGCTGGGCAGCTTCTGTTTGTCAATGTTGGGAGCAATATTTGATAGCATTTCAGAACTTACTATGTGGTTTAGAAAACATTTTATTAATGTAATTTTTTTGTTTAATTTGCCATTAAAGCTCTCCTTGCTGGTGGGGTGGGACCAGGGGCAACAGATGAAATTATCAGGACAAACTCCAGAAGCATCCGAAATACAGATGCATGAAAGACCAAATAAAAGACTACAAACAGGGATATTTAGAGGTGGGGTTGGGCAGGAGGGAGGGGAAATCAGGTTTTTCTATAAGCAAGGCCACCCCCACTAGTGTTAGTGACCAGCATTGGTGGTATCTGAGCATCATTTGCAGTGAGACATGACACCCCTGGGCTTGGAGTGTGGTGGGGAAAGGGATAAAGTGCTGACTACTTCACAGGTACTCTGTATATGATTTTGAAGCAGTCCCATTTTCTTACCAATATTTCTGCCTGGCTTTGACACTTCCTAACTGATAGATTGGGACTTTGATGCTTTCCAGTTGATAAGCAGGATGTGGGTGCAGAATTCTTTCTAGGCGAGGAGGAGACTCACTGCCATGCTGACTTCAGCAGCATGGAACAGCACCTCTGTTCAACAGGGCTGTAGTTGAGGGGTGCAGAGCCAGGCAGTCTGAGAGCACAGTATGCTTCCCTTGCAGGACAAAGATCCCCCTAGCCTTTTGGAGGCAGGCACCTATAGATTTATTGCATCTCTAATTATAGATTTATTAGTGTCACTTAATGTACCCTTTTCAAGAAAGGGTGTTTCATTATAGTCCCAGTACATGGAAGTGCACAGTGTTATCTCTGCATTTTCACTTTAAAAGTCTTCATGTTTTTCCACTGTTAGTGGCTTACAATTTTCTTGAATTTTTGATGTCCAGGCTGTTTTACCAAGCTCTTTTTTGTCTAAGGGGTAAGTTTAAAAAAAAAAAAAAAAAAAGGGGGTGGGGGTAGGGTAGGGGAGGGGACAGGGGACCAAAAAAGCAATTCCAGCAGTCCTAAGAAAGTAGTGGAAATAATGATTTGTTGCTGTTACAAAGAAAATTTTGTTTCTACTTTCTTTTCTGGATTGCATCAGGGCTTCTGCAGCTGGCAGTAGAAATTTGATACCTCATTCAAAATAGGTCAGTCTTTTCTAAGTAAGAAACTGTGGCTATTCAATGTAGGGAAATGACTCCTCTGGAAATTGCAGGAATTGGATTTAAGTGGGATGGCAAGCCTAGAATGAAACCAAAAGTGTCAACTCTAGGCTAGAAAGAATTTTAAAAAATATATATTGTATATAAATGTCTGGCATAGATTTAGGGAAAATATCTTTGAGTTCATCGAGTTTAGAAGTTTAGCCTGGGACTTTCAGAGAAGTCCTGGAGAATTACATGTGTTGAACTGCCTCAGAACCCTTTTGGGAAAGCAGTCCTTAAAGTACATACCTTGCATCAGCATGGATTACTTTGTAATGATGAGAAAAGGGCTTACTTGCTAACAGTACCAGCACCTTTAATTGGTGAGGTTCACAAATATAAACATGTCGTTAGGCAGCCTCTATAAATCAGAGACTGCAGGGGATCCAGACCCTTGGTTCAAAAAGTCCCTCATGCTTTCTTGACCTCCCTAGGAGCCTGGCAGTTTTCTTTGGTAACAAGTTTGTTTGGGAAATAAATCACCAGTTCTCTGGAAGAGCAGTGCGAAAGTTTATGATTACACAAGAAAACTTGTAGTTTATGTACTTCAGAGGTTTCCTTTAGGTCCTTTTCCCTTTATCTTTGCTCTTTTCCACTCTATCAGCACCGCTGCAGGGCAAGCAGTGCCATATTAATACAATACACGGGCTTTTATTATGCTGATATGTACCTGAGAGGCAGGGGTGGGAGTGATTGGCATAGGGTTGCTCAGAAAGCCTGTAGTAGAACTGAGAATTGGAATATGGGATCATTTTCTCACTTTTTTTTTAATACGCTTACACAGAAAAACATCTAGCAGCAGTTAGAGGAAACCTGCTTTACAGTGGTTAAATTGCAGAAGTTTTCAGTTCTGTATCTAAGCCCCATGATCTTTCTCTATGTGTTGTTTTATTTTTCTGCCTGAAACACCTGATACTTGAGTTTGTGTAGCAAGGAAAGCAAACAAGCTGTTCTTTCATAAACACCACGGTCCTATGGAAGGCTTTTGAAAGGGCTACAAAGCCTGAGAAGTCAGTAGTTTTAATGGCTTGAAAATGTATGGCATAGATCCACGTGGTAGAGGTCACCTATCATATACTATAGAGTTGCTGTGTGCAAGGCTCAGTCCCACCAGACTGTTGGGGTCCCTGAGAATGTAAGACTAAGTAGAAAAAAAGCCAGGGAGTGCTAGTAATGCAGTTCTAAAGCTTGGGAATGGCAGCATGAATGGCGAAGTTTGTGCATGTAACTAAATTTTCCAAGTTTTCACAAGAAACCTGTAACGGAGCCAGTGATTGACTGTCCAGAATGCTAGTCCAGTGAATTAGCTACAAGTACTGCCTTCCCCTTCTGAATTATTTCATAAGCTTTCTCTTTTGAAACAAACAGTAATTCATGGAAACGTTCTCCCACGCGTTCTGAGAAAGATCAGTGAAGACTTGTGTGGCTGCAAGGGCAGAGCTGTGCTCTAGGAAAGTTAATAATCTACTAGCAGATGATTTAGTGAATTTAAGATAGAAGGAAATATTTATATTTTATGTTATAGAAAGGAACAAAAGCAGATGGAAGAATTACTGAAGTTGGTGGAAAACTGGTAAACCGTTTCAGACCTATTTCTACTTCTGAACCTGTGTTTTACGTCATGGTGGTTTCTGTTTCAGCTTCCAACACAACTGCTGTAGAAATCTCAACAGAGTTAGCTGTCTCGTCTCCATAGACCACTCTGTAGTTTTGTCCCTAACCACCTTTGGAGTAGACCGGGCTTAAAATTCAATTATGTTTCATATGCAGGTCTGGAAGTGTCAGAAATCATTGGACTGAGATTTACTCTTTTGTGGAAAGCCTAGCTGAGAAGTTCATAAGGTAAAGTTTTCTTAAGATATTATTTTAATTTGCCATATATAATTTATTTTTTTCATTCACTGTTTCTTAGCAAATGAAAATCTGCTAAAGTAATGTGTAAGTGTGACATGAATCTGGCTTCTTTTTCTGTTTCAGTCCAATGTTGCGGATGTCTTTCATTGTTTTTTCTTCACGAGGCACTACAGTAATGAAACTAACAGAAAACAGGCAAGTACTTCCTGTAACTTTGATCCAGAAATACCTTCCATCCCTCCTTTCAAGCAGTGAGTGGCCCGAAAACTAGAATTTAGAGGTCTCTGTCCTTGGTGTGGCACCAACTGTTCTCCCCATTCTCAATTGCAAGAGGGCTTAGAAAGCCTTTGGGTCTCCCATTACCATTTTGATTTCAGCCTTTTAAGAGAAAGGCAGCACCAGGCTGTCCTTTATTGCAGTATGGGAGAAGCTACATTGCCAGTTGAAGATTCATGTAAATCCTTGCTATCCCCAAGAACCCCAAATAAGAGCAGCTCTTGTTTAAGAGAACTCAGACCCTGAGCTGATGAGCAAAAGACTCTATGAAAGTCCCACAGTGCCCGCTAAAGTGACCCAAAGCCCCAAGCTTTACACCAGCAGCAGGTTGTACCTAGTGCTGGTCTGCTACCTCACTGGGTTATGAGACCCCTCTCCTGGGCTGCCTTCAGACAGCACCTGTGCCAGACATGGTTTGCAAAGACAAGCAGCAGGCTGCTTAAGAAAAAAGCATCTGAGCTTGGAGCAAAGTTCTTTTACAACCAGATCCTCATCCAGTGCCATAGGAGTGTTGCATTTCTGCTGGGTCTGTTCAGTTCTGACTCAGGTTTCCATCCTGTACCTTGGTATCAGCACTCAAACTTGCTTACTTCTCCTGGGTGGGTTTGCTCTTTACAAGGTGGAAAGTAGACAGGAACCCTGTGGCAACATGTTGAACATGGTATTCCTTCTCACTGTGGATCACCACATGTGCATTTTGAGCTCATTCTATGCTTTGAAAGGGTAAAAAAAATCCCCTAAGGACGTCCCCAACCCCAGCTCTTGATTTTTACCTTTGTCCCACGTAGACTCCTGTCTTCTCTGAAATTGAGGTTGTGCTGCCTAAAATACACCGTAGAGAGATGGAGCTTAGAGAGGCTCTCACTATCCTTTTTTAAAAAAGATGCCCTGTACCACCTGGGGCTAATTTTTGGACCAACAACATCTTGTTTGTTTAATATATTGAAAACTCTTCCAAGGTTTCAGGGCCTTTTAGTGACCAGTGATCACTAAAAATTCCTAATTAATTTTCAGTGTTTATCTGTCATTTGCTTTAGTTCAACTTTTTTTCAGACTGATAGTGTATCAGAATGGGGGGCAGGGGGAGGGACAGAATTGCACCTTTAAAATGCATTAACATTGTCATACATCCAGTTTTGTGCTCCCATGGGTGCTTGGCTGAATTTTAATTACATTTCTTTTTTAAAAACTTGTGTTTTCTAGTGGTTTAGCTGATATCTATGCACTCTGTGCAATCTAGTGACAGGGTGCATAATCTAGCTGTGGTACAGAAGTATCTCAACAAAATGAAAAAGAACTTTTAATAAGATTTTTCTCCTGTTTTTTCTTTTTATCCAAAGGGAAGCCATAAGACGAGGGCTCGACATTCTTCAGTATGAAGTGCCTGGAGGAGACACGTTCATGCATGAAGGATTTAAAAGGGTACACATCACAGTACCTTCTTTCTTTGATTTATATGTATAAACTTTGTTTGCTGCCAGTGTATTTAAGAGCTCATAATGTTCTGCACTTTGTTGCAGGCAAATGAGCAGATTTACCATGAAACGTATGGAGGTAGGCACCATGTTTCGTTCATATTATATATCTGCATTGAAAAGTCAGGCATGATAGTACTTTATATGACCTGCAGTAAACCCACCAACAGACATGTTGGAGAAGGAATTGATGTTACACAATCACTACATTCCATTTTGACTACAGCCTTAGTCTTCAATGTGTGATTCATGGTTTAATAAGACCAGAGGAGAACAGCATAATCACAGATCTGACCCAGTGCAGAATGCAGACCAAAGCATTACAGCCAGAACTTCCTGTCCTGCACCCAGGGGACAAAAGACCCAGGATTTCCTGCACCCTCCTGTCTTGAACCCACTGAGCCCTGACTTGCCCTTATTCCCAGTAGTGTAGGTATGAATGCAATAATCTGAGTTTTTTGCGTCAGTATCAATGATCTGGGATCAGTTTCTGAGTTCCTAAAATGTAAGTTTTCACCAGATTTCAAAAGGGAAATGTATTTGTGCTTTTCCTGTGCCAAAACACAGACTAGTTAGTTAAACTAAACAATTCTTGTCTGGTTTGTACCTTGGTATGAGGTTGTGCTTCTTTGTGGGCCTATGCTCTCTTTGGAAGACAGAGAAATGGGTCAGTGGCTTTTTAACAAAATGAGCTGTGAGTGTGGAGTCTTCAGCAGTGACTCTGGCTTCTCAGGCACTTCTGCCAGTGACATCAAGACTCGAGAGGACTCCAACTGAAAACTGTTTTACCTTCTCTTAACATATACCTAAGAACTAATCAACAATTCTGCCAATTGATTTGTAAGGAAAAAGGAGTAGATGAGATCTGGATTTATAAGCTAAAATATCAGGGAAGGAATAAGTGTTCAAAATAAAGTAACATCTCTGATTTTTCAGCCTTTTTCAAGCATGCTGTGCAGAAAAAAATGAGTAATACAGGAATCCAAGCTATTTCCACTATGTATACATTTGCCCCAAGTTGCAGGTCATTTTTTAAAAGATTTATGTCTGTGTCTGATGTGACACGGGAAGAACTACTGCATGGCATAAGAAACCTGTCAGAACTAATCAGTCTGTAATTTCAGACAGTATGGGGAAAGACATGTGAAATTGTAACATATTGTTTTGTAAAAATAACAAATACTTTCAGGAAACTAACATGTATGTGTATTAGTTATTTGCTGAAGGACTGTTGAAACAAAATGCCTACTCAAACTATATTTTACATATTAATTTGGTTTAATTTTGTTAACGTGTTTATTTTTCTATGTTTTACTGTATTCTGTACTGCATTTTATATATATATATATAGCTATCCAAAGTCTATGCAACCTTTTCATTTAAGCTTAGGAATATGGAATGTGTTATCACAAGACATGAATTTTCTCCCAATGGACCTGAGCTTCAGGTTTTCACACACTCGAAATTCCTACAAACTTCACTGACAACTCTTACTGCTCAAGCGGTGTAGGACTGAACTATAGAAGCACGTTTTGTGCCATGTTCAGTTGGGTTGGTCCTTGGAAATCTGCTGGAGGGGAAGGTAGGATGGCAGAAAAACTCCTTTTGCAGAGCCATCTCCTACCACAAGCTCTGGGAAAGGTTTGTGTCTGTCAAGAGTAGATAGGAAATCTCTTCTCTGTGGATCCATTTTGCCACTTCATGCAAAGGGGCTAGGTATAATTTTGGTGGGTGCTATAGTTTACTCAAAACAGAGAAGTTTGTGTGTGGACCTTGTTAAAATAGTTCTTCCCTTCAGTGACAGTTGTGATAGGAAGGTGCACAGCTTTTGGCTTATTGCATGCTATTATGCATCTGACCTTCAGCTGGTCTATCTCCAATAAAGTCCATACAAGTCAGGTTGAGAGTCTGGCTTTATGGTTTTGTGTGAAAAAAGAAATGCCTCACCTCACACTTTCATTTCATTGCTGAATCTTGTCATACATATGCAATCTGTTAACTATCCTCCATGTAGGAGTTCGGACCGCTAGCGTGATTATTGCTCTGACGGATGGAGAATTGCAAGATGTTCAGTTTTATTATGCAGAACAAGAAGTAAGTCACCTTCACGTTTACGCAAACTAGCTTATGTCAAACCTGTAGGCATTTACTGCTGGCTTCACTGATTATATATGGGTTTGTACTTAATGGCAATTTTTTTTTAAAAGGCCAACAGAGCCAGAAGCTTCGGAGCTATTGTTTATTGTGTTGGAGTGAAAGATTTCAATGAAACTCAGGTAACTTTGCTTTCTTTTTTCTTTTTTTTTTTTTTTCCTGTTATGCTAGTTCACATGTAACAGCATCAGATGAAGGCGTTTATTTAATTACTTGAGGCATAAATCATTTTGTGTCAGCATGATGTCTTGCAGCAAGTATGAAAGGGCCCAGTTTTGTTCACTGTAATTTTGTTTTCCTCATGATTTATGATTGTCTTTCTTTGCAGCTGTCAACAATTGCTGACAGCATCGATCATGTTTTTCCAGTTACGGGAGGCTTTTATGCCCTGAGAGGAACCATCGATTCAGTAAGTTGGGTATTCTGAAACCCAGAAAAGGGCACACTTTCCTGTATTAATAAAACAAAGAAAAAAATTACTGCCAAAATTGACATTTTCTAAATCTTTTAGATACTCAAGAAATCTTGCATTGAGATTCTAGCGGCTGAACCATCAAGTGTTTGTGCAGGAGGTAAGTTTCCACAAGAGCAATATGATAAGGCAAGTGAATGACAATGATGAAATGTCAGTAACTACCTAATGTGGTATTGGAGCTGAAGCCCATGGATGTGTTAGAGCATCCCCTCAGGCTGCAGCTAAAGCCCTGTGTGCTTCTTCTCACTTGAGGAAAAAAATTGCGCTGATAAATACGTAGCTGCTGCAGCTGAATGCCAGCTTGGAGAATTGACTAAGGTAGCACTCAGGGAATTGGGGATATTCCTTTTTAAAACATTCAAGAGATGAAGCAACAGAAGTGATGCAAAGCTAGACATCCAGAGGGGCTTTTAGGGTCTAGAGGTGATGTCTCCCAAATTTCTGGAAGGACTCTGTTCCTGGGATTTGCTGAGTGTTCAGTGGTAGTCAGAACATTCTGGGTTTATTGAACAAGATATAGTAAACTGCATACACCAGGGTACCTGATGTGTTTTCCAAAGTAGTAATGTTTTACTTATTTGCAATGAAAGAGTTGTCAATGAATCTGATAAACATGAAGAATCCCCGGAGGAGCTGTTAATAATTTCATGCCTTTCATGTCTAGTGCATTTAACTTGGATTTTTTTCTGGTTTACGCTAGCAATTCATTTGCTGTGTTTTTGTCTACTTAAGAGGCTATTGTAGCAGAGTAAGAGTGACACCATAAGTTTGCTGGAAGGTACAGTTTACAGCATGGTTATTTAGATCTGATGTTTACTGTCTTGTGTTCATTTCCTTATACACTGTAAAAATGAGCACATAAAAATAAAATATCAATGATGCATGAAAGCTGACCTTGAAAGCAGATAAAAATAGAAAAAGCAGGAAGAATCTAATAAATATCAGAGAAGAGAAATTGTTCACTCTTCATTTCCACATGTCGATCACAATATGATCTTGCCCTGAGTATTTCAATTTAAAATGAAATACACTTATATCTTTTGAGCTATTTTAAAATCTATACTTGTGGGCTAGATGTTTGTGATAAAATCTTGTCTGTGGAAAAATAAAAAGGAATTATTTTGCTTTTAAAAATGTGAAGTTGATAAAAAAATGTAAAGCTTTGACATGTCAAACGGTCCTTTTTTTATTTTGTAGTGGTAAAATCTTTCTTTTTTCACCTTGCTTATTGTATACTGGGTAATTTTACGTGCAACAGCGTATTGCAAACTTTCCTGTTCACCAAAAATTGCATTCAGCTACATGAAAATTTTCATGTAGTACTTTTGTAATTGTTTGGAACCATTTTAATATTGGAAAGTAAAATTTGAAAAATATTTTTCTACTGTATTTGAGGAAATAAATTTTCAAGAAAAGATTTGCTTTTCAAAAATGCATGTATTTCAGCAAATAGTAAAACATTTCTTTTTCAGGTGGAATCACATCAATTCTCAATTCATGAGTTCGAAACACTTTTTTTACAAACTTGCTGTGTGTAATTAGTTTATCATGTGTGATTAAAAATGCACAAGTACACTTTTACACAAGCTTTTATTCAAAGTCTAGTCCTACATGCCTTATCTGAAATGAAATCCTGAAAGAGGTTTTATAGTCTGAGGCTGCAAATATTTACCCTTGTACTTGGTCTTATTGTCCTTTATTATCCCACTTACTTCAACATAGCAGGGGCTCATCTTTGTAGCTGTGTGCACCACTGTCTGCTGGAGAGGGTCTTCTGGGATTAAACAACTTTTCATGCTATTGTGAATCCAGATCCTGAGTCCAGTTCATTGGACAGTCGGAATATAGTTCTAATCAGTGTAATGTGATAGATTAGTTTTTTAATGTACCTTATTTGGACTTGAGTGGAAAAAATACTGAAGCCTGTGAAGCCATCTCAGAATTTTAATGCGTTTAAGTGTAGATAATTACTAAAGTAGTTTACTGATAATGTTGAGGTAAGATATATACCCATTGAATCCTATATAAAAACTGTATATACACCTGTATTTAGAACTGTCTGAAAACTAGAACGTAAGATTTTCTAGAAATGGAACATGCCTCCTTTTGGATGAAAAAGTAGTAGACCTTCAAAAGAGTGCCACGTACTATCATGTTTTCCAGCAAAGATGCTTGTTTACAGGTTTGAAATACAGCTTTGTGCTTTTTCTATGAAAGTTTTATCTGAGTGGGGAGATGATAATCACTTTGGCTTTAATTTAGTATTCATTTTTTGGATCTGGTATGAGATCATGAGGGCTCTGTGTTACTTAGTGAAAGCCAGTCATAATCAGGGCTTAGAGCAGACTGACTTGCACCTTGTAACTGTTCTTGCAACTTAGAATTAGCATTGTGTTTGTAATTAATCGTGATCTCGGCTTAATTTGTGACTTGTCAGGGGTATAGTAAAATGCTGATGAAATGACTTACATGTGGTGGCAATTCCAGTTGGGACTCTGGCCTTCTGTGACAAAGCTATCTGGCAAGTCCATTTACAAATTGATCTCATCATGTTGTGACAGCTATCTGATGCTTAATGCTTTTTGACCCTGTAAATTCATCATCCTCAGTGTGGAGCAATGTAGTTGGGTCCTTCCTGTTCCCACTGATTTAAAGTGACCGAGACATGCAGCCTGTAAACAGGCTATCAGTGCAGAATTAGAGGTGCCTCATATCCTGTTTGACAGCATCATTGCTTTGATTATGCTTACGGTACGCAGATGTGATTGAAAGGTTTTGTTGGATGTGGCATCCTACTGGCCACATCAACTACCAGGTGTGGATGCAAGCCGTCAGCTTCTCATCAGAGTCACAGAAGCGAAGCCGACAGCGCAGCCAGTGCACACCAGCTTCAACCTACCATCTCGCTGCCAGCGCCGCCCGGTTGTTTCAGTGCTGACCTTTTTCCCTTCGCTGTCTTGTCAAAAGCTACAATCTATGATCTGACAGTAACTAAGGAAGAAAAGGACGCAGCCAGAGCCAGGGCGCAAAATTAAATGGAATTAGCCATTTCAACAGACCATCACCCAGAACATGTTAATGCTCTGGAGCATCCGAAGGGGCAGGCTTCTTAACAGCAACAACCAAATCCAGTGCCAGTTGTTTATGTTCCCATGCAAGTCTGCTTTTGAAACTATATTGTCAACTCGTGTGGACAGCTTACTACCCGGTCAGCTGTTCATGACTAACTCTGCAGAGTGGCAGTGATGGTGAAAAGCAGGACAGGAGAGGTAAACTGTCCTGACAAGACTAAACTTCTAGATGTAGCTTTTACCTTTGATGTTCTGTGTTGGAAGTCTCTTGCTGTATCTTTTTAAAGCCATGGAAATAGCTATCAATTAAGCCTTTGTGATTGCTGGTTTTAAGACCATTATTTCAGGAGCTGTGGGGGTAACCTAAGTACAATTCTATTTCAGCAAGTTGCTTTGATATCACAAACTTTAGAGAGAAAAAGGAGTTATCTTAATGGGCATTCAGGTCACTGTGGAGTGGGCT
This sequence comes from Hypotaenidia okinawae, assembly GCA_027925045.1. Lineage (NCBI taxonomy): Eukaryota > Metazoa > Chordata > Aves > Gruiformes > Rallidae > Hypotaenidia > Hypotaenidia okinawae. The sequence goes on along the minus strand of BSDF01000008.1, from coordinate 19,583,501 downwards.
GGCTATTAGCACATCTGGAGTAATGTGTGGTCCTGACAGGTAGTTCTGGCAGGTGGGTAGAGGTTCAGTTGCCCTCTGGGCTGGCCGTGGCTCTCAGTTCTGCTGGCAAAAAAGGGGTGTTTGTCAGGAGTGACTCTCAGCATTTCAACTGGGTTAACTGTGGAATGGCTCAAGATATGAATCAGACTTAGAGTAACTCCAGATCCTTCCTAGAGTAAGAAGCAGTTGAATCTGCCCTAGAGTCCATTTCTATTTCTTTAAAGTGCCCTCCAAACCCAGTATGAACCAGGAGGTGTAACCTTTCCCTTAAAAATGAGGCCAAATTCTGATGTTGGCTTTGTGTGTTTGGCTCTTAATGTGCTCAGCGAGGTCTCAATTCTGATCATCTTTCTTAAGCAGTGACAAAGCATGTATTTCACTTTAATATGCAACTTGTTGGTGTCTTTGTCCAATTCAGCCAGAGTTGCAGTAGACCTCAATGTAGTGAGAATGTGTTTTTGGCAAGAACAAGCTGTTTGATGGAAAAGTTAAAGTGCTCCATATCTGCATGCTAGCTTGCCTTCTAGTAACTTGATAGTGAAGAGCAGGCAGACTAAGCTGAATAAGCACCTTTGGGCCTCTTCTATGTTATTCAATGACAAGTTCTTCCTCCAAAGCATACAAGTAACATGGCAGTGCATCGTATGAAATGTTATCAAAATCTAGATCTCCTATTGCTAAAAATTAGGTACTATTTCCTGTAATCCTATCAACACTGTTTTCCTCTCAGTTTTAGCATGTTGGTCAAAGTATAAATGGTAGTACATGTGGACTTGTTTTACTTGCTGCTAGTGGAGAACTTTCTACGTAGCTTATTCTTCTTTTTCTTTGTAGCATAACGATGAATTGGTCCTATGTTGAGTTGCTGTTCCTCTGGTATTGGGCTGGTCTCAAACATTGCTCAGCAGCTGGTATAAACTCTGTGGAGGTTTCAGCTAAAGCAGGAGATTTATGTATAAAAGTGCCATTTCTTGTTTTCCCATGCTGTGTGCTGTGGGGCTCAGCTGTCACTGGCTTGCATGTAGCATCAAATGAATTTTCAAAAATACATTTGGCACAAAACAAGTTTGGACTGTCTCTCCACCTGCCTGCATTAAAGCTGTTATCTCTGTGGTCGACATAGCATCTACTATACATTTTAGTTTCCCTTGCCACTTTCCCTCCTGGTGTATCTTGTGCCTGTCTTGGGCATTTGGCTGGCCCCAGGAGGGAGTAGACTGTGGCTTTGTGTCAGGCATCACCTGTAAAGTAAGGAAGAGCGGCAAACAGTTATTATGCTGTTACCAGAGCGCTGATAAGTGTTATCCACAGAGGTAACTAAGAATTTTATAAAGTTTGCTGTGGAGAAGCTGAGAAAGCAAACTAGGCTTCCTAATGCCTTCTTCCTCAGATTAACTTTCCTGTTTCTAACAATCCTGGGTACACCAACTCAAGGTTTCACCACAGACATAAACTCACTGGATGCTGCCACAACTTGTCTCTGTCCGTTCCCTCCTCCTGCAGTGTTGTATGCCCAGCACATGTTCAGCCAGGCAGATCATCTTACTGATCTCTCTGGCAATAGATAGGGGTGTATTTCAGTTGTGTGAGCAAGCTGAGTGTGCTGCAACATGATCAGTGGCACACACTGTGGAGGGCACATGCAGCTGGGATCTCGCTCCTGACAGCAGCCTTCCTAGGTTGGCTTTACCCAGATGTGAAACTGCTCTGTTGGTAAAAAGACCGTTGAAAGGTTGGCTGAAGAAACTGACAATGTTTTTCCTGCTTGAATGAACAAATCACAGTTGCTTATCACAGTAATGACGAAAATCACAGGTGCCCTCCTCATCAGGACTGAGAGCAGCTGAAGGGCAGGTTTAGGAGTGTTTACTCTGGCTAGCAGACACTGTGTCTGAAGTGGCAGGTCTCCTGTGCCACCGGTGGTTTCTGCTGCTGGGGAAGTGGCGTGGGGAAGAGCACAAAGAAAACTGCAAGACTTTAGTTATTCTGATGTGCAGCAGATGCTAATGGTGCTGTGCCCAGGCTTGGTTGTGGTATGGACTGAAAGAGTGTGTTTTTCCAGGACTTGTATGAGGTGCAAAGCTTCCTCTCAGATTCACAGGATGGGGAGGAATGGGGGATAGGTATGAGGGGACTCCTGTGTGTCTGCATCTATCAGCAGCTGAACAGAGCTGCTGAAAGCCAAGCACTGTGTGCTGAGGACGTAAGAGGGAGGATTCATGCTTATGATTTGCAAAGGTGTCTGGCCCAAAAGCTGTGAGGTGACATCACCCAGTATTACTGCAGCATCTTTAAGGCATTGGGTGTCAGCGGGGTGCCTCTGGGAGCAACCTTGAGACAAATGTTGCCCTGTGAAGCACCGGTGCTACTATAGTGTTCTTGACCATTGCTGCTGAATATTGAGTGCGAGTACAAATGTTTTGTTTCAGGCACAGGGCAGAGAACAGCCATTGTCATACTCTGAAAGTAAATGCTGTATTTGAGCAATTTTTCATTATTCCTCTATTTTTTACTTACAGAATCATTTCAAGTTGTGGTAAGAGGCAATGGCTTTTACCATGCAAGAAACATTGACCAGGTACTCTGCAGCTTCAAGCTCAACGACAGCCTTACCATCAGTAAGTTTGCAGGATGCTGGATTTCAGCGTTCCCTGTGGCTATCGCCTCAAGAGGAACAGAGTTGACAGCCCACCTCTCATCCATGTTAGGGAAGTCCTTGCGGTGGATGTGGGAGAAGCTGAGTAGAAATTTGAAATGCATCTTTAGTCAACCTGTGACCTGTGGGTGTTGTGTCAAGAGAGTTATGTGGGGTGTGCTTTTGTACTGTGAACTTCAGCATCATTGTGATGATGCATGTGGGTGGTGCATACAGCCAGTGAGGACTGGATATCAGGCCTTAAGAAGGAGAAATTAATTGCTCGCTATTCCCTTGCTCAGCACTAGGTAAAAGAAATTATGCTATCTTGATTCCCTGGTGGTGTTTTCAGACTCTTTATTCATTAATCCAGGAGACGGTCACCATAAAGCAGTATCCCAGTCCTATTCTGTTCTTCTCTGAAGCTAGTTACTGGTCTCATCGCAGAGAGTGTATAACATGGAAACTCCCTGTCACTGCTGTGCTAAACAGGGTCTTTTGTTTGCTGTCTCAGCAGCCAGGCAAAGGACTGAATGGCCAAAAAAGATTGACTGTCCAGTTTCTCAGCAGTCTTCTCCCCGAGAAGCAGTGTATGTCTGGCAGGGTGAAGTGCAGTGTGGGGAGGGGAGCGCTGCACCTTTTCTGTATGTGCTGCCCTTGTTGGCTGAGCACAGTAGATGCTTTCATACCCTGCTGCGGTCAGACTGGTGCCTTCCCTAGGAGTGAATTCACTTACAAGAGGGAGCACATGAATGGCTTGTTCATTTACCATCCTAGTTGCCTACATGGAGGCTGCATTAAATAAACTCTGGTGGTCTCGCTCTCATTCCCCTTACAAATCCTTGGCAAAGGGCATTGGTTTCTTGTAGTTTACCAGGTAGACAGACTTGAGTTTTTTCCTTCCTTGTTCCCTAATGCACTGGAGTCTTAACTGAACTTCACACAGTGAAGTGCTGACCCAGGCCTGGGAGTACACAGGAGGAAAACGACCCTAATTCTACATCTCCTCTGTGCTGTGTTCTCCTTGGGTTAGGTCTGCAACAAATGTTGTGGTGAGACACTGATCTATGCTGGCTGGCCTTTTACCCCTCAGGCTGGTCCTAAAGTGTATCACTATAATTTCCATGTTCTCATCTCTGCCAAAACAGGGAAACAAGCTTTGTCTTCAGGTGTGCTTGAGATGGGTGAAGCATAAAAGAACAGCTCTTACATCTGTGGTTGCTTGTCTTTCTACCTAGGAAAAAGAATTAATTCTAATCAAGCCTCTAACCTTTAAATAAGCTGGCAGTTTTCATCAGCCCCTAAGCAGTTGTGTTGGACTTTTGTTGGATCAGTCTTTCCCTGGACTGGCACCTTAGCTGCTTTGGGCCATTTGGAGCTAAGACGCAGCCTGCTCTTATGCACTTTTAATGGAGTTGCATTGCAGGATTACTGCTGGGCCTTCTCTCTGTTCGTGAACTTAGCTTTCTGGATGTGTTTTTTTGGAAGCACCAGGATTAGCACTGCTGACTCCTGGAGCAGTGGAGTGCAGGGAGGCAGGAAAACACCTGTGGCCTTGCTCTTAACTCTGCCAGCAGCAGACCCCTATAAACATGTGCAGTTTCTGGACGCTGCTGCTACAGAGGTGAGGCCGAGGACAGAAGAAGCAGCAGGTAGTGCAGGACAGGTCCTCACAGTAGCATCAGTCATGGCCTCTCTCTGCCTGCCTCCTGTATGCGAACAACCATGTTTGTATTTTTTCACTCTGGTGTCCATCTACTTCAGCTCCACCCCATCTCTGTTCTTTCTTTTCTCTGGGCTCCAACAGTGCAGCCTTGGCTTCTGTGTGTGTGTGCGTGCTTGGAAGTGGGTAGGGAAATATGGAACCCTACACCTTTCACCCCTTGAATAACTTGTGGGGTCAGAGCATTCAGTGTGAGTAGAGTTTGCATGCACTTGTCAGACAAGACGAATGTTTTTCGAAGCTGGCTTCAAAACTGCTGTGAGAGAGATGTACTTCCATTTATTAGCTTGTGGTATCTTTAGCCTGATAACACTGTATCAGCATCAATAAGAACAGTTATCCTAGTACCTGGCATTATAATCAGTGCTACAAGGGAATATTTGCCATTGATTCTATAGTGAATTTGTCTGTGGCTCTCACTGATGTCAGCCCTTCTGTAGGAGGTGGCCTGCTGGGGACAATTTCTATTTTTTCATGCCTGACAGTTATATTTGTTTCTTTTCAGATGAAAAGCCGACCCTTGTTCAAGATACTTACTTACTTTGTCCTGCCCCAGTGATAGAAGATGCTGGGCAGTAAGTATCGCTTTCTAGCATGTGTCAAGAGAGGAGACTTCGAATGAGGATGTCATTGCTGAACCACAAGCTCTCAGGACTTTGCCCAAAGTGCCAAGCTAATGAATTTTTCTGTTTGATTGTGGCAGGATTGCCTCCATCCTCTTTGTGCTAAATCTTCTCCTAGTACAAGCCAGGATAGCTCTATTCAATGTTGGGTCTTTAGCACAGCTTAATCCAAGCCTCATTGGACTATGGTCCCATATTATAGAACTATAGGATGAAAATTTCTCCTCTGTTCCTAGATCCTGTTTTTTTTCAGACCAAAAGGTAATTGAATTCCAGGCAAATGCTTAACTTCAATTGAAGAAATGCTTGATTGGAATTCCTTTCCTGCTGTGACAGGTGTTGGTTCCTGTGTGTTCCACTGCTCTCTAGTGCTGGTGTTTTTCAGCTGTTGTAGTCCTACAGAATCCTGGAAGACAGGGCACAAGGTCTTACCATGCTCCTAGGTGATCTTGTGGGTTCTTAAATACAGCATTGGGGGTGAGTGGAATGCCTCCCTCCCCTTTCCTATTTGTGGGTGAATGTTGATTTGTGATTCTTTTTCAGGGTTTTTTTATTTCTTTGTTTTTGATGTGGCTTTAGTGTTTTGCTTTTTTTCTTCCTGTTGACCCTTTCTCCACTAGGAGAACAGCCAGATCCAGATTTGTCAACAATTTCAGTGTCAGTTCAGTGTGTTTACTCCTTGACTTCAGTACAGGTATTCTGGATCTACTTGGATATAAAACAAAACACACTCTGTCTCTTTAAGCTGCAGAATGGTTTTAAAAATAAAACAAGCCTTAAAGTTTCTTGTGCTATCTAGGGTAGTATTGCAGATGTCTGAGACTTCATGTCATGATTCACTGTCCTAGAGGCCTTTGCCCCAGGTGGGATGGAGGTTTTTAATAAAAAGCATATGCCCCAACTCAATTAATCCAACATAAAAAGGGTAGCTCCTGGGCAAGAAGAGAGACAAATGCAGGTAAGCACCTGAAGTCATGAAAATGCCTTGACTCAGCAGGACATTTTATCCATGCATGCTCATGAGCCAATGGCTAAAACACAACCAGAATAAAAGGAACAATTGATATAAAGATGACACTAAAAATAAGTGTATCTGTTTTGTGCTTTAGGGTGGTTTTCCTACAAGTCAGCATGAACAACGGGCTAACATTCATCTCCAGCTCTGTCAGCATCACCAGCACACAGTGTGTAAGTAATTGCAATGGGGCTTGACAGAGAAACCATGAGAATCCTGGAAAGAAACTGTGGCTCTTCAGGCAAAGCTTCCCTGAGTGAGCGTGAGCTCTCTACAGCTTCTGCATTGTGGTTATTGACTGGATCCCAGGAGTACTTTGAAAAATAACCAGGGCTAGTTAGGATTACATTATCATGGATGATCATGATAAATTTGCTGAACAAAAATTACAGCAAAAGGCAGCCTGCCTGTTGCTATTCCAAGAAAGATCCTCAAAGCTAGAATCTGACTAGAAGGGAATGTGGGGAAATGAGGGAAGGAGCATCAGGAAGCAGCACTCTGAGCTTTAGGAATGCCTTATGGGATCTGGGGTGAAAGGTGTAACTGCTAGGACTTGGTTCTGGACGGGACACAGCATGGAAGGTCCTCTAGAATTACATGGTTACTTTTTGGTTGGGGCTTACAGCATTTGTTCTTAGACCCCCAGAATTTCTACTAGTTCAGGAGTCACTAAGGTGTTTTTACAGTTTTAGTGACAAGAGCTGCTTGCTTTTCTGGCCACTCACCTGCCAAGAGAAAGAGATGTCAGCCTCAGATCCTGGGATGAACTTCTTTACAAAAAGCTGCTGCTCGGCCCAGCCGAGGGGGAATGTGTGCTGTGGGACAGCAGTGGCTGCAATGTGAGCATATCCTGGTCAAAATGACCACCTATCCCTGTGTGGAGTGTCAAGGACCAACAGCTAGAAGTCATCCTTTATCAAAATCTGTTTTAGAATCAAACAGTCTGAAGAGGCTGACTACTTGATAGGCAGTCATCTTCCTTCCCTTGGAGTGAAAAGAGGTAACAACTATAGCTGGTGCAACCAAGTATGACTGTGAAAAATTTGGCCTGATGCATGGTTTGCTGAAGTAATGGATAGCAAACATGTTCTATCAAAGTTGAGTTTTATTGTCATTAGTGTCAAAAGGACTTTTTAGCCTATGCCGAATGCTGTCATATTGGTTTCTAATCGTTGTTGGCCTTTTTGACAGCTGCAGAACAAAACACAGGAATGAAGATAGAGCTGGTGGAATAAGGGGGAAGTTTTTTACAGAGAGAGTGGTGAGGTGCTGGAACAGGCTGCCAAGAGAGGTGGTGGATGCCCTGTCCCTGGAAGTGTTCAAGGCCAGGTTGGATGGGGCCCTGGGTAACCTTGTGTAGATCCAGATCTGGAGGTTGGTGGCCCTGCCTGTGGCAGGGGGTTGGAACACTATGATCCTTGGGGTCCCCTTCCAACCCAGACCATTCTATGAAATTGCAAATCTGATTTTCTGATGTTTTCAGCAATAAAGCTGGTAAATCTCACACCAGATTGCTGGAACAGTCTGGGCTGCAGGGACTCAGAATTTCATAGAGATGTGTTTCCTCCTTCACCTGACTATTTTTTCCAAAACTTTCCTTCAAATTTTCTACATTGAAGATTGATATTTTCACATTTTATGCCTCTCTTCTATGTCAGGTACAATAAAACCTTTTGAATCTGCAGTGAAATACAAGTGTTAACTGGCACATTTAGTTACCCATATGTAGTTTATTTCTGATGAAGACTGAAATCTTAGCCCTAGATGGTTTTCTGCAGGCCACAACATGGATGGAGGAAGCTTTTCTCTCAGTAGCTGTAGGATAAAGAGAGAAATCCAATCTCCAGTCCTGTCAATCTGACAATTTTTGACCAGCCTCCTGCAGATTGAATGTGAAGGAGGCAGGGAGCCTGCTTCTCAGCTGGTACCAAAAAAAGACTGTCTCATTCCAGTTACATCCCATAAGCATGGAGGTTGGCAGTTCAGTTTCTGACTTTGTCTTAATTTCATGCATTTCCCTCTTCTCGTTTTAGAGACTCCCTCCTTTTCCTTTCCTCTCCCATTTCCCTTTCTGTGGGTGGCAGTCAGCTGGCCTGCACAGCTCTCCTCCCCAGCTGGCCCTTCTGTTCTTTCTGTACAGTAAGTATCTTCGCTTTATTCCTAAAGCCTCTGTGGGATCCCTGTGCTTATTTCTGTTCAGCTGCATGAGGCCTGCTATTTCTTTTTTGAAATCCAGCTTCACTATGATGCTTTGTGTATTTAATGCTTTCTAGCTTCTTGCTGCCAGCAGCTCCCGACCTCCTGCTGGCAAATGTCTCTGCGATTTATAGGAGCACTTAGCATGGGAAAAGCAATGCCTAGGAAAAAAAAGGCTACAAAATGAGGAGGTAATGTGTGTTTGTAGTAGCAGTAGCAGGTGCATCTGTGGTTCATGCACTGCATTGGTGCTGTGCTTGGATTTCAACAGTACCTCTTAAAGTTATGCTTGACTTCAACTCCTTCTTTCTTTCCCCAGCAAGCTGACTTTACTGCTTCACTGGGAATTCGTGCCACTCAAGTGTGCTTTCCAAATGTGTTAGTGCTGTGTGGGGCCATAGGAGGGCAGGGAGTGGGGCTCCAGCACTGAACTGCAGCTGGGTAGTGTGTCTTCTGACCAGGCTACTTTGAGCCTGGGGTCTGGCACATGATGCAGCACTCCACCTTCAGCTGCTCCCTGACTGACTGAATGAGGTGAGCTAGTGCATCCCAAAGCAGGTAGGCTTGTTGTATCTGTAACAAGAAGCCACAGAGCAGTGCAAGAATGGTTATGTGGCGGTACAGACGTACAGGATGGTGGGCTACCTGCCTAAAACTATGAAGTAGGAGTTGCAGTTATGTTAATCCTGTCTTGAACATGTCAGTCCTGACAGACTTGTCCTGGAAAGTAGGTACCACTTAGACCTTTTGCAGACTTTGCAAAGCTCTTATCAGCTGGTCCATTGTCAACCTTTTTATTGTCTGAGTGGAAAACAAACCCACTTAGAACAGTAACCAATGAAGGAAATCCCTGTTGTAAGAAGGAGCTAAGTATCTGTTTCTGGTGTCATGGGAGTTCAGTAAGTAGTTTCAGATTTAGTAAGGTGTATCCCATGGACTTTATACTCCATAAGTCTTTATAATTTGTGTTCTTTCCACTTATCTTCCCACCTTTCCTTCCTTGAAAATCTCTTACGGCGTCTTCTCTAGCCAGCTCCTACCCCCAGCCTGATTTACAGACCTTTCTTCAAGCTCTTTTCACATCTTCCTAGTCCCAGGCTGCTCTCTAGTTTGCTGCACTTGTTGTTGGTGAATCGAACCATTTCTCAAATCTTTTGTGTAGATCTTGAAGTTTTCTTTTCCCACTATAGAAGAAATGCCTGGAGCACCAGGACTAATACTAACCTCATTCCAGAGCCTGGTGCAATCCAAGGAAATGGTATGTCCCAGCATGCCACTTCCCATCTGAACCAAATGTTTAATTTCCAACAGGGCATGTGCTCTGTATATTCTGTAGGGGCCAAGCAGGATATGAAGACCTGCTTTCCTGTAGTCGTCAGAGCAATACACAGAGTTAATATATCTTCTGAAGACATTGACATAAAATGTTCCAAATACAAAGATGTCATCAAGATTTACCCAGGAAATTGAGAGCTGTGATTCTCTGTTTGCCTGGCTGCTCTTGGTGTCAGCGCTTGAAAATCTCTGGATTCTAATAACTTTAAAGGAAATTTAACTTTGTTTTTTGAATGTAGACCCTTAGCTATCCAGCTCCAGTTTTCCACAGCTCTTTGCAGAGAAATAGATAGAATAAAAGACTCAGAAATGCTTAAGTTCATGATTACAACATTCCATTAAAAACAGTCAAACTAGCTCTCAGAAGCATACCAAGAGCCAGCAGCATAAAGGAATAGTTTACATAATCACTCAGGCTGGGGTTGTGTACACAGCTTGAGTCAAGAGGTAATGTGATACAGACAGGTTTGGGAGCTGATGAGGCTGAGCCATCAGCTTGTGTTCTGTTCTGTGATGTTGATATGTGAACAGTTACCCATACGCTCTTAGCTCCAATATTGCCATTGAGTATCCACATTTGCATATTTTTGCATTGCTAGTGATGAAAGGTTACTCTGCATACCTGAGAGTCTGTAGTCATGTAACTTGCAATGCCCCTTTGGCAGTATTAAGGGACCTGTCAGCACAAATCTGGGAATGGCTTATATAAAAGTTTAACAGCTTTGAATCTAGTGGGCTGTAAAGATACCATAAATTTAAAAGCAAATTATATGTATACATATTGCAAACAGGAGGTGCTTCCCTGAATCATGACTTCAAGTGCAGATTTGTCACACCAAATGTGAATGTTACCCTAATTATAATACTGATTGCCTGCACAATCTACCTGAGACCTTGTTGTGAGGGAAACCTGGCTCCTTTTGCCCTGTCTACATGTGTAACTGCAGGGCTCCTGCTTTGTTGGACATGTGCAGATAAGTCTGAAGTAATCATCTTGTTTGCAGCTGACTGGGACCGTCCTTTTCATTGCTCTCCTGATTCTCTTTCTGCTGCTGGCTCTGGCTCTTCTGTGGTGGTTCTGGCCCCTCTGCTGCACAGTGGTAAGTACAGGGTTTTATTTTTTTGACTTGGTTTCATCTCTTCTTTGCAGAAGCACAGGGTGGAAGTCTTGGAGTGGGTAGTTAACATTGTTTAAGAAAAATACTGCCAGGTTTGTGTGGTCCTTGTATGGTGTTTGTTGAAATCTCTCTGGTCTGGGTTTTTGAATGTTGGAAGAAAAATGTGATTTTGACACTGAATGAGAAATGTAAGTTAGCTCATGGACATTGCCCAACTTTCTGTAAGGACTGAGACCTCCTTAGAAGAAGGTTTGGAACCTGCTGCGGAAGAGTATAATGGAACTGATTTACTAACACGCGCATAAGCTGTTATGGTCCTGTTTAGACACAAGAGTTAAGCTTTCTGTTTTATTTATTCAGAGGAGGTACATATTCTGAATTAATATTTTGCACTAGCTTCATAATTATATGGCACTTCTAAGGCAGAACTACCAGAATATGGAACTGTATTAAGAATTACTTAATAGGGCACTTCTTGCCTGATCAGATAGCTCAATGTGATGGATTTAGCTTCTCATCTGTATTTATTTTATGCCTGCTGAAAAGCAATGGGGCTAACAAGAGGATTGAATATGGGGGGATGGAGCAGGGAAACCCATCTGTGATATGAGCAAGAAAGCAGAGAGGACAGAGCATTGAGATGGATGAACACTACCATTATCTGAGATTTCTCCGTTGTTTTATATCCCAGGTGATCAAGGAACCGCCACCACCACCACCTCCAGAGCCTGTAAGTATGCTATTCTTGAACCATCGGGCTGCCTGCAGCCACTCTAAGTGTATTGTGCTACCCAGGATGTGCTATCCAGCCACGTAGGTGTTTTAATGACAGAGTCTGTGAGAGGAAGTCCCTTGCATCAGGACAGTTATTTCTCCCTTCTGGATTCTTGCATACAGCAAGATTATTTCAATCCACAACAAAAATAATTGCATAACTCAGAAGTCCACAGACCAACAGATCCTATGATATTTTTTTCCTTCTGCTGTATGTCAAACAGGTGTGTAAGCAAATCCTTGCTTCTCATGCTGTGTTGAAAGCTGTCCTTCCTTCAGTAAAGCTGCTCTTGCTCTCAGCAGGAGTTTAGCCCAGATGAGCAGTAAGGAACAAGGTCTGGCAGCTGGAAGAAAGGAATAGTGAAGGCCATGTTCTTGTGGCTTTGCTAATGGAGAGGAAGAGAAGAGCCTGTCCTGGCTGTGGCTCTGCTGCAGAATGACCTTTGGAAGGACATGTAGCCTTCATCTATTTAAATTGTGAGCTCCTTGAGGCAGGGTTGTGTATAGGGGTTGGGTTTTTTTTGGGGATAGTGACATACTGGCCCTGACCTCAGCTTAGTTTTACTGTACTATTTCAATGAAAATAATAGTAATAAGTGCCTCCAGAGACTCATGCCTGCCTTTATTTCTTTCCTAGGCATAGACAGTTAAATGAGGAAAATAAACTTCCCCAACCACAAGAGAAGCTTACAGTTTGCTGCTAACTTGCTGTAATTTGGCATGAATATCAGGAGGCAAACACAGGTGCTGTTTTGAGGCTGCCAAAGGCCACCATTACTGTGTATGTGATCCTGTTACTCATCCTGGGCACCAGCATTGTGACAATTTAACTTCAGAATAAACACCCAAAAATCATGCTCTCTTCAGGGTGATTAGTGTTGTCATGAAGCATGCAGTTGCAGTCATGCTATGTTTGAAGGAGGTTTTGGGGACCATCATGCCCCTGCATCAGATTTCTAGATGTTCTGTGATTATTCTATTTTATTTTAAATGCAATCAAAGAGATTGTGAGCTGATGTAAACCTCCAAGAATAATGCCAGATACAGATGTTTTCCATCCATTTACTTGGCCTTGTCTTTATGCAGTACGGATTGTTGTTTTGTTTTACTTGGCAGTAGCGTTCCCAGGTATGGTGGCCTGTGCTTTAGCTGATGTAGTCTGATATTTCTACTGTTAAACTGAATATAGTTTCCTGAAACTCACTTGAAATGTCAAGCATTAGATTTCTGTTACTTCTAAATATGTATGTGGTAGCTGTTGTTTTGCTGTGTTCAGTGTAGGGGCTGTTTCCTATAAATCCTTTATCAGATGGAAAAGTATCAGCCATCACTATTAACTGTGTCCTGCTACCATCAGATCTTCAACAATAAGAGTTATTAGGCACGAAGACTTGAAATCTGTTACATTCTGTGGAAGAGGCAGTATATTTTACAGTACTCAAGTTCACAATGAAATGAAATAGAAGTTAATTTTAAACTATTGATGTAGTTCTCTGGGTGCTGTTTCAGACGTGACATGAAATGGGATAAAATTTGTATATTTGTTAAAGTCTTTAAAAAACAAAAACTAAAACAACAGAACAAAATGCCAAACCACAGTGTCTGCCTTGTATATTATTTTCCTGATGTAGGATAAAAAAAACCACAACAGCAAAAAACCTGAACCAAAACCCCAAACCAAATCACCCTAATAGTCAATGTAAATATCAACTCCAGTCTTACCTGGCCATACTAAAGGATTTGTTGGAGAAACTGACCCACAAAGCATAACTGAGAGATAGATGTTACTGAATAATTGATGGGAATAACTTTCTCCAAGACCTAACCTAAAAGTTAAACATGAACAAACAAAAAATATGGCATGTTTCTTTAAAAGGTATTATTGGCCTTTTTGGATTCTCAATCCCTTTTACATTCCATTAGAAACATGTAGGGCAGTTCTGAGAAAATGTCAAATTGTGTCCTTCTCTAATATTTGGATTTCACTTCTTAACTTTTTTTAGTAAAGGCTATACTTGGGCAGTGTTTCTAGAAACGTACTGATGAAAATTAGCACAGTACTGTGCATGGCCAATCCAGAAGCAGCACACACGTCTGCATATCAGCATCATGTGTAGTTGTTAGTCCTTATTAGAGTGTAAGGAATGATGATGATTTGGTAGGAGGCTTATTGGGCCCTTTCCTCAATTATGTGTGTACTTTGAAAGTGTCATGGCATGACTTTCAGCTGTCTCAACTCAGTGTAATGATAGTGAGTCTGAGAACTCCCAGTGACTTCTGTCGTCTCACAATGGTAGAAGAGGACATGTGTTCCCAGGGCTGTCAAAACAGAAATACTTGCCAGTTTTTTAGTTAAGAGCAGAACAATGAACCTGAGGTAGAATTCTTCCATGTTCCAGAAAAATAACCTACAGTCTTTATAACTGCAAATTAAAAGCTCTGGATCAGAGCTTCCTGACAATTGAGTCCTCGTTCCAAACTGTATAGCTCGAGCCAGACTCTGCCAAGAATCAAGCAATGTAGAATAACTGGTTACAGCTGCCATGAGAAAAGGGTCAGATGCACATGTTGGAAAACTCACAGTGGACGCTTTTTTCCCCTGTTAGGTGACATTAAGTCCTAAAAGGGCAATTAATAAATTATTTCTTTGGGCTAAATGATTGCTGCATTTTCTGCATAGCATAGTGGCAAGCCAGTATAATGTACGATTCATCTTCACTTTGCCTTCCCTTACAAGTCAGGGGTGATTTTGAAGCTCAATGCATATTTGACTAAATAAAAGCTGTCTGGAGAAAGGAATAAGCAATCCTATTTGGCTTCCCTAGTTAAAATTGCAGCTGCAGAGACAAGAGACTTTTGTTTTTTGTCAGTAAGTAAGTATAATGCACAAAGCCAGATATCCAAGGATTGGACAATAGTATGTTCGGTTGTTTCCCATAGTTTAGGCTGTTTATGTAACAGCAGCACTAGTTATCTCCCTGTCTTTCCCATAGGAATCAGATGATGAAGATGGATTGCCAAAGAAAAAGTGGCCAACCGTGGATGCATCTTATTATGGAGGTCGAGGTGTTGGTGGGATTAAGAGGATGGAGGTATTTGGTTTGTTCTTTAGTGTTGTGAAAATCAGCACATTTAATTATAAATCATACCAATACATTTTTGTGATTTTTCAAAAAAATCAAAACAAACAACTTTGGACTAGAGACTGTGATTTCATTAGAGCTTGTCCACCTGATTGCACCTGCTGTCCAAGTCAGACATCAAACTGTCACATACACATGAATTAAATTAATCTAGTGTTATGAGACAGAATTTTCAGATTAAGAAATGGGATAAGCACCAAAAGAAGTTTTAATTTACTGAATCAAACCCTTCAGTGTAACTGGGCCCCATTCTCTTGTCTCAGGCATTTACACTGGCTTTGAGTTTTTGAGGGTGCCATCCACACTGTGCCTGGCTGTCTGGAAGCAAGTGGCTCTCAGAATTTAAGACAATGAATTTTCTCCCCCCTGCCCCCTCTTTTTTTTTTTCTTTCTTGTTTGTTTGTTGTTGGCTTTGTTTAATTTTATCCTTGATGCTGAGTAATGCTGTGAATCATATATTGCCCTTGAATGCAGGGCCACTTTTCTATTTGAGGCAAGTTAGACAATAAAAATTAGAGCTTAAGCTTGAAATAAGTAGCGTATAGTATAGGAAGAGAAAGTTACTGACCTGTCATGTGACTGTGCTAGATGATCTTTGGAAGAGCTGTTTTTAGTAGTAGCTGTATGGGTTTGAGGGCTGATGCTCCTAAACCATTCACATACTTGTCCACTGACACTTTTTTTTAACGTTTGAACTAAACAGAAGCTGCTTAGGGTGACTAGCTGTAAAGGCTGGCTGTCTTCAGCTGGTGCTGCTGCCTGCTTTTTACATGAGGCAATGGGAAGCATATTACATGTGTGTCCTAGCAGAGCTGGGCAAAGTTGGATTTCACTTGAAATGGGTGAGTCTGCCCTGGATGCTGTGATTTCCACAACATCTTAGGTTACTGGAAGTTGTAAAGGCTGGTAGTTTGGACAGTTTTTGAGTGAGACTATTTGATACTTAAATGTGTCTTTCTGATTACAGTGGGAGTTTGGTGTTTTGGAAAATTTGGCTTCATGTTCAGTGGTGGCATTGGGTCATCTGAGGGGAACTTGCTTAATGTCTGTGAAAACACCTGCTGGCAGGGCTGCTTGAGTGTCTCTATTTACAGTGTGCTTTCATCATTTCAGGTGCGATGGGGAGATAAAGGCTCAACAGAGGAGGGAGCAAAATTGGAGAAGCCCAAAAATGCTATTATTAAGCTGCCAGAACAGGAGTATGAGCCATGGGAACCCAAGCCAAAAAAGCCCCATGTGAGAAAACCACCTTCCCAACAGAAGTGGTACACTCCAATTAAGGTAATGTGTCTGCCCTGCAGTTCTACCAAGCCTTTTATGTCATGCATGTTATTGCACCACTGATCTTATGGCAGAGCTGAGAGAGCATATTCAGAAAAACGGCCAGTAACAGCCAACTTTGCCCATTTTTGGAGCATGCATTTCACCTGGCAGTGTTGCTGTAGTTTTTTGAGGAAGCATGGAGGATGTTGGAAGACATGAGCAGAGATCTTCACTCCCACAGCTCTCAGCTTTTCAGGTACTTTTGCACAGCCTGGATTGTAACAGTATATAAGGCGACTCTTAAGGAGGGCAGAAGCTGTTTGTGCTGTCTTGACAGCATACAAAGATCAGATGAAGTGCATCATCCTTGCTTTGCACGGTGGCTGTGGTTGGGATTCAGCTCTGTTCCCCTCTAATTCAGCCACAAGACATAGTGTTTGATTTTGGGTGAGTCACTCAGTCTCTCCACACTTTTATCCTCATTTCTCCCATGTCATTATAGTATCTGGTGTCTCCCTGTCTTCTAATGTATGCATCCTCACACAACCCTCAAGGCAGGGCAGAGCTGTTATCTCTGCTTCCAGAGAAGGAAGCTGGAAGGCCAGGGAGCAGCATACTGTGCTCATCCCAGAAATGTGTAGCCATGTCCCAAAACAGTGCTTTGTGGGATAAGGTCCCCCTCCCTACCATGCTCACAGATCAGTTTAACAGTGCTTGAATTTATTGTCTGGAGCACATCTGTGAACTGATTTTAAAGCCTGCTGAGGTAGGCCGTCTTGTGGCTGTTTATCCAGTGCTCCAGCTCCTCCCCTGTCAGAACTTTTGTTCTGACTTTTGTTAATGTAACAGCTGTCTAATTCTGGCTAATTCTGCCTTTTAGGAGAGCTGCTCACATTAAGCTACAGTCAACCTCAGTGCATTTCAAGCAGGCTCAGTTTGGTCCGTTGTATCAGTATAAGTTTACCTTGGTGACGTATCTCTTCTGGTTGCCCAGATAAACAGTATACAGAGGGCAAGGGCATGGGAGCAACGTTTGTGCAGACAGGTTAATACAGAAAGATTGGATCAACTCACCCATAGTTTAATCTCATGCTGTTTTCCCAAAAATTCTTGGTCATGTCAGGTTTTTTTGTTTGGTTGGTTTTATTTATTTTATTTTTTTATTCCAGGGCAAACTTGATGCACTGTGGGCTTTGGTTCGACGAGGCTATGATCAAGTCTCTCTTATGAGACCACAGCCAGGGGATAAGGTAAGATGTCACAAACAGTGGCATGTCACTTCTCTGTTAGCAGGAATGCTCTTTGCTCCCAAACACCCCATCTTTTTTTCTCTTTTTTGTGAAGTTGTACCTTCTCACATTACCCTAAGGCTAAAAATTTGTCACAAGAACAAGAAATTTCAAAATAAGCCAAAATGTTTGCTGTGGCATCTACTTAAAAGTATTGCTGCAAAAGGTCAACAGGAAAGTCTCTACTATGATGATGTGAGCAGACACTGTGAGAAGCTGGCCAGCCATGGTAGTATGACACCTTTCTGAGCCATATAAAATCTTTTTTTCTGGGCATACGTGTTGAAGACAAACTTCTTTCTTCATGGGTGCTGGAGGACTGCTTGTTTTGAATTTAATATGCAGTAGTCATTCTACAACAGTAATTATCTTTTCTACCCAACTTCATAAAAATGCTTCTCAGTTTTAATAACAGTTGAGTGATTAATGAGAGAAATCATGAACTGTGCAGGTGATGAAGAAACAAATTACAGCAAAGCTAATGGAGAATAAAGTTGCTGTAGAGTTCTTTGTAAAGGCACATTTCTCAGTTGTACCCTATATGTAGGCAGAGATTATTTCCTGACTTAATGAATGAGATACTTGTCAGGAGTAGATTGTTCCTGGGAGGAAGCAAGGGGTTTGTGCCTTTCAGAGCCACAGAGTTGCCTGTGTGCTGCCACTGGGTCACTTTTAATAGCTTAGTTTAGAGATGTCACAATTTCCCCATGAGAGCCTGGAATTGTTATGTCTCTAATGTGTTATTCTGAGGGGGCAATTCCATGAAGATTGAGTGCTGCTGCTTTGGGCTGTTGTACCTTCAGATAGGGCTTTTTGCAGTGGCACTTTGAAGCACAAGGTCTGAGCAGAGACAACAGCATCTTTTTCCCGCTGTGGCCCTTCTCTGGCCAGAGTCCATGTACTTCATCACCTTTGCTGTTAGGGGAAGGTCTTACAGTGTTAAAGCAGTGGGGGCTGTGAAATGCTTTTCTGGGCTAGGAGTTGTGCAGAGACCCTTGTGCCCAAGAGAGCTTGATTGCCTGTGTGATATTCACTCCTAGTAACAGACTTCAAAAGTAGCCCTAATTTACATGTCTAGGGTAAATAAGTTGCATCCCTCTGACTTTTGGCAAAATACAGTTATGGCATTTGTCTGGTGCAACTTAAGTATTTCAAGTTTTTTCTCCTCCATTTTTTTTTTCTTCTGGTGTGTAAGGAAAATAAGAGAACGAACTCAGCTTCCTATGTTACTTTGTAAAACGTTCTTAACTGTTTGCTAAGCTGCATTTTCAAGGCAGCTGTGCTCAAGACACCTTATTTACTTTTTAAGCACGATCTAGAGCTTCTGAATAGGCTCTTTAGGCCCAGCTGTATTTTGATAGCGCTAACATTGTATAATATGAATCTATCCTCTGCCTTTCACTCCCTTGGTTGGTACGTTTCTATCAGTGCAGAGCACAACAGAGCCTCTGTTAGCCTGTGTGGTCAAGAAACATGCAGGGGGCTGGCTCCAAACAGGGATCCTCAGTTCCTTGCCTTCAAGCTCTGCTGCAAGGAGGATGAGGGGCTCAAAAGAGGCAATGTAAAACAGAGCAAGCTGAAGGATTATTGTATCAGGGAGAACATTAGAAAAATCAAATGTACATCTGGGAAACAGGGTGGAAAGAATCCTATTGAGCCAGATTTTGTAGAATAATGGCATCATCTCTGGTCTCTGGCCTGTGAAATTAAAGGTGAAGATCACTGAAAGCAAAACAAGAAAATGACTAGACATCCTTCTGGGTTTTTGGTTTGGTTTGGTTTGGTTTTTTGTTTTGTTTTTTAAAGGACATCATAGTCCTGTATTTCATGGAGAAAGCTAGTGCAGAAAAGAACAAGGTTGGTTATTGGTATGTTGACTTTTCTAGTAGCAATCCGTCAGTGGAGAATTGGTTCCTTGTGAATTAGACTTTTGGGTGGGGGGAGAAGTGTATAAATAGCCATGTATGTCCACATGTGTGTATATAACACAAATGCACATGCTTTGGGCTGAAGAATGAGGATATCAAGTCAATGCTATGAGTGACCTGCAGTGTGGAGAGCCTGGAGCTCTGGCTGTGCAGAGCTGAGGAAACCCAGCAGCCCAGGAACAAGCCCACAGGTCTGTTCAACGCAGCCTCAGCAGGAGCAAAGTCACTCCCAAACATCTAGATGTGCCAGTGGATTTTGTTAAGTAGTCATGAACGTAGAGCCTGACATTCTTCTGTGCATGGTGTTCTTCCAGACTGCAACATCCAGAGGCCAGTGACTGTGTGGTGATCTTAGTGAAAGGGATTACTTTGCTTTGGGGGGATAGGGCAAAGAGAGCTTTGAAGTTTTTAGTTTGTTTGGGGTTTGGGTATTTTGGGTGTTTTGTTGGGTGTTTTGTTTGGTTTATTTTTATTTTAAGGTAACTTCATAGTTGTCTTGGTTATCTGGGAAAACTTAGAGCTCAGCAAGCAAAAGGAACACAATTCAACTCTCTTTTGGGAGTGGCATCTGGATTCCTAACTCAGAAAATTCCGCTCTCTGAATTTCTCAGAATCAGTTAAATTATTATCTTTACATTTCCACGGATTACCAGAGATACAGGTTGTTTTCCCACTGGAACAAGATAACTCATTGAAGGTACACGTTCCATATTTCTGTTTCACATTTTGCCTCAGTTGGACAGAAAAAAAAGTTTAGTTTTCACTTTCAGGTGCTATTGCTTCATTTGGGCACATGTTCACACAGCCATCTTCAGTTTTGGCTCTGCAAACCATACAGTGAAGGCAGTGTTGCTACCCCAGGCTCTCAAATCGTGGCTTCTCCCTCACTCCTGTCATAGAGTGCAGTTAACAGCGCTGTTTGTAGTTTTTTTAGTCTTCACATGGTGAAGCCCATTTCAAAAGATGAGAATCTTCCAGCAGACATTCAAGCTGAAGCATGTGTGCAGGAATATTGAGCTGACTGCTGCAAGGGACTTTCCTGGCCATCCAGAGCAAAGGACAACAGATTGTTGTCCACCCATTCATCCTCATTTCTTCCTTCATCATGATCCTGTTGCTTTTCCCAAACCACCCGCTCTTCTCCTTACCTGTGCTGTCCCCCTTGGACTCTTGCCCTAGACATTGTCTTCCATTTCCTTCTGTGGTTTCTTCCTCTCCTTGCTGTCTCAGTCCTTGTTTCCCTGCACCTCCCCCTGATGGGAGAGACTGGTGCCCTGCAGTTTCACCCTCTGGCAGCAAAGGGTTGGTGAACAAGCTCCTTCCCCTGTTCATCTCTCACTGCAGGAGCTGAGCTGCTAGTAGCGGCATGCCCTGGGTTGCAGACTTACTGCTGGGGCCCAAGAGCCCTCCTGCCCTGCTTCATGTCTTCCACAGACTTACCAAGAAAAGGATCTCAGGATAGGTGACCCATCAGTATTAGGCAGGATTGTGTTAATAGGACTGGCTGTGAAAATCACTGGCAGCTTTCAGAGCTGCCCCTTTAAAGAAATGTAGGCAAACACAAGCTCTGATGCCCCTTCTGGGAGCTGTGCCCAGGATGTTTGGCTTGGCTCTGCAGACAGCTCCTCCTCTTGGTCCCTATTCAAGATCATGTCACGGTACCACCACTGAAATTGGTTTATTAGCTTGACAAGTACCAAAGTACCAGTAAAGGGTCACAGGACTCTGCTTGCTTGACTTCTGCTTGTCACCCCTAGCAGAAGCTTCTGTTGCACCAGGATGGGACAGCAAGGGATAAACACACTTAGCTCTACCCCATCATTAGCAAATAGGCTGCTATTTGTGGGATGACTTTTTGCTGAGCTCTGACAGCATCAGCAGAGGAGCAATGAGATGAAAAAGGGTTCTGCTGTGGTTTGGGTTTTGCTCCTTGCAGATATAGAAAGGTGAAGCTTTTACAGGCAGGCATTTGTGGTACTGTTGTAGTGATGGATCTGTTACAGCTTGCTTCCTATTCTTCCCTTCCTCCCCCAGAAATGTGGGGCTTAGGGGACCAGCAGTCACTCTTTTGACCCAAGAAAAAGGGATTGAGAGCTCTGAAGTGGGGACACTGTTCATCTATCAACAGGGAGCATGTCAAAGTGGCTGCATGGTCTGGTGAGCTACGTGCTGCTCCAAGATACTCAGGCTGCCTTGAGAACTTCCCCATCGCTATGTTGGTGCCCTCCTGAGCTTGCAGGGGACTATGAAGACTGGAGTTTGTGAAATAGTAATGTTGGTCTATCTTGAAGAAACCACAGTAGCTGGTGGTACAGATTGTCAATAGTCTGCAAAAGGGGATTTTTAAGCTCTTCTCCTTGGCCTCATGGATCAAAAGTGGGGCTGTTATCAATACCACCAAGTAAATATTAAAAGCCTCGACATGTGCAAAGAGAAAGATGTGATGCTCCTTTCAAATGGTATGCCTAGCTGCTGTTTTCAGTGAATCCATTTAGTTTTGCATTTCAGCACATACTGTCACAGGAAACTCTCAGAAGCTTGGTTTACCAAAAACCTCAACTGGAAAAAAAAAAACCTTTTTTTTTTCCCCAGGCAGAATTGTTCTTGTTTACTTTAAAGCTTTAGAAAATGATCTCATTTTTGTCACAGAAAATTACCTGCAACAGAGTGAGACTGTAGATTGGATTTTGCTGTTGCTATCACCCTTGTATACCTATAGGACTTAGAAAAAATGCAATGCTTTAGCTGTAGTACCCTGTGGATTGCAAATGCAAGCCCTTTCCTAGGGAAGGGGACTAAGCAGCAGACTGTTGTTCAAAAATCTGAAGCCTTTCTTCCTCCTTCATTCCATAAAACTGAAGATAAAAAGGCTGCTGTACAGCAAAAAAAAATCATGAACTATAAGCTGCTGGTTATTGGAATCCGGGAACTTCTGAGTCCTTTCAAGTTCTCACCATTGCCTTACTGTGTGACTTTGAACAAGGCACAGCAGCTGCAATTTTAAACAGCAACCTCTGAAATGAGACCAGGAGTATTTGGTTTCCTGATTCTGTGCATTCCTGTTGAAGTGATCACTCTTAAGCTGGTAGGTTGTTTTTTTTTTAAAGCTCAAAGTATGATTACCCTCAAAATTTGAGTGATTCCTTGTAATGCCAACTGTGACATCTAGATGCCTTAGTTTTCCCAACTGCAAAATAATCATTAGAATACAGTATTTACCTTTCTTACAGCTATGAGGCTTAGTTAAGTCCTGACGGGCCCTTGGGACTCCTCAGATAAATGGTGGGGACGCCAAACCTATGGATTATTAATGGCTAGTAATTGCTTTCTGGCTGCTGCCTACAGGTGATCAGCAGTTTGAATGCAGCCCATGGGGATGGCAGTACCCACTTGTCACTCCACACTAGCTGCCTGTGTAACAATGTTGTTTGGATTTCATTCCAATTACTACTTTTCAAGACTGAGTGATGGCCTTTAATAGGTTTCTCTGCCGCTCACTTGGAGAAGTCTTATAACTGCCCAAGCAGGAATTGGCAGAGCTACAGGGGGTGCTAGAAGAGCAGCACTGAGGTCCTTCAGACTGTGTTCATCAGTGACTGCTGCCTGGTTCTGGGGCTTTTCTCCCTTTGCTTAATCTTTCTGGAGCCAATTACCTTCATGAGCTGCTGAAAAATTGAAGACACAGGGACATTGCCTGCCCCAGTAGGTGATCTCACTTTGTCACTTTCAATGAAAATTTGACACAGGTAACTCCCATTTTGCTTCCTTTTTTTTCTTTTTCCTTTTTTCAAAGGATGCCGGTATCTATAAGGTTCCCTCCTGCTGTAGCAGGCATGGCGCGGGGGAAGAAATGCTACCTGGTGTGGGACCAGTGTCCTAATGCACAATTTCCAGGATGCACTGAGCAGTGCAGCTGGAAACATGTAATCAGTGACTAATTAGTTTCCTATCCTGAAAGAAGCCTACATATTGGCATTACCTCTCACTGGTGCCAGGATTATATTGTTTCTGATGTGGAAGAAAACTTCACAAATAGGCTTTGGAGATAGATGCTGCCTGTCTGCTCCTGGCTAGGACCTAGAAGTCTGTCCATATCTTTGGGAGCTGGAGGCACCCTCTGTAGTAACAGCTTTTCTGATGGATTGATACAAACTCCGGAGCTGGTGCTGCTGAGTACAAAACAGGAGGAAGAAGGATTGGCCTTGTGGTTAAGATGCTGAGCTGTGACTTCAGAGGCCCTGGTTGTACCTGCTCTAAGTTACTACATGTACTGTTGTACTGTAGTTCCACAGTGATAAATGAGTAAATTCTAGGAGGGTGAGGCTATGTTCCTAAAAGCACTTTGAGCACTTGATAGATGAATTCTGTTAGGTAGACAGGCATTCTTCTGCTATTTGTAAAGCATGTGTATCACTTTGATGTTTATGGTAAAGAGAAAAGTTGATCAGGTCTGATTCTCAGGTATTTTTATAAGGAAGATGGCTTTGTGATAAGAACTGGTGACTTAGTCCCTTGCTAACTGCAACTCTGACATGGGGGAATAGGCTTCTGCATGCCGTTATCACAGTTTTGGGGGCAGGACTTCACTGATGCTCCTCTACTGCACTTAAGAGTACAGTGTGCCTAATGTATGAAGCCCTGGCTTGGAGTCAGGTGACTACTTTGGAGCTTAGGAAGGCTGCCACAACTAAAGGTATGTCTTTTCTGAAAAGATGAGTGCACAAATGTGCATACAGTTGCATACTAGGATTGCATGTACAGATAGGCTGCAGCCAGTATGTTTTACTTGTTTCTTGGCAGCATCCCTGGATCAATGCTGAACCCCATGTTACTTTGTTTTTGTTGGATTGCTGGGAGCAGTGCATCCTTCATTGTCTTCTGAGTTGGGTAACAGTCCAGAGCTTAACCTATTCAGCCTTCCTTAGCTCTCTGCTTACATATTTCTAGTGACTACATAGGAATCTGTTTCTCCATATGTATAATGAGTAATGCTGTGACCTCCCTTTGAAGGTGTTTGAGCTCTAGAAATAGAAACACCAAGATAACATATTAATACTATTCGTACTAAAGTTACCGTACAGAGAGAGAACTAAAATTTAGAAGGTATGCAGCTAAAAAGCTGTACTTCAGGATCTCTCTGTTCTTTTATTAAGTACTGTGTTCCATGTTGTGGTACCAAAACCCACATCACTGTAGGTCATTGTATAACATAAAGATATTACATGACCCCAAGAGCTTGTGAACTCTGTCTTTTAAGTCTTAATTTTAACTTGAACATAAACATCAGGTTAATAATAAAATCCTCCAATTTTAGAGGCTGGTTTTAGTCTCAGATAGGAATGCTTCATAGAACAAGACTGCAGGTAGTTTGTGCTCTTTGTAGTAAAACTGGTGGCTTCTGCAGTGTTTTAAGATCTCTCTGCTGCTTTTTTTTTTTGGTGACGTGAACCTAAGGTGGCTGTCTCCCTAGTTAAACGTTGGAGTTGTTGGGGAAGGAGATGTTTCCTGTGCTTTATAAATATCTCAGCATTGATAATGAACTGTCTGAGCCTCATCCCAAGAGAACATCCTTTTGATAGGCATTGAGAAACCTGGGAACTGTGGGATTTGCTGTCTACTTGCACTAGGCAGCAGCAGAACGATTTAGGGGGCAATTATCTAGAGATGGGTAATACTTGATCTGTTCCCAGACTATAAACAGAGAGACAGTTTGTGTGGTGGGCCAGGATCTTACCTTTTTGAATAAGGCAAGGGAAAATAACTATTTTCAGCAGAAATCTCTGAGAGTCTCCAGCATTATCCAATACCTAGGTGGGTAAAGAGCATTGTGCTTTTCCTCTGTGCCCACCATAATTCCATCATGCCCCTGAAAAGTCAAACAATTCACCCTGGGAAGCACGATGACACTTAATTACAGTTTGAGAAAGACCAGTTATGGTTCTTTGTGGCCTAATTTGCTCATCCCAGTAAGCCACTAATACCTCAAGGGTGAGCCTGTTGCACCCAGCAGGTTTTTGTTGCTCCTGTTGCTATGTTCCAAAGCTCTCCCTATTCTTGGTGATAGATAAATGCAATCTCCTTTCCCCTGAAAATGCCAAAGGAAGGAGAAAAATCTTATGTAAACCAACCACTGCTGTGTTTTTTTTCTTGAACCACATTCTAGTCTGGTCAGCAATCAAGTGTGGAAATGCGTGGTGCTGTGGTTAAAACAAGGGATGTGACTCACAAGTCCTGAACTTGTAAATATCTTTTCTTTCCCAAAGCTGCTGCATAACCTTGGATATATGATATGACCTGACAGTGGCTCTCCTCACTTCCTCCACTTTGGGAGCCTCATCCATAAAAGCTGTCAAAAAGAAGGGCAATAAATCCTGTGTTGTGAGTGCAGGTTTAGGTATTTCTGTCTGCTTTGGGTGGGGTTTGATCTGGCATAACTGTGCTTTCAGATCAGTACTGAATATAAAGTGTGCCTGATAGACCTTAACTTTGATTATGCCCAGCATCATCTCTTCTGTTCCCTTTGCCACTTCAGCTTTTTAGGGCTCAGCATCAACAGGCTTCGTTCTGCATCTGCACTGTGTGTTACTTTAGCCACAACCTCAGCAAGGTCCAAGACATGTGATGTTTTGTGCATTCCTACAGGACATCTTGTGACTTTCAGGACCGTTCTTTCAGGAGGTGTCTGTAGCCCATTGCTGCATTTTCCTGCTAAGGCAGGGCTAGAAACAACATGCAGCTCCCTGCTGAATAAAGTGTGATACAAATTACTTGAATAGCCTTGTCTTCAATACTGGGATGGGTTCTCCCTGTCATCTGCTCCATGTCAATTTCCTTGTGTGTCTAAGCTGGAAAAGTGGTATGGATATTGGGCCTGTGTTCAGCACAAAGTTTATTTTGCTGAAGGGTCCAGTCCTAGCTTAAAAAGCCAGTTCCCTTGGCAGACCTATTATTCCCTCTGATTCCTCATCATCGTCTGGTTTCTCCAGGGGTAAATTAGTAGTGGTCTATTTCTATGTATTTCTGCACTGATCTCCAAGCTAACTGAACAGCTCGCTCCCAGAGGACCCGTCCCTGGTTTCAAGCAGTGCCATGCATGGTTGTGACTGAACTGGGGAGTCATGTCTGCAGATGTACATGTCTTGGGAACCTGTCACTTCATTCAACTCTTGGTATTCTGATTAAAGAAGCTACAGTTGCATGTGATACTGCAGCTATTAACCTTACTGCAAAGCAGTTCCTATTTATTATTCCCTAGTAGATCTGGACACCATTTTCCAGATGACTCTTTGTTTTAGCTAAAAATCTGCTTCTTTAGAGGTCTGTAAGTATTTTTGCATGTTACTGGAATTAAATGGAAAAAATACCCATGAAACAGTCTGTGGTTTAGATTTTTGTTTTGAAACACCTGTCTGACATGCAAAGAAGTTTTGAAATTAATTCAGTTGAATTGGTTTTAATTGAATTCAAGCCCAAGCAAAACTTATTTTGACATACTTCTTTTACCTGAAAAATTAAGACTTTGGGTGGTTGAATTTCTTCCTTGGCCAGAAGGTGACCCAAAAGATGACTTTTATTGTCACAGTTACATGACACACGCGGTATGTGCCCTGGGCCTCTTTCTGAGTTTGCTCTGGTGACCTACTTCCCTTGACTCCTGGGGGATCCCTTGGACAGGATTATCACACACTTGGTGTCAAAAGAAGTGCTCTTGTGCCCTGTCCTCCCTTCACCCCAAAAAATCCTATTTTCTCAGCTGTTTGGCTCCCATAGCCAGGGTGTCAGAGGACATACTAGGCTTCTGAAGAATTTCTTCTCTCAGCTCTTTTGCAAAGCAAGATCTCTGCTCTCTCCTGGTTTTCTGGGCACCAATATGGGCTGTGTCCTCGCTAATGCAACAGGTTTTACTCTGTGTATGTCAGTAGCCCAAGTCATTGCTTAGCTGTGTCTTGCAGTCACCAGGTGCTCTGCTCCCGAGCCCATATGCAGTTAACCTTCTGTTTGTGACTCCAGGTCAGGGTTTCTGAAGCAGGGACTAACTTTATGTTGTGTCTCCCTGGTGCTGCTACGGTGAGCCAGTGTCTGGGGCTTGCGGGCACTTTTGGTTGCTTAAAAGAGAAAAGGCACAGAAATTGCTTATGTTGTCTTTGTGGACTGTGTGAATGATCTACGCATGCCTCCGCTCTTTTAAATATCACTGTCCTTTCCTGGGTCAGGACATGTGTCTTGTTTAAGGCTGTGACCTGGGGCATGACCTGCTGGAGAAGAGCTCTGTGGAGAAGGACCTGGGGGTCCTGGTTGATGACAGGTTGGCCATGAGCCAGCAGTGTGCCCTGGTGGCTAAGAGAGCCAATGGGATCCTGGGGTGCATCTGGAGAAGTGTGGCCAGCAGGTCAAGGGAGGTGATCCTCCCGCTCTACTCTGCCCTGGTCAGGCCCTACCTGGAGTATTGTGTCAGTTCTGGGCTCCCTGGTATAAAAAGGACAGGGATCTCCTGGAAAGAGTCCAGAGAAGGGCTATGAAGATGATTAAGGGCCTGGAGCATCTCCCCTATGAGGAAAGGCTGAATGAGCTGGGACTGTTCAGCCTTGAGAAGAGAAGACTAAGGGGGGACCTAATTAATGTTTATAATTATCTTAAGCAGGGGATGCAGGGGAATTGGCCAGCCCCTTTTCAGTGGTCTGTGGAGACAGGACAAGGGGCAATGGCTGCAAGTTGGAGCACAGGAAGTTCCGCACCAACATGCGGAGAAACTTTTCCACAGTGAGGGTGACAGAGCCCTGGGACAGGCTGCCCAGGGGGGTGGTGGAGTCTCCTTCTCTGGAGATATTCAAGACCCATCTGGACACCTATCTGAGTGATATGTCCTAGGGAGCTGCTTTGGCAGGGGGTTGGACCCGATGATCTCTCAAGGTCCCTTACAACCCCTACAATTCTATGATTCTATGATTCTGTGTTACGTCCCCCATTTTAAAGCTCAGTCTAATTCCTTTTGCAGTGTGAAACACATTGAGAGTCTCAAGTAGGTTACACCTCTTGGCAGCACCACCTCACCCACAGTGTGCTGTAAACAGTTGTCTGCTTCTGCTTGGGTCATCCTTGTGCATTTAGGTTCATCATTTTGCAGCTTTCAATTTGACTTGGTGATGTACCTAAGGCCATAACAGGGTTCTTGTCGTTATGAGTGAGTCACAATCCACAGTGCAGTGACTTCCTTCCCCTCCAATAACTCTGTCACAGACTGAAGGAGCAGAAGTGATGTGAGCTTACTTATAAAGAGGCCAAAAATACACTGGATAAAGAAAGGGATGAACAGGTTTTCCTTTTTAAAAGCAGGGGTAAAGAAAATAATTATATTCACATTGTTGGATGCTGCCACTTTACAGGACCTTACTTTTAAAATTGCCCTCTCTTCAGTCAACCCCCTTTCTCTTATTTCTTGGTAGTTTGTACTTCCATTTTTTTTAGGCATCAGTGCTGAGCTGCCAAATAGATCCCCAGAAAATTATTACTGATGAGCAAGGGCTTACTAAACTGTAAGATACTTAAAGAGCCACATTCTCTTGTAAACAAATATTTTATGTTGTTAACATGTAAACTTCTATTTCAGACCTAATAACTGATAATAGCTTCATATAAAAATTAATTACAAGTTAATAAATTAATAGTTAATGATTAATGAAATAACTAGTGTATAATTAATGGTCTTGATTAAAACTTAATTGTTAAATGATATAATTAGAAATTAATTATAAATTACGTGTTTATTGACCTGAAAGCAGCACAGACACCAAACTGCCAATACAGGAACCTCTGATATTTAAAGTACTTAATCTTCAACATGAAAACTGTATCTCAGTCCCAAATGTAAGAGTAGGAGTTAAAGTTACTTGAATACGCCTGAAAACCATGTGGGCTTACGTTTTACGTGACAAACTGTTTCAGTGGCTCACTAATTTCTAGCCTCTGTGCTGCAGGGTAATCAGTGCAATTCCCAGGAAATCCATGAAGGTTTTAATGAGCCATGACATGTTCAGCACACAGTCAGCATGAAGTAGTGCAGTGTGAGGAAGCTTTTGGCAAAGGCTGATGAGCATGGATCCTGGCTCCTGAGCAGCCAGTTGCTAATCCTGACACTTGACCAGGGAACTTAAATAGTAGGACCTCTGTACCACCTCAGTTCAGCTCCTTCTCTATAAAATTATGGTATCCATAATCTTATTCATAAATACATTTGCTAAACAAGTTTCTCCTACTGTTGCTGTTTTAGGATACTTGGTGTAGGTGTTTCTGCTAGAGTGCTTCTTTATTAGAGGACAGGGTAATTTACTTTTTCCAGGATTCAACTTTTGCAGAAGTCACTGCTCTTAAAGGTCTATTTCCTATTGCTTTCTGGATGTGTGGATCAAAACCTTCACTTAGCTAAAGTGATTCTGACTTTTTGTAGAGATGCTTGCTGTTGTGGTTATCAAAATCTGAATCTACTTTTTTGAGTTTTGGATCTCCTCTTTTACACTGAACTATTGCTAGATATTTCAGAAGTGAGTGCTGACAGACCACCTCCAGCAAGCTGGCAGAGTCATCCCAGTGAAATCCATAAGCAAAGCTGGGGACAAAGCTGACTGAGCCCAAGGAAGTTATGTTCATTTCAGATATCAGCATCCTAAATGTGAAACTTCTGACACATTTTTTTAATTTGATGGTCCAGAGTTTTAGATTGTAAGGTTTGATCATAACATGAATTATTTTATTTTAATCCATTCTAGGTAAAGGCAAGTGTTATATTCATATAAAGTCAAAGAATAAGTAAAAACTTAAGTGAAAGTCAACTCTTCCTCAGTCACATACTCTCTCTGCTAGTTAGAATTGCAGCACTGAGATTCAATAAGCAGAACCAAGAGTGAGTGGAAACTCAAGCAAAATTTGTAACAGGAAGGATATCTCTTATTAGGTCAATATTAGGACTTGATTTTTGTTGAATAAATAGAAACATGTGAATTTAAATGAACAGAGAAAAGGCTACTGACAGATGGAGCAAATTTTTCAAATTCTTTTTGCTGAAGTGCTTTTAGTATTATGGGTGAGAAGACTTGCCTGTGGCACTCATTGAATTGCATGGATCCTTTTAGCAGTGGTTTCTTTCCATTGAAAACTTGCTGAGTAGTAGCCAGTGATTTTGGGGAAACAAGTGCTGGGGAATGATATACTGAGCACTATAATAAAAGTGGCCCAGAAACAAGATGTGGCTCTTAAGAGGTTCCTCCCTTCCCCCTCCCTTAAACCTCACACAAAAACACATCCTAGGTGGTCGAGGAGGCATTGCCTAGAAGTACAAACTGCCTGAATTGCACATGTGATTGTTACACTGGGATAAAAGCTGGAGTCGGGACAAGGGCAGATCCTGCTGCTTCAGTATTTGTACTTTTTGAAAAGCCAATTTGCCAAGCAGCATAACAAGAGCCTAACAAGTGGATAGACATATGGGGAGGCAAAATAATTGTGCATTAGGAAGACTGTGCAGATGTGAGCTAAAGTAAGGGCGTAACTCCATATGGCGCATTGCTGACCTTCAGTTGGTGCCTGAATGACAGTACGCGGTGCAGGTCGCACCATCTGAGACATGCTGTACTGGGAGCGGGGCTCAAACCAGACAGAACTGGATTTATGCAGATCATCTGCTTCCTAGGAAACAATAAAGCAGCTACTGACAGCTGTTGTGCTAGAGATCATCAGGGTATTACTGCACCTTGCAACTCTGACACTTTCCCTAAAACAATTAGTGTATGTCCTCCTTCTGGAAGAAAATACTCTTACTGCTACTAACGTGTTGATGGCTCTTAGTCCCCAGTAATTCCCTATGCAGGGAGAGCAGAGGTGAGCATGCAGAATACCTGACTTCTGACCATGTTTTCTATGGTTTAAAAGCTTTTATAGACCTTTAGAGAGGAAATTACTTAATCCTTTCAAACACAGTATTAAAAATCCTGTGGTTAGCTTGTTTATTTGAGAACCACCATGATTTGAATTTTTTTTTTAAAATAAACTGACCCCAGAGATATGTGCGTATCAGATAGCATAGGTGTGGCACTCCACTGTTATGAAAATGTGATGAGTGGAGGGCTTAATTCCTCAACCTAGAAATCTTTTGATAAAATACACTTGATAAGTCTAAACTATGACTTAAGATTTATCATCCTTTGTCTCTCTCCCTTTCCCTTTTGTCTGTTAACGTAACGCTAGCTAAGATTTTTGCCTTATTTTGTCAATGGATGCTTTAAGTGGTCAGGAGGATTTGCTACAATATTCACCAGAAGTCTTTGATATATATGAGATTGTAGGCTAACACCAATAATCTTTTGTGAGGAAGTGTCACAATACATACATCGATCATCCAAGCCTCTATCTGTCAGGCCCTCCCAACCCAACCGTATTTTTCATGACACAATGCGGCGCATGGCCTTTAAATTACCCATCTGTCTGACAAATCAGTGAGTATGGCAGAAACTGGCAGCAGTTTGACATCCCCTATCACTTTTACTGAAGTGAAAGTAATGCAAACAGATTTATGGGATCCCCTTTGATTATAGACTATGAATATATTTGGGATTGATGTTTGGGAGAGAGACACAATAGAGAGGGAGGAAAGGCTTGTAGGCAAAAGCACCAGTGTTGGGTTTACAGCTTTGCATTTACTATGAGGGAGTTTGTTCTGCGCTTAATTTTTCCTTCCCCATATGGTGTACTTCATCTGAATACATCTGACTTTTTTGTTTTGTTTTTTGTTGTTTGTCTTGGGCAATTCTTTAGCTCTTCTAAATTCGTAACTTTATCAAATCTGAGTTTTCTTAAATAGATTTACAGGACAGCTTTTAAAATACCAGTAATGTTCATTGCATGCCAGTAAATATTGCTGAATGTCCAAGAGTGCTCTGAATACAGTGGAGCACAGCAGAAGACAAATAGCTGACAAGAATGGTGAGGACTTGAGTTCTGTGGTGGAGTACAGCAAAGCATCAACTTGGCTTTTTGATCCAGTGGTTCATCAAGACCTTGCTTCCATGCAAAGAGTCTGGTCCCAGTATAGTAATTCTTTAAACCTGGTTCATAATCAATGTTTGCTGAACTTTTAGAAAGGGAATTTTATCCTACTTATATTGCTGTTTAAGTTTAGTGGTGAATTGTGATGGTGAAAGCTGGGACTGAGAACTATTGAGTACACTTCATGTACGGGCAACAACACGCTTATTCAAGCAATTCTTGGCTGCCGTTGATCTCTTGAAGCCCTGAACCATCCAATTCAAGTGAGTAGCAGGGCGGTACCCTTTGGGTGTTAGTATGCTTGTTGAATCATTTTCTGAGCTTACACAAGCTTCTCTTGATATACCACTTGCCTTTCTTCAGAGATTCCATAGACTTAAATGATTTCTTTCTTTTGAAATGAATACTTTTTGTGAATGAAGGTGCAGGCATTGGAAGTCATTTAACAAAACAGATAGTTGTGGTTCAGCTGTGATGGCTTTTTCCTACATTACAGGGGAAATTGTGATTTGTGGAGTTGCCACAGAAACTCAGCTCATTCTCTAAACACCTTCAGAGTTTCCTTATGTCAGGTAGCAATCTGTCACTAGGTTCTTGTATTTCTCTGTTACCACAGCCATTGGTAGCTGTTTATAACTAAACTTCTAGGGGTTGTGGGGAGGAAAAAATACAGCAGACAGCAGAGATCTTGATGTCCAGCTGAGGTTGCCATGTAGGTTTTGAAATACCCAGGAGCCTCTGGCTGTTCCCCACAGGAAAGTCTAGGTGGTCTTTGGGGTCTGTCTGTCTTCTGTCTGGAATTTTGGTTAGTGGAAACCTATGCAAAGCCTTGTTTTGGCCAAGGAAACCCTGATATATTTGTGTTTAGCCTGTAGTTGACTAAGATATCCCTGGTGGTTGCTGTTTTTTCCAAACCCAGCTACTGCTGTTTTAAAATCTCCATCCACAATTCTCGCATCAGGTCCTGCCTGCCTGCATCCTCTATCCATTCTGAAAACATAATCATTGTAGAGCCCTTTGTGCAAGTCCTACATCTTGTTGGTGTTTGTGAGGGAAGCCACATCTACGTAGGAGCACAGAAGACTGATATACTATCCCAGTATGGTGTTGAAAAGCATGGACACCAGCTAGGCTAGCATCACTGTTAAAAGGAAAAGTACAGATGGTGTCTTTGCTAAGGTGCTTCCTCTGGTATAATCCTGTCTCTACTCTGAGACTTTTTTCAAGCATAGCTTTGTTGGTCAGGGATCTCACCAAGGCAGGCATGACTTTGTACTTGTGGCTTTAGACATGTTCCTCATACCTCAGATGGCAGAGCAGAGGGTGCTTGTGAGCAAAGTCACACCAGTTTCCCTTTTGGTTTAAGGCAGTCCTAGACCATTCTGTGTAGGTAGAAGCTCTGAAACCCGAAGAAGGCATTGTTTTCTAGTGCTGACCTTTAGTACAGCATGGTCTGAATGTCATGTCTAGCACCCAATGAATGATACTGGATGAAGTGCAGCCTGGTCCCTCTGCTTATAGTCCTTTGTCTAGTTGCTGATGAGTCAAAACACCTGCTTTTATGAATAATGATTTTTTCTTTATCTCTAGGGAAGATGCATAAATTTCACTCGGGTGAAATCGGACGGAACCTCTGCCCCTTACAGCCCACCACCGAAGCTGCCACGGCCTGACACTACTGTTCTCAACAACGCTCCAAGGAATCCTTCTCCTCCTGTGTCTCTGCAGCCCCCTTCCAGGCAGCCACCTCCTGGACCACCCCCATCCCGAGCCCCTCCCGGACCTCCTCCTTCACGCCCACCCCCACAGCCCATGGCTTAGAGTGCAGCAAAATCTTGATCAACAAAACATGTCTCTTTGCTGAACACAGCATATTTATTGAGTATTGGTTTACAGTTAAAGATATCAGAATTTGTTGCTGGTCAGCAAAAAAAAAAGAAAGGAAAAAAAATTGCCAAGTGTCAATTTTAGTATATGAATATATTTATACTACACATGCTGAGTAAACATTCAGTGGATAGATTCAGAGCTATGGGGTATAGAAATAAACCAAAATGATCATCTAGATACAGTAGCAGCTTTTGTATGTATACATTTGAAGACCTATCTACATATGACAGTTGTCTGACTTGGTATGTCAGATCATTCATTAATTAATTACTTTAGCCAGTGCACATGCATCAGCTGTTTTGATAGGTGCCACCTACAAGTTGGTTAAACATAGTTCATTGAGGAATATTTTTTCCCCAACAGTCCTGCATCCAGATACTCATATGGAACAATAATTGCAAAAATAATTCTCTGCCTTTGGTTCTGCAGGTGGAATTTCCATGAAAGTTTATAAGAAGGCTATAACAATAATGAGGTAAAATGGGACTATGTGCCAATAATCTAGGAACAGTAATCTAACATAAAAGAGTGGGATCTTTTTCTCCTGAGAAAATCAGTTTTGGCCAGATACTGGTTCTAGAAATCCAAACCTTGAACAAGACCTGGGTTCAGATTTGTCTATGGTTCAGAGGAATTTTGAGGAAAATGTTTTGGCAGGGTGTTTAGTTTTCATTTACAGAAAACACTGTCCAAAATGGAACAAATATATGTGCTCTTTGACCGTGAGTGCTGTGATACACAAACAGCTAATCAGCAGCATTGAGGGACTGATTCCATTGCTATTTAATTAGATAAATTTAGTTTGATCTTACTGCCAAGCAGAACTAGAGCCTCTTGTGATTTTAAACATGCCTTCCTCTATGAGTAGCTGCAGATCCCACTAATATGTAAGGTGGCAGTCTACCTGTGGTTGAGAGGCAAGGCATGATGTGTCAGTATGAGCTTTAATCCCTGTTTTATAGAAAGTTTGGCTAGAGGATTTCCCAAACATTGTGACTGCTTACCCATGACCTCAATTCCATGTGTCATCAGAAAGTGATGTGAACACCCACACAGAGGTGGGAACTCATGACGCGGGACTGTGGGACAGCCCATTAATAGTGTTCACTAAGCAATACTAAGTGGGTTGTGCCCAGATCATTCCCTAGTGACTCAAAAGTAACATCTGAGCTTGCTGCTTCTCCACCATTACCTATCGTATTAGATTGGATGGCGTGGCTGCAAATCCCTATGCTGGTTTGCTTTGGCATTGGCTGTGTTATTAGGTTAGTTGTAGAAATAATGTTTATGTTGCATTATGACACAGCATATACCTATCTCTCCATCTGTGTGTAGGTGTGGGTGTGTAGCACATCACGGTAATTGGCACAGACAGAATGCTAACTGCATTGTGCAGTTACTCTGGATCTAATGCCTCTTCATGCAGTTGTCACAGACAGAAAGTTCCACTAGTACAAATAGAAATCAGGCTTCCAATTTCCAGTGGAAGTCCCACTTGCAGAACACCACACCAAGCTCTCATCAGTCTATGCTGATCACTGTGATAGGCTGTGTGTATGCAGCTGAGGCTGTCAAAGATACTCAGAAGAACCACAGAGCCTCTTTCTCCTCTTGCACTGCTCTGCTCTGTTGAGTTATGATCTTACCTCATGTATATTGGTGCAGGTAGTGAAATCACACTCATGGATGCCAGCTGCCCTTGGAGCTGTTCCTAATTCAGGCCTGAGCCAGCAAAGCACTTCTGCATGCATTAAAATGTCCTGCAGGTCAAGAGGAACATAGTTATGCCCAAGTACTTTGCTGACCCTTGACTTTATTGTGATCCAAAAGGAGAAGTGGGATGCACTCAACCCTATCCTCATTCTTTTTTAGTCATTTGAATAGGGTCTGCATAAATTGGTCCATAAGAATGGATTTCTGTTTGCAGGAGAAAGAAGTATGTGTGTGCGTGTGTCTGTTTGCATGTGGGAGCTGTGTAGGGGTTTTTTCTTGGTTTCTCTTCCTTTACAAAAAATTGCCTGGAGAGCAGCACTGCTATGAATGGCAAGGCCTTTTGCAGCCAGTGCAACACAGAGTCATCACTCGCTTATCTCCATTTCTTTCAGTTGAAAGGTGGAAGTAAAATATGTCAAACTTTTCACTGCAGTTCTGGTGAAGCTCTGCTTTTGACACCAGTAAAAGGAACTGGATGACTCCAGCAAGGGGGTAGGGACCTGGATGTGGAAAAAAGTGCTTTACAAGCAGAGATGTTGGCTGATAATGTTTTGGCTGTATGGAAGCATACGTGAAATAAATGTGCTGGGTCCAAGACCAGTTGTAATGTCTACATACAGTTTAACCTAACAGTCTAACAGTGGTGAGATTGAAACAATGCTGGAGCTCACAAATGATGTAATAAAAGGGAAAACTTGCAGATAACTTAAACTTGAAGCTTACAGATTTAGAATCTGCTAATAAAGTTGAATTGATGAGTCAGGAGTATGAAAAAGCCTGGGAGCCAGATCATGTATTGTACAGATTTGAGAGGTGTCAGTAAAGTTGTTGCAGATACTCAATGTTGGTAGGATTTGATTCTTTTCAGTGTTGGAGGTGTTGGCTTAGGGAGAGCTTCTTGCAGTCACACATCCAACATAACTGTTGTTTGCAGTTCAGGAGAATATTCTTTGGTGAAATAGCTGGTTTTACAGAGATGACAGATGCAAAAAAATTCTGCTTAACTTGCAAGTGCAGTGAGGATACAAGTGGTTTGGGCTTCCAAGCAATCATATCTGTAGATGATAAAGCAGGAAGCACCATGAATGTGAAAATCAGATTCCACATAACTGAAATTCCTGGCATTTTCACTATATAAAATTAAGTATTTTGTGGGGGGCTCAAGTTTTGGCTGCAGCTTCTGTGATGGGAGCACAACAGGGTTTAGTTTGCCAGTGAAGCAGGAAAAAGAGAGAGTGAACCTGAACTGAACTGCTTTGCAAAGATAGAGGCAGTGAATATGCTGCGCTGGCTACAGAAAGACCTTTTGGTTATGTAGAAATGTAACTATTTGCAGTGATCTTGGGCACTATAACAGTGCAGTAGGAGAAACTAGTTGCTATTTTGCAGTCTGTTAGGCTTAATCCTTACCTGGTGTAAATCACCACAGGCCTACCAAAATGAAGGCAGCTGCCCTTGGAGCTGTTCCTAATTTAGATGTCTGTCAGCTGAGAGCTGCCTCAAAATAAACAGACAAGATCCTCTACCTGGCTTGACATTTCAGTGCGTTTCTTTCAGCATGCCTGTATGTCAGTTGTAATTACAATAGTTAAACTGCTAAGAAATGTTCTCATGTGGGATGATTTCCCTGTATTTTCCAGCACATAGCATCATTTGAAACTTACAAAAAGTATCTAATGCTTCTCTAAATCCAAGAGAGAGACCTTTGGCTCACATATAGCACAGATGTGAAATGAAACAAGGTACAAAGCAGTGGGGAGGGAAACCCCATGTGTTTAAAGCTGAGACAGAGTCCCATTGATCAAAGCATATTTATGGCCATCTTTCAACCTCAGTGCATGTATTGCCATCTGTGGGAGTAGCCTGCAGGGCAGACGGTCCTAAATGTAAAAAGGAAAAAGGAAAAAAAAATCAGCTCCTCTTCTGAATGAGTGAGCATAACAATGAATGACTATTTCATGAACTGTACCAGTTCAAATGCATGTGCACCTGGTGCTCCTAATGGTTTTTACTCCTGTTGATCTTTAGACAATGTGATCAGTAATATGCTTTCTCTCTCTTTAATTGTTTGCTGTTTTTATAGTTTTGTTTTTAAAAACATTTCACTGAGAAAACAGCCCTTCTGTAAATATAGAGTTTAATTTGGAGGAGACAGCACACTTCTGGATGTTACTGCTGGACAGTTATTTATTAAAAGGGCTTAAGGTGAATAAATACAGGTGGCTCAGGATACATGCATGCAAGTGTGATAATGCAGTATAGCATTTTCAGTTCTCTGTAGTTTGGGGGAAGGGGATTTTTGGGGTCATCCTAGTTTGTTAGAAGTTTGTTACTGATCTGATACTTTTGAATAATGCAGTAGAGATTCCTAATGCATAATAGTGCTTGAACAGATGTGTAGATTATTGTAGCTTTTTCATTTGGGGGGTAGTGAAGGAGAAATGTTTTAGTTTTTAAGGGGTGGGGGGGAGAAATTAAATGTTTTTTAGAAAAAGATGCGTGTTTTCAGAATCAATGAGTTTGGGCTGATAGCCTGGGCATGGAGATGAGGGACAGAGGAAGCAGTTGGATTTCTGAGGGACAAAGAAGTTTTACATGGGAGTGTGGATTTGTTACTGGTACATGCGGTACAAATTTCTGTAACTGACATGCTGCTTCCATGTTATAATCATATAACCTTTATGCATTTTATGCTCCTGCACCTGTTTTTCTGAGAAAACCTTGCAAATGTAATGCCTGCATGCAGATGTGGGAGATGTAGCCAAAGTTTTATAATCAAACATAATGTAGTCTTAATTGATTCAAAATCAACAATAAAAGTGCTTACTGGTTAAACACTACAGAGAATTTCATTGCAGGGTCATTTTAAGAGGAGATAAGCTTGTCTGTACCTGGTTTCTAATCAGCTCAGCCAACAATGTGGAGTTGAGCTATCAGAATTCCCATCCTCAAGTTGCTATTGATTTGTTATTTCATATGTTCTGTGCCTTGGTTTCTTGTTTCTGGCCTGAGAATTTAAATCTTTGCCTAATTCAAAGGTAAGGTAGATCTTGGGTTGCAGGATAGAAATGCTGAGTGAGCACTGACTCCAGTGGAGCTTAAAAAATGACACATGGGACAGAGTCTGAACTCATTGATGCTGCCTTGAAGTTAGTAACAAATAAAAACAACAAAATAGAAACCATGCAAAACAAGATGCTAGAGCTCAAGACTTTAGCAAAGAGAAATTCTATGGCAAACCTTCCACCTGTGAAAACCAAGTCACCGGGCTCTAACCAAGGTCTGTACTCAAACACAACTACTGATTGTTACAAGTCTTGCCAGAAGGATGAAAGATTGCATCATAACAACCCCTTCTTCCTCACTGTCTCTGAAGCTAGTTTTTTTTCTTCTCTCCTTGCTGCTAGTGCTTCCTCTGGATCTTTTCAAGTCCCATTAAAGTTTGGGCAGGGAGTGGGGGTGCTAGTGGAAATATAAGACAGGCAACAAGGTCAAGAAGGGTAGGCCACAAGAATCTCCAACCCCAGAAGGCTTCAATTATGGGTAATGAAGGCTGCTGCAAAGCTGCTGAGCTGTGCTACACGGTCTGCTCTGTGCTATGGCAGCCACAGCCGTGTACAATGGGAAAGGAAACGTGTTCTTGTACTCACACAGCACCCTGAGCCCATGTGAGCCTAATCTGCAAAAATGGTGGGCACTGATTTTTGGGGGGTCTGGTAGCCACATGAAGTCATCA
The DNA here is from genome assembly GCA_027925045.1 of Hypotaenidia okinawae. Taxonomy (NCBI): domain Eukaryota; kingdom Metazoa; phylum Chordata; class Aves; order Gruiformes; family Rallidae; genus Hypotaenidia; species Hypotaenidia okinawae. The sequence continues at coordinate 19,544,046 of BSDF01000008.1, read as the reverse complement.
TGACAAAGCAGGTGGGAGCTGTGTGGTGGCTGAGCCTCCTACCCCTCTGCCTTTGGCAGCTCCAACTAGCTATGCTGCTTAATGGAGCTGAAATCCTTTGCCTGGAGCTGTGCTCCTCCCTCTGACAAAAGAGCTGGAGTAGCTCTCTGCTCCCCAAGCTGGCATGACAATGCTCTCCCAGAATGGTTTTGTGGCCTTCACTCTTTTTTGTTCTTCCATCTGCCGCTTATGCGAAAGGCAGGCTTGGGCTCTCGAAAGAGATCAGATAAACAAAAGCAGTCCTAGAGCCAAAGCTCTGGGCATTTTTGTTCTGCATTAACAAAAACCTGACACTGGCTGCAGCTGTTGCTGGTTAGGTTTATGCATGCCTGAGACAACGAAATTTGGATTTGACCTGAACATCCCCAGAGACTGGGAATGTGCCGATCCAGGGCTTTGGTTATGGGCTTGGCTATAAATAGCCTCTAGTGCTGATTTAGCATCTTTCATCATACTTCACAGTCTCAGGAGTGGCATTTACATGTGAACATACACCAACATACCCTATTTGGCTGCATGGAGGTCAGCAGAAAGAATTTTACTGGCTTTAGCAATCTGAGCCAGGAACTGAAAAAATGCCCTTTCCCCCTGGTCTCTCATTCCTTAAGAAGCCACAGGCAAAGCACATTGCCCATGCTGAAAGCTGTCTGATCTTTACTCTGTGATTGTGCGTTGTTCTTTGGGTTGGAATTCCTCTCAAGCTTCATCAGTTTTTGTAGCAAAATTTCTCCCTCCCTGCACCTTGAGGAACCCCCGTTTCACTGCAAGGGAGGCTAGAAGTTGCCTAGCCTGGTATTACTCTGATTTCTGACTGCAGCTTGTGAGAACTAAGAGACAATGAAAGAGTTCCCTGAAAGAAAGCGAACACCCTGCTGAAAAGTTTTGTCTGTGATGTAGATGGAGAAATGTTTCCTTTCCAACTTTCAGAGGTGCATGGTTCTTGTGAGTGAATGAATACTTCACTGAAAGTCCCTACATAACCCCACCCATGTCTCTGCCACAGAATTCATTGAAGTGAGCAGTCCTCATGGCACCCTATCATTGCCTGGTAGCAGCTGCATTGCCATGTTGGTGTCCTGAGTTTTGCTGAGCCTCTAGGCCATGACTCTTGGGTGTGGACTGTTTCTTCATGATAGAAACAGGGACCCTGTAGAAGTGCCCTGTCCACAAGAATGGTCACAGAGACCCTGGTGTGGTTTGTCTATTCCCAAGTTAGCAGGTATGGCCAGGTACTACTTGTGGCTCTCACCATTTGTCCTTCTCAAGGAGAAAAAGTATGTAGGGAGAAATTGCAGCTCTCTCCAGGCTCTGGGGCTTCCCAGTCCTCAGTCTATTTTTGCCAGTACAAATGGTTTGCATTGAAGTGACTCACAGGTCAAAATAGGAAATAATTCATTTCCCTCCCAGCCAAGGGCAGGAGCAGGTCTGCCCCTAACCCAGGCCAGCCTAGCCCAGCACTGCCCTGGGAAGGGCAGGCAGGATGTTTCCTAAGTGGCCTCAGCCATTGGCTCTGCATGATCTTGAAGGTGTATCTGCAGGGTGAATTTTCTGCATTCCACATGAATTCTATTCTTCTCTTTTTCTTGAGCCATGCACAAGCAGTGGATGTCTGTTCCTCAGGGGCCTGAGCTACCCTCTGATGGTGCCAAATGGAGCTCTGGACAGAGAGAGTGCCCCAGGGTTCATCAACTCCAGAGAGTCATTCTTATGGAGTAGTACAGCCAGCATTAAGACTCTTTCCCACATATGATGCTACCACAGGCAAAACAGGCTATGGCTATTTCTCTGCCCTCCCTTATGTGCCTCAGTTACCCTTGCTGGGTAGACAGAGCCCAGCTCTGGCTGTTTGAACTGTACAGCTCAGCACTCCTGGCCAACAAGTTTCTGCAGCTGTAGCTATGGTGACTCCTCTCAGATTCTGCAGCTGCTAGCTTTCCTCTCCCAGTGCCTCTGCAGCTCCTCCTGGGGCAGAGGGAAGAAGTGGGAGAAGCTCCAGGTGCTGGCCATGTGCATGACTCACATTTGATATTCTAGTACGTTTGGTAGTTCAGGAGTAGCCCCAGTACAACAGCCAGAATTAAGTGTAAAAACAGCCTATAGGTGTGTTTGCAGCCAAGCAAAGTGTATGGTGTCACTCTGCCAGGTTCTGGCCACAGCGGACCCATTCCTAACCAGCTCTTGGAGAGCTGCACGCAGTGGACAAACTGTGCAAAAGCACTTGCCCCTGCAAGTCTGCTGTTCCTCAGACTGCAGGATGGGGGCAAATGTCAGCCCCCAGAGCCTGTTGACTTGTTATTGTAGTTATCTGTGAGCCCCAAGATGCTCAGTGACTGCCTTTATTCCGGCACAACAAAGAGGCAAGTGACTGAAGCTGCCCTAGAGGCGATGATCTGAGCACAGCTCTTCCACCCCCAGGGTGGAAAAAGTGCCATGAGGACCACAGCTTCACTGCATCTCACCCAGCTGAGCATCCCTTTGAGATGTGGAGACTGGAATCCCAGTGAGATCCCTGGCTACCCCACACCTGTTCTGCCCTTCTGCTGTGGGGTGACTCTCCCCTAGCCTTTCCTCCTGCATCATCGAGGGGCCTGGCAGCGCTCATGGCATTTCCATCTGCTTGCCAGGGGGAATCCTTGAGAACAGCAAGGAAATAGTTAATGTGTTTATCCTGTGTGCCTTTCACAGCATGGGTGCTGTGAGACCCAAATCAGTGCTAGCCAGGAGTTGCACCTCCTGGCTGGCATGTGACCTGCACAAGGGACACCACAGCACACAGGCACGGGAACGTCATGGCACATGGCACCAGCTCAAGGTGGCCATTTGGGCTGCGGCTCCCTGACAACGCTCAGTGTTCTGGTAAGGGCAGTACAGGGCTCTCTGGGCCTGAGAGGGGGACGGTGGCCATGGTGGTCAGAGAGGCAGGTCTGGCCGTACTGCCACTGGAGGGCAGGGCTCGACAGCCTATTTCCCGCAGCGGAGCAGTCCGCTCGGACTTACCCAGAGTAGAGTGGGAGATGAGCATTGCTCTTAAACAAAAAAATTTGTTTCAACCGGTTTTTGTTGTGAAAACCTTGCTTAAACCAGCAGTTCGAGCTCCAGCATCAGCCTCTTTTACTGCCCACAAAGTGAACATTCTGTCCAGGTGCTCTCTGTTCATCCATCATGCTGAGGAGCAGCTCCCTGGCTGTAAAATGTGTAGGCCACATCACTGCTCTCTTCAGTACAGTCCTCCTCATGTTTAGCACTGGCTAGCTCAGACCTGAGCCACCCAAGCCGCTGTGAGCTCGAGGTCCATGTGTTCAAACCTATGCAAGCCCCAGCTGAAGTGTGCTGCTGGAAATGAGGCACCGTGCATGAGCCTTTGCTGTGTTCTCTACATTGTGCTTTTCATATAAGCATAGTCACTGGTGAGCTGTGACCTGGTTGCTACATTACTGTCAAAGAGACACAGCCCAACTCTGAAACAGGTGTCAAGTAAAATCATCCAGCCAGACAAGCCCTGACATTCAGTCCTATTATGTTCTTGAGACAAGCCCTAACTATCAGGAGTACTCTTCTGTTCTTGCACCTCACAGAGGTATCTGTGGGCTGAAGACAATGATTCTGCATCTGAAATGTTCGCCCCTCATTTATCACCTTTGAAAATAACCTATAGTTTGTTACACAAGGTAGTCTGTCAAGGCATGAATGAATGCTTCGTGCCATTCTGCAACTGAGAGACTGTGGTGCTGTGAGTCTGGCTCTTGGAGAGCTTGTTTTGTTTTCTTGCTCTCTCCATGACCCTGAACACATCTTCTCTGGTTTGACCCAACGGATTCTAATCACCTCAGTATCACAGAGGGGGTAGTTTTAGATCACCCACCCACATCTAGCAGAGGTATCTAAGAAAAACTTGAACACTTGGAAGATTTTCAACTAACACAGACCACAACCCTCAGCTTAAGGGAGAGAAGCTGTTTTAGCAGCACTATTGCTATTTTTAGTGTCTTTAAGGCAAGCGTCTTCTCTAAGATAACTTGCCATGTTTTCTGCTCTTGTTACTACAAAAACAATTTGTGAAATATGTTGGTTTCTCTTAGAAAGCAACACGCATTGTGTAAGCACACAATGAAATACCAAACCAAACAATTACCATCACACACTCCAGTAGCTTTGAATTCTCCAGTGGGACCTAGGAGCTCACATCAAGGGAGGGGGAAGATTTCTAAGTGTCCATATTTTTGTGAGATCTGGCTCAGCAACCTGTCTGCAATTTGAATGACAGATTGTCACACGCAGATCCATTTATCAAAGCCTTGCTCCTGCCCATGAGCACAAGTAAAGTTTACCCAGTGGTCTGCTTACGTGATGAAGATCATAGATACTTGAGTAGAGACCGAATGCTGTGTCCCCAAGAGAGGAAAGTAGTATTTCAGTTGTCTTTGCCTCTGTTTTTCTTTGTCAAGATTTTGAGACATGGATGCCTATGCTGTCTACCAGGACACCTGAATGTATGCAGTGTAACTGGCAGGACCATACTGACTTTAGCAGTGTCACTGCAATTTTGCAGCATTGGGGGGAACCAAAGCCAAGTGAGAGGCCATGCATCTATCTCAGCACTCACTGTAATCACTGGGAAAGCTTCCACTGTTTTCAGAGGTGACAGAGGAACACAGAGAAACATCTGCACCCAATGGAAAAGTTCTTCCTAGTGCATCAATCCTGTGCTTGTTTATTTTGATGAAAATGTCATGACAGCATCATGTCCTAATAGTCATAAGCTTTTTAAATCAGGGATTACTCTTTGCCTCCCTACTTCTAGAAACTCAACAGGACCATAGTCTTAACTGGCCCTTAGTACTAGGGCCCAGACACAGTACTACTATGCAGCGTTCCCAAACTGTGCCATTGAACAATTACAAACCATCATTCCTAGCCTAGCTGAACTTGTAGCATCTCATGGAGCCTGCTCTTTGATGCGCTCTTCAGTGTAGCCAGCTCTAGACTGAAACATGGCCATTTCAAAGCTCAATGCAAACTGAGCTGTAGAGAAAGACATGAAAAAGAATGCTAAATACAATCAAAATGAGATAGATAAGCTGAAGAGTCAATACTGAAGCTGGATGTTTCCTGAAGCACTAGTATGACCTCTAAATTTACAAAGAAATCAAAAGTGACATCATATTCTCTTGTTTATTAACCTTAAGTTCCTTTAGCATAGCTCAATCCACAGTGCTTCAACTGTGTGTTGATCTCAAGCCACCTAGATGCAACTGCTACTGCTGGTGCCACCCTGCATGGTCAGCATCAAGGTGAGCATGTGATGGGGATTGCTGGTTCAGTTCCTGCCATGGGGTGAAGCAAGTTGACAGGGGCAAAAAAAAGATGCCTGCATCACTATTAACAACTGTGCAAGAGCCAGAAATATGGAATAACATATTTTACTACAAAAGGCTGTCCGACATGCCAGTCAATGCAAGTAGTAGAGAGTATGTTGCTGCTTAGCTGCGAACAACTGGACTCCAGACACATCCAGAGACTTCTTCCTCTTCTCCCTTAGGCTGCTCTGTATAAATCCATCTCCATTGTGGGGTCATTTCAAGCAGCAGGACTGTAATTGTGTTCAGACACCTGGTACTTCTTCTATCACAAACTAAACAAAACCAAACCAAACCAAAACAGATCACATAGAGATAGGTGAGGACACACACAAGATATTTCACACACAAACATCCAAAAGCTTCCCAAATGTTGCCTCCCACCAGCTGCTGGCACGTGAATTCCTCGTATCTGTCATATCCCCATCAAGTGAGCTGCCTTTGCCCATTTTCCTTCAGGGGGTGCTTTTTTTGTTGCCCTTTGGGGTTAAACTAGAGCAGCAATTGCCTGCTTTGTGTGGGGGATGGTTGTTAGGGCTACTGGGAGGAATTCCTTGGCACCAGCACCAGTGCAGGAAAGCAGTGAGCAGAAAAATGCTCTAGCCAGAGTTAGCCAGAAGCAGAGCGCAGCAGGAACAAGCCAAAGGGACATGCTCTGCTGTGTTTGTGTTAGTGCCTCACCCTGGCTCTCCCACCTGCAGCACTGAGGGCCCATGTGACAAAGGTGCTGTGCAGAGATGAAGCCAACACCCCCTTCACTAATCTGTGCAAACCTCTATGCAGTCCCCTGCAGCACCGGCTGTCCCCACTGTACCCACTGTCCCCAGGCTCGTCCTCCTGAGCTACAAAGGTGCCCGAATTTTTTTACTCTATTGCTGTTTCTGTGATTGAACACCTCCCACAACAGACACACATATTTTCTCTTACGATACTTGGCACATAACTGCTTGTGGGGATAAATTTGGAAAATTAGACTGCGCTAGTGCTTTTCAAATGGAAATAATCCTATTTTGGTGTCATTTCCAATTCAAAAGATGTTTCAAAGGCAAAAGAAGAGAGGGCAGGGTGAGTAGTGAGCTGCCAGGTATGGGATTACAATTTTTGTAGGCTTCAGTGATTTTATTTTTGCTTTACAGATGCTCTCCTTGCTCAAAGCTGCGGCCTTCCCCATCTGCTGGTTTCCCCAGTTCACACCTCTTTCATAAACAGACAGCAACTTTTTGTTTGGATTGGCTTGCTGGCAAATTTACACAGCTCTCCCATATAAGATCTGATTTCAGGTGATTCAGGTGAGTTGAATAGTAGATGTAAGGGCATTTGCTCTTAGCAATTGTAAGGGCACTCAGCTGTTTGTATCCATTTAAGCAGTGATAAACAGGGAAAAAAAAAAAAGGAGTGGTAGAAGAAGGTGCTGCCTGGTCTCTGGATTTGTTTGTGCAGTGGTTTAAAATCTGCAGGTTGAAACCACTGTAGTTTTCTCAGTGAGACAGTGTAAGCCTGTCTGCAAATGCAGCAGCTGTTGGGGCAAGGAAGAGATGGATGTAAGCTACTGGCAGGTAGGGCAGAGTGTTGTTAATAATGGGTGTTGAGCTAAAACACTTGTAAGCAAGGGGGGTTATGGCCAGACCTGGAAAAAATAGTGCTGCAAGAGTTTGATGATTTTGTGTAGAAGAAATTCGGGAGGTTGCTGAACTGGCTCCTCATCAGAGCTACAGTTCTACATGGCATCACTTCTAGACTGGGTTGGAGAAAGTTATTAATCTTCTACCTTTGTAACAGAATACCTCTCTCCTGTTTGGTCTGAGGGGTGATCTCTAATTTCCTCAAATTTAAGTAGTTATATTATGCAGTTGAACAGACTAACAGCTTCCAGCTTTGCACAGAAATGTGTTTGGGCTGTTGATTTCACTTGATTTCCAAGTTCCTGACCAAAAAAGAAACCCAAACAGGTACAAGTTTTGGGGTGAAACTCCCAGTGGGTTGTGTTGTTCTTGTTAGACTTGAAAGTTCTAATAGAAGTGAAAGCTAAGCAGTTGAAAAACTGATTTTCATGAGCCTTCATGTTTCAAAGCAGTCAGCTCCTGGCCTGAAACTTTCCAAGCATAGGGCCAGGCTTTACAAACCTGAAGATGGGGAAAAGGGGGCTGCCTCTGCACACCAGAAAACTTCAGTTACCCTCAGTCTAAATTAGAGTATACTTTACACTGATCTCATTTGACCTAAACAGAGCAATTGGAGCTTAGTGGGTGATTAAGCTTCTTGAAACAATGCTAATAATGCGCTGCTCTAAGATAATCAGCACCTTTACTTCCTGTTGGAAATATTTGTGGAGTTTGAAAAAGGTTGAGCAAAATCCTGCTAGTGATTTCTTTTATACTTCTTGAGTATATATCAGGGTAGTTTCAATGTCACCGATTCAAGCTTGGAAAGTCCCGAGGGTGGAGTCAAGAAAACTACACTACCCTAGCAGCTTCTTTATTTTCTCAAGTTGAAAATTGATTTGAACCAAATAGCTTTAGAAAGCCCAAATCAAACCTGACTGTGTTGCATGTGCTGCTTCTGCTGGAGGCTTCTGCTCACTCTTGCTAGCTGATGGCTGTACTGGGCATATCGGCAGGAGCAGGGACCCTCTGAAAAACTAGAGGGTGCCTATGCATGTGGCTGGAGACAGATTCACTGTTGGACACACTTTGCAGTTGTCTGTGCCCACAGAGTGATTGACCCACTGTCCAGGTAACAGCCTTGCAGATGACTATTTTGTGGGGTACCCTACAGTACAAGTAAACATGATCACTGGCAGAGTCAGATTTTAACTGCCTTAATATGATGTTGGGCAGAGTGTCTATTGACAGTCTAGTTAATGGATTTGGAGTTCATTTTCTGAAAAGTAGAGTTATCTGAGGTGCAAAAATGGCCTTGGGGATGGGGAAAAGGGAAGCTGCAAGACAGTGAGGCTCGGGAGAAGCTTGTATCAACATTTACCCCTCTTCTGAAGTTTTGCAAGTTCCTGAAGGTAATCAGAGATCTGCGTGAGGTTGTGCCTTACATAGCTTACTGGTGCTGTAAAAGCCTTGTCTGATACGCAGTTGTAAAGTGTATCAACCATGGATAAGCTAAATTGCAAACACAGTATGTGTGTTAAGGGAGGAACAAGAAGTGTAGTGAAGATGAGCCTGTTCATATTTAATGCTGCTCAGCATCTGTGCAAGAAAAAGGTATTTTGAACTTCAGTGTCTGCCTCCTGCTCCACTGCCCTGTGAGGGCTGACTGCTCTGGTGTGTATTAAGACTCTGCAGCACAGCTCTGAGTCTTGCTGCAGGGTTCCATTTCTCCAGATCTTCTGAGTCTGTCCATCTTGGTTTTGTAAACTTTGGCCAGCGTTACTGTTACTCTGAGCTAAAGTTCCTTGCAGCTTTTTTTAGTTCAAGCTGCAAAATGATCACTTGGGCTTTATCCCATTTTCTGTCTGGTTTGCTCTCTGCTCCCCTCTGTGACCTACAGCTGTTTGCTATGACTGTCATCTTTCCATCTAGAAGAGCTTCTTTGTCCTTGGAGCCCTCAAGAAAGCTGACCTCCATGACAAGCTGACCAAAATAAATCCCAACACAAGGAAGAGGCATATGTATCCTGCTAGGCATAGCCTTGGGATCCAGCAAAAGTGAATCTACCCTCCTTGTGAATCCACCTTACCCCCAGGACGGGGTGAAACAAAGAACCAGTCATGACGACTTTCTGTGTACCCTTGTTTAACATGTATGCTTCTCAAACATGACTAGAGACCAAGCCATCCCCTAGTGGCGTGTTTATTATGCCAAGGGTGATGCCTTCTCCTTCCAACTTCCCTTTGCCATATAATAGAGGGAGGGGTTGGAGTTAGAGCAGTTTGTTTAAAAAAAAAAAAAAGGCAGCCCATGGGAAGGAAGGAGCAGCAGAGACAATGTGTGATGAACTGACCGTAACCCACAGTCCCTGTCTCTCTGTGCTGCTGGCAGGAATGAGGTAGAGAAATCAGGAGTGAAGTTAAGCCTGGGAAGAAGGGAGGGGTGGGGGGAAGGTGTTTTTAAGATTTGGGTTTATTTCTCATTACTTGACTCTGATTTGATTGGTAATAAATTAATTTTCCTGAGTTGAGTCTGTTTTAACTATGATAGTAATTGGTGAGTGGTCTCTCCCTGTCCTGATCTTGATCCACAAACCTTTCATATTTCCTCTCACCCTGCCCAGCTGGGGGTGGGGGGGTGAGGGGTGACAGAGTGCCTTTAGTGGACATCTGGCCTCCAGCTAGGGTTAATTCACCACACTAGCACAGCTCATTCTCTTGGGAACAGCCAGGGCAGCTTCCAGGCCATCAGGAACCCTGCAGGGTTAAGAGAAATAGCAGTGTGTGGGAAGGAAGTAAGAAAGGTCCATGGTCTAGTGTTTACCCAGCATCCCATGGGGGTCTGTAAACTCAAGAGGAGAGAAAGTTCCTATATAGCAAGGGTTCAGATATAGCTGGTAGGAATGTTCCCATCAGGGCAGTTTTCCATCGACAGCAAATAAATAAATACTGGCACGATGTATTCTGACAAAAGTCTAGACAGGAAAATATTGCTACAACCATAAGATATTTCAGCTGATTTCAGAACCATTTATCCAAATTAAAGCATTAAGAGCTGTTCAGCTCTTAAAAAAAAAAAAAACCACAAAAAAGAAAAAATAAATTCCTGAGTCTTAATATGTCACAGAAGATAGTGCAAGCCCTATGACAGCTTTTCTGGGATTGACATTGCTGAATGTTGTTAGCCTTAAATGTGGTCATCCTATATTAGCCTAGAGATGCTTCTTAACTCATACCATGCAAGTCCAGGTGTGGGATGGGGGAGACAGTCTGCTGCTTTGTTAAGCTCTACTCTGTGTGGGGTGTGGCTGTGTTTGTTGATTGAATTTTCTTGGGTTTTGTCATTAACAAGCTCTTTTTTTTTTTTTTTTTTTGGAGGAAGGGAGGTAGAGAAGGTTTGTGTAGTTTCTAGAGTCCTGCTGTTCCAGATCAGTAGAGCTAAAAAGAGGCAGTAATAATGAGCTGCTTATTCTGTTATAGCAGAACTCATTGAATCTCAGTGGAGTTTTATACTGAGAAATTACCTGTTTGTAATTTGCATGTTGTGTTGATGCCAGAGGCCAGAATGTTAGTTGGGAAGGGTGTGTGAGGAGAGAAGTGGTGGAAAAATTACAATGAGCTTTTGTCAACAGCATTAAATGTAGGGCTCTGCACAAAGGAAACCTCATTTATTGAGCAACTTGGTCTCTCCCTGTCAGATCATATGTGAAAAAACAGGTTGAGGCATGTCTGAGGGTGTTGCCCTATGGAATTTGTAGATAAGGATGACTTATACCTGTGTGTTCCCAGCACAGAGGCCAATTACATTCTGCAGCTTCCAGAGGGAATAAGCCTCCTGAGGAGTACAGTTATTCTAATTTTCTTGTGGTAAGTTTACTGGAAAGAACCCCTCTTTCTTTCTCTTCTCCCTGTACCCCCTTTCAAATCTCAGTTTCCCAAACTGTGAGGTATGATGTTTGTTGTTTTCACCAGCAGACCCAGGTATCACTACCGAGACTGCAATGGCATGGTGGAAGGCCTGGGTAAGTAGAAGAAATACTGAAGTAAGACACTTTGATTTATAAGATGCTTCAGACACTGTGTGGGAATGAAATGTTTCCCTTTAAAAAATCAGACTTATTTACTGATTCTTCTGACTATGAAATAGTTTTCAGCACTTCCATAAAGCTTGATTAAGGATGGTGTTAACATGATTACTGGCTTTGAGAAGAGCAGACTCTCCCTGGTCCTTCAGTTGAGGTTGGTGCAGAGTGTGTTTGTGTGCCTTTGTGTATGGGGAGACAGCAAAGTAAAACAGCTGAGGTCTGCATCAGGACTGAAAGTGGCAGAGTCATCTGCTCCCTTCTCTTCTACCAGTGAGTTCAGGGCACTGGCCTGTCCCCATTTTGGTCCCCAGTTGTGTTGCCAGGCTGTGGTCACAGAGGGACATGTGGCCAAACCTCAGTGTCTTTTAGTGGATTTTTAATATCACAATGACAATGTGGATTTGGACACCCTGTCTGTTTTCTAGGAGCCAGAAATGCTGTGTACTTTCTCTTTTAAATTCTTGTGGCTTTGGGAGGAGTGTGGCAGGATGGAGGGGTGGGGGGGGGGGTGTTGTGTCTGTGGGGTGTGCTAAGGCAGCTTCCAGGGTGCAGCTCAAGACAGGCAGGAGTTAGCTGTGGTGATGTGTGTAGCTCTGTTGCATCGATGGCAGCTCTCCCATTAGCCTGTGTGGAAGGACAGATTTACTCTCAGACTTTGTCTCCAGATACCTGTAAGCCAATGTCTAGAAGAAACCTGCTGGAGACATGTAATGGAGAAATACTGGTAAAGAAGTCTTCTTTCCCAGCCTGATCCATTTGCCCAGCACCCATTGCCAGTAGTGCCCAGACTTCCTCTCGACTGCTTTGGAAAGATGTGTCTCCCCCTCCTGCCTTGTTGTGAAGACAGCTTCATGTTTCTGTGAGCTGAGTAAGGGGCCTCTGCTGCCATGTGCCAGCAAAGGTGCCTGTGAAGCCTGGGAGGGTTGTCTTGCAGTGTATTAAATTCCCTCAGGTGCAATACATCGCCAAGGAGTGGAAACCACTTCTCATGGACATTTTTCAGGTTCTCAGTTACAATTTTGTAATCAAAGGTTGTGAACTGGAGAAATAAAACCAACATACCTTGGGGATTAGGGAATACCAGGCTAATTCCTACTTTCTTTCAGATAGGCGGCTTTACTGATCTCAGTGTATCATGATTGTGGTTTGGGGTGTTTTTTCCCCAGAAAGATTAAAATTATTATCTTCCTTTCTGCTGATCTCCCTCTGGCTCCCTATTTTCTTTTGGGAGTTTAGAACAGTAAAACAGACTTTGCAAAGCTTGGAGTAGGTCTGACTTTAATTTTTCCTTTTCTGCTGATCTGTTACACACACCCCCATGCACACACCCCACCCATCCTGAAGTTGGAAATGTTTTGAAAGCTAAGAGAAAAGGAGAGAAGCCCTTGAAAGCTCCGGCGATCTCTCATCTGATGGGGTTGTAGGGGTTGGAGGCATGAAGAGAAGATGAGAGGGCAAAGGAAGTATGATAGAAAACTGGTTTGATTTTTCTTTAAAAAAAAAAGTTCAAAAGCAAACAGAATGAAAAAAATGTGAAACATTCCAGAAACATCCTTAGGGGAAGAAAACCAAACGACCTCACCTGTCCTCAAATTCCAGCTTTTCAATACACTACTGTTTAGCTTTGAAAATATTCTGGTAGGAAAACTTTTAAATCCATTCCCCTTCATTTATAGCTAAAACTTTTCAGAGCATCAGCTGTAAGGTATGCTGATTCCATTGGTTTTGTGCAAGTCATTCATCTTCACATGAGCACTATACAGATACTTGAAGTGGTTTCAGTTAGGTCATTGTAGGATCAATTTGTTTGGGAACAAGACCAAACTGAACAGGGTTACTCTGGAAACCTGTTGTTATTGTACCTGTGCTGGAACAATTAAATACATGGAGAATGAGGTGTACCAGTGAGTCATAAGTGGGCTGCAAATATTTCTTGGAATTAGTATTAAAAACCCCATGAACAATTGTTGAAGTTGTTTCCACTGCCTCCAAGCGGAAGCTCAGCTTTGCACTCCCACTTTGAGTCACCAGGCACAGGTCCAGAGTGTTTCTTTTACATGAGCCTTTGTATGTAGCTAGAAAAAAAAATCAGGTGGTTGAGTGTAACCTCCTTTCCAGGGCTGTTGTGATGGTGCTGGCAGAAAAGGAGCACTTGCAATAGTCTTAGCAGCTCAGCTAAACCTCCTGTTTCAGACTGATGACAAACCTTCTTGGATGGCAGTGCTGTGCAGTGTATTTTGTGCAGTGACATCTTCACCTCAGCATTAAGTTTGCTGGTCAGTAGTCATTGGGACTCAAAGCTGCATCTAGTGAGACGTTTCCTGCTGATATGTTCAGCTCTGCACCTGCTCTCTGCTGGGAGCCAGGTTGTCACAAGAGTGTGTTTCTGCAAACTGAAGACCTCTTCTGGATCTTCCTGATTGCCTCTTTCTTACTAGTCACTGCTCCCAGAGCTTGGCTGGCAAACAGCTTGGCATGCAAGCATGTGCTGGCTGCTCTATGTACTGGTAAAGCACTTCACAAGGGCACCTGAGCTGGCTGCCCAGAGCCAGCCTGAGCTCTGTGTAGCACAGTGTAGATATTCTGAGAATCAGAATCACCTGGGTTGGAAGACACTGTTTAGATTGAGTCCAACCACAGCCTAACCCTGATGAGTCCACCTCTAGATTATGTCCTTAAGCACTTTACATGCCTTTGTAAGTACCTCCAGGGATGGCAACTCCACCACCTCCCTGGGCAGCCTATTCCAATCCTTGACAACCTTTTCAGTAAGGAAATTTTTCCTGACATCTAACAGAAATCTCTGCTGGTGCCATTTTAAGCCATTTCCTCTCATCCTATTGCTCTTCACCTGAGAGAAGAGACCAACTCCAACATCTCTGCAACTGCCTTGCAGGTAGCTGTAGAGGGTGATAAGGTCACCCCTCAGCCTCCTTTTCTCAAGGCTAAAAAGCCCTGACTTCCTTAGCCATTCCTCACAGGACTCGTGCTCAAGACCCTTCACCAGCTTCATTGCCCTTCTCTGGACATGCTCCAGCATCTCAACATCCTTCCTGTAGTGAGGGGCCCAAAACTGAATGCAGTACTCAAGATGTGGCCTCACCAGAGCTGAGTACAACAGAACTGTCACTTCCCTACTCCTGCTGGTTACACTATTCCTGATACAGGTCAGGATGCCATTGGCCTTCTTGGTCACCTGGGCACAATGCTGGCTGATGCTCAACCAGCTGTCAACTAACACCCCCAGGTTCTTCTCCTCCAGGGAGCTCTCCAGCCACTCTGCTCCAAGCCTGTAGCATTGCCTGGGGTTATTGTGATCAAAGCGTAGGACCCAGCTCTTGGCTTTGTTGAACGCTGTAAAGTTGGCCTCTGCTTCAGCTGTGGTGCTAGGTTAGACCTTGCATTTATTGGCAGGCACTCCTGAGCACACAGCCATCAATCTTCCAGCCTCTCATTAAAAGCCAGAAATGCAAGTCCTAAAGGGAGTTTCCACAAGCTCTTCTACCCGGCAGGGATCACTTGAAGGCAATCCTTTCTCTTGGGAAGGACTTGGATAAGACTCAAGAAGAGAGGTAGGTTCTGCCTTAGCACAGGAGATAAGAGCAGAAGTGATTTGTACTGTAGCAGAAGGCTGTTGGGTGGCACTTAGTGGTTTGTGTGAAGTCAGGTAAGACTACAGTAGTGGTTCCTTCTGGTCTGCATACTCTGATATGAAGGTGCCTTTTATCTGATTCTGAAACTCCACCCATTGGAAAAATCTATGAAGTCTGATATCATTAGTTTAATATTAGCCATACCCTTGCAAGTAAATTCATGACAATATAGTAGTTTTCTGGCCCAACTTAAATCTCTCTGCTGCTAATGAAGAGAAACTTATGTTCATTATTGGAATAAAGTGATGATGACTCTGAGGAGCCACTCATGTAATCCTCTATTGATAGGACCTTATTGTTAGAGATGAGTCAATATGTTCAAGCCAGTCCCTTGACTAACAGCTTTTGTTAAATTCAAGTTCTTAGGCCTGGGCTCCCATTGATGGCCCCACTACCTTCTGGTGACTGGAATAGGGCTCAGTATGTTTTTCTGCCCTGGGAGTCTGGCACTGGCAGTGCTTTAGGGATCTGTCTGGAGGATTCCTGTATGGTTGGCCCTTGCTTCAGGAGAGAGCATCAAATTTGCACTTCTCCAAATAGATCTATGTCTCATAGCCCACATCCTTCCAGAAGAGACTTCCTTCTTGACATCAGATATGCACAAGTGAAGTAGCAGGACAATAAAGCTGCTATCTAGAAAAATGGTCTGTAAGAGCATGACTATTTCATGAAGTCAAACTTAGCCAAAGACCACACTGCACAAAACCACTGGGAAATTGAGTTCCTAATAACAGTATAATATGACAGCATACATGTTATAAAGTATGGTATTTAACAGGTGAATAAACAAGTTTAGCCTACTAAGCTTTTTCAGCCAGACTGCCTGCACCTAGTGACTGTTGCAGTGCTGACAGTCATGATTTGCGCTTCACGTTTCTGCCAGCAGCCAAAGAAGTTTGAGGCAGGAACACTGTGCTCTCTTCAAAGCTCTGCTGAGACACCTTGAACAAACTCCTCCACTCTTCTGTGCCTTCCCCATGTGTAGGCAATGAATAAGTTTAATTTACTTTTATTTCTGCTTCAGCTGGTGAAAAGCAATGGTGAAAAGTTCTGTATTTTTTCTTCTTTCAGAGTGAGGCAGAGGGCAAGTCCGTGACAGGTGCTTTAAACTTTGACCCCACGCCTGATGCTCAGATTCTATACAAAGCCATGAAAGGGCTTGGTGAGTTAACTCTAATGACATATGTGAATTCAGTGTTGTTTTTATAATTCCTCAGTTGAAAGCCATTCCTTAAGAAAATTGCAGCCAAGCATACCACTCTTTTTTTTAATGTGGAAAAATAAAGTTTCTTTGATACATACTTAAACTTCTACATTATGAAGACAGTGGACTATGGAAGGTTGTCTGAATACTTGAACTAGGATTTTGGGCTAGTCTCAACTTACTCTGTGCATGCTTTTTATGGCTTATTGTTGCTCTCCACAGGAACAGATGAACAAGCTATAATTGATGTCCTAACCAAGAGGAGCAATATGCAGCGTCAGCAGATTGCCAAATCCTTCAAAGGACAGTTTGGAAAGGTTATCCCAAAACAAAGCCATATTTGGTCACTGTTTCACTGTATGGTGTAGTAAAGGAGTGTGCAGCATGGGATAAGCAAAAGTGGAAGGGGATCTGCCATGCAAAAACCTAAGAAAGGGAAGCAAATGCAGGGGGAGGCAAAACAGTGTGAGTCATGCCTTAAAAAATCTGCATTATGGTGAAAGGAAAGCTTGACAGCTATGTTCAGACAGACAATGTGTCTGATTCTGCAGAAGTCCTGGTTTTATATGCAAGCTTTGGCAATCAGCTCAGCCTAAAGCTACCTCCCTTGCTCAATTCAAGGCCTTCAGCTGCTTGGTTCTGCTCACTGAGAAAGGCAGAGTGGAGGAAGATTTTAATTTTAATCTTCCCTACTCTGATGCAATTAGCACCTGGGAGAGGCTTCAGTAGTGTAACAACAGGGAATGTAGAAGGACCTAGATAAATCCCATTTTGGTGTTGGATGCCTTTTCCTATCCCAGGACCTTTTTAAACAAACTATCAACACAGTGCTTCATCATTGAGGCTATGGGGATGGAAACATCACTGGGCAATAAAAATATCTTGTGAAGCTTTTTATTTAACCATGTGATATATGTTTAACAGGATTTGATTGAAAGCCTGAAGTCTGAACTGAGTGGTGACTTTGAGAGGCTCATGGTGGCTCTCATGTACTCCCCATTCAAATATGATGCCAAGGAGCTCTATGATGCCATGAAGGTAAGCAAATTGCATACTTCTATTTAAATAGAGGCACAGATACTGTGCTAATTTTCTGTAACTGTGCTTATTAATGCAAATAGCAATAAAGTTACTGTTACACAATTAAGGTTGTTATTAGCCATAGCCTTTGAAAAATAGTTAATTGTACTTTTGATGTATATTCGGCGGGGGGTGGGGGATGGGAAAGCTGCTTTAATATTAAGGGTTGTATGAAACTTCCTGTAAATACAAATCTCGGAGAGCCTGGGGAAAGCAACAGCAAAACTAACTCAGCTTTGGCAAGGAATGAAGATCCACAGATGACAGCTATCAGTCAACCATCACTTTGCTGCTTTCTGTAGTGCCTATTGTGAACAGAGCTCAGTGACACAGATACTACTTCTATGCCTCACCTGAGAGGTGAAACCTTTAGGAAATTAATGAGTGATGGTGTGAGGGCCAAGCTGGGTTTGGCTGTGATCTTACCTATTGATAGACCATCTTTTCAAGCTTCAGATGCAGTGATATGTATTCAAATGGTATAAAGATGGACTGACTGCGCAAGCCCCTAACAGTCTGCCACCACAGGTCCAGAAATGAATTGCAAAAGTGCAGGATTACATAAAATCATCCTTTATGAGTTAGGCACCTCAGTAAAAGAAACCATGTTCAAATCAAACGTGCTACGTGTTCCCAGCTTTCATCCCCCCTGTTTCTCACAGCTCAGCACAGAGTCTAACACTTTGTTGCCATCAGACTCCTCGCTAGATGATACTTCTCTAGCAGTACATTGTGCTCCATGACTAAGATGCCTTTCTCCACCTTTATTTCTCCACTATGTTTTCTATTAAAGGGTGTGGGAACAAGTGATGATGTTATCATAGAGATCTTGGCATCCCGGACAAAAGCGCAGATCAAAGAGATAATCAAGGCTTACAAAGAAGGTAAAGCGCCTGGGGCTCTGAGTCGGGGCTGCCTGATTGCACAGCAAGAATGGTGTTACCAACTAGTGCTATTAGTAGGAAAAAGGGGTTTTTAAAAACAAGAAGGTGCAACTGAACTCTTCTTTCAGTCTGGCAAACAGAACATGGCTTTGCTGAGAGAATTTGAAAATCCCTTTTTAAGTCACCATCCAGCTAGAGGAAAAGGTCAACAAAACACAAATTTCATTCAGCTTGGTCACAAAGGCTATTGCCAGAATGGAAGCAAAACTATAGCTATGTGCTTGGGTTTTTTTTCCTTCCCCTAAATCACTCTAGATGGGAAACTTATCAAATGAATTTGTAAATATTTGATATATCTTTGGTCCTTTAAACTATATCTGTGCAGTTAGCATTGGTTTGTACTTGGACATTGGTGGAGCTGACTCAGACATGAATGCTGATCTTACCCCTGGGTTTTCCCCTAGCGATCTTGACTAGTGTCAGGCTACTGTGTGTCCTTGGGTGACTAGTGATATCCTGACTGTATCACCCAAATAACAAATCCTTCTCTTGCCCTTCTCTTTCCCATGGGTAGAATACGGTTCTGATCTGGAAGAGGACATAAAATCGGAAACAAGTGGCTACTTTGAGCAGATTCTGGTTTGCCTTCTTCAGGTAATTCTAGAGAAGAGAAATGAGGGTATAGAGATCTTAATGTTTTTGTCTTCCTTTTTGGTAAAGATGTGCAATAGAAGATACAATGCAGTCATGATCACCAGGTAAACTACTGACAAACAGGTCACTTGGACTGGATCTCTGTGTTTTAGCTTCAGTGTATCTGCAGCAGGGAACTCTTCTACCCTCAGCAGCAGTAAGAGAGCTGGGAAATTTCAGTCAGCTCTGCTGCCTGGAGACACCTCACTTATAGATATTAGTAAACCCATTGCGCTCTACAAGGGTCTTAAAACCCAGTGCCCCTCAGCAGTGATTCACCGCATTTTGGTGAAGAGTTAACACTCGTGCTGTCTGAAACATTACTGTTGAGTAGTCTGTAGAAATAGGTTTCTGAGAAGGAGGATTGATCTTGAATGTGTGCTGCGATCCTTATTATGGAAGACACTTCATGAGACAAAATAGTTACCTTTCTTTTCCATCTCATAGGGTGAGAGGGACAATGCCACTCTCTATGTGGACACAGCACTGGCTCTTCAGGATGCAGAGGTATTCTCAAATGCCCGTGGTATGCTTGCACCCTACCTGTCTTGAATTTCAGAGTGTTTCAATGGACAGCAGTGTGCTGGTTAGCAGAGCATTAGAATCACAAGAGTTTGGGGAGAGAGGCTTTTGCAAGCAGAAGCAACTTGGGGTTCTTCAATTTTGCTTGCATTGCTGAGCCTTGCTGTTCTAAAGAGGAGTGATGAGAGCTGGCCTTGGGCTCAGCTGCTTTTCACACATGAAAGTATATTGAGTGTGGTGGATTGGGACAGCAAAGAATAGGGAAGAAGACTCAAAAGCATTGTTGGCTGCTGCAACTGCTGTAGGAAGGATGGAAAGGGTGGGCATAGTGGCTGTTCCAGTTTGACCAGAAGACACAGTCAAAGGTTTTCATAGTCTACCATTCTAAAATAGTCTGGTTCGCACTGTTTTAGGTTACTACACACATTTACCCTAGCAGTGCCTTAAGCCAAACTATGTTCTTTTACCAACTACATGGAAAAACCTCTCTCTAATAATTGTGTGTTAAATTACAGACTCTCTTTGCTGCTGGAGAGAAGATAAGGGGCACTGATGAGATACAGTTCATCACCATCCTGTGCACAAGGAGTGCCACACACTTGCTGAAAGGTATGGAGCCAAGCACCCACTCCCAAATCTCTGAAATGAGAAATCAATCTAGCCAAAAAGAAGAGGCAGGACTACAGATGACACAGATGAGTGGTGAGAAATAAGCACCTGAGTTTGTCTCCTAATCTTCGGTCACTCGGTGACCAAAACCTGCCAGCAACTTCTCTGAAAATTTATGAAGACTTAGTGCTGCTGAAAATCAAGCCAGTTATGTAGGAGTCCTTACACAGTGGTAATGGCTGGATAGTATAGCTGTTTTTATAAACCCAAGGAGAAAGGGAATGTCCCTTCCAAGCCAGGTAGGAGCATGCAGTGGATAGATCCATGACTCCTTGGATGCAACTTCCTCTTGGGAGGAAAAAAGAAAAAATTGCTGACAAAGTACCTGGTTATTTTCAGTGCTGAAGAATCAGGGCGTGTGCCATGCACTTCTGCCCCAGCTTCTTCTGGGGGCATCAGAGGCTACTGGGAGGAAAAATGCTTCACCCAGCTCTAGGTAAGGGAGCCCTCAGCTCCCCACTGCCCTGCCAAGCAGAAACCTAGCCTTGTCAAGTCAAGACTTTTGTGGTAGTCCAAGCCTCTGACTAACAGATTTTGTTATGTAAGCTGAACCTAAGTATACCAAATACTGTTTAAATAAGTTGGACCTAAATTTGTAAAGGATTTGGTGATACATTAGGTATGCCTAAGATCTTTTGAGACTGTTTTCCAGGCACTGCAAGTCAGCTCCCCCTTGTGTTTTCAAGTTTATTCTCCCAGGATCACTTAGAAAACAAACAAAAAAGTGGTCTCTAGTCCTTGGATGTGTCTGACTTTAAAAACTGAACTTTGTGTACTTGTTGTCAGGACACAACCAATCTTTGAGACCCACTCTGTCACCAAGCAAGTAAATCTGTGATTTCCTATGCATTAAGACAGCCCGGAAATGCTCATTTTGAATACTTGAGTGTAATTGTTGCAACTAATTTGTTGGGGTTTTTTTAATATGTAGCATCATCCTGAGTTGAGAAGGTTGTATCCATCTGTCTATTCTGTGGTATTGCTCTTCATCAAAGTCTCTGATTGTTAATGCTAATTATAATCTTATCTACGATGTTGCATGAACTCCAGTAAGGTGTTCATTGCTTTAATTAGCAGTTTTAATCCTTTGCTAGTTTAAAAGCTAGGAATCAGAACTGAGATCTGTAATTCTGAACCCTGGAGTAGCACAAGCATAAAATGGGAACAACTCTATTGCTGAGCTTTTGTTAATTTAGGAATTTAAATATCTCAGAATCTGCACCTATGCCTTGCTTATCTTTACTAAGTTGCTTTTTAAATTGTGGTTGAAATAAATTTTTCCAAAATCTTCTCATAATTTAATTTAAGAAGTCCAGGGGCCATCAGCAGCATAGTCCTAGATTTAGTTTGAATTTATTTGGGGTCCCGAAGCTAGTGACATCGGCAAACGCAAGGCCAAATGATAACATTGTGCCTGTCCTGTTGCCTGCTTCATATCTGTGGTTGAAAACTCTGATGATGAAGGGTCAACTTTCCAAAGGAGTGTGGGGTGTCTGAGCTTGCATTTCTCAAATGTAGGCAGAGCACTAAGCCCTGTGGATGGGTTTGGGTTTTGTACCACCCATTTTTGTAACTGATTTCTGGACCTGACTAAAGCTTACTGAAGTTGGTGCATATGCGGCTGTTGCTTTAGCAGGATCTGTGTTTTCATGTTGCCAAACAAGCAATACATGTAATATTGGATAATATTGGATAAAAAATGCCTGAATAGTTAGTTGCTTGGTAAAAAATCGAAGTGCTTTGTGCTTCAAACAGTGTTTGAAGAATACCAGAAACTTGCCGGTAAGAGCATAGAGGATTCTATCAAGAGTGAAACTCGTGGTTCATTAGAAGATGCCATGCTGGCTATTGGTAAGAGTGGTTACATTTCCCTTCCTTTTGTCTGAGACAACTGCCTTTTCTCTTGCAGCACTTGACTGTTATGTGATGGATCTACTTTATAAAGATATAGGGTAGGAAGTAGAGGGTCCTTCTTAAATAAAATAAACTTGGATCCCAGGGGCACAATGAATTAATGGAAAGCATGTGGAATCTTTGTTACCTGCTGCTCTGGACTGGAATTATCATTAATTCTTAATGAGCTTTCTGTATACCTAGTGAAATGCACAAGGAATGTCCATTGCTACTTTGCAGAGAGGCTGTACCATGCTTTAAAGGTAAGACTCTTTGTTGTAACATACTTGTTTTCATACTGAACTTAATTTGTAACCTGACTTCCACCGATTCCAATTAGAAGAGCCAGGGTTTTGGTGAAATTCACCTAGTACTATTCTTGCAAGTAATAGCAGAATCCCTTCGAACACCTTGAGCAGAAAAGTGCTCTTTAAGCTTGAGATAACAAGGTAGTATGGCTTTTGTGCCTTATGAGTCTGCAAGGAGACCAGTCCCACTTTCCGAAACATGGATCTTTGCATCTTCTGGAAGATGATTTTCTGGGAGATTGATCATGGTGGAATTTTACCCATAATGTTAACTTTGTGACCAAACCATGCTATTTCCTTTTTAGGAAGCAATTCTCTCGATGGCAGTAGAAAAGTTCCAAATGGGGACACATAATGCATCTGCAGATTTTGTTACATATAACCCTTGACTTATATGTAAACAAACAAAAAAAAAGTAGCCCCTCCCAACTTTGTGGAAAGCTGAGACTGATTATTTTTATCAATGTGATCTTAACTTTCCTATGAGTGATTAATTGATATTCATTGAAGCCGAGGGTCATATAGGTAATGCTGCAGAATATACTGAGTGCCAATTTCCAACTCCGTAACATGTCTGATTTTTGTATTTCACATGTGCAAAGGCTTATAGCACACACCTATAGAGAGCCTGTGGTATTGACATTGGTCCTTGGGAAGAAGTGGGGGTTGACCCTACAGAAAAAGAAGCAGGTGTGCTGCAGAATGTGTGTTAAGTGATGCTTAAAGGTCACTCTTGCTCTTGAACCAGTTCACAACATCTTATCCCTTGAACTCTCACTAACAACACAGACTGATGTATCTGTTATTCCAGGGGGCTGGCACCAGTGATGGAACTCTTATAAGAGTGATTGTTTCTCGAAGTGAAGTGGACTTAAATCTCATAAAGGCTGAATTCAAGCATATTGCAGGAAAGACTCTTTCCAGCATGATTCTGGTAAGCAGCATCTTGATACAGTGTTTATTAATAACCACATACTTTCCCAGCCTGTCCAGCACAGTGGGATACTTCCATGGTAATTTTCAATAAAAATGTAATTTCTGCAAAGATCACAACTCTCCTTCATTAGGCCTATTAAACATCATCTCCTTGAGACCTGTTTTCCTGAAGGGTGAGTCAGATTATATGATCTGTAGGTGACTTGAGCAAACACTGAGGAGAGATTCTTCCAGGCTTTTTATGGACCAGTCACTATATCTGTGTACTTCCTGATCTCCTAGTTAAATCTAGATTGATTCCATCTTTCCTGTTATACCTTTCCCATACTACTGTGCCATTTTCTCTTCTGTCTGATTTATACCAGATGAAGCACAAGTCTATATACTGTGGTGAGATAGGTTTAGGAACTGAACCTTGTTAAAGGTTCTTGTAGATTTTGGGGTTTAAGTCTCCTTTTTGAGTGAATGACCCTCCCCTAGCAAAAGGCTGTGTTTCCTGTTAGGGTTGAACTGCTGGGTTTTAGTGTTTGTCCCAAGGACTCTGGGACATTCCTCTCTGTGCAAATGGCACCGAAGTCCTGTCCTTACCTGTCCTCATGGGAAATCTAATTCTGTAACAAAGGCCCTTTCTTCTAATTGACACAATCAGTATCTGTCATGTTGATTAATGATCAGTCTTCAAGGGTCTGTACAGAATATTCAGGGAAGTGGAACTGGCTTTACACCTGTCTTCACAAAACATTCATAATTAGCAAAACTTTAGTGATATTCTCCATAGTGTTTCTCTAGATCCAAATGACCATATTTGTGCCCTCTTTTTAAAAAAGAGTCTTGTGTCAGGGCTAGCTGTTCTGCACTTTCTCTTCCTGTGGGGGAGAGAACGATACACACATACCCAGGGACATAAAAACTGAACACAACACGCTTGGTTGCTCTCATCCATGCTGAATTTGTGCTGCTCTGTGGGATGGAGCCCTGATCAATTGCTCACCTGAATTCCAAAGAAAAGAATTGCACTTGATAAATGTTATTTCAGGTGGCAGCTTACAAGCCCCATTTCTTCATTTGCTTTTGATGGCATGTCAGCTGGTAGTAAGTGCTGAAGACTGGCTTGCTCTTCCCAAAATCCTTTTCTTGTATAGGCATATTCCATGGACTGACAAAGTCAGCACTCTGAGAATGCAGGCAAAGATTAATGCTCACCTTTTTTTATTTTTTTTTTTTCTCCTGTCAGGATGATACCAGTGGCGATTACAAGACAGCCTTGCTGAACCTCTGTGGCAGTGAATGACTCTAAGATGTTGAAATGGTTACAGTGAAGAAAAAGAACAGTGAATAAGGATCTGAAAACATACATGTAGAAATTCTTTCCATTGATACAAATGGAGGGGGAAAAAATCAAATTAATGGTTAGGATTTCCAAAACTCTCTGAAGAATATGGATGCTTATTAGACATTAAAAACTATTCACTTCCCTAACAGTTTTTCAAACACAAGTGGGAATGTACTTTTTTGTTTCTATTCTGCTCTGTGCAATTTCTCTTCTCATGTAACACACTGTGAAAGGGGGGCACTTAGATGTGAAATTAAAGAACTTTTTGAACCCTCTGCATCTGTTTTGTAATTCTGAAAAACCCTACAAAGCTTGGACTGTCCTCAAGTCTTGTTAACTTCTAGGACAAGCTGGTACAGCATCAACCATTTGATGCTAGCAGGGTGGGGCTGGAAGGAGTCCTAGATATTGGTGGGGCTTTAGGGTGTGAGTCAGAATGGAGAATTCAGTTGAGCAGTAGAGGGAAGGGGCTGGTTTAGCAGCCTTATCTGCATAACTTCAGTGAGGGTTCCCCAAGGAGCAGGGAATGGCAGAGACAAACTGGCTGTAAGCATGTGGAAGTTGAAAGCTCTGTCTCTGATTCCTTTCTTGTTAATGTGAGTGTCTGCAGGGGTGGGGGAGACCAGCAAGTTGTGGTATGATGTAAATTAGACTGCGGGGAAAGCAAAAATGGCCTGAATTACTTGATTTTGGTGAATGTAGCATATCCTGCTCTTGGAAGCAGACCTGTTTCTACTCCTGGTTTTGTATTCACTTCACAGAGGTCAGTGGACTGCTTTGGAAGTTGCCCCCACCTCCATGACTGCACTTACCACTTGCTGAGTGAGACCCTCAAATTTGAGCAGTGATACAGAGTAGGAATGAAATGCTTAGACACGCTCAGATCTGCCTTGACCAATAACTGTCTCTGCAAGCTTAGGGCAACTCATTTAAATGTGACATGACAAAAAGACATTGTATTCAGAGTGGTAGCTTTTCTGGCAGAGTGAAGAAGTGGTTCTGCCCTTGGATTGCAGAAATGAACAGGATCTGGTGCAGTTCAAAAAGGCTTAGGGAGTCCAGGATCCAGTCCTGGTGTCAGGGTATCTGCAACCCTCAGGTGAACATGAGGAGGAAGCTTCAGTCTCTGATGCTTTAAGTGTTTGTGTTTTTCAGTAATAACCTGATTTCTCACCTGGACTAAAAGGGACGTGGAGATATATCTCTAGATGGAGCATCAAGGAGAATCTGGGCAAGCTCCAGCCACCGAAGAACAGGGAATCATATCTCCAGTTCCCTGGACAGACGACCAGCTTGATTTTTCAGGGAGCCGTTTGTCCTTGCCACCCTTCCCCTGGTTTTGAAGAGCAGTTTCGGGCGCTGATTTCTAGCGAGAGGTGTGCGAGGACCTGGCTGGGGTGTCTGCCTTGGAGAAAGCCGGGCTTACACTACCCTCTTGTGGGTGACAGCCTGTGTGCAGCCCAGCCGGCGGGACCACGGCGGGGGAGCTCACGGACCCGCGCGGGACCCGAGACCTGCCCGCCGAAGAGGGGCATGTGAGCGAGCATCCCGGTCACCCCCCGCCGCCCTCAGTAGTGCCCAAAAGGTCATAGGGCAGGACCCTGGCAGGAGAGAGGCAGAACGGGCACGAGGGGTGGTGTGTGGGGTGTGTGAGATTTGCTCCCCTTTTAAGTGCCCCATGTTTTCTCTCCCAGCTGTTTTAGAACCTGTAACGAAGGCTGCTTTTGCTGACAGCTATCCCCTTTGTGGCTCTCACCCTGCAGCCCCTTAGATCTAGTGTGGCTAAGATCCTCTGCACCAGGTCTGTCTGATGAGGTTTTAGTGAAAATATAAGCCATTCACCCCCATGTTTGGGGTATGATTTTGGAAAGGCCAAAAGGGAATTTGTAACTGCCTTAGCAGAGAGCACGAATTATACCCACCATATTTCCCATATTTCCTGAGGTTGGACAAGCAGCAAGTCCCAGTTTTGAGGGACTTAAAATCTGACTAGAAAAGCCTAAAGAAAGTCCAGCTCTTCCAAGGTACTTTAGTTCAGAGTTCTCCGTTGATTTTACCAAAACTTTTGTGCTTATGTCATCTCAAAGGTCCTGTTGTTGGTATCAGGTTATTCAGGTCAGAGGTTGGCTTTTCCTGTTGGCCTGTGCTTAGCACAGTGGGTTAGGACGAGAGCAGTTTCAGTGTGATTGTGGTCCCAATTTATTAATAACAGCTTGGAACATGTAAGGTGAATTACCAGTAGGCTCATAGAAGGTCAGTAGTAAAGCTGCCAAGGTGGAACAACTAAGGGAAGCTGATCTTATCACCATAATTGCTGGGAAACAAAACAATTGTAAAACATCAATAAAGATTTAATTACATATTGATTGCTGCTAAAATGTTCCCTGGGTGAACAGGTGCTTTAATAAAGCGGAATCAATTCCTAAGCTGTTCTAACCAGTCTTTTCCAAATGCAAATATTGACTTAGGGCCTTTCTATTCATTCACAGCTTAATTAACATGATTTTATTGCACCAAAATCAAGATAAAAGCTCAGAAAGGAAAAAGTAACAGGGGCAATGTAAAAAACACCTGGGACTGGTGAAGGCTGCCTCCTGCCTCTGTACCAGCCTTTTTCCACCTCCTGTGCTGCGGGAAGATCTGTGTGTGGGGAGTCTTCAGGGACTGCACTAATCCTACCTTGCTTGTCCCTCCCTGGCGCATTGCTCTATGTCTTCGGATTCAGTGCACACATGGCAGGAGCAGTGCTAACCAGCAGTAGGGTGTAGGTACTTTAGCTCTCTGCTCAATTCACACCCATGTATAAGAAGCAATAGTTGACTCTAACTGCTAGATCTGTTTGACACCTGAAAAACTAACAAAAATATTCCAGATGTGAGGCAAATGCACATAAATCCTGTTTAACACCTGAAGGCTCCCATCCCAGTGAAAGCTGACTTTATACAGCATTGCCTAATTCTCTCAGCATCACAGTGCAGATGTGGCCTGGAACCCAGAAGGCTGACCACAGAATCCCCAGGCAGCAGCCAGCCACATGCGTGCAAAGGATCTTCTTAAAAGGTATCTCATCACTATGACTTACAGAGAGAAGCAGAAAAGGTTGGATTGGTCTAGCTTTACTTGCATTTCTATTTTGCAATAGTTTAGAGTTATTTTGGGATAAAATGTATTCAAAGTGAGAATAAAAATTGTCATTTCTGTCAGGAAGTGAAAAAGGAGCAAATATCTTAGTTGGGTAAAGTGAGAGATCTCTTTCCCATCTTCCCATGCTTATGAATGTTTTTTTTAAGGGGGAGGAAATAATCTAAGAAGGGTGTTTTATCTTTATGGTTCTCTATGGTTTCCCCAGCAGTGCTTGGAGGCTTGGAGGTGGTGTAGGCAGTTAAGCTTGGGCTGAGAAAGAGTCATGCCAGAGGCACCAAAGCTGTGAGGCAGTCCAGACAGCATTTCTCTTCAGAGCAGAGGGTGGTGTACTGGTTTTGGCTGGGATAGAGTTAATTTTATTTATAGTAAACTGTATGGGTCGGATTTGTGCTGAAAACAGTGTTGATAATACAGAGATGGTTTTGTTACTGCTGAGCAGTGCTTACATAGAGCCTTTTTCTGCTTCTCACCCCACCCCACCAGTGAGCTCCCTGGAGATGCACAAGGAGTTGGGAGGGGACACAGCTGGGACAGCTGACCCAGGTTGGCCAAAGGGATATTCTATGTCATATGATGTGAGATATATATATGATGTAGTATATAACTGGGAAAGCTAGCTGGGAAGTGGAATTGCTGCTCAGAAACAGACTGGGTGTCGGGCTTGTTAGGTTTTTTTGGTTTTGTTTTTTTCTCCACAGATGGTGAGCAACTCCATCTGTGCATCACTTGTGTTATATTTGCATACTATTATTATTATTATTATTATTATCTTCCTTTGTCATGCTATTAAATAGTCTTTGTCTCAACCCATGAGGGTTTTGTTGTTCTTTTTCCCATTCTCCTCCCCATTCCACTGGCAGGGAGGGGTAAGTGAGCAGCTGTGTGGTGCTCTGTTACCTGCTGGGGTTAAACCTCAACAGTCCTGTTTGGTGCCCAACTTGGGGTACGAAGAGTTGAGAGAACAGATCTGACCAAAGTGTGTTAAGACAAATTCATTGTAAGCATTCATTATATTAGTTTAATAGTCACTGGCCACAATGTTGTATTATCTGTTTGTGTGGTTGTGTAAAGTAATTTCTTTCTTGCATTATGTATTCCCTACAGTGTTTTTTATTGTCTCTGGGAGCTGGATGAGGTTTTTTCCTTTTGCTACACTGCGTACTACCTGCTTACGATAAGATAACATTATTTGCTACAAGAATGATTTGGCATGTGTATTAAGCATTGCTGTCATTTCCGTACCTCAGGTGCTATCTCCCAGGAATTATTAATAATCATACTCCCTACCTTTTTCTCCCTCAAACCAATCTATTTGGGATATGGGGAGGGGTACCTTCACCTTTCCTTTCTCCTTCACCTAGTCACAACAGCTCTTGAGAATTTTCAATACCCTTGGGATGTTCAGACCAGCATGTCCCTATGTTAGGTCTGAATTGTGGTCCAGGTCTTGTTTAGGGTTAATGAATTATTTAAAAATACCACCCAAAGATCTGGCCCAAGGCTGGAAAGTTGTGACTGGCAGGGTGTATGGGGGTAGTATGGGCAAGTACCAAGAACATTGAGCACCTCCGGTGCTTTGGAACTTCACCCCTGAACAAGTGCCTGAAAAACTAGTAAAATATTTGGAAAAAGTATGCTGTCACCCTGGCGATTCCAGAGCAACAAAAGTCACTGCAACTTGCTGAGGCCTGGCCCATATCAATCAGACCTGGTTCAACACTCTTCAGTACCCTCAAGGGGAAAAGAAGGTCTCTGGATATGACAACCAAATGAAAGGCACTGTGACCTCCCCTGTGGCAGGCATTGCAGCTACTCCATCAGCATGCTAGCCCCCTTTTTTTTCTGTTTTGTTTTGCCAAAACACAGGACAGCACAGCATATGGCCCAGGGCAGAAGAGGAGAGGGGTCATACTACCACAGATGGCCCCATTAGATCTTCTGAGGTGGGCTGAAGAGAGGCTGGAGAGGAGTGCATCCTTGTTCCTGGGTAATGGGAGCCTTTCTGAATGGACACTGCTGATAATTTTTTGTTCTTAAATTGATAAATTAATGGTAAATTAGTGTTAATTTATTAATGTAACTTGCTGCAGTGAGGGAATACTGTCCTCCACAAGCATCCAGATGGGATAATGGAGTCTCCTAATGTTATGGTTTATTTCCTGGCTTTCTTGACGAAGCCTGTTTTGCTGATGAGGTGGTCATCAGATGATGAAGTGGTCATCAGATGATGAAGTTGTAAACCTTCCTTGGGACCTATTGGATGGCATCTCCCTTGCAGAGAAGATAGTACCAAAATGTAAGATGATAATATGGGACTGTGCCAAAGATATTACAGGCTTTTCTTCAACTTCCGCCCTGAACATAAATGCCTGAGCTGACTCCAGAGATTCTTCTTCAGTTGTTGGGGGTTGATAAGTGCAACACATCCCTGTGCCTGGGATACTGCAGCAGCACAGAGATGTTTTGTTTGACACAGAGCAGTGACCTCTTCTCCTCAGACCACATATAAACAAGAAGGTCACTCCAACTCTCCATCAATCCTGTGGCTGCAAACAATACTGGCCTTGCAAGTAGTGGTTGTTCAGTCTTAGGGTGTGTTGTGGTTTGGCCCCAGCTGTCGACTAAATACCCTACAGCCGCTTGCTTCCTTCCTTCCTTCCCCATTGCGATAGGGAGGAAAATTGGAAGAAAAAGGTAAAACTTGTGTTTGGGATAAGGATGGTGTACTAGCACAATAAAAAGAGGAGAAAAACAACAACAACAATACTAATGAAAAAACATACAAAGTGGGTGAGACAGTGCAATTTGCTCACTGCCTGGAATCCATTGCCCAGCCTATCCTTGAGCAGAAGTGATCCCTCCTCCCTGGCCAGCTCCCCCTTATATACTGAGCATGACATCATATGGTATGAAATATCCTTTTGGCTAGTTTGGGTCAGCTGTGAGGGGACACAACCAGGAGAGCTTCTTGTGAAAATTAACTCTATCCCAGCTGAAAACCAGAACATAGTGTCATCCATTTGAATGCAAAGGACCCACCCATAAGGTTCCAACAAACTATCAGTGGAGAATTTGTTGTTTACTTAAAAACTTTATGTTAGGCTGCAGGAAAATAACTGTACTTTAGGTTTTATATCTGACTGTCCTCCTAGTAGCCAATAGAAACAGTCAGCCCTGGGGACCTGGGCTCCTGTCTGGAGGAAACTATGATTTGTTCAAGCTGTGCTTCTGTTTTCCCAATGTGCCTTCCTGTTCCAAATCTCAATTAGCCATGGTGCGTCAGCATCATGCCTTGGACTGTTTGTATCTGTTGGAGTTAGGACTGGTGTTTCTGACAGAAAGTTGTATGTCTGACACTTAAGGGTGTCATTTATATGGGAGTTCAAGTTCCCAGGGACTTTATCCCATAATACTTAGCATTTCTTTAAAACATCAATAAAGTGATATTTTTCAATGACACACAAATCATCCAAGTGGTTTTAAAATTCTGAGAAACGTTTTCTGCATTACTGGCTTTATAAAAGTACTTATTGCAAAAGAAATGCAGATGTCCATAGATTCTGTACATGCAGGGATCTAACATTTGGAGAAATAAACAGCTCTGGACCACACAGAGGAACTAGTACTGTTCTCTCTGTGGTAATTGAGAACAGGATATGTTGTAGGCACAATGTTATTAATAAATAGTGAGCAATGCAATACAAATCTGTAATCCAATTTAGGATTTCAGCTGAAATTGCTCTTTGGAGTTATAGATGACAGTAGGCTCTGAAATTGAGTTACAGTCCAAGCAGGAACTGAGTCATGTGTAGCAATGTTCTAGGGAAGCATAGAATCACAGTCAGTACTGGGCAAAATGCTATTGACAGTAGTATATTCACTGAAAAATGGCATTTGGTGGACAGAAATGAAATTTAATTGAGCTTATAAATGAATGTCAAGCAGATAAATAGGAGGAAAATTAAAGTCAACATTTCCATGTATTGATTTTAAAATGGCAACTTTATTTTTAAAACTGTTTCAATCTGAAAAACAATTGCTGAAAGGTTTCATTTATCTGAAGCTGAAACATGACATTTTGTAGGGGAGAAAGTGAATATATTTTTTTTAACTTCCAAAAAATATCTCCTAAATTTCTATTTTAGGTTAAGACAGAGAACCACAGTTTCCCCTTCAATTCCTTTGTTTAGCCACTGAGCTGAAAAATAGCTTTTTTATTTTAGCCATAATGAAGGCTGATGTTATTCAAAAAGGAGGGAAAAGTCATTGCTTTAATTGTCAGTAGCAATCTTCCCCAACAGAAAGGATCAGTGTTGTGGGGGCTAAGTTGTGGCTTTAAACACATCCCAAACGGTCTAGACAAGAAGAAACAGGACAAATACAGTTGATGTTAGCTTCTAGCCTGGTCAAAACTTGCTGTTCAAATCTTATGCAGCATCTCAGAATCACCCTCTGCTTTGCTACCTTCCTGTGTTAGTCTTTCCTTTCTGCAGTTTCCAGGGTTTCACCTTAACCTTACTTAATTACTTTGCTAGGAAGCAACTATGACACATGAATATGAAATATTTTTGTAAAAAAATGCTATGCAATGGTCAACATTCTAGTTTGCAGCGCGAAAGTATTAAAAGAAAGGTGCAGAAACTTATTCACACTGTGCTGAGCTATTCTAAACAAAGTTTATTATTCAGAAGTTTGTTAGCTATTTAGAATTCCTCCACACCCCCCAATCTAAAATACTATAATTTTAATTCAAAACTCTGGTATCCTAGACTCAAAAAAACCCACCTTACTAAATAAACAGAGCTACCGCTTTCCCTAAGATTGTATCAATCATTCATATTAATTCAAGAAATTACTGCTTAAATACAGCAGGATCTCATGGCTATCCCCATGCAGTTGTCATCTCAGCCTTAGCTCTCTCCTTGCAGGCAAGGCAGAATAAAGTTTCAGAGACAGTGCCACACACATAGAGTATTAAAGGCTGTGTCTAGGGCTGAATCAAAAAATGTCCTGCAGTCTTTGAAAATCATTATATGAATGAGAAGGCTTCAGGGAGACCTTGTGCTGCAGCCTTTCAGTACTTAAAGGAGGCTTATAAGAAAGATCGGGAGAAGCTTTTTAGGAGGGCCTGATGCTATAGGAAAAGGTGTAACGATTTTAAAATAAAAAGGGTAGATTTAGACTAGATATAAGGAAGAAATCTTTTACAATAGTGGTGGTGAAATGCTGGAACAGGTTGCCTAGAGAGGTGGTAAATGCCTCATCCCTGGAAACAATCAGGGTCAGGCTGGACATGGCTCTGAGCAACCTATTCTAGGTGAAGATGTCCCAGCTCATTGAGGAAGGCGGGGGGGTGGGGAAGGGGCATGTGTGTGTTGGACTATATGACCTTTAAATGACCCTTATTACACAGACTTTTCTATGATTCAATGATACATTCACTTATTTCTCACTGCTTGTCATGCTTCTGGGACTGAAAGAAAATCCCTGTATGAGGCAGTTTTCTGCTCTGCAGACATGATAGATCTGGACTTCTAAGCCAGAGCCGTATTACCATCAGTAATGTGCTAGCTGTAAAAGCCAGGTAGAGATAGATCTTTACTTCCTGGGACTGTCTGTAAAGAGACTAAATTAATTAGTTTTAGGAAAGTGTTTGGATTCTATGATTAGAAGCCATTAAATAAAGGGGGTTTTCAAGCAGTAAAACACAAGATAGGTTTCTTATGAAGCACCAGGTATTGCCCACAGTTAAGAAACTAGTCATCCAATATGATCCACCACACTAAGGCTGTAGTTCCTTCCTCTTCCTATTTCATCTAGATTATCCTGCAAGAAATCCACAACCTCTCTTTTCCTGCCAAGTATTCTGGGAAGGGTAGCCAGACAATTTAGGATGCTGAAAACTAGGCTAAAGTCAAAGAAGAGCTTGACCAAGATCACCTGTCTTGGCATACACAATAATTTGCCTAACATCTGATTCCCAAGTAAAATGATACCAAGCAAGAAGTTGGAAGAATTGTTGGTTTGTTTTCTGGTAGAAGATAGGGAAAGAAGTTTCTTCTTAAACTAGCCAAGTACCCAGTAGGCAATACTGCTTTTTTATGGTTTCCTGGTGAACTTTTCAGATGGTTCTAAAGATAGGTCATTAGCACTTCATTTAATGTTTCAGTGACAGTAAGCACAGCAAAAATAATTGTCTAGAATATCCTGTGCCTTAAAGGCCTCTTACTGGTTTAGGAAAATTGTGGTTAAAAACTGTGGCATTTGGATGACCTTCCTTTTGCTGTTCTTCCAGCTAATACTAATACTCAATTCTAGTATAAATAAAAGCAAACATTAGTGATAATAAACTTTCAAACTCAGTCACTGACTTGTTTGTAGCTAGGTTGGTACTTGAGGGATCCAGTGCAATTTAAAAGGCAATAAATTGAAACAAACTCACTCCATTTTGGAGGCTGTTTATGAATTCTTTTAATTTGGTGTCATATTTATTTGGGGAGAATTAGATTATCCTATTCATTAGCTGCAGTGCCCGGTGATGAATGGAACAACATTCCACATCAATGGCATTAATTGAATCCTCGCAAGCACAGATAATATCCCTGCAGGAAACAGGAGAAGATGGAAAAGTTCTCCAAAGTAGGTCTGCAGATTCTGCAGTAAAGAGGGAGCTCTACTGGATAGCCAAGATTGTTGGTAGCAGTTGAATGCTTTTCATTTTTTTGTGAAATTGCTTAAAGAGTAGTTATGATCTCTGGGCGTACAATTAAGGTCAGATCCCCATGGTACTCTAGGTATTGCACAAGCACATGTTAAGGGGAAGGTACTGCTCCAAGCAGGTTTAAATAGAAAAAACAGACAATGTGTGGGACAGGTGGTAGATCTAGTCAAAGGGAAAATAGGACATGCTTTAATAATACAGATAAGCTGCTGTGCTAGCTACCTCTGGCGCTAGCAGACCTGATATACTTTCTTTACGCCAGCATTTGCCTGTCTCGGTGATGAGCTGGTTCTGAGGACAAATCAGTGGAGAATTTATCTCAGTGTTTGTAGCCTGAGGCTGCAAATTTATTTCAAGGAGTTGCCTGAACCAACTGCACATCTCACTGATGGTGAAAGCAAATTGTTCTGCCCCTGCCCCCTTCCCTGCTTTCAACCAGGTACTCTGGCCTGTTGCTGCTCCCAGGGCATGTCTGACCACATCAGTGCTAACAGCAAAAAACCTACATTAGCACTTCTTTGCCTAGAAAGGGAATTGTATGAACTCAGCCTGAGATCATAGCCAAGGCCAGGGAGAAATCCCCCTTGGGGGGCTGGGAGCTCTTATTTCATCTCAGTAATAATAAACTGCCTCCTTCCTTTCCTGCTGGCTCAGCCCCCTGCCCTGGCTAGATCATCAGTCTGACAGTACTGTGAGAAGCAATGGGGTGGGCAAAGTGGAGGGGAGGGCCATGCCAGCCTTGGATTTTGTCATTGCACCCATATAGGTACTTTTAAAATTGGGAGTCCTGCTCAGAAGGCAAATGAAACGTTTTCAGCATGTCTTGTCCAGGATCACCCATGGTGTTTGAAGCAGAAAGAAAGTATATTCTTCTGAGCTGCAGGCTACTGCCATAGCTAAATCCTTTGCCTCAGGGGAGATTTACTTTATTTTGAGAGGGAAAAGTCAAAAAGATTGGCAAACCTTCCAGTAAAACTGATTTAAACCTCAGGTTTGTAACAAGACCAAGATGATTTCTCCCATCTCATCAATAATACATGTTGTGTCTGCTGAGGATTTCTCGGAAATGTGTCATTCTTCCAGGGAGCATGTCCTATCAATGGAGCCATAAGCCACTGCCAATTAATCAGGGCATAATGCAGTGTTCAAAAATGAGCATGAACTTTTCATGCCAGTCCTGTTTGATTCATGCCTCCGCTATGATTCATGCCAGTCCTCTTTCAGATGAAAAGCTGGTGGCTATGAGGAAATTATTTTATTGTCAGTGAAAGGTGAAAAACAGCCTCAGAAATGGATGGGTTTAAGTGCAAAGAGAGTAGGAATGCAAGTGTCATTAAATTCTGAGCTTCCTGGTTGCTTCCCATGGTGCAAAGCAGTGAAGAGCGACAGCGTGAGCTGAAGCAGCTGAGCCCTGGATGTATGGGACCCCTTAGATCCTTGATGTGACCTATGAATTCCCTGTGCTCCCGATGGATCCTTTCTGTCATCGTTGCCTGCCACTCTGCAGGCAAAGGCAGGTATCTTCAGCGGTGTCTGCACCAGGGCAGTTCTCCTGGGGGAGGTCAGGGGCAGTAGTTGGAGGGATTTTTTTCTAAACTTTTTGAACACACGCCCAAAACCATCCTGCTGAGTAAATGAGAGGGGCAGCACATGTCAGGAATTATGATTACTCATGCAAAAAGGCAGTGCCAGAACTGGCCACTGTGAATGGAGGTGACTGAGCGTTCCCATTGTACATCCTCTGCCAGAGGCAGAAGGGCTGGAAGGCAGATAGTAGCACTGTCCTCATATTGGTGAGGCAGAAACAGAGGTGGGTGATCAGTTCAGGGTCAGCAGTGGAGCAGGGATTAGGGTGCAGTTCATGAGAACCCCAGGCCAAACACCCTCCTAGATACAACATCTCTTCTCTCCACTTGTGCAGGCTATGTTTCTTTCTGACCTGCACTCTCAATATTGCAGTCCTGAGAAAGTGCTCTCAGCCAAGGTCTCAAAGAGGTTAAAGAAGTAATAGCCACAGAGGGAGCAACATGGGCATTTATAAAACTAACCATTTCAGAGCACTAATTTCATCAGCAAGCTAATTGCAAATATTGTATCTAAGAACATTTCCAGCCATCTGCAGGAAGGGAATGTCACAGTGCTTGAAAGGCATCATGTATTTATGATTGTGTCTTGCTGTCAAATAAATCTGGTATTGTGATTTTTGGATGTCATGATGATAATCATGCAGAACAAACATCTCTTGCTGTTACCTGGAGGTATTTACACAACACTTTTACTGTGGTATCTGAATCATAGAATCACAGAATGGGGTGGGGTGGAAGGGGCCTCAAAGACCATCTAGTTATAATCTCCTGCCATGGGCAGGGACACCCTCCACTAGACCAGGTTGCCCAAAGCCCCATCAAATCTGATTTGGAATATTGCCAGGGAGGGGCAGACACAGCTTCTCTGGGCAACTGGTTCCAGTGCCTCACCACCCTCATCATAAAACATTTCTTCCTTATATCTCACAAAAAAATACTTCCTTGTGTGTGTAAAGTCCTGTTACATTTCCTCTCTGTTTTAGAGTATACAACTGAGTGAATATGGGGACTGTTAATACTCCCTACAGCATGGCTTGGCTGTACTTGTTCTCACACAGGAAACCTGTGATGCTGCAAAGAACAAAATTGTGACTCACCTAGTCCAAGACTGGTACTCTACTAACTGTGTTTCCCTTTTTTATTGTGGATCTAGGTAAATATTTGCAGTCTCTCAATAACCTTCGTCAGAATCAGTCCTAAGGTGACATAAGTGACAAAGAGACCAAGAAGAGGCAGGTTTGTGTCCCATTCTCAGAGTAAGAACAGCAGCAATGTCAGGAAAGTGGATTCCTGTGCTGTCACTGTCCCTGTGCTCTCTGTTTTTTGGGTAAATTGAAATCCCCACTTCCGAGAACAGGAGGTTTTGACAGACACCAAGTCTGCTGGAAGGGAAATAATTTTTATAAAACATCCTGGGCAGGATTCACTATGTGGTACCACTCTGGTTTTTTATGCTCGCTGAATCAGGCAATGGAGAGTGAGCTCTAAAGGAACCTGCCACCCTGTTGGATAGAGCTGTGGCATGATTAGCCTTTCTGTCTACTTGGAACCAGTTCTAGAAGCTTGCTGCTCCCTGGGAACTGATTTTTGATGTTTGGACTGCCTCACATAACTCCCAAATCATCTGTGTTTGTAACTAACCCTTTTTATAGTCTTGTGTATAATGTATAAATAAAGTTAGTTATGCTTGCTTTTTTCCTCTTATGCAAAGGTGACCTGTAAGGAACCGTCATGTGAAGCTACCTGATGAGGTGCCAATGTAACAAATAACCTGCAAGACCTCCATCTCACAAACCAGTTAAATAGCTGCATGGCTGCATATAGCCCACAGGTTTTGTGAGTTGCCAGCCAAAGAACTAAGAGTTTAAAAACATGACAGGTCCTACTTTGCAAAAGCCAGAAGACTTTTAAGGAGAAGCCAAAATTATTTTTAAAAACACTTGTTTGATAGTTGGTTTAATGAGGGAGGTTGTCCCACTAATCATTGCTATAACAACTGTTAGAACACTCCCTTCACCTGACAATCAGCAGAGTCATTCTGCTCTGAAGTCTCAAAAGTTTGTGCTGAGACAGATATCCTACCAAGCATAACAACATGTCTTTCTCGAGGGCAGGGTGAAGTTATTACATCCAGGCTTAAGGCTAAATAATCCCAGGAGTCAAGACCTTCAGACTGAACTTGCAACAACTAGCTCTTAAAATATTTCCCATTTTCCTCTAGAATAAACCAGATGAAAAAACAGAGTCATGTTTCTTGTTAATTTTAGCATGTGGCTATCAATGAGACCTTGATGTTTTGTGCAAAGGAAACTGAAACCTTACCCCAAAAATAGCTCACTTTATTAACATTTATTAACAACTTAGCTTGTCTGGGATCCAATCCTGGTATGGACAGATTCATTGCTAGGACTGAGTACCATGACTTTTGTTGAAAGTTCTCTGGGATTGCTGGGGTCAGGTCCAGTTAACATCTTCTCAAGATCAGGACCAATGGTCACAACAGAGAGCTGCACAAAACTTTATTTTCCCACTGACTTTACTGAGACGTGTGGATGCTAAGCACCTCTAATAACAAATAATACGTGTATAAAGTGCTTGTCATAGTGGATAGATGGAAGTAGATGTTTAATCAAAGCAATGTGAAGGGAGCCTGAAGAAGGACCTGCCAGTACAAGTTCTGGCAGGTCATCGTCTGGGTCCTGTTTTTCCTGTAGATTGTGTTATATATCTGTCACATAAACATATGCAACACAAGATTTTTACTTCTGAAGGCCTAAATGATTTGCATGTGAATACTGGGACACAGTGGTTTCCCACTCTGCAGTCTTGACCACCCTCTGAGAGCTCAACTTCTCTTGTTTGTGGTTCCTATGTGTTACGTTTAGGGCAGAGGCTGGATGGTTATGCAGTATGGAGTCTGCTTCTACTTCTGCTCTGACACAGCCAAAGCTGTGTGCTCAGATGATGTTGGTGTTGTCTGGGTACACTAGATGATTTTTAAAAAAACAATACATTAATTAAGAGTGTCTTAGAACCTCTTTTGTGAGATTGGCAATACTGGTAACATACATACTGCGACTAGTTCATAAACTCCTTATGTCTGTCACTCCTCCTCACAGAGATGATCTATGAAGATGACAGGGGTTGAAGACAGTTAAACCAAAAGCAGTACCCAGTCACAGTCTCTGTCAGCAGAAGAGGTGAACCATGAGCACAAACCTAGCTTTGCTACCTTAAGCCTGCTTAGCACAAGAACTCACAAAATCTGAACCCAACTCACTGGAAAACAAATAGAAAGCTCAGTTCATACTGTCTGAGGTTTCAGTTCAGAAGTAAAGCTCCTTCTAGTCTTTCATGACTCTCTCCAAGACAACCACTGTAATAGTAATACTTTTGTCATAGCACATGGATGAAATGTGGTCATGCACTCAACAGCCAGAGTCCAGTGTAACTGTTAAGCAGGTATTCTTTATTGCAGCACTGGGGATTGCTCCACTGCAAGTGCTCCAATGACTTAGTGAGATAACAGAGAATTTATGTTACAAAATCATGCATATTCAATAAAATATCCAAGAGCTAATCTACATAACTGTTAAATTTCTAAGAACTCATTTATATATGTCAACGTTTTTGTCACATGCTCAATAGTTCCTTCTGGTGGGCTTCTGGGGTCCTCTGGTGGTCGAGGAACGAAGAAAACACTCTTCCTCAGGTGTTTCCGATTGACCCTCTTTTATTATTCTTTTGATCTTGATGACTTCACTCCAGCTTATGACTCAAGAATCAGTTCAATAATCATGCAGTTAAATGTTAATAGGTGTAATTGTTAGATTGCCTGCTTGATCAGTGCGTACAATTTGCTCATCTATCTACATGACTAGAACAATCGGTTTGGCCTTTAAGGAATTCCCAGTCTTTTTCATTAGTCTCCTTCAGGAGGGACAGGACCCATTTTCTAAAGGTGTGTAAGGCAGGCATGAAAATTCACTCAAATTTTGAAGCTTTTACAATTTAACAGAAGGTCTTTTGAAGAAAACAGGGCCTGCACAGTGTTTTGTAATATAATAATGGAAACATTAGCCTTTGTCCATCCTACAAGAGTGGTACTGTTTGAAGCAAAGAAACTTTGATCTTTAGAATGCAAGATAAAATACTGTTTGGAGAAAAAACCCAGCAGGTTCACCCGAGCAGTGGACAGCATTTTTAATGTTACTTCCAACGATGAGGTTCCTTTGAAAACGAATTCCTGATTTAAGAACAAAATTCTCTCAGCAGTCATAGAATCACTTAGGAATGGAAATCTGAGCAGATCTCAACTTATGGTTGGTGAAAAAGGATCACTATTTTGGCACAACAAAAATAATTTACAACACAGATGCACTTCATGATCTATAAATAGAAAAAAATTAATTGTTCATGTCTGAGCATCCAATTCCAAATGCCTCGGGGAAATGAAGAATGAAATAACTTGATAACTAGTGTACTTTAAGATGTTTCAAAATTGTCTAGTCCTGGATGGAGACTGAGCCCAGCATCCTCCATGGTAATGACTTCGTAGAATTTCAGAAACCATTTCCATTTGCACATGTGAAGCCCATTTCATTGACTCTGATGGTGCTCTGCTGCCTTAACAGCAGCTGAAAATCTGGTTCTAATTCAACCAGATGTTAATTCCCAAAAGTTGGGCAAGTCAAGTCCTGACTGCCTGGAAATAAGCTTTTTAAAATAAAACACTCTTTCAGCCTCATCTACTGGGGTAGCTGCCGCTTCATCTCTCATAATCTTTGCCCCACCATCAAGATTGCTGTGAGGTTTTATTAATGCTAGCAAAAATTGTCTCACGATTTGCAGAAAGTAGACTTTTAAGTATGATCCACTTTCACTATCTTTAATGCTGAAAAAAAGTCATAAAAGCAGGAAGAATATTGACTAGAGTTTATTTGGAACACCTGGGTATAAAATTACCACCTGGGCATGGAACGGCGAGATAATTGAACTTCATGTAATTCCAGTCTAAGAAAATTGATTGAGGGTTAATTGCTAGGGAGTTGCCCAAAACACTTGCTCTTCAATTATACTATTTAAGGGGCTGAACAGGGAACTTTTAGGTGAGTTGCTGGGGAAGGTGTGCCTGGAAAGAGCTAGTGTAGTCTTTACTACTGGCTGAATAATTGTTGTTGGAGATCAATCTAAAAGCTCCTTACTGTTTTCTGGTGGTGCTGTGTTCTTGGTTTGGTTTTTGTCTATTTTCTTTGAGGTATCATATTCTAAAAAACTTGTTACTTACAGAAATATTCATTGGGTGGTCTGCAAGTTTCAAGATATGTTTCTAACAAGAAAAGAACTATCTCCTGCTCTTAAGTGAAGGCAACAGGGAATGGCTTTTGTGCTACATAAACTGCCAAAGGACTTATGCTAGTTCCTTACAAGGGAGGACAGCCTAAGGCAGTATCATCTTGGGGATGCTTGCCTGCAGGTAGCTTCTGCAAAACTATTAATTTCTTTCTCTGTGTGTCACAGAAAGACCTATCAAGCTGTGGACTAGTAAATGACTTGACACCCTGGGATAAAGGAAGGAGACTCCAAGTAAGGCTGCTAATAAGACTGTGGTTGTCAGTCTGACATCACAACTATCTGGCAGCAGAGCACAGGACTGTGATAGGTGGTCCACAGCTGTCATGTCCTATAGCACCAGGTAAGCTTGTTAACTAGGTTTTGGTCTTAAAGATAACATGGTTATGAGATGTTTCAATAAAGTCTTCCAATTTCAAGCCCTGTGTTAACTTTTTTTCTTGCTAACATTGCCTCTTGACTGAACTGCCTTTTCTTTCTCTCTGACTTAATTTGCCTAAGGCAGGTAAAGATGGTAGCAGCAGCTTGAATAGCAAAGCTCTTCTAGTGATTTTTGCTATATAGCTGGCTGATTCTCTGATCCTAGTAATCTTACTTTGCAGCTTGTCCTGTTTTCTGTAGATCTTTCCTTAGTGTGGGCCTCTGTGTGCTGCATGAAGTCCTTGCACAGTGACAGGTGTTTCAGTTACCTTGCTCTACTTGTCCTCAGGTTCCATTTGCACTCCTCCCAGCTGCCTGATGTTATGAGCTCACTGAATGCTGGAAGTGTCACACTATGTCATTCTCTAGCAGCACTAGCAACTATGAATTCCTTCAAAAGATTCTGTAATGTCTTATAATGATACCTCAGAAAATGGATTTGGGCATTTACCTTCACATTGTGTAGAGCAGCACCTCAGTGCACCTTCTGCACTCACATTATAAATACTCCTGAGCTTCAGATGCTGCTCCTCAGGGTTATGGCGCCTAGCTTAAACTCTGTGTTCACACAATATTGAACTAATATTGAATAAAGATATATTTCAATATCTCTATAACACTTAAAGGCTCAGCAATAACAGTGGAAGGACAATTTGTAGAGTTATACATATTCCCTGGAATAATTTATGGCACATTTGTCAGTTTTTCTGTTCAATGATAATTTACCAGGCCATGGCTTCTTATATATGTACTCACACAGTTTTTGTCAGTTGACACTTCTGCTTCTTGTTGACTCCTTGGTTCTGCTCTTTTGTCACTAAGAAACAAAAAGGTAATTTTAATAACTAAATATGCATGTTCAGATGTTTGTCCAGCTCTCATTACCTATTGAGAATTACTTAATATCTTCTCTACAGTGTTGTGTAGGATGAACTAAAGAAAATGAGGATATCTTACTCCACTGTGTGATCCAGAGAGTATCTGAGCCAGCTGAATGCAATTATGCAAGCTGGAACATGAGCATCATCCAAAACACACAATAACAATTCTCTCTGGCACAGTAGCGCTCAAACATACCATACATTTGCAATAAGTACAGAGGGTCAGGATCTCAGCTTTAAAGCTGACTGGAGAAAATGGACGTGTTAGTTTATTCTCATTAGTAGCTCTACCAGACTGTACTTGTCTCAGTCTTGTAAGCTGAGAAAAGTCCATGGTGTCAATATAGGAAGGAAATTTTCAGAATTTAGAAGGGAA
Organism: Hypotaenidia okinawae; assembly: GCA_027925045.1. Lineage (NCBI taxonomy): Eukaryota > Metazoa > Chordata > Aves > Gruiformes > Rallidae > Hypotaenidia > Hypotaenidia okinawae. Next base: position 19,501,310 of record BSDF01000008.1, on the reverse strand, counting down.
AAGTTCAATGTAGGGTTCTTTCCCTCCGTTTAACCTTTTTCCCTCCCTTCAGCCTTTATGTTAAAGCTGTTCAAGCTTTTCTGTGTACTTATTTGCAGTGATTGCAAACATTGCAGCAATTTTGCTAAGAGCAGTCAAAATACTTCATCCAAATTACATGCTAAGTACCTCCTGCCTTATTATAACACTGGCTGCATTGTCAGTATGGTGCAGAACTTTCTGTTTCTTGCTCTGAAAGACTGTTTAGTTCTACTGAATGTTGTCAAGCAGATGTAGCATTTAGCCCAAGAGCTGGTTGTGTTTCAGTCCTGGATAAAGTTGTTCCTGTAAATAAAGCTTGCAAAATGCTCTCTGTCTGAACAAAACTATGGGCCAGTTTTTATTACATGCTATTATTATAATTATAAGATCTTCTGCTTAATCAGGATGTGCTTAATTAGGATAGCCATTTAATTGGGACATCTCCCAAGGAACCAATTTAGTTTAATGTTATTAGTACTATCTAATCAGGGCAGCTTAGAAAAAACTTGCTTTTAAAAAATAAGACCCCAGCAGAAGAAAAGATAAGCTGATGTTTTGCTGGTCTGATGCACCCAGTCCATTCTCTAGAGGTTTGGATTGCAGCACTGCTAAGGCAGCTGTAGGGATGATCGCCTTAAAGTAGCAGAAGACAAGCCTGGTCAGGCTGTTCTGGAAGTACCAGACACAACCTTCACTCCTGTTGGCTACCATGTCCTCACACCAGAATACCCTAGCTAAATGAGACCTGTGAAATTAACACTGTACCCAACAGGAAAAATCTCCAAATATAAATATCAAGGCAGAAAATACCACCACATTTTAATCATGAAAGTATTTGCAAGACTATGAAATAAAGCAACAAATAACACACCTTAAAATGAGTTATTCAAGAAGATTGACAATGAAACTGTTTGTCATTAAGCTTTTGTTGATATTTTAGAGAAAAATCTATTTCTTGGTTTTTAAGTTATCACTGCAGTTACTCATTTGTCATTGTTCAATGAGATACCACCACCAAACAAACTCTGCTGTTGTAAAGAAACATGGAAATGTGCAACTTAGGCTTAAATTTCAATAAGTTCAAAGGTATTAACTTCTGTGATTGAACTTGAGACTCCACCTCAACCTGTGAGCTAACACGACTGTAGATGGGCAACTTGATCTTGCACTTGAACTAGGGCTGAATTTGCAATTTCAAATGCTATTGAGAAACTTGGAGGGAAAGAAGACTAAGTAGATGACTGACTTCCAGCTGATATAAATCAGTGACATCCCACTGCAATTGGTGCAGACATACTGGTCTTCATGTGATGAAGATTATAGCTTAAGACCGTGAGATGAAGCAGTGATACATCTGCTTTTGCAAGGTGGCAGTACTGGAATAAGGCTGCCTACAGGTATTGTGGAATTTCTATCCATGGAGATACCCATCTGGATGTGATTCTGGTCATGTGCTTATGGTGACCCTGCTTGAGCTCAGGGGTTGAACAAGATGACTTCAAGATGTTACTTCCAATCTCAGTTGCTCTGTGATTCTGACCACACTACCCTCAGTATGGGTAAAGAACAAATCCAGAGATTATGCTTAACTAAATCCTCAATGTCAACTTTGGTGAAACTGACTTAAATCCTGGATTCCAATGTTCACCCCTCCTTTTTTTCATGCTGAAAGATCACTGTCTTTACTTGTGGTGATATAACTATTTATAGGACCATAGCATTAACTGGATCAATGACAAAACGAGGCTAAAAAAAAAACAAGGTTCTTTTTTAGAATGTTTATTTTTTTAAAGTTATTTTTAAATGCATTTCAGTTCAGCTATCTGGTTTTCAACTCTGCTGTCACAGCACATGGGTGATGAACAAGTGGATGGGGAGACAGATGGCAAGAGACCAAGCATGATGCCTGGATCCTACACATTGTATAACTGCACGCTGACTTGCACCGTCTCTTGTTGCAAGCAGGAATGTCTGTTCTCTGATGTTAATTTTTAAAAGAATCAGACCTCTCTTTTCAGCAGACTGTACCTCTTGGGTACTCTTCTTATGGGGATAGGCAGAAAATACAAAACCAGCTACGCTTTCCTTCTGTGCAGCTGAGGAGGTCTAACAGTTAAACAAATAAGAATTAAAATTGCATGAAAGTATATCCAACAAGTTCTGCACAGTTCTATGGGGACTGGTTGGCTCATTAATAGTACAAAGCTTGCAAGAAATGAACTCATTCAAACTAAATTAATTATAAGATCAAGTCACTCTCCAATTAATTGTTCTAATTGTATGACTGTCCATCCTCATTCAGGTCACCTTGTACAGCCCCATCTCCTTTACAGTGCTTTGATTCCCTGAGTCCAATCTGGATTGAAGATGTTGGGACTACATTTTCCAGAGCTTCAGGTATGGTTAAGGTGGAAGGACTACTAATTAGTGTGCCAGTGTAGGTCTGGGTTTGACAGCTGCTTAGGTACAAACTCCTTGCACAACTTCAGTGTGCCACCTTGGTGTTGAATTTACTGTTAGATTCAGATGGAGCTTAGGCACCTATATTCCAAGATAGGATCCTCAAAGGTCTTCCTAACTTTAGATCTTGCTTTGTGCTGCTTTCCTGGTCCACCTGAAATCCTGCTGTGGCCATGTCTGGAATTCCCTTGATTTTCTCATCATCAATGAGTTGTTTTCCTACCCAGTCCCTGCTGCCACCTTCAGAGCAGGTACTCCCCAGCCTGTGCTTCCCCAAAAGCCTGCTCCGTTAGATGTGCATCAGCAACTTGAGCAAGGCAAGACCCTTCCCCTACACCCTCATATGATTGCTGAGTAGCTGATGCATGCATGAACAGCGCATGCAAGACCCTTCTTCGGTTCTCTGCACAGCATCTTCAGTAGCAGAGAGCTGTATTTGTAGGACAAGTAGGTAAGCAGAGTTAGTTATCTGTCTGTGTCATCAGGGCTCTGTAAAGAGAGAGGTAAGATGTAAACCTATTTAATTTGTTAGTGTATTCTGTTTACAGAAATTAATTATTTTCTATCACTGCTGTCTTGTGTGGCAAAGAGCAGGTGCTGTGTGTCTGCAGCCCTGACTGTGTGCACATAGCATACCCACCCATGTATGTGCACGTGGCAGGTAGGAAGACCCCCAGTGGTGGAGAGCTCTCTGTAGCTGCCTGCACTCAATTTCTGTCTGCTGATGGCATTGGGAGGCCTCATTGTGGGAGATGCTGCTGGTAGTTATTCACAATTAATGCATGTGAACAGAGGATGCAACACAGATATTCTTTTCCTTTGTAAACTTCTATTAAAACACTTGACAGTGTTTTTATGAATAGATATTAGAAGTGTTATTTAAAGAAAAAAACAAGCCCCTTTTGATAAAGAATGTATGTTACTGGAAGCTGGTACTATTTATTGGTCCCATACATCGTATTAACTTTTGTTTAGTTATAAAAGGAAACATTAAACATCATTTGCTCTTAGTATAAAATGAAAGATTGCAACTGATAAGCATGCTTAAAATAAGTATGACAGTGGTTATTTTCATTCCCTAAATATAATAACAATATGTAGAGACAAAAATGAATGCAGCCAGTCCAGCTGATGATTAAATCATAACAATAGCATCAGTTGATTTGCTTCTGGATCTAAAAAAAAACCTAATGAAGAATTATGTAATGCCCTAGATTTAAGACATTAACCTTAATCTTCTGTCTGTTCCTTATGCTCATATACTCCCTGTACACACAGATGTCTGTTTCTACCTCTTGCTCATGCTTTTGTGTTATACGTGAGGGAACTATTAGCCATTTTGTACTGCACTAAATCATACCATTTACTCACAGTCCAGTCACAGTAACACATTCATGTTTACTTTATAGTGCTTATTATTCTTGTACTGTTTCTTTATGCTCTGTCTAGTGAGGCTAATGTGTTAACCTAGGAAGTAGTGCATAGTAGTCTTGTCCCAAAACAGATATCCATGGGAAGTCTAAAACTAAACTACTTCTATTCCTGACATAATTTCAAGTATTTTTTTTTTCTAAAAGAATAAATCTCTGGAATTAAATTTCACCCCAGGTTTCCATTATATAATCTCTGTGCTGCTACTGAATTTCATGTTTACTAAGCATTTATTGGAAGGACAACAAAACAGTTCTGACTCAGGCCTAATGAGCATTGTCTGGCAGGAAAAGGCATTATACAAAAACATAAATCTCAGGCTTATTCTACTTGCGACTTCCTGAGTTCAAAGAAGTGACTTTGTAAAGCAAACTGAGAAAGTGAGGGGTCATAAAAGCTACACGGAAGTTGATGCTCATAAATTGTAAATGCAGAATAACCATGGTGCTAAGCAACAACAGTATCCATTGAACTTAACACTGGCTTGAAAAATCAGGCCAGTATTTAATTAATTTGAAGAGTAGCCTGTAAAAGAAGTGTCAGGTGATCTTGTGAGACGACACATACGTCAAATTAAAAGAATTCCTTAAAGGATCCTTGAGATGTGATGTCTTAATATACAGCTCGCTCTCAGACCATCATGCTTCATACATGTGTGTACACTGTATTTGCAAACAGCAAGCCTACAGTGTAGATCCTGACTGACTACTGTCACAACATCACTGCCAACTGATGCTGTTGATTACATCACACTTATGACATACAACAACATGGCAGGCTGGTAGCAGATACTGCTATTGCACTCTTTCCTTGTCTATGTAAATGTAACAAACATAACCTCATCATAGCACAATCTATGACCATCTCTATGGTCATCTTGGCTTACTTTCTGTTAAGGCAGGTAACTCAAGCCAGAAAAATCTACCAATTCTTTTTTAATCCAGTTAACATGATGTTCAGCAAAATTCTTATAAATGTCCCCATTTGGTTTTCATCTCAGCAGTCTCAGTTACTTTCTGGTTGGATTTCTGTTAAGGGTTCAGGACCGTGTGCTGTACAGGATCCAGTTTCTTGTGCAGTCTGGCAAGTCTGTGAGGATGGGCTGAATCCTGGCATTAGAACATTCCAGTGTCCCATGTTGAATCTTTGATACTTAACCTGTCTTCTCCTCCTTGCTTGGCTGTGTGGCATCACTGTCTGTTCTTGGTAGTAACGTAGCAAGCTCTCAATCCCTCATAAATCAATGACTCTTATCATACAGTATAGCTTGTTTTCTCTTGATAAACGCTAGTCGAAAACTGAATCTGAAATACTTTATATTCTAGATAGTATTATACCATTTTACAAAGCAGGCACAGAGAAGTAACACAGTTGATATTAGATGATATTTTATTTGACTCCCCATAGCATGCCACTTATCACAGTAATAAGTTGTTTTCTTGCTCCAAAAACTCGCTATCTTCTTACAGCATGTCACAAGAAGCAGGGTTATAAAAAAAAACTTATTTAAAAAAAAAAGCAGAGTAAGTTCTTAAAATTGTATGATATACATGTATAAAATTCATGATTTGCACAACTCTTGCGTATTTCCCCAACATCACTTTTGTAATGCAGTAGCAGAGCTTTGTGAAGAGCATGCTCAGAAGTATCACAGTATACAATGAACACAAAAATGCTTGATCTTTCTTGGATGTGAACCTTATTTGTTATTTACAAATGGATAAGATGTATGAAAGCTATTTTTGATCTATTACCCTCTACTGAGACCAAAGATACTCAGCCTCCCTTGCTTGTATTGAAGCCTCAAAGCAACAAATAAAATAGCTCTTTCAACCATGCAGGCATAATTGCATCCAGCCCTGTGCCTTTGCCTTCAGGAAACAGTTGCTAGAGCAGATCTTAAAATCTAGTGGCATAGTATTCCCTGCTGCATTCCTTCACAGATGCATAAGCCTTGATGTCCACGCAGAATTAAGACGAGGTGATGAAGGCACCGTTCCTGTTCTGGCTGTTTGTGACAGAAGGATGCCTAGTGTAAATAAATATGTCAGTAAACATAGGGCTTACACATGGCATAGATATTTGGTCCTTTGGAACTTACATATATTTTTTCTGGGTTGGGAGTTTTGAGGCTCTCCGTTTTTGCAGTTAGATGGATGCATGGAGTTTAATAGTTTGTATTGTTTAAATATTTTAGTTTACTGAGTCCAAAGTGTGTTAGCAGTATACTTGACTCCAAACTTGAAATTTCCCTTAATCATCTCTGCTCATGTCTGGGTTATTGTAAAGTTGGATTTACTTGCTTTACATATTTACTTGTGTTCATGGATACAATTGGCCGCATGAATTGCAGTTAAAGAGAGAGTCAAACCCTGCTGATATTTCTACCCTTTGCAGGAAGAACCTCATGCACAATGTAAATGCATATCTCTAGGAGCAAGTCTCTCACTATAAGCACTCTATCAAAAAGTTTTAACTTAAAACTAGCAAGAAAGACATGTTCGTGGAAGTACAAATTCTAAAGGTGATTGTGTTTCCATTTAAAATATTGGTGCTTGAAATGTTATATACATAAGGTCATAAATTGGATAGTCTTTAATGTTTGTGTTTATCAGAGTGTACTTATGATAGCTTGACACACATCTTAGTTAATTATTTGTTGGAATTATAACAAGTGCAAGAAACACAAAGAATTACTCAAGGCTTGTTGGATGAAATTGATCCTAAATACAAAACAAAGTTTAAGCAGTATTTAAGCCCTCAAATAATACAACACAGTTTTGGCATAAATCAAGCTGATGGGGTATTTTATACATCTTGGTATCCTGTGGTTGTATCAGCTCTGATTTCAGCTACAGTAGTAAATTTCAAGCTGCATGTAAGGTATGAGTCCTCTTGTTCTGTGTTCCCAGTAGACTTGATGTCCAGTCTATCAATTATACTGAATACAAAAAAATCAAAAGAAGTGATTTGTCATCCTACTGTGGAAAACAACAAAGAATAAAATAATGCAGAAGTCCATTTGAAAGAAGCAAAAATGTCTTGCCAGGTCATTGAGGAAGATACAAAGGGTAAATGTATGTGAACTCTTTCTGAGACAGAGGGGATTTTTTTGCAGAATTAGAAGGGTGGCAGCCTCAAAACAGCTTTTGCCTTAATGTACACAAGAATTCAAGTCCAAACATGAAGTTTTTCCACTGATTTCTGTGCACTCAGTTCATGTAAAGGGATTAACTCCCATTTCTGCCATGAAATGAACCCACTGACTACAATGAGTAACAACTGCTTATCATAGTATAATTCATGTTGGAAATCACTTCAGTCACCTAGTCTAGTCTTTTAAGCTTAGTTTAACCACTTGAGACAGAACTAGCTTCCATATTTCTTTAGCATTGACCTGGTTGGTCTCCTTTTTATACTTGCTGCCTTTTTTATTTAATTCATTCGTCAGTATGGCCTTCTTGGATTTAACTGCTTCTTAGTTTCTCAGTAGTCTCTGAGCAATGTGTCTGGTTCTAGAGGACAAAATGAGCTTATATTTTGTGGAAAAAAGATAAACATACCACATACATGAAATAACATGACCCTCGCTTTAGTAGAGCAAATAATGCTACTTATTTACAAGTATCTTGGCTTCAACCTGGCCTGGATTCTGCTTGTGTCTTTTCCATGGCCTTCTACTAATTAGCTGGAATTTCAGTTCCCTTTCTTTTGCTGGTACCAATGAATGGGACTCATATTTGACATCTGGGTTTATTTTAGTGGGAAACTGAAAACCTCCATGCATGTTTATTTCTTCGTGACCATATCCTCTCTGAAAAGACATGTTCTCTACAATTATGTTTTCATGCCTGTTCTGACCTTCTGATTAAGATACTTTGTCATTAAAGTACCAAGGAGCTGTTGAAGCAGAAGTGGCATCTTGCAGTTTTAGCATTGCAAGGCTTTGTGACTGACAGCATCAGGAACTAAGTCAAGAAGACTCATTTCCATGTAGCTCTACAACTTAAAAATAGGGCTCAGTGCCATGACTGGGAGACGGGACACAGCTTGATGCAAGCCATTGTCGATTTATCATCTCAATGAGTTGTAAGAGTTTGATCCACTGAGTAATGCTTTTCGTTGCCATTATACCTCAATAAGTAACTGTCGTCTTTACATACCAGGGTCATTGTCCCATGTCCCTGCTTGCAGAGGCAATGGCTATTCCCAAGCCTGTATGACAGAAGTTACATACAAACTTCTAGTTGTTTGATGTGAACTAGATCTGCTGAAAGATAACTGTTATCTAATGGGCTGTGAGAGTTGATAAAACACGAGTTTATATATTTACATAGCTCTAGTCCATTGGTGTGTCAGTTGTACACAAAAATCTTTCTAATACTGAAAAATTGAGAATCTTCTCTAACGTGGCTTTTGTTAGCCTGCGGTGCTGAAACTGGAAGTCTGAGTTTCTACCACAGCAACAGTAGAGATGTGATCTTAGCTCATGAACCTCATGTCAGTCTGTGTGCAGCTGCAGCTTAGTTACTGATCTGTCAGAGCAGTCTTGTAGGCATCAGCCCAGTCTCCTCAATATCTGTACCATCTCAATGACATGAATAACTTGTGTACCATAGGAGCTACTGTATACACTTACAATCTTCCTTTAAATGCCTGTTCTTCCCAAAATCGGGCAGTAATGGGTCCCTGTTCACATCCCAGCTATGGCATTACCAGTTGTTTTTTTATACCTAGAGGTAATAACTGGTGTGTGGTGTCAGTGCACCCCTCTGGAATGTTTTCTACTAGCTAGATAGAATTATGTCTGCAGTTCAACATTAGTGAGCCCTTGGAAATTTCAGTCTGCATGGTGGATAAAGGCAAATGATCATATTCTTCCATTGATGCAGTTACTGAATTATGCTGGCAGCTCAGAATCAGTGACTTCACTTCTTTTTGAAGTTGCTATTTAGGAAACCATAGATAACAGGGTTGACACAGGTGGAAGCCATAGCTACCAGGTGGCACAATGAGAAGATCAGATTGTGGTGGCAAGGTGAAATGATTTTGTAATTCCAGTCCACAATGGTGTTGAAAACATGCAATGGTAGCCAGCAAACAGCAAAAGCAGCAACCATGGATGCTAATAAAATATTTATCCTTCTTAGCTGAACTGCTCGGTTGCTATATTCGCTCTTCTCAAACATGTCCTTTCTCTTCTGTAAACGTAAGTAGATACGCAGGTAGCAAAGTATGATGAAGAACAGTGGGATGCAATATTGCAAGAGCAGTAAAGTGGTAGTGTAGATAAGTCTGTGTTGCTCAGAAGGCCATGAGTCTATGCATATGGCCTTGTCAGTGGAAAAATTCATGATGTGTGAGAGCTGCTCATACAAATCATTAGACAAGATGGATGTGGTCAAAAAGGGCAGGGACATAAGACAAGCTAACGTCCAAATTACTCCAATTCCTAGGTAGGCTTGAGAGATACTTGGCCTCCAGCCAGTTGGGTTTATGATGAGCTGGTGTCTTTCCAGAGCAATAAGGACAAGGGAAAGGATTGATACTGTCACAGATGTGCACTGAGTGAAAGAGGTCATTTTGCACATGACTTCCCCAAATATCCAGTAGTCCATCATCGTGTAAACAATGGTGAAAGGCAGACAAACAAGACACATAAACAAGTCTGAAATTATTAAGTTGGAAATGAGGATGTTGGTGACATTGGCTTTTTCCTTCTGCCTGGCAATAACAGCAATCAGACAAATGTTTCCCACGATGCCTAGGACAGTCTCCAAGCTGTAAGAGGTGGCCAGAAAGACAGTAAGGTCAGTGATGTTCCTGCACTGGTTAGAAATGTGGATGGGGAAGCTTCGGTTTGAGCTCCAGTTTTTACTGTTCAGGAAGGGAAAACCATCATTAACAGCCCTTGTTTTATTCATTCTGAACCCAAAAGTATTTATCCAAAAAGATAATAGTCAAACAGAATCTGGTTCTTCTGGAGCCAGCCTAAAAATTGTTTTATCTGTTCTGTTTGAATGTGGAAGATCTGGGTATATCTGCAAAGGAAAAGAAAAAAAGATTGCTTAGTTATTCCACAAGAAATTAGTCAAAAGTTTGCGGGGGTGGGGAGGGGAGGGCAGGGAGGGAGACAGTGAAGCAAATTCCAGGGATTCTATGTATATTCTGCAGCTCTCTTAACTATGTTGAGCTTATGACTCAGTTGTGAGATTGTCCCATGGGTTTAAGAATATCTTAATTTCATCATTTAACTCAGTGCCATATCCTAATGCAATAGAGTGATGGTTCAAAAAACCTGGATCAAAACTCACTTGGGTGTAAAAATTGTGTGTAATTCTGGTTTTGCAAGATTTTAATCCAAAACTGAGCAGAAGACACGTTATGGGGCTGTATTTGCCTTAAATTGAGCTAAATATCAAGGTGAAAACTAGGGCATATTAGGTGCATAAGCCCACAGTAAAAATCTTCTGGGAGTTAAACTATGTAATGTATTTGTGATTGCAGCTGGAGGGATAAGGTGGGACAATTTTTTAAAAGTCTAAAATAATTCAAAAGAATTTCAACACTTTTTCAGCATCTACACAGCTGTGATATGTCATGGGAACTGCAGCCCAAATTCCCAACTCCCACATTCTGGATGGACTCCAGAGTCCATGAAACATTGATGTCTCCCTCTGGGTGACAAATGTGGCTATCACACTATTTATCAGAAATACAGTCAAGTCTCTTGATTTTGGCTTGAGGAGTGGATCTCTTAATTCCATGTGAGAAGCTGCTTATTGATTCTTCCTCAGCATAATTCTTTTTTTTAAACCAAGATAGTTCAAGCATTGTAATAGTATGTGATATCTCCTGGATACTGTTCCTGCACGGGCAGATGGATCTGCTTCTTAATCGCTGCTCCAAGCCCTGACCTGGGATTTTCAAAGAGGTCTCGGGGAGCTGAACCCATGGGGCTAATTACAGCTGCAAACTTTTGGATATCTCAGCCATAGGACTGAGTGGACTCTATCAGATGGCTCCTGGGAGGGTGTCATGATCTGCCATAGCACAGCCTGCTTTAGAATCCTGACCCTGGAGCCCAAATCCTCTATGTCCAGGAATCGGAAAAAAAAAAAGAATCTGACTCTGCTGGGAGTTCTCCTCGGGCCAGAGGCAGTTTCATGCTGTACAAAGGCTTGCAATGTGAAAAGTAAATAAATACTCAGAGAACAACACTATTTACCCATTGCATGACCCTTTCCTTAGCAATAAAATGCCACTCTGTAAGGTTCTGAAAAACTTCTGAGTTTCAGAAAAACAAGTGGTCAAGTTATGAATGGTATAGTGAGCTTAAACTTTGAGTTTATAGCGTTACTGCTGAGCAACTGCATGGATATAGGTAACCAGTACTATACAAAGAAACCACCCACCATCCTACAAATTTCTGTTTGCTTCATCTGTCTCTTTATGAACTGTACTGTATGATTCTAGAGATGTTGTCTCTTAGAAACTAATGAAAGCACTAGTGTACAGTAAATAAAAAGATGTTTTGGGATCATTGTTCTGCTTGGTCAGCAAAAATTACTACAGTAAGTTCTTTTGGTTTTTTGTTTTGCTAGACCTGTTGATTTTTCTATCTGTACCTCTCTCTGTCATGTATCTGTATTCGAGACAGTCACACGAGTAAAACTTAGCAACTTTTTCTTCCTCTTGTTCTTTTATTTCCTCAGTAGTGAAAATCTTTATTAAAGAGGGCAAAGAAAATTTTCAAAATTGTGGGTGTAGGTATGACTGTTCACTTTTGTGCTGTTGCTAAACCCGCGTGAACAGATAGACTTATTTTCATCAATCATACATCACTGATGTATGAATTGCACAGTCACATGGCAGAGGGTCTGTTTCAGTGTGAAAATTGATATAGAATGAAAAAATAGATCTATAATGAAAACCCATCAATCAGACCCTTAGCTTTTAATGATTGCTGGCCAGTGGAGATGCTGCAAACAAAACGAAGCAAAGGCATCAGCAGCCTGCAATATTATTTGACAACAGTCAAAGGAGCTCAGTCTTGGCATTTGGACAGGACAGACTGCTGTAAATGAACACATGAGGTTTTTACTACACTCCCAGCTTACTGTCCTTAGCTACAGTACCCTTGTTAACAAACACATGGTTCTCTTTTTGCTTGAAAAATGTGTGCTGAGTTATTACAAACATTTATACCCTCACAGATTAAGCCCTCTCAAGGGTTCCAGACGCTTTTGGACATGCTGAGGCGTCAGTGAGGAGAACTAATAATGTTGAAGAAAAAAAAAAGACAGTAGTGGAGCCACCTGAAAAGCAGAAGCCAGATCCCAGAGCTTTAAGGGGTACATTCCCAAGAGGAATGCCAAGGGCAAAGCATGGCTTCATGTTTATTGCAGATGTCAAACATGGTGGGTATAAAGAACATCTCTGAAGGCTCTGCAATGCATTCTGTTGGGTTAAGAGCTCCCTGTTTTTAACACTTACATAGTGTCTCCTACAAGGTGACTGTCAAGCACTTTCTGGGCATTCATTCTTCTGGTACTGCCCAGTGGTAAATAAGGAATTAACTCTTTCTTGTCACTGATAAGGAGATTGAGAGAGGGAGGTGAGGCACAAGAGTTCACAATGTCCAGCATCACAAGGGAAGCTGTGGTGCACTGTGCAGGACTTAAAACTGCCTGACAACCTGATGTCTTGGGAAAAGACTTGATCACCTAGGTCCATAGCACTCTATCTCTTATTCTGGCAACCATATGTAAAAAATAGTTCTAGAAAAAATAGAAAAAGAAATGTTGCAGTGGCCTTATACTTATGTATCCTATTATACTATCCTTGGATGGCAGATTCTCAAGGTCAACCACTGTTGAATGCTGTGTTATCTTGAAGTGTTTGATTGTTTGGTCTTAATGAAACACCAGTAGTAAGCAATGTGTGCTTACTCTGCATAGGCATTTGTATCAAATGTTAGCTAATATAGAATAACCCATGCAGTTTGAGAAAGGGTATTAGACCCCCCTGCCCTCCCCCTCAACCCCCCCATTGAAACAAAGAACTGTTGATTGCCCAGTAAAATATAGATAAAACCTTATGGGCTAAAAAAACCCAGGTTTTGTCTCCAGAAAGTGAGGAAATACTTGCCTTATAGGAATAACACACATGCTTCCTAAATCAGTTTGCAGAGGGAGTGGCTGGAAAATTTGCTTTGTTTTTGTTTGCTTGTTTGTTTGAAAGAGGAAAGAGCAATCCTGTTCCGAATCCTCAATGAATTTCAGGAAAGAGGTCAGTAACAAAGCTAACATGCTCAAAAAGAAAAGGTTATGTTCTCTAATTGATGCAGCATGAGATAGCTTCTCTAAAGTAAGGGTCGCAGAAGTCTGCAATAAATTAACAAGATCCAGAAGGAAAAAGAGAAGGAGCTTGTGGTTTTAATCTTAGTGGAAGTTAAATTCCTCACTTAGATCTTCTATAGAAGATCATTACCCTACTGTCTGATGGGAGCAATGAATAAGAGCAGGTAAGGTCTGAAGAGTTTGTCTTGCTGAAAAACAGAACCTTCTAAACTAACAAATACCACTCAGGTTGTCTCAAAAAAGGAAACCAACTGTCACTAGTCACCTTGAAAGCCTTGCCCTGGAGGGCAATCCTGCATTTCCTGGAAAAATTCCTCAAAGGAAAGATAACTCTGCAGAAGTGGGCCAGGAATAAAATTGAGCCCTCTGTGGGTTCCACGAAACTACTAGACAACATGTGGCCCTGAGAAGCTAATCCGTGACTGCCCTTTTGAGACATCTCTAAGCTAGAAGATATACCATGAAAACTTCTACAAAAACTGTGTTCCTGGAGGCAGGATAAAACAAGGGCCTAAAACTGATGCTCTGCATCCTAACCAGAGAAGAGCAGGTTGTTCTGACAAAGCTAATGATGATTGTCACTCCCTGTAATCAAAAAATCACTCTCCATAGTTGTGATGGAAAGTGTGGATAGTCAGACATAAGCCAAAGAAAAAAACAGTCTGCTGTATTTGGCTTCATTATCTGGTACTTAGAAGCAATTGCTTATCTAGCTTAGAACATAACCAGTTACTCAAGCCATGTTTTCTGCTTTCATAAATCTTCCTGAGAAGCAATTCCTAAAGACACGAGGTGATTGTGTTATTTAAAGAGTAAGTTATCTGGAGCAAAGCAGCTATTGTCTGGCTCTTATAAACTAGAAACAAATGAACAGCAGAAAGGTTTTAGAGAACTCTGAAATTCACATTGCAGATATTAATGGAGATGGTGGTGACTGACTGGCAATGGTATCCCTTCTGTGCTGGCAGTGACATGTCAGTAAAATAGGTTTGCCTTGTTTAACCTTCATCTTGGAGAAAGGTTAAAAATCAGCTGGCTACTTCTACAGGTTCCCAGGAAGGCAACACTTAACTAGAACAGGAAACCTGCTACTGTCACCTCACAGCAATGTTAAAGCCATAAGGGATTTGGTACAATAAAATGTAATGGTGGAGTCTTCATCTTTGTTTAACTGTGTTGCAAAACATATGGGGAGCAACTATCTAAGGTCACTGAAAAAGGTATATCTGTTGAAAAATTTTAAAACCTGCACTGTTAAGGTATAGCACAAGTCGTGTATTAATATGTTACAAGTCTGTAACATCGGAAGATGGTTTAAATTCCCTTTGCAAATGCCAAAACCATTTTCTTTTTGCATCTGAAAAAGCCTCTGAAAAATTCATCTGAAAAAAATCCCATCTTTCAAAACTACACTTCCAATGTTTTGTTTTGGGCACTGATAAAAGCAGTTGTTTGTACAGCCTTAATCAAAACCGAATGGTAAACAGCAAAGCCTCCCTTGTTTTTATAACCATTCTTGCTAAATTATTACTATTAATAATTATGTTAATGTTTATTATGGTGGTCTTAAAAAAATAATTAAGAATAGTTTCTTTTGTGCTTGGTGCTGCATAGGTCTGGAGGAGCAGACAAGTCTCATGACAAAGATGGGCAAGAGCTTAAAAAGCATGCAAAGAGAACAAAGTTTTTATTACTGTTTCTCTTTGCATTGTTACTGGATTTAGAGTATGTAGATTATAATGGACTTTGGATGAGGTTCACTTAATATTTCTGCCTTTGCTTCTGTGTTGTTCTAAAAGAAAAGTGTTTAAAGAAACCTACGTTTTCATGGAACAGAATTCTTTTTTATGTAATCCAATATACACAAACCTTTCAATCCATGGCTTCTCTTGAATTGAAATTTCATGTCCCTGTCAATATCAATGGATTGATTTTAGAATTTAAATACTCATTGAAGGTTTTTCATTATCTCCTGTTTACCCAAATAGTTAATTGAATGAAGAAGCATATCTGAACTTTTTGTAATCCATATTATGTTTTTATAAAACTTTTTTCTTTATATTGACATAGCCACTACTCAATAACACTCAAAAGTTTCTGATATACAACTCTTGTCTCAGATCTTAGGTTAAATTTTAGGTGAATCCTTACTTAATGTTTTCTGATTAGAAAGCAGTCATTATTCAAACCAGAGGAAGATTTGAGCAGAAAGGGCGTTAGCAGTGATGGCATCAGCTGTCAGTCACTCCAGTGAAAGTTGAATAAATTTTTACAGCCAAAAGTAAGAACTTTGTTAAAGATATCCGAGGTCATACCAGTCTGAAATAGATAATTTAGAGAATTCTTACCTGTTACTGATCGAGAAAATTACTGTTGTTGCTGCACATTTCTGCCTTTGTAGAATGAAGGATTGCTGTAGCAGCAAAGTAAGGTCTTCTGTGTCCTAGCAATCCAGAAGAGAGGATCTCCTCACTGTTTCTGTAGGTAATTCGGATGGCATCTCTTCCCCTCTCCCCCTTCTCCCTTCCCCTCCTTCCTTCCCTCCCTTCAGCTTAGCCAATGAATTCTGCTTTATGGTTATGATCTGACTTTGAAGTTCTGGCTCCCTCTGCTGTTATATAAATATATAAATTTTACAAATACTTGAGAGGACTAACAACTTCAGGAAAGAGCTATGAAGCTATATGAAGCACGGCATGCACCCATGCTGCACCCAAGGAATAAAATAGTGGAGCAGAGCCTAATGCTGTTCTTGCTGAGGCAAGATTTCTGTAGGGCTCAAGGAGAATTTTGCCTCACAC
Source organism: Hypotaenidia okinawae (assembly GCA_027925045.1). NCBI lineage: Eukaryota > Metazoa > Chordata > Aves > Gruiformes > Rallidae > Hypotaenidia > Hypotaenidia okinawae. Next base: position 19,485,235 of record BSDF01000008.1, on the reverse strand, counting down.
ATATGAAAATGTTGCCAGTATCAGCTTTCTCAGTTTTCCCATTCCACCACAGACTAATATTCATGTTTCATTTTAGAGGGATCCAGGCTGCAAGTCCTTAAGTTGTGAAAGGGAAAGTGGTACACTGAGAAAGATGGAAATAGAGAAGAAGACGAATTTGCTTAAGTGCCAGTATTCATTGATTTTTCCCTGGGTCTTTCTCATGAAAAAACAAGGCAGAAAAGTTGCAATTTTTTTCTTGAACTGGGAAAATACACAGACAGTTATTTCCAAGGATCATATCAGAATAACCCAATTTTAGTCTCAACTTAAAGTGGGTTTTAAGCTATTAACTATTCCAATCGCTAACGTTATTCTGGGACCCTTCTAAAGGTGTGGTAAATAGCTGTAGCAAATGTGTGTTTTCATCTGCAGGAATGTAGTATGTCAATAGAAATCAAACATTTCAATATCAAAATAAGTGCAAGCTCTTATCAACTAAACCAATAGTGAAAATAGGTTTTTGTTTGTACTTATTCTTTCATTTTTTTCTGGTACCAGCTATTATAGATGGGCCCATCTACTTCAAGTGCTTAGCTGAAATCTTTCATTATTAGAGAAATAATCAAAGCAGAAGCAAGATTATTTAACATCTTTCTAAGATGTTTTGGGATTTCTCATGTCTTATGATGCTTATAAACTGGAATCTGTGTAATGAATGAAGCTAGAGAGTAGTTACTGGTTCTTTCTTCAGGGCATCCCTGAGTTGCTTCTTATGTTAAATTACTTTTTTCTTTTTTGGCCTCCTTTTCAGGAGCTTTACTTACCAGCTAGTTTGAACCAGCATCCCATATCACAACATTATATATATATATATATATATATATATATATATAAAAGAAGAATATATATATATATATTTTCTTCTTTTACCCAGACGCCTCAGAAGGAGACAACCTTTCTGATCTGGTTACAGAAAGGGACATGTAGTCTGTGCTTCAGCTGAAAAGGCATCAGCCCACACAGATCTTGAGCATCTCGCCAGCTTCATAGGAAGTAGAAGCTTCCTATCTTACTGGAGCCAGAAAACCTGAAATGATTTATTTAGCTGGCCTGTTCACTTCTGTTTCTTCCTTAATTTATTTATCATATGTTTATTTGTTCTGCTCTTTAAGGCATTAAAGAAAGGGGAGGAAAACAACTAGGAAACAGACAGTCCTTTTACTGGGGAATATTTTGATTTGTTGAAGCTGTTCTCAACCATCCTCAGCTTGCAGCACTCCTCAGCCAGTCTTATTTCCACACCTTCCAAACATGTAAAGATATGCTATGTCGATTCTGTTCTCTCAAATCAGACTTTTGGGCAGAGCTTGCAAACTAACAAATTAGCATCTGCTCTCTTCTTAAAGTCAACAAAGAACAGCTGCAGCACTCACTATTCCTGAAACACTGCTCAAGGCTCTGCCCCACAGGGATCAGGAAATGACCTAAGCACCAATATCTTGCTATGGCGTCTGGGACATTCTTGACAGATTTTAGGTCGAACTGCTGTATCAAGGATCTGGCTATTTTTAATGTGGTGAATGGAGCTGCATCAGAGTTATAATACAAAGCACATATCACTTCCACATCTTGTCCAAACTGTAGAATGAAAATGCTCACTATTAAAATACTAATGTGGTAGCAGCACTGGGGTTATTCCAACCATGCACTAGTTCGTGTAGTTGAGGCTTGCTTGCATACCACAGCCACTGAGCGTAAGCCAAGAGATGTGGTGGGTCTGGAGCTGCCATGCAATAACTGTCCAGACTGTATCAGAGAGGGGACAATACTGGAGCTAGCTTGGAGTGAGAACAGCAGTAGAAAGACAAAGATGCAGATGTGTATTTCCTCCTCCAGGTAGGTTTTGTAGGCTTGGTTCAGCACCAGTTAGTTCTCTGTCCACACCATGTGCTCCTGTTAATGGAATGCACTGGGGAACTGTCCTGTTTTCTCTACAGTTTATTACTTATGACAGTTGCACTCCATTGTTGTGGTTTTGTGTGGCAAGGTTCTGGTGGAGGAGGAGAGGGGGATGGCTGCAGGGGTGGCTTCTGTAAGAAGCAGCTAGAAGCTTCCCCTAGGTCCAACAGAGTAAATACCAGACAGGCTCAAGGACAGACACTCCACTGACCAAGGCCAAGCAAAAGTCATAGTCCCTCTGTGAATCACATTTAGGAGAAAAACCTGCAAGTATCCACTTTTACTGCCAGAGGTGGGAGTGAGAAGATGTAAGAAACTTTGCAGACACCAAAGTGAGTGAAGAAGGGGGAGAGGAGGCACTCCAGGTGCCAGAGAGAGAAGACCATGATGAAATAGGTTGACTGTGCCCCTGCAGCCCATGGATGATGACGGGGAGCAGAGATCCCATCTACAGCTTGTGGAGGACCCAGAGTGGGTGGAGACACATGAAGGATGCTGTGACCCAGTGGGAAGCCCGTATTGGAGCAAGTATCTGCAGCCTGTGGAGAGACAGACCCACACCACAGCAGGTTTGCTGGGGGACTTGTGACTCTGGGGGGACCAGGCTGGAGCAGTCTGGGCTTGAAGGTCCGAACTCCATGGAAGGTGTTTTAAGATCTGGTTGTACTTCTCAATATCCAGCTCTGGTTTCTTTTTTTATGTGCAGTGTAATAAAAGAGATACTTTGTGGGGTTTTTTATTCCATGTTGAGTCTGTTTTGCCCATGATGCTGATTGCAGAATGATCTCTCCCTGTCCTTATCTTGACTCCTAAGCCTCTCAAGATATATTTTCTCCCCTGTCCAGCTGAAAATAATAGTGATAGAGCAGCTTTGGTGGGCATCTGACCTCCAGCCAGGGTCAAACTACAACATCCATGGAGACAACCTGATTCAAGGGGGTATAGATGCATGAGGGCACAGTCCTCTCCACACCGGCCAAATAACTCCTTTCTGCAAGTTGTTATGGTGACAACAAGGCCTCTACCAAGACACATTCATTGGGTGCAAGTAAACATTTTCCTGGGAGTAACAGGATTGCCTCAGCAGTGGTATTATAACTGCAATTCTGGATGCTTTGAGGGTCTCCTCCAGTGGTATTGTGTTAGATCTTCAGTCCTACCAGCCTTCATTGATGGAGCCCTGAATCTCTGTTTCTTTCCTCTGAGTATGGAATTTCAGAGGCCAATTATCCTACAGAGAATTAGCAAATCTAATTGTGGTCCAGCATCTGGAGTCCTGTTCTCTCTGGTACTGTTAAACAGTGAACAGTACACACAAAGTATAATACTAGGTATTTGATGATGAAAGCATATGAAGAACATGTGCCATGGAATAGTACATAGCCTATGTGTATGCTAAGCTAGCCAGGTCTACATGGTACCCTTGTAGGTATATTGCAGAATTTTGTTTAGGCTTTGTTTTGGCAGAATCTCTACCGTTTTCTGAAGCGGAATTGATACTTTAACCATTTTCATTCCTCTCCAATTTGTTTGTTCCCCTTCTTCTGGCGGGGGGAGGAGGGGAGATGGTGAAACCAATGTATCTTCCCAGGATTTTTTCTGAACTACTTAAATGATGTCAAGCCTTGAGGAAAGCCCTGTTATTGCTGACCCCCTAAGCAGACCCTTACAAACACACCTAGTATATAGGAAGCTGATAACTGGTATCTCCTTACATACACATAACCTTACATATATATATAAATATATACATGGGTGAAATCCTCTTATCTGCTTTCAGCAGATAGAAAAGTGAGTGCCCCATAGTGTCTGCTACTTGCAGGTTGGAAGGGCCACAGCCAGCTCCAGTGACATCCAGTCCATTACTCCCAGAAAGGCACAGGGGAATATCATCAAAAGGAGCTGCTACTAAGCAGTTCTAATTAATGCTGAGGGACAAATATTTAAGAAACCACAACTGCATTTCTCATATTACCTGCTTCCTGGAATCATCTTAATGACTTTCTGGTAGTACCTGGAACCATGCATGAGGTTTTTTCTAACTGTTGGTAAGCTGTGTTGGTTAGCAGGTGTAGGTTTTCTATTTGTATACTCTCAGCACCACATTTGAAAATAAACCATGTGGCTGTGGTTTTCCACAATAGATGTTAAAAAAAGTTGTTGTTTCCATTAGCTGAAATATTTCATTGCAATACACTTCAGCAAGGTAGAGGAAAGGCAGATGAAGAAAACACCTATGATATCAGTTTTAAAAGAATGGAACACACTCAAATTATTTATCTGGGCCTTTTAAGCTGTACAGTACTCTTGTTATAATTGCTCTAAATATTGTCTAAATACATTTTATAGGATGTTTCTTATATAAACCACTTTCACGGACTTTGTACCAGGCACAGTGTAGTGCCTGATGTGTACTGACTAAACCTGTTTTATAGTCCAGGTTTTCTACACAAACAGCTTTCATGGCATGGTTTGTCAGTGAACTTTGATCCAAACAAGACTATTGCAGGAAATTCTACCCTCGTATAAAAGGCTACAGAGCTATTTATATGGCATTTCTCTGTAGTAGTTTAGACCTTCAGGCATGGGCGCTTTTTTTGTGTGATACACCAGTCATCTCCTGGGGAATATGTTCCATTGTGCATCTGCGCTAATATGTTGATTGACACAAGGCATCAGGGTGGGGGGAGGCTTTCAAAGGGCTGTTTTCTGCTTTGTTTCATCCCATTCTTCTAGTATATGTGTCCTTGGGGGAATGCCAGTGAGCCTAATAGCTAAATGAATCCATTTGTCTAGCAATAATTTATATAATACCTGTTACTCTAAAAGCTAGATGATTTCTAAATCAATTAAATGTGCAAACATTTACAAAATTCTTCTGTTTTCAACACGACCAATCAGTGACTACTTAGAAGGAAAAGCAGTGATTTGACATGTGTGAAAATTTATTTAAATCTGGATCCCAACAGGAAAAAAAGTCACAAATTAATCTGTGGCATAGCTTGGTTATAACTGTGTATGTTTTAAGACAAACCATCTTACGTCAGAAATGAGAAAGATGCAGCACAATTAGAGCTGCAAAAGGCACGAGGTGAACCCATTCCTCCCGAAACCATGCTACTTTTCTGCTTTCCTCTAAAGGAGAGATCCAGAGCACGTTCAACTTCTAGGGCAGGCACAGGAGAGGAGAAACACATCATGCAGTCTTAACCAACTCCGTTGTAGACTTTGCAGCTTATATCAGGATTTGTTTTCTTCACTACTCGGATGGAACAGCTTTTCTTGTGGAATAGGCCAACACAGTTCACCCTGTCATAGTTCTTGGGGATTAAAACTCTGTCATTGAGAAAAGCAAAGGGAAAGTCAACAGCGAAGACATGAACTGAAGTAAGGATGCTTACTGAGTCACAACTACCGTGGAGCAAGCTGAATGGTGGATCAATTTGGCTCATGGATTCCATGAATACAAGCACTATAGATTTTGACAGGAGAAATACAGAGTCCAAATCATGGCTGTTAACAGATGAAGTAACTTCACAATGTTTGCTCTGATTTCAGTGCAGTTTTCACTGTCCAGTCTGTTAGGGATTGGTATAAATTCCCGCACAAAGGCAAAATGGGGATTAATTCCATCTTCCCCATCTAAACTAAGACTTTATTGACATGAACAAACCATTTAAAGAGTGCTGAATCACCCCAACATGAATACCTCCTAGCTGAGCTTCTTCTTAACACAAGCCAAATCCCTCCCTCCTATAGTTGAGGACAGCCAGGGATAGTCCCCACCAATGATTCCTTGGCATTTATCCTTCCTCACAGACCCTTTATGAGACTCTTTCTCTCTCAACTCAAGAAGAAATTTCCCAGTCTTCTGAGGAGAGAATTAGCTCATCCCATTATATTTAGGAAGACACAGCTCTCCTTGATGTGTCACCTGTCATCCATGAAGCAGAAACACATGATGAGATTTAGAAAGCAAATTATCAGAGGAGGGTATGTCTGTCGTATTTTGATAAGCAGGAAGAGTGTGCTTTTGGCAGCATGGGAAGGATGTAGAGAGCCTCTGGCCTGATTAGATGTTTGCAAGCAGGCCACTGGTCTGGTGCAGAGCTACAGAAGCCTGTGCGCATGTATGTTGTGGGGTGTTTAAGTATCTAGAGACAAGCTGCTGAATAGAAGGAAAAATAAAACTAAGGTTAAGGGGAGTCGTGCATCCAGCTAGTGTCAGAATCAAAAGAATGCCTAGGTGATGAAGAAAAGCTCTGTGCTTTTCCCTAGCTGCATTTCATTCTGTTTCTCCTCAAAGAAGTCTCTGTGATTGCCAGATTGTTCTGCTTGGTCTTTATTAGAGTTAGCTGGGAAACAGGAAGAGGAATTTTGCTCATGTGAGAGAGAAACTCCAATGTATCCTTTCAATGAGGGTTGTGGTTTTTTTAAGTCTTAACATTTCAACCAGTTCCTGAATAAGCAAACAAAAATGTCTGGTAACTTACAAGCTGCAGCAAATCATTGCGTTCATCTTACACCTGCACTGGTAACAATCTTCAGTCTTCCACACTGCTCCAAAAACATAGAGGTTTCTGTTTGAAAGGCACCCTGCATGCACACATCAGGAAATGATAGTCAGCAGATCAGAACATGTATCAATAGACATAGACTACAGTCTTATTTTGTGGACTGGCAATCAAAGAACTGATTTCCATTTAGTCACACCAGGGAAGAATCTGAGCCAGTGCTCTGCAGAAAGCATACCATGTCTTTGCCCCTGCAGCATGCATGAATGTATCATAAAGCACAATAAAGTGTTAGCAACCACATACCACAGAAGTACTATTCTGCTATAGCAATGAATCTGAGAAATGCCTTAGCTTATAGGTACTGTAGGATGTCTCTGCCCTTTCTCATATCCAACATACATGTCTAAAATTTAATTTTCCCCCTCCCTTTTCCCCAGTTCTTATTAGAATACAAATTGCTCTGCTAAGGTAAATTTAAACACTAGTTGTGTTGTCTTTGCTTTGATTTTAGTGTCAGATACCTCATTCAGGTTAGTCAACAATGCTTAGAAGTACATGATTTTTGACACATGGGCAAGGACTTCAGTTATACATCAGCCTAGAGGGTAACTACTGAACAGGGAAACTCTCTTCCTCTGTGTCCAGATGCCTCCAGGTGGGTTGGCTCCTAAGCATGCTGCTGTTTGGATCATTCCTCAACAAAGAATGTATTATACTAATCCAACATTTTCAAGAAAAATAAGGCTTTGAATCTCTGAATGAATGTTTATGGGATGTCTACATATTTAACATTCTTACCGTATTTGCTGGCTGGTCTGAGGTAACAGCGAGCATCACACAGAGTCCTTGAGAAGAGAAGGATCAAGCTAAAGACCAGCAAGAATTTCTAGGAAAGAGACAAAAAGCTTTCTTTAAAATCAGGTGGTATTTTTCAAAGGTCTAGCAGACTAACTTGCACAGAATTAAAGATGAGTCCCACTACTTGAAATACAGTCAGATTAAAAACACTTCCAGTGTAGATACACATACACACGCATGCAGTATAAGCTGCTGACTTACCATACTTGCATGGGATGCTCACATCTCCTCATGAGAAGTAGTGTGTATTTATATACAGTGAGGAAACAATGGTTAGTGCAAAGGGAGGTGATGTAAATGTGAATACCCCAGGTGCCAATGAACACTCTAACCTGTTCCATTCATCGATCAGAAGGTGGCACCTCAAAAAGTCTTGCAAAGGCTTGTTCTGTGCACTGAAGTGCATTGGCATCCTGATCTCCATTGTACTGGTGTAGAACTAAAAAAAAAAAAATCCAGTAGATCCATCAGTTACTCCACATCAGCATTGGTGTCAGTGGAAGAGCCTGACCCCCAGAAAGTTATGCCTCCAGAACTGGCAGGCCACCAAGGAACAGCAGGGAAAGGGCACATGCTGAGCAAGGCACTATTGTTCCACTGACCTGCTGCAAGGAGATCGCCCCCAGGTACGGAACAAGCCATTCAAACAGTGCAGTGATGTGGAGAGTCCACTGTTCTCCAACTGATTTATTATCATTTCAATTATTTTATATGAGACGTGTTATTTTGTCCATATTTAGGGACCTGCAGGGACTAGCTGTAGTTTTGATCTCTCAGTTGCTGAAGCAAATCCAGCATGATCATATAGCACCTTTCTGGTGGCAGAAGTCAAGTGAGGTGCATTGTCTCAGTCCAGAAACCAGCGTAACAGTCATGATGATTGTCACTCAGGAGTCCCTCCCTGACAGTAATTACAGTGATGCTAAGGACGGGATGAGGCAAAAAAAGCTAGTGTTCCAATTTTCTTTCACCATATGCATGCCTGCCTCTAACACAGCTGGAATCAGACCCCAAAAACAGTCTTGTTTCTGCAACACTAAATTGAGAGAATTTCTTTCAATATACAGTTTGCCATTAGGTGTCCAGGTCTATTGCAACACACAGTATGTGAGGCTGCATCTCAAAACCAGCCAGGAAAATTAGTACAGATCCCTGTGGCTGCATGAGGGGCTGTAGAGATCAAATGCTTTCCTGAATTAGAGTATGGGCATAACAAATTTTAAGAGTTACCAGAGATTTCCCAGCATAATGAGTTGCATTGATTCCATTAGTGTGGCTCTTTCAGCACACCTGGGTTTAATTAGACACCTTGATCACTATGGCTGAACTCGTTTGCTTCCACTGATTGACAATTAGCTAGAGGAAGCAAAGCTGCACTGGAAGTGGTTTCTGGATAAAAGGAGCAGTGGAAGAAAGAGTGTGGTCTCTTGAGGAAGCTGGGGGTGGGGGTAGTTGCAAACTTAATGGCTGATGGCTTTTGGAACAAAAGATTTTATTTTTTTAAGTTTCTTTTACTTATTTTCTTGTGTGTTTTAGAGCTTCTGTTGTAGTTTGCCTTTGGCTTTGTAGTGCAGCCCTCAAGGTTTGTGTTAATTTTGTAATTTTGGTAGAGTATGTTCTCTGTTTTGCTGCAGGAAACAATTGTGGTATTTAATGAAGTGCCATGAGAAAAAAATTTTCTTCTGGTAATCTTTAAATGGATTAACTTCTGTTCTGAAGGGAATAATGTGTTTGAAATGACTGTGTTAGTTATGTGAAGCAATTGTATCAAAATACAACACATCTCTTATACAACTAAGCTTTTAAGTATTATGATGTTAATTTGTTTTTATTCTGAAAGAAGCTATTTGATTAGGGTCTAGCATGACTTGAGGCCAGACCCACTTTGGGCCTGTTTCTGATGTAACTCTTGACAAGTCCTGTGCTGTTTGAGGAGGAGTAAGTGTAATGGTGTATAACATCTCTACTAAGGGTATTGTTGCAAGAAAATGTAATGAGCAATTTCTGCCTTGAAAGTCACTTGGATTCTAAGTTATTCACTTACTTAAGATGATTAATTAATCATCCTTTCTTTCTTGGAGAGAAATAACTATATTAACTTTATAATTGTTGTTTCTCATGTAGAAAAATGTATAAAATATGTATCTAAAATAGGAAACTGAAGTGTAGTGTGATTGAGGTAATTGCTGCCAGATAGGCCTGGTAGTTCTCTCTCCTGAACCTGAGGTATTTATTAATGCTGTGTGCATTTTTTTTTATTTTCAAAAAAAGCAACTTGAAGCATTTTGGATTGCTGACTTGACCGCAAAGAAACCAAATACTTATGAAAGCCTGTAATATTGAGTGAGTTTTCTATGGGATCTGTAGGAGCGTAAAGGCTTGACCTGTGTACTGCTGACCTGCATGGATCTCTTCTCTTGAGACAAACAACTTTCTTTGGGTCAAATGGGTAAGAAAAGAGTAGAGAAGATTCTTTGTGCAGATATAAATTAAGTTACCTTCTGGGTCTGGGGTGGGTTCCTCTGTTAAGGTAAGGTTAAGTTGCCCTTACCTAGCTGATGGCTGTGGTGTGTGAGAAGGCTGATTATCTCTAAGACATGGAGATCATGGCAGCCAGCAAGCTGCTTTCACTCTATACCCTCTCCCTTGGAGTCTGTTGTGCTGTAAGGACTTGCAGCCAGCTCTAGACGTACTGACTTAAGTAAAAGAAGTTCCTTTGTTGGTGCTGGGATATAGCAACAGTTAATATACAAGTGTCTCAGCTTCAGGTCCATGAAGCAATGAGATGAAAGTCCAGAACTGCCTTTCCCTGTTTATCGAGTTCCTGTGTCTGTCAGGGAAGCTGCCAAACTAAACTGGTCAAATAATATAGCAGCTCGACTGAAATAGTGACTCTACGCCAAGCTAAACAGGCAATTCTGCCCTAGGAAGCTTTTGCCAATTAGAAGGATTTTAAATTTTCTGAGGAGATGCCTGGAGTTGGAGGGTCTGGAGTGTGGCCCTTCCTTGAACCAGAGGGCTAACTGCATGGTAGTTCCAGGTCAACAAGGCTCTGACTAGAGTATCAATTCCATATTTGCTTAAAACTTGCTCACATTGGAAACAGCTTTTCAGCAGCCTTTACTGGCTTTAGACATGGTCTGCTGGTTGTTGTTTCACCTTGTGTTTCCTCCTTCAAAGCTATATCAATATACTTCTTAATTTCTAAACACTGTGGTGGGTGTCAAAATTGGACTAAATCACATTAATATATCTGACCTGACTTTGAAAGAGTTCAAGTCATTCTCCTTTATAAATAAGAGCTAGGGAGGAAATCTGATGTTCCTTCTGGATCTGACAGTTGATTGCCTTGTTCATGGGAGAGAGTCTTTTGGTAGGATCATCTGTGTTCAGTCCTTGGGAAATCAAATTTTTACCCAAAAGCATTACCTGTGTGACCTGGCCCTTGTCAGTGAGAATACAGTTTGCTATTACTAGAGGTGGATCATCTGTGTAGCCACCACTTGTGGTCAGTAGTACTGTCTTCCCTCTGCAGGAAGGATTCAAGATTCACTTCTAAATGCTTTTAGGTTATGCAAATACACCTTGCCCACATACCATCCCCAATATAAATTTTAAAATTTCTCAATTCATGTTCCCACTCTTCCCCACTGTTTTGGGGCAGAAGTTTGAGTCTCATGTGTGATTATTTTAAACTTGAGTTATTTCAAGTTTAACCTATGTGCATGCTTCCCTTTCCCCAGGTCCTTTTGTAGCAAAAATTGAGTTCTCTAACTGCTTCTCATGCAGAAGTCCTGATTCTTTTCTTTAAACTGGTCAGTAAAATGACATAACATATAATAGTGATGGATGAACTGGGTTTTGCCAAGCCGGACTGGCAGTGTCTGATGTCTTGTTAGACTGGGGTGTGACACAAAAAATTGCAAACCTGAAAACAGAGTTATTGCATCTGTTACTATCTTTGTAATCTAGCCTGAATGACCATACAAGGGATTAACTGTAGTCTGGATTTGTCATGGAAAGCTTGTGTTTGCCAGTGATATCAAAGTGCAGATGGCAGAGAAAAACAAGACTGAATATTCCCATCCCCATCCTGGCTTCTTGACCTAGTAAGCAAGAATTCCTCCTCCTTTCAGCAGCGCAGGCCTGCAGGTAGTTGATCACAGCAGCTGTTTAGTTTCATCCAGAGGACTGCCTTGCTCCACTTCTTGGGGGTGTTCTAATTTGAGGGAGGAGGGAAGGTTCACAAACCTCTGCACCTTGTCCCTCTCATCCCCAAAGATAAGAGACCAAATCCCTGAAGAGCAGCTATTCTTCTAGGGGGCTGGGAATAGGGCTTGGTGTCTGTTTCTGTAGATGGAGCCAAGCCCCATGCTGGCCCTGAACTTTTCTGTAAGAACCAGTAATGACAGCTCTGGGAAGATGTCCTTGACTCTCTTGAGTATTTCAGAGCTGAAGTGCTTTGAAAAGCTCCATTTTAAACTAATACTGCCAGCCCTAGTTTCCCCTCCCACTCTGTTCCTGTGTAAGTCTCTTCCACCCTAGCAAAACTCTGAGGGAGAAGAGTTAGTCAAGACTCAGCTTAGGAATATCAGCACTGGTACTAGGCAATGAACTATTCTCACAACTGACTTCCTGAAACTGGAATAGGAGGCTAAAATACGTCCATTAGTTTGACAACTCTCAACACTTTATCAACTTTCCTATACTTACTGAACATGTGACGAAGCCAGGGAAGTCTTTGTCTCTGGCCTGACTAGAAACCAACAGCTTACCATTCAGCTTACTGAATAGTAAGTAGCATGTTTTGCCACTTGTGTTTCTTCCAGGCAATGCCCATGGCCTTATCAGTTTTGAGCTGCTGGGTGGGGTTTTTGGGGAGGGGAAGAAATGTTGCACAGACTAATTTGGGATGCAAGTGTATTTCTGTCTTCATCTTGACTTCTGACAGGAGTGCCCTGAGGAGTTGGCTGGAAACTCTGGGGGATAGAGTCACAGAAGGAATTTCCAGTTCTGCCTGTAGCAAAATCTTTAGAAAGACTATAACCTCAAGACCTGAGCAGCACTAAGATTAGAAAATAGACCTTATTACCTTCAAAGTTAAAGGACACTGCACTAATACAATGCACAACGAGTTTTGAGAATCGCAGAATCACAAGGTTGGAAAAGACTTTTAAGATCATCAAGTCCAACCATTCCCATCCTAAGCTAAACCATATCCCTAAGTACCTCATCTACCCTCTTTTTAAACACATCAGGGATGGTGACTCAACTGCCAGAGTGATGTGAAATACCGTTACTGGCATGGACTGTTGAAAACCTCCTTATCAACTGGGCAAAGATATTTTTTTGGTCCTTCAGAGTTTTTCTGGCCTCTGCCTTCTCCATTCTTGAAAGGCAAGAAAAATACTGTGGAAACATGTAGTATGGCCAAAAACTGATACAATAAAAGTACAGCTTGATAAATCTCCAAGAAAGAAATGGGTTACAATAGGCATGAGATCAGTCCTATCTATGCTTCTATTGTTAAGAAAGCTTATGAAGTCACTTCACTTCCCAAAACAGAATTGATCTTGGCACTGTTTATTTTTTTTTCTGTGAACCAGATTGCCTACTTTAGCATGAGGTTTTTTCCTTTCATTCCTAGTGATCATTTCACAAGCCATCACCTCTGATTCAACTCACTCTGAGGTGTCACAAGGCAGAAAACTCCTGGGTTTGCTTTGTGTTAGCAGAGGTGCTAGTGCATCTTATCCCTTAAACTCTGAAGTAGTCTTATTAAGTTTTCATTGTCCTGCATCAAGTGTAATTCAGGCAGGCCAGGCCTTGTCCAAGTTCAAAAAAACAAGTCTTAAAACTACTCAGTCCCTTCTGTGATACCTCCTTGCAGGTTTCTCTCTGTACTGATAGACTAAGGACACTTCTCAAATGTTGCTTAGACTCACTGGAGGGAACTGAAATGGTCTGTCAGCTGAAACAGGACCTAGGTGTTTTTGTGTTCTCTGTAACTCAGGCTTGTCCATTCCCTTCTTTCAGCACAGGAGCACTGTGGCAGAACTACTGTGCCATCTAGTGACTACAGTGAATTTATGGGAGAGGTAAAAACGATACAGACAAAAACCTCAGCAACAATGGAAAAGGGAACTTCTAGATATGTCTTATGTGTAGATAATTGTACGAATGTAGCTGAGATGCATTAAGAGCCATCTGCTCGGCCAAGCTCCTGATACTTCCCATGAGGCTTCCTGAAAAGCTCAGGTCCTCTTAAATTCTTGTCTGGCATTGAGCACTAAGCAAAGAATAGTGGCATGCCACTCTATTGCTCATAGAATTTTGGTCATTCTAACTTTGAAACTCCTTTTTACTGGAAAAGAGATGTAAAAGTCTCCCAATCAGAAGATACACTAGAAAGAAAGTAAAGGGATAATAAGGAATATTGGCTGCTCAACTGAAACTATCTTAAGACATAGGCATGAAGACATGTGTAGCCAAACCAGACCCTGGAATTCTGGCTATTGTGCCCATTCCTCCTCTGCCAAGACTCATAATAATGTTAGAGTTGATTAGTTATCTAATAACTAATTGCTATTAATAGTAGAGAACAATAATCTATGCTTTAAATGCACCCATTTAACAGTCTGCTTTACACTTGCAAACAACTGAGCTGGGAAAAAACCCCACAAGACTTGTTAAATAATACAGTCTATGACTTCAGGAGTCTAAAGAATTTTGACTGAATACTGCACCAAGCCATATCCCTGCTCATCTCCCTTGACCATCACCTTTGGTGTACAGGACAGTATTCCCTTGTCTAGGAGCAGAGGAGCAGGCCAATAAAACAAGATCTTGCAGCCACTGGGAAGCTGCGTCTTTGTGAGTGACCTGGGGAGACTTAGGGATAGGGCAATTAGGAGGAATCAGGCAAGTCCCAAAATAGGAACTGAAAAGAGGAGGTCGAGTGCATGAGGGAGCTGTTGTACTCTAATAATGCTGAAACTTGGCTTAGGATAGTATGTTAGGGAAGATACACAGTCCCAAGCTGGTATTTGAGTTTGGACCAGCTATTGTGTCCTTTGTACAGTGGACTGGAGTGACTTGTATGTCATACAGCTGTCACTGTACATTTGACCTATCTTTGGCAGGCCAGAGCAGTGATGATGGGAGAAACCTCTGTAGTTACAGTGGAGAAAATGCTGGGATGTTTGGAAGGCAGTTATCGCATAGTGGCAGAGGACTGCAGTTTATCAGCATACTGTAATGGTGATCTACTTGAAGTATTGATTATGCAAAAGCACCGAAGCTCTGGAGATGTGTAGGAAGCATGGGAAAGTAGCTGACCCATGCTGAAAGAAATTAAACATGAAAATATAATTTTTTGGAGTGAAGTCTTAAAGTAACCAGGTAATGCTGAGTATTTCAGATTGGCCATATGATTTGTGTGCTCTGGAGTTTCATGTAGATACCTATTATAAAGCCAATCAGCTTCCTCTAAAATAAGCTATAGTTTGGCCCTGTGAGACATGCACGGAACAATAGATTTCAACAGAAATATTCAGGCTTTCAAAAGGTGCCAAGGCAAACTTTCCTGCATACCAACAGATAAGTTAATTAAGAGTAAAGTTGTCCCAAACTGAATTTATCTAAGTCTTTTAAATTGGCATAAAACAGAATGTGAACTGCAAATCTCTGGCTGCTTTGGTATGCATAATATAAATGATATGCACTTTCCCTGTTTATGATTAAGTTGAATTTTATTTTTAAGATTGGAGCAAAAATCTTAACGGAAAGAAAACATGAATCAGAACAGCATTAAGTTTAGGTGATAAATACTGATAGGAAATCTTCCATCAGATTTGACGTATATTCCAGTATTTGTTTTAACAGACTCGATAGCTGGTAAGCTAAGCAGTGGATTTCTTTTTTTTTTTTTTAGGGCAAAACCATCTTTCCAATACTCAAAAGACTTGTCTTAAAGAATTACTGGGTGTAGAGAGACTAGGCCCAGCTATCCAAAGCTACCTCTTTCTAGTAGAACTAGTGGGAAAGTGTGTACTACTAGGTCGAGACAGTGTGTGCTAGGGGAAGAGAGCACCCAATCTCTTCTGCTTTGCCTGGCCTCCGTTGCCTCCCAAGGTTTTGCAGAGTCTATTATACCTTTAAAAAGTCAGGATAACTGAGGAAATTCTTATGTGAATGTTTCTTTTCCACTGTGTGGAGATAGTGGTGTTACGACTTAGGGCTTTGAGGGTGAGGGGATGTATGAGACTGTAGATGTGTGTCTTGAAGTAGTGAAATGCAAAAATAAAATATCACTTGGTAGAAATGGGAAGAGTAAAGCAGAGGTTTTTGCACTCTGTCTATGCTTTCTCAATTTTTGAAGGTTTTGACATCCTCCTGAAGCTTGACCCTTTGCTACAGAAGGGAGTCAAATCCCTGCTGTGCTTCTGGTGTTTTGAAACTACAGTAGCTAACATCATCTGTTTCCATGTTAAAACTTGGAGCAGAGAAGAGAAGAGCTGACTGCTCCCCTGAGGATTTTTAGATTAGATAAAAGGATCTTTCCTAGTTCCACATAGCAGACAGAGTAAATCCACATGTTATAGCAAGTCTTGGCAGATGGTGGAGAAGAATGCTTGGGTGTATTTAAAATGTAGTTAGGAGTTCCATTAAGCCTGGCTTTTCTGGAATTTGGGAGCATGGGTCTACTCAGCAGTAAAAAGGAATCACAGCATACTTAGGACTTTGTTCTCTGTGGACATGCCTTGTAACTGAACGCGGAAGTCTCCTGCAGACAGAAGGACATCCATAGAATGGTTTGAGGGACCTCAAAGATCATCTAGTTCCAACCCCCTGCCACAGTCAGGTACATATTCCACTAGATCAGATTGCCCAAAGCCCCATCCAACCTGGCCTTGAACACTTTCAGAGATGAGGCATCCACAACTTCTCTGGGAAACCTGTATCCAGTGCAAAGAATTTCTTCCTTGTATCTAATCTGAATGTACCCTCTCTTTGTATTAAACCTTTATACTTTGTTCGACCACTACAGATCCTGGTAAAAAGTCTGTCTTCATCTATGCTGCCAACCTTTCAGTGTCACCTTCTTTGGTGGGAACTAAAAATATCAACCCAACAACTCCCATGCACCATGGTGCAGTAGTTTCACAGAAAGTATTTCAGTCTTCTAGCCTGAGCCCTGAAGTGATGGAGTCTGTGCTAGCCACAGTGTCATTAGTAAATGCCTTAAAACATGCTTTATCTCAGCACAAGCGCGCAAGAGGAAATAGAGGCTCATGGCCTAGCTACTAATGGAGACAGTGTTTCCTGAACAACATCACTGAATGTGGATATATTGCTTTGTGAATGGTAATTCTTGAGCTTTCCAATCAGGTGAGAGTGGGAAGCAGAAACAGAAGAGGCAAGCTAGTATTTCTGTTTGCAATCACACTGTTAGCCAGTTTACCCAAGAAACTTGTGTGCTTGAAATTGGGCAGGTACAGTTCCAAAATGCCTCCAACCCAACTTCAGCCCCTTGGACATGTGCTGAAGGGACTGGGGTTGGACATCCAGAAAAATTAGTTGTATCAGAACTTTAGAAAACAACATTTTGGTGCTAGAATAAGGCAGGTGGTAGCTAAATGCAAGTAGTAAACTAACAGCTTGCACATGCACTGGATTAAACCAATTAGTGTTGGAGTATCAAGTACAGGCAGCTAGTAAGAAGACAGGCTTCTCTTTGTGGGGACAGGAGTGACACAGAAAGATCTCCTTTATGTTGTATAAAAAAGCATGAGGATTTCAAAAAATCTTCAAAATGATCTAATAGTTGGTTATAAAGTTTGTTTCAAAATGCACTATAATTGACAGTCTGTGTAAATACACTGTAAGGAGGTCCAGGTAGCTTCAACAGTCAGATTCAGATCAGTTTGGAGGTAAACTACAAAATAAACAGGTGGTGTAACAGACAAATTGTCAAGCTAACTCTTGTAAGTACATGATTAAAATCCCACTATCTGAAGATAAGAGGTATCTTTTTTTTTTCTGGAGCTAAGGTATTTTGGGTGTTAAGCTTGGAATTTCCACATACAGCATCTTCCTGGGTTTCACAAGAGCATAGCTCAATTACAACCTAGCCTTGTATGTGTTTCTGGGTAGTCTGCCTTATGTGATAAGGAGCACAAGGCCTTAACCAGTGTTCCACAGTTTTTTGGTAACCTAGAAAGGTGAAAGTGGGACAGATGCAGAACCCTATTACTTTTTCCCCTGTAGATGTAACTGTTAGTGCTCTTGATATGTGCCTTACACTAAAGGTGTCACAACACCAGTATTTGCAGTGCCATTAGCAACTTTGGCTTATAAATTGTCATATTACTGTGAGCCCTCTTCCAAGAGGGCATGTGGCAGGCAATTTTAATAAAAGTGAAACCAACAGGGTTGTTTTCCTGGGAAAGGGAAGCAAAGGTGGAATAAATCACTGAGGTATAACTTCTAGGGTCCTGTGTTTACTAGGTTGTATGTGGTCAGGGTAGACTGAGTCTGAGATTTGCCTTTTCCCTGCAAACAGCATGACCAGGCCCTGCTGCCAAGGTGTATGTTCATTCTGTATTTTGCAACAATGAACAGCAGAAGCTCTATCACACTCTTTCTGTTACAGGGAAATAGAGCATGGAGACATAGGATGTTTAGTCACTTGTGGAAAGAGGCAACTGAACAAATATACCCATAAAGATTATGAAGCCACATCCCAAGGGAGACTTTCTACCACCATGTGTATCCCTCTATTACAGTTTGTGGACTTGTGAAGCTTCTTTGCTGATGGAGCACAGTCCAGGAAAGTCTCACCATCCAGCCACAGTCCTGTACGTTGACCAATTTAATAACACTAATTTCTCTAAGGATTAAACTGGATAAAGGTTCCTCTCTTCTACCTAAAGCCCAGGTTGAGGGCTGGGTCTGCTGTGCTGTGGGTGCAATGGAAGTACAGTGCTGGGTTAGCCTGGAGCTGGTGGCCCTTCAGTCCATAGGTCTGCAGGTTCCAGGGAACTGTGCAGGATAAAAGTTCATATAAGACATTGCTATAGAAAAAAGTGTTTAAGGTTAAGTTGCTTTTTATTTCTTTCCCTTTTTTTTTTGAATGATAGTTCTTCAGGTTTTCATCCTCAAAGAAGAAAATAAGTCATATGAATTTCTGATGCTTAATCTGATTTTATTTTAGCTTTAAGATACAGCTACGCACAGATAATGGAATATACTCCCTGGGACTGAAGTGTGACTGGAGAAGAGTTAAAATTAGCAGCTACTGAGGATGCTAGAGAATGTTGGCTTTAACTTCCGCTCTCAAGGAAGGAACAAGGTAGTTCTTTGTTCATGGAGAACCAGAAGGCAGAGAAGCCAAGGAGTCTTTTGTGAGCAAATACTCAGTTTTATTATGTGCTAGGTTTTTATGAGTAGATTTCATTCAACAGTTTAATTTTTCAGTGTTTCTGAATTTGTGAGAGAACCATTAAAAGAAAAAAGGCAAATATTCTCCAAATCCACAGTCCTTCTCTGCTAACCCACCCACTCATGGACTGGACATTCTTTTGAGTGATTATCTTTCTCCACTACTTTATAGCTGCAGGTCTCTTTGTTGAAAATCTTCATACACTTCTCTTCATCATAGCCAACTGGTGTTGCAAAGCTGTCATTGGGAGAAGAAAGACAAAGAGGTGATGAGATCAACAAGTAAATAGTTTCCATTTCAGATGGTATCTATGCTTTACATGTGAAGAAGCTGTACTGGAGTGGTGTTCAGAAGCAGAAAAGGGAGCTCACAAAGCTTTCAGCTCAAAATTTAAGCAGGATTAGGGGAGATTTGTTTACTGATCTGATTTACACCCAAGGATGCTTGTTGTACTTATTTACTACTCAAATATAATTGATTTTTCTTTTCAGCCATAGTATGGAACATGAATTGCTTGAGTGATTGAGTGTTGCTATAGTAAACATTACAGGCAGGCCAGTGTATCTTGAGCTTCTTCTCAGAGTAAAGTGTGACTGTGAGGCTTTGGGAAGATCTGGATTAGGAGCAGTAGAAAATTCTTAAGTAACTTTGTGTTATCTCTTGAATTACTGTCTGTCCTGAAATTTCAGCTCTCAAAAGAATTGAGACCTTCATTATTGACTTTAAAATGAGCTCTATATGTCAGAACTTCTTGCATGCTCAGTGACAGTGGTCTTGGTTTAATGCATAACTTTGACATGAAGCAAGAGAAAGAAGGACAACACTTGTTTCTCGGGGATCCCTGGGTGAAGGGAAGTGCTTTGTGCTGTATCATGGCAGTGGAGGAAAACCCTCACAGCTGCTCTGAACTCACCTGGTGCAGCAGCTGATTCCACTCCTGGAGCAGCTGCAGTCATTACAGTCTGGGTCCCTCCACTGGGAATCAAATTTATGTAACTCTCCATTTGAGTCACGGCAGCCTGAAAACATAGCATTCAACCAGCATTCAGTGTCAGACCTAATCCACTAATGATGCTATTGCTCATACAAAATGGTTGGGGTCTTTAGCTCACCGTCAGTTGTCCCTGGCTTCAATGGCTCAAAGAAGCAAGCAGCATTGGACAGGTTCACACTAATGGCAAGAACAAGAAGGCAGGCTACGATGGCCTTCTGAACAAGGAAACAGAAGTAATATTAATACTTAAGTAACTCAAGATGTTTCAGTGACAAGTACTACCTTTAGAAATAGGAAAATATATTGTGGTTTCAAATGAAAATCAATTGTCTCTTGCAGTTTAGGCACTTCAACATGCAGTCCAAACTACTGAGCATTTAGAAGGATGAGAGGCAGAGTATCATTTGAGAGAGGGGGAAAAAAGTATTTCCCAAGCTGTAAAATCAGGTGTTGCCTAATATAGGACTGATAGACTCAGTTTGTGAAAGGAGTGTTTTCTACTCCTTTCCCCTCCCCATTCATTTTTCTTGTCACTATTTTCCCCACAGGATTGATCACTGGCTGTCTCTATCACTGGTATCGCTGATAGCTGTAAATACTTCTTCACTGGAGACTAACAATGCCACTGGTTGTTTCACTGTACTACTGAAGGATAAGGAACAAGCTGAAAATCTTCAGCTGATGTTGAACCCTCAAAATTTGTCCCTGCTTTAAGCAGGAAGGTGGATTGAATGACCCGCAGGTGTCCCAACCTAAATAATTCTATATTTTATGACCTTTCTCAGTGGTTTTCTCTGAAAATTCAGCTTAAATTCCTCAGCAAGCCCTTTAATTCAATATGATTTTGAAATGTTTGAAATGCTTTCATTGAGGATATGAAGGAAATAAGAGCAAGAACTCTAGGGTGGAATTAGCTCTGATGAATTTAAAATCCTGGTAAGAGGAAAGGTAAACCAGGAATAAACAATGACATACATATACACATGTATTGCATGTTGTTTGGATGGTATAGAATCAGGTACTTACAAAAAGAAGTCATATCTGAGTGATGGGGTGGAGGGAACTAGCATTTTGTTTTGCAGAGGAGAGGTTAAAACCCACAGAACTGTGGTAGAGCCGCAAATCAGTAACAATCAATATAGTGGTTTTGAGTTTAAATATTCAGGTGTTATCTAGACTTTTCACAAAAATTAAGGCCAGCTCTAGGTTGAGAGACAACAGAGTTGCTTTCTGGAGGTGGATACCTCCAAACATTGCAGGTACATAAAACCAGGTTTTAATAAAAAGCATTGGCTGAAGGCCTATTAGATGTCTCCTGCCATATGCATACGGGTATCTTTTACACAAGCTTTTTACCTGACAGTGCCTGTCTGACTTTAGTTCTCAAAACACAGTACTTCTATTTTTCCCAAGTTCCTTAGATCTCTTGGAACTGAGAAACCCAATAGAACCTCCTTTAAAATCTATAGCAAAATACCAGTCTTTGACAATATAAGATGTAAGGACTCACCATTTTTGTAGAACTGAGGCTTCCAGTAAGGAGACAACCAGCTCTATTTTCTCTGAGAACTTATATAGAGAGGGAAATCATGATACCAGTCCCTGAGCAAACTGAACATGCATGAAAAACTCCAATGAGGTTTCTGCAAAATGACCTCATGGGGTGGACATTATTAAAACAAGCCGATTATATAGAGGAAAGTTTGGTTCTGAAAGGGACTGAAGAAATAGGTGTGGCCTTTGTGCCACACCTGATCTTAAAGGCAGTTATGAGAGGTACTTCAAAAGGAATTTAAAGCCTGGAAGGAATATTTAGCACTGAGAAACCCATAGAGGTGTTGTGGTTGTCACTCTCAACAAAATTTGCGTGCTTAGTTTGAACCATCTAGGTTTTCAGAGAGAGGAACTTTGAACAATCATTCAGTTTTCTTGTTCATCAGATAAAGATGAATGAAGGTTTTTGTGGAAAAGCAGTGGTGATTGGAAGGATTATGTTTCTGTGGAGAGTGGCTGGCATCTCTGAGCTAGAAAAGGTCCTAGATAACTGTTTTCTTCTCATATAGCCCTCTGTGAGTGGGGCATCTCATATTTTATTCATTCTCGTAGCTGGCAGAATGGTCCCTTTTCTGTCAGGAACAGACATGCCTTGCAAATGTGTAGTACAGTAATGTGATAGCAAAGGAGTTAAGTATAGTCCTCTTGCTTAGCTTTGATCTAGCTGGTGGAAATAATGCAAACTGTAATCCTAGTAGGGGAAGAAGTTTTCCCTTTATCACCAGTGCCACACAGTTTGCAGTACTTGAACTATTTGTCCTGGTTTTGGCGGGGATAGAGCTAATGTTCTTCTTAGCAGCTGGTATAGTGCTGGGTTTTGGACTTAGGATAAGAATAATGTCAATAACAGACTGATATTTTAGTTGTTGCCAAGCAGTCAAGGACTTCTCATACTGGCCTGCCAATGAGAAGGCAGGAGGATGCCCAAGAAGCTGGGACAGTTGAGCCAAACTGACCATATTCTATACCATATGATGTCATGCTTAGTATGTAACTGAGTGGTTGGCTGGAAGGCAGTGCACCCCAGAAACTAGCTGATCTTTGCTTCAGGTAGTGAGAAATTGTGCATCCATCACTTGTCTTGAATTTTCTACTATTGTTGTTGGGTTTGTTGTTATCCTATTTTCCCTTTATCTGAACCCATGAATTTTACTACTTTTTTTCTTCCATCCCACAGAGGGAGGGAGCAAATGGCCGTATGGTTGTTTTAGCTGCTGGCCAGGTTAAACCACAACACTACTCTGCCTAATTGCATTGCTTTGTTGTGTGGGTTTGAGAGTTGAGGCTGAACTCCAAGCTGGTGTGGCTACTCCACATCTTCTACCCAAAGTCCAGGGCTGAGAACTACCTCAGGAAGTCCACATGAGAAAATCAGAATTGTTGCAGTGCATGTCAGTGAGAGAACAACTCCCTGGGACAGTGTTAGCTGGCTTTCAACTGAGGCAGTTGGGTAAATGAACTTTTCTTCAGCTACCAGACCTTTCTTCAGGATGGCAGAAAAGAGCTGAAGTGTTTGCATTCATAGTTTGATTAAAGCTGCCCACAACTAGCCTGTTATATTGGCCATGCTTATGTATGCATTGCCCTGAAACAAGAGATGACTCACACCACTGCCACATGGCCTATGCCCTTGGCTCCTAATTGCTGGTAAAACAACAGAATATGTCAGCCTATGAGCACAGGCACTGAGAATTTCTTTTACACTAACTGAGCCCAAATAGCCCCTTTGGATCTCTCTCAAATATCTCCAAAGTCCATTTAACAACATTGTTGTGGCTTGGCATACTGTCAGAGTTACAGAGGAGGAATTTCAGAGCAGGTGTGTTTTTCTATTAAGTGTAGGGGGAGGCTTAGGAGGATAACAGGATAACAAAATAATGCACCCTAAAACTAGACAAAAGCTGCTTTTTTTGTGTTGGTTGCAGTGAAAATGGAGAGAATTCACATTCTCCCTTCCAATGTCCTGTTCCTGTGCTGCCTGACCTAATAGCTTTACATCTGTGGGACAGCTCAGGATGGGCACTACCTTGGCACGTCTGCTTTTTCTAACCTTTTTGTGGTGAGTAGTGACTAGTTCACTTGGGCTGAAAATAACTGTAGGAAGTACCAGAGAGTCCTGTTCAATATATTGGCTCCTCCATGTCCTAAAAGATAGTCTGGAGAAAGCATTCCATGATAGTTTGGAAGAAAAGGATCATCAAATTACATCGTCTTAATTTTGGTAATTATTACTGAGCCATTAAATTTCTTAATTCTTGCATGATTTGGAGTTTGCATGTAATATTTTTCTTGCTGCACTCTGCAGCAGTTCTTGTGTGTGAACAAAAATCACCGGACACATAGCAATTTGTGATGCTGGTGTACAGGAGTGAGGCAGGAATTTGTTACAGACAAAACCCAGTTAACTTGCTGGTTTAGTGCTGAGTGACAGAGACCATGATTTTTTTTCTCAGCTCAGAAAAAAAACTCAACCCAACCAACTAAAATCCAGTTAATGCTCTGGTGTGTTCTCTCTCAATTTTTCAGACAAGCAGTGACTACACAGCCATTCCCTTTGCACAGTTCTCCTTGTTTTCTAGGTGCAAGCTTTGCTTGGTGTGGAGAGAAGTTCTTGATAGCAGCTTTCTTTGAAACACAGCAGAGTGACCTGTCTAAGCCTGGAGAGTGTCTAGGGACAAGGAAGAAGCTCTTTGCATGATCCGTGGACTCAGGGGACCCTAACAACATGCTGCAGTGCTGAAACCACTCAGAAAACTCTATGTAGATAAGTCCATTCATATATTGATTAATGAGATAATTTGTGGCCTATATGTTGTGTTTTTTCACACTGTTTGTGTACAGGATGACAGGCACCTTGCTTGAGTGGGAACAGGTATCTAAAAATAGATGTTGTTCTGTTGAAATTTTGCACTGTCTTCCCAAGAAGTTTATTTTTTATTAAAAACATTATAAAAATGTCAGTAGTCTGACCAGTCTTGTGTCCCCTTTCCTTCCATCTGTGCTGACGAACAGAGTATCTTTCTCCTTCCTAAAGTGGAAAGGTGAATCTTGGAGACTTTCTTAAAGATATACCTTGTTATTTTACTTATTCTTCACCTAGGATTTTTGGTTACATTTTATTGATGCCTACAGAGATAATGAGTAATGCAAGATAATCAGCCTTTTTTCTGTATGTTTCACTGCAAAGATAAATACAGCAGGATTTTAGAACAGTAATGTTACTAAAAAACCCCCAACAAACTATCTAATACCCATGAAAAACATTGCTCTATAAACAACTTAAAGCTTATAAGATGCACTATGATGAAAGCAGTCCAGGAGCCTTGTTTCTTAACCCAGCATATCAGTACTACTCTCACATTCTTGAGAGGTATCTGCTTTCTGTTGGAGAAAGTAAGTGCAGGACTCCTCATGGAAGATATCCATGTTATACATGTCATTAAGGCCAGTAGGTTAGCTGGTAGTGCCGTTGAGAGGAGAAAAGAGAAAGCATGGGGTGTATCTGCTCAGATCATAAACACAACTTTACAAATAAATTTATCTTGATCTTAAACTGACAATGCTGTGTATAATGCACATTGGTTTTACAGTTGTTAAAGTCTCTCACTTGCATGGGAGAAAGGACAACTGTTTTAACAAAAAGCACAAGCAAGCAACTAGAATACACTGTGCTATTGACACAGAAATTTATTGTAAATGTTGTAGAAGGAAGTTTTATCTTGGTGGGAAGGTTTTTAACTGAGGCTCATATACTTGCAAACCTCAAAGCCTATACCCTCAGATCTCTCTTCATATAGGGATTAGAAAAGAATTGTATTGATTTTACAGGCAAGGAACACAGATGGTGTGAGCGACTTGCCCCAGGTAACATATGGCAGCAGAAACTTGAGCTGATGTCTCTGTTCAAACTGGGTGGCCCAAGCTGCAGACAATGTCACTTCTCCTTGATCTGAACACCCATCTCCTCCTATAGGTAGCAGATTCCTCATCCCTAGGCCAAATTTCAGTTGTAATTCAATGCAATTTCTGTGGGGTGAGAAACACTTCATTTTTTCCCCCCGATTAGTTCTGCGGATAAGCAAAGATCCCTCTTGCTAGAGCAATGTCAAGAAGAAAGCTCAGGAAACACTGCTGTAAGCACCCCAAAATGTCTGACTGGTGCTTGGAAGTATTTTAACAGTTACTGGAAGCACACTTATGCTATAAAAGTTTTTCCCCTGCTCTAAGAAAGCAAACATAAATCACAGCACCTGAAAATGTACAACACTTACCAGGTTTTATGTAATTCCTGCCCCACAAAAATGACAGCTAGCATTTTTTGTTGCTCCTTTAAATGTGAAGAAGGTTGAACCTCAAATGCATGTATGGTACTGCCATGGCTCTCTGATCACATACATGTCAACAGGTTGACTCCAAGTGCTATGAAGACTTAAGAACCTGAGACCTGGACTTACAATGTGTTCTTTCTAAGGAGCACTTACATGACCTGTCTGGTGTTTCCTGCAGGGTTGATGTCAAGCAAATAAAACACAAATATATTTCAGGTTTGGAGAGGTTCTGTTGTGATTTCTGAGGAAGTTATTGAAATACAACTAGTAATCTATAAGCAGTTTCATCACTGTAAAGGATGGAAAACTGAACTGGTACCTCTCCATGTTTCTGTCCTACACATACAACCCTCATCCTTGTGGTACACAGATAATGACAAAACAGAGGATAAGTGCTATTCTGTTTTCCTGCAACTGGATACTCTCATGAGTGGGAAACAAACAAGAAACAAACGTTCTTAAACATTTCGTCTCTCACTAGGGGGCTTCCCATTATACAGCAAGGGGGAGTCAAGATTCCTGAGTTTTGTTGCTAAAATTGTTTCATTTAAGAGAAGAAAATTTTAGTAGTGCCAGCAGCTCTGGCAATAGAAAACTCAATAAAATTGCACACAGAAAGATCTATTTTTTAAACATCTGGAGAGAATTTTGGATTTCAATGAAGCAAGACTGTTCTCTGGAGCCTCTGGGTTAGTTATTTCCATGTTTACTGGACCTGGTAAACTCACCAGAATTCATTTTTTGGTTTCTCCAGTGTCAGTTCTTGTTTGTCCTGGGCTGTTCAGATTCTGCCTAAAGTACATGTAAGGGAGGAGGTGCCCTTGTAGTGGAAGATGGTCTTCCCCACCCACAGATAACTGGAAAATATGTGCTCATCACATTGATCAAATGTGCTGTGTGTTCCCAGTCTTGCAACCTTAATGAATACAGCCTGTGCTAGATTTCTTGTTTCAGTCAATCATGCTTTTACTGGTGCTCCCAGCAAAATGGAGATCTTGCACTGTAAAAGTCGTCTTCATCTGTAAGAAAACTTGATTCTACAGGAACACTTGGGACTTCAGGAGGTTGTAAGGATCCTAATTATAATTAAATGCCCAAATAAGGCACTAAGTAGAAGGAAATTCTATTTTATTTAAAACTGAATGAAATACTTGTAAATCACAATGCAAAGTCTTACTGAGGAATTAACAATATTAAGAACATGAATGTGGCCTTATGAGGTAATTAACTAATTTTCAGAAGGTTCAGAAGAAAAATGTAGCATTAATTTGTAAGATTATGGTAGGTCAAAACTTGGAATACTGGAATCACTGCAGTGTCACCTGGCATTTCCAGACTAAAACAACTGGGTGGTAATCCTGATGTGTGTAGTTCTCAGTGGTTGGATTTTAAAAAAATCCAGGATGAACCTCCAAGTCATTTTTGTTAGTGACAAAAATGTTTGATTTTAAAAAGAAAACAAAAGCTGAATTTTCTCAAGAAACAGTTCTGTGAGCTATTTAGGTATGAAATCTTTGGATCTCTGCTCTCAAATATTACTTCCCCTAAGAAACTGCAGCTGTTTGCCCTGTGAGAACATTGCTTCAGGTATCAGTTGAGGCTGTGTTCTGTGTAATTTTGACATGAACTGGTGGAAAAGGGGAAAAGTCATTCAGAACAAATTTCAAAACTCTTCCTCTCCTGCAGGATATGAAAACTCTTCAGAGAAAGCCGACCTTAAGCAATGTGAGAACATTAATTTCCACATACTTCTGTTCAAGAGAATTTTAATGACTGGTATGATTAAGTCAGTGAAAGAAAGTCTGATTTTTAAAAAGGCATGTATGAATGTTTGTACTGGAAACAGCTGAATGGGCTCTAATTCTGGCCCCTCATGTTTTTTCAGCTTTGTAGGAAGCAACTGTACAGAAACACAGGGTTATTGACTGATATCCAGCCTGCACAGAGAACTGTAAAAGGCTAAGAATGAATTACCTCCTTTTGGGGAAAAAAATCCAAGTATTTTGCAAGCACTGGTATCTTAAGTGAATCCATAAGAAAGATTAAAGCAATGTTTACAGGCAAATTACCAAAAACAAAGCCAGAGAAAACATACCATGATAAATCCTTCTGACTTTACTTATTTTACTCACAGAGCCTGAGACAGGTCATCTTGAGAAGCAAGTACCTCTGCTGGGTGACAGGCTGACAATTAACTTTGGGCCAGGTGAGGATCCTTGCCCTAAAGCTGCTCATCTGTGTGTAATGTCCTGCTTTTTCAAGACAACAGATTATGGAGCATCATTAGAGAGTCTATTTGTCCTGGAATGTGTGTTTCTTTTCAAACCATGTGACAGTTAACTGCAGATTATTGTGGGCTTTTAATACTCAAGTCTGAAGCAAAGATGTCATGTAGAAGTAGCATTTTACAGGGCATTGTTGCCTAGCATCCTATGTGTAGGCAGATTTAGGATAGCACCAATTGTCAAGTGGGAGATTTGATTTTGAAGCCCATCACTGCCTGGGCTTCTCTCTACAGGGAATGTGGGGAATTTTTGTACTGAGGAGACAGAAGGCATTTGCCTTTTATAAGTACCTCAAACTTTGCTGCCATGTGAGGAAACATGTCTCCAGGGGCTGATCTAGAAGTCTTTTTTTAGTGTGGGAAAAAGCCACTAATGCAACACAGTGTGTGTAGACTTCCAGGAGCAGGGCTTGGACTAGGACACCTAGCAGCGGGGCAGAGTGGGCAGTGAAAATGAGCAGGCATCGTTATTGGGTGATGACATAGCTGGAAAAAAAAAGATAAAAAGGATGATAATCTTTCATGTTCACTGTTTTTTCACAGGTCACCAGTCATCTTGCAGCATGGGTCTTGCAACACTCCTGCCACAGTTTCAGGTGTGTCCTGTGTGCCCTGAGTAGGAGCCACTGAACAGTATGTCCGAAACAGTCCATCCCTTCCAAATGATAATGGATTTTGACACCTGGTGAGCTAAAATTTCTGCTCTGATCCTTGACTAGAATAAAATCTACAAAGCATGAGTAGTTTGTGCCAGGGCACTGGTTCATCGCATGTTGGAGTAATGAGGCAAGTGTGTTCCCCTCTCAAAGAAGGTGGTATTGCCCTGTGTCATTGTATGATAAGATCCATCATGATTAAGTATTTTGGGATGTTTCCTCTGGATTCAAAAAAGCTCAGTGATACCAATGCATTTAATGATAGAAATTAGATGTTTTATCTGATTATGCATCTTGTATACGAAATTAGAACAATTAGGACACAAAAAGTGAGCTGCTGAACTACTCTTTCTTACAAGATTGCCCACGTCTTTGAGCTTCTCTGTGATGATGAAGCATCTGTAGGAAGGTAAGGAATTCGATAGGGTAGAGAGGTTCAGAGCTGTTGATTGCTAGCCCACACGAGAATAGACAAAGCACTCCTTTGAGGGGTCATTCTTCTGCACCACATCATAGTTACAGCTTTCCTCGTTGAAAACAACTTTACAGTTCTCTTTGTCGAATTCAGTAGGAGTATGAAAGCTGTCATTGGCAAAGAGAAAGCACATGTTAGACTGAGATTGAATACTTCGGTGACTCAGTGGTTATAGCCTGAACTACTGCTGTGTGACATACCTCTGAAACTTTGGCTTAGACCAGCCTAGCTAGCTTGAGTGCCACACAGCTACAGCTTCCAGAGCCTCAAATGATGCTTTGCTGTGCTGTGTAGATGCACCAGCACTAGCACAGGGATTTCTAGCACAGCGCTCTACAGTGTGATGTAAGCATGGTCTCAGCATGTTTTATCTCTTTTCCATTAATTTTTCATTATTGCCAGTTTGCTTAGAATGTGCTAGATGCTTTCTGACAGATTGAGTGTCACCTAAGCAAATGTGATGATCATAATCCATGTTGACCCTTTGAGGAGGCTGGATAGGAAGAAAGGAGGATGTTGAATATGAATGTAGGGTCAGCATGTTCACTGGGGAAAACCATATCTGGAAATGGATTCAGATCATCATCAGCCCTTTAAAGAGGCTTCATTTAAGTCCTTTGTGGAATAAATTCCTTAAATGCAGTATAAGAGGGCTTTACAAGTTGCTCAAAATTAAAGGCAAGCACCAACTGAAAGTATCTGGAGGCACTTGTTTTCACTCCACACTCCCAGCAGAAAGTGAGCTAAGATAAAGCCACAGATCTAAATGATTAAGAGCTATATGTGCCTTGCCCTAACTCTGTGACAAGGGTAAGGAAAAGCTCCCCTGTGCCTTTAGAAATCCATTTATTTTCAGGAAATGGAAAACTATAGTCTTTCTATGGGCAATGATACCACCAAGACGTTGAAACTTACAGGGAGCAGCAGCGTATTGCATCCTTGGTGCAGGTGCATCTGAAGCAATTATGTGTCCTCTCAATGTTTCCAAAGGGATATAGTTTTCCATCTAGAGTACAACCTGCATAAGACAGCAGCAAAAGAAAACATGTTCTTTAAGTTTCCCCATAAGGGTGGAACAGAGTAAAAGTGATTGCGAAAAAAGTGTTTTTCCTGGAAATAGTAAAGTAGAAGTCATTTTATTCTCCAGGTTATTACCTGGACTATTTTGAGAGCCTGAATTGATTTCTTTTCACTTGTCAGAGATAGTTTCAGTGTAACAGGTCTGGAGTGAAAGCATGCAAACAAACAGCCAGGTCTGCCACCTGGCACTGTAAGTACTTTCAACTCCAGCCTGAGCTCCATGTGCTGGAATAGCAATAGCAGCCCACTGTCAATAGCAATAATACTGCTGCAAGCACACCCAGTGCAAGGCAAGATTTTGTTTTTCCCTACTTTTGGAAAATTGGTGCTGGCATCCTATTCACCTCTGACATCCCTGCTCCCTCACACACACCCACACACACCGGCCTTGTATTTTGAGCCCTTCCTGACAGCTCCACGTAGAGCTGATCTGCCACAGAGCAATCAAGTAAGAATACCTTACCATTGTTGGCCTCCTCTGGTTTGTTAAGTTTAGAAAAGCAGAATGCATCTCCCAGTGTCACTATGATGCCCATGGCAACAAGGAAAGCCAGAAAGTTCTTCTGTAAAAGAGACATGGATCCCATGGGATTAATTTAATTCCACTTTGGTTATATTTGTGTTCAAAAGCTAAGTCACTGAATCTGAAGCAAAAGTTCCAAATAAACTTCTGTACATGAAGATGTTAGAAAAGGGCGCTCCAGACATTTCACTGCCTTGTGACTTCTTTCTTTAGGTGTGATGAGACAAAATTATATGACATAAATGTGTCAGTAGCATCACTCACTACCGAAGTCCAATCTCTAGAAATCACAAAAAACTTCAATAGCACTATACACTTGAAAGCCCTGTCAGACTCTTATTAGTGCTTTATTTATTGTCTTTGAGTCAGATTTCTGAATGATATCTCCAGGAAAGCACAATCTGTATAGCATCCCATTGCTTCACTTTTAAGTACAGCAATTTCTCCAAGTTTGGCAGTAGAGTGGAAGCCAATTAAATTCCTGCAGTTTTTTTTTTTAAATAGGTGGCTGGGTAGAGAAGAGACACAAATTAGTGACTTAGGGTGAAAATCCAATGCTGTATAATCTGCTTAGAAGTGTATGAGCCATCTTGTCAAACAACATGGTTTGTTGAACAGGTCTGGACATGTCACAGTCCATTCTTCTTTCTGTCTGGTGGTAGCAGCAGCTCAACATCTGTAAGAACTCTTCAGAGATGTCTGCTGGGACCTTCTTAACAACTTTTTTAAAAATGCCTGCATAATGTTGTAATGGCCATTATACTGGGGTAGAGGAATTGGAGAAACATGCACCCTGTCAGAGACCCATGCTAGAACAGTTCATGAGGAACTACAGCCTGTGGTAGGGACTCATGTTAGAGCAGTTTGTGGACTGTCTGTCATGAAAGGGAGGAACCCCATGCTGGAGCAGGGAAAGAGTGTGAGGAGTCCTCCTGGCTGAGGAAGAAGGAGCATGTGATGAACTACTCACAACACCCATTCCCTGTCCCCTTTTGCCACTCAGAGGAAGGAGGGAGAGAATTTGGGACCAAAGTTGAGCCTGGGAAGAAGGTAGGGGTGGGGGGAGGGGTTTTGAGATTTGGTTTTATTTCTCATTGCTCTACTCTGTTTTGCTTGGTAATAAATTAGATTATTTTTTCAAAATTGAGTCTGTTTTGCCCTACTGGTAATTGGTGAGTGATCTCTTCCTGTCCTTATCTTGACCCATGAGCCTTTTATTATATTTTCTCTCCCCTGTCCAGTTGAGAGAGTGATGGAGTAGCTTTGGTGGGCATCTTGCCTCCAGCCACAGGAGGTATTATAGGTAAAGGGAGGAGCTAGGTCTACAGAGTGGCCTGGGAATGGTGTAATGCTTAATTTCCATAGTGGTTCTGTGATGTGGAGATCCTGATACTTTGGGGTAGAATATAACCAGTTGATATGCTGAGGACCTGTTGTGGTTTAGCTCCTGCCAGCTAGGATTAACTCTATCTTAGCTGAACCCAGGACAGGACCATAACCAGAATGTGAAGTTCGGAAGAAAGAATGAAACTCTTAAACTGTGCTGTTCTGTGATGCCTGGGCAAAGGAAAAATGTCTAAGCAACTCCTATTCCATGAAGCTGTTAGGATGTAATGTTGCAACTTGTCTCTGCTGGGGTTCCATGTATATTTGATATGGATCTATTGGGCTATCTGTGCCATACAGCTGTCCTGGACTTTGAGACCTCAGGCAACCATGGCTTTCCATAAAGGATCTCAGTGTGCTTGGGATACTGCTTGCTGTATATTCCTAATCCATCTTGAGTTTGGTAGTGTTTTTCCTCCAAACTGGTTCAGGTGCTTACAACTGCACAGACCAGTTCTACCAGAGATTTTACTGCTGTCACCCATGTCTTTATAGAAAAGGCTAACAACCTTGTTTTCCTGTGCTAGGCTATCTTCTGTGAATGCTTTGTTCAGTGTTTGCTTCAACATTTGTCCTTATCTTGCTATTTATCTTTACTCTCTTAAAAAGGTGACCCGACCAGTCCTCTTGCAGAGCAGAATATTCCAAACTGGATTTAATGGCCTTTGGAAGTGGGAGAATTAATGTGGAATGAGATACCAGATCACTTTGTTCAACTAAGTCTTGTCTGAGTATAGACAAGCCTTTAGGAAAGCTTAGGCAGAGAAATAACTATCTGGTAATTTCTTTCTTTATGAATCTACATATATTATAGAACATACTGCCTCATCTGAAAATATTATGCCATTCCCGAGAATCTCATAGAAGGCAGTAATTGATGTCTCTACCTTTGAGGATTCCAAGAACATATATTAGTGAAAAACAGGGCCATGGGCTTTGTCTATTTATTTATCATTATGTAACTATAGATTCAGATTCTGCAAACACATTTGGAGGCTTGAAGAGCTGAAATAGGACTTGACAGATGGAAAGAAAAATGCCAACAATACACTGACTATTACAATTTTAATTGTAAAGTTGACTATATTTTAAACTGTATTTCACATCTACATTTTTTGAGAGGATGCTTCTCAATATTTACAAAATTCTGCATATTTTCACAATCATTCCTGAGAAAAGCATAACAAGTGAGAGACTAGCAGATACATGTGTCTAACTTCTTGCAAAGAATTACAAAACAACAAAATTCACAGTAATTTTCATAGAGGTGACTTACCGTCTTTGCATCATGCAGTTTTTAATAAATATAACCACATATTTTAATAAATATAACACATTTAAAATGTGTTATTAGGTGATTCTCTTAAATAGCCTTCTTATGCAGTTTTAAAGCAAATTCCAACCTGTATTCTTTTTTAAAAAATTCTAAACCTTGGACTTACCATTAGGGAATGTTTGGCTTCCAAAGAGCTCCAAGCCTCCAGAAGAACTCTGCAAATGCTTTATGTGGAATCTTGGAGTAAATATTTTATGGTGTCTTCATGTTGAGCAATTCAAGTCTGGGGTGGAAAAAACCTTACTCAACTCAAATGCAATTATGTTGACATTTCTGAAGAAATCACTGAAATTTTGCCAGCTGGCAATGAGAAAACCTTTGATTCTGTAGAGCACTGACCTGGGTAAAACATTGAACCTGGAACTTTGTATTCCTTGAAAGAATTATGATTAGAAGAAATGCCTTTCTGATGAAATACAAGTATTGATAGTGGTGGTGTAGGCAGTATTGTATGGTTAGGTGATTTTCAGCTGTGGCAGGACTACATGCTGACCGTTTCTGGGATCAGTGGGCTGGAATATGCTTTAAAGTTGGGAGCTTTTGACAGATCTTTGTGTACTTGTGTTTAATGTTGTGGTGTGCATTTTAAGATAACCAAAGGCATTTGCCATTACCAGTACAGAAATCTGTTAACATTTAGATTTTAGTCAAAGTTGGATCACATTACAACATGTCTCTTTCTCTTCAAGTAAAACAAGGATTTCCTCTCAAATCAGAAGTCTGCTGTTGCTCCTGTGGGACTGTGCAGGCTTTGACCTGAAGAACTGTGACAGAAAATATATGATCACTTTTGTATGTGGAAAATACAAGCAATGGTACATTTCAGAGAGATAATAAAATATTCTCCTTTCTTTTGCTCCTGCAACCTCTTTTTAGAATGAAATAAGAGAATGTAGCCTTACCTGTATTTCAGAAGAAATATTTTGCTACAGCTGCTGGCAAGCAATTTTAAGCTCACTGCAGTGGGAGATTTATCACCAACTACAAGAAATTTGGCATATGGTTTTAAGATTATCTTTAGAACCTATGGACAAATAAAGTGAGTAAAGTTTGGGTGTACTACAAGCTAGATAATTTGGGGCTGCTTTTTAAATTTTTTTTAATTGTTTGTTTTGAATAAATTAAACAGAGTTGAAAATACTTTGGAATGGTGGTATGACAGCAAAAATAATTGTCATTCATTTTCTTCTATGCACTATGTATAATAATAATTATAATTATAATTATAATAGTAATATCAGGTTTTAGACATAGTCAATCCAATGAAATAGGAAAAAAAAGTAGAATTAATTGCATCACAAGACGTAATTCCATGACCACTATGGAGCAAAAGCTGAAATGGAAGCCTGTGAAGGTTTGAGAATCCTTTAGTAAGAAGCACATAATTAATGAAAAGTTACTAAGCATTTGATTTTACAGACTATACACCTGAAACTTTTTGTTGTTGTTCTGATATAATCTCTATATGTTTAAAGACTTTCACTTAATGAAAATCATGTTTATGTCACTGGGAAAATTCACTAAATTTCCTTTTTTACCCTATGCTTCTGACATACTAGATAGTAGTACTTTGTCAAAATCTTCCTCTTGTCTGTGCTTACAGAGTGTCAAATCATCTTAACTTCCCTCAGAGGAGTATAAAGTGTTTTGGTCTTCAGTTGTGTAGCACAGATTTCCTTTCATTCTTGTAAACCATTTCTGAACAGTCTCCAATCTGACAGTACCTTATTTCAATCTGAATACAGAAGAAGGTCTAAAAGTTTATAAGTGTTGTGGAAATGACCCCGCATACTATGAAGGATGTAATGCTTTTCTTGTGCATACATCCAGGGACCACACCTGCTGTCTTATACACAATAATGTTCTAGATACAAAATACTTGCTTTCTATCTCTAAACTTTACTCGAGGGCACTGTTTTAAATGTATTTTTCATGATTTACAGAGTTTTAATAGAAACCCTATTCCCACAAAATGTTTTTAAATTAAAAATCTCTAAAGCACAGATAAAGTAAGCAGGGTTTATTTTACCTTCAAAACAACTAGACTTAGTCATTGTTGTCACATTGTTGTCAAATTGTCACATTAAGCATTTTTTGCAAATCCTGTCCACAATGACTTGTTAAGTCAGAACACCTTATTATTCTTCTGCCAGTGAGTTCCTGCTAAAGCACTGCTGATTGTCTGCTAGTAGGCTGAGTCTCCTCAAAGTGCCTTTGAACCTCCTGCCTCAGGACGTGCAGATCTTACTTTAAAAGATTTTAATCTTTCTTTAAAGTCTTAGATCCAGCTATATCTCCAGCAAGTTGCTTTTTTAATACACTTTCTTTCAAGACTGACTGCTTTCATAGCACCTCATTAATTTGCTTTCCATCAGTTGTTATATAGCATGAAGAAAGACAGAACTGCCTGACAAACCCTCCTGTGGAATGTCCATCATCCTTATGATCAGTTCCACTATTTCTGATCATTTTCAATATTCCTGTGAAGATGATAGCTGGGTTATGAATACAGAATGATCAAGGTTTACTTTTTCTGAATGCAGGCTTACTAAAATGCAGAAAATTTCTAAGGCTTTGTTTGTGGGACAGCTGCTAAGGATTTCATAAGTAGACCCTTCCTAGTTTCCCGGCTGAATGCTGCTAAACATGTCTGGTCTCAGCTTCTCAGGAAGAGTTTTCTCTGAAGCATTGACATCTGGTTATCCTGTGAGCTATTATGGTATTACGTTTGTAGTGGTTAGAAGTACTTGTATAGGATCTTCTAAAAGGCAAGTTGATTTGGGGTGATGAAAAGGAAGGTGATGCCAATTACTCTTGTCCTGTCCTCACAATCCTGCTTCATAACCCACCAGCAATTTGGAGCTTAGGGTAATCTATTGTTACCAGGTTGTTTGTTGAGTGTGTTTTTAAAGCCAAAGAAAGAAAGAAAAGCCTCATCCTCTGGATTTACTTCCAGGCTATTTAAAATCTTCTAATTAAATTGTAAAACATAGTGGATGCTCTTCCTCTATTTTAAGTGTAGTAAACTTTGTGTCAATTTAAACCTAGTAATAGGTTTAAATAGAGGTTTGGTAATGGTGGTTTAAGTAAATTCCCTCTCAGCTAAAG
The DNA here is from genome assembly GCA_027925045.1 of Hypotaenidia okinawae. Taxonomy (NCBI): domain Eukaryota; kingdom Metazoa; phylum Chordata; class Aves; order Gruiformes; family Rallidae; genus Hypotaenidia; species Hypotaenidia okinawae. The sequence continues at coordinate 19,448,752 of BSDF01000008.1, read as the reverse complement.
ATAAACTGCTGAAGAGATTAATTTTAAGTGCAACTAAATGTTTTTGCCCTGGTTTAAATAAACTAATTTAAATTCATTACTGTTAAGGAACTCTGGAGTATAAACAAGATTGTAGAATAACGTTCTTGGAAAGAAACACCATTTTATACCCTGCTAGACTAGATTTGCCACTGTTGTGGTCAGGAGAGGCCATTTCTGCATGTCAGGATTGATGTATACTTTGCAGCAGCAGTCCATCAGCAGCAATTAAAGTCATGATCCTTTAATAGCTTTAGAGGCAATGTTGCTCTTACAGGAATGAATTCTCTGAGCATGAATAAGTTTACACAGGACATAGCAAGAATTGTTTGGTATGCCTCTAGAACTGCCCTGCAGCTTTATTCCCTCTGTAGATGCCTTCAGATGTTCATCTAAGTATGTCTAATTCTGATGTATCCAGTTTCACATACAAAGGAATGTGCTTTTCCTTCCTTTTTAAATGTAGTTCATATTTAACCACACCAAGCTGAGTTGACACTCTAAAGGGAGGGGATACTATCCAGAGGGACTTTAACAGGCTTGAGAAATAGGCCATGCAAACCTTATGAAGTTCAACAAGGCCAAGTGCAAGGTCCTACATGTGGGTCAGGTTAATCCTAAACATGGATGCAGGCTGGGCAATGATTAGGTTGAGCGCAGCCCTGAGAAGGGCTTGAGGGTCTTTCAGGATGAAAAACTGTGTATGAGCTGACAATGTGCAACAGCAGCCCAGAAAGCCAATTGGGTTGCATCAAAAAAAAGTGTGGCCAGCAGGTTGATGGAGATGATTCTTCACTTTTACTCTGCTCTCATAAGACGCTACCTGGAGTACTGTATCCATCACTGTGGTTATCAGCATAAGAAAGACATGGACCTGCCTGAGCAAGTCCAGAGGAGGGCCACAAAGATAATCAGATGAGGGGTGATGGCTTTAAACTGAAGGAGGGGAGATTTAGATTAGGTATTAGAAAGAAATTCTTTACTGTGAGGGTAGTGAGGCACTGGCACAGAAAAGCTGTGGCTGCCCCCTCCCTGGCAGTGTTCAAGGCCAGACTGGATGGACTTCAGGCAACCTGGGCTAGTGGAGAATGTCCCTGCCCATGGCAGAGGGATTGGACCTAGATGATCTTCAAGATCCCTTCCAACCCAAACCATTCTGTGATTCTATTTTTTCACTTTCTGTTGAAAATGCTTTCCCTTTCAGACCTTGCACATCCAGAAGGTAGATGTCCTCATGGTGGGTTAATACTCAATAAGAGAACATTGAGTTTCTTTGTGGACTTATTTTCCAAAGTTCGCTGCTGATTCCATAGAACATACATATATCACACAGATAAATACTAGCATACAAGTCACACAGATTAACTAAAGCTTATATACATTGGAAATATGTTTTTAGCTTAAATAGGTTTGAAACCTACTGAGAAAACCTGGAAAACTCCCATTAACTTCTGTAGCCTTCAGATTATATCCTAGGGCTTGGATCAAGCAAAAAACATTGAATATATCCTTAGCTTTAGCCATGTGAGTAGTTCCATTGTCTTCCCTGGAGCCACTCCTTGTTCTCAAGCACAAGCTTGGTGAAAGATTTTGCTTTATCTAATGTGGAACACAAGTTTACTGTCATCCCAGCTCCAGGCTGTTTTATCAACTATGATAAATGAATTGATATGTAAAGTTTAATTTCTTGACCTATTTACGAAAGTTGGAGGGTAGGACTATTCACTACTCCTGTGAGTTTCATGTTTCAACATTTTGCTGAAGACTGAAGTAGAAAAACATGAGACTGTGATTCAGAAGCTTTTTAAGTTTTTAATTCTGATACTGACCTGATGCATTACTTCATGTGGCCCCCTTAAGTGTGTCAGAGATTTCAAGTTGCAGAGCTTATTACCTGATTGTGGAGGACTGCAGAACCCAGAGATAGGACCCAAAAGTTACCTTGCCCCATTCCTCGCACATTAGGCATTTCTACACCCCACCAAGGGAACTCCAGGGTAATAGCCATCCTCCAAGACCATGAGCAATGAATTTTTGGGATCAAAGAAGGATCAAACCCACACAGGAGAAACCATGAAACACAGCGTCATGTGTGTTTCCAACTCCAGGTTCCTTTAGAGTTCTGTTCTGATTTTTTTCTTTTTTCCTCTTGTAGGATTTCTAGTTACCTGAACTGAGTTTATCAGCCTGGGTTGGTTTTTTTTCCTGCTTGCACAACAACTTATTGCAGTAAGTCATTTGACTGAGTATATAGCAGCAAGGTCTTTTAGGTGACCTGGGTAATTACATTCTGCTGCTTTCTGACACTTGGGCTATAATTATTTATTTTAAAGAAAATAAGATTTTGAATTCCTTGAAATTAATAAATTACCTACACAGCTAGGCATGTGGTGTTTTCTGTCATTGCATTAACCAGCTATGAATCCCAAACAGGAGGGCAGGTATATTGGGGGGCTTCAGGCTCCCATGCTGGTCGAGTGACAGCACTTGTGTACTTATTTCTAGCTGCAGACACTCCTCTCCACATTGTGCACCAGAAATTGAGGCATCTTCACTTGTCACCCCAAGTCCTTTTGCAGCCTGTAGATAATTCAGGAGGTTGGGGAGTTCTGGTAGTTGCAAGGCTTGGACAAAGACATCTCTATCCTGTACCAAGCCATACAACACAACCTGGCCATGAGAACAAGGAGTGGCAGGGAAGATGAAAAACAATGCATAAACTGTGTTGGAGTTCTTTCTGGTGTGATACAGAAAGTTATGTTTTAATTGTAAGTTGGCTTTTCCTTTTGTTTGCATCCTGTTCTAAAGTTATAAAAACATATTTACTTTCCGTTAGCTATTTGGAAAGCTGGCTATGGTATTCTCTTTCATTTTTTTACCATGTAAATATTTGAGTTTAACCAAGTCCTGTGTCTGTTTAAGCTTTTGTTAGCACTTCCAGTTTAAGGCAACAGAAAGTAATACTTCTGCAGAAGTTTTTATCCATGGAGAAAAAAAAAATTACCTAGACTAACTATATGGTATATCATTCCCCCAATTATCAATAAGACAATATTTAGAGTTTTATTGAATATCGTGCTAAGGCTTTGTCTGCTGTAAACTGTAATTCTTTCATGGGCAAATTCTAATGGGAATTTACTAGCCACTTCATATAAATGGATTAAAAAATAAGTAAAAGAGAAAAATCAGGCACACACACCCCCAGTAATCCTGTATGACTAAGATTATTTCTTGTTATTTCATAATCTCTGTATGCATGTTAGAAATCATTCTGTCTTTAATAGAGTTGCATTAAAGTTGCTTAAATAGAGTTGCTTAGGAGTGAATGGGTATAGCATACACAATACCACCTTTAAAGTTGGCCATGTTGCTTATATGGATATTTTCTGGACAAAAAAACCCAAAAGACTACTTGCTTTGAGAGTACTCAGGATCCATTCCAAGTGATTTTTTTTCAGCTCTGCAGAAGTTGTGAAGCGACAGTAAGCTCTGGTTATACATAGGAAGCATGCAGTACTGGCCTATAACTTACTTTCAAGGCCTCATCGAATTGCCTTTAGCCTTTAACAGCAGCTGCTAAAAGTTCTGCGCAGTCTCATGTGCCAGTGCGAGTTATTGTGGGTATCCACTGGGGACCACATTCATGGGAATAGATGCCATCTTGTGCGAGAGTGTAAATACTGGATTTCCTCTGCTTTGCAATAGTTTCTTGTGCTGATATTCACAGGTGTTTCTTTGTGGACAAGAACAAGTTTTGAGGCCAACACAACATGTAATTAATCTGGTGGATTAAGGAGTTCTAGTGTGCTCTTTGGGCTGGACAACTCCAACTGGTTGTAGTACCCCTCCCACCACTTTTTGTCCCTATCCCATACCTTGGTTTCACAGGAAGGAGAAAGCCATCCAGATTGCTATAGTGCAGAATCCCTAAATATGCTAGGATCAATCTCCACTGCTCAATCCAAACTGCTAATTTCATTATCAGATTGAGAAGGCAAACTACAGACACATATTTACATCTGTTTCCCCAAATTAGTTGGGAAATCCCAGAGCCAGCTGTAATTTCAGGCATATCTCCAATGCCAAGTCTGTACGTAAACAAGCTTTCACAAGAGAGCAATAAACTTTCGTCATTGTCTCCAGTTTTAAGTCATGGTTTATCATAACTAATCAGAGATTTTAGACTGGCAGTAGGCTGGGGTAGTAAATTTTTATACAGGTCTAACAAGCAATTTCGTGATGAGCAGTGTTTTCTTCCACCATGGAGGAACACTGCAGAAAATAGAATGACACAGAACCATGAAGAGAGCCATAAAGGTTTGTTTTTTCTTTCACCATATCTGCATAACTATAGCATCCTATTAAGCTATGCTAATTCTAAACAAAATAGAGGGCAGGAAAGAGCAGCAATTGCAGTATGTGCCATCTTTCTCCGTCAGCCTGGTTTATGTTTCATTCAAACCTTTTGTGTCCTGTACCTTGGCCCACCTCTGCAGTCCACCAGAGCCTTCCAGTAACCTCTTGACTGCTTGATCCCACCTTTGCTGCAACCTTTCAGAGTCCCACTAGAAGACCTTTGACTTATTTCACACTGCTGCAAATGCACAAGGCTGAGCAGTTGCATGGGACTGGCAGAAACACAAGGAACACCAGTCTGCTTTGGACTTTTGTCCTTGTGGCCATGGAGGAAAGAACAGATTCCAGAAGCACTACACCACACAGCTAAGGCATGTCTGTAAGTACAGATATCAGAGCTCAGCTCTGTGCAGTCTGTTTCTTAATGCGCAAATCAGTCCCTGGTGACATATGTGACTTTTGACACCTTTATATCACATATTCATTTGGAAAGTTCAGAGTGGAACAGGCAGTGATTTTTCTTGTTGTCATCTTCTCTCTAACCTTTAAAAGGAACCTGTTTAAATTCCTCTCTAAAAGAAATGTTCGGGCTGCAATGCTTTTTGGGCCTTTGGCAATAATGTTTAGGACTAAAAAGCAGATTTTCATTGTGCCATTCATGGCCCTCTCTGCTCAGAGACTGGTGTATGTATCACAAATAAGCAATTTCCCCTAAAAGAATATTCAGACTCCAGGTTTTTGGCTATTTAATTTTTTTTAATGGAAACTAACGTGCAAAGCCCCCAAACCTGAACCTGCTTGATGATAAGCCCTACATTTTTCATCATCAGTACACACAGAGCATGCAAACCTCACATTTTGTAACACACAAAGCTCTATGCAAACAGAACTTTGTTTTATCAACAAAGGACTTGTTGGATTTTATTCCACATTTCAGTGAATATGGAAAGTAACTCAAGGCAAATTTTTCTATGTTTTGGAATGTTGCAGAGGAAGGAGCTACGGCAAAACACTAAAAGCCTTGGAGAATAATTTTAGATTAATCCCATCTGTGTATCTTTTCACAATCTTACTCAAGACATTGTTGTGAAAGTAGCCTAGGCTATGATTTTTCTACTTGTACTTTGTTAGTTTCTGCTTTCTTACCACTATATTAAAATTCTTTAAATTCTACTAAGGTTGAAGGTCTGAGCCAGTTCAGTAATAGTGTCTTCTTATAGAATCACAGAAATAAATAGAGTCAAAAGGAGTATAATGATACTCTGCTTTTAGAAGTCCCTATATTCCCCATCTAGCACTATCCTTCAATATCTGGATATAACCAGGAAAACCGGTATATGAGAACTTGGGCATCTTGGGTGTTTTTTCTTATTTAAATTGAGAACACAAGAAGCAAATCACCCATACCCTGGTTCCTCTTGAGGTCTTCTGTGGTATCAGTGCAATCAAGTGCAGTAAATAAATAAACTCTGCATGCTAATATGAAGGACTGATCTACACTGACCATTTCCAATGAATAATTTAGTTACCAGCTGGAAGAACAGATGATTGTATTGTCATTTCCTTTCTGGTTAATTCACTTGCAATAAAGAAGATATGAAATGCAGTGGTCTGACAAGGTTTTTTAATCCATTTGAAAAACATGATTTAGTGAGAAAGTGGAAAGTCAGAGTTGGTGTTTGACCTGCAAAGACCCAGGGATAATTGGCCGTGAATCCCTATGCAGCGACTTGCACCATATATTAATTTTTGTTAGTGTATATAGCATTTTTCTTCTAGCAAATCCTAGAATTCTGGAGTGGGTTTAAGAATAATCTCCTTTAAATCAAAGGAGATTTTACCTTGCACTTTTGTAAGAAAAAGAGGAGGAAGGTGTCCCACTCTATCTGTAAGTCTGGGCACCTGCATACCCTGTTGCAGTGCGCCAGCGAGGAGCTGTGCTGCGGACATGTTGCCATGACCCGCTACCCCTGCCACCCTCGCCTTTCTTCCCGCTGTGGGGCAGGGTGCCTCTGTACGCGTGTCCGTTACAAGTCACAAAGGGTCTCTCAGTGAACGGTGTCAGACCCCGAAACCCGATACAGTGGTCAAAGTCGTCTCCCATCCGGTTCTTCGTTCCCCTCAGCCGGGATATATGGTCCTCCCAGGAAGGATGGAGCGGGCATCCCTTCACCCAGCTGAGAGCAAGCTCAGCCAGCTTCGCGCTGCCACCCTCCCGGGACAGTAGGCTGTGATGGCCAACTTCGGACCGGATGGGTGCACAGGTGAGTCCTCTGCTCTTCCTGGGCTGTTCCCACCGGGGCTGCGCTGCGGCCGCCATATCCGCGTGCGAAAGGATGCTGCCCCCCGGCTGCGGGGCCGCGATTCAACGGAGGAGGGCAGGAGGGGCGCGAACCGCCGCCCGTGCGCGGTGCCGGCGCGCCCCCTGTCGGTCTGTCCGTACGTGAGTCGCGGGGGGCGGGCCCGGGTGGTGAGTCACGTGACGGCGCTCAGCTGACCGCCGGGCGGGCGGCGCGGTGGATGGCGCCGGCGGGTGCGGAGGGGGCGGCGCGGCGCGGCCCGTGGTCACGGTGAGTGCTCGGGCGGGCGTTCGGGTGTAGCTGCAGCACCGTTTCCGGTTTCTCGGCTCATTGCTCTTCATCCCGCAGATGAACGGAGCCCCACGAGACGTGGCGGAGCCGGTGCCGGTGTGGGAGCGGCCCTGGTCGCTGGAGGAGATCCGTAAGGGCAGCCAAAGCTGGTCCTTGGCCTCGGACGCAGGGGTGAGCGGTGTGACCAGGCCTGGGCCTGGATGGTGAACGGGTCGCGGCTGCCCTGGCCGCGGGTCCCTGCGGCTCGGTGCTCTCTGGGGTTTGGGGGGTTTCGGGTGGGGGACCGTGTGCGGGGCGGTCCTATTGCCTGCTGGCCTGAGCAACTTCCGGGGGTCGGCCCGCCTGTCCCGGGAAGGGCGCTGTGGCTGCAGCCCGCCGGGCCCTGACTGGGTTCCGCCTGGCGGTCTGCAACCTCCCGTTGCTTTAACTCTCCGGTCAAGGCGAGGAAACGGCCGTGAGGAGTTGGTCTGAAAAAAATGCAGGACGAAGTGGGGGCAGAGTAGGATGAGGCTTGGAGCCCGGGTGTACGTGGGAGTGCTGCAGCCTAAGCTGTGTTTAATTCGGTGTTCAGTTGAAGTGTATGATCAACACTGCTTGTGTCATAAACTGTGCCAAAATAAAAAAGGATTGGAAGCTAACTGTTTCTTTTCTCTGTTTGTAAACAGCTTCTGCATTTTCTACAAGAGTTCTCACAGCAAACCATTTCCAGGACTCATGAAATCAAAAAGCAAGTAGATGGATTGATTAGTGAAACAAAAGCCACAGACTGTCGCCTTCATAATGTCTTCAATGACTTTCTTATGTTGTCCAATACACAGTTCATAGAGAATGTGAGTATATTCCTGTACAGCATCAAGCTTGTACTTCAGACATTGATGGTGTCCCTTACTGTAATACAGAGGATGATGTTAATTTAGGTATGAAGTGTTTTTAATTGATTTGTGTTAAAGAGTGTCAATTCCTTTGACAGTCACACACTAGCCAATATTAGCAGATTCTGTTTTGCTACTTCTGAGGTACCTTTCTTCCTTGTTTACACATGACATGGAGATCAGAGTTTCATTTTTAGGGCTACAAATGAGTTGGGATCTCTGGAATGGCTTGGTGTATCTTTAGAGGTAGCATGAATGTAGGATTTGACTACGCTGTGGCTGTGTAAATATGAGGTATGTTATATGATGCTATAAGTTTGCCCAGTAGTATTATTTTACATTAAAAGCTTTTGGTATTAAAGGTGTCAGTCTTCAGGCAGTAGTCTATTATGTTTGGTCATGATGAGCATATTTGTTGGTTAATATTCTCTCTTCATGTATATTGCTATTTTAGAGAGGTAAAAGCTGGGCTTGAAAGCCTGTTACAGCCAACATTGTATGACTAGGAGCAGGTATGTAGTTATGATGTAGAGCTTTAGTGGTTTTTCATGGTCTTTCAGACTTGTGGAGTATCTTTGAGGACTGTGGGTTTTATCAGGTGATTTGTTTTGATCAGCGTTGTTCTCGGGCCACAGATATGTCTCATCTGAAACCATGATGCTATTAGTGGGAAGGTGCTGGCAAAGGACAAGAGAATAGAAATCTGGATTTCTGGTTTGGGTTTTTATTTTTTTTTGGTGGTGGTGGCTTTTTTTCAGAGCTGCTATGTCTCTTCTGACCTTTGCTGTTCAGTGTAACAGTTCTGCCTGGGAACAGTTTGTACCAAGTGTCTTAAATCTTGGGTGCTTGAAGGTGTTTGTTCCCAAATTTGAGTGTGCAGAAATAGGTCCTCATTTCTAGTTCTCAATTTAGTTAATGTGAGAGAGCTGTCTCTTCCCAGGGGATAACTACACCTGTGTTTGAGAGACTGGATTTAGGTTTGCAGGTTTAAGGGAGACTCTTTATTCCACTGTGTCTCCTTGTAGCGGATCCTACAAGAGAGTTCTAAAATAGCTGGATGGGAGGGGTCATCAGAACAAACTGAAGGCGGCTGTGAGCCTTCCCTGCAAGTACAGGAGAAGAGTAAACAAGAAGCAAAACTCTTAAATAACAGAAAACAAAAGGAAAATAGCCTATAAGTAAACTTAGGTTCCACTTTGAGGGCTTCTAGAATAGCTGTTGGGGGGTTAAGGCAGTGCTGCTTTTTAATGTATTTAGGTCAATCTGTAAACAGTGTTGAATGGTCAACTTCTACTACTGCAGTGATGTTTGCAGTCTTGAATTGCCCCAGTTGTATTGAGATGCTGCTTGACGGTAACTTCAGGATGTTGATTTTGATGCATGAAGGAAATTATGGCATCATCCTTTTTTAAATGTGTATCGAATTAATGTGTACACATTACAAGTTGATCTGTTGGTGATGCTCATGGTTTAGCCCCTGCAGCAGTATGTTGTTCTTAAACTAATTTTGCTTGACTTTTTTAGAGAGTGTATGATGAAGAAGTGGAAGAGCCTATTCCCAAAGTGGACATTGGAGACAAAACAGAACAGGTAGTTGACTTAAGCCACCTTGAGCACTGGCAATATATTTGTAGCTGTTGTCTTACCCTCTCCTTTTTAAACTATTTTTTGGATGTTTACAGTTTATGAACCAAACTCTTTCTCCCTGAAGCCCCTCTGTTGGGCAGTGTATGTCATTCAAACTTAAAATTGGTAGTAACATAGGAGACTTGTACAGCTCATGATAGTCTGTTAGGGCCTTCCCAAGCTCAATACCATGTCCAGTAGACTAGACGTGTACATTGATATTTTTCAAATGGCTATGCATGGGGTTTTTTCAGGAACATTCAGGAAGAGGCGGCTTTGGGCCTTTTTATTGGATTCAGAGACAGTGAATTGGGGAAGCTGAATCTGCCTGCAGTTCCCAGGGATAAAATGTCAGAGAGCTTTTTATGTATCTTACTGCCTAGGTCTATTATGCCATAAATATTCCCTTTGTGGGCTAGGAGCACAAATAGAATAATACTGTCTTGTGGATATTTAGAACATCTCTATTTCTGGGGTTGATAAAGGTGAAGTAAGTCAAGCAAAACCAGGTTATGAAGGTCATTCTCTTACGTATAGTGAGAAAGCTTGCAGTGTACTAATTTGAAGTTAAAATTTTGCATCCATGTTGCAGTGAGATTGAGTACTGAGTAAAATGCAATGACTGTGTGTTGTTACTGTTACTAAAGGAAAAGACACGGGAACAGAAAGAAGCTGATCTGATCCCCAAAATTCAAGAAGCAGTGAATTATGGGTTACAAGTTCTGGACAGTGCATTTGAACAGCTAGACATCAAAGCAGGCAACTCTGACTCAGAAGAGGAAGAAAGTAATGAAAGGATGGAACTGATACTTGAGCCAAAGGTAGAGACACGTGTTTTTGCTGGGAGCATGGGTTTGTATTTGGTTTTGTGGGACTTGCTCTTTGCTTCTGTCAGCAGTATCGCTGCATTAGCATAAAACTTATATTAGTTACCTAAAAAGAAGATTTGATGACTACTTCTGAAGTGCTCTTTGCTGAACTATTCCTTATGTAGCTAGTCTTGCGGTTGAGTTAGCATTAAGATATGGCACCCTAAAGGGAATTATTTTAAGGGTGGTGAACTTGGAAAGGGAAGTCTCAATTCTGGGTGGAGCGGGACTTCTAAATTTCATGCTTGTTAGGTACACATCATATCTTCATGGATTTTATTTTCCCAGTAATTAAGAACTCTAGGTGCAGGACTTGGTATAAAACTGATGCCTGCAAGTCTGTGAGTGTATTTTTTAGTTAGATAACACCTAGAAAAGTGGGGACCACACAAATTGAAGTAGCTCCCTTCATAGTATTAAAAAGGAATAAATCACAACTGACCCACCTGGTTGCATGCTGACTTGAAACGTGTCTGGTGGGACTCTTGAAACAAGTGTGTATTTTCCTTGAGTTAAAACATGAGATGTAAGGCTTCTGTCTTCATTGGCAATGTAGAGCTGTTCCTAGATGTCAGAAAGACCTGATGTTGTGTCTTTTCAGGACCTTTATATTGACAGACCTTTACCGTACTTGATTGGCTCTCAGCAGTTTATGGAACAAGATGATGTTGGCCTTGGAGATCTCTCTAGTGAAGGTATGTACTGGCACAACCTTTTGTTTCTAATCTGAGACTGGTCTGTTGTAGCTCACAGCATGGGTTACACTATATAGTGTTCTTGTAAATTTAGATGCACGCTGTAATTATTTTGGGGAAAAAATGCGTCGTGCTGTAACAACCACTTTTCCAGTATGCAAAGCAAGTTGTCAGTAACTTGTGCTCTGTGTATTAGAAATACAAAGTGCTAAAATTGCAGCTCTTCCAAACCACCCTCTTTTCCACCTGATTTTTAGTTCTTTTCACAAAGCCTTTAAAGTTGATGTTGATATGTCTACAGACCACATTGCACTGTCTACAGCTGCATCTGTATCTGATCTTAACTTTTTTTTTCTGATCTGTGTCTGATCATAACTTTTTTGTTTTCATTTAAAATAGAAGGATCAGTAGGTAGTGACCGTGGAAGTGTAATTGACAGTGAAGAGAAGGATGAAGAGGTAAGTACCAATTGACAGAGTAACAGCTACTTTGCACAAGAATTCATGAGTCCTTAGGCTGTGTGTGAGGCCATTAGTTACCTTGTTTTTTCACATGGGTTCTCAAGATAACGTTGTACAATGTCTGTTCGCTATGTTGGTTGTGGCAAATGGGCTTTTCATTATTATTCTTATGCAGTAGTTTCTGCTGCAGCTTTTCAGAGAAACAATGAAATGTTGTTGCCTCTAATGCTATTACAGTAGAATACTTCAAACTGAAGTGTTTTATTCCAGTCTAATACCACTTTGTGAAGCAAATGAGATTCTTATCAAGAACTACCTCTATGGAGAAAAAATCCATTGTAAATTACAGTTACAAAGAATGGAATGGAAACTAACACAAGTTTCAAGGTTCAGGAAGTGTCAGTAAAGCACCTCTAGGCTTTGCCTCATAAATACACTGCACTAGACATCAGTTTCTGATGTTTTGCCCGCTTTATCTGTGGTGTCTCTGCTCTGTAACTGTGCTATAAAAGCACTCCTTTTCTCCTGAGGCTCTTGCTTCTGGTATCTTTTCTCAAGTAAATTCCTTTTGAGTTACCTAAATGCACTGCCAGATGGAGCATGGAATCTTTGCTAAGTTTATGACTTTCTTGTGAGCTCTCTCATGAAGATGGTCAGTGGCAGGGAAATGGTTCCTTGGTGAGGAGATTTGCGTGTCCAAACATAAGCAAGTCCAGAGCTTCTGAATGCTCTGTTGGCCACTGGACAAAAATTATGTGTGATACCTGTCTTTGGGTTTCTTGTGTTCCAGGAATCAGATGATGAATTTGGAAACCCTAGTGAAGATGATCAAAAGACGGTACGGTTATACGCCTTGGTACAACCTGAAAGACTTTCCACTTGTGACACAGCAAGGATGCAGGAAAGAGGGGATAAGAGCTCTGGATGTTTCATGATTAAATACCTTTGGTTAAGGCTGATTTGTGTAACTCTGTACGGGAAGGTTATCCTGGCCAGATTGCACCTTGTTGTGAAATTGAACCTTTGCTGGGCTTAGATATGCTAGCAGGTCATCATTAGATACAAAGCATATGTAGGATGGCATTGCCTGATGTGTGTTTTCCTCAGGAATAATTGTGAAGTAATGAGTTTTCAAAGAATTTCCCTGAGGAAAATGAGGCTCTCAGAGGGCTTTTTTGTATGTACATGTCTGTAATTCTAAGCTTACAATGCAGGAAGTAAGGAATAGTGCAGTTTGGGTATGATACGAATTCAAAGATGCAAACAGTATTACATGTTTGAAAGATATGCCTGTTTGGATAATGAATGAAAAGGGAAAATTAATTTTTAGGTTGAGTGATTCTGACTTGAGTCCTTAGTAATAGGAGAAGGAATCTTATCTGTGTTTAGGTGTGCCATTGCAAAAGATACTCGTGCTAGGGATCCTCAATCTGAAATGGTTAGTGCCAAAATAACGATGTTTTACAAAGCAGCTCCTTTAAATCAGTGATATTATAAAAGCGCTCAGTTGCTATATTAAGCTGTATTGATTTTCATTGGGTAGCTTTTTATGCCTGATGTATTTTAAGATGAGCAGGTATCTTTGGGTTGTTAGTGCTTCAGTTAACTTCCAGGCACTTGTCCGTGCCATCCCCCAGCTTGCAAATCACTCATCTTTTCCATCCTCTCTTTTTTTGTTGGCATAACTGAAGCCAAGATGTGTGCATGTGATGTCTGTCATTGTGCTGCCACCTTAGGAACAGCTCGAAATGCAATCTGCTAGTAAAATACACTGTATCAATGGTCCTGAGTTAAGGCTACATATTAGGACTTCAGTAGAGGGGTTCATAAACTAAGGGAAGTGGCACAGGTAAAGCAGTTCAAGCTTATGCATAGTAGGATTACATTCCTTGTGAGAGCACTCTTGGTGGCCTCAGTTGAATCTCTGGTCTGGAAATGTTCAGTGATACAGCACAGGGGTGTGCTAGAGAATGCAGCAACTAGCTTGAAGCTACAGGTGCTCTTCCCTTATGTCTCAAAGCTGTGAAGTATCTTAAGGTGGAATGTTTCCCTCCTTCCAGTAAGTTTGTTTTGAGTATTTTATCTAAGCAAGTGTAGCTTTGTGCTCATTTTGTCTGCCAAGGTCAGTAGAATACAACAGAGTATTACTGGTTTTTAGAGGACAGCACAGATGAGTGATGAAGATGATTATGATGGCTGTGATCTCTTTGACTCTGAAAAAGAGGAAGATGAGGATGGAGACTTAAATGAAAGCACAAGGCCTGTAAGTAATTGTTGCCTCCCTTGAGAGAGAGATCTGATTTTCCTCATGAAAAAAAGAAATTGTCCTTACAGGGATTATAATGGTAGCTGTCAGTTACCTGGGGTGGGATTCTCTAGACAGTGCCTGTAAAAATTGTGAATGGTCTTTCAATGTGATTGTTCAGGCTTTATCCCTTTAAACTAGGGGACTTCTGCCACCCCAATGTGGCACCAAAGCTGGCTTTGAAGGTCATTAAGAAACTTGTTCTTGCATTTGCACATGGTAAATACTTCTTGCTTGTCCTGGTCTCAAAATAAGGTGACATAAAAAATTTCTGTAGTCACAAGGGATCACATAACAGACTAGAAATTTCTTTTTTCCCCTCTTGAATCGTGCACCAACTCTTAATAGAAAGCTGCATTGACTCTTCTGAGCCTTTCAAACAAAGGCTAGACAGAATATTGTACAACTGAGGCTGTAGAATGCAGTATTTATAATTGGAATTGGATCAAGTTTTTAACTGGAGTGTATGTAAGGAACGTGCTGTTTCTTGTCCCTGCTCCTCGGAAGAAGAGGCCAACATCGTTTGCAGATGAACTGGCAGCCCGAATCAAAGGAGAAGCTCCAGTCAAACAGGACGAAGAGCGTTCATGTAAGTTAATGCTTTAGCTTTGATATGTGCTTATGGGGTGTGGGGAATCGTGAGAGAGTTGGACAGGAGATTCTGTTTAACAGATGTTTCACAAATCTGTTATTTGAATATATGAGAGGAGTTAAAGACACTGTTTCATGTTCTGAGAAACCTTTTGACCACGATTTCTAGGAATTAATTGAAATCCACTGAGTGTTCTAGTGGAAAGCATTGCATTCAGGTAAGATGGGTTACACACAAAACACACATTATTGGAAGTGTTTTCTCTCCAATCTGATTCTCTGGTTTATAAAACTGCATGTTTGACCACATGTGTTTCCTACTGTTTCAGTAAAAAGTCACTGGTCACTATAGACTTTCTGTGAACTTTGCAACACTGAAAACTCCTCAAGCGGTAGATATTTGTTTTCAGGGTGTATAGGTTGTTTGGTTTTCATCTTTGTGACTTAAATATCCTGTGTTTTGAGGACCTTTTCCTTACTACTGTTTTCAGTGATATTTGAGGCTAAATACTGCATTTAAGTTTGTGTCTTTCAAAGGCAGAGCTCTCTCATAGTTATTATTGCAGCAAAGCAGCAGTTGAAAATAGGTGACTGAAATTGAGGTGGCAAGTGCCTGTCAGCCTGTTTCTCACCTGTAATTCTGAGAGCATGAACAAACATGAGCAGTGTGTGTGTTCTTGAGTGGTTCAAATAATCAAGCTAGTTCTGTGAGTATCACAGTACAAAATCTGCTGGCTTACCCCATTCAGTTACAGGGAAATCTTCTGTTCGTTTTAATAACCTTGAGATGGTAAGGCCAGAGGGAATAAAACTCTAGCTTTGCTGTAGGTAATTGAATCAAGGATAATATGTCTAGAACCACTTGAGATGCTCAAAGGTTCTGTGTGGGTTCTGCACCAGCTGGAATGCTGTGTGGCTCTCTGGCATCTTGAATGACAGTAGTCTTTGTCTGGGCAGCTGTGCTGAACCCACGGTGTCTGGCAGAATGTTGTTACTCCAATTGTACAGTGCCTATTTTATAACCTGTACTTCATAGAATTGCTTCAGTGGGCTCACTCATATGAAAACATACAGGTCAGCTTCGTTAGATTTTGGGAGTTTTAGGTTCTCTTTATCATAAATTGATCACAGTCTGCAAGTAAAGATGGACTATTTTATTTATGCTTTGAAATTTTCTTTTTAAAGCCCAGTCACAGGAGACCAAAACACAGAAAAGCCTGAAAGAGAAGAAAGAAGTCAGAGTTCCATCAGATGGTAGGATTTCCTCCTCTGTTATTTTTGAATTATGGGCTGGAATGTAAGACACTGCTTAGAAAATTGTGACATCTACTCTAGAAACTGGGTGGGATGCATCCTTCAAGGTTGAGTGCATATGCAAATCTAGGTTGTGGTGTGCTTGTAAAACAAGACTAGAGACAAGCCTAGTGAGAGTTTCTCCTTAAATGTGGCCTTGTAGAGCAAACATATATAACCCAGTCTGACTCAGCAGCTTCTCTGTATGTGTCATGTTTGATACATGGGGTGGAATCAAACCAGCTTTTATTTTGGCTGTTTAATTCTCTTTCACTGAAATCTGGTTGGTTGCACCACAGCTATTTGCTCTTGTACTTTCTAGATGAAGATGATGACATCTTCAAGCCTCCTAAATTAACTGATGAAGACTTCACACCCTTTGGGTCCAGGGGTGGCCTCTTCAGTGGTGGAACAGGTCTCTTTGATGATGAAGAGGTGAGAATGCTGGAAAGGATAAAAATAGAGTGTGTGTGTGTGTCACCCTTTTAAAACCAAAATATCCTGACATTCTCAACTCTGGAAGGCAGGGAAAGGAAGCCATATGTTGTTGATTGGTCTAATATTCAAGCATAATGGAACAGTATAGCTTTCCAGTGGAGAAAGAGAACTACACAAATGAGGTACTTAAGGTTCCCTTGGCACAAAGCCCTCTCTTCTGTAGTGCTGCTAGAGATGCAAGTGTGGTCCTATCGTTACATAAGTTTCTAATTCCAGCAGAGCTTACTCAGCACCTACCTCACTTTTATTTGTGGAGATAAACCAAATGCAATACTGTTTGTTCATTTTAAAACAGAATATTTTTATTAAATGCCTGTGAGGTCACTGAGTTTCAGCATTCTTTTTCTCTCTGGGTGTAGGAGAAGTTTGATAGGAAAGAGAACATGATATCCTTTCCATTTTATCTTTAACATACCATATCCAGACAATGATGCTGTTGGGATTCTGTCTCTGCTACTAAAAGTTCCTTATTGCAATTATGTTTTTATCCAGTTACACAATTTCTAGGTTACCTGCACTGTCAAGAAAAGTTCACCATAAGCTCACTCATGTGCTGTGTAACTGTAGCTGACTTGAAGGAATGGCACAAAGTGAATTTCTGACCTTATGTTAGCATCATTTTTGCATGTGAAAGAGGAGAGAAACTCACTGTTGGGGATACTTGAGATTTAAGAATCTGACAGTACAACTATGTAAAACAAGCAATTGCCTCTGATTTTATCATGCAACTGGTTTTGGTAATGGTCAAACGTAGTCCAGAATTAGCAGCCAGCCAGCCTTGTGTTCCTCATTACAGCTAGAACAGAAGTCAGGTGTTCCTTGGAGCTGAGGAGGCTATTTGACTGAAATTTGGAAGAAAGTACAGCTTACCTCAAGCTAACCATGCTAATCTGCTAGAAAATAACCAGCAAGCACCAGACAGGGGCATTGTGTGAAGGAAAGGATAATTCAGTTACAGTGTTTTCCACTCAAATGCAGCCCTTACTGAGAAAATGTTTATGTACTTTTTAAGTGACAGATGACAGCTTTAATGAAAAAACAAATGCAATAGCACAAGGCAGCTTTGTGTCGGTGCAGATTCAGGTGAAGCCATCATCAGCGCCTTTTGGTTGCTTGTTGCCAAGGGTACTTTCCTCATCCTGTAGACACAGGAGAGCCAAGCAGCTTTGTCTGTGATTGTTACCTGCCTGCATACACTTGCTCTTGATTTTTCTGGTACCTGGAAGTTAATCATCTAGGAAGGGCAACTTAGGAGGCGGCCTCACTGTGCCAAAAGCATCCATAGTAGATTAACAGGCAAATAGTAGCTGACAAATGGGCAGTAACTCACATTCCTGATGCAGCCCTGCACTCCCCTACTTTTTCCTAACTGTCACTGCCTTGTACAAAATTTTATATTTTGTATAAATACAAATGCCATGCATTTTGAACCTCCAGGGAGGCAACCTCATACTCGACTTCCCATAAATTGCTTTCAAGAAAGTAAGTGGTCAATGCTCACAGGATCTGGAGGCTTCCTGAAAAACTAGGCTGTGATTCTCAGGGAGGATTGACACAGGGAAACTTCAGCCTGGACACAGTGACTTCTGTGGGAGTGTCCTGCAGTGCTTTTGAACTGTAACATATATCTCTGCACCATACTGGTGTCTTAGAGTCTCCTTAGCAACAATATAAATCATTCATCTTAATATGTGAAGTGCAGGAGTATTTTTATGCTTCTCCTAATCTGAATTCTTCCTTCAAACCTTACTTCAGTAGGAAAGCTTAGAAGGGTTTAATCAGGACAACTGCAGATTCTTTAGTGTAAGCCCTTGGGGATATGCAAATAAAAGGTCATTCCTTGTCTGAAGCAAACAGACTGATAATCTATATAAATTAAATTTCAGAAGACAAAGACACTCCTGAGTGTACGCACTCAAGTCAGTGCTTGAGTCTATATGTGCAGATATCCTTTTGAGAGAGAGGAGTGATGATTATCTCCTCTGTCTTGGCTTTGAATTGGATATTCTACATGGAAAAATCAGCAGCTATCTTTTCCTAGAAAAAAAAAAAATAGTCACCACTTCTGTCCCTTTGCATTTTCATCTACAGAGTGATCTTTTTGCTGAAGCACCGAAAGGAGAAGAATCAAACAAGAGAGCAGACCAAGTCTCAGGAAGTGAAGGTAAGAACCAGTTGTTTCTTCCTGTAGTCCTGTGTTGTGATTTATCACTGCTAGCAGCTAGACTGTGTTGTTTCCAAACTAGAAAGTCTGGAGTAGCAATTGTTGGCAAGTCTCTTCTCCCCAGTCTTAATAAAGAACAGCTGTGTTTTCATTGAGTTTTAAATGTGTGTGTTCAGTATCATCTCTTACATACCTACTCTCCTGGAGCTGAAATGATGTCTTTACCAATATTGGCAGAGCTCTCTGCATGCAGTGGGTTCCTGCTGCTGAAGAGTACTTTGTGGGTTCCAACTGTGGGTTTGAGTGGAGTAAAGATTGCTTCTTGTAAATTAATGCAAATTGTGAGTTTCCCATTAGCTGCATATCTTGACCCTGAAGGAGCTTGAGTGCATGTTCTGTACTGCAGCAGCTTTAACTGAAGCATTGTATTTGATGATTTTTCAGGTGAGGGTTGGGAGGCTAAGCTATTTTGTTTTGAATTTATTGTATTGATGTGGTTTTGAATGTGTGAATGTGAACTCTTGTAAATAATGGTATGTATAAGTGAATATTGTATTTAGATGCTTCAGTTTAGTAGAGCTGTTTTGTGGAGTTTTAATGGAGCAAAAGTAGATTGCTGTATGTATTTGTGAAACCTCACAAGTTCAAGGAGACTATGTAAAGAGTTCTGAGCTGTTGAGAGGGGGGAAAAAAAAGATCTCAGACTTCTCAGATTCTTATTTTTATGGAAGAATTCTGAAGGCTTTGACAGCATGAAAAAAGTGCATCCATTTGTATTGTACTTCCTATGATTTCAGCGTCCTCTACAAAGTCCTTAAAGAAAGTTCCTGCAGGTGCAGTATCTCTGTTCCCAGGTATGATTCATTCAATAGCAGATTGCTTCGTGCACAAAACGCTCTTTTCTTTAAAACCTACTGAGGAGGTTTTAAAGAAAACTGTTCCAACACAGTGACACTGCATTGCTTGGTCATGTGCTTAATGACAAATGCAGGTGCCTCTACCATGCTAAGCCTAAAATGCAGCATGCTTTATGGATAATGGAGATTATGTAGGAGCTCTGAAGGTAGGTGTCATTGATAGCAGATATTGGCTGTTGCCAGCTTCTAGTGTTATGCTGTACACTTTTAAGGATGTGTGTTACTTTAACTGATACAGTACTGTTTGTGTGCAGTGCATGCATTCACACCTTTCCACTGTGCTCAGAGAAGGAAATGCATATTGGTTTCTCAGATTTGATCATGTTACTTTAGGATAGCAGAACAGTTTAAACATGAGGTTTAAACCTCATTTTGTGGCATAACTAAGACCAATCTTGTTTCTGTAGTTTTGAGTAGAAGGATCTGCATGTATAGGGAAGGAACAGCCCTTTAACTTGGAGTGAGGAAAAAAAGCATTGTACAAAGATCCCTGTTCCATATACCACTTCAGGCTGAGCAGTGAAAAGAAACATGTCAGCAGCCTCTTTGAATCATCTGACTTGATTTCTGCCTCTGTATAGGGTCTTCACCTGATTGTTACCTTAGTGTTGCCATTTAGTGAGAGGTCTATTTCGTGACTTATTGTTTCGCTTAACTGAGCCATCAGTGTTATTTTAGAGTGGCATATGTACAAATACATCCTTCTTAATTCAGGATCAGAAAGATACATCAGTATTGATCATTCTGTGTAATTTTAAGACTTGGTAGCAAAGTTAAAAAGAGCAGATTGACATTTTCTTTATCCTTTGCTCTTTACTGGAGGTACTGTTGCATAACCAGTGAACTTCCCATCATTCTAACAGTGTCTTGTTCTAGTTCACCAGGAATTAAGTTACATATAGTGTTTATTCAGAGTTTTCAGTTGCTTCCTCAGTATGCTTCCTCATAGACATATTAAAGCCACCAGAGAAAATTTAAGATTGAGTCTCCTTTGCTGCTCAGAATCACTTAATGAACACATTCCCAGTAAACAGTTTAAGCACTTGAGAATGTTTAATTTTTAAACTTTGTGTCTGCATTCTTGTCCATCGTGTGGCACTTTCTAATATCACAGTGCATTTTTGTCATAATAAACTGCTGCTGTGCCAGTCTGCTGACTTTTAATCAAATAATGGTTGTTCTACTTTCTGCTAACCTCTTAAAGCATCTCCCTAAGGCTTCCCACTCCCAAATTTCCAAGATTATATACATAAGGAGCAAAAAGACAGGCTTAGAAACCAGGCTGCCTGTTTTTACCAAGAATGTTAAAAGTGTTTCCAGACAGCTTATTGATGTGTCCTGCTTCAGCAATATGCACATTTCCACACCAGATACAGAAGAAACAGTTGTAACCAGCTTATTCTAGTTGATCATTGCTGTTTCTAGAGTACATAGAAATCCTAGGAACAGTCAGCTTCATGCCACAATACTGCTAGCTGTCCTGCATGACAAGTGCAGCTCTTTAGGAGATCTCAGTCACCTGTCCTCCCCTCACCTTACACTTCTATTTGTCCACAGAGGTGTGGCTTACTAGTTAAAGTGGGGTTCTGGTTTGGGAAATACATAGGGACAACAGTGAGGGACTGCTGTGTTTTGGTATCTGGCTACTGTTCTTATGAGAGATGAGGAGGTTTGAGGATTGCACTGTGAGTGGCTGGGTGGCTGTGACTTGGCTTTATCAGGAAGTTTCTAGCTAATGCTTTTGATGTAGTATTGTTGCAGGAGCACATTAAAAGTTGCTGTGATGGAACTCTGCCTCACTCCAATTACTGTTGCACAAGTTCAGCCATTTGGTAACTCTGGCAATGATCTCTCTGTGGGTTTTATTTCCCCCCATCTGAGCTGCAGGAGGAAGTGATGTGTTTAGTTCTGTAATTGTGGAAAAAGACAAGAAACCTGTAGCACAGGGCACAGAGAAGACTCCTAAACAGCCTGGCAAAGTTGCTCTGTTCGATGATGATGATGATGACTTCTTTGTGGAAGCAACTAAAAAGCCTCCAGATTCAGGTACACATGCAATGGAAGATCAAATCTGAAGGTTATCAAAATTCAAACCTGCATCACTGTTACTTCTGCTTGGTTTGTTTTATTGGGGTTTTTTTGTTGTTGGCATTTCTCTTCTTCAGAGTAGCCTAGGACTGTTTGTTTATACATGCTGTCCACTGACTTAGGATGCTCTTTCTGCTGCTGGAGCAGTATCCAGACTTAAATCAGGGCAATGTTAGAGACTTTATTCACACAGTCTTAAGTCCCTGTGCTCAACACTCCCTATTGGCAGGCTCTAGACCTTTAGAGGTGGCAAGCCAATACAAAACACTGCCTTTAGGGGTGCCCCCAACAATGCTTGCTGACTGCACTCTGTCACCAGTGCTTTTGGGTAAATGGTATTTCACTTTGAGAACCTGTCTAGCTTTTTCCCTTAGAGACTCCTGATGCTGGTTATATTTAAAGAGGGAACATGGTATCTTTTTGAGACTGTAGTATCTTGTTCAGTAGTGGCTGTTCTGTTCTCATTCCCTGTTTATCCTGTCTCATCTCTTAATGCAGTCAAGTCCACAGCTGACTTATTTGATGATGATGAAGGTGACTTATTCAAGGAAAAACCTGCCATTCCCCCTGTGGTGGCTGGCACAACTAAAGCAGAAAGCCACAGGGACACAGTCATGGAAAAAAAGGTAATATCATATAAATAAATTGTATGACTAAGGTTTTTAGGAAGAAGTTACTACTGTAGGCTTTCCATGTACAACACTGTGGAAGTGCCATATTTATGAAACAACTAGACTCATGAGGTCTTTCACAACCAGAGTGCTTCAAGCATCCTTAAAGGCTTTTGCATCTCAAACTTCAGGTTTAAGGGATTTTTGTGTGGGTGTTATCCCAAAAGTAGGGTCATTTTGTGATTGGAAGGATCTTATTACAGCTAGATTGAAATGTTCATAAAAATGAACATTTTTTATGAATTTCATGGCTGAAATGAAATTAGCTTGAATTGAGAACCCTTTGTGTCATATTTCTGTGTTACAGAGGCGGTTTGCACTTACACCAACTGCTGATAGCAACTTAACTATAAGCCATTGTTTTATCTATTATGGAAGAGGAAGGTGGATGTCATAGTTCTACCTAAGCTTTTACAATACTTGGAGTGTTTAAAAAGCTGTTTATAGTGAAAGCTCTTTAGTTAAAGAAAGCTCTAAATGCTGTCCTGAGGACAGACGTATAGACTGAGTCTCCTGATGCCTGTTCCACTTTTATTTGCAGACACTATCTTGAGGAAAGTAGTGATGCTTTCTATGGCAGAAATTTTGTATGCTCATGTTATGTATATTTGCTGCCCAAGGAGTATTTGAACATAATGAGGGGCTGGAGAGCTCCCTGGAGAAGAACCTGGGGGTGTTAGTTGACAGCTGGCTGAGCATCAGCCAGCATTGTGCCCAGGTGACCAAGAAGGCCAATGGCATCCTGGCCTGTATCAGAAATAGTGTAACCAGCAGGAGTAGGGAAGTGACAGTTCTGTTGTACTCAGCTCTGGTGAGGCCACATCTTGAGTACTGCGTTCAGTTTTGGGCCCCTCACTACAGGAAGGATGTTGAGATGCTGGAGCATGTCCAGAGAAGGGCAACGAAGCTGGTGAAGGGTCTTGAGCACAAGTCCTATGAGGAACAGCTGAGGGAGCTGGGACTTTTTAGCCTTGAGAAAAGGAGGCTGAGGGGTGACCTTATCACCCTCTACAGCTACCTGCAAGGCAGTTGCAGAGATGTTGGAGTTGGTCTCTTCTCTCAGGTGAAGAGCAATAGGATGAGAATAGTTTAAAATGGCACCAGCAGAGATTTCTGTTAGATGTCAGGAAAAATTTCTTTACTGAAAAGGCTGTCAAGGATTGGAATAGGCTGCCCAGGGAGGTGGTAGAGTCACCATCCCTGGGAGTATTTAAAAAGACATTTAGATGAAGTGCTTAAGGACATAATCTAGAGGTGGACTAGTCAGGGTTAGGCTGTGGTTGGATTCAATGATATAAATGGTCTCTACCAACCCAGGTGATTCTATCATTCTTCCCTCTGGGCTGAGAAGCGTGCAGTGCTGGGGATGTCAAATGCAAATTGCTGCAGGACTTTCTCCGTATTACCTTATGAGAAGCACCTGAGCACAAGGGCCAAAACCAGCTTCTGTTTCTGGTGCAGTACAAGAGTATCCATGGCCAGTGAAGTGGGGAGTGGTGGTGGAAGGTCCTCCAATTCCATCGCTCTGATTTCATAGCACTTGGCTTTTCTGGAAGAGAGTTTGAGAACTGATTCAGCAGCACCACCACTGCTGCTCAGGAAGTGTGGGCAGTCTTATACTCTAAGCTTGCTGTCAGTAGTGCTTGGGTCTGGAATTGTTCTGAGTTTAATGGCAATATAGCTGGTGGCAGGCTGGGGCTGGGCTGTACTAATGCAGGAAATGATATTTGGCACAGATTGCCCTCTTCCTTTACAAAACACAGCTTGTTAAAAGAAACTTTTTAGTTGAACTCCTGAGGAGGCCTGGCATTAGTTGCTGCGTACGTTTTTCTGCAGAGAAGGATGGTGGTAGGAGGGGAGGCCTATGGTAAGACCAGCAAGTCACTTTGCATAGCTCTGGCTGCATGTGAGTAACTCAGCATGCGAGTTTTGGATTTCAGCCCATGGGTGACAAGCTTGTGTTCTGTCCCTCCAAATGCTGGGATGTTGCCAGCAGCAAGCCTCTTAGAAAGGGCCATATGATGTGCCAGCCCTTACTGAATCTAAAATGAGTGCTGATGCAGTGTTTTTATTTGCCCTAAAGAGTCAACCATCTTCAGGTGAAGACTTCAAGCCTTTATCTGAAAAGCCTCCAAGAAAGCAGATGGGCCTCTTTTCTGATGAGGAAGATTCTGAAGTGAGTATAATGAAAGATTGCCTATGTTTAATCTTGTGTCCTCAGCTTCCAGCTAGCAATTTATCTGCAATACTGAGGGGAATCCCTGTGAGGTTGCAAGTGATTGGGACACCTGAGTAAGAAAATTTTTCCCTACTTCACAGGCACACTAAATCCTTTTTTTTTAAAAGGAAAAAAATAATGTCTCATTTTAAAGTTCTTGGACATACAGCATTGCTTTGCAACGTAATGTTTCTTTGGTTTGCACAGGACTTGTTTTCAGCAAGTAAAACTGTGAAGTCCAAACATACATCTATACCCACCAGCAAGTCCATGACAAAAGCTCCACTTTCTTTGTTTGATGATGATGAAGAGGTAAGTACCACTCCTGATCCTGTGCCTCTGTGTGTCTGTGTGTGTCCCCTGTTGCAAATGTAGCAGGAAGTACTCAGAAGTTTACACCACTAAGCTTGTAAATGGAGCACTGAATTAGAAAGCTTAATTGATCTTGCCTTGTGTAGCAGTTCTGGGTGTGTATACAGCATTATGGGGAACAGTGGTAACAGGGATTCCTGTGAGTTCTTTGACCTTTTTAGTATGTTGCAGTCAGTGCATAGTATCTCTGGACCTAAACATGAAGGACATGTTATGATACAAGAAAGATATGGAACTGTTGGAGAGGGTTCAGAGGAGGCCACAAAGATGATTAGAGGGGCTGGAGCACCTCCCCTATGAAGAGACGCTGAAGGAGCTGGGCTTGTTCAGCCTGGAGAAGAGAAGGCTGCGGGGGGACCTCATTGCAGCCTTCCAGTCCCTGAAGGGAGCATACAAACAGGAGGGGATTCAACTTTTTAAAAGGTTAGACAATGGCAGGACAAGGGGCAATGGATTAAAGCTAAAGAAGGGAAGGTTTAGATTAGATATTAGGGGGAAGCTCTTTACAGAGAGTGGTAAGGTGCTGGAATGGACTGCCCAGAGAGGTGGTGGATGCCCCATCCCTGGGGGGGTTCAAGGCCAGGTTGGATGGAGCCCTGGGCAACCTTGTCTAGATCAGGCCTGGTGGTTGGTGGCCCTGCCTGTGGCAGGGGGTTTGGAGCTCTATGATCCTTGGGGTCCCTTCCAACCCATGCCATTCGATGGATTCTGTGACATTTTCCCTCTATCAGGCTAGAGTACACTGAGCAGTAGGATGGATAAGAGCTTCAAGAAGATGATTTATTCTGGCCTGTGGTACCTAGCCACATGGATGACTTCTTGCTTCTCTTGTGTCATGGCCTGTGAATTCCTTTGTTTCTCAGTTTCCAGTGTGTAAGAATTGTGGCTGCTAGTGTAGAAACTGAGATCACAGCACAGTTTGTGCAAGAAACGTAACAAAATCAAATTAGTGCATGGTTTTCTTTTTTCGTACCCTCTTCTCACACCCACATGCTCTCCAAAGAGCTTTCAACTCTGGGCCTGCAGCCTTTGTGGTGAGTTAACTTGCCCTGTAGTCTTAACCTGAGGCAAACAGGAGACCTGCTCAGAGCTGTAAGATTAGGGGACCTCTGCAAACTCAAGATAAAGGTTTCTCTTTCAAGAGGAGGGTGCTTCTAGGTCACTTTTCTGAATAGGGGCTTTTCAGAGGCAGCTTTCAGGATAGTGAAACATTTTGTAATGTGGCAAGGACTCTTGTTTTTAGCATGAAGGTAACATGATGGAACTGAAGTTCGAGTTAAGTGGAGAAAAGCATAAATAAGTGTTAGGTGGTAAAGTCAATGTATGTTTTTGTATATTCTGATACCTATTTAATAATTTGCATGAGTGTCTGCAGGTGAAAAGTCTTGGATCTTGCCTCGTGGTAGTGGTTCAGCTTGCCTATTGCCTGTCCTCTCAGAACAGTATTCATTCTCTATTTTATTATGTAGATGTGGAAGCGGTACTCCACTGTGTTAGCTGCTGTGAAACAGAATGGCTCTGTGGTGGGTTTTGGCTGTTGGTCAAGCCTTATGGTGGGGAGTCTGTGAGCCAAAACCAGGCTGTGTGCTTGCAAGTTTATGGTCTTATCAATTGCTGTGTGCATAGAATTCCCTGTACCAGAATCCTGTACCACTCTTCAAATCGTTTTCAAAAAGGGTTCACAAAACACCATTTCTCTATCCTGCTTATCTTAGGAGTTTGTGGCAGCAGTGTCTTGCATGCTGATGACTTCTCAGTCAGCCTTTCATTGTGGTTTTGGCTTTTGATTTTTTTTTTTTAATATGTATTATTTTAATTTTCTTTTAAGGATCTCTTTGGTGTGGTACCTGTCAAGAAGCAACAGAAGAAGCCCCCAGAAGAGAAAGCAAAACAGTCAGAGCCACTCAAGAAAGCCACCAGCTTACTGTTCAGCAGTGATGAGGAGGTACTGAGGAGAAAGATTTGGTTGAAAGGGATTACCAGGCTTTATGCAGGACAAAGTATAAAACTGCAGAGATGGGAACCACAGTCAAACTCTGCTGTGTCCATATGCCATGCCTACCCCAATTCCATGACTTCTTTGCAGTTGAGAAAGTTTGAGCCCAAAACCAGCTGTCTCAGGATCTAGGTAACAGAAGTCATATGGAAGAGAAAATTAGTATTTTCAGTGCAATTTATTAAAAGATTGATAGAAAATGGTGACTGCTGCCAACAAATCTGAGTTAATACTGAAAGGGATAAACAAGCTAATTTTTACTGCTTTAATTTCTGTAAGGAAAACTTAGCAATCCTAGATAGACATTAGATACATGGTGAAATTTTTTTGTTTTGCTTTTTTAGGGGTGAGTTTTTTATTTATTTGCTTGTTGGGTTTTTTCTTTGTTGTGGTTTTGGGGTTTTTTGCTGGTGGTGGTTTTTTAAATCTAGGAAAAGACATAAATGATTAAGCTTCCCAGAAAGCAATACTCTTCTAGTGATGGATATGGGGTTGTCCCACATGTTAAATGGAAGCCAGAGACACTTAAGTAAATTAAAAACTTGTCTGGAAATTCTCTGAATTAACTTGTGTGAATGGGATCCAGACTCTTCCTAGCCTTCCCACCTCCCAAAATTACTCTTTTGTGTCAACTTGATTTTTATTACCTGTCCTATAATTGGTTGTGTAGTGGATACTAGTAATATCTTTAAACACATTTTTATCTTAATGTAGAATAAACAAAGTTCATATTTCAACATGCCTGTAGTCCCTTTCAGAAAGAGAAGGAACAGAGGTAGGGAACAGGGCAATCCACTTAAAATGCTGAGAATAAGATAACTCACAAGCCAGAAGACTCTCACAATGCCAGAAATGTTTCCTTTAATGTAGACTTGTTCAGGGAGTAGGCTTGAATTTTTTCACTTTTCTTTTTAGCCTTCAGGGGAAGGGCAAAATAGTGTGGTTGAAAGCTGAGGAATTAAGACATGCAGCATCATGCACTTGAGTAATGAAGAGTCTTGGGTGTGGGGCGTTGTATGCTTTTTTCTTAGGTTTGGGGTGGGTTGTTTAGAGGGTTTTTTACACACACCCCCTCATCAATCTTGCTGATTATTTGGTTCCAATCGTGTTCTATTGTGTGACCTTAACTCCTGTAACTGCAGCTGACGCTGACTTCAGTTGCTAAGAGTAACTATAATAGTAAAGTTTGCATACCCTGTTTTGTTGGGCAAATGCTGCATGTCAGAAGGTGGCCAGGCTCTCTGCAGCGCCTGAGCAGTGTCAGATTACAATGGTTAACACAAAGGTAGGAGAAATAAACTAGTGGAGAGATGCAGGGGCTGCTAGGGTGCTGAAGTGTCTCGGCTTGTAGAGGAGATTGGAAAGTGGCTTTCACTAAGACAAAAGAAAACTTAGGGTTCCTTATTTTTAAGGAGCACTGGAATATCTCCAAGCCAGCTAAACTTCCTTCTGAAGATGACCGAAAAGAAGACGCCGCAAAACCAACTAGCACTGTCAGTCAAGCTAAAGCTGTGAAGAAGACAAGCCTCTTTGAGGAAGATGATGATGAGGATTTATTTGCGATCACTAAAGAGAGGTGAAAGTCTGGGAAGGGGAGGGAGACATTTTTCAGAACAGCCCAGCAGTGCTCTCAAAACCAGGTGGATCCAGGCATATTGCAAGTGTTGTCCCTTGCTACTGCTGCTGAGGAGGAAGAAGAGGTGTGTGAGTGGGAATGGGTAGGGCTGGGCTCTCCTACCTCTTTCATATCTGTGGAAGATCATTCTTGCTGCCACTGAACTGGGATCTCCATTTTCCTGCCTGTTATATAAAATACTTTTTTTTATCTTTGACCTCTTTTTATCTTTGCTTCTGCTGAAAGCAAACAAGAAGGGAGGGTGGTAGAATTGTTGAGACAGTAAGGAAGCAGAGGTCTGTGTCTGGGATCACTTGCCACAAATTATGATCCTAAGTGATAGTTCTAAACAGATGCTGTGGATGGCATCTGAAACTTTTGCACTGAATCTTCCCCTTTCTCCCCTCTTCCTGCAGCCAAAGAAAGCCACAGAAGGTATCCTTGTTGTTTGAAGATGATGCTGTTAATGGAGAGTCCCTCTTCAGCTCCCAATCAGTGCTACTTCCTTCAGCTGCTACAGCTGCTGTGGTACCTTCCCTTTCTTTTAAAGCTGTAGTGGAACACTTGATCTTTTTATAGTCTATCATACTCGTTAGATACTCAATGTAGGTTTAACTTGATTTAGATAATAGTAGCTCTAGCAAATTGGGAATGAGAACAGGGCAAACTGAACTCTTAGTGTAAAACTTTTTACTACCACCAGCCTAACAGGTTTCAAAATTTTCTTAACGACAAACTCTAAATTTGCTTGGTTTATGCTAAAAGGCCTTCCTGAGGATGTTTTGAGAGCTCTCAACCATAAAATACCATTTAAAAGAACAGATGGCTTACTGCCGACTGTGAAGCTATGGCTTCACCCTTTGTGTCACCTCAACCCAAGCTGATTTAGCTGTGTTTACAGGTTTCTTACTGGCCCTCTATTGAGGATGCTTGCACTGTCCTCTGTCTTATGAAGTTAACTTATTATGCATGACCTGTCTGATGGTGCTTTGGAATTGAGAATAGGAGTTGGAGAAGCCTAACACAACTGTATCAGTAGTGTGAATGCCTTTGTGTGTGTCCTTCCTCCCCTTCTCCTTGCCTTTCTGCTTACCAGGAAAACGGTTGTGGCCCATAAAGGTAAAAAGCTTGGGAATAGAACAAGAAACAGGCAATCCACAGTCTTGCTGCTGGCACCACACAGACAAGATTCCCAGTGCATCGACTCTAAGATCACAATTGCTTCTTGGCACTCTGAAACCAAAGAGCCTATAATACTAGAAATTGAAAGTTACAAACCAGATTGTCCCATGGGAGGAACGAGGGGGTTAAGCATTGTTGCCAGTGCCCTAGACCCCTGCAGAAGCCAAACTGAAACTCTGCTGTCCCACAGCAGTGTATACTTCTATACCCACTGATTTTGTGTCAACAACATTCTCTTAATTTTGCAGGAGAAATTAAAACCAGCAGAGGTGTCACCTTTCTGTAATGATGAAAAGGAGGAAAAGGAAGATCTGCCAGACACAGCAGCAAAGTCTAACCAGGTAGAAGATACTTTGTGGTGTTTAGAAGAGCCTGAAGCTGTTCCTGTGCCTAGAGGAACAGATGTTGCACAGCAGCAGACAAAAGAACAAGTGAGAGATTTTCTTAGATTAATCTGAAGTTTGGTAAAGGTTCAGTTTAAAAATATTAATCTAGCAGCACTGTTCTGGGACAGAATTCTTTTTCTGGATTGCCTCCTCTATTGCCAAGGAGAGAATAACTCTTCTCTCCACTTAGCAAAATCACTTGTCAGTTAAACAGTAAATCGGTTAGTAACATATGCAAGAGATTTGTTTGGTTTTTGTTATTTTGGGTGTTTTGGGTGGGGGGGAGAGGCTAAGGTGGAATCTGCTTCATTTTTCTGTTTTTCCTCCAGAATGGGATGAATAATCTTTACTCACATGAACAGAGGCTTTCCTTTGAAAAATCAAATACACTAATATGTGGGCTTTGCTTCAAGCTTAGTAAATTTGTTTCAGCATACTGTCTGATGAGTTACAAATGGTGCTGGTAGCTGTAGCTTTCAGGATTGTGAAGTTGTCCTAGGCAGCACTTCTAGTAGATATTTGAGTGTAGTATTGAAGAAACTACAGCATAATGTACTTTTGGCCATGGTCTTGCTGAGGATTTTCCTGAAATGAAGGTGATAGATTTCCAAAGTAGCTATGTCTTGCTTATTCAAGGTTCAAGTAGTGCTGCCCAATCCAAAGAATCCCCAGTTGCATGTTACAGGTACCTCAGAGATAGTAGCAAAGCTATTAAATGCAGCCTTGTGGTGCACGTGTAACCCGATGTACTGAGGAGGACACCTTATGCAGGAAGCCACTTATCAACAGTGCTACATCATAGGGTACAGGAGGAAACTTGTGTTCCCTTCCCTTGTATATTGTCTGTCTAAGAAAAATCAGTTGAATATAGTTGCTTGTTAATGGATTACAGAACTTGACCACTGCTGGCATTTAACCAAGAAAGCTTAGAGGTTTTGTGCTTCGTCTTTTTGTGTGTTTTTTTTTCTTTCTTTGTAAACCTGAACAAAATAACAGGCTGATGAATTAATCTTTTATTGTGGGGTTTTTGGAGCCTTTTGCAGCAGGATCCTCAGAGCCAGCCAGCAGTTCAGACCTGTTTGCAGCATCGCCACCAGCTCTAGAGAAAGATATCAAAAAACAAGCTAAGAAAGTATTAAGCTTGTTTGAGGAGGAGGAAGAGGAGAGACTAGAAGATGATGATGGCATCAAAACTGCACAGAAAGAAATTGGTGTGGTAAGTCTAGGAAAGTTCTTGAACACTAGGAGATAGTATTTTCCTATTCTAAGCAAAGTTACATTTTTACCTTTTCATCTCTTCATGTCATAGAGGCTAATCTTCCCGTATTTCTAGACTTTCAGATTCTGGATGAGAAGTTATTCCTGTTCTTCCCCATAAACCCAAATCTTTATTTTGCTTGACGCTAGTATGAAAAGAAATTCTGTTCCAGTGTTGTAGTGCAGCTACTTGTCCCCTGTACAGAATTGATTCCAGAGTTACCCTTCAGGGTTAGAGGTACTAAGAAGTAGAAGGATGTGGAATTGGAAGATTTATGTGTTTATCTTGTACGTTGCTGCAGTTTTCTTGATGGATATATGCCCAAAGACTTAGCTTCAGTAAGAATCATCTTAATTCTATTTTTACCTGTTTTTCCAGTATGGATGGTCACTTTTAAAAAAAGTCTCCAGTTGCCACATTCTTGATGTATGGTTTGCCTGATATAGCATATACCATGAAGAGCAGCAGGTTGTGACTCTTCAGCAGCAATATTCTTGAATCCCTGGCAATGTTCTTATTTCTACTTCATGCACATGTACCAATTTTTTTCTGTAAACTTGAAATCATGTCTCATAGTATACGCTGTATAATGCAGTGACCATGTAAAGTAAGTTGTCAACCCAAAGGGCTGTACATACTTAATTCAGAAGTCCCTGGAGCTGAAGAAAATAGATGGCTCTTGGAGAAAGATCCCCTTTTATAGCTGCTTCTGAGTTAAAATGGATTGTTAGCTTGAGCACATATTTACCTGTTGTAAATGTATCCTGTGTTTGCTTATTTTATGGGGAGAGAGGGAGCACATTGTGAGAAACCACATCTGTCCTGTGAACTTGAGAAGATACAAATCCTTCCAGACCTTTCCTTCAAAGCTTTCAGCCTTTCACAGTCATAAAGTGATTAAGGTGTTGAACTGCATATTAATACAAAGATTAGAATTGGAAATTTAGGAACTTAATCTTGTTGGTAGGCAAATCTGAAAGGTGCGACTTTTCCTTGCTTAGCTTAATATGTTTGATGGGTGGATGCTATTAGGTTTACATGTTTCTGGGCATAAACAGTACTTCCAATGCTCTGTAAATGTAACCTGGCTTTTAATATTAAATTAAAGCTGGTGCACAGGGAGAAGGAAAATGGAGCAATAGTAAAAATCATAGAATGGGTTGTATAGTACAAAAATGGTGTACTGGAAACTAGCTGTAGTAGGCAGCCCTTTAGGGCTCCTCAAGACTTGGCTGGGGAAGGAGAGAATTGGACTTTATTCATATGACTACTGCTTGGATTTCATATGACTACTGCTTGGATTTTGAGTCTGATGCGATGTTACTGGACATTCAGTCGTTCTTTTAAGAGGCATCCTTTCATTTGCATAGGCCTTGAAGAGACAGCTGCATGGTAAAACACAGGTACTGACATTCAGTGGGACCTTTGTCTTTTGAAAGTCAGACCTGAGTGCAATACAGTAACCACGATCATAGAAAGGCATTGTTCTTGGTGTCCAAACAGCTGATAATTGGTTTGCCAGATAGTGCAGGGCTGACAAGGTGATATGTCAACTTACACACAAATTTGAAAGTACAAGTTCTTACCAAAGGTAGACAATGTGTTCTGTTCTTCATTGTGGGGTGTGTTTGCTTTAACGGGAGGAGAATAGAGAATCTAGAAACAATAATAGATTTACAGGCCTTCAACTTTGGGTTTATTTTATTCTACTTTAAAAAGGTAGCTTAGCAAGATTATTAACCAGATTCCCTTCATCTCACTTCAATGTCCTGCACCTGCAGTTGAAAACTTCAAGGCATAAGTCTTACTAAAATATAAGCCTTACTGTACCCTCGTGATAACATCCTGAAAACTTTTTTTCTTCCCTCTGAGGAAGCTTGACACGTAAACAGTAGTAGCTGGATCTCAGAGCAGCAGACATAGATACATTCTGGTAAACGTCTTCTCATCAAATTGAACTGTTAATACAAATACGTTGACCAAACTTGCAAAATTTACAATCTAAGTAAGATATATAACTGGCTGTTAAAGTTGCATTTTTATTACCAGGGTCATACATATTTCCTCAGGTGAATTGTAACCTGCCTTATTGCTACACAAGTAACTTTAAGGAAAGAGTTTCTCACTGTGTAGACCTTTCTCCTCTCCATCCAGGCTTCCGAGAAAAGAACTCGTCCCAAAAGCACTGGAGTCTTTCAAGACGAAGAGCTCCTCTTCAGTCACAAACTTCAGAAGGATAATGATCCAGATGTTGACCTCTTTGCCAGCCCCAAGAAGTCGATGGTGGGTTCAAAGTCCTCCCTTGAATCTGCTATTTAAAATAGTCTTCGAAGTGTACAGCTTACTGGTGTTCCTAGTTTGAACACAGTTTAGAAGTCTGATTGCCAGTGAAGGCTAAGCGCTAATATTGGTTCAAGCATCACAGGCTGAAGGAGATGTGCTTTTGATCTGTGATGTGTCTTTTCTTTTTCTTGTCTCTTTAGTCTGCAAACCGTATCCTGAAGCCATCATCTGGAGGAGGGCTTTTTGGGGATGATGATGAGGATGATCTCTTCAGTACTGCTAAAACAAACCTTCCGGTACCTGTTCCCCTGTTCCTCTACTGTAACTGGCTTTTATAAAAGATGTTGAGAAGAAGTGTATGGAAGGGACTTTTTTTCCTATATGTATTCCTGTAAGAAATGACATGATTTCTCAAAGATTTTTGAGGGATTAGAAATACCATGGTCACCCATAAACAGATGCATTAGGTCTCCCCAAGCTGGGATGAGAGGACTGGATTTTTTCTTTTTGTGTACCCCTGTGACTGGCTCCAATGTGAAAGAACACACCTGAACAGAAATTCATAGTAGCAGAGTTTGTATTATTTAATTGGGGTTTTTTGTTTAACTTGCTAATAGTGCTTCCCTGTCGCTCATGCATGACTAATGAGCCTTGCTCTGTGAATTAGGTAATTAAAATCTCTGCGTATTGGCTTGATTTAAGGTAATGAATATGGTATTAAAATACTTGTGATAACTGAATTGTTCTTAGAGGGTGAGCAGCTGCAATAATGAACTAGACTGTGGTACAGGTGGTTTGAGGTCAAAGTCCTAACATATATTTAGAGTAGCAGTTTAGAATGCATTTAGCTTAATTAACCTGATGCCAACTTTTACTTTAGTCTGTTTTCATATCTATAGCTGGAAGTTAGGCTAGAAAACAGCAATAGTTCCTGGAAACATTTTCTTTGAGCACTGTGGAAGGGGTGATCATAAGTAATTAGCACTTGGCAGCTATATATGGAGCCTGTTCACTTGAAAACATAAAAATAGCAACGTTCTTTTGCTAGCTTTCTGCTTTTATTTTCTGTGCTGTCCTGTGCATGAGGAAATATGTATGCGTTTGGAAGTTCAATGAAACTCATTATTTGTTAGCATAGACAGCAAAGGCTGAAGGAGGCTAAAGGAATGGAGGATTGGGAGGCCCATGTCATTGCAGAGCCAAAAGCTAATGTCTGCTAAGCATTACAGAGTCAGATGTGGCTGGTTTTCTTTTCAGATAGAAGCAAGATTTTTTAAAAACTTCGATTTGTTTGATCTGCAAACCATGCTTTTTGCCTGATTCATGTTGATTTCTACTCCTAATGCTTTCAGAAAACAGCAGAGAAGAAAACACTTAAGGGTAGTACTGGTCCTTCTTTAGAGAGCAGCAACCTCCTAGAAAATGCTTTAAGTGCCAAACAAGATGAAGCTCTGAAGGCAGCAACTACAGAGGTAAGTACCTAAATCTTGTGCCTTGAACAGCATGCAGAGAAAATGAGCTGTATCACTTTGTTTTAAGTAAGTATCTTGAAAAGATCAAAACTCATGCCTGGATTCACTGGCTGATACCTGACCAGACTTGTTTCTGCCTATCAGCAGGTTACTAGCAAGAAGCGTAGGTGCTGTTGATACTGTGTTTTATTCATTGCTCACACACAAGGGCAAAGTACAAGGCAGTGAAGACCTACACATTGGGTCCAGCTGGTTTGAAAAGGGATGGTTGTTCATTCTTCTCTGAAGTACGAGTGTCTGTTAGAGTGAATATGATCTTTAAAGTATTGGTAGGCTTTCTCAGAAAGGAGATCAGGGCATGCACTACAAATCTGTGGCTGTCAAGAATCTTACCGTGGAGACTTCGATGAGCAAACAAGACTCCTACTCCTGTTCTTAATCTTACAGAACTGAAGGTTTCTGGGAGAGGCAGTCTGGCTCAGAATTCTGATTTGTCCCTCATCAGAGCTGCTTGTTGGATTTGCATCTGTAGATCAGCTTTTCACTGGGGTGGGCAGGTCTGGGCTTTTTCTTCCCTGGACTGAGGAACACAGAGCAAGTTTGTAGGGCTAGTAATTAGTCTGTCTTCCCTTATGATGGAAGTACTCCTTGAAGTGTAGAGCCATGTGCATCTTCTCTTTTTTTGTAGCTACTGACAGATAGGTATAGGATGATTTCAGTCTGTCTGAGGTTCAGCTGAACACATAAGTGGAGAATGATCTCCTCAGACACTGGGATTTCTCTGTCATGCTATCAAACCCCCAAACCAGTGTCCTCATCCTTGCAAAATCATCTGTTACTGGACTGAAGGAATTCTGACTGCCCAGTCACACCACCAGCAATACAGCCTTGCTACAGACCTGTGAAGAGTAAGCCCTGGGAAGAGTACCTTAGCTGATGTGGTTCATCCCTGAGTCCTGGAATTGACCCAAGTCTTCAGACAAAAAATTCTCTTGCTCGCCTAGCCTGATTTCTGTCACTGATGGTCTGATTTTTATAGAGGAGCACTCGCTTCTCTGAAGCTTTTTTCTCTGTGGGCTGAGAGGTAGAATTTTGTAGCCCTTTTTGCTTCTGTGGGGGCTTCATCAAAGTCTGTGGCTCTTTTATAGCCAACCACAAAGAAAAGTTTTCATAGCGTCATCTGGCCACGTGTCTTCAGAGGGTTCTAAGGGGTTTAAGGAGGGAATAAGAAAGGAGGGAGCATAGCTGTCACAGTTTGTTTTGACTGGTGGTGTGTGTGACCTGGAGAAGATGGAAGTTGTTGGGCAGCTATGGCAAAGCAGGAGGAGGGTGGAATGAACTGTGGGGAACTGATGCTGAAAACTTAGTGACTGAAACTTTGGTAGTAGAATATGATCTACAAGGGATCTTCAAAAGAAATTAGTAAGCAGTGATGCTTTCTGCAGAGGTATTAAAATGCAAACTATGGTTTAGTTGATAACTTATCCATTTGTTTAACCCAGTGTAATTTTGTGCAGAAATCTACAGGTCCTGTTCCCACTAAAACCAAAGAGCCTTCATCTCGGATTGGAAAGCTACAAGTAATTAACTTTACTGGCATTTTGACTTTCAAAAGAAAAAAAGAAATCTTCCTTGTGTCACTGATAGCTTTCCCTGAAACAAAATCTTTTTACTTCCTTATCTTTATTCTTGCAATTTTACTAATTTTTTCAGATGGCATATTTTCTATTACTCTTTCTGTACTGCATGTTTAATATTATTTCTCCCTCCCATTTCAGACCTCATTCTGAGCAGCGCTATTTACTCTTTTTGTGGGGCAGAGAGTGGGCTCCTCTTCAACCTTCCGCTTTTCTCAGGACTATTTTAAGTGTCTTCAGAGACTCCTGGGGGTTTCAGGTTTTGTTATCTCCCTCTTGACATGAAATGACTAATTAATAGCTGTGTATATCGCAGTATCGTTCCTAATGTCAGAACCATTGTTGCCCTTGGAGAGGACACTATGCTCCATATTGTTTGGTCTGATATAACCTGGCCATGCTGTCCCTGAAGCTCTTAGACAGGATAATAGTGTTGAGCACTCACAGTGCTCCACATTGTCTCCCACGTCCTGTCTCACTGAAGTGTGTAGGTGTGAGAAATGCCAGTCACTTGTGAAACTCAAATGCTTACATAAGCAAGTTCTTGTTGCGTCTCCAGAGCCGTGCATGCTCTTGAGCAGTATTAAGGTGACTTCTTTTTCTGCGTATGTTTTTCTTTTCTCTGTTTTGTAGGCTAACTTAGCTATTAACCCTGCAGCCTTACTACCTGGTGCAGTGCCTAAAGTCTCTAGTGTAAAGCCTCCCTTACCAGTTCTGGAGACTCCATTGCATGAGCCCAAGGATATACAGAACAGTGAATCCTTCCCTGAGGCGGGAAACAATGAAGAAGTAGGTGTAAGCTTTGATCAGCCTATGCAAGCGGATACTTTACACAGCGCTAATAAGGTAATCTTGGCATTTAGGAGGATATAAAGGGGGCTTAAAAATGCAGTATGTCCTCATGAGGAATTTGCATTTTAGTATGCAAGTTCTGCTGACAGTGTGATCTATCCGAATCTAAATGGAGGTGTGGAAATCTAAGCCATTCTCATTTCTGTGGACCGCTGAAGCGAAGGTCAAGCCTACTACAGCCTTAAGTCTGTAAGGGGCCTATGTGTATGCCCAGTTCTGTGCCTTTTTAAGGTGTGTGTGTGTTCCCCAAATACAGTAGTTCTCCATATAGCTTAAAGGTATTTTGCCATAACATCTTGTCCTGTTCCAGGAAACATCCATCTGAAAACCATAAAAAAGGCATCTCTCTAAAATACGTTATAGACAGTTGTGGCAAGATACTAAGAACACATCACTGCCGTAGGTTGACCTTAACCTCCTCTCTGGATAAAAATATCATGTTGTCCTGATCTGTCACTCCTGAATCATTTTCAAACAAAAACTTTGGTTTTGAAGAAAAAAACAACACAAAACCTATACCAAAAGGAAGTGTTGCAGCTTTTGACATGGCAGACCTCTGCCTTCTGACTCACTTCTTGTTTATTCATACCTCTTACTTTATGGAATGCAAATGGCTTATTCTAACTAAAGATTTAGTGATTCTTTGAAGAAAAAAAGCTTGAACCATGTAATTAAGATTAATGCTTACAATTTTACACATCTCTTGGGTTTTGCAAGAGCAGTAATTTAAATAAGATAACTTAAAAGATTTATAAGGATCTTAACTTTGATTCTGTCTTTGCTTAGTGCTGCTGGGCTTGCTCATAACTAGATGAGTAGCAGAGATGACTTGGGAAGATGCAGCAGCTGTCACCACAACTGCTTTCAAATGAGCCCTTACTTGCAAATGAGTTTGAAGCTTGTACATCAGACTAATGCAGTACCATGTAGGCACAGTTGTTTCCAATAGCAGCATGTCCTGCACAACAGACAAAATCATCTATCATGATACTTTTAAATAGGCTTGCAAAACAATAGAGCTCCTATAGCTGCATATGGCCAACCTTGAATTTCATTTTAGCATAGTGATGATCTGTGTTACAGAAGTAATCTGAGAAGCATCTCAGTAACTATACAGTGAATGTGATTTTTTTTTTTTTGAGCCTCAGGTTACGTGTTTTAATTTTGGTTTAAGCTGTAAATATCTGCAGCCAAATGCTCATTTTTTCTAAAGGCTGGAACCCAGTAACCTACCTAGCATTCTGGCTGTCTTTACAAAGAACAATGCATGGACCAATGATTAGTTTAATTCAAGTGCATCTCCCTTCCATCATTAGTTTTCTGGTTATCAGTCATGCTCAGATCAAAACAGTCCCACGCTCAGAAGGCAGATGTGCTTCTGCAGTAATTCTGACAAAAGGACGTGGGCATCCAGATTGTCCTTCTACTCCAACTCAGCAGTTAACAAAAGGGAAGAGGAGGTTGTATTGATCTATTTACTACCTGTATGCATGCTCCTGTCCGTGAGGTATACAGTAGAGGCTATTGTGGAAACTTGCAGGGTAGCTTTTTTAAAAAGCAGCAGAGGAATGAGCAGCAGCATGAAATTAAATTAAATTGAAAACATAATT
The DNA here is from genome assembly GCA_027925045.1 of Hypotaenidia okinawae. Classification (NCBI taxonomy): domain Eukaryota; kingdom Metazoa; phylum Chordata; class Aves; order Gruiformes; family Rallidae; genus Hypotaenidia; species Hypotaenidia okinawae. The sequence continues at coordinate 19,409,856 of BSDF01000008.1, read as the reverse complement.
AGTCATGATTTGGACAGACTAACTGCACTCTAGAAGCCCCTGGATTAGCAAGACGTCAGACTAGCTAAGGTATTGCCTAAGGTGGAGGGTTTAGTGGGTTGCTGACCTCTATTGTGACCGTACTTGTGAGTGCTGGTGCTTTTGTACCCCAATGCCATCTGCTGTGAAATGACCAGAGGACAAGAAGTGAAAAGTCCTGGGTTATTTTTTCTGAACCTCACTGTAAACTATGTCAGGCTTGAATGTCGATCTTTCTCCTTGCTGTAAATGGAGAATGGATGATGCTGAGCTGATGATACATGGTTCCTGCTGCTTCTCCCTATAGCCTAAATCAGTATCTGCTCAGCATTCCTTGCTGAAGATTGTCAGCTGAGTATTTACTTTAGTATACATGTAGCTGTTTAAGTTACTTAAATGAGAGCTGTGAGCAGAAGATGCCACAAAGATGATTGGAGGGCTGGAGCACCTCTCCTATGAAAACAGGCTGAGAGAGTTGGGCTTGTTCAGCATGAAGAAGAGAAGGCTCCAGGGAGACCTTGTAGTGGCCTTTCCAGTACCTGAAGGGGCCATCAGGGAAGCTGGGAAGGGACTTCTTAGAAGGGCATGTAGTGATAGAACAAGGGGGAATGGTTTTAAATTGGAAAGGGGGAGATTTAGATTGGATGTTAGGAAGAAATTCTTCACTACAAGGGTGGTGAGACACTGGAACAGGTTGCCTAGGGAGGTGGTGGCTGCCCCTCCCTGGAAGTGTTCAAGGCTGGGTTGGATGGGGCCTTGAGCAGCCTGGTCTACTGAGAGGTGTCCCTGCCCATGCCAGGGGGTGGAATTCAATGGTCTTTAATGTCCTTTCCAACCCAAACCATTCTGTGATTAATTCAGTTTCAGTGTGCTAGTGTGGAATGAATAATGCATGTTAAGGGCAGCGTTGTGAAAGCAAACTGTTACAAAGAAACATAACCTGTCTTCTCTGAAGCATGAGGTTTTCTTCCTATTGTATAACCCTGCTCTGCTGTAACTGCATTTTTGCAGACCAGGATCAAGGTTACAGGAAAACGAAGACCACCTAGCAGAATGGCCCGCCGACTAGCTGCCCAAGAGTCTGAAGAGACTGTGGAGGTGGACAGGGCTAGAGAGCCACAAATCTCCCTACCGAAACAGACAACGGCAATAGTGAGCACAAAGGAGCCTCTTGCTACTGACGCAGAGTCTAAGGAAAATGGCTTTCTCTCTGGCTTGTCACTACCAGCTCATAGCAGGGTGTTACCTGCTAGGACAAACATACTCCTTCCTTCAGAATCCACAGAACAAGGAGACGACCTGTTTGAATCAGAAGACCTTTTTGCAAGCAGCTCAACATCCAGAGCAGCTGCGCAATCAAAGTTCAAGGAGGGGATGTCAGACAGTGTGGCTAATAAACCCATCAAGGGCAGGGAAAAAAAGCCTGATCTGTCTGTTCTGAGTGATCAGGACAGCAGTGATCTCTTTCAGCCTGTACAGCAAAAATCTTCAACAAAAAGCAGCATACCTTTTTTGGAGGAAGACTCTCTCTTCACCTGTCAGAAAACTGGAAAAAAGGACTTGAAATCTGCTGTCTGGCAAACTGTTGACCCTACTGCCCAAGATATTTTTGAGGTAATGGTTGGGTCTGCTACTTTGGCCTTTTTGATCCCTGTGACTTTATGGAGAATGCTTAGACGCAAGCTTAAGGGAGGCTGCTGAGCAGGATAGGTAGTGAAGTAAACTGTCAGTCATGCTTTGCTACTGGACAATAGAAATGTTTTCTTTGGATATTCATCCCCTTATTAGCAAGAGTGGATTAAAATGTGGAGCGTTAACACAGAGCAAGCGAGTCACTGATTGTCCTGTGACAAGATACTTATGATTATGACCTTTTTCAGAGTAATAAAGTGTTAGGTTCTTAGCTGCCTGTCCAACACACAGCAGCTCAAATAACCCTTTTACAGAAGTAATAAAGTTGGCAAGCTGGGTAGCTAGCTGGTACAAGCCACTGTGTGCTGTACTTGATCTGTGCACAATCCCACACTAAGGCACTTCTCCCTTCAGAGGACTCTACAGAAAGGACTCAAACTTCTTGAGTTTGAGAAGCCCAAGGCTGTCATTCTTTTAAACATACCAGCTACTGTGTACAGATAACTTGACTGTTCTCTTAATGAGTGTTGTGTGTTGATGATCTCTCTCTGTTTTGTTCCAAGGATGATATATTTGCTACTGAGGCAATTAAACCAATGAACAAAGCAAAAGATAAAATGCCAGAGACTAACCTGTTTGATGATAACGTAGATATTTTTGCGGATCTCACTGTAAAACCAAAAGAAAAGACGACCAAGAAAAAGGTGGAACAAAAATCCATATTTGATGATGATATGGGTAAGTAATGTCTTGCTGCCAAACTTGTAATATAGTCTGGGGTTGTATTCATTGCAGACGTTTTGGAACTCTTTGCTTTATTTTAAATTTTCAAGTGCTCTGAAATAGCTGGTCATCTTTGGATTTTAATGTTGGATTAGAGCTTCCTAGATTTGTAGAACTAGCATGGCATTTTAATGGTTTAGGAGCATGTATAAAATTCCTCTGAGATGAGTAGTCTGATTCCTGTAGGTATTTTCTCAGCTGTGGGAATTAAAAGATTTCTCTTTTCTGGAGCAAGAGGTTGATCTCATGTTGTTCTGGCTCTGAGATCTGTTTTCTGCTTCAGTTTATACAATGTTTTTTATCACTGTCAGTTGAATCGATACGAAAAAAATTAGCATCACTTCCCACCCCACCTTTGCTATTGTGTTGACTGCTTTGGAGCCCATAAAATTTTGTTTAAATCCCTGTATACCCAGAGCCATTTACAAATACTGCACCTGAGACCAAATGTTTGCCCTGTGTAATTTTCCTCTAAGACAAGAAAAAAATCCTTTCTCTAGCTTTGATGGTTGTCAGTGTTCATTCTTTCTAATCAAGTTAATCTGACTTACCACTGTTCTGCTTGGACTGCTTTCAATCATTCCAGCCTGATGGAATGACCTGGGTGAAGTCTGTGAATGTGTTGATAAGCTTGCCAGAGAATGAGTATCTTGAGATTTCAAAACATTCTTAATTGATATAAAAAAATAAGACTTAAATGTTTGCAGGCAGGGTATTGGAAACATGTATTGGATTATTAAAATATTTTAATCATTTACATTTTTTTATGTAGACTATAGCAAATGAAAGGGTTTCTCAGACAGCTACCCCTTCCAAATAGGTGAGCACAAAAATCCAAAGCTTGTTTTGAATAAAACTGTTCTAGAGTGCCACTTGAAAGTGTCTTAGAAAATCAGCCACAGCAGAACCTGTTGTTTGCACTTCTGCATCTACAGTGGTGCTAGGGCTTGTTTGATGTCACATCTGACCTTGATGCTGCAGATACTATAGGTATCTGAGAACACTAGTGGAAGATGAAGTCTTGTGGTGCAGCCATGGGTAGGCAGCTACTTTGTGCCCAAAACTGTGGAGCCCCAGAACACCAATAGGAGTTCAGGGAAGAGGCAGGATGGTGAGGATGCTCTGCTGGCAGCACACTGGTAGAGGTAGCACTTGCCTGTGCTTCAGATTAAAGGTTGGTTTAAGTCATCATGGTAGCACTTTCAGGGCTGCATGTTGTTGCCTGTAGGACATCCTTTCTGCTGCCACGAAACACGATTAAGTGTGGGCAGTTTGGCGACAGGAAAGCACCTAGCTACTTGCTTCCTTTCTCCTACCACAGCTTCTAGTTGCTATTTACCTCATCTTTGTAGGCTTGTGTGGTGGCACGGTTGGGAAGAACTTCCTACAGACCTTTATCCTGCACTGTTAGGAAGAACTTTGCCAGACCGTTATCCTCCTAGCCTTCTACTTTATGACTGATGGCACAATCATCTTGATGTCACCTCTGCCTGTCTGGGAAAGTCTGCAAAATGATGACTGAGCTTTCTTGTGCATTGGCAAATGCTGTGTTCCATGGCCAAAACTTTAATATTCCTTAAACCTTGTCGTAAAATGGGAGCAATACTTCTACGCTGTACTTACCCTCTGCTGTGAAGCTAATCCACATGATAGCTTTTTGCTTTGGACTGATGCCAGTAGGGGATTACTTTGTTTTACTGCAGTTCTAAACTGCTCTTGTGCTGAAATGTTGTCCTGGATTATTCCTGTGTAATCCTTATGATCAGCAGCACAGTGGCAGACACGTGCTGGAGTGGGAGAAGTAGCAAGAAGAGAAGGACAAGCATCTTGTGATAGGCTGCTGTGCTTGGCCTGTGCTTAAGGTTAGGTTACGTGTTGGAGGCTGAAATACTAGTTTTTACACTTGACCAGTAAATGGCTTGTTAACCTCTGTGTAAGGCCTGTGTTTAATTAACCAGTTGTGTGCTACTTATACTGGCCTTGTGAATCAGTGCTGATCCATATATCAGTCTTGGTTTTGGTTTTTGGTGGAGTGTTTTTATTCTCTTGTAGTCTGAGTAATCTGAATATCCAAAACTTAAAACCTTGGTATATAGGAAGACACTTGCTGTTGTGTGTGTCCAGGAAGCCTCAGGGCAACATTTCAGCAAGTGTATGGTAGAAGCTCCATCTTCTTACATGAGCACGCACTAGCCATAGCACAGACTGCAGGTCTGTGAGCCCTGCTGCTGGCACAGGGTGTCTGGGTTGGAGGGTTTCACTTCTACCTGTTGCTATCCTTGAAGAGAGAATTTGTCTTAATAGCAATATTATATTGTTCCACTTTGTGGTCCTGGTTATTCAGAACAGAAATGCCTGTGTTGAGGAAAGGTGTAGGAGATGTTGAATTAGGAGTGTAGATAGACTTACTGAATATTCAGCAGGATGGTGGTTGTAGCTGTCTGCCTTCTTGAGAACAGTCCACAACTAAGATGCAAGTGATTTTAGGCCATGTTCTTACTGTGCTGCAGATTAAACACTCTCATGTGGGTAGTGGATGTCACAACAGTAATTGCTAGCAAGTACCATCTTTTCCTCTTCTGATTGTTTTTTTTTTTGCAACAGTCTCACAGCTCTTGGATCTCTCAGGTTCCTCAGACGCTAATGTTCTAGATAAGAAGGATGTTATCTGGCACTTGCATGATGGAATTTATTATGGAGGTTTAATTTATTAGTATTTCTCAAGTGCTTATGAGAGCTTGAACATGTTATAAAATGCAAGTATTATTCTGCTCTGCTGAGAAGAAAAAATATTCTTAATTTGTCTTAGCTAACAGCTCCCACGTATGTCCTTACAAATGCATCTAGAATCACAAGCAGCAGGAAAGAATTTGTTTATCACAGAATGTCCTTGGCAGTCACTGCTGTGTGCTGGAGACTTATGTACAATGTTACTTCTGTTTGGCAGTTGCTTCACATTAAAAATCTATCTTTTCCTTTTTTTCTCTTAGATGATATCTTCTCTAGCAGCCGAGTCAAGATACCCACTCCTAAAAGCAAATCGTTTCAAGCAGCTTCAGAAGCAAAATCTGAAAACAAGACACTGAGCACATTCGATGACCCCCTGAATGCTTTTGGAGGCCAGTAGCCAAGGGGAGTGTGTTGCAGAGGTGGCCTTCCTCGTTCCCTGTCCAGTACTAATACTCTGGATTCTCTAATCCAGTAGAGCTGAAATGAGATGGCTGTGGATATTTAAATGAGATTACCCATTTTAAATGGTTAGTACTCTCTTGTGCTGGGTCTAATTGTGCTAAATGATCTATTTTTAAAAACAGTAACATCCTGCTATCTTGTTCCTGTGGTGCCCTGATGAATATAGCCTGTGCAATACCTTCAATGATGTAATCTATTATACAAAGTATAGCTTCTTTTATTGAACAGATCTATAGAGAAAATAAATGATAAATAGTAAATGGAATCTGTCAAGCCACATCTGTTTGTATATGTCTTACCTCTTTGCTGCTTGTGTCACAACTTGAAAACAACCAAAACCACTAACCATGCCTTGTCTGGGTCAGCTGCCAATCTACTGAGCTAATGTTAGGGTAAGGCTGGGTTCTGTTACCAGGTACATCTTTTTTATGTAATCAGTTAACAAATCTTAGTGAGCTTAGGACTTCACACCAGGTAGAGATAAGATCTTTCATATTGGCAGTTAACATGGTCTGTAAAAATAAGTGGTGTCAACTTCCCTGCCAGAAAGTGCCTGCTACATATGAGGACCTAGTTCTCCATGGAGGCAACACAAATGTCACATTGTCTTCTGTTCAGGTTGTATACACTACATGAAATTTTTCACCTGCCTGGATTAACACGCCTGTGTGCGTGCTGTGGTTTAGAGATGTGCTTGTGAGCTAAGACTTATTGTCTGCTTTCCTTTCTCATTCATAACAAAAACATTGTAGGCTGTTTATAGGAGGTCAGTATTTTGTGGAATCCCTTTTAACTGTCCAATACATTTGGCTTAACCTTGCTTTCCGTATTTTTTAGATTGCCCTTCTGGAACTGATGCCACTGATCATACTTGATGGCCAGTGGCAGATACTTGTTCTCCTGCATGCATATAAGCAGAGCAAATGCATAAATGAAGAAGGTTCACAACTTTCTCTTATTTTACTTAGTGACTACCTGCAATTCTGACTCTAAAACTAGATGCGTTGTTTTTATGGTAGAGTTGTGCTGCTTTATTGTCAACTCTTAAGGCTGTTCTGCTCTCTGAGTTTAAAACGTGTGCTCAGAGGACTTCTTTGAAAGCAATTCCTACTTTCACTGAAGCTCTTTTTCTGAGACATCTGCTTCAGTCTCATTTCTCAAGTCGGATTTGCTTTATCAGGCACAGTAAATATTACAGCCAAAGTATCTAGCACTAACAAGTGTAAAGCAGAAGGGAAGGTTGGAATGCATAAAGGAGAAAGAAACATTGTGTATTGATTTGCGCCATAGGTGGGCCTAGCAATGATTCATGTTAAGTGGGGGGTGAGTAGGGAGAGCAGCTTGAAAAGGAATGTGGGAGCTATTTGCAAATGGGTTTCTACAGTGAGAGCACTTGCACTTTATTTATAGGCCTTACATCTGCTGCATATGCCTCATACATGATTTGGACTGCTTTACTCCTTTCTTCTCTTCTTAGAAGGGCTTTGAAGACGTACTGGGAGAGAGGAAAAAGGTGGTGAATTCGTATATTTCTCTGCATCCTCCTTTCTTCACCCATTCACATTAATAACTTCCATTAGCAATGCAAAGAGTGCTGTTCCCAAGCCAAGAACCCTAGGGGACAAAAGCTGTTGGAGTAGATGGGGGAGAGGGGAAAAAAGCTTGTGCCTTGAAGTGTTTCTTAAACTTTAATGTGAAAGTTGAGTAGAGAACTGCTCTTGATATAAACTTGTACCATGACATAGATCAAAACATTTCTGCCCCTGCGCTTTCTAAACTGGCAGAGGGGAGAAGAGTCTCTTCCCCTGTTAAAACGTGGTCATCAGTTAACTCTCTCACAGTCTGTGAATCCTGGGCTTGGGGCTTCTTTGCTGGGACCTGCTGTACCTGCGCTGTAAATGTGAAGAACTGCTGTGTTCTGAATGTTGTAACTGGCCCTGAAACCTAATAGCTAGAGCCAAGGTTTGTCTTGCCTAATTTAAAATCTAAAGGGAAAGTAGTTAATGTAATTAGCACCACCTCGTAAGGTAAGCTTGTTTGCCCTTGTATTTTGCTGGAAGTGCATGATCCTCCACTGGACGAATTGCTCCTGGAGCCTGGCCTGCTGCCCTGTCTTATGCTGAAGGAGGAGCAGAGTCCTGTGCTGACCTTGAATAAAAGGGCCCAAGAGCAGCGTCCCTTCCTCTGCTGTGCCTACCTCAGGCCCCTGGCCTGGCTGAGCGTCAGTTACTGAGCGCCTCTGGTTGGGGTTTTTGCGCATCGTCCCCGAGGAAAGCCTTTGGAGCACTGCCCTTCCCTGCCGGAGGCGAGGCGGCTACCGCGCCGCCATCAGCCTCGCCCCGTTGGACTTCATCTCCCAGGAGCCGCCGTGGCATCGCTGGCACCTGTCACGTGGCCGCCGTTGTTAACGCTGGGGCGCCGCATCCGGGCCCTTACCCGGGCACGCTCAGCCGCTCCGCGTCTTAACGACCACAACAAGCGAGAGCAGCGCTTCGCGGCCCGGCGGACGCCCGCCTCTCGAGGTAGCTGATTGGGCGAGCTCACGAGAACAAGCGTCGCATTGGCCCGTAGGAGGATGCTTGGCGGGGATGTCATAAAGGATAGGTAGGCGCGGAGGCTGCCGGGGGGTGTGCGGCGATGCTGCCGGCGGTGCGGGCGGCTCCCGGGACCTACCCCTTTCCCGCGGCGGCGGTTCCTCCCGCTCTGTGAGGCCTGCCGAGCTTCCGTTAGGCGCCGCAGCCGGGGATGTACAGAGGAGAGGAACCTGATGTCCCCCAGAGCGGGCCCGGCAGCGACAGGTGAGATGAGACCCCACCCTCCCTCCGCCCGTCGCTAACCACTCCGGGGTGCTGCACTCTGGGGGGCCCTGCGGCGGGAGCGCCGACCGGGGCGGGGCGAGTAGGGGCCGTGCCCCGACCCCTTCTCGTTCCCCTTCGCTTGCCCGGCCCTGCTGGTGTCCGGGGCGCCCCTAGAGGGAACGGGGGAGGTTCCCCCGGGTCGGGCTGGGAGCAGGGGTGGAGGGGCTTCGCGGCGTACCCAGGCTGTGAGGCCGCCCCGAGGCGCGGTGACGGTGGGGGGTGTGCAGCTGCTCCCGCTCCTTTGTTTGCGGGCGCTCCGCTCTGCTGGCCTGGGTCCGGCCTGCAGCCCCTGTGCGGGGACCGGACCGGGCCGGCGGGAGCTCGGCGCTGCCCAAGGGGCAGAGCTGCCGTCGCTTCCAGTGCCGTCTCCTCCGCTGCCTTCCCCGAGCCCGGATGAGTCCCAGTTATTACGTCTTTCTGGAGTTTTTCTCCGGCTCTGGACTTAGCTCTTGTCAGGAGGCGTTGGGTATTAGTATGGCCGGTCGGGTTCTCGTGTCGCTTGTGAAAAGAAAATGGAAATGAGAAGGCGGTAGGTAGGACCCGGGACGCTGACGGACGGCGGAGTCCTAAAGGGGCGATGTTGCTGATGTAGTTTGTGGAGATCACGTGACCTAGATATAATTTTACTACTTCTTAATAATTACTCGATTGTTACTCGAGATTAATTGAAATTCTCCTTAACAGCTATATTCAGGTGTTGTTAGAATTCTGCTTGTTTGCTTTGTAGGTGAAAAATCCCAAACATGAACAGCAATGCACCACATCTCTCCTCAAAGCTGACCTGGGTAGAAGAGGAACGTCGTTTCCTGACAGATCTTCTTACAAGGAAGTTATAAATCCTTTGTAATGGCCAACAAGAAAGAGCCTCCTTTTTTCAATGAAGATAACATGGGACCGTTTCACTACAAGCTTCCTTTTTATGAAACTATGGAGCTGTTCATTGAAACGCTGACAGGAACGTGCTTTGAACTCCGAGTTTCCCCCTTTGAAACAGTTATTTCTGTGAAAGCTAAAATTCAAAGGCTGGAAGGTATTATTCTCTCTTATTTCAACGTAAACTTTATCACTTTAGAGGAAGCCTTGTTTTACATACTGTAATTGCTAAATTCAAACCAGATAATTTTAATGATTTGTTCAATAATACGTATAAGCTAGGCACTCAATTTATGGCTTAGGTTTAATTGGAGTGGAGTTTTCTGTTTTTTTCCTATCAGTTCATGGCTTAGGCTTCTTTTTTTGAGAGGGGGTTATATCATTATTAAGATAAATCTTAAGAAGTCTATGGTGTTAGGTATTATTATTGATAATGTGTGTGATATAGCCTTTTTGGTGTTGAAAGGATTCTCTGCTGTAAGTTGTTTGTTTACTAGCGTAGTTATAATCGTGGGTCTTGCAGTATGTCTGTTGTAACTGGCTGAGCATATTTTACACTAGGTGCTGTTGCTTCTTAGGTCAGTCAGTTTATGGTTTGTTTATGATGCTGCAGTCACAAGAGCAACTGCAGTGCAGGTAAAACACAAAGGCAACGTCAAGTACTGACTTGAATTTTGTTCAGGTGAGTGATCTTTTGCTGGTAGAGGTGTAGCTGAGCAATGCTTTGTCTTAAAATTATGAACTTGGCATGTCTTTCAAAGTAATAACCTCCTTTATGGTTATGAGTTTTGAGGGCAGTCCTGGTGCTAATGGAAAAAGTAGAGATGTAGCTTAGTCCTCATCCCTTTCCCTATGTGATGATGATGATCCTGTATGAAAGACTGTGATTTGAAATATCTATGTGTACATACTTTAGCTGCTTTGAACCATTGCATTCTTTCTCTCCGGAGTTAAAGAACTGTGTAGCTGCACAAGCTGAGAGCACCAGAGTTGCTATTTTTAAGAAAAAGGATCATCTCTTTCTCCAGTATACTTTTACATCTTTTTCATGCTTCTGTCGAGTGGAACCTGGAATCTAAGATACTCTCTTATGGAAATATGTGCTAATGGATAGAAAAAAGGTAGCTGCCACAACTGTTAAAATACAGAGGCATTGCAACAATAGAGGTGACATTTTGCTAGTAAGGTCCCATTAGTAGAAGCCTCACTGTGCAGACAACTAGAGTTTGCATCAGTATAGCTACATTAGTACAACTATGGGGATATGCTTTTGTTTCCCGTGGACAGGGCTATAATTAACCACAATTCAGACAACATGGTGAGATGCTCCTGGAGGCTAAAATCAGAAAAAGAAAGGTGTTTTTTTCTCAGTAAGTGAATATAGACATAGCAGAGACAGAAGGAGATACGTAATATAATGCAATTTAAGAGGGAATTGAAAGGGGGCATAGGCAGTAGAGTACTGGAGAAGGTAGGCTATCTGGACAGCATAGATAGAGTGAGCTTTAAAGGATGCATGAAGGGACAAGTGGGAGCTGTGAGGAAATTTCTTGTAGTCTGAAACAGGACAGTGCAAATAGACACATTAAATTATACCTACAGCTTATTATTGTAGGCTGGGTGTGCCTACTTTACAAAAGTGTCGTAAGTTCTTACTAGAAGAACAGCTTAGTAATGTGACACTAATACTGCTTATTCAGAATGTTCACATGTTGTAGTTCATAGGATGATAAAATAATTAATAGTTTAGGTGCCTGCTGTATAGACTTAATTATTAATAAGCATATTTCATTAAAAAACGGGAAAGTTCACGGGTGCTCATCATCAGACTGTTAGAAGTCAGTTGAAATACCTTAATACTCTGTTCTGGAGTTAAAAATTCTGTAATGTCCAGATTAATATAATTTATGAGGGGCAGAGTGAAAACAGATTGATTAGCTATCTGTGAAAGGGGCAGACACACAATGATAAATTAATTTTATGTTGTATTTGGGTCTGCTATTACGTGTAAAAAAATTAATTAACTTTTCAGTGACAGAGTTCCAATTTTAGTGCACAAGTTCAAGCAATGAATCACCCAAGTGAGGTGACAATCCTAAAGTAGTTTTCTGGTTGTGATTTAGCATGGGAGGCAGAAAGCATACATCTGTTCCTGTTTCTGCTGCTGGTTTTCATTTTTTGTTACTGTTTTGTGTCAGCTTTCATGGGGTGTGAACCTCATTTAAGCAGCATTTCTGGCTGGAGAATGCTTCCTGCACTGCTGGGAAATACAGTCCCTAGTATGGACTTATTTGGATGTTGAGGATTATGGTATGTAAACACAGAAAAAGATTAATTTTGGGAAAATTTCAAGACCTGAAATCTTAAAGAAGAAAACTAGAATCGTATCAGAAGCTAAAAAAAATATTCAAATGTCACTAATGCTTTAAATTGTAAGAGACTAATAATAAAACTGAATCATGGCAAGCTAATCTTCATCAACAATTGGAATATCAATAGCTGTAGACTGTCTGCATGGTAATAAGAAAGGATAATATAGATGGCATGTTAGGAATTTTGCATGTTTCTGATGCTGTTTGTCATTGTCGGTGCCCAATCAGTGATCTGATACAGAACAGGTTTGTTTAGACAGCTGTAGTAGACATTGGTACCTTACTAAGAAAGAGCTCTATATCTCCAGTATCCCGTTTACAATAGGTTTTAGTCAGTAAATAACATGGGTAAAAATGTAGTTGGGAGTTGGTTCAAATGTGTCTGAAATTTCAGTGCAACTCTACTCATAAATTGAATCTAAAGCACTTCTGATGTGTGTTTGTATCAGATCCAGGTATTCGTCCTCAAATATGTTTCATGGGAAGTAAACCCTTGGTATCCAAAAACTAAGATTTGTTGTAAAGTTGACTTTGGAGCCACATGGAGTGAATCATACCTAGTCCCAGATTCACTGAGTGAGCCTTTTAAAATGGTATACTGGAGAAGGAATAGCTCACTTTGTCTCTACTGGTGACATAAAAGCTAGAATATATTCAGCCAGCAGCATAGTGTAATGTGGCCAGCAGTGCTACCTGTTCCACTGGGCTCGCTTGTTGTTGACTATGTGTATTTGAAAGCAGGATCATGTATTGATGGACATGGATAGGATGGTACCCAAGTTTCAACATGATGTGAAAGACTGAACCTTAAAACATAAACGGTACTTAAAAATAGCAAGATCTCATTGAATGAAGAAATGGCATAGTCCATTGTACAAGTCTTTGTAGCAGCTGTGCTGGACAAAGTTTACAAAATGATTGGAAACACCTATTATTCTGAATTTTATAGAAGGAACATTCAGGCAGTGAATTCCTTTCATCTGTTAAAGAACCATAGGTAATACTTGTCAACATGTTTGTTTAGTAAGATAGGATAGAGTCTCAAGGGTGGAGATGGAGTTTGGGATTTGAGGTTAGTATTTTTGTATTGTTATTAACTTGCAGAAAGTAATTTGCATTCTACAGTACAGAGTACAAAAGCCTTCGTTTATGTAGCTTAAAATAAGAAAACTCAGTCATGGTTTGTTCAGTGACTGCTTGCAACTGAATTTTATGATCAGTGTATGTGAAAACATCTACCTTAGCTGAAAATGTAGGGGTGTTCTGTTGTTCTTGTATTATTGTAAAGGGGAAAAACAGAAGTAGCTTTCAGAGTACATGGTCATTTGGAATGTTTGTGTTTAGCAGGGAATGACAGATGTAACTGAGGAACTCTCTTGTACATGTGCATACTCTCAATTTATCATGAGAGCTGTTATTTTTCTTTGGTCTTTTTGCTGTCATTGTTTTGCTGCGTATGTGCAGCAGCTTTACCTTAAATGAAAGGAACCAGATAAATATCAAGCATACTTCTGGATTTTGTAATTTCTTTCTAATATTCTGAGTATCTCATGATGATATTTATTACTAATTGCATTAGAGAAAATAGCTATGCTTCTGTCAGGACTGGAGTAAGTGGATTGCACAAGTGTGAAGTGTTTTTAGCAGAACTGGTTTTGGTTTTCTTCTGTATACTACTTTTCTTCTGTCTCTTATTTGCTTTGTCACTTTCCTGTTCACTGTGCTGATAGAGACTGGAAGTTCATGAAGCTTTTTTTAAGCTTATGCTTTGTCTGAGCTGGGAGAACATTCCTGCAAATGCAAGCCTGTGCCCAGATCATATGGTTAGAGCAGCACCTAGAAGGTGTAAATAAGGTCACCTTTGTCAGGAAATTTTGTGGGCCTGTGTTCAGTTCTTGGTGACTTGCTGTTGTCACAGACTCCTCCTTGTCAGTCCGTCAGGTAAAGAGCAGGTTGGCTTAACATCATGCAAATGAAAGCTGGGAGGTTTGACAGTTATAAAAATGGTCCTATTGGTCAAAGTTGTGAACCTTTGCACCATTCCCTAGAGTTGCTGTTTTGTGGGGGACTATCAGCCCAGCTTCTCTGTAAGCAGGACTGAAAAGTAAACGTTTAAGAAACTCTCCAGCAATTTCAACTTTGGATGAAAGATAAGTGCACTGTTTGAACTTTGACTTCAAAATGTTTGTGGTGTTTTTAAACATAGTAACATTCTATCCACAACATAAAATCAAATTTGTTCTGAAATCTACAGGGTTTTTTCCTTGGGGTGGATGTGACCACATCAGTTTCCCTGGTGAACTTTAGCATGTCCAAAAGAAGAGTAAAGGAGTGAAGCTTCAGGGTGTATCCAATACACCGATTCCAAGTCAGGATAGAGTTACCTACTTGTCTCCTCTGCCTTCGCCCTCCCTCCTCCTCCTCTTCCCCCTACTTAGTAGGTCAGATTGTTGACACATCTGCAGCCATTTCAATAGAAAGTCTGAAGACTCTTCTGTCCTCCTGTAACATCACCTAGCTAGCCCAGTTCCTTTTGAGCATTGAGGTGTAGCTTATTGCCCTACTTTCTCCTCCACACCAATTTAGAGCAGGCTGGTGATGCAGTTGTGTGCTGCTCAGGGAGAAGGCATAGTGGATGGGTATCTCACAGTTCCCATTATTGTTGCAATTTCACATGCTGATCCCACATATGTCCTCAAAAAAGTCTTGTTATAATCCAGAAAAGGCATAACTGATGCATATTTTTTTGTACTTGAACCTATAAAGCATGCGCCATTTCCTCCGTGTATAAATAGAGAATTCTTAGAAAGCAGCATAAAAGAGAATTAGTAATAAAGACTTGTCTGTTTCCCATTACAGCAGAGTATAGTCTTTTCATCTGTTCAGTTCATCAAAAATACATTGTCATTGTTAGATGAACAAAACCATGTTTCACTGTACCACAACCAGTTGCAAGCCAGCCTTTTTTACAAATACTCACCAAGTTTATCAAAGTAATTGGAAATTGCTCCTTGGAGGCTGCTGAAATTGTAACAAATGCAGACAGTAATGACTGTTTGTAATCAGAAGACTGTAAAACAACACAGAAAAGAACTTCACTATAGCCTCGCTGGCTGTTGCCAGCTCCTTTGTTTTGCTTATGCTGCAGGCTTGAAACATAAACAATAACCAGTTATAAAATAGCTGGCAATGTAGTGGTAATTATTGTAATCTATATGCTCCATTCCCCAAATAAAAGTCTTGCAGAGTTTGGAGGATCCAACATTCATGTTAAATATTGTCCAGATGAAGTAAAGTTGTGTTATTTATAAAAGAGAAGCCTAGATGTCATCTGTGGTGAGAAAAGGAAATTGTCTTCTCTATTTCAAATAATAAGAATTGTAGTCCCTCCAAAGTGTAGCCCCACTTTTGCATGGGGATGGCCATTTAGCGGGTATCCTACTTGCTTTTGAATCTGCATGGGCTTCAGAATCTGGTCCCTTTCTCTTCCTTGTTGGTGATGGGTGTTGGTAGCTTTGTGCCCTTCCTCCAGGTAGGAGGGGGCTCGTTAACTGACCTTATCTGAACATGCAATGAATAAAAGTATAAGGTTACTTTAATCTTTTGGAAAGCACATACAGCTTTTGCTACTTAGCCCGAGGAGTAATTTTTAGACCTTTTTTAACAAGTAGGGGTTTGCGTCTATAGATACTAATTTGAATTATAATTTGTGAGGAATGCACAAATTCCTCATGTGAGGTCTTAATTACCTGGATTTCAGTAGACAAAATGAACAACAGTACTTCCTTTAGAAGTTGAAGGGAAGGTTTGTGGAGTTTTTTCAAGGCAAAAAAAGGCATCTTCCTATTAGCCTTAGTCTTTGTGTGTGTGTGTGTGACCAGAGATATCTCATCCTGTCATAACTGACCTTGTTTGTATTCTGTTCAAAGTCAGGGAAGAGGCAACATTCTAGTAAAAATGTATGAAGACCCTGGGTTGTACCAGCTCATGCTTACTGTCTTTAACATGTATTATTACATCTGTATCTGAGTTGACTATACAGGCAAAAAGAAGCAAAGTTAATTCTTGCATAGTATATGGATTTTTAATATGAAATTCAGTATGCTTGGTTTCTTTTAACAAAAAATAACCAAACCTCTCCCAGAACTTGAGCTGAAAGTTAGTATTAGTGCATATAAGTAATAAAACGTTCTGATGGCCTAAAAGAACACCCTCAACAAAATGTTCATAGTACAAAGTTTGACTGACTGCCATGGTACTATATCATACATGTCAACTTGCAGGTTCGAAACAAAGCAGTGATAAAAACAATTTACAGTTGTCACCACTGTAAAGCTGCCACTAGTTGCCTTAATGCGACCTTGTCTTTACTGTGAGTAATACAGAAGAGCAGTCTGTGTCTAAATTATTCAGCAGTTCTGTAGTTAGAAGCTGTATCCTGTTTTCCCTGCCTGTGGAGGTAAAGCTCTGAGGTAGAGACAATGGGGGGTGGGAAATTTCCTTGCCTGATGAGCAAGTATTCAAAGCCTGCAGCAGTCAAATACTTCTACAGACCCCTTGATGAGTCAAAAGATTGAACTCCATGTGAGAGCACAAGTCTGCTGAATGTTCTTAGTAACTATTTGGGAGGTTGGGTATTATGACTGAAGGCTGCTCAAGTGCCTGTCTTTGTTCTGCTTCCTTTCTTCTTTCCCCTGCGATCTTCTTTCTTACCTCTCCTCTATTACCCCCACATTCTTCAAAAAGCAAAACCCACTAAAAGCCCTCCTACCA
This sequence comes from Hypotaenidia okinawae, assembly GCA_027925045.1. Taxonomy (NCBI): domain Eukaryota; kingdom Metazoa; phylum Chordata; class Aves; order Gruiformes; family Rallidae; genus Hypotaenidia; species Hypotaenidia okinawae. The sequence continues at coordinate 19,393,355 of BSDF01000008.1, read as the reverse complement.
AGCTCCAATTTTAATACTTTTTAAAAAATTTATTTTCTTTTGGCTAGGTATTCCTGTCTCTCAGCAGCACTTAATTTGGAATAATATGGAACTGAAGGATGACTGCTGTTTAAATGATTATAAGTAAGTATTGAGTAAAATTGCATTGATTGTTTCTGAGTGATTGTTAACATAAGCAAAAGGAATACTACAAAAATGCCTTTGTTGTTATTTACAGCATTTCAGAAGGTTGCACTCTGAAGTTAGTTCTGGCTATGCGAGGTGGACCTATTAACACTAGAAGAGGTAGGTATTAACACTAGAAGAGGTAGGTATTAACTCAGAAAATAATTACTTGTGACATAACTGTAAACAGCTGCTCTTAGCTAAGCATTTTAGACAAGCAGACTTCAGTTTCAAATTAATTGGAAAAAAACTTGACAAAAATTGAAGGACTTAAGAAAAGATGGAAATACCACGTACACCATCCTTTTCATTTTGTTTACAAGTATCTTTGTATGTATAGAATCATCAAGTCAAAATCAGACTTTCACCTGCAGGAAAAATGATACTGTTAGGTCATTATATATTCCAAAATCCTTTCAGTAAGAATCAGGCATTGGTTTAGTCTGATGATAAACTTGGGTATGTGGATCATCTGTAGACAAATTAAAATGGACAAATCCCTTTTAAGTTTCACTCAGAGAACATTCAGCATATCCCCATTGCAAACTGAACTGAGGTCTCAAAGGTGATAAAAATAATAATTTGTTTCCTTTTTTCATCTGTGTAGTTCCTGTAGAAGACCCCATCAGGGAAATGGCTGAATACATGGATCCCAGCAGAGATGAGGTCTGGGAGAAAGGGCCGTCCAACAAACAAGTCACCTTCTTAGTATATCGAGAAGGAGATCAGTTGAATTTCTTCCGTGTGGTAGACCGGGGAGATGGCACTTTAACACCATTATCTGAATCTTTGAGGTACAGTTGGGTTTAATATTTATATTATATTTCAAAAGAGGGTGATGTATAATTTTCTACTTTATTTGTTGACTTTATCAAAAGAATGTCTGGAATATGTCTCAAGTATTACAAGAGTTGTGCCCAAAGGGCTACTGAAATGCTGTAGCTGCATGGCCTAACAGCGCAGTAGTACTCTGTGGTCAGTGGCCATGCTGATGCTCCTCTGTCAATGTGTGTCAACAGAGTGACATAAAGTTGGTATCATGCTTGAGGTAATTGTCAACATACCAGAGCTTTCTGAAAAGGAATGTTTCACAGGAGAATAAATTTGGCAATAAAGTTACTAAATTTTTTTGGTGAATTTCTTTCTCTTCCATCTTAAGGATTTTGTTTCCATCAAAGGTATTTGTTTAGTTTTATAAACAGTTATCTTCACAGCATAAACTTTCTTTTTTGTGTGCATATAACTTGACCAGTCAGAAAGCTAGTAGATTGGCCATGCAAAATCCTGAGAGGGTTTGTCTAGAAGTTTCCAAGAAACTGATGTGGGTGTTGGACTTTGATGGGGGAGTTTGAGTGGGTTTGGTTTGTTGTGTTCTGGGGTTTTTTTAAATATACTGAAAGAATTACCAATAGAAGCTAGCCTTTGGACATAATTGGACCTCAGGTTAGCTAGTTGAGGTACCAAGCTCCTCTCAGTGTCACAGAACCAAAGTGCTGTTGTCATCAGAAAAGCAAGTATGTCTCCTACATTGTAGTTAAACAGGTTATCAGTCTTTTTCCTAAAGCTATCAAAATTTATTAAAAGTATTAGGTTCAGTCTATACTGCAGCTTTTGGGTAGGTTTTTTGGGGCACTGGGTTCTTTGTTGTTTGTGGTGCGGTTAATTCCCTGAAGAACTTAATATTTGTACAGCGGCCCAGGGAAAGGCGTTCCTGTTCTGGGGACCAGCTGCATTTTCTCCAAGGCTGAGGCTTTACTGTTCTATGTAGCTATTCTAGTTCCTGTTTGCAAACTGAAAGCAAGAGCTTTGTACTGGGCTTATATTTAGTGTGGTTAACTGGGTTCAGAGTGACACTTACAAACTTTAAGAGAACTGTACTTGAGAACTACAGGCTGAACAAAATGTTGCGGTTGAATTCCCATATGGTACACAGAGTAGAAAGAGCAAGTGTTTGATAGACAATTATTGGAGAGATAGAAGATACAAAGATGTTAGATCTGTGATCTTATCTTTCAGCCCCTGCACTCTTTTTCAGTTGATAGCCTGGTATGGTACTGCATGTAGATCAGAAATAGGTAAAACCCAGCATCATTGGTAAGGGCAGAGAACCTTGCTGCTGCATTTACTTGATAGACTTCTGGAAAGAGGAGCAGACAGGTGTGATTCCTGTTCTGACTGATACCCTGCCTGTTCCCTTTTACCTTTTCACTCCAAAGAAAGATTCAAACCAGTCCAAAGAACTAGGACTGTGGATGCTATACTGTGAGTTGATGGAAGCTGTCAGGAGGAGCCTGAACTTCCAGTTTTCAGTGTAATGGGCTCCCTGGTATCTGTCTGTGTGTTCAAATTCATGTGCGTGTGACAGGTTTGGGGTTTTTTTCCATTTAAAACTAGCATGGACAGATGTCTGAAATTCTTAATACTTCTCAATTAGGTAATTCTAGTGTATAGATTAAATTGTAATTTACTTAAGATTGGCTAAATGTAGCAAACTGGGGAAATAAACCACATACTTTTGCAAGGCATCTTGGTAAGCCTTTCAAAGTACAACAGCATGTAGAAAAGTAAAATACATTGTACTTAAGAAACATGCTGTCACTGGTTAAAAAATCCAGTTAGGTTGGAAGTGACCTGAGTTGAAAACATTGATCTTGAGTTATTTCTCTTTGTCATGGTACCCCAGCAGGTAACTAAGCACCACATAACTGCTCACTCACTCACACCCTCGCCAAGGAGGTGGGGGTGAGAATCGAAAGAGTGAAAGTGAGAAAACTCCTGGGTTGAGACAATTTAATAGGTAAAGCAAAAGCTGTGCACACAAGCAAAGCAAACCAGGAATTCATTCCCTATTTCCCATGGGCAGGCAGGTGTTCAGCCATCTCCAGGAAAGGAGGGCTCCATCACGAGTACCAGTGACTCGGGAAGACAAATGCCATCATTCGCAATGTCTGTGCCCTGATTCTTCCTTCTCCCATCATATGCTCAGCTTGACACCATATGGTATGGAATATCCCTTTGGCCAGCTTGGGTCAGCTGTCCCAGCTGTGTTCCCTCCCAAGTCCTTGTGCTACTTGCTGGTGGGGTGGGGTGAGAAGCAGAAAAGGCCTTAGCTCTGTGTGAGCAGTGCTGAGCAGTCACAAAGATATCTCTGCTTTATTAATGCTCTACTCAGTGCAAATCCAAAACACAGCCCCATACTGATTACTAGGAATAAAATTAACTCTCTCCCAGCCAACACCAGCACATTCTTCCTCTGCGCTTTCTGTGGGGGTTGGTTGATTAGCCTTATTGCTTAAGGCAGACAATAATTGCAGGGGGGAGAAATCCTTTTTTGAAGTCTGTGTCAGACTGTGTGTAAAATGGAAAAAGGAAAGGAAGGAAAGAATGGAAACAAATCAGACCTTTCTGTTTGAGCTTTGTAGAGGAAGGTTGTACATCACTCTGAATACTGGTGTTTTCCACACTGAGAATTAAACGTGTTTGTATGTGTGACTATACTGGTGACCGAGCATTTTGAGACACTTGTCTGTGAGCTTTTCTCACATTGCCTATGTGTAAGGCAGAATTCAGTGGCTGCAGTTTAGAAATGAGACATTGGTTTGGGCTTTGTTTAATAGTTCTCCAGGTCATTTTATCTCTGTTTAAGTTAAAGGTTAAAGCTTGACACGGTGTAAACACATACAATGATTATTGTCTCAAGATTAAACAAAAAACTGTTGAAGTTGCGATTAAGGACTGGTGGGCACTGGTGTCAAAAGTTCCAGTGACCTACTGATGGTTTTTGAGGCACGCATCTTACAAGCAAGGTCTTGGGAATGTTGACACCTATAGGTAAAGTACATTTGAAATCTACTCCCTGGAAAATGGGCTAAAAGTATCAAGTACAAAACTCCCTGTCCAACGTTTATAATTTTACAGCCACCTTAAAGCAAAAAATATCCTTTTGTTATTCCTTTTTCCCCCCTCAGTGTTTGGGCTCCTATTTAGCCAGAAAATGCAAGAAAAGAATGATAGCTATTCTATTTGCATTAAAAATCCACAACCAAATAAACGCAAAACCAAACAAACATGTGAGATGTTCCACTTTTCTTTCTGTCCTCACCTTGAAGGAAGGGAATTTCTAAGAATTGTTTTGACACGGTGACTTAAATCTTTGCAGAGTTAAAATTCTGAAGTAATTCTTTAGTGGCAAGTCTTTATTGGGAGAGAGATGTAGTATCTGTGTTGACTGTCCCTATATGGAGCTAGCTGTTCAGGTATTGGTAAGAAGTGACTGGACTACTTTGCTCATTCTTGCTTTCAATTTGCTGCCATCTTACTCTTAAAGATCTGTCTCCAGCTGTGTTGCCTTTGGAATTTTGCTACATTTTAGGAAACGGATTTGGAGAGTCAGTGCAAAAATACTGGCTCTTGACTAAGGGCAGTACAGTATTTGCAAGAATCAGGTAAGATGCCAGCTCTAGTGGGGTTTATTTGTTGGTTTTGTTTTTAATTTTTGGTACTGACTTTCTCATGACCTTTAGCTCTTCCTTGGCTTCTGAAGAGTAGAAACTTTAACTAATTTAGAAGATTTAACTAATCTTCTAAGACATCTATATGAACACAAGGGAATTGCCTGATTGTCACAGTTTCTAGATGATGACAGCCTAATGGAAGAATTAAAACACTCTTTAAAATGTACTATACACAGTGTTGAAAATGCATCCATTTGTAATGAATTGGACAGTCCTAATGGTTCTTCCATTTTACTGTCAAATGTTGGATGTGTGTTAGTGATTAATGCTTCACTGCTTCATAGGGGGAAAACAAGTCAGATACTGACTTAAAAACATTGAGGTGTTGCGTGCTGTTAGAATACAGAATGGAAAAAGGCAATGTGATGCTATAAATTTCCAGTGACTACTGAATTAAAATATTTTGTGTAGGGACTAACAATTGGAACCTGTTTATTTTTTTCCAAGTGTGAGAGACTCTGGAAACCTAAACTGATCCTTTTTTTTTTCTTTTCTTTTCTTTTCTTTTTTTTTTTTTTTTTTTTTGAAAAGGAGAAATAGAATATCACATCCACATGGGTGAGCCCTCCATTTCCATTTATGGTGAGAACACCCCTCAGGATGGATAGAAATTTGGACTTTCCTTCCATGCCAGTGTCTGGTTAATTGGAAAACTGATCAGCTTGTTCTCTGAGTCCCACAGTTAACAGCTTTGGCCATACCTTCAGGAGACATTTGTGGAACTGGATATCCCCTCTGTGGGGAAAATATATAGTGAGTGTGAACCAACTGTATATGGTATAACAACTTCCCAGAAGCGTGTCTGTGTTCTGATTTCAGCATCATCACTTTGCGTGAGCGTCTTATAAGGAATGCTTATGTGATAAAATAAATGGATTTGAAATGTCTTTACATACAGTTTTACATAATGCTTTGTCAACAGATCAACTACGGATATGACTTTCTAGTTGTGAGAATACTCTACATTGAAAACAATGAAATCACATGATTAGAGGGTGAATACGAACTTTCTTTTCTTTTCAGTGGTGGGTCAGTTTATAATCTATATGCTGATGACGAAGATGAAACAGAGGCATCACCTTCTGGCCAACAGATTATCGAGAATTCAATCACTATGAATAAAATGAAACTGCTTAAGGCAAAGATGGAGAGCATGAATCTGAGTAAAAAGGTGAAGTTTTGATTTCAATTTTTCTGTTGTAAAATGGCTGTAATTGAAATACTAATTCTATTATATGTGTTTTTTGGGGTTTTGCTTTTTTATAGCCTAAAAAGACTGTCAAGGTGAAACCACGTCCTCCAATGGCTCCTCGACCGTCTAGTGGCTCCATGGGTGCTGCTCGTCACCGTTTTTTAAGAGTGCTCCCCCATATTGGACAGTCCTGCCTGCTTCCTCCTGGGAATTTGTATCCCTCAGAGTCTTCCCAAAATGCACTTTCAGCATTAGCTACTTTGGCCACTGCTGGTAGAACAGTGCCATCCACAACTAATGACTTTCTTAAGGAAGATGACACTTGGCAGAGCAATTCTTGGTCTCAGTCTGTTAGTAGTATCAGGTTACCACCGAAAATATCTCGCGTCGAACTGCAAAATGCAAAACTACCTACTAATAGTATTCTGACTGCTGTTTCATCTCTGCCTGCAAATTCAGATAAAGCATCTGAAAATGTAACTTTAGCAAGTGAGGAGGATGCTGTTTTGATTCCGAATCTAACAAATGCAGAACTGTATGGATCAGAAGAAAAGCTTCTACCTGAAACAGATGCTTTTGCTTTGTTAACAGAATCGAGCACCACTGAACAGTGTAGTGAGGTATATGACATAGGAAAGGTGAACCCAGAACTTGAACTGTCTGACGGAGATGACGAATCCAAGGCTGTAGAGCAGCACAGAAAACCTCTTAGCAAAGTGCTGAGCACTGCAGCAATGGGGGCTGGTCTTCTCAGTACGCGTGAATTAAGTCCTCAGAAAAATCTGCTTTTGTCACCTCTTCGGTATTCGGCGCAAGCGGCATGTCACAGTTCTCTGAAACCACAAGCACAACCCAAATGCTTCGAGGCTGGTACCTTTAGATCTCCGGCCTCCCCAAATGTACTTCGATCGCTGGAAGTCCGTAATATAGCAGACTCTTCTTTTTCTAGGACTACTAGATTTCGTAGCGTGAAAGTAGAGTCACTTGGCAAAAGACCTGATGTAATTTCTAAAGCAGAGGTTAGGGACATCGCAGATATGGCTAACAGGGCATCCAAAGAACCTGTAAGTTCTGTAAGTAACTTGGGATTTCTGTCTTCGCTGGCCCGAAGCACAAATAAGGAAAGTTTACAGAGTTCCTCTGGGACAGGGAGGTTTCGGACTTCTGGTATTGCACTACCTAGAAACCTGCAGCATTTTCAGGAACAAAGCTTTAGGAAAACTGCTCCTCCAAATGAAGCTGCTGAATATATTCTAGTGAGTACTAATGCTTCCAAAGAAATCAAAGTTTTCTTTATTTTTCTGGAACTGGCATTATGAAAATTGTATTTACATGTGTGTGGCTGTGTGTCTTTTCAGGAAAGGCAGATGGGCAGGGGGAGGTATACTTAAATCTGATAGTCTTAAACTGTTTTCTGAATTCCTCTTGGTATCTCATCTGCCTATTTATCTGAACAGGCCCAAGAAGTAATTTTTCCTAAAATTTAAAGTGGTTGTTCAGCTAACTAAAATTATTAGTTGTTGTAATGACAGAATTATGGATGCCTGTGTTTGAAATGTCATCTGACTTCCACTGCTCACTAATTGTCATCTATTCCAAAGTTGTCCCTGTGACTGGCACCATATGTGCCTAGCTTCAGATCTCTAATGTGGTTTCTTACTTCGGTGGTGTGAAGTATGGGGAGACTATTTAATAATCATTTTGAGTAAGGGTTTATATTGCAGAATTTTAATTTTGTATACAGAAGTCGTCTTCGACTCTCTATAGGTACACTGATTGATAAAACATCAATTTCAAATAAACTGATACCAGGCTTTTAATTTCATTTCCATCTGCTAGTAATTTCCTTGTGGAAATTTTTTTTTTTTTAGTCTGCGCATGGGCTTGGAATGAATGGAAGTATTGCAGCTGTAGGGAAAAGAGTAGGTAAGTAATATGACTTAAATAATTGAAGATGACTCTCTAATCTTTCCTGATATATCAGATATATAGAGGACAAGAATCATTTATCTTTGTAAGGCATATGTCTTTCAAAGTCCTTGCTGTATTATGCTTTTATAGCATGGTATATCTTTTCATATTTTAAGCGATATCATCCCTATCTTAGGTAGATACAACTATGACTCTTTCCTAGCTATTTTTAAATACTCAATGAATCCTGCATGTCATCTGTAGACCTAAACATGACTTTCTGCTCTGAAGTTTTCAGAAGTTCAGTTCTGTGAATACTTCTGAGCAAAATAAGAGCCAAATTTATCGGTAGCATTGTCTTTAGGACTACAGCCTGAGCCAGAAAGATTTGGCAAAAGCAAAGTGGAGAGGAAGCAGTAAGGGCACATGGATGCTGAAAATTACTAATACAGTGTAGATTTTTCTCTAGTTTTTTCCTGTGGGCATCATTCTTTCTGCCCTGGTCTTGGTAACTGTGGAGTGCTTAACACTTAACATCTACTGAAAATGGATGTGTTGTGCCTAGATACTAATTTTTTATGTGATTAATTCTCTTAGGAGGAATGGAATAATCTAGATTAGTACTTTGAAAACAGTGACAGCGTCAGTCACAGACAATGAGCTAAAGATTCTCAGCGCAGTTAACTTTTCTCCAGATCTTTGACTTGCAGTTTGCAGATTTTTTTCTATATGGCAGGAAAAGAGGGAGGCACATATTTGGGGATTTTAAGATCTAGGTATAGAAAATGGGCTAGAAGACAGATCTTGAAGTAGCAGCTGCAACAGGAAAAATCATGTTATTGTAATAATTTGGGGATAAAAGCTGCTAAAGTAGTGGATTGTGCCTTCATTTCACAACCAGGGGTGCAGCTTTGAATTGGTGGTCAATCAGTAAATAGGTCTGTCCTTACCTGCTCCATTGTAAGAGGCAGTTTCCTAATGGCCACATCTGCGTGGTGGGGAAGCGTCATTTTGGATTGAACTATGAAGATGACACTCTTCTGGTACATCTTATGTCAGGTAAAAGTGTGTTTTCCAAAGTTCCAGACAGGAAGAAGATAAAGTAGATGTCATCATATCTCTTGAGAGAGGGAGAGTTGGTAATGATCTGTTGTATAACTGGCCAAAAGACAGATTCAGTTTACATGTATTTGTAAATACTATTTGGATAGCACTGGTTGGTAGTGATGACCACAGTGTGTAGTGACTGCCTGGCGTTATCACTGAATGTAGCCTGCTGCGAAATGACTGGTGGGATTAAATGTGCACTGGACAAAAAACACTTCTGAACTCGTATGAGATCACTTTCTGGGAGCATCCTGACAATATAGCAGGAGAAGCACTGGAAGAATGTTTGAGAGGATGTGTTGCTCATTTTCACTGTCCTAGCAAATAGTAAATATGCATAAGCAAGTTGTGGACAAAGAGCTTACTGCTACAGAGGGAAGAAAGATGCCTTTTTTTACATGCTCTCCAGTTAATAAAGCAACAGACCAGAGTTACAGGTGAAAAAAGTCAAAATAAATTTTCAAGTACAGAAATTTTACAAGCATCTGCAAAGTTCCTTATGAAACCATACTGCTAAACAGACACCTGTAGTCTAATAATGTACTTTTCTTGCAATTAGGGAGTGCCAGCAAGATTTTAAAACGTTGCAGTATTTATTCAGCAAGCTTGAGTTATTAGCTGCTGAATATCCTAGATGCTACTTTGTACTTGACTGGCTAATTCATTCTTTGGAAAGCCATTGTGTGCAGTGCTTTCCCAATCACATTATGTGTTTTCATTTAGCATTTGGGAATGCCATTAGGAGATGCGTTTTTTACATTATTCTGTAACTTCTTGCTTATGTGAACTTTTAACAGGTGTTAAAAATAATGGGTCTAAATCTTGCACTGTGCTGCCTCTTCCAAAGATGTTTGGAGGCTTGAGGTGTGTTATCACTTTTGGGTTCTTTTTCCTCACTGTTTAGGCTTCGGGGTTCCCACCTGAGGTATCCTAAGATACGCAAAATGAATCTGGGTTTCAACAGATAACATTTAACTAGTTTGTGATCAGGAATAAGTAAAAATAAAATGTCTTTGCTGTCTTTCTACTTCTGAAAGCAGGTGAAGCAACTCATCTTCCACCTGTGAATGGCTCAATTCAAGCAAAAAAGAAAATTACAAAGCATTGCTTTCTTTGTGGCAAGAAAACTGGATTGGCAACCAGCTTTGAGTGCAGGTAGGCTGAGTGTATAACCAGCTGTTGTTTAAAACTGATAGCTGGGTTAACCAAAAGGTTTTCTATGCTCCATGGTATTCCTTAAGTGTAGCAAATCAAAATACAACCTTCAGAAAAGTTGCAATTCTCAGTTCAGCAAAACTGTCTGTTCTGCTGTGTTCCTGTTCTTCCAGGAAAATCAAGAAATGCAAGGTATCAGAATGCAAGATATCAGGAAATAAAGAACGTGATTACAAAAGAATAATAACATTTTTTACTGGTGTGGGGAGAACTTGCTACAGAATTGTGTTCTACAAAGTTTCTTGACAATAATTATATCATTAACAACTTGAGAAAAAATGGGTTTGCTAGAATTTTTCAGAAAATCTCCCTCTAGTTTGGTCCTACCAGAACACATCTTCACAGTTTGAGAATTTATGCCCATTTGTATTTGACAGCTTTTTGATTTTGCATGAGTTCTGTTTCTTGTGAGACTTCAGTCACCAGCATCTAAAGCACCTCAAAAGCAGAATTCCAGACTGCTGGTACTCCAAAGCATGACTTGCAGACAGCACAATGAGACTTGGTGTTTGGTGGTGATCACTGGAAACATTAAAAAAAAACAACAACAAAACAACAAAACAAACAAAAGACCCCCAAAACCCAACCAGACAAAAAAACCCCACTGGCACCCACCCCAACAGAAACAAAACCAAAACAAAAGAAACTGAATGACAAACAAAACCAACCTCCCCCTGCTTTCTCTGTTGATCTTGGTTCTCAAAGTATTGTTTCCCACAATTCGTTATTTTCTCAGTATTGTTTAGTCGAGGTTGGGAACTGCCACACTGTGAGGGCTGCATTTGAAGCTGATCTTGGTTCATGCCAATAAACAGAACAAGACTTCTGCTGTTAGGGAATTGTGTTGGAGAGCTTCAGGGTGAGGAGCTGCCTCCTTACTGAGTCTTCAGTCTTTTTGAAACAGTTTTGGAGACTGCACACTTTTCTGCTGAGCAAATAGCTGCAAACTCTTCTAGAATTAACTAAGCGGCTTGCTGAAGGTTAAAAATGAAGCACAGAAAGATGGTGAAAATCACACTTATCCAATTATTATATTTGTTCTAGTTTCAAAAAGAGCAATCATATGACCTTTTACTCGAATGGAATGTGAACCAAATAGAGAATAGAGTCATGTGAGAGAACTCATTGATTACAGGACCAAGAACTGAAGAAAAGCAAATTTATTACCAGGCACACAAAGCTGAAGCAGCAGCTGCAAAGCATACTATGAACCCAGATAGGGAGTTATAGTCTGATAGTAAGACAGTAAGTTGGATGAGTGCTGCTTATCCATTACAAAAAACTTGACTTTAAACAATGTCATGTGAGTTTATGCCAAGCAGAAGTTGTCTTGAACTGAACGTCTGTTTTGGTGGTCTGAATGATGCGGTGCTTTTAGTTTCATGGTTTTGTTCTATGAACTGATGTTCTGTGAGGTCTTTAAAAAGAAATAAAATAATCGAAGCCCATTTTTCCTAATTATAAGGGTGCTGAATTCTTGCTAGCTGGTTCCAGGACTACTGATCTTGCTTAACTTCCCACAAGATGAGACTGTTGTGTTAAAACTGCAAAAATGTCATTTTGATTACCCCACCAGTTCATGTTATCAGTCAAGAATTACTAGAATCCAAATAGTTATGTCAAATAAACAAGACATGATTAAGCCAGAGGGCTTCAGACATGTCAGAGAGAAGCTTCTAAAAGCTTGTAACTTCTAATATTCTTGATTCTTCAGATGTGGAAACAACTTCTGTGCAACACACCGCTACGCAGAGACTCATACCTGCACCTACGACTATAAGAGTGCAGGGCGAAGGTATTTGCAGGAGACCAATCCCGTCGTTAGTGCCCCAAAACTTCCCAAAATCTAAACATGGTTGCTCTGCATGTGGCCACTCTGCTGTTGAAGAATTGTATTACACTGAGAGAAGCACTTGCTTAAACTGCGTAATTTTGCCATGCTCCTTATTTAAAGATTTGCCAAGTAACAAAAGCACATGAGGATGCACCCTATTGAAGAATAACGTGGGCACTACTGCAGTTAGAACTTTTCTTCTTTAGTGAATGAAAAGTTAAAGATTCATTTTTAAAAGCTTACACTATGATTTAACTGTTACTGCACGTCTTGTGTTGTGTTTTATATTTTGAAAAGCTATTTCACTAGACAAGTCTTTAAAAGATGCACTTTACTAACTTTATTTCCTGTATAACCAGATTCGAGGGGGTGTTGTAATGTGGGTGTCATGTAATGTCTTCTGTACTCTAGCGTTTTCTGTCCATTGCGTGGTATCTTCTAAGTTCTTTCACTAGGAGGATCCTCCTCCCTCCCCTTTCTTCAAACAGCCTATTTTGAGATTAAGGGAGTTGTAGTGTGTTCTGCCCCTCTGTGCCGTTCAGATTGGTGTTCATATGCTCTGTAGCCATTCTGAAAATTATATAGCAATCACATTTTCTTAAGCTAGTAGTAGCTAGGACAAGTTTGTTTTTAAATAGAAGATCCCCCCTTTGTTGACACTGAATACAAGGAACAACTTAGATTTTATTTTTTTTTGTAATCCTAGATTTTTTTTAAGACTTCACAACTTCTGGTTTGTTAAAATGTTGAATGCTGTTACTGGAAGAAATTCTAATAAATATAAAATTTTATTCTGGTTTATGCTCTTGTAAATGCACAAACTAACTTTTTGTGGTATCTGAACAGCATGCTCCTAAAAGTTGGGCTTTGTTATAGCGGGGAGGGGATATTTTCAATTGGTTTTTTTTCAGAAGGTTTTCTCTCTCTGATTATGTTGGGAAAACTCCTACCAACTTCACTAGGAATACTGTGACCAACACTGTGTGCTTTAAATAAAACTCCTGAAGTCTTACAGATGTACTAGCAAAGGTAAAATGGGTATTCAACAACTGGCATATATTAACCTTGCAGCCTTTCTCCCCTCCAGCTGATACTGCACAAAGGCAGTTCAGGAATTGCATGAGACACCTCTGATGAGCATGTAGCCAGTGCAGAAGGTGATGCTGGAGGAATATAGCTACCAAAAGCCTTTCCTCTCATTCCCTTAATGTGTCTGAAATCTTTTTTATAAGTTTACGTGCTTGAGGTGTTCTAGTATAAAGAGATTAATAAAAAACCTACAACAAACCATGAGACCAAAAGAAACCCCTCCACACTGCATCTAAATGATTGAATGACATGGTCCTTCTCTTGCCAAAGTCCTTAGCTATTTAGTTGGTTGTGATATTAAAATCATCTAGGCTGCATTCCAGTCAAAAAGTAGCAGCTGATGAGCATGGCAATCAAAAGGTGGGCCAAAATGAAAAAGAAAGAGGATCATTGAAAGGGGAGATAAGTGAATCAAAGAATTCTCATCTTTGGAGGAAATCCATTTCATTTAGCCCACCTGCAACTTCTTAAACCTTCTGGAGGTTTCAAAGTGTGATGGCCTTGGAAAAAAAATTCAAAATAATTCTTTCAGGCAATGAAAAGGTAAAAAAATAGTTCTCTGTGTGTGTGGCCTCAAAGCATGCTTTTGCTGGACAAAGTTACACCTAGTATAAGAATGCATCTTTACTGAGCAGTGCCACATGCTGTGAGCACAACGAGTTTTTATTTCAACTCCAGTATGGACAAATACTAGATGCTGAAGAAAAAGAATAAGGAACAGGGGAAATGCACTAGTGATTTCCCAAAAATTACTTCTGGTTCAGAAACTTTCTTAGGACAGAACCTTTTTGAAGGCACAGTAGAGATTTTCTAAGAAGTGGAATTAAAATAATACTGGCTGTGTTCACTAATCTGATTTTGCATAAGTGTAATTGTCAGGAGATTATTTTACAGTGCATTAGAATGGCCTTATGCAGATTTAAATAAGACTACATAACTGAGGTGTGTGCAGGAAGGCTGAGTCAAATCTTGATTGTGACTCTTCCTTTCTACATATGCATAATGAAGTGCACAACAATGCTCTTCAGAAAATGCAATGTAGTAACACTCTAATTTCCATATGTGTAGCTGCTTGTAATTTTTATTATACCTCATTTTGATTATACCTAATACAGACATTTCTTGTGCAGAACTCTCCTGGTTTTATTCTCATCTCCACTGTTGTGTTACAGGCACTCTTATTTTCAATGAGTAGTACAGCCCTAAGAGCACTTAAATTTGTAATTAATTGCTAGTTGCTAATTTATATGCTGTCGGGTTTTACCAAATCCTGTGTTAGACTGTGCTATGGATTAATTACTGTTTACTGTGTAAACTTACCTACGTTTGGTTTTCTGGGTATTAGTGCACTGTGGTGCTATGCATCTGCTGTAGACAAATGTTTAGCTTTTGTGTATTTGTTCATGTAATTAGATTGTATCATAAAGCATTTACATAATGGAAGTTTAACAATGACTTTGGTGTGTGCTTCTCTACCTTCCCGTCACGTATTTTTTGCATGCTGCTTTTATGCTTGAGGACCTATGAGGCATAACCAGGGTGGTGTCTTGTTGAATGACGTCCAGGATTCTTGTGTCAAATGGGTAGGTGCCGCAGAGGTGTCAATCGTGATTTTGGATCTTGAACAAAATATTTCCTTTCTCTGAAATCCCTAGAAGGCCCTGGTGATAAAAACCTGTCTGCTTGCAATTCCCATCTCTATTCAGTTTGCAGTCCCCCAGGATGTAATCGCACTGGTGCCCTTGGTGCCTTTTGCTCATAATCCTCAGTTGTAGACAAGGCTAGAATTTTCAATGTGTTGCATTACAAGAATGAAGTCTTTTTTACATACCACGAATTAGACAGTTTCTTTTTTAAGTACTTCTAACTTCCATAATAGGACACCATCCTCTGGGTGTAAGCCAGCTTTGGAGTTGCTTGTGCCTGTAAGGATTTGCTTCCACCCATGGCTTTTGTGTTGGGTCATGTTTTTCCAATTTTTCTGTTAATTGAGTCATCTTGAAATGCATTTGACACTTTCTGTGGTATGTATGTTAGCACTAAGCCACAGTTCTTCCTCCTATGAGGACATTCATCTGAGAAAGCAGTATGAAGCTATGGAACAGTTGTGTGAGCCTGTGCTGCTTCTGATCAGTGTAGTTCTTACCCTGATTGTAGTTTGGAGTAGTGCCCTGGTTTTGGCAGGGATAGAGTTAATTTTCTTCCTAGCAGCTGGTATAGTGCTATCTTTTGGATTTATTATGAGAATAGTTTTGATAACACATGGATGTTTTTAGCTGTTGCCAAACAGTCAAGGACTTCCCAGCTTTTCATACTGGCCTGCCAATAAGAACGCTGGGGGTGCCTAAGGAGCTGGGAGGGGACACAGCCAGGACAGCTGAACCAAACTGACCAAAGGGATATTCCAGCAGCACAGCTTGAGAACTACATGAGCATTGGTTTCAGGTGGTGAGCAATTCTGCTATGTATCACTTGTGTTTGATATTCTTTTATTATTACTCTCTTCTTTTTCTGTCCTATTGAACTATCTGTATCTCAGCCCACAAGTTTTACCTTTTCAATTCTCTCCCCCATCCCACTGGGGGAAGTGAGCAAATGGCTGTGTGGTTGCTTTAGCTGCCAGCAGGGTTAAACCACGCCAAGTAATTTAGCAATCAATGAGTGCTGGGTGGAAAATAATGAAAAAAGGTGGTTTTCTTCCTGTAATTATTGTCTTGTTTAAAGATTATTGTCTAAAAAAATCATATGATTTGCGTAATAGAAAGATGAGCTTAGTCTGTTTCTTGCGATGTGGGTGTGTTTAGAGCCGTTGGGGTACTGTGGGTGGTAATGCTTGGTTCTTAATATGTAGAACTGTATCCACTTTCCCAGCAGAAGTTTGCCAAAACAATCTCCTATTCTCTTTAGCTGGTTTCAATTCCTAGTTTATATTTGATGTTTCCAAGGCTACTTATGTGTACCGTTAATATTACAAGCATTTCTGGTACACAGGTAAAAGGGACATTCCTTTTCACATTATTTTTAATCCTTTTCCCTACACATGCTAAGCAAATACACATATCAAGAATTTTGCAAGCAAATCTTTTTAACTGATCAGAAATGCTTTCCTACCCCTTTTGCTATAAAAGAGCAATTGCTTGAAAAGATAACGTTGTGTTTCAACCGCGACACATTACAGAAAAGCCATGAGCTGTCAGTGGAGACCCCAGTCTGAGCAGATTTGGGATTAACCAGTTAAACATACAAAATAAGGACACAATTATGTA
The DNA here is from genome assembly GCA_027925045.1 of Hypotaenidia okinawae. Classification (NCBI taxonomy): domain Eukaryota; kingdom Metazoa; phylum Chordata; class Aves; order Gruiformes; family Rallidae; genus Hypotaenidia; species Hypotaenidia okinawae. Next base: position 19,377,062 of record BSDF01000008.1, on the reverse strand, counting down.
TTTCTAATGATGCTTAGGTTATTGCTGGTTTTGACCTGTTATGTCTTCATAAACTGTCTTTATTTCCTAATCAGTGAAGCGTGGATTCCTTTATTTTTCAGGTAGCCTTATTGAGACAAGTATTTCAGCACACTGGTCTCTGTCCTCCACCACTGCTTTTTTACAGTAGAGTGGATGCTTGCCTTACTTTTCCTCTATGGAAACCCCTCCCTGTTTTTTTTATTAGAATTACAGCCACAGGTTAAAGAAGTTGTCCTCTACTTTAGCTCTTTAAACGTTCTATAGGATTTTTCCTGATGAATTCTTCTATCTGATAAAGAGTTTCACCAAGACAGTTGTGTGGTTAAAGAACAAGTTGTACTTCAAAGCCTTTCCAGACTTTCAAGAATGATGTGTCAGATTCTCTGTGTATTTCTTTTTCAAAAGATGAAACAATGTCATCCAACTGCATGTGGCTTGACTCCTTGCACCAACATCCTCCCTGCAGCTAATTCCATGAATAAAAAGCCCAATTTTAACCATTTTTTCCTGGGACCACTAGCTATGTCTTAATAGCAATATTTAAAGGCAGTTGTTTTAAAGCCATCAAATGTGTCAAAAGGAATGCACTATTTAAGAAAACTGCAGAATCCAGCATGTGTCTTGCCTTACTGCTATGTGAATCTCTGTAGCTTAGGTTCTGTTTATTCTGGGCATTCCTTCTCCCTACTATACCCATATTCAAGTGGCTGGGAGATGGCATTTTTAGCTCATTTGTGTGTCAGTCTTTGTCTCCATGTTTTTTATCAGTGAGTCCATGAATCAGCCAGTATGTTTGGGTTTCTTGTCAGTGCAACCATGTAAGTTTTTGCTCCGTGTTCTTTTATGGCCATCGCGTGCATATTTCTTGGAAAGGATTTTAGCTCAGGTCATTGTTTTGCCTTTCCTATTAACAGTTCTTTAGGAAAAAGAAAAAGGAAAAAAAATCCTTGCATAAGCAGCAAATGAATAGCATATCTACAGAAGATTGCATAAAAGAGGAAGACAGCAATTTCCTTGCTTACTGTAAGTATTCAGAACAGTTTATTGGTACTCTGGCAAATTTGAAGCAATTTTTGCTGGCAGTGTTCAGTGTAAGAGGCTTTGTTTGTTCGGCAGGATCTTAGGGAATAAAGCTTACCTAGTAAATAGGTTGGGTTTTGGTTTTTGTTTTCAGAAATTATTATAAGCATCACTCTGAAAAACAACTGTATCTAGAAGAATGCGCAGCTTTTCTCAGGGGCTTTGTGGCAGAGAACTTGAGGTGTAACATTCTTTGTGAAGCTGCCGAGGAGAAACACCAGGGGGCAGCGGAAGCTTTTAAGACTGGCAAAATTTTGGGTTTGTCCAAGAATGGTTTACAAAGAAAAACAACAGATAAAGAAAAACTGTGATTATTTCTTTATGACCCTTATTCAGCCCACTCTGGACAGATCTGAGGAAGTCTGCAACAGGGTATGTTCCTTTCTTTTTCCTATTTCCAAAGTGCCCCAAAACCGTGATTTTATGCTGGTTATTAGGTAATTTTAATGTATTGTGGAATAGACAGCCTTCCTCTATTCCTCCCCACTAACTCTGAAAGTATGAATTTCAGAGATTTCTGCTAGTTAAGTTATGCTGGATACTATATGTGCAGTAAAAATATTACCTGTCCCTATAATTTCATGCTGTAGAATGACAAATATTTATTTCTTATGGATACAGGGTGAGCATAGGAAGGAATAAACTCAGTGGTGTGCGAGGAGTGCACACTGACCACTCCTTATTACTTGTCCTTTCTGGCCTTGCAATTCAAGAAGCTTGACAGGTCTTCAGCAATAGAAATGTATTCTTAAATCACACTTAAAGGCTATTTTCAGTCCTTCCTAATCTGATCTTCAGTAGGGCTGATTACTATGTATCTCATATAGTGTGTGTATATGTAGAGCTACATAAGGATTATGTATTCTGATTGCATCTGTATGGCAAATTATTACTGAAACTAGGTGTTTCTGCCCAGGACCAGAAATTCAAAACAGTACCTTATCAGAAAAACAGTATGATATACATGGTATATGATTAAGAGGGTTAATGAGTTGGAAATAAAACCCGAAGTTTTCTAAAAGGCAAAATCAGGAGTTTCAAAATGTCCTCTCTTTCTCTGTGGTGTTTTTTGTGGGTTTTTTTTAACAAATGAACAGGGCTTTTTAAAAAAAATAGAAGTTAACTATTCAATTTTTACTTTCCCTTACATAATCACAGTCTGCTTTGGGTTGGAAGAGACCTCAAAGACCACCTAGTTCCAGCCCCCTGTCATGCCAGGGACACCCTCCACTAGCTCAGGTTACCCAAAACCCCACCCAACCTGGCCTTGAACACTGCCAGGGGGAGAAGCCATGGCCTCTCTGGGCAACCTGTGCTAGTGCCTCACCACCCTCACAGGGAAGAATTTCTTCCTAATATTTAATCTAAATCTCCCCTCGTTCAGCTTAAGGTCATTACCGCTTTGTCCTATCACTACTCTCACTAATAAAGAGTTCCTCTCCATCTCTCCTGCAGGCCCCTTTATGTACTACAAGATGCAAGAAGTTGTCCCTGGAGCCTGCTCTTCGCCAGGCTGAACAACCCTTACTATCTATAAACTTAACATGCAGACAGTCTTTTTAGTTTCCTTGATTTGATGCTGTTTGAACAGTAGACTTTTATTTTGCATGAAGCTAATTTGTATTTCATTTCAAGTGCTGGAACTGTTGCCTGTAATGGGCTGTTGTTGGGATATGGGAAATGGTTTGCTAAAAACCTGTGCTGGCTGCTGCAGTTACAACACAGAGATGTATAATGAAATATCTTTGGGTTTACATATGGTCTTGAGACTGAGAATTGTCAGTGAGTGACAGGATTTCTTCTTAGCATTGTCTGTCTTGCCAGTGATCATAGGTAGTTTAATTCAGGGGAAACACGGGACAAGTCAAAATAGATTGGATTAGCGTGAGGTCAGCATCTCTCTCTGAGAATAGGAGGTACAGACACAGATTTCTTTTGTAACCCAAGTGTGCAGGAACCTGTTTTCACCACTGGATCCTACCTCCAATGCTAATGTCTGTTCTGAATTGTGAAGAACTTGGTGTCTCAGTATACAGGATGGTATCAATTTGGAAGCCCATAGAAGTCTAAAACTATTTTTAAATCTTGATAGAATTCACAGTCTCCATATGTAATGTGCAAAGTATTTTCTTTCACTGTAATTTTTAATTTCCTACCATTTTACAAGTGAAATTCACTTGGTCTAATGTTATAAGAAAGGGAAAGCAGTGTCTTCTGAATATTCAGTATGTTCTGTGTTTGTATCACATCTCTTCTTACTCATCTTTTTATGGTAGTGATTTGCTGTCTTTGCTATTCCAGAGCCTCATTATGCTTGCTGTCCTCTGGATCTCCTCTAATTTTGCAATATACTTTGAGATCCATCTTTCTTCAGATCTCTGGTTCCCCTCTTTCTGTCTTGTATATTTACCTGTAAGCTGCTCAAGCTACTGTTACAATGGGAGCCTCTAAAATTGTGATAAAAATAATATCTTTTAAGATATGCCCAACGTTCTTCCAAGGGAGGTCCTATAGAAATGCTTAGTATTATTAATCTGTCTCTACTCTGGACAGGATATGAATAACTTTAGTTAGAATATGAGGAGAAAATGTAGGAAAGTTCTGTAAGAGGAACATCTTGCTGAGTTTCAGCATAATAGCTGCGCTTATGAGGAAGATGTCTGAGTTTTGTTACCCAGAAACAGGCTATTTTTATGCCTTCACCACATCTGTATGTTGAACGCACGGAATCTGTTTTTTGTACTGGGGAGAGCCAAAGCTGAAATACTGACCACTAAGAGGTAGCTCAGAAAATGTCTTTTCTCTGCATATTTGGGTTTGGTGGGAGTAAGTTAATATAACTTTCTCTATGCTCCTGAATGGTCTGAATGACAAACCTGGAAGTGCAGCTTACTGGTCAGGTCCTTTCTCCAAGTTCTGATCAGTAGATGAGGAAATATATATATATAAAAACTTTTTTTTCCCCCTAAAAATGGTGAGTTGTAGTTCCAGCTCTGACCTCTGGAGATGCATCGCTTGTCACTGAGCTTCACTTTTTTCTAGCAGTGCATATCCTGCCTTGAATAAGCATTAAATTTACTGGGGTACAAAGAAGGGACTAAGCTAGGGACTACTTTCTTTTCTCTCAATACTAAATGACTTGCAGTGCTATAAGCCTTAATCAAGCGTGACACCTTAATATTGTTGACTAGATTTTCCTAGAGCCAGCTCACCCATACATAGACAACTGGTTTTATTTAGAGACATTACCTTAAAATTTCAATTTGTTGCATTTTGCCAACTTTTTCCTTAGTTTCGAGGCTCAGTAATGAGAAAATCCCTATTAACGCTTGTACAGAGAACAGCATGTATGAGGTCTGGGTTAGGCTGTCTGACCGCAAAAGCTTATCTGCTCGGAGACAGATTCAAAGCTGTATCCAATCTTGTCGCCTTCAAAGGCACCCTCACATGCCTGCGAGGAGTTGCTGAAGTCTGCTGGGGCGTGTGGCCATATACACCTGTTTTGTCACAGGCCATGCCAGATTAAATCCACATCTAGGGCTGGCTACAGCCATTGTCTGCTGAATCCACAATGTACAAGGGTCTTACAGCACTGTACTGAGAGAAAGGTAACAGTTTGGCTTGCCGGCAGGAATACTGTTTTCTCCTGGTGCTTTCCAAGAGGATTTAATGCCGTTCTGTCTGAGATTAATTTAAAATTATGTCATCCTAGTGATTTTCCAAGGCCAGGTTTTAGTGGAATGTGTGACCACAATGCTGATTTATATCCTGCATCTGAGACTGATGAAAATGTGATAAACTTCAGGGTCTTGGAAATAAGATGTCTGAAAATCACCTGCTTTTATCACCTTTAATGAAAACAGAACCAGAGCTCCAAGTTTTGAAATTTGGAGCTTTTCTGGAGAAAGCTGCCAGGCAGTCTCCCTTAAACAGGCTTCAAATAATGCATTCTGCTGGGTCACTGCTTGCAGGTCACTGAACATGGGGCTCAGAAAGGTAAATAATCTAAGAAAGAAAAATGGTTTATTTTACAGTGACCTCAGCTTTTTGGATGTGTTGCCTGTATGTATGTATGTATGTTCCTTCTCTCTTCCCATGCAACAGGGTCAGTGCCTTGACACTGTACAGTGCTTGTTCTGTATGTAGTTTCTTTCAGGTGTCTGCCATGCAATTCTCATGCATCATCTAATTTATTTTTTCATTCATTTCTAAGCTGTTGCCATTTACTGCAGCAGAATACAGTTTTCAGACAGTGAGCATCTTTCAGTCATCACGGGTCTGAACATTCCTGGTTATAGCATTGATATTTGGGTCTGGCAAAAAAAAAAAGGCAGTGGTAGCTGGGCCTTTCCTATTCTTGAGCAAATCAGGAAAACATTTAACTTTCTGTATTCTTGAAACAATCTCAGCAAATAATTTTCTTCCTAAAATTAGTGAGAAAGATGTGTCTAGTTTTCTTGATGTTCAAAGGGAGAGTGGCAAAAAGTGCTCCTACCTGTAGAGCAGATTAAAACCAATGGTGTGTGAAGCACAATGGGTAACAGGTTTTAAGGAGTTCCAGATCCTTCAGAGGTAAGTTAGTTTTGTTTTGTTTTTCCCTTTGCTTTTCAGAACCTGAAATCACCTTTGTATGAATGAAAAAGTCAGAAAGGGCATAAACTTTACTTATGCTTCCTACCATTTTTCGACTTGGATTCACGTCAGATTCTTTCACCTTCCCCAATGCTGCTCTTCTGCCTTCTCTTACTAGAATCTCTTACATTCACCCAGCACAGGCAGAAAACAGCAGAGCAGCAGTGCCAGCAGGAGGGAATCCAGGGATTACCTTCAGTAAGACTAGGAAACTTCAGATAACTACTGCAGAACTTCCCTAATTTCTGCCAGTAGTGTGCATGGGAGAGAGTGAACAGATGAGGGAACACACAGCTCAGGATATTCAGGTGGAAGTAAATGAACTGAGCTGACCAAGAAAAAACTAGCGAAGAAAAGCCTTAGGACCACATCCTGTCCTGTCTGCATGCATGCCATGTTTGCATGTGCCAACACATATGCAGAGGAAGGTCTGCGTGTTCCTAGCAGCCTGATAGGGTACTCTCTGGATTTAAAGCTTCCTAGGCATCAGGTTTACATTCTTATCTTTTGGTTGTTGTCACCCAGTCTAGTAGGTCTGTTTCTCCACATTGTAAATTAATAGCTATAAATTCATATACGTACATGTGACATGATGAGCATGTACGTACTTGACTGCACTTAGACCTACCTATTCTTTGCAAGGTTTTTTTAGGGAGATGTGGATTTGGGGGATTTACAGGCTTTTCTACTAAAAGCTGCAAGGAAGGCTTCCAGTTTCTTAAGGCGGTAACATAGGAGACTGGTATAGCTCATTAAATGCATACTAGTAGTAATTTATATTTGGAAACAGGTTTTCCCCAGAAAATCTAAATAACTTTGGAGACTCAAACCACGGTGGAATTCTGAAGTAATCCCCTGAAGTATTGTGGGGTTGCTATGGAAACATGCAGGTGCTTAGACTGATATTGTAGAATAAAAAGATCATTTATAATTATCTGGGAAAAAATGAATTATGCTTTTCCACCTCACAACTGTATGTATTATCATAACTAAAGACCAAAGAAAGAGGGCACGGTTGTACACTATTTTTTTAGGGTTTCTGTCCCACAATACTTTTCAGGTCTTCCTGCTAAAAGGTGTAAATGTACATCTGAAAAGCAGTCTTAATAATCAGATGGTAGGTCTGTGCTGCTTCTAGAGAGAATTGGAGTCGCCTGGGTGCAAATGTACTTCTGTTGTAACTTTAAACAAATTGAATTCATTGTTGATGGGAAGTTGTTGATTTACCAAGACTGAATGCAGGTGCTGTCAGTCCAGACCCTGTGTGCAGGGCATTGGGGTAGCAGACCCATCAGTATCTTCAGCTACATGTGACATGCATCTCTAGGTGGATGTTCCCTAACGATGGTTTTCCCTTAACTTGGAGCCAGAGGTATCCAATGAGCAAAGTGGAGATGTTCCCTTCCCATAATTTTTTTAAAACCTTTTCTCTCCTACTGAGATTGTGAACAGCAGTGCTGGCCAGAAGAATTTAAGATTTCCATTTGACTATTTGTCTTTAGTTTAAGTCTTTTTTTTTTTTTTAAGTTAGTTTCAAACTGTTGGGAGGACATACACATTTGCAAAGGCTTAGTTAGGTTTGCATTTTCTCCTGAGGGCTACAGAGCATGCAGGGAGGATGTTCCACAGCAGTGCTCTTCAGCGTTTAGGCTTTAGTCCTAGCTTCGCAGTCCCGTGTTCAGGAGGCTGATGCTGAGTTTTTTAACTCAAAAACAGCAACACATGTTAAAATACTAGACAAGCTTTCAGGGGAAACATAAAAGTAGAGAGTGATAATTGCAAAACACAGGGGAGGCTTTAGATGTGTGAAGGAATTTAGGCCCTTTGTTCCCCTTGAGAATTACGGGGAACACTTAATTCTCAAGGTGGTGTACTGGTAGCTTATTGCATCTTCTTTCATTTCAGCCTTAATCATTCGTTATTCATGTTTGCCTGGAAAATGTGCCCACTGTGCAACTGTATTTCTGCATACTTTCTACTTCTCCAGCTGTGTCTACAGGCATTTCTCCTAGTTTGGCACACAGTACTGGGTGGTCAGCTATGCTATACCCACAGTGGGATACAATCTCAGTCTAAAAAATAATTTTCAAACGCCATATCAAAATGGACCAAGAGTATTAAGGAGGAAAACAGCCCACTCAGACATCCCCAGGGCCTCAAGGTAAGCCACCAGTACAGCTTAGGATGGAAGCTGATTCTATTTACAAGCCAGCATTACAGTATACCATTAAGAGGACATACTTGACACTGCATCTGCACATTACCATACCCTCTCTTAAAGAATCTGGTTTTTAACTTGGTCTACATAGGATTAAATAGGAGTTGTAGACACACGCTCCTCTTCACAGGAAGACACACTGTGTACTCTAAGGGTGCTGCTTCTCCCACCCTCACTCTGTGGGTGTGCTGGGTCCTAAGGTGACAGAATTTCAGCCCAGCTTCTCTGGGCCTATTGAAACATGTTTTTTTTTGTAGGGCTGGTTGCGCTCTGCATCAGAAGGGGTTACCTTACTCTTTGGTTTTCTCACTGTAAGGGTAATCTCCCTGGAGTCCTGTAAATTATTGATGTGAAAAGGTACAACCTCAGGAGGTGAAAAACTTTGACTAGGTTTAGTGAATGAACTTGCATGTCAAGTCAGGAGCTGCTCTTGTTTTCGATCTGGTTTCTCTCTTTATAACATCTCCTTTCTTGTCTTTGCTGCAGTAACTGAGCCAGTTCAGGCAGGCTGCCTGTCTTCCTGGTCCTTTCCCAAGTGGGAATAGACACCATGTTGGGACAGAGGAAATGTTGCTGTGATTTTTCTCACAAAACTCATTTTGCTTCCCATTCTTACCGTCCATCCGTCCCGCCCCTGCCCCGTATAATTCACTCCTATTCCTCTTCGGGAAGAAACGACTGGAGTATGCTATTTGCAAAATGGAGTGGAAAATAGCATGAGAATGGGGGAAAACTTCATTAGCGTCCTTTTAGTACCTGAACTTTTTAGTTTACATAATCTTCTGCTGATAAGCCAACAACACAGAACACCTTACAAAGGTGGCTGTAAGCAGTCTTCAGGCTTATAGCACACATACATTTTAAAAGAGCTAAATGGCACCTTATGAAGTTAGTATAGCTCTTCTATTTCTGATGAAGAGCAAGCCTCTTTCCCTCCGGACCGACACGAGCAGCACTGTTCGCGGCAGGCGGCGGGCAGGGTTAGGGCAAAGCTCAGGGCAGCAAGACACCAAGCGTTTTCTTTCCGATTTTCGTCTGATGTTTCCCGGTGAGCCACGGGCCCGGCGTGTGCCCCGGCCTCCTCGCTGGCGCAGGTGCTGGAAGCCCTCCCGGTCCGGCGACCGCTGCGGACACGCGCGGCGTGTTTCTGGTGGAAGGTGCCGGAGGAGCGGGGATGCGGGGGTGCCTCCGCGTCCTGATCGCAGCAAGCCCGCCCGCGGAGGAAAGTTTAAGGGGTAGGCGATCGGCCCGGCCGCTACCCCGCCGGCGTACCCTGCTTGCCGGAGGCAGCAGCGTCCCAGACGCCGTGCCTCCGCCTCGCTTCCCCGTCCTCCTCCGGGCCATGGCGGCGGGGGCGGGCCGGGGCGGGGCGGAGTGCTGACAGGCAGCCCGGCTGGCCGGGGAGCTGCCGTAAACAGGAGCCGGGCGAGAGAGCCGGGGGTTGCCCCGGCCTGCAGGAGCTTTTCAGCCCCCGGCGCTACGGCCCGCCGCCTCCCGGGTATGGGCAGCAGCCGCAGCCGCCGGAGCCGGAGGAGGAGCCGTCGGCTCGGGCCCTGCGCGGGGCAACAAGGTAGGCTCGGCCGCCGCCCTGGTCGTGGGGAGCCGCCGCTTCCTCCGCGGGGGCCGAGCCGGGGTCCGCAGCCCCGCCGGCTCGGGGAGGTCGGGTCCGCCGCCGCAGAGAGCAAAGCCGGACTGCGGGCGGTGGCGCAGGGAGGACTGCCCGAGGTGCCGCTCGGGGGGTGCCTGCTCCGGGGCGCTGCCCTGCGGTCGCCGCTCGTCCCACCCTCCCTGTGGGGACCGCCTCACCCCTGTGGGTCCTGCGGCCGGACTGCCTGGAGGTGAAGCACCTTCTGGAAGCCGATCGGTGCCGACGGCAATCAACAGGCAGCTGTGCGGGGGTGGTGTGGCCCGGCCCGCGGCTGCCACCCGTGGGACCGGCTGCCGTGCCGTGCCGGGGCAGGAAGGAGCGCGGCGCGGCCGCGGGGGTCGTCCCCGCCGGCCTGTGGGGCGGGTGCTGCGGCGGAGCCTCCCGTCGTTGGCCGGTGCGGAGGCTCTGCTCGCAGAGTGCAGGGCTGTTCCTTTGTCGGAGCTGAGGAAACGGCACCTAATTCACTGGTAAGAGGCTTTCCCACCTCCGCCGTCTTTGTCTGCTCAGCCTGAGCCCCTCTGTACGCGTTGGCCCTGGGAGTATTAGTACTACTTAAGAGAAACCGAGAGCGGCTCAGCCGGGTGGGAAAGGCATGGTGTTTGCACAGGGCGTCCAGTTTGGAGGAGGTCCCGAGTTCGCATTCAGGAAGCGATGTGGAACGAAGATCCATCGGAGATAAAACTGCACAAGATGTGCTGGTCGCAACGTGTTCATAACAAATCATGAAGTTTCACGGCAGACTGAGAAATAGCCAGAATTGCTTCATGCTTCCTGGAGCTAGTTGGCAGATAGAATAATCCTCAAGCTGTTTCTGAACTGTAATACTTTAACTTTTCCTCTTTTTGGTATGCTGGAAGTGCAAGCAAAGCGAGAATTGTAATGTACCAGTGTGAAATCAGCCTGTTTAAAACTGCAGTACAAGAGGTCATACAGCTCAGGCTTTGGAGTTGGCAAAGGACTTGTGTACTTCCGAGCACAGCAAATTTGTGAAATAACCCAGCAGCATAAGCACAGAAGGGACAGTTTACATAGAGCTTGATCAGAGATGGGAAGAGATCTTGGAAGGGAGGTGTGGGTGGGAGAGGAGAGCTGGTCCGACAACGTTTTAGCTGAAGCAGCAGCACTCTATGAACTTTTGCAGCTGAAAATAGTTGTGGAGTAGTGTGAGATGAAGCTGTGGTTGATCCAGTAATGGCTCTGGTTAAAATTTTTCAAAGAATGTAAGTTTTCTTTGGAAAGCTATTATTTAACAAATAAACATTGATATTTATTAAACCTAAGATGTTTTCTTTGAAACTTACCAATGCCAATACATTTCTACTGCAGAGTTCTGCGAGGTCTGCCTGTGGGGCAGGATTGCTGAAAACACCAAGGCTCACAATTTAAAAGTGCAGTCCCAGCACTCAGAATAACATCTTCAAAGGGGGCGTTGAGAGCTCCTCAACTGTGGCCCAAGCTTTTTTAGTGCCAGGTTCCCCCGAGTAACCTTGTAGCTGCCTGGGGAAAGCAAAACATTCCCTGGGATTTGATCCTGCTACAGCTGCTGAAACTGGTGAGACTATGAAGATTGATCATCTGCACCTTTCCTGGGGATTTGGTATAGCTCTGATTACAGTCTGATGTGAACTTCTAAAATTCGCAAAGTATTTGTTGTTATGGTGTTGGGGTTGTTTGTTGTTTTGGGTTTTTTACTTGACTGTCAGCTAGCCCTAGTCAGTTTTGCTTATAGAGGTAAAGGAGTTGGAAAGATGCAATTTTTCTGTGTTGAGGTGTGATCAGAAGAAAGGCTGCAGCCCTTTTCATGCTTTGGTGTATGGATATGTGGCCAGAATTGGTGGAGGTGTCCAGATGAGGCAGTTGTGATTCCAGTGCTAGAAAATCCACCTGTTTCTGGCTGGTTTTGCCTAGCCTTAATCTAGGCTTTGCGACATAGATTAATTTGGCATGGCAGATGAACTGTCTAGATTTTCAGGATGAGGTTTTTTTAAAAAAAACCTCTTCTGTTATTTTAGGTCTAACCTTGTGGACAAGCAACTCTCCCATGTTCAAGGGTGAAAAGATTCAACCTTCCCAGCTGCTGAGGCTGTAGCATGTACTTTGGGTGATGTGTCAAAGTCTCTTCTCTGCCAGCCTTATTTCCTTATTGCTCTTTGAAACTCTGGTATTAGTGGGGGAGGCAGGTCAGTGCAGGAGTGCAGCTGCTCCCAGTAGTAACGCCGTTCAAGGAAGGAGCTGTAGGTTCTTCTTACAAGTCCTGAATTGACTCTGCTGCATGAGAAAAAAGAATCTCCTGCTATGGGTGTTTCTTAGCATACTCTGCAAAAGCAGTCAGCCCAGATGTGAGGGACTGATAGCCAGCTTCAGAAATAGTGAAGAATAGAGTGTGCATGGCCATTTGCTAGGAAAAATTAAAACAGGGATGAAGTGTTCTCTTTATTTATTTATTGCTCTGCTTTGCTTTGGTCCTGCCCTTTCTTCCTCCCCCAAAAATATAAGGAACTCTTGATCCTGTAGAAGTACCTGTTACTCTGTAGGAGGCTGTAGCTGGGCTACTTTAAAAAATGAACAGGCTTTGAAGGAAGGAACTTGCAGGAACCCTGGACATCATTGTGCTTGGATTGTTGTCTGCATGTGGCAGGCAAATAGTGAACACCAAAGCTGTAGAAAGCTCTAAAGAACAGAAAACTTCAATTCTGGGGAAAAAAACCTTACTTCTAGGGCAAAAGATTTTACATGGGAAATCTTTGTGGGGAATAAGATACCCAATTTCTTCCTGCTCCAGTTGTTTCTGTGGTGCATCCAGTGCTAGCTGCTGCAGGAGCTGAGTGAACCAGGCAAACTGCCTATCTCATTCACTGTATTAATTCCTGTAGGGAGACAGAGCTCACACTGGGTTTGCTGGTACTTCTGTTATGCTGACTTGTGAAGATCTGGTGGCAGCTTGCTTTGGCATAGTAGAGCTGGCATTAAACTTGTAGGGTGGGCTTTGTTGGTAGTTAAGTTTCACAGCTCTCCATCCTTGAGACTCCCTTTACTAAGTTAGGGTCACTTTTACTAGTTCTGTTGTCTGGTTTTTACTGAAAACACCAGTTGCCCAAAGAACTCATTTCCAAAACAGATTTTTTTCACTGTTTACCACAATATTTTTGTGGGTCTTTAATAAAAGAATCTAACCACATTTGTGTGAACCATTTAAAAGCCAAATAACAGATTACATTGTGCTTATTGATTCTGGTATGGGTAAATGGACAAGAGTCCTTGGAAGCATGATCCTTTTGCAATTCAAGATACACTTTAAGAAGTATATGTAACTCATTACCAGACAGCCACAGAGTTCTCAAACAGCAAAAGATATCTCAAACAGCAGCAGTTTCTAGTGCTTGCAGCTTCTTTCGGCTTAGAGAAGAGAAGGCTGTGGGGGGACCTCGTTGCAGCCTTCCAGTACCTGAAAGGAGCATACAAACAGGAGCAGTGTGAACTTTTTAAAAGGGTAGACAATGGCAAGACAAGGGGGAAGGTTTGGATTAGATATTTGGGGGGAAATCTTTACAGAGAGAGCACTTAGGTGCTGGAATGGGCTGCCCAGAGAGGTGCCCCATTCCTGGAGGTGTTCAAGGCCAGGTTGGATGGTGCCCTGGACAACGTTGTCTATGACTGGGGGGAAGGCTAGCCTTTATTACTTGTCCAGCTGGTTATCGGTTTTAGGCTGGTTTAGATCAAAGATACATGTAAAATACTGTTCAACATTTTATTTTTTAAAATATGTGCCTCTCTGTGAAGTTCATCTTTGATACTTGCAGGGAAGTAGGTGAGCTTGGAAGCACATCTTGAGTTACAACATTCAACTAGGTCTCTTGTGTGATTGATTGAACTTTACTGAAAACAATTTGAAAACTTTGATGTCAGGTATGTGTCTAACAGGTGGAAAATACTAAAAGATTCTAGAAATTGTGGCTGAGATTTCTTGTAGTTTGATGAAATAAAGTTAACCAGCAGATGAGCACTTTACTCCTGGAGATTAATTTAAGGATTCCATTTTTAAACATTGCAGAATAAGTGGTGAGAATGAATACAGTATATAAATATTGTGTATATTGGGATAGGCAAATCTCATATATCAGTTAGGTATACCTTGATACCTCCCTCTTAAAGTTTCTGTTTGTCCTTCAGAAGGCATCAGGAGGACAGAATACAGGTCACCACCCCAGTCTGCAGGTGGGCTGGTTGTGAACAACTGCACCACAGTCTCTCCTTGGGAAAATAGGCACTGGATTTAGCAATGTCATTTAAGAGGTGACTGAAAGCTACTGAGGCTGAGTTTGTCCCTTGGTTTGGCCGTGTTTTCGGTAAGATCATGTGTTTACACACCGTGAAGGTTAAGAGGTTCATTAAAAGGAATAAAGGTATTTCCAGCTGTTCTTCTCTAAGCAGGTAACTTGACTTGTGTCACATCCTGGACACAGGATGAGAAACATTTCTCTTTGAACCAAAGAGCTGGAAAGAAGGATCTAGGGTGATACACCAAACAGAAGGAAATTAAAAAAAGGGGGGGGGGGTGGTAGTACAAGGTTTTACACACATTTGCCAATTTTTTAAAAAGCATACAAATCCTTCATGCCTCCTTTCCTCTTGAATGTATTTGTAAAAAACCTTTTGATTCCTCTTTACTGTGTGTACTGAGCCTGTAAGGAAGAGTATCTGTAGAAAAAAAATGCAACACTTCTTAATAAACATACAGACTTCCCCTGGGTCTGATCTGCTGATTCTAATGACCAGAATAATTTGTCACTCAGACTTACTGCTAATAACTCTGTGCCATCAGTGCAGCTTGAGGAGGGGCAATGTGCGTCTGTTCTTATCTCCAGAGTTGGGGTTTTAAGTTCTGCTTTCTTGTTTCACAAGAATTTGCACAGTGACAGCAGCGGGGGTCCATGTATTGCTGTGACTCCTAGTGCCAAAGGTTGCTGACTTCTAGACATGGCTTTTGGGTGAATTTTTCCTGTAAATGATCGTTTGAGTAGTATTAACTTAACAGGAAGCAACAGAATCGCTATGTACAATTTGCCCTGTAGCACCAATTAAATACTGAGGAAGTACTCAGTCAAATCTTGGTACTGTAAGTTCTCTTGGCAGAGGGGCTGAACCTGGCCTTTACCTTCCTGGGGGAGGGAAGGTGATGTCATAGGGATTATTAATGGGAGCTCCTCCTCTTGCAATTACTGCAGGGCTTACAAAAGCGATGCCTTTGTTTAATTTCATTCATAATGACCTCTTAAGGCATCTCTTGGTGGAAGAGCCTCTTTCGAAACCGAAGGGGGCTGTAGCAAGACAAAGAGCCTTCTCTGTCTATTTATATTTGCTTTCACTGTCCCTGGCTCCTCGTGTCATCCAGGACAGAGGATTAATCTCTCTGATCCCTCTATTTCTAGTTGTAAAAACACAGTGTGCTATTGAGGGTGATTCATTGCTAGGCCAATCTTTGTTATAATCTGTTGTAACTACGAACACATCAGTCAGAAGAGGAAGGCTAATGAAAAAATGTGGCATAGTTCTGTGTGTGCATATGTATTAATGGTTTTTTCTTGTATGTGTGTACATACATTTATGGGAAGATTGATGGATTGAAATGCAGGGACTGATGCAACAGAGTTCTACCATGCTTTCACAACATGGGCCACATTATAGCAAGAAATTCTTAAATGCCTCCTTTTGCCCCAGGTGTGGTTTTGTCCCCTTCACAACTGTTCTCCATGGCTGCCTTCAGCAAGCTATTCTTAAGGGACTTGAACTTAACAGCATGATGAACTCTGCTACAATAGATAGAAAGTGAAAGTTGGCTGTGGCTTTTCTGTTCTCACTAAGCCTGGTGAAGTCTCACATACCAGAGCAGTGTGAAGGGCACTAGGTAATAGTTTACTATAGGTGACGGCAGAGAAGAAAATACACTTGGGAGCAGTCTGTCCCTTTCAGGAGTCAACAGTAGGTTTTGTTTTTTCCTTCCTTTCTAGTGAATGAAGTGACTTTCCGTTGTAGTTCTGCATCCAAAATATTGTCCTTTTAAATGTGATTATTGTGATAGCTTTCAGGGTCATTTTCATCTAGAGCTTGCCTGCCAAATCTGAACTGGATGTGCCAGAACTAGAAAGGAGAGTTGGTGGTGGTGTTTTTTCTCTGGCATGAAATGTGACCAACCATTTATATTTAAACTACTTCTATAAAATATGTCTGTGTATACATGCATGCATATAACAAACAAGTAGACTGAAGACTTGCAGAAGAGCTGCTCTCTTTGACATTGCAAATGAGAGGGTTTTCTTATACCAAACAGCATAAATGCATATGATCTAACTTGCAAAGAGGAAAAAAAAAATCTACTTAAACAGAAGAGGAAGTTCAGTTTGCTTTCAGCTAAAGGTTTGTTGTAAGAGTCAGGAAGTCTAAGTCCTGTTCCTGCTTCTGGCCTCTATTTTCTGGTTTAAGCTACTTCACTTATGTATAACTTAGTTTCTTGCAACTGTAAGTTGCTTGGATATTTTTATTTTTTTTTTAGCAAATACCTTTTCATCCTGCTTTTATTGGGAAAGTGGGTTTATACAGTCACACTACAAGTACCTTCCAAACTTTTTGGCTAAATGTCAAATATCTGCTGAAACTTTAGATGTCACAGGAAGAAGGGAATGTAAATTGCAATGTCACGACATAGAGCTGCAACCTCACCCTGCACCTAACAGTGCGAAAATAGCACTTTTTTAGACTTGAGAGAGTTCACGTGGGCGATGTTGCCTGCAACCCCAGGATACTGAACTGTAGCATGTCAGACTGTGCTAATCCTTCTGCCTGTGGGATAGCCTTCTTCCTTTGCAAAGCTTTCTGAGCGCCTGGAGGAAAGGTTAAGTATTGTTACTAAATTGGAGCTGTCATGGTGCTGCAGACTCTTCACAAAATTAATGTTTGATAATATAAAAAGGTGGAGGGACAAGAGATTCCCTTGTAAAATTGCAGGAGCCTCATCAGGCTGGCTTGATCTTGGGAGTTAACAAAAACAAAGTAGCATGTTTGATTAAAAAATCGAAGGGAAATTTGACTTTGCTCTTGGCAGAAGCCAATAAAAAGGAGATCAAATTTCAGCTCTCTAAACACATCAGTGTTCCTATGCAGTGTGTTAACATTATAGCCTTGAAATATCTTGTTGCTTTGGAGCATGAAAACTATATGTTGCCTTGTCGCAGTTCCTTTGTGCAAGATGCTTATTTTGTTTCTGTGATCCCTGTGACTGCAATGTTCGGCTATTTTGTACCCTTTGTCCTAGAGACGAACCTGACAGGAGAGAACAACTTCTGACTAGAGTTAAGTCTTTCGGGTGTTGCAGAAACATTCACCAAGTTGCTTTCATCACAAAATTATGAGGCCTGAAAGGTCTCCATGTTGTTCTCTACAAGCTGCTACAGGCTTTGGCAGGTGTGTGAGACACCGGTCCTGCTCTGGTACACCTGTGGAGCTCTGCAGCTCCCAAGGCCTTTTAGAGATGAGATTCTTCTTATGTGCCTTCCTGGGAGTGTAGGAAAACTGCACTGTGGTGTTTTCCAGGCAAATTAATGAGAAGGTGGGGTTTGCAACTCTTTTTATTTTCCAAATGGCAAGAGGTTCAAAATTATTCCTCTTTGACCTTTCCTGATCCATCTGATTACTTTCTTAAATGAAACTGATGGGGTTTTTTTCTCTAGCAAGGCAATGTGCAAGTGATAGGTTGAACTGCAGCTTGAAAGCTGTTTGTTCAGAGCATCAGGAGGTGGCCCTGCCAGAGCCCTGTGCCACCTGCCAGGTTTGCCTGTGTGCTCCTTACACCTGCTCAGTAAAGCTGCATGTGAGATGCACAAGTGAAGTGTGGAAGTACCTCCTCTACGTACCTATGTGCCAAATGCAGCAGAGTAAATTTGATGTGTGCTTTCTAATATTCTGGTAGTTTTCTTCTTCCCGGTCAGCCTTTAGTGTTTTGGGGACCCTGAGGCACTTGTATCTGCACCAAGCCTAGGCTTTTATTAATTAGTGGTGTTGATATCAGCTTCTCCAACCACTAGGCAAGGATCCCAGCTCGGTTGCTGTTGAACCCATTTGATTCAAGATAAGATTTCTCACTTACTTCTTGCCAGGGTATCACTAACAAAGGAAAGTAAGCATTGTGTGGTCCTGCTGCCTGAGAACAAGGAAGCTGAGTCAGGATCAGTTCCTTATATAGAAAGGGAATTAGATACATCATGCATTTTATTCTTTGGCTGTGATCTTCAATTGTGTCTTTTAGACATTTTTTATGGTTGTTTGCTTTTTCTGTGTACTTGAGCTGTACTTGTCAGCTGGGATGCATGTTCAGTCCATCTTACCTATCTTTGAATGCCTGCTGGGACATTTTTCAGTTGGCATATTCTCACTGTGCAGTACTACAAGTGCTTTGCACAGACTTGGTAGGCCTGTGGTGCCTTGCAGGCATCCTGCTGGTTAGGTTGCTGGTTGGCTGTTGTCAGCTGTCTTTTCAAGTCCTCCATGGGTACTGTATTTAGGCACTCTGCATGGTTTTGGCTTAGCCTGGCTTTGCTGGCCATGCCTGGAGCAGGGGTTGTGGGAAATAGCTGCAGGAATTGTTTCACTCCAGGATGGATGCTCTGCTTAGGGAAGATAAGTTTGCCAGTGGCGTCTTGGCGCTTTGGTATTGTCTCCCTTTCTGGATGATCACACAAACCATATTATATAAACTATCCCTTGTCACACTTTGCACTCCTGCTTCTGTGAATAAGGGAGGAGAAACTCAGAGAGCTGATGATCCAAACTTTGGCCTCCTTTGAGCTGTATCCTGTGTGGCTCATGGACAGGTCTTTGTGGTTGATGTAATCTAACTAATGGATATGACACACATCTAAGCCAGGAACAGGTAATGTAATAAGTTGATGAAACTGTTGGGTTTCAAGTCTGAAACTAATTCCTGTCAGCAGGGCATGTGTGTGGAAAGCCGCTCAACTGTACACAGTAAATCCCACCAAGGCAAATAACATGGACATACTGCAACTCAGACCTGCTTTTCTAGGAAGCTGTTTATCTTCAGCTTCCAGGAACACTTGTTAGTTAAGGAGAGTTGGCAAGTTTCTGAGCTGAGTCTTTCTTCCGTATGCCTTTTCGTCTTCCTTTGTTGGAATGTGCCAAAAGAAGAAAATCACTGGCAGGCTAAGCCATACTTTAATCTGATGAGTGATAAAACAGCACAGTATGCTGTCACTGGGCCTTCTACAACCCCTTCTACAGAGCATGCCAGTCCAACATGACAGCTGTCAGAGGGATGCGTTACTCAAGCTTGTAGTGTCTTCACCCCTGGCGTGTGAAGGCGGCTGTGCCTTTCCAAACCTCTTCATCTCTCCATGCCATTTTTTCTAGGCTTTGAGTGAGAAATCTGAAGATCTTAAGCTTTATCTCAGCTGAATGATAACTCTCTTCCTCTCTTCCCTGCAAAGATAATTCATAGGTTCTGGCTTTTGAAGAGATACTAAATGTTGCATTGGAAGTTGTTGTGTAAAATGCAGTTTTAGGAAAAGCAGTGACTAATTTACAACTGACTTCAGCTCTGGCTCAATCAATTACTAGAAATAATCCACCTTCTAATTCCACAGTTGATCTCTAATTAGGGAAGTATTCTAATTCACAACTTGCAGATAGGATCAGATACTGAAGTGCTATCTTGGTTTTGCCAGTTGGGAAAGCCTGGGCAGGATCAATGTTTGGGAAGAGAATTCTGAGGGGAGACCAGGTGCTTTAAGGGTGATGGTACTGACTTTGCACTGGATTCATGCTGAGTCTTTACAACAGCTAGGTGCAGTAGGGTGCAGCTTTAGAGCAGTGTCTTATTTTCAAGCAGCTAAGATGCACTCCTTAGAATTTCTTTTTCTTTATAGAAACACCCTCGGTCCCCAAACAAAACACCCCAACCCATGAACATGTAAGCAAACCTTTATAAATGTGTTGTGTTGTCGTTTCCTTCCTGAAGCTGTTAGGTAGTGCTGGTGTAGCATTGTAAGACAGCTGCCTGATTTTGTGGCAGAAGCAGCACATTTCAGCACCAAGGGAAAGGGTTAGCTGGGATAGTTAGCATTTTGTAAAATTTGGGTCTGAATATTTATAAGCCTCTTTTGGGTTTCGTTTCTAAGTTAGATGGTTACTGTCTGTTATAACAAGAGATCAGCTGGCCTTGCTAAGCTGTGAAACTTCTGTTAACTCTCCAGGAAACAGGTGATGTGAGATTGTACCAAATTACTTCTTTGATAGTGGATGGTAATGGGAGCTTTTGCCATTGCCATGTAATACCATTCACTGAATAGCATATATGCCTGTAAAAGAAGAAGTGTAACTTCCTCCAGGAGCAAGGCTTCATTCCTCATTCAGAGAGAGCACAGCTGTGCCAGGCATGAGGTCACTTGTGATGCAGAGGGGACTGTGCCCGTTCCTAGGCACAGTACTGCTTCCTCTAGCACCCAGAGACTGAAGGGAATGATTTGGTCCACTAAGGACAAAGCAGCAGTGTTTTGGTCACTTGTGGATTCCTGTCACTTTAAAGATAGCAAAATCCATATCCTTTGTCCTGAATCACTTTATAGCCACCTTGATGTCGAAGATGGACTGTCCCTGGGATGGAACATGACAATAGTTTTAAGTGAGCAGAAAACTGAGGAGACTTTGTTGTGATTTTTAACATCTGTTTTATTTGGAATAGGGAGTCGTTTTCATTTTTAAATTAAAAAAAATTGCATTGGCCATTTAAAAATGGTTAATAAAGAAATATGATATCTCTTGGCTAGCCTAATTCAGCAGACATTCAAATTAATTGTACTAACTCTCTTCTACTCCTTCGAAAAGCAAATGTCCCTGTAATATTGTAATTACTTAAGAGAAAGAAACCACGTGGTCAGCAAGTATGGATCCTAGGAAACAGGAAGAAGAGTAGGGTGGAGTCAGGTGGATTTATCTCACTGCAGCTCTGGATGTGGTTGGTGCAAAATACTGATGTGGCCTCAGCAAGTTCACTGCTTCCCTCTTTCCAGCAGTATGTTTTCTTCCAGAACTGGTGAGATTTAAGCTTAAAAAGAAATTAAGTTTCTCTTGCCTTCGATTTCTACAGATACCTGTTAGAAACTGGTGTTCTTTTCAGGTTTTTTCTTCACAAATGTTTAAGATTTCACAGTAGTGGTCATGTGCACCAGAATTGTATGGGCCTTATTTAGCACACTTGGCTCATCTCTCTGACTCCTGTCTAAACTAATTTAAAGCAGAAAACATCTGTTTAGGGGAGAAGATAAAAAAGCCACTTCTGAATGTGATCAGGTTGAAAAATGCACCATGTCAGTTGGTATCAGTGATGTGGCCGTGACCCTGAATTTTATTTTAAGCCTTTCCCTGTTTGAACAACTTCCTATGTCAAATTTTTTACTTTCCCTCTGGATGTGCAACAGGATCCCAGAATCTGTTCCACCATATTGCCCTGGCTATCGCCAGGTTCATTCTAAACTATCTTTTACCTGACAGCATGTTGCTCTCCAATGGTCTGGACCTACCCTCACCTTTACTAGACATTTGAAGATCACTTAAAGAATCTGCTGGAGGAAAACCTCCAAGTCATTTAAACAGTATGGTAACAAAGTGTTGTGAGCCAGCCTCTACCCAGCAGGAAGAAACAGGCTTCTGCAATACTCAGTGTTTCTTTGTACCTGGATACTTTAGGTACAGCTTGGCAGACTTCTGCAGCTGGCCATGGTTGACTGGCAATGAGCAGCTAGTCGGTGACAGACGGGCTTCAGAAATGCTGCTTTAGTTCTGGTGCTAGAAAGCTGTGATGGATTTGTTTTAATAGGATTGTATACAGATCTTACAAGTGCATAGAAGGTGGAGTTTTGTGCTCTTTCTTTAAACTTCTGGTAAACTCTCTAAACTTCTAATTATTTGCAGAAATGGACTAATGCCAAATGGGACAGAAAGGATGGACACTTGATTACTAAATGGAGAATAAGGACAATAGGCAAGGAAGCAATTGCTGGACACGGCTTTCTTGTCCATGTAAAAAGGCAATGATTTAAAGAAATCAAGTCATGTATTCATCTAATGATCGCATCCAGTGGCTATTTTAGGTACAGTGGGGATGAATGGCCCTTTGTAGACCATGGTAAGAAATGCCTTGTCTGTGGTGTTCAGTAATCCAAGTCCCTTCTTTCTGGGTGACACGGAGCACTGTTATGGAGAGGGGGAGGATGGGCAGAACCAACATACACGTGCCAGCATGCTTGCATGAAATAACCCCCTAACTGTGCTGATGCTTATCCCCTGCCAGTGCATGTTGTGATAGTGCTGGTGTGGGGAGCCAAGATAAGGGAAACCAGGATGTTTCTCAGCTCTCTGAAGTCAGTTGCCTGGCCATTAAACTACACTAGGGACACCTGTAATAAGAGCAGCACATGCAGACTTTTTAACCATGCAACATATCTTATGATAAGGTTGCTGCTGAAAGGGCCCATCTTGTTCTGGCCCTGAACAGAAATGAATTCTGTTCACAGACCTGCAGCCTGCCCATAGACTTTTTACAGCTTTAATTTTTAGTGCTAGTGCTGTGACACAGAGGTTCTTAAACTCTTCTTAATATAATTTTCATGTTGAATTTGATGAGAAATACTATGCTTGTCTGGTTAGCAACTGTCTCAAATCAAGATCTGGCAATTTTTGGTGAGAATGCAGGTGTGAAACTGAAATAGTGACTGGGATGGGTACTGTTATTATTGCTTGTCTACTGTAGCACTTCAGTCTGTGCTCCTGGTTGTACCAGGTACCATACATTGCCACAGTAAGGAATAAACAGAAGCTATCTGTGACAAACAGATATCTGAAACAGCTTAGACCGAGAGCGTAATGGAAGTAATGTTATCCTTCCATCACACAGAAGTGACTGAAGAACTTAAATGATTTGCCTTCCTCAACCACAGCCAGTGATCACACCTCTAATTGGTGATATTTTAAATAAAGTTGAAGATAGGCATTTATTTTGTCTGTGGGGCTGTGGACCCCCAACTGGTTATTTTGCCTGGAGCACAGGTTCTTGTGCAGCTCCCAGTACTGGTCCTTCCCATGTTGCCCACTGGAA
Source organism: Hypotaenidia okinawae (assembly GCA_027925045.1). Taxonomy (NCBI): domain Eukaryota; kingdom Metazoa; phylum Chordata; class Aves; order Gruiformes; family Rallidae; genus Hypotaenidia; species Hypotaenidia okinawae. Next base: position 19,354,301 of record BSDF01000008.1, on the reverse strand, counting down.
AAGAGGTTCTTGTTGGACATCAGCAAACGTATACAGAAGGCATCAGCATGGAAAAAGATGGAAACAGAAAAACATAAACCAGACATGCTGTATCTGAATGCACTTCCCAATAAAAAGCTCTCACTGAAAGCTGTTATACTTTAATGACTCGTAGTATTCCTCTATTTAGAATTTAAAACTTAACTTCAGAGGATAGTAAATGTGACTTTTGGTAGTTAGTTTTGCATCAGAAGTTCAGGTTACTTTAAGAAGTGGGAAATTGTGGTTGAAAACATAACTAACTTGATGTCATGTGAGTTTGTGGAAGAATTGGTTATGTGATGCTTTGTATATTGCCCTTTTTGCTCTGTGCTTGAACTTTTGAAGATGCTGGGTTTGGGCTCTCAAATTGCATCATGGAAGTCCTAAAGAATGTGGTTTATAGCTATTTCCTTAGAGTTTAAAGGTTTATCATAATGATCCGGAAATCCAGAGTTTAAGACTTTCAGAGCAAAGATCTCATAAAGTGTCACCTGGCATTTAACTCCTAAATTATTCCAAAGAAATATTTTTATGTGCAGCACTTTGGAAATTTCTTATTCACCCAAAGACAAAGAAGAAATTATTTCATACTTCTTCAAAACACAGTCATTTAGCCAATAGCATATTCTTTTTACTCTGGTTTAAGAGGAATTTTTTGCCTTGTAGCAGTTAAACAATAGTGAAGAATGTTGTTTAGGCGACTGTTGTTCATAAGTAGCTTTTACAACTCTTAGCCTCTGATGTAATGGAAAATAAGTGATGTAGCACAGGATTTTCCTAAAAATGCATCATTGTTATCTGTGTATAATACAGAATGTGAGCAATGTCCTCACTAAACAATGATGAGATTGTTTTGTTTCATCACTGTCTGTGTTGTCTACTTGCACTGTTTGAGAAAACACAGGCTTTCATTGTCTTCAATGTAAATTTATGCATTTGTTTTTAATGGTCTTTATTAATATTTAAGATTAAAATACTGAGCGATTTTTCACTGGATTTTAGAAGTGATTTAGAGTTTTGTGAAGTCGAAAATGATTAGAGAATGAGAAATTATTATAATTTATCCATAGGTGTTACCTTGTATCATGTGGGCTCCTGTATTAGACTAGAAATTTGGCTCCCAATACATGTGGGTGCAATTTCTCTGACTGGTCTACACATGTATTAGAATATCCCTCTTCCCATTTGATTATAAACTTCATTAACATTTTCTTTTAAAAAACATTGATGTCATATGGAGTGCTTTGCCTAATTATAATGATCATGTGGGCGTTTTTCTCAATAGAGTTGCTATTATTCTGGAAGTCTGGGGTATTACCTTGACATCACTTGCTGTCTTTCCCTGGTATACCATAGTTTTGTGCGTTTTGGTTTTTGGCCATTAATAGAGGGGATAAGAGTGTTTTGGGGCTTTTTTTTATCCAATGGATGTAGTGCAAACCCTTCTGTAGTGACTGTGGGGTGATCTACAACTGCAGGGAATCAACTGCAGCAATCTTAGTGGGCCGCTCTCAAACCTGTGTTCACAGTAATCTGACCTTTTTTATTTTTCTTTATTAATTTCAAATTGCATGTAACCTTTCCACTGCGCACTCTAACCATTTCTGATGGAATCCGTAATGAAGAAGGAAAAACAGCTTTTCTCAAAATTTGAAGCAACAGGTGTGGTACTGACATTTGTTAAATGACAATGAATATTATGAAGAAGCAAGTCATCATCTGTATCTTTATGAAGGATTTCATTTGCCCCATATGATTAAGACAGCCTAATTTTTGCTCTGCAGGGTGGCTTCAGTGCGAAATCTAAGGGAAGAATGCATCTTCTGGAGGGGGGCATTAATTTCTCAGCAAGCCAGTCTCTACTCATTGTAGGAATTGATGGGATCATGGCTAAAAGTGATAACAAGGCAGGTCCCATCCCTACATGCTGAGATACTACATCCTGCTTGCTGCAAAGCTTTAAAGACTCACAGCTTGTGGTGTGATTCATGCGCTAGACCTGCTCTGTTTGGAAGCACCTCCAGGCAGGAAGATGTGTCTAATGTGAAAACGTGAGGTGAAGTGGTGATTATCTAGGCTAAAGAATGAGTGACACCCCTTTATGCAAATTTATTTGGAAATTCAATGGAGCAGGCTGAGAAAGCAGGAGTCCTGGCTGCTGACCTCTCCCAGGCCCCCACCATCAGGGCCTCTTCCCAGCATAGAGAGTTAAACTTATGCTTTATCTCTCTTTTGCTTGTTAGTGTGTCCCAGGGACTACTGCTGATGCTATGGACTGTTTCATCAACAAATATACAGGGGAGTATTTAAAACTGTGTGTTACCTAGAAAGCCACTGATGTCACTAAAGAATTTTTGCCTCTGTAGCAGGAGTGTACTCTGTGTGGAGAGCGCCTGGCGCTTTCTTCTTTCAGGAAGATCAGGGTGTCAGGAATGATCACTGATGCTTTAGATGCAGGTAAGTTGCTACTGGTGGCATAAGTGGCCGAAAGTAACTCTTTTTTTCTCAAAGGATTATAATGACTGTATTTTGTTACTGTAACAGAGGGAAGTGACATTTGTTTTCTTCTGAATGGTACCAAGCTAGTTCATAATAGCACTCAACAGCTGATTTGATTTGAAGGGGACAGATTTTTAAGGAATCTGTTTTTCAGAGGTGCAGATTCTGCTCAGCTTCCATTGAAATCAATGGAGTGGGTTGCTAAAAGCTCTGGGACTGTTATTTATTGATGCTGTAGTTTAACAGCTTGCTTGTCTAGTTGTATTATGTTTGTAAAAACAATCATATTCGTATTTTGAAGAGGAGTCAGCCAGAGCTGGCAGATACCTCTCATTCTCTGTGTTGTGTATAGTCTATATATATATGTATGTATGTATATATATATATTTATTTATGTATACTGAGAAGCTTTTAAAGGGAACATGGGTTACATGCAGGAGGATCTCCTGACCCCTTTTTAAGCCTTTCTTTTGATTTTTGACTACATAATAACAACAATTTTTTAAAAAAAAGAAAAATATTTTTAAGTCTTGAAGATTATTTTTAAGGCACTAGCAGGTGGAGGAAAGGAGGAACTGAGACAGTAAAGGGAGAAGTTGCAGCTGAGCTGGTAAAAAAAATGCATGATGCAGAGGCATAGCTGTAAATAGTAATAATCCGGAGTTATATCTGCCTGGTCTAAGTAGAGGGTTATTTTGACTTCAAATGTTGTACTAGCCCTGAAATGGGAAAGGTACTGCAGGGAAAGGAGTGTTAGTTTCTCTCCCTTAAGCTCACTTGATTAGGTTCATTTGTCAAGTTAACAAATGCATATGAAGTGTATGAGGCTTGATAACATCTTCTAAATAATGCTGCTAACAAAGTAGTGATTAAGCTACAGTAAAACAAAATGAAGATGCAGGATCCTCTTTTTGAAAAATGCACATCTGTCATCTCTAGAAAAGGATTATGTAAGCTACATTAGTAGAGGAGGAGTCTGGACAAGCTCAAAATAAAATAAATAAAGCTCCAAAGTGGAGCCACCACAAACTAGTAGGAGTGCAAATATTTGCAAATATTGGAAAATGTAGTGTACAAAAATTAGGGATAAGCTGTATCCAGCTGAAATATCACAGTAGATAGGGAAAGTTAAGATGCAGAGAGGAATTTGCTGAGGTCATTGGATGAGGGCTTCTGTTAACTTTAACTTTAAAGAACATAGACAAAAAGGATTGGGGGGGAGGAAGGAGGGGGCTTTGAGATTCTATGTCAAGACCTCTAGCAGAAAAACAGATTCCAAATCTTTATTAGTAGATTATTTCAAGTGTCACTAGAAGAAAATAAATATGCTAATGAAAATGTTACACCATCTTGCTAAAGTCAGACGTTTCTTCAGAGGGTTTCCATCCCTTTTTGGGTTGGTCAGGTTTCATGCTGCATAGGGGAGAAGTTTCAGAAGGCTGAGGTTGATGGAAATGATCTACAGAGCCTTGGGGCATTGCTTTCCAGCATGCAGCTGGTAGGTCCCCTGAAGTCCACCAACTGCATCCATTCTATGGCAGATTTGTTACGGCATTGCACAGTGCTGCAGTGTCTGGATTACTTGGTCATCAGTGATCTGTTACTTTATTTTTAACCTGCCCACACTGCAACAGATTATCAGACCATTGACCGATGTGATACAGACCTCTGTCGTAAATGGGGGCTAAGGGAATTGAAGAAAACTATTAAGAAGCCTTGAGGCTGACTTGAGTGCTGTCACAGGTGAAATTCCTTCCAATTCCTTTCTGCTAGTAACTGTAGCCTTGCTTGTATCATAGGTTCCAGGGTTTCTTTCATGCACCTAAAGCCAGAATTTTATAATCTAGAATACCTGTTCTACTTGAAATTTGAAAACATAGGACATATTTGACTGCTATTTTTTTCCCTCCTATGAGTCATGCAGAGTGTGTGTACACACCTATGTGAGTCCTCAGGATGCTTTTCTTTTGGTAAGGCCTGTGTACATCTGCAGCCAGTGCCACTAGAGCTTTTGCTGATTTTCTCCAGCATATGATGTGTAGCAAGGGCATAGGGTAGACTTTCTGAAGTCTAAATGACCTAATCAAATCTGCAGTTCATGCTACATGTTTTTGGATTCCACCAAATCACAGACAGGAAACCATGATTTGTGCTTACTTGCCGCGATCTGGCTGGGAATCTGTAGCAGGAGTGGCATAGCCTTTAATTTGGAATGTGTAATGGGCGGTGAAGTTGCAGTAGGTAGCAGGTGTGGGATGACAGCATAGCTTACTCCACCTGGATTCTTCCAATGGCACTTCTCACTGAAACATTTACAGACTGTTAGGCTCATCTCATGTCTGATTTCTGTTCTTGTTTTGTCACTGGGGAAACTGAGGTCCCAATAGAGTGGATGATGGAAGTGGAGTTTCAAGTGGCCTCCCACCTGCTCACTATAGTGAGGTTACTTGGTGGTGTTGATTGTTCCCTCTTATATACTTAATGCTGATAACCCAGAGGAACCAAATTTTCTGCCTCCGTTGCTGTCAGGAGATCTGCTCAGGGGAATGCATCAGTCACCAGGCTCAAGTCATGTGCATGTTTTTCCTTCCCTTTTTTCTCCTCAGCTACCTTCAGAGACTCTTTGTCTTATTTTCTCTGTTCTTGATGCAGCTTCATGGTTATAAGAATGTAATGAGGACCCTGCTGATGTGGTTCTGTGTGTCTGCTGACACCTCTAGTTGGCTTTACCTGCCCTGCAGAAAGCAAAACTAGCCTACCTGGGTGGATGAAATCTTAGCTCTGTTGAGCTAAGATCTCCTGTTGGCTCAGGAGTTTGCTGAATGTCCAAACTCCTAAGAGAGGTTTTCTTTAAGTATTTTACTCCAGTGAATGATAAATGATATGTGAACAGCCATGGGAACAGGAGGAGAACAAGATGCCGTCTCTTCTCGGGCAGATTGCTGTCCTGCCTATGGGACCTGGCTGGTGCATGTACCTTCTCTATGCCTATCCTGCCTTCCCATGATTACTTCAGTTTTCCAGGCAAAAAGGATGTAGAGAATCCTTTGTCTGTGAACAGAACAGCATATACACTATTGGTCATGGTACTTCCCTTGCATGTGTGGTTTATGAACAAAAGTTGTATGTTCATACAAAGACACAGGGGAGGAGGAAGCTGAGGCCTTATCTGCCACCTCCTGGGTGAGGGTATACAGCTGTTGGGTGGAGGTACTATAGCAATGAGGAACCCTCACTTTGCATGAGGGATGGGGAATCTTAGGAGCAATCCCCTTTCCTTAGCATTTCTTCACTGGGAGCCTTTTTGGCAGGTCCCCAGTTTGATGTGCTTGAAGCTCAGATCCCTCTTTGCAGATGCCCAACTCTTCACCGCTGGATCAGAGAGCACATGGTGTTCGTTTAGCTGTGGAAAACGTCCTTTGAAGCTTGTCATAGCTTGCTTTGTGTTGAGTGGCAATGCTTTTCTGGCATCCTTGTCTGTTTGTACTTGATACTGCAGATGGTCCATTGATTCATGTAACTATCCTTTAATTAGTGCTGTGGAGTCAACGTGCTTCAGGTTCATACAGACAAGCTTTGAGTGTGAGCATTGATAGGGACCTTCCAGATTGGGGATGTTGCAGTGTGGCATCTAGGTTAAGTTTAGAGCTCTTTCTAAGCCACCCTTGAACAAAATAATGTTTATAAGCGTGTCTGCCAGGCATCTTTACCAGAGAAGGGCTGTTTTACATCATATTCGAATATCTAATCAGATTAGATCTGCTGCTTGAGTTCTTTCAAAGAACTCTAAAACATACTATCCTCAAAGTACAGCAGAAAAACTGGTTTAACTTGTTTGTCATCATCAGAGGGGTTTAACTGTGTTTTCTAATAATTTTCCTTGTTTTCTTTATGGTAGTAACATGTCCTTGCCTGCAAGCCCCAGGCCCCCTTTTTGAGGGGGACACAGAGCAGGGTCTGCTTTGTTCCCCTTAGCTCAGCTATCACTTGGAGTACCACAGAACACATTACCTGGCATGTTTTCATTGGAGCTTAACACTTTCATTTCCTTATATCTTGGGAAAATACCTTTCCTTCATGGTTTGTTTATTGCAGTTCAATATTTCTATCTCAGCCCATATTCATCTCTCCTGGCTTGTCTACTTCAGGGGATGCAGCTAATCAGGTGTGTGAGGGACCTGCAGAGATTCTGTGTTTTCTCTTTATGCTGAAATTCAATAGTTCTGGTAAATCCCATGTTTCCCTCTGTCTTCAGATAAGGAAGTGTCCTTGTTGTTGCTTGTTTATGCATACAAATGTGTTTTATTTCTTAAATCAGATGCCAAGAAGTTATGGAAGCACTGCCTTCAAAGCTTTAATGCATGCTTTATGGAGCACTGTCTTGGCATCTATGGAAGTAATGTAAATCCTCACCCCATGTCAGGAAGGCTTCTGACATTGGCTGAGAACTCCAGCGGGCAAATAGCATCATACAGCAAATGGAGTGATTGGGAAGCAGCAGGCGTTCCCTGCATTTTTGGTTTTGCTCATGACTTGCTCTATGACCTTTCATGACTCTCTGCCCCTCACTGCCCAGAGGATACTGAACTATCATTCCCCATGTAAAGTGCCTTGGGATATGTATTTTTTTTCCTGTTTAATCAAAAGTAGTTGAAAGACTTGATCTTGTTTTCATTTTACACAACTGTAGTACTCCTTTGGAGTATAATGAAAGTAGAACCAAGCCAGCATCTTCTGCAGAACCAAAAACCTAGGAAGCTGGGCCTATCTTTAAAACTGAATAAAATAAAGATAAAAGATAAAAAATGAATACAAATTCAATTAAAAACATGTGTATGCAATGTAAGTTAGCAGTATGCACTAAGTACTAAGCTATACTACTTCCAAATTGTTAAGCAACATATAGGAAATCTATTCTGTCTTCTGCTTTTACAGATTGAAAAACAAATAAACAAGAAGTTGATATGTTATGGTGGCAGGACAACAGTGCATCATCCAGTTGCCTTATTTAGTATAGTCCCTGCTGTGTTAATTCCCCTCTAATCCTTTCTTTAAACACAGTTGATTGTGTCTCATTTGCTGCAGGTGACATTCCAAATAAACATTACATGATCCTACATGTTTCTAAAAGCTTTTTATTTAACCTAACTTTGCTAATCTAAAAAAAGTATGGCTAATTATGCCTGCCTTTCAGATTAGTGTGGCAAATTTTGGCTAATTTACATCTATTACAGTCTTTCCTATGTGTAATGCCTCCCTGTTGTATTAGTAAGAGAAGGATAAAGTGTGTGTAGTCCAGCGGATTCCCAATTCCTAGTGAAGGATTTTGATTATATTATTCTCTAATAGCCTTAAGAAAGGAACAGTTCACATGATGCATCTTCCTGTTGCCAGCTGGTACATGTTTATGTGAATGACAGGAACCAAATGCAGGCTGCAGATTATTTTTTACCAGAGCTATGGCATTCAGCCTCATTCAGGATGATGCTTGAGGCAGTTTGGTCCAGTGTGGTATGGCTCACACTTCAGGAAACTACCTGCATGAACTTTGCTCTCTGCATCTCCAGCTAGCATGCTCCTGCTGCTCAGCTTGGAAAGCTGCTCTTCTTTCTCCCCCTATCCACTCAGACTCAAACATGATCCTTGTCCTCTGGCTCTGCTCTCGGACCACTTTCAGAACTGGTTGATTATTTATTCATTCATTTACATAAATATTGCTCTGATGTGTCTAGTTCTAGCTCTTTAAAACACCTGTGTCTTTTCTCACCCAGCCAGTACACCAAACACTCTCCTATTCAGAATCCAGAGAGCAGCTAAGAGGTGTATCTTGGTCCAGTTGATGGCTTAGCTTGAAATGCAATTATTTCTAAACCAAAGCTGCATGATCATCACCTAATATTTTATTTTTTAGGTGCAAGGCCTGACAATGGCACCGAATGAGCACTGCCTTCAAGCCTCCTTCCTGTAAATGATAGGACCAAACAAGGCGGTGTGATGAACATGCCACTGCATCAAATATCTGTCATTCCAGCTCAGGATGTTACCTCTTCCAGAGTCTCCAGGAGCAAGACCAAAGAAAAAGAGGAACAGGTACTGTCAGATATGCTTGATTCTCACAGGAAATTATATAAGTAGAAAATTATAGGGATTTTTGGATGATGGCTCTGGTACCATTGCCATGGAACCTGTTATAGGTATATTTTACCTTTCTAAAAGAAGAACAGTATGGCATGTAAAACTCTATATGCAGACATGCATCATTTTTTCTTGCTCTTGGCAACATCCTGTAGCTACTTTGTGGTTTGTATTGACTAGAATATCACAAAGAAGGAAATATGTTCCTATGTGTACACTGACTGTGCTGTTTTGTGGAGAGATGATTTGTATTCTTATCTTGGGAGTAACTATGTAAATGGAATAATTTTAAGGTCATGTGGTGTTAATGAGAACGAAAATGCAAAAATATCTGAAGTATCTAATGATTATAAGTCTAGTAGAATCTAATTAATAGGCTACTTAAAAAATTTTAATAGCGTACTGTGTCTAGTCTTCACATGTCAACCTTATTTACGGACTGTGTCTGATCCAGCCCAAAGACCTTAGTGCACATCACACTTTAGTGTACGCTATACTGCATTGAATATTACATTGTTAGTTCCACAGAAACCTCCTTGTGTTTTTCTGGGGGTTTTTTTAGCTTTACTCTAACATGAAATCAGGTCAAGAGAACGTTCACATTATGGTACAACTGCAGTGCTTGTTTTGTGGACTGCTCAGCATTTTAATTCTGAGGAGATCTGGGGTGATACTGATTACAGATAGGGCACAGCTTAAGTATAAAAGACTAAAAAGGCACAGTCGTGATACGAAAAAGGATTCACTTGGGTAGGATAAAGGAAGTTGCTTCTGATGTGTTAGGATCATCTGCCCTGACTACCCTTTTCACTTTGTACCTACCAAAGTCACTAGTGAGTGAATAAAAATAAATTGTCCCGCTGTTGGTTTTTTTGAGCCTTCAGCTTCCTAACATCTTAACATGGATTCTAACCCTTCAGATTCTTAAACCAGTAATTAATTAGGCTGGCACACTGCTTCTTTTGGTTGCCAGGACTAGGCAAGAAGTTATCCTTACAGATGAGGTGCTCTAAATCCATAAAGCACATTCTCAGGAGTCTGCTGGGATATCTCACTTCCCACCTGCCACAAGTAGTTTCTGGGCAGCTCTCTAGGTAAGGGGGCTCTGTCGTTTCTTCCCTTTGGTCCTGTCCCATATAGAAATTGTATATAGTGAGACAGAGTGAAACAGCCCCTCTGACAAATGCAGGGCAATGTTGTGAATTAACTACCTTCCCTGGGGCAATGTGGGTTAGGAGGCAGATCAGATCGGAACAACTGTGGTAACTGACTCTGCAGTAAGCCCAGAAATGGGAATTCCAAGTCCAAATCCCAAACCCATTCTTTATTTCTGACACAGTGACTTAAAACTTAACAGTGACTTAAAACTCCCCTGCGTTTCCTTCAGAATAACTGGTTGAAATTTTTATTATCGTTTCCTTTTCCAGGCTGTTCTTGTACTTTCATGCCTTGGGACATTTGAAACAGAACAGAGTATTTATTTAAATAACTGCAGCATTGCAGAGGAAATAATGGGGGCTGGGACTGCGCAAGCAATAGATTAGGGGAACCTGGAAACATTTCATATTTCCCTAGTATTGTCCTTCCTGTCTTCATCAGCATATTCATTCATCCCCCAAGAGTCCTGTATTCTGCCAAAACCACAACTGGAACAGCTGGATCACCGGGTGCACTGCCTGCTATCCTTGATGCACAGCCACACTGACACTGCGGCTGCTCCTGTGCACACGAGCCACAGCCTGGCTCTTCCCCGATCCTGCAAACTGCATTGCTTCTGCTGTTAACCTTTAATGCTGGATCTAACAAATGAGCTGCAGAGCAGTGAAGTTGTTACAGTGCTGACTTTGACCGATACGGTTAAATTTTCATATTGCATCAGCTAGGACGTTCAAGGCTACTTGCTAGTCAGAGTCCCTGTCAACTCTTGGGTGCAAATACAGGACCCGCTGGCCATGACTGTGAGTTTTGCTTATATTTAGAGTATATGGTAAAGGAGAGAGAAGGGTGCAGGAGAAAGAAATTATACATTATTGCTACCATAATTTTAATCACTTCAAAATGCCTGTTTTTGAGATAGAAACCACTGCAAAATAGAGCAGCATGTGAAGTGAGCATGATCTTGTGTTGAGCAATTCTGCTAAGCAGCTGTTGATGATTTTTGTGCTGTAGGTAACATCTCTTCTACAAGAGAAGGATGCTAGGTAAAACTGTGGAGGACGGTGTTTGTATGTCAGTTTTGTAAGTTCAGTACAAAGTCAGTGCAACTTCAGTGCTTTCATATTTTTGTTGTGAGCTTTGCATTGTGGATCACAGTTCGCAGTTGTCTTTTGATGTTGTGGACAGCCTAGACACAGATCTCATGGATTTCTGCAACAACACATAATAGTTTTTCAGGAGTAAGTGTAACATTGCACACTTTGATTCAGATGCCGTGATTTTCTTGCCTTGCCTTTACTCTTTTCTTGCTCCTTGCCTTTTCTGTGTAGGAACAACAGTAAGCACCCCAAATAAATGTGTACACTGTGCTTATAAAATATTTTGAGTTGTACAAACCCACTTGCCAATCTGAACAAAATGAAGCAAACCTAAACCACAATCAAAACCATTATTACAACTTCAAAGTTAAATATGTAGGTTTCCTTTGTGATACCAGGCTATGTTGCCACGTGTGTGCTTTATAAATTGAACAGACTCATTTACGTATCTCTCCTGTTTATTACCAAGCTTGGCTAAAGCCAAGGTGAATAAAGGTTGAGTGTCAGCCAGCAGATGATACTGTCTTGCTTTTGTTCTTGCTATTTCAAAATAGACCTGTGGTCGGTCTGTATGTACCTGTGTTGTAAGAAGTCCTTCAGAGGAAAGGCTCAGTAAGCACAGCAGCAGAAAATGAAACACCAATGTGTCTGGAGAGAGAACTTTACCAGTCTGTGAAAAATCAGTGTTTGTCTTATTCCCCAGGAGGACGATGCTTTATATCCTGTTCTGTTATCTTTTGTGATTATGGATGTGGTCAATTATTCACATTTGTAGTAGAGGTGCAGGGGAAAAAAAATCTGAAGCTGAACAGTTTGGATCTCGTACTATGTCTTTTCTTTCATGCTTCTGGTCAAGATACAGCACTTGTGTTTCAGGTTAGGGCTTGACTGATTTTAGTAATAGTTTTCCTTGCTCCATGAGCAAGTTTCCTGGGCTAATGATTCATGACTAACAGTGAAGAACAGCAAGAAATCCTTCCACCTTTATCATTACAATCCAGTTTCTCAAGTTGGGTGATCTATAGTCCCTAACCATGCCTCATGGCAGATTAGCATGTAGATTCAATACCTGTGGAAGCCTGGAACAAAGATCCTAGTGAATTTGAAGAGGCGGTAAAAGGCAAAGTTCCTGCCTACCATTTCTAAGTCCTCAGTGACAGGTGTAAGCAGCAGAGCCTGGTAAGGTCTGCTTCCTGTTAGTGTAATTTTCAAGATATAAAAAAGTTGAAAACTGTGGTTAACAGCAGTCTTTCATGAAACTTTGTCTATTTCCCCAGTAAAAAGGGTAAAGGTCATAAAGAGATTATTACTCTTGCAATCAGCTCAGATGAACTTTTAGCTTTAAGGGCTATTAATAACCATCATTAGCTTCTTACCTATCCTTCACTAGGAATAGCTTTCATACATACCTGATTTAAGGGAGAGTCACTCTACTGTTTGTGAGATGATACATCCCCCCATCCCTGTTTGGTGAATAACATGCTGACAGTGATTTTTTTTTTTATTTGTTTGTTTTTTGGTTTGTTTTTTGGTTTTTTTCCCCTAATGTGTCCCAAAGCTAACAGCTCTTGGGACTTGGGCTGGAAACGAGAAACCAATTCTGGCATGAGGTTGAGATGTTGCTCTGGTTTGGTTTTGTTACAGCATTGCCTATTTCAGGGCTTGGTCTCACACTTGCTGAAGTGGACTGATAGGTACCACAAGTTCTTAGTAAATGTTACTGGAGTGAGTGAAGCTCCCCAAGCAATAGCTGCTCTTTTAAAAGTGTGTGAGTAACTTCTCAACTGTGGCCTCTGCTATGATCTCTGCAGATCTCATAAGCAGATTGGGGTGGATGGGATCAGAGAACGAGAGATCATGAAATGTTGGTACAAGTCATTTTGGGTGCACAGTACTCTTTCCTTCACAAGTCCAGGCCATTGAGGAGAATACTGAACTGTCATAAAAGACCACATAGGGTTAATCACAGAAGCAGATAAATGCTCTAGTCAAATTTAAATTTGCTTAATTCCATTTGAATGACCAAAACTCCCTTCCATCCTCTGCGCTAGAGGAACTATCTTCTTGTCTTCCCAGTGTTACATGGTATTACTGGCTGTTCTGTGCTCAGAAGAGATGTTATGATCATTTTAAATATCTCCAGGTGTTGCTCAAATCTGTCATCTTGGTAATACCATGACTACCTAATTTGTCTGGATGAAATTATGGTGAGAGCAGTACAGTGCTCTGCATCTTGCTAAATTTCTTCTGTCGTCTTAATGATCTCTTGCATCCTGTTACAGGAAAGGCACTATGGCCTATTGATTCAAATAAGCCATGTCTTACTGGAAAAGCAGGACTTACTCAAAGAAGATATAAAAAGAAAAGATGCATTTACAAGAATTTTTAGCACAATATAAAGGTCCACGTTTTACATTGTTGAATCCAGTGTGACACTTTGAGAGCTATTATATTTTTATAAGGTACACAAGCACTCTGTGACCTTTTCCATTCACTTTTTGGACTTTGAGCTGGGAACGTGGGCTCTAACTGGCTGAACTTGATCCAAATGTTCAGGCGTTTGTAGGGCTCTGTGTGTGTGTTTGGTTTTGCTTGTGCATTGAACCAAATCATTAAGCAGAAAGGCTGCAAGTCCTTTGAAAATTTCACCCCTTATATTTTTTATACTGAGGTTTGTTTATGTGTAGATATGCCATATATTAACACTGGGTCTGGCATTTTTCCATTTGTTTTGGATAGAAACTTGTAAACCGTGGAAAAACTTTTGTCTGAGTATCCTTCAGCTCTTCCATGGGAAATAGAATGTGCCTCCTGCTGTACTGCTTATAGGCTTATTCTCAACATGGGAGTTGCAAAGTCCTTTCCTGACAATTCAAAACTTGGCTTTTAGTTAATGTGGGGTTTTTTCAATGGTTCATAATGTATTTCTCAGAAAAAGCTGATATCACACTTCCCACTTCAAAAAAAATAACAATTATAATTTTTGGGCAGAGCAGACATTAGCACCCCTGAAGAGCTACAGTGAAAATGCTTTCGTTTTGCAGTCAGGGAGTAGGTAGATATTTCCTAGACCTTGTCATTTGAGAACAAGCCACATGACTGAGACAGTCGTAATGTCCTTCCCAACTGTATCCCTGCAGCAATGCTGTTGTGCTGAGAGTGGGGTATTTCCACATATGATTTCTGTGCTAAATAAATTATAATAAATATTAGTACATATCTGTGTACATACTCCATTCCAGTTACCTTTAGCAGGTAACCAGTCTAGTGAGGAGCAGTAGGTAAAGTGGAAAATTGCTTGAGAAACTGCTTCACATTAAATGTCTCTCTTCTCTCCATGGGTGCATTTGTACATGCTTGAACACCACCCTACTAGTGATTTCTCTGTTAGTAGGAGAGTTGTTCTTGTGCTTGTCAAGACAACTTAACTGTTCCTTGCATCAAACCCTTCCTGCACATAGCACTCTGCAGCTGCTGCTGGGTGCCCCGGCAAACGTGCTCTCATGGAGCATCACCTATTTCTTTACTCCTATAATAAACACTGGGGCATCTGGCAGTGGTGGGAGTGCCAGAGGTGCTCCTTCTGCCCTTGCCTGCCTGCCTTACCCCCATGGGCAGGTGCCACTGTTCCAGCTCCTCTCTAGCTTCAGAGCGAGCTTCTCTCCATGTGCTCCTGGCAAGAACACCGCTGACCTCCGCTTCTGTGTGGTACCTGGAAAACTGTCAAGAAGCACGCAGAGTGCAGCTGAGCCTGGATCAAACCAGGGGTCTGGAGTTTGGGATTTGTTTCTTACTGCCACGCTAGATAGTGTTGCAGAAGTCCCTTGGGTGCCTGTGCTTTTCTTCCTGACATCTGTGAAAGAGGGCTAGCACTGCTGACTGACTAGCTTTACAGAGGGCTTCAGGTAGATGGATAAAAGCTGAGCAGCAGGAAGCATTTGTCACTAGATGTTCTGAGATGACTGCTTTGCCAGAATCCTGCTTGGCAGCTGGTTCTGCTGAGCTGGCCCAAAGCTCCGCTGTGGAGCGTGGTGAGCAGAGGGGTCCTCTTCTTGCAGGTAGGCATCACTTGATCTCGATCGCGGTGAACGTGCAAAATACTGTGACCTTCACAAATTCTGCTCTTTTTGTGTTTGCATGCGGGATGGGCAGCTGGTCCTCTCAAGCCCCACCCTTGGAAGCTAGAGCGTGCTGCTTCCCAGCCAGACTAATGAAGGGGGAAAGGAAGCGGGAGGCAGGGGAGGGGATGTGATGGAAGGGAGGGAGCTGCTCCTGCTCCATCAGTCCTAACAAAAAAAGTCAGATTATGCTGTTTGATTCTGCATTGTTTGTCTTGGAGTGTGTACAGCATGTGTGTGTGTGAGGAGAGCAGCAGATGGCTTCTGAGTGGAGGAGAATTATGAAAGACAGACTGCGGGAAGTGGTTTCTGAAAGGGATTTGAAGGAGGAGACAACCCTTTCTTTTAAAAATTCAGAATTACAGAAACTAACAGCCGTTTCTACAGCGGCAAAGGGTTTTTTGTGTAGTAATGATTCAGAGTCAAAACTTTGAAAGTCTCATGTTTTGCTGTTTGCTTGTAATCAGACATGATTTGTGTTTTGATTTTTATCTGCTTATTGCATGTGAACTCTTTGCCTTGGTGTCTCTAGACCAGAAACTTATAGTTAATTATTATGGTTTGTAGCTGTTGCATTAACCTGAGTCCTTAAACAACCTCTCTGATATTAAAACAATCTCTGTCTAGCTTTCACTGGCAGTTCATTTGAACAAGCTAAGAATCATTCTTAAAAAATACAGTTTTGTATAAGAAGTGACAGTGCTTAATTATGTGATAGCCAAGTATGTTTTGGTGGTAGTGTTTTGCAGGTCTGTTGATGCTTCTGGTGTATGTTAATGTGTAACAGCTTTCCATAAAGGGAGCCCTGGATCTGAGCTCATGATCTTAGAGTTTATATTTTTTCTTCCTTGGCAAAATGTGCTTGCTTGTTTGTTTGCTTTAAAACCAGAAGGGTAGGTCAGCCATGATCCTATAGTGAATTGTGTTTGCATACAGATACCTGTGTTGGTACAGAGTGCCTCCGAAATTACTGCAGCCCGACAAAGACTTGGGTCACTATCATCATACTTTGCAGTGATTTTCAGTATCCACTGGCTATACTGTGTCTTTAATACTGTCAGGTTCTTGCAAACTTATTTCTCAAGTTCTTTCTTTGTTAAAGGTAATCTCTGACATCAGAACTGCAGGCTTGTTTTCACCTATAGGATGTTTTGCCTCATCCTTTGATGCATAGTGAGTGACTCTTGGTTTGCTCTTTCAGACAGGTGTGTTTCTTTACCTGGTGAAATACTTAAAGAAGGTTGGGGGTTTGGGTTGTTCTGGGGTTTTTCTGATTTTCTTTAGGATTTGTTTGTTGGTTGGGGATTTTTTTGTTTGGTTTTTTTAATTGGGGTTTTTTTTTTCCTGAGAGATAAATAAAGACTGACAGTTCTGCTAGGGAGGCATGCTCTGGTGTGGTACCCTTAAAGTACTTGAACTTCAGAGTTTTTTAAACTGCCTGGCTTTCAAGTTGTTGATTTCCCTTTAAAGCTTGTACCCCAATGGTTTAAAGGTTTAATTTATGAGAAGCTATATATAGCCTTAAATTTGCACCCCTGACCTTAGATAATTCTGTTTGGGCTTTATACCATTTCTGAAGAACTCTTGATGGTGGCCGGGGGAATTTATTCTTAAGAAATCACTCCTCCATTCTTTGACAAAATCTAAGCTATTTGGAGTACAGCCTTCTGAGTCAACAGTCCTCACACCTAGAAACAAAATCCACTTTTGGGACCCGTTCAGCTTCTCTTGGTCCCAGAAGTGACGATGTCTCTGCTGCTAAACATGTTTCTCTTTCATTGCAGACATTGCTCCTGTTCTAGGAAGTTGCTCACGGAGATTTTTCATGACAGCCACAAGTTAAAGCACACTTTTATTACTGAGCAAGCCCAAATGTGTTCCATGAGATCAGTGACTGAAATTCAGAATTTCATTTCCTGGGAGTCAAGCACTCAATTTTGACATCTTCAGAGACAAAGGGAAGACTGGGATCACCTATTTGTGGAGGTTTACGTTTATTTACAACTCAGTTCACTCTTCTTGTAAATAAGCACTGATGTTGATGCAAATGAGTAAAAGTGGCCCATTTATAATTTTTTCACAAGCTTGAACATAGTCTGCATCTGATTCCTCCTGGGCTGTCAGGGAGAGGATTGTCCTCACATCTGCAGCATTTGACTTCACTCCTGCACTAACTGCACGCTGTGTGTTCTCCCCATGTTCTTTAAGGGTGCAGCATCTATGGTGTTCCTGGAGGCAAGAGGCAGGGACCCTGCCACTAAGCGTCTTGCACACACATTGTGTATCTGTCAGTGTAACTGCAGGTGTACATGATTAGCACAGTTATTCATATACTCAGATTTTATAAGTATGGAAAAAGTTTTTGGTATAGTTTTAACGTAAGATACAAGCTTATTTCTGAAAATGGCCTAATGCTTAGGATTTTCAGGCACCTTATAGTAAAAAAAATGGGATGTACATCTAAATTTTTTTGTGTGTAACGTACTTGAGTCTATATTAAATCTGGATCTGGAGACACAGATTCCCAGTGTGCCTTACTGCTTTGAAAGAGTACTTATACCTTGGAAAATGACTGGTAAGGATCTCACATACACACACAGAAGTATTTATGACTATCTCTAGGAAAATCAATCACACTTTTTTTCTAATTCTCAAGGCAAATTCACTCTCTAGTAACTGGAAGTAGTGTCTGGTTGTGATAATTTAGTTTACATTATCTCAATGAATATCTCAATGAAGCTGTGGGGTTTTTGAGGAATTCTTGGCTCCATTTTTGTTTTTAAAGTATACTCTAAATTGCTCTAGGTGTGAAAAATTACTTGCTGCTTGATGTTCTTGAATTAGCATATAAGTAGACATTTATAGGTGTTGCCTGTTCTTGATTCATGTGATTCCAATGTGAGATGAAACCTTAGAGATCTACAATATCTTCATATAAAAGCCAAAAGACTTCTTTTGTCTTTGATTTCACTTTCAAGCCCATTTTTCAAGGAAAAAAGAAAAGCAAAAAAGTGCATGTTCTGATCTTTATTTAATGGCACTCTAGCACACTGTGACAAATATTTTTCCTTTTGATAATATGCTGTAACATTAGAGAGTATATCATTGAGTTTGCAGAGCATAGGACCTAGGGCAGTCTTTTGGTTGTATTACTGTTGTGGTTTTGCAACCCTGCTGTACCTGTATCACATTCTTATTACAAACACACACAGAAGTCTTGTCACCAGGAAGGGAAGTATCAGAACTAGGTGTTTCTTACTAGTCTTGTAATGCATTCATTCTTCTGATTGCAGGTTTAACTTTTACTGCAGAGGTCATATTCTAGGTTTATACATTACTAGCAATGGTCTTCATGCATTATTGTCTATGCAAGATATCCACAGCTTTAATAGACATTTTGATCTTTCCACAAAGGAAACAGACTTATGTGGCCTGTCAGCTAATTTCAGTCATTGTTACCATGTGTGTATGGTTGTTTGCAACACTACTGTACTAATGCTTCGTTCCAAACTTCTTGGACAAGCTGTGGTATTAACAGGAAGTGAGGCAATAGTGTATAATCACATAATTAAATACCATAACCCATACACGCACACTTCATTCAAGAGATTGTCTACCACTCCAGGATCTACCATATTTCTTTCCCAACTCAGAGGTTAAGAGGTTCAGTAGAAACTTCGAGTGAAGAGGCTGGTGATGACTCCCTGTGAGCTAGGATTATCCCATTACTATGTAAGGCAGTACTTCCCAGCACCTCTGATGTTGACACTGAGTGGGGTCCCCTCTTGGGAGTCCCTGCCTTCCTCTGACACCAGTGCCCAGGTGTGTGTGTGGCCACTCAACATCTTCCAGCTCTACACTCCAGCTCACATGCTGGCAGTCACCACTTTAGCTACTTCATGCTTTAGTTTCTTTGTCTACACAGTTGGATCATGAGGATTGTTCACGTTTAGCTAATATGTGTAACAAGCTTGCAATTCCCAGATGAAGATAGAAAAAGTGAAGGTGTTGGTAGACAGGAAACTCACAAAACATATGAGGTGGAAGACATACTTCAAATGCTATTAATAGTTCAGGTGCACTTGTTAATAGTATCGCAGTTACAGTGGTGAACTAGTAGATGTTGAGGGCTGCACAGCCATCCAGAGATCAAGAGAAGTGAACTCAACCAGAAAGGCTAGGCTAGGAGCCATTTCAGCAACAGATATGGTAGGATTGAGTGTACAGGGATGTGAGAACCCAGAGTAAATATCAGGAACACCTCAGTACACCTGAGATCATGGCTCTTGAGTATGTTGATTAGTTGGCTGTAATTCCTGTAAGTATGATTAAAGCGGACCTGATTCATGAGGCTGGTGAAGAAATGAGTGGAGAAAGGAGAGGTTGTGTGCAGTGGAAGCATGTATCCTGATAGTCAGGACTCTTCCTTGAACTTTGTTAGTCATGGAAATCTTTTGCAACAAAGTAGTTGATCTTTATTAGTGGAGCTTTATATTAGCCATTTAATTAGTTGATTAGTTTCTGTAGAGCTGTCACAAATGGACGTTAAAGCTTGATCATGTTACACTGAAAATCTGTGCAGAGGCAGGTTATTCTTTGAATAACGATTTTCTGAGCCAATACACTATCCTTTCTTCTGTACCTTGTCACTAGGAAAACAATAAATGAGTTAGAAGAATGGCATCCCATGCTGTCCCTGATTTTCATGCCATTTCAGGAGAGCTTTTCAGCCAGTACGAAGATTCATTCAGAGGTGACTATCAAGTTTGAGCTATTGTGAAGCATCTGCTCTGCTAGATTTCTGTTTCCCTGGGGGAGAGATGTTAACCTCGCTTAAGCAAGGAAAAAGATGCTTGCTAAAAACAAGAGCCAGATTGCTGTGTGTCTTTTCTAGTGTTTGGGAGGTGGATGTATGCAACAGGAAGTTGTAGTTCCATAATTCAAGGCCGTCTTTACAGGGCAGATACAAGCGGGCATATCTGTCAGTCCCCTGAGGCCCTGCATGGATAGATGTCACTCGAGAAGTTGTGTCGTGTCACCTCTGCCGTGTATGTTGATGCCAGACTTCACCGTACAGCCTATAGAAGTGACTAGTCTACAGGACTTTTTTACTTCCTTAGCTGTTCTTTTCCTGTGTTTTAAATCTCATAACTACACGTTGATCAGAATTATGGATTGGCATCAAATTCTTAAGAGAATTATGAGATTATCCTTTTCCTAGGATTTAGAGAGGGGAGCCTAAAAAAGGTGGTTTAAAAATTGTAAGGGCTGCTTCTGGCTTTTTTGGAATACCAACTAATTAGTTAACTTTTTTTTTTTTCCCTTCAGGTGGTCAAGGAACAGCCACATAACACATACTGGTAATTTTTTTCTGAATGGAAAATTTCAGAACAGGAAATATTTTAGTCAGCTCTGACTAGGTGCACAACCCACATGTCAGTTGTAAAGTTTTTTCTGGTAAACATCTGTGCCTATTTTTAGTAACTATTCCCAAGCAGTAGGTGCCAGAGAAGGATTTTTGTAGGTTGTTCAGTTCCACACGTTTCCCTCAGCAAGTGCATTATGAGATACTTTCTAGCTTCAGTTTTTATGCATAACAACACTGAAAACATTTGATTGATGCTAGAGAATAGGTAAGAGTTGTTTGTTGGGGTGGTTTTTTTTGTTTGTTTGGTTTTTTGGGTTTGTTTTTTTTTTCCCTGCAGTCCTCTTTAGTTATGGTTACTGTAATGCTGATGGCTGAAAGCACATTATTTGGGTAAAGACTGCAAGGCTGGCTCCTATGCAACTAACTTTTGCCTGTTAATTTCTCTGAGCTTGTTACGTAATAGCAGTTAAACAGCTTCATTCCACATGAAATGTTGCACTGTGACTTCCCCTTTGGCTGATGACAAGCATCAGGTACTCCAGAGACATTGTAGTTACTGAAAGGTCCACGGGCAGAAATGTAGAAGTGATCTCTAAATAAGGTGTTTCTGTCTTCAGACACCAAGGTTGGGATGTTTGGGAAGAGGGAAGCGCAGATACTGTGTACCTGTAAAATTTATGCCATAGCTATTTTGAGTTAAATACTTCAAAGGGAAGCACTAAGGTAGGTACTTGGTGGAAACATTTGCAAATTAGAGTCACTGGGTACTGCCAGTGTTTCTTTGTGCTTAAACTAACATCAGATACCATCTCCGCTTACAGATGGGAATAGACCTGAACTGGTTTTCTTCTGTGATTAATATGAAAACTTTTACTATTTGGCTTATCTTCATCTTCAATGATGAAGTTCATGCAGAAGAGGGAAAGGCACATTGGAGCACAATATATATATATTTTAAAAAGCTATTTTGTATGTATTTTTAAATATACAAAGGAGAACATAGCTATCTAAAGTAAATATATATTAATTTATTTATAGGCACTAGTAGTAAAGGGCTGATTATTGTGGTTCCTAACTGAAGTCAGCAGCCTAAAAGCAGTGCCACCCACCCCCAAACCCTTTCCCATTTGTCTGGTTGAGAATGGCTTGGTTTATTTTGATGAATCCTTTGAAGTCTGTGCTGGTGAAGGCCAGGAGGGATGGCCATGTCTGACTTGTAATGACCTGTGTTACAGGGGCAACTACATGCAACGCACAGTGAACCCATAACTCCTGGTACTTCAACCTCCAGCATTGACTTGAAGATGAAGGATATATCTTCTGTCTTACTGCGTAGTTTGTTTCCATGCCAACCACCATTGCTGTTTACCAAAAACACATCCAACTTTTACTTTTTAATTCTGTTTTTCTGGCTTTAGCTTCCAGCTGCTGTTTGTTGGTGACTGATAATTGCAACAGGCTCTTAAATTCTGCTCTTGGACCTATCCCAGTGCCTCTTACTTGAGTATACAAGAACTGCAATACTGGTAGGAGGAATGTCAAGAGGTAGTGGAGGCCCTGTCCCTGGAGATATTCATGGTCAGGCTTGATGGGGCTCTGAGCAACCTGATCTAGTGAAGATGTCCCCGCTTACTGCAGGCAGGTTGTACTAGACGACCTTTAAAGGTCCCTTCCAACCTAATGGATTCTATGATTGAAACAAGCTAGTTCATCCACTTTTTAGATAAACTTTCAGATAAAATTCTTGAATCTCTCCCAGTAGAAAGTTTCTTAAAGCAGGAAAATGTTTGGGATGAGGGATAGGAAGAGATCCTTTTCAGCCCCCTCCCCGATTTGAAAGAAAAGATTTGGACACTGGAGGTACAATTTTTGTAATTTCAAGGCAAGATGAGTTGTTCTTGCTTTTAGGATTTTGGCAGTGCTCCAGCTGTTGTCCTCCCTCCATTCTCCAGCTTGTACCTTGGTAGTGCTGGACTTCAGAAAGAAAACTGATCTTCACTTGATATAATGCAGGGATGAATGGTGATCCTGTCCTCAGATCCCATTCAGGTTCTCATCCCTAGTTGTCACTTTGCTGAAACTTCCTAAATCCTTTATATTACTCTTCCTTCATAGGCTGAAGTCTGTAAAACATGCAGTTACAGCCTCTGTCACTGGTGAAAATAAAAGACAGTTTGACTTCAGATGCTTGGTGTCTGAAGCTGTAAGTCTCATCCATTTTACCACCCTGCTAAGCTTTTTTCACTTTTCCTCTGTTTTCTTTTTAAAATTCATTTACAGATCATTATTGAAAACACTGACTAGTGCCTGGCTTAGCACTGATCTTGTGGGCCAGTAGGAACATCTTTTATTTCATTCTCTGTTGACAAGACCAACTTCAGATTTGCCGGGAGTCAGGTCTTCACCATTTAACATGTTTTCTATTTGTTTCATTTTTAGATGGGAAAAGAAATGAAAGGGAACACTCCACCATATCGGACATAGTAGTGGTGGGAGTTTTAGTAACCTAAAACATCCCACTAGGGAAATGTTAATAAGAGACTAGATAAAAATGGACTGGCAAAAAAACAACCCACAGATGGGACAAGCATGTCTTCAGCAAGACAGTACTTTCTCCCAGTTGCATCCTGAGTTCAGCTGGTGCAAGAGCTATCAGGAAGGATTTCAGGAGTAGGTAAAGTGTCCAGGTATTGGGGCCTTCTTACATCGTTTGTTCTGTGTGTTTTGGAACCTAAGCAAATAATGCTGTTTTCGTGATGCTTTCTAATGGTGATTAGAGTGAAGTGACTGAAATATAGGAGCTCGCAGTTTCCATGGGAAACTGGGTCTTTCCCATGAACGTAGCTAGGGAGAGAGACAATCTGCGTAGCTGGGCTGCTGTATCATGTCCATACCATGCTGTTTTCTTCTGGGGTTTGCCCTTATCTATAAACCTGTGTTTCCTTTTGAATGTATATAAAGCAGAGTGCACTGCTGTTGCTCCTAGGTTTATGAGCACTGTGAATGACCTACCCCTGAGTCCACCCAGTCTCACGCCGAGTAAGACTGCTTATCTCCTGAGAGTGTTCCCAGTTTTAGCCTCTGCTTGGCCATGGTGCTCTACCTCCAAACTGCCAGGAATCCTCCCGCTGCCCTTAGAAGAGTGTGAGTATGTGTTCAATGTGTTAGACATCATATCCAGATCCAAATATTTGCTTTCAGGAGTTCTGTTATCTGGGTCTAAATGTTTTAGTAACTTGGCTGGTTGCCATCTTGCGACACAAGCCCAGCTGTAGAGCAGATAGCAGGTTTCATTGCAAGAGCCCTTCGATTCCTTAGAGTTCTCTTTGTCCACTGTAGCACCTTTTGTGCTAAAGCTACTTATTTTAAGGAACCACTTTAAAAGTGCCATTTCCCTGTACCTCATCCAGCAAACCCCATATATCTTTTCTCTGTCCCTCTCTGAAATGCACTCTCACAATTTATCCTCTTCCAGAAAATACCTGCCATGCTCTCTCTGCTCACACGTCCACCACCATGGGTGGTGCAAGAAGTAGATTGTTCAAGTCCTTTTTAAAGACTGACTTCTCTCTGGCTACCTGTAGTAAACCTAGCTGAGGCACACACACATGCATCTCAGTGGAGTACTAGTGAAGGAAGTTAGATGAGATCAAGTCATTTTTGTGGCCCTGCAGTTTTTCAGTTCAGTCATCAAGTCAGAAATTACTGTAAAGTCTGATGTTCTGGTTTATAACCAGATTCAGAGAACTTTTCCCTATGTATCTTGCATCCTTTCTGGTGAAATTTTCTTGTGCAATATTTAAGTGAGTTTTAGCTGTCATGAGTTTGGAACCCAGTGGGGATTTTTCTTTGGGTTTTTTTGTTTGTTTGTTTGTTTTTTGGACGAACTTCTGAGGAAGCTCTTACAGTTCCTCATAACAAAGTTCTGGGTGTTTTACTTTTTTTTTTTTTTCTTAGATTTCTCATATGTTTGTGAAAGTGTCTTAATTAGTTAACTTGCAGTTTTGTTGGGGAGAACTTCTAAAGTTGGCTGTATTTTCCAAGACCAAAAAGCAGAACAAAGAGCCAGAATGGTAGATGTGAGGGGAAATAAAACCATTTAGGAAGCTCAATATGACCCTTAGTTGCTTGGCCTTTTAATTTCATGTTCAATCACCCAATTTTCTCTAGTCTGAAGTGTTTTTGTGGATTTGGTTTGTGGTTTTAGGTGTCGTTTTTCTGCAATCAGTCTTTGAGTGCTTTTTGGAAAATTCTTCAGGCCATATTGTTATACCCCACTCTTGTTTTGTAGGTGCATTAGTGACAGCCATGGTACTTGGGTAAGCACCATTATATTGCTTTGTATCACTGGGAATTTACTGTTGCAGTGACAAGTTCTTGAATTAAGCACAGGCAGCAGCCAAAATTCAGCTCCTAACCACGGATACTGCTGTCTTTTTGCCTGTTCCATGGAAGCACAGGATCCCATGCATTGTTAATCCCTGGTACAGAATTTGGATACTGGTGCTAACTTCATTAATAATAGATATAAAATCCTCACTTGTTTTCCCACTATCAAATTCACATAGGCTCAGAGAAATATCTGCTGGATCAAAGTCTGTCAGCTCCTTCAGTGTGTTCCTAATTGCTTAAAATCCCTCCAGCCTTGTTTGTTTAGAAAAAGTCTGGCGTAACATTGGGTCTGCACAGCCTGCAGTGTTTCACAAGCCAGAGATGAGCAGTGCAGCACTTACACAAGCATGATTATGGCAATTTGCAGATGGGAAACACTGCTTGGTATTTAATATGTCTTTATCCTGTCCTTCCTCCGTTACGCTTTTGGCATCCAAATTGTGGCTTCCTCCCCTCCACCCTCCTTGGGGTTAGACCTGGAATGCCCATCAGCTGTCCCCAGGCAGTACTAACTGAGATGGTCACAGAGAAGGTGCTCAGGCATGCAGAAACTTGAGAGAGAATATAATGAGCTTAAAATAGGAGATAAATTGTCCCTGGATTGTGAGTGTCATTTTCTAAACTGTGGCCAGGAAACACTCTTAAGTGCTTGTCCCATTGAGGTGCATCTGCTGCTTGAGATGCATTGCAGAGAAATGACCCGCCGTGCTATCCTTACTTTACTGATCAGGGGATAACTAATCTTTTTGTACTTCAGGTTTCAGTTCAGAATAGTCAGGGTTTTTTTCACCCAGACATCAAAGAAGTTCTGATTGGCAGCTCGAAAATTTGCGTAAGGTCTGAAAGGAGGATTTATAGGAAACGAGCAGATGGTCTACTACAGAATTTCCCCAGGAGATTGCAGTTATTTAAAACTAAATAGACTGTACAAAATTTGACTGTAAAATTAACTGGCCAGCCAGTAGCTAAATGCTTAACCGAAATGCTTCAGCTTGGCCCCTAGCATAAGCATGTAATGAAGTGATGTGTCTGAACTGACATTATTTCAAGTTTCACCTTGTAAGTGAGCATGAATGCAAGATGGTTTTGCTGCACACAGTTCTTGCTGTGGTGAGGCCTCTCTCGCATCTCTTCCTTTTACACTAGCAACGTGATTGTTTAGGCATGCAGGAGAACGATACAAAATACTGCTCATTTTAAAAGAAATATAAAGCTTTTCAGAGGAACGCCTTTAATTTTTAAGTGGTTCTTTTTAGCCTCATAAATAAAAAAATCAATGTATTGTTTAACTTCCAATATTTGATTAAATAAATATTTAATGGCGGGGGGGACCCCAACTGCTTTATTTTGGGGATGCCAAACTCAAGTATGCTAACCCTAAGTAGTCAAATGTCATGTCACTTTAAAAAGCCTGTGACATCATGTCATTTCAGAGTTGTCTGCTACATGGCTTTAGACTTTCAATATCCATGTTTCAAATGTGTTTTATGCTTTTTTCTGGGGTTTTTTCCTGAAGTTGTTTGACATTGCGGAATTTGGCTGTGGATGAGCGTATTGGAAGCGAAAATCAGATTGGGTTTTCTTGTGCAAATCCCATCATTTCAGATACTAAGGTTTAATAAACAAAAACCTTGTATGCTACATTAAACAGATGAATTCAGAAACCAATTGAGTTTGTTATTCTTTAAAAAGCTAGGATTTTTTTTTAATGTAAATAACTATGAAGGACCCTTTCTAGAAGGGAGATAGGCTCTTATGTTTTAAATTGAATACCTAGCAGAGAGAACTGTCTGAAATGATAAAGAAAAAGTTTCCTTATTCTCACGCTCATCTGCTTGTGTTCTGGTTTGCTTCTTGCAGAAACTTACTCATAACACCTGATGTCATGGGATTAGTCCCATGGGCCACATGCAGACATAGTTCTGCTGAGAATCTATTGGCGTGACACTGGTGCTGAATGTAATTAAACAGGATTTCTCTTTCTGCTTGCTGTGTTTGTGTAATTCTTTGTAATGGGAGTAATATGCCTATTGAATTTAGAAACCAACCTTCATAACCTTTGACCTAACCTCCTGAAGTACGAAGGGGAAGAGGGTAAATATCCAGAGGGTTCTGAAATTCTTAACTGAGCCTAGATACGTACTCTCCTGTATATAAAGCCTTACAAATGTGTGTTTGTGGTAGATTTTCCCCCACTTCTCCAGTGATTCATTTCCATTAGCTTCAAGAGTTAGAGCCTCTGGGGAAAAAAAATCTCAGAATTCAACATTATCTTCCAGATAGTAAAAATACTAAGGAAAACATCTAGAAAGTGAGTTCATGGCAGTGCAGCTTCCCAGGTTGAGCTAAGGCAGAAAATTTGTTCTCAAAGTGATTGTTTGCACTAGTCCTTTATGAACTAAAACCAGGCACCACTCTGAGGGTCCGCAAGAGTCTGCAAGGCTGACACAGAGAGGAAACGGTGTTCTGTTAGCCAAAACTTGTCTGGTATGAAAATACTGAGATGAGTTTTGAACCCTGCCATTGATAGAACTAATCTTCCATTTTATTGTTTGCTACTTGCTGGGGTTTCTCAAAGACAGTCAGTTGTATAGAAATTAACATAACATATTCTGTTTCAAAACTGGTAAGTGTGTTTTGCTATAATTTATTTATTTCACATTTAACATGCTACTGTTTGCTTATAGTCTATAATCTGTGTATGCCATATGATTGTTTCCTCTAACAAGGTGTAGCCCTTTTGCTGTCCTCTGTGGAAACAGAAGATCTCTCTATACAGGCATCCTCCTGCTTCTGCCATGTTCAGCCCAGTTGCTTACCTTCATGGTAAGGTTCGTGGTGTGCGGGGCTTGTTTATGCAGAACACCTACCTTCTCACTTTGGGCAGCCCTGCTAATTCTCTGGAAGCTTCTTTGTTCCCATTTTTAAAATCATGATGGAGTAGCTAGAGGAAGGCATTAGGGTCCTTGTTTTTACATGTTAAGGACGTCTGCCTCCTTGAGGTTTATCCACAGGGTAACAGTAAGTATTTCCGTAGCCTTTTTTGTGAATCTTTGTGTGGATTTGATTTTGTATTGGACTTTTCCTTTTTAGAAAGGAATATTCGGTCTGGGGTGAGGGAGAAACAGTGAGTTATGCAGAGTGCTCAGGACATTGGACCAGCTGTGGAGGATGAGATAAAAGGTCCATCGAGCTTAGGGTGTTGTTCTTGACCATGGGTAAGAGAGGAAATGTAAGAAGGGAGGTATGTACACAGTGGTTCTGGCTGCAAAATGTGTAATGTAATTTTGTGCTAAAACTGAATTTCGGATGAAGCGCAGTCATCTGAAAATCTCAGTTTGAAAGTGGATGTGGCAGGAAACTGGCAAGGGTGCAGAGATAGAGTTGATCTGGAAAAAAGCGCAGCTGAAGGGAAGGGAAATCCTCTCCTCTGCCTCATGGTGTATATAGCATTCCCAGGGTCAGAGGGTGTCCCAGGGAAAGTATGATAATAAATGCAACTGTCTGGATAATGTCACCTGGAGAGTCCTGTGGTTAGCTTAGATCTTGCAGGAGGATCACAATTAGCAGAGGTGGAAGAGGAGTCTTTCAAAGTAACTGCCAGTCATGACTGAGCACTAGGTGACTCTACAGTGTTAAATACCCCTTTCTCTTTGGTCTCTCTCAGTTGTCTTTACCTTTTTATCTCTCATTTTCTTCCTAAGTCACCTGAGGCGAGGTTAGAAACCAGGGGCTGTCTCTGAGTTTTGATATAACCTGAGAAATGTGATCTCAGAGATATGTAGAGTTGATATGCCCAAACTGAAGAGCCACAGTTTAGGATTCAGGAAGATGCACACACTCTCTCACTGGAAATGATATATTAAAGCTACATTTCCTTTACCAGAAACTAACAGCTTGTGAGACCCTTGTCAGTTGTGTTTGGATGGTTATGTCACTTGGATTGCAGCAGGTAACTGATAAAGAGATGCCAAATAATTTGTGTATCTAACAATGAAATCAAAGCAAAACAATTCTGAGAAATAGAACTGAATCCACAAGTGGCATGTATTGACATTAGCCTATTGCAGTAATTGCAGTTGCAAATAAAGTACTTGCAAATTAGTCCTGTGTTTGTTCACTCTTTGGAATAACATCTGAAAGTAAGTGATTCTTGTACTTGGCTTGCAAGGTTGTACTGGCATAGCAGAATTTATTGCTGAAGAGAAGCAGCATGTGAATTTATCTCCCATATTCTTCCACCCACCACGTTCTCCTAAGCAATTTCTTTTCTTTGTAAACAGTCAACTGAACTTGCCAGCTACAGCAAGTTGTTGTTTTGGAGGTTTTTTCCACCTTCTTTGTGCTGTATTATTTTCTGGTCTGTCACATTCTTTCTCTGTCTTCAGTGTTCATCTTTATACAGCTTTTCTTGCATCACAGCCCTTAAGAATTTTTTAAAAAATAATTACTAAGCAACTGGATTTACTAGTATTGTGTGGTCCAGAGAGATGGTTCTGTGCTTAACATGCTTTCTTTGAGTTATAGCTGTATATATTTATATCTTTAAAATAAAGGGAGGGGGAATATCACCAGGTCTCTTGTTTTGACTAATGAGTAGAGGAAAGAGAATGGATCTGGGAGGGACATCCTCCTTGCTTTTTGGATACTGGGAAAAATTTTATGCTTCATAGCACAAAAATTGCTAGGGATTGCTTTTGGGAAGGGGGAGAGGTGGTCATCAGCTGCTGCAAGGAATGTAGTGTGTTCATAGGAGCTCTCATGCATTATTCATCACAAGCTCTTTTCATTGGGATCAGCTGGAGGAAGTAGTTAGTCTAGTTTGAGCTACACTAGTATTATATTTAGGGGGCTTAAAAAGCCCAAGCAAGTACAGCACCAACTCTTTCTCTTCATCTGCAGGCAAATGTAGGGCAGTCAGCAGCTCTGCTTACACAGCTCCATCTCTTTAGTCTGGATAACAGGAGTCATGCAACCAGGGGAAGCTACATTGAGGATACACGCATGCATTCATGCTGGAAAATGAAGCTTCAGGTAGGAGAATGCCTTGTCAGCGGAGTATCTTGGCTTTACAGTTCATTGTAGGGATGCTGTTAAGCCCTGTAAAATAAATGATGTATGCCAGACAGCCTGTCATGAGAGGCTGCTGTAGAGGCTCATTAGAGTGCACATAAATGATCCCTTTGAGTGTGATACTTTGTTCAGTTCTAATTGTGAAGCTGCTCTTTTATATTCTTCCCTTTTTTTTTTTTTAAAGCACCTTTCCTTCATTCTCCCTAACATTCTTCTAAAGGTGCTAGGGCTTAAAAGCAGAGGGATAACTTGCTGCTTTTTGGATTGTTTTGTTGTTGTTTTTATTTAAATAAAGCTGGTTTTGAAAATAAGCTGGCTTTTTAATTGCATCGGTATTAGCACTTTTATTTGGGGGGAGGTAACCATAAGAGATTCTGTTAAAACACAGCTGGGTGTGATAAGCCTAAAGCTCCAATTGTGTCCTTTCAAGAGTGTGTGCATTTGAATAGCTGCAGTATTTACTGCTCCTTTTCTAATTTTTTTTATTTTCTGAATAAAGATGCTTGTAAATTGGTGCTTCTCTTACTAAAAGCTTGTTTGCATTTTCTAATCTTATCAGTAGTTCTAAAAGAAATCCATATTCCTTGTCTTTGAAAGCTTTGTGTGTTTAGATCATCAGTGCTGGAGCAACACTATTAGTTCAGTGTTAGACAAAGAAGGGGATTTTGCAAAATGTTATGGAACAATAACAAAGGGTCTTTGTTCTGTTCTGTGAGCATTATTTGTGTGGGTTTCTGCATGTGTGAGAGAGGGAGGTATACAAACACATAATCTCATTTGGCAAGAATGTTCAAATGTTATTTGCCTTGTGTGTCTGCAATATGTATGGATGTATGTATGTAGCTCCTGGCTGCTAATCGCACGGGTGAGTGTGTGTCCCGCCTGCCTTCCCGGGTCTGGAGGGTTCTTTCAGTTTGGGGAGGATTCTGTTTGATTGATTATTTATTTATTTATTTAGACGGACTACTAAAATCCCAAACTTGAAACTGCAAAAATCAAGGGTCCCTGCTAGACAACTGGGACAAAAAGGTGCTTTGCTGTGCAGACAAGTTGTTTTCTTTGAGAAACGATAGCTTTAAGCCCAATCCGGGGTTCAGTAAATAAGCATTACTGGTGGAAGCAGAAATTGTCAGCTTTATGTGAAATCCCGCAGGAGTAGATTAACGATCACGTGCTTTTGGTGAAGCTTAAATGTATGCTGCCTCCCAGTATGTTGTCTTCCAAGATGATTTGATCACCTAAATATAATTTGCATGTACACAAGAATATATTTAGTGACATTTCTGTTTTCCTTTTGTCAACAATTGGGAGTGATGATATTTTGTCAGCCTGTGGCTTGGAGGGGTAGAGGGCACATCAATGGTTTTGAGAGTCCAAGATAACTTGAAATGTTGACTGAAAAAGCTCCTTTTGATTTCATGTGTTAACTTGAAATTTATATGCTGTGCATACTGCAGGAATTGATCTGCCACTTGAATTTTGCAGATACTTTCATATTTGTAGGTGACAGTCTAATAGTCTTTTACAAGCAGTTTGTATGACCTTTCAATGTGTAAAATCCTTGGTTAATGGAAGCTCGCTATAAGATTATTTATCTGATTTTATTGGACTTTTGAGGTCCCCTGTATTCAGTTACTTGGTTGAAGTCAGACAAATTAAGGGATGGATTTGGGATTATATGATTTAAACTTTAAGATTTATTTTTAAAAAAAGCATATTTTACTGCTTTACTACTCAGTTACACCTGGAGTCCAGAACTGCGTTGTCCAGTTCTCAAGGTATAGAAATAAAAGGTTAATTCTGCTTTGGCATGTTTAATGTACTGGGCAGATGTGTTGATAAATTTTCTATAAAGTCTTCTCTGTGGTGTTCTTTTTTAGCTATCTATATTCACATTTCATCAGCACCCAGCCCTTCTGCCACCCTCTCAACTGGTTTTTGGGGGGTTTTTTTGGTTTGGTTTTTTTTTTTTAGTAATCAAATAAGATTTAATACTATCATTGTAGGACAAAGAAGCAAGTACAGCTTTAGTGGCACAGAGAGGTCTTGAGCTTGTTCATCTCTGGCTTAAACCAGTTTGGGCCCAGATAAGTGTCATATTTTACGTGCCATCTGAAAGTGCTCAGGCTTATGCCCATACTAGAAATTCCTCAAAATACTCACACAGCTCTTCTTAGGGAGAGGAGTTTTTAAAAATTGTAAACACCAGAATAAAATTCAGCTGTATTATTATTACTACTGTTATTTATTACTATTTTATTATTAAATGTTCTAGATCAAAATGTTTATAAGAGTTGCCAAAGGTAACTCTTCAGCTAAGAATGAGGAAAACATTTGGGCTGAACAGAGCACTCCAGGCAATACTTAAAGATCCAGGAAGGTGAGCATTTGCACTGAACAAAATAAGCCAGCTAATAAAGAAGGGGGAAAAAAAGGGCTCAAATCCAATTCTTGGTTATTTTTCTGTAGATCACTGTGAAGAGCTGGAATCAAACCAGAATAGGAAACATGATACGCTGTGTTCAGACAGCGGCAGGGAGCAGGACTGTGAGTCATTTGATAAAACTACTTACCAGTTTTATCTCCTATCTCACTGTCTCTTTGTAATGGAAAATAAAGGTTCCTACTGGAAGAGTCAGAAAAACAGTTAAAATCGTTATTTGGCAGCAGCCAGAAATGACACAAACTGAAATGAAGAGTGCGCTTCTGTCGGTATTAAAGAAGTGAATGGGAGAGGAGTTATTAGCTAGTTCTGTGATATAAAGGCAGCATCATGTTGTAACAATGGTTCAATGAAATGGTTGCAGCTGTGATGTGCTTGGGAGAAGTACTAAAAAACAGGGAAGGCATGGTGGCAGCATGGTGGATGCTTTGTAGGACCTACCAAACAATGAACAAACTTTGTTTTTTTTAAATTTCTCAGATGACAAGGGATTTTAAAGATAGATCTTACAGTGGGAACAGATAGAAGTTTGTGTTTGTGGTGGGTTTATTTTAAAAATAACTAAAGAATAAATTCAGATTGAAAATAAATTTGGTGGTGGTGTAAAAATGCCAGTAGTGTAAAACTCAGTCGATGTTTTTTCTGCTGCTAGGTTGTCTCCCTGAAAGTTGGATTCTGGTGCCATGGTGGGGCTGCAATCAAATTGCTTGTGATTACAAATGATGTAAAATTAATTTGGAATGTATATTATTGTGCATTCATTATGTCAATTTTATATCCTGTCATACACCATCTAGCCTTTCCTCGGTGTCAGCCAGCATCCTTACGGCAGTGCCACTGAGTGGGGTATCCCTCTGTCTCCCTCCTTTGCCAGCAGCAGGGAGTGACTCTGTCAGGCTCCCTCCCACAGATGTGGCTAATTGGGAAGCAATAGAGGGGCTGCAGGAGTGAGGATCCTCTGCAGCTGCTTGAGGAAGTTCAACATGCCAAGCTGCGCCTTGGGCTGGTGGAGGGCAAAGGAGTGCCATCATCTCCTTCTGCCTCAGCCTTAATGCAGTGGATTTGGTCACTTCATGGGCATGTCTTAGCTGCTGGTGACAAGTGTGAGGTGGTAAGAGGAGGGACAGAGACCGTTTCCCCCCAACCACAGTTCCACAAACCTCTGTCTCTCATTGTCCAAAAGACATAGGATGCACCAATACCTAAGCAGAAATGACTGAAACCATGTTGTCCATCCTTTCTTCCCTCCTGTGACTGCAGGGCAGGCAGAAATACAAAGCTTCCCATAGAGATGGTCACTTCTGTTAGGTTTCATGAAGACAGAGGGATGTTTGCAACCATGTGCATCTTCATTGACTGACTGCATGTGAAGTCAGTCAGGGCTTGACTGCCAATACAGAGAAGCCCAATCCAAAAGCCGTGTCAGGACATTACTGAGGAGGTGTGCCAACCCTCTCTTTGAGCAAGTCCTGGGCAAAGGGCTCATTGATGTGCTATCTTGGCTATACAGCTCTGTTTTGGTCTGATTTATTTGTGCATTCATATTAATGTAACAGCAAATGAACAGATTAGAGGTAAAGTAGTAGTTTGGTGTTTTGCAAGGTTTTGTGTACAATAAATGGTAGTGTGACAGTGTAGTTGTGCTTTGGAGCTCCCCAGTCCTGTGTTTGACTTTCAGCAATGTTTAGAGAATGATCTGAGCTTAAAGCTAACAGACATTTCAACACAGTTTGTAAGTGTTGGCATACAGGTGCTTATGCCATTGGGCTTAGACACAAAATCATGAAGGCAGATAGGCCAGTTAGACTTCTCCGAGTCAGACCATCTACATTTTGGAACTCTGCAAAGAGCTTTAGTCGTTTCACCTTTACTGTGCTCCCAGAGGAGTTTGTGTGAAGCTGGTCAAGACTGGCAGCTTGAAAGTACTGAGAAAACAGGTTGGGAAGGAACTGACAGCAGCTGTTGCAGTCAGGGATTTGGGGAATCTGTCTTTGTTTTGTCATCTTGTAGAGGGGAGCATAGCCCTCTTTGTAGGATCATCCTAGGCTAGTTTCATCTGACTGTGTCCCTGCACTATAGGTATTTGAGTGTGGGTGGCATCTAAATTCGATGGGAGTATGAAATAATGTTTTCTTGAACTCTTCAGCACTAAATGCATCTCTCATGAATGATTATTCCAGAGATCTGACTCAAAGACTCAGGCAGTCCCTTATGCCCATGAAAACAGGAGAACTAAAGTTGTCAACAAATTCAAGATTGTAGATAGAACTGAGAACAAAACAACTGCTGGACCAGGCTGGACCAAAGCACTTTGTGGCAATGTGCAACACAAGTTTCTTAGGGATAGCTGTAAAAACAGGCATGTAATGATGTAATATGTCTAAAAGCAGGCATATAATCAAACATATAATGATGTGTCCCCAGAAAGCTCTCACAGCCTTCACTGATTTGTAGCTCAAGGACATTTCTGTATTTGTATTTGATAGTTCTCAATAGATTTTTGTCCCATGAATCTCTCCAATAGCTTTTTCTGAACTCAAATAAAACTTTGAGCATCCAAAAACACTTCAGGCAGAGTCTTCCACCAGTAATTATCAATGTGCAAAAAAACAGTCTCTTTTTTGTTCTAAAACATTTATTTAATTGGATGTTCACTGTTTGTTTTGCTGGAGAGAGAGGAGATTTTCTAGGTATTTTCTCCAAGCCCATCACAATTCTGTTATCTCCTTGTTGAGAAGCCCCAGTCTGTTTAGTAATTTCTTGCATGGAAACTACTCATACATTCAGTCACGTCATTACTCTTTCTGCATCTTTTTCAGGTTTACTAACTTTTGTTTGGGTTTTATGGGATGAGAACTGAACACAGTATTTAAAACAACATGTCTCTGTAGATGATACAAGTTTTCTGGTTTTGTTTTCTGTCTGTTTCTTAATAATTGCAAACACTTTGGGGAGGAGGGTTACTCCACTATTGAGTGCTGGGATGATGTATCTGTAAAATCACTTTTTCAATCTGAACATTTTATTCTTAAGTACCTGGATGCCAGCTTTGAGCATGTAAAATTCAGATTATCACTTGAGATTTACCCAGCCTGCATATCATCTGCTATTTTACTAGCTAGTACAATTAGGGGGTTCTGCACCTTGCCTTGTACAATGACAGGCAGCTGTACAGGAAGTAAATTTGCAACCCTTTTATTAACCTTGCTTTTCAGGCTCTTTTGTATTAACTGTCTCTGTGTGGTGTTCCACTGGCAACTTTCTTCTGCTTTGAAAACTGACCTTAAAAATAAATAAACAAACAAAATCTTCTCCTAACCTTTAGTCAGATATTTACTCTCTGAAAGCATTTCCTTCTGTCTCTGGTAGCTTAGAAAACACAGAACTAGTAAACCTATGCTACTTGGTTTACAGAATGAATTTGACAAAATCCCACCCAAAAATATCTGTTCTTGTTGATGCTTTCAAGGGAAAAGGGGGGAGAAAATCCTGAACTATTTAATTTGTTAAATACCTTTCCTTTGCTGTAATATATAAGATTTATTCACTAGACTGCTAGTGAGTGATTAGTTACTAAACTTGCCCAGTATAGAGGTTTGCCTTTCCTGTCACCTGTGCTGGAAACTGCTGTTGCACTACTCACCTTCCACCCCCTGTTACTAAAGCAGTTTTAAGCAAGAGGTGATGCTTCATGGTGATTAACTGATCTGTATTTCATCAGTCCTAAACTTTGGGACCAGGCTACTTTTAGAGTGTAATAGAATTTAGGATTTCCAAACCAGATACTATTGATTTTGGAAGTATCTTCTTGACCATACATCTATAATTAGATAGCTAGAACAATCAAGTATTCACTTAAAGCTCAAATTATATGTTTGATAATTATTTTAAACTTAGTTCACTTGTTTTCAAAAAAACAGAATAGAAAATCTTATTTACTTAATATGGTTGTGCTGGATTTTTGGAAAATTCATGCATCTAAACTTCCTTTGGAAAAAAATCTGACCTTTTTTCCTTAGGATTTTTTTTCGTTTGTTTTTTGGTTTTGTTGGACTACTAGCCTTTCTCAGACCTGGATCAAAGATGAGCTTAAGTAATAAGAGCATTAAAGTTCTCTTGCTTATTCTCCATGATGATGATGTAAGAATTCAAATAAAAATAAGCATAGCCAGAGTGGCACTTCTCAAAAACTTCTTTGTATTTAGTACATTTTTTTTGTTTGATTGTTTGTTTTTGGGTTTTTGTGTGGTTTGGGGGGGTGTGGTTTTTTGGTTTGTGGTTTGTTTTGGGTTTGGGGTATTTTTTGTTGGGTTTCTGGTTTTGTTTTTTTAGAAAATTCCTTGTGACATTTATATCATCCTTGAAACATCTTTAGTAAAAGTTCTGATCTGGAGTCACAAAATGTTCAGTATCTGATTTGGAGTATGAATTCAAGCAATACTGGTTTGTTGTTGGGTTTGTTGCTTTGTTGGGTTTGGTTTGGTTTTTTTTGTTGGTTTTTTTTTTTTGTCTGGGGATGCAATTAGAAGTACAGGTTTGGTCTTTCAAAGAGCTGTGAAAATAATATGGCCTGGGCTTCATATGTAAAGATGTCAGGAGAAAATTTGACTTCCAATTGAAAATGTAGCTTCCCTGCTCTGCCACCCCAAAAACTTTAGCCTGATAAACCATCTCAGCAGGAGGGTAGCACAGTTCAAGTATGTCAGAGAGCAAGAGGCAAATAGCTTTTTCTTTTTTTTTTTTTTAAACTTTTGCTGGTTGCAAGAGCTATATTTGCCCATTACAGTCTCTTTCCAATAAAACAAGGAGTCAGGAATGCAAACTTAGGAGAGATTCTAAAACTTTTTCATTTCTGCATGAGAACCTTTCCTCCTTAAACTAAGATTGCTTTCATTGGGATATCACTGCAGAGCTGTCTGTTCAAAAGGTTAAACTTTGGCATCAGTCATGGCAAAGTAATCCTTACTACTATTGATCTGTCCAGAAATATATTTTATCTTTTGTTTTAAACTCTTACGTCTGGCAGCCAAGCTCAGGTCTCTGTGTGGGCCTAGCCTGCTCCACTTCCAGTTTTGGGTGACCTTTAGAGTCCCTGGGGTTTTATAGCAAGGCTTCACTTAATCACTTTTGAGAAAAGGTACTTTGATTCTTCAAGCATTATTTTGTACTGTCATTGTGTGACAATGGCACTGAAGACCTTGTTTTACTAGGTATTAGGTAGTGTAGACAACCACACAACCATTCATTCACTTCAACCCTCCCCCTCTGGAGTAGGATGGGGGAGAGAATTGAAAATAAAAATCAAGGTAAAACTTGTGGGTTGAGATAAAGACAGTTTAGTAGGACAGAAAAGGAAGACAATAATAATGATGAAAGAAAACATAAAACAACTGATACATAGTACAGTTGCTCACCACTCGCTGACCAATGCCCAGCTAGTTCCTGAGCTGTGGCCCTCCCCAGCCAAAATCTCCCCAGTTATATACTGAGCATGACGTCATATGGTATGGAATATCCCTTGGGTCAGCTGTCCTGGCTGTGTCCCCTCCCAGCTTCTTGTGCACCATCTGTGGAAGGCTCGTACCTCCTCACTGGCAGGGCAGTGTGAGAAGCTGAAAAGTCTTTGACTTAGTGAAACATTGCCTATCAACAACTAAAACATTAGTGTATTACCAACAGTATTTTCATACCAAATCTAAAAACAGCTCTATATCTG
The DNA here is from genome assembly GCA_027925045.1 of Hypotaenidia okinawae. Lineage (NCBI taxonomy): Eukaryota > Metazoa > Chordata > Aves > Gruiformes > Rallidae > Hypotaenidia > Hypotaenidia okinawae. Next base: position 19,316,281 of record BSDF01000008.1, on the reverse strand, counting down.
TTACTAGGAAGAAAATTAACTCTTTCCCAACCAAAACCAGGACAAGCGTGCTTTTGAAGTCTTAACAAGTAAGCCCACATGGCAAAAACCCCTTTTGCTTGCTCCATTTTACCCCTGAGGAACTGAGGTATAAATTCAAGTGGCTTGCCCAAGGAGTGTGCAAAATAATGATGAAACCATGGATGCATAGCTCCCTGAATCAAAGATCAGTGATGTATCCTACCTTCAATAGAGCTGGTGTTGGGCTATTTCCTTCGGAGGCATAAATTCTCTTTCAGCAGACGTACTAGGAGTACCTGGAAATGCAGGGAAAGGGCTTGTCTCTAGGTTTGTCCATTTTGCTCTTGTTTAAGCTTCCTGTTAAACAATCAAATGCAATTACTGTAATTCTTAAAACTTTGGTGTGCTGATTTCTGAGTGGTGTCCATGGATTTTAACTGCATCTGTTAAAGGCAGCCTGACTCTAACTGGCCTTGGTGATTCCAGCTAATACAACTTGTCATCTCTTCATGAAAATTGCTCAACTGTACTGCTGTCTGGCCACACTTTCCTGCTTTCAAGAGATAAGCATACATCCATGGTTCCAGTAAGGGTGCCTGGTAGTAACCTTTTAGAAATTGCTAAAGCTTTTGCAGTAAGAGTGGTTTGGCAGAGAATTGTCTCTCTGTCATATACAGCGTGGTCACAACTGTTAGCTGTCAAGGTGTATCTTCTCTGTTAATACAGCTTCACGTGCCACATAGATTCATTTGCCATGAGCCATGTCAAAGGACTACAAAGGTTTTAGAAGAGTAGGAGTCCTGTCAGCAACAAAAGAAATGAGTCAGCCTCAATGGGCAAACACTACAACTGCATGAGAATGTTAGGAGAACAGTTGGAGAAGGGCAAAAATAGGTAGTTGTCAATAGACAATTCAGAACTATAGAGTGGAGCTAAACTTTACTGTTACTTTTGTATTTGGTTGCTAAGAAAAAGAAGACAAAGACAGAAAAAGAAAAAAGATAAACATTTTCTATCTGGATCTTTAACAATCATAAATCTGTAAGGAACAGAGAGAATTTCAAATAATGCTGTTCTTCTTACGTCCTTTCCTTTTTGATGTCTTTTTTGTGGCTGGCACTCCTTCCCTTTCATGTCTCTTCTTGATGTGTTTTTGACATTGGGATTTAATTTTTAAGCATACTTCTGGATATGTGACTTTCACTTGTTGCTAAAGCTACACACTTCTTTCTTATGGTTGCATTTGCTAAAAATACTCTTTTGTAACACGTCTCAGAATCGACACGTTTCTTTGTCAACAACATCCCTTTCTCATCTGTATGCTGTACATAGATGAAAGATAAAGACCGTGATTAGGGACTCCCCTGGTGCTACTTTATTAACTTCAAGCTCACCAAATAACTAGTACTAATAAATGTATTTGGTTGGTGGCTGTTGTAGGTGTGTGGGAATCTTCCATGAAGATTCTTTAAACCGAGATGATTGAGAACAACCAAGCAATTGCCAGTCATCTCAAAAACTAGGCGTTAATAAACCTGATTAGCTGAAGAAATCTAGGTGTCTGAAGACCTACTTTGTAGAGTTCTGCTGCCTCTCCTTAGAAGCAAAACCTGTGAGGTTCCTGCCCCCTTCTACTCAGGCTGAAGGGATTTAGCTTCTGACAAGAGCAGTTCCACAATGGGTTGGAAGGAAGGAAGCAGTTGTCTCTCCCAGCATGGCTTCACAGGCTCTGTAAATGCTGATTGGGGGCGGCCCTTCTTGAAATGAATTAAAATGCCCTTGCCCTGAACTTGGTCTCCTGCTTGGTAGTGAATAATTTTTCATTCATTTGAATTGATTAAATTAATGTAACATGTGCTTTCTTTATGAGGCTAACTGTGAGGAAATCAGAAGGGCCCAGCTCATGCCTTTCATCATATGGCTGGACAGAGCTTGTCCACAGATGCTGTTTCCTCCAAGTTCCCTTATTTGGTTGTTATCTGCAGACACCAGAAGCATACTGTAAAGCTGTCCAGAAATGTCTAAAGACATAGGATGTCCTCCAAAGAGCTTGTTGTCTCTGGGAAGTTGGGGTAACATAGAAGAACATTTCAAGAGGGTGATTTTAAGCAGTTTGGGCCTGAAAGACTATACAGATTATCTCCCTACGCCTTTGTGTCATCCCTTGTCTCTCTATTTTGCCTTGTGGCAAAGGACTCAGTGGCTTCAACCTGGTGGCTGGGTGGTAACCTCAGACAGCCTTGCCTCTTTTAATGGCAGCCTCATTTGGTGGGAAAAAAACCTGAATTTCAGTCTCCCTGAAGAAAAAAAAAAACGAAGAAAAAAAATAGCAAACAAAAAAGAACCCATCCCCACCCACCAGTCAAAAAAAGGGGGGGGGGGATATTGTTAATATTGTTGGCTCTTACTGAGATATAACACTTTCAAAAGTGAAAACTAAACAGTGGTACTGAAATAATGAGATTATTATGTTAAAAGAAATGGTAATTCTGTGATCTCTGTATTGAGCATGGAAGCACCATACCCATGCATCTGTGCTGCATATAACTGAAAGAATGAAGATAAAGTTTCCTTTAGGGTTTATTCTTATTCTTTATCTTATTCACTCTGGGTTTTTTTTAACTAATGCTTGAAACATGTATTTTTAAGACTTCCTGTCTTGAGGGTCCTAGGCGGTGTTGCTGGCTGTAGCAATGTATCTTGTGAGGAGTGGGTTTGTGGCCCATACAGATTTATTGCCACGCGGCTTGACTCCCATGGGAGCAGGCCTGGGGGTTGAGAGAAGATATGTTGGGGTGAAGATCGGAATGCAGTAACAGGAAAGTAGATGTCTGTGAGAAGAGGATCTTGTGAGAAGCAAGCTTGTGAGATAAGAAGCTGCAAGAATGTTACCGGCTGCCTTACAAGGACTAACGTGACTGTGTAGCTTTAACCAATTGTTAGCAATAGTGAGACGCATGTAAGGCGGGTGAACAGAGCGTATGTAATGTTACTCATGTACTGATACAGAAACCTATATAAGCTCTGTGTGTGTTTAAATAAATGAGCTTGACATTGATCACATTGATCCGAGTTGAGTCTGCAAAACTTCGGCTCCGGCAGCTGACTTACTTTTATTCTGTGTGTTCTGGTGTACTTGGCCTCTGTGGCTGGGGATGTGCACACTTGTTTACGAATTTTATGCTAATTTCATGATTTTGAAACTTGAGGCATGTTCTTGTTGTGTATTAGATGTTGATGATTTGTATTTGTTTAAAAAGTGGTGAATAGTTTGGATTCTGAGTACTAGGGCCAGTAGTGCTTCAGTGGCAATTTGGTGACTTTATCTGGCATATTCCTAGACAAACCTTCTAACTGTGAAAATTCATTAATATATATACTAGTAAAAATGAATCTGACTCTACAGTGATTGAATTATTGAAATTGGCAGTTCAAAAGAGAAGGTACCACTGAGGTAGCAGGAGAGTGTCGGGAAAGAGGAAGAAAAGTCTTTAAAATATTCTTTCAGGGCCTGGATTCTGTACCTTCTGTTTGGCAGCTGGGTTGCTGTCAAGATGAGACTTTGTGCTTCTCTTGCTTGGGGATTGTTTTTTCCCCTTTCTTTCTACATTAATGTCCAGATTCCAGCATAGTCTAGTGTAACAGGAAGCAATCTCCAAACCAACCTATTTAGGCTCCCTTATGTCGACCTTGATTTTTGATTGGTCTCCATATTGAGATGTGTTGTGGTTACTTGCACACTATTATTTCCTTCTCTTGATATCAAGTTAATGGTTTTCTTTCAACATTTTTTGCCATTCCATCTGGTTTGTGGTAATGGCTAATTTTGTTGTTTCTTGTCACCAGTTCTTCTCTTGCTGTCTAATGGAAAAATAGTTTTTTATGACTCATTGGGGTGCTTGTTTTATCTCAATTGACAGTCAGTGGTTAACATTAGGACTTTGAAATATAACAACACTCTCCCCCAAGGAAGTATTTGTTTGTCTTAAAGGGTCAGATTAGTTTGAAGAATCTGATAGGCTATTTGAGGCACCGGTTCTGCTGTCAAATCTAGACTGGTTAGAATTATAATTGGTTACAGTAATAACCCAGTGTTTTCTCTGTCTGCTTTATTTAGGAACTATGCTTCTACTAATTTTTTTTAATACTTCCCTCCCCCATAATTGTGTCCACATCTTCATGAGACCATTAACCATGTGTCGTTCTCCCTAAAAATATCCCTTGCTTGAAGTCAAATTATTCTCCTGACTTCTGTTGGCTTCCCATTTCCCAGGTTACGATTAAAGGTCAGAGTAAGAGTTGACTTTGTGACTGTCTGTCCTGTAGTCTAATGTAGTTATTATAGCTGGACAGAAGCTCTTAAAGTAAGAAACAATGAGCTTAGCTACAGTCAATATCCCTGGAATGGTTTTGTGTGCAGGAAAGCTTGGGAGCTGCTCATTTCGAAGGGGCAATAATTTTATAACTGTCCTTGTTTTTCATCAATGTAAAGTAATGAACTTTGGTGACAAGTTGTAGTTACTGTACTCCATCATTGCTACATCAACTTTTCAGCTTGCCCCCACTTGACCAGACTGTTTCAGACTGCCTGTGTATTTCAAGTGGAAGCATTTTCACAATGAAAAGACTTTTAATCAATTTTTTTCCTTGGGCTTGTAAGGCTAAGAGAGCTAAAAACCTGAGCTGCAATTGGAAGACTTGTGATTTATGATAATACCTGTACTCAAATGGCAAACACAATGTAGACAGGCAAAAGAAAAACTAAAAATGATCTCTATGACCATAAAGCTTATTTTGATTGGAAAACTCATACTGGTTTTGAGAGGCATGGAGTTCTGTGTGGGTCTAAGTTGCTTTTGCACCATAGTTTTTCATGGCATACCTGTGACATGTAAACAACTTACAACCCTCTTCATGCTCTTAATTCTACATCTTCTGCCAAAACATGCTGTATTAAGTGTAAAGGGGAGTTGAGAGTGGTGTTAGGACCAAGAGAATTTCTAAGTAAGGTAGCCTTAACTTGCACAGTCTGCTTTAAATGTAAGAGGACATCAGTCCTCTTAATAAACTGTAATTACTGGTGATATAGATAAGGACAATTTTAGCTCATTACAAGCTAAATAAAACATTTCTATAAACCATTCTTTTCCTTCTCTGTTTCCCTCAACTATACTGGAGCAAAACCCTTTTAGAGGCAAGACTGAGACTATCTCCAGGTTATCTAGCATATATGATGTTACTAGTTGGTGAGCAGGTATAAAGCAATGTATGTGATAATTCAAGAAATAAACCAAAGATAGCCTTTATTAAAAAAAAGAACAAGGGCTAAATTCCTAACATGTCAGAGAAGAATCAAGCTGGGTAAATGCAGTGACAACCTGCAGATTTTTGTCTCATTATTTTAAAAGAATATTTTTTTTAAATATATCTTAATTAAGAAACTGTATTCTACCAGTTCACTATAATGCAATAGCAGCTGACAACTGGAGAGACTTCAGGGTAGGAGCTAAGACACTTTCTGAGTTGTAACAGCTGTAGGATAGATGTTAACAGTCAGTCTCATTTCTGTAGCCCATTATGTTGAAAGTGGGCAAGGCCCAACAGGGACAAGGACCCTTAGGTGGGTATAGTTGGAAAGATAATTCCTCATTCTCTGTTGCCATGAGATATTCTCCCCGAGCCCATGAAGAGGGATGTGTTCAAGTCTACTTCTTGATGTTTCAACTTGTTAATAGTTTCTACAAATTGTCTCTCATCAGAAATCCTCCCAAATTCAACAAAGAAATCTAAGACTCTCCTTTCCATTGGAAAAAAAAAAAAAGAGAGTGAAGAGGAGGACTGATTTTGTTTTTCTCTTCCTTGGTTGTATCACAGATTATATTGCTTTTTATTTTCTCTATCTTCCTTTCCTCTTTTTGCTCTTCTGCTTTTTATTTAAAAGAGTTTTCACTTATGCCATGCCATGCAGCAGCTGCTTTTGATTTGTGGAAGCACAAGTAGAAACCTTCTCACACATCTGACTCCAAGGAAGATGTTAACATGCTTTTCACTGAGGTGAAAAGAAAGGTGAACACAGATATTTTTAAAATGAAAACAGACCATCTGCAGTATCAAGAAGCGTGTATTTAACAAGGAGGAACCATGACCTCCTGAAAAGCAGTGGGAAGAGAATTTAAGTATGCTCCTTGTAATTGCAGGCATTTTTCGAGTTGTCCTCTTCTTTACCATTTATAGATATGAACCAGTTTTACCTGTCAGCCCTTTTAAGAGATGATCTCTGACTTTCTGTCCCATTCTTTCCAGTTGAGCTTTGGGAAGGTTTAGTATCCAAGATCATAAAGGTCTGACTACAGAAAATGCACCTTCTGGTTCCATAGCCCCAGCTCAGTGGTCATTGTAACCTATGCTCTTTGATGCTGTCTGTGATGCAATGAAAACTCTTTGTTAAAATTCAAGTGATTGCAGGACTTCTGAGAGGGGTTTTTTGTCTTAGTTTACTGTAGCCCTTTGGATTCATCCCTGCCAAGTGCATATTCTTTCCATTAAATTAACCCAAAATATAGTTGTAGGGGTCAATGTACATGTAGGTATGCATGTATATATTAATGTATTTGACATAAGCTTGCCTGGAAGCTTTTATTCAATACACCAGTATCCATCCTTCTTTTGGTGTCTGTTGTCAGGTTGTATTTGGATTATAAGCGTTCTGAAGCCTTTTGCTATGTGTTATAATGCTTAGCACCACATAGCCCTGCTCCAGAATTCTCTTCTTTCTTGAAAGTATGAGTTGAATTTGGCAATTTTCTGATTTCTAAATTACACATAGATAGGATGTTCCGGTTGTGCTGGTCCCTCTGGCATTTGTAACTTTTGTCAGTGACTTTTGACTCCATATCTTTCAGGGAATAAAACACACTGCTTTTGTAAGTATTTGTTAGAAGGGCATATGGAACTGGAAGCCAAATCAAATGCTCCGCCTTTGAGGAGTGTTAGCTAGCAGAAAAATAAAATCCTCCTGGATTTAAAAATTATAGCAGTCCTTTTTTTCTAAAGCTTACAGGAGTTCCGCTGTGTATCCAGGATTAGATCTTATGAAAATGGCTATATTTCTATCCATTCCAGTTTTTTGATATGGAAGTCATCCTGCTTTATATAGCATCCCAACATCCTTTATTTGCATTGAGTTAAAAAACATTTCTGAATTGTTTTCTAGTAGCAAAGGGAATGATACCGAGAAAGACAATATAGATAATAATAGAAAGACAGGAGAAGAGGTCTGGTTAAGGTGAGAAGAGCACCAGCTAAGAAAAAACAAGGCTGATAAAAGGCACAAGAAGAAAGAAAATGCAGGTATGAAATGAGTTAAGATCATGCTGGAGAAAGTGGAGGTGCCTGAAGGTGCAGTTGATGTGGTCAGTGGCTCATTTGCTGTTATCTATCTCTCTGTTGCTGAAGGATACCATGCAATGCTTACTTACAGGCAATGTTTACTTGTGGGCTTTGCTGTTTTTCGCCCTGTTGTTCTGCAAAGCAGTTCCTGTCTTTTAATCCCTTTAAGCCTCAAGTCTCACACCAAAACATGTCCCTCCTGAAATGTAATCCTCTTACTTAAGTTCCACTGCTATGCTCCAGTTATGCCCCTGTGCTGGGGAGTACAACCTTTCTCCGTGTGCCAAAGGTTGGAAAAAATGAGGAGTCACCACACAACTATTGTCTAAAGTAGTGTTTCTTAATCTTGAATCCCAAGATCCCAAATTCCATCTATTTCAGAAAAGTCTATAGATTTCTTAGGCTGTGATGCCTCACCTGAAAAAAAAAAAAAAAAAAAAGAGATATCTTTGAACTTTAATTTTTTGTTTGTATTACTCTGTAGAGCACCTTCTGCGTTTTCATGGATCACCATGTTTAGAGATCTAAAGGCCACTGTACAGCTAGGGAAATACAAGGAGTATTTGGGATCACATCTACAAGTAGTGGGAACACATAGAAAATTTTCAGGAGGGAAGATTGGTGGTTGAATGTGACCACTCTTCTGACTTGCAGGAAGCACTTACTAAGGTGTGTTTAGTGCTTTGCTGGGTGGTGAGCTCCAGGAAACATCTCTTCAGGCAGATCCCAAAGTCTCATACGTCATGTGAAAATCAGTGCCTTAACAAGATCCAGCTTGGAGGTTTATGTTCTGCAACGGAGAGGAATGTAAGGGAGAGATCTTGATCGTGTTCTTGTTTCAGCACAGCGTCGCTGTATGTGAAACTCATCCTGTGCAAACAACACGAACTATTCAGCCATATGCCTATAAGAGAACACAGCTGCTGGCAGTGGCACCGAGCTATGCCATGTGAAAGAGTAGAACAAGTGAGGGTGAATTTCACTCAGGGCATCATAATGTCCCTGTGCCTCAGGATCCTCCACCGCCAAATAACTGCCACATTTGCCTACTTCAGGATATTGATGTCCAATTCCATTTCCAGGAGTGTATTTTGCAAGAAGCTGTAAATGGCAAACTGGCCTCATCGTGTCCCTCATACAGTTTATCTTAGATACTGTCTTGTTCAGCTTTTGTTTAGAGCAACTGCACTGTTTCCCTTTGGAGAGGGAATACTGCTTCAGAAGAAACATGTTCATCGTGCGCTAAAGTTTCAACCCTGAGATACAGCCTTATTTTCAGTGAGTTAGTGTGTTACCTAAATGCATGTTTGTATTGAGAGGTTCTTCCAATTTTACATCCTCATTTTTTATGTCCTCCATCGTACTAGCAGCAGAAAAGTATTAAGGAACCTCAGGAAAAAAGTTCAAGTTTTTTAGTGTGTTTGTTGAGAATTGGCCACTTGCCTTTGAACATCTGCGTTTGTAATTTGCCCCTCTGCCGTACTACTCTGTTAACTGCAAGGTAAGACTACCTATTTCACTACTGTGAGCTTTTAGAGCTCTAAGTGACTGGAAGAGGTTGGTCCACCTGTTTTTCACTAAGGATGAGATGTTTTCTTCCTTTCCATGTTTCAATATCCCCATCTCCTTATTTTGAGGATTATTAACAATTAATCTGTAAGATTAATAGATAGCTGTCATAACTATGGGGTGATCAGTTTTTAAGTGATTACCCTTTCCAAGCACTAGTTTTTCCTGCATTTTCCTCTGGAGGGATTCCCATTATTTTGGATGCTTGTTTTGTTATACAGGAATCCTTGTTTACCAGCCGCAGGTTTTGATCAACCTGACAATTAGGTCGATCAAAATCCCATCAATTAATTTCCTCCTGGATGCCTGTGAAAACACAGTGACATCTGTAACTTCCTCAAAACAGAGCATTTTTGTATGGGATAGTGACAGGGAAGCAAGGGGTTAAAATGCAGAAGACATGGCGTAAACTATATCTAACCCTTGTTGAGCTGTTCCTTGCAAATCAGTCTCATTCACCTTTAGTAAATGTTGGTATTGAAACTCAAAATTGTGAATCTCCAGTATCTCTGAATGTGGATCAGGATGTGGTTTGAGTCTTCATGTTTCTAAGTCTCTGTATTTCAGAGCTGCACAATGCAGTTCTTGTAGGTTGCATCCTTAACCCATGCTACTGTTCCATCAGTCTGGTTTCCTATACTGCAAGGTGCAGCTTAGCAGCATCAAGTCCTTCCCCTGGCACTCCTGCCTTTCCCCAGAGTGCTTATCTGTCCAAATAATCTATTTCATCTTTTAGAAAAGCCTGCACATTATCTGACATTTCTTTTTCTTTTTCCTTTTTTTTTTTTTTTTTCTGGATGCCTTCTGAAAGGCCCCTTGAAAACTAAAATCTCAGGGAGAAATTTGACATTTTGTAATATCTAGATAGGCAATATTGCTTGCCTGGGATTTGGCCTTTAAGAAAAATGAATTTCCAAAGCAGCAGTTACTTATTCTTTAATCTCCCAGAAAATACTTACGCAGTCATTTCAAACTGAAAGGATAGTACTTACATTTAGGGGTCACTTTCCCTTTTGTGTTTTCAAAACTAAGAGGAATCAGAAATAGATTTTCGGGAGGCGATGAGGGTGGACAGGGAAGTTTCAGTTCTGGGATCAGAACATTGTAGTGACATTAGCAAACATGTTCTCAGTGCGATGCGCCAGGCACAAATGCTTACAAATTGAGGATCTTACCCCCTGAGTGAAGCGTCTCTGCAGGTTTCTAGAGCCCATGGTAAAGCCCCTCTTTCATTGCTTCAGTTTCTTGCACAATTAAAAGTGTAGAGCCTAAGAGAAAGCATCCTCCCTGGAGCTCTGATTTATAAGTATTTCAGAAGTTATACAGAAATGCTTTTAATTATTTAGAGGTTCTTCAGTATTTATTTTAATAAATACTGTTCTAAATAATGTTCTAATTTAATAATGTTCGAAACCAGCTGCAGACTTCATAGATGTCCAGTCCAATTTCTGTAGATAATTAATTTGTGGAGCAGTGAGATTGAAACCCAGCTTTTAAAATCTAGCTTTGGTGGGGGTCAATTTAAAGGCAGTTTGACGAAAGCAAACTGTGTCAGCTAATAGACTTTTTCTGAAAACTGTGATGCAATTTCCAGTCACAAAAAACTGCCCTCACTCAAAGCACTAGGGAATGAAGGGCAAGAGATGTACCATGAATGTGAAACTTATTTATAACCTTTTCCCCTTGGGAAATAAATTTTAGAAAATGCTATGTCAGCTCATGTGCAGGAATGCAGCACAGTCCCCAGTAGGTCAGCCAGCACTCTGGCAGCTGCAGTTCATTTTGTTTCATAGGAATAAATGCAAGAGGCAGAGGAACCCAGTGAAGTGAATTGTTTAATATTACTCACATAACATCGGTACGTTTGAGCTGATGTGTGCATGTTTCCATAAAAAACCTCTGAAACCAAGCAGGATTTTACTGGAACTGGAGCATGAGAGTTGCAGAAAGAGAATGAGTAAATGCCTTCAGTTAAGTGGAAAAGCTTCTATTTCAATAGGCTAATGGCCCAGAGATTTTATTTTAGCAGAAAATGCAGGCGGTCCTGGGACTGCGGTGGTAAATTTAGTTCTTACGCAGCTGCTGGCATTCAGCTCATTCAGAGACACAGCCACCTCAACACTCCTTATTAGACAGTGACTGCACTGAAGTTTCCCAACTGGGTGAAGAGCAGTCCTCTTCTGGAAGGCTGCTTCTCTTCAGCCGGTAGGTTTTGTTAGTCGCCTCTCTGATTGCCTCAGACAGACTTCTGATGTAATCTGATGATTTGAGGATTACAGTGATGGGAAATGAGGCTGCCTTCACAGACTGTCCCTCTTTCAGCTACAGCTGCCCTGACCAGGAGTTAGGGGTGCTCTGAGCACCATGCTCTGTATTTACACACTTTCCTTTTTTTTTTTTTCTGCTTTCATTGTTTGATTGCCTTCAGGTTGACTGCCCTACTGTGCTGGATCTCTGGGTTCATCCCTACTTTACTTAGCCAAAGAAGCTCCATTGGCTTTGGTGTTGCTCTGTTAGCTCTGCAAAGTGGTCCCTTCCTGCACAGGTTTGTTTGGGGTTTTTTAAAGTGCTTCTGCTTCTCCCTGCTGAATGTCAAGTAAATGCAGATTTCCATGTGGAAAGGCATGCACACATTTTTCTAGCTGACTTACTGAAATTTCTTCTCTAGTTCTCATGCTTTAAGGTAAATCAGTATTTTTAGAACTACTCTAGGTCTTGATCTGCTAAAGTGTGCCTACTGCCAGTTGCAGTTATTGAAATACTTTTTTTTTTTTTCAAAAAACTTTTTTTTTTCTTTTTCCAGATCAGGGTCTTGATAGTGGCACAATTTGCATCTTCCTGAGACCACAGGCATTTCTTGTTGGTTTTGGTGGGACCACTATGTCCATGTAGAGTGCTGATTTATTGCTTCCTTCAGGAAATAATTCACACAAATGTGTGTGTGTCTTAGCCTGCAGTAACTAGCTTGAGTCACCTGCTTCCTGGTGTTCTTCTGAAGCTGTGGGACACAACTGTGAAGTCTTGTTACTTAGCTACATGTCTTTTCTTTGCTTCACTGTATTTTTTTACTTTTTTTTTTTAATAATCTGTTGCTTCAGCTGCCTTCATATAGAGGCTTGTATTACTGGTGATCACTCCAGTTGTGTGTTGCTCCACTCTTTGTATTTCTGTAGCATCTCTTATAGAGGTCAATCGAACTACTGACCTGATTGATGTTAGGGATAGAATTCCCTCTTAACTTCCGTAAAGCCAGGATTTAACCTCTAAATATCATATGTAATAGCTGTTGATCCTGCCACTGTTTTTTTAGACTGTTTCTGTATTAATTTCCACCCATTCCTTTTGGCAAATTGGCATTTTGTTTGCTTTGTTGACTGCTGCCACATTTTGAAGAGGGAAAGGATCTGACATAGTTGTCTCTTCAAGAAGCATTGCTGCTGAATGCAGAGTGAAAAACGATGTCTTTGACAGAATGGGGATCACGATACTGCTTTCAGTACCATTATAGAAGACTTTCCCTTTATTCTGTATGGCCATACCATCTTTTTTTCTTTAATAAGTGTCTCTAAATCAACAAGTTGAAATGACCTTCCTAAAGAAACGGAAATCTCCTGTAGGATTTTGGTTTTATCCCATTGGTCTCTTGTATTGTGCTTATCTTCTCTGAGAGTAGGAAAAGTATGGAAAATGTAGAGAACCTAAACCTTCTGAGCATTTGTCTTCACCAAGACTTCCTTACTCAATTTTCATTTGTGGGCATAAGCTACTGTGACAGACATAACAAAGAAGGTGGGAACATGATGTATACATATACCAGCGATCAGTATCAGTAAACTGGATAGCATCAGCTGTTAGACATGAATTTAGGTGGTTTTAACTGACTTACAGATACATGCTGAATTCTCATCCTGCTCCTATATCAGGAACCCACTTAATGAGTAATATATACGAAAGACTAACGGGACACATTAAATACTGTTTCTGTCCTTTACTTTCTCTACATTTTCATTTTGCTTCCCTTGATATTTGTGGGGCAGTACTTCCCCTGTTCCTGGTGTATGGCTGGAAGTTAACCAGAATCAGCAGTATTTTGTCCTGTGAGTAACAGGTCCCAAACATCCTCTGAGTGAGTGACAGAGTATCTGCTTGCGACTGAAGAATGCAGTGTTTCTCAACACACCCCTTGTCTGGTGATTTCTGAAAGTTGTATATCTGTGATTCTTGAGAATCTGCACCCTCAGTTCCTTTAACTTTACTGAATACGTTGGCATCACAAGTGCAGCAAAAGATAATGACGACAGAATTTTTTAGGCTAAAAAAGGACTGTATTTAGAATGTGTTAAATCCCCTGTGTTTAAGAGAAGAGACTCTTGCAGCTTTTTAACACTGTGCAAATCATAGAATTGCTTTGGCAGGAAGAAATGGCCATCTTGAGTCACTGTTGTTCACACAGGACTCTCAGCAAAGGGAGTGGTCCTGAAAGCCAAATGTGTGAAAGCAAGAGACATACATTGGCTTCTTCAGGTCTGAATTTGGCAGAAAACCTTGAAGTGCACACTGTGCTGTGCTGTGGAAGGGGTTGGTTAGTGATAGCATTAGCCAGGTGTTTCAAAGCACTGCCTTACCAGGTTGTTGCCATATGCTGATAGTGTAATAGTATAATGTCTTAATTCACAGCACCAAGGAGTGCAGAACGCTGATACCACCCATAGGTGCTCAGGAATGGTGTTGTCCCCAGCAGTGGTCTTCTACCTGGTCCTGTGTAGCCTTCTCTGGGCACACACTAGTTGGTTGCAACTCAAAGCATCAGGTGAGGTCCCATGTGAGACGAACTGTGCTTTCCTGACAAAATCATATAAAATGCTCTTACATTACTGGTTAGAGTAGCCTGCTACACCTAGAGAGATTTTTGCCTTTGGTTCTGGTATCAGGGATGGTGTTTTGGGGAAAGAAAAGGTAGTTGGCTGTGTGTATGTTTTCTATAGGTTTTCAATTTAAAAAGTTAATGTAAGTATGTACATTCACACACACATGTTCTTTAAAGTACTTGGCATAAATAATTGGCACGTGAATTTCTTGTGTAATTTTTTATTAGCAGATTTATGTTTAAAAGATTGTTGTTCTGTAGTTTACATGCACTACCCTTTAAATGAAGACTACCTTTTCTCTTGGCTGTAAATCATCTTTCCTCCCAGAGCAGTGTTTTCTTTAAGTAGTTTTGGTTTATTTCTGTAAGGATGGTTGAATGTCTTGTTTTTCTTGGATATTATTCTTTATCTGCTTGAGAGTAGGGTAGGGAAGCTCTTCAGAGGGATCTGAACAGACTGGACGGATGGGCTGAGACCAATGGGATGAGATTTAACAACGCCAAGTGTAGAGTGCTGTACATGGGACATAACAACCCCATGCAGCATTACAGGCTTGGGGGAGACTGGCTGGAGACCTGTCAGGCAGAGAAGGACCTGGGAGTGTTGGTTGACTGCAGGCTGAATATGAGTCAGCAGTGTGCCCAGGTAGCTGGGAAAGCCAATGGCACCCTGGCTGGTATAGAAAATCGTGTGGCCAGTAGGTCTAGGGAGGTGATTGTGCCCCTGTACTCAGCATTGGTGAGACTGCACCTCCAGTACTGTGTCCAGTTCTGGGCTCCTCACCATGAGAAGGACATTGAGGTCCTGGAGCGAGTCCAGAGAAGAGCAACCAGGCTGGTGTAGGGGCTGGAGGTCCAATCCTATGAGGAACAGCTGAGGGAGCTGGAGATGTTTAGTCTGGAGAAGAGGAGGCTGAGGGGAGACCTTAGCACTGCCTACAGCTACCTGAAGAGAGGTTGTAGAGAGGTGGGCAATAGTCTCTTCAGCCAGGTGACAGGTGATAGGACAAGGGGAAATGGCACAAAGCTGTGCCAGGACAGGGTCAGATTAGGGAAAAAAATTTTTACTGAAAGAGTTGTCAGGGGCTGGAACAGGCTGCCCAGGGAGGTGGTTGAGTCACCATCCCTGCATGTGTTTAAAAAAGAGTAGATGAGGTACTTAGGGATATGATTTAGCATAGGATGGGAACGGTTGGACTTGATCTTAAAGGTCTTTTCCAACCTTGTGATTCTGTGTTCTCTGACCTGACAAAGAAATGTTGTAAGAAATGTAATGTGTCTAAATCTCTCCAGAACATCATGGATTAGATTTTTACAAGGATCTCACTCTAACCAGTGTTTGGCTAAGTAACTTCTATAAGGCCCAGTTCATCATTCACCTAAGCTTGTGTGATTGCTTAACGCTAAGCGATTTTGAAATGCTGCAGCTCAGCAAGCATTTTGGAAACCACATTGATGAAAACGGGAAGGTGAAGTTTCAGGCAAAAGCTTACTGGTCTGTAACGAGTATTACTAAACAGGTCTGATAACAGTATATAACAGTATATGCTCTTTTGAGAACTATTTTGTCATGTGCTTTTGGCCATCTCATGTTAGATGTTACCAAAAATATCCTGAATACTTTCCCAGCATTGTTTGGGAAGTGATTTCCCCAGTTGCTGTAGGGAATATCATTTACCCTTACAGTCCATGCAGTCAGAAATAGGTTAATAAACAATCTTAGTGTTTTAAGATGGAAAGGGAGTAAAGATAAAATCCTTGTCCAACATAGAAGCAGCTTGAAGTATCAGATTTGCTTTGGGAAGGACCCTATTTTTTCAGTATTGTTCTGAATCTGGTTTTAGATTCAGATTTTGTAACCTTGGCTAAGAGATGGTGCTGTGACTCACTGTTTTAACAGTATACTTTGATGGTATAATATGATTTGGAAATCAGAGAGGCTTTGTGAACCTCCTTAGTTGAGCAGAGGCAGTGAACCAAGCACATGCATCATGTCCAGGTTGCACATGATATGCAAACTGCCTGGCCGCCTGCCACCCTGCCCAAGGAGCACATGCGACCGCACAGCCTAGTTCTGCTGCAAGCAACTGAACCTGCAAAGTCATGTAGACACCGAGATGAGCCACCACTTAGGAGACTTCATCTAAGCTGCAGGCTCCCTAGGTCTGTTGGCATCTTGAGATATTCCAGATTGCCAGTTGCCTAAAGGGTTTTTTAATCTGTGAATGTTTAAAATAGTCAATTACTTTGGCATATTGACATGTGTAGTGTACCATGAGAATTCTAGCCGTTGCATTAAATGCAATTACTTCACAACAGGCAGAATGTTATTCTTTTTAATCTGTTTATGATTGCTGGCTTCCTCAGTGTTTGTGTCTCTTTCTGCTGTTAAATATATGAAATTGTTTGAAAGGCATTTTCGCTGTCGCACAGGTAAGCTTAATGCATAGTGCTTCCATTATCAAGAAAGGTGTATATTTTTGGATCATGTCTTTTGTAGCTCGTATAATTTGTTCCCTGCGGGAAGGATTCATTTTTATGTGTTGCATCACGTAAAGGCATGCGTCCATTTTAGGCAGGTTGTCTGGCAACAGCAAGATAAGAACATCCATAAAACATGTTTTGGATGCCAAACTTTGCAGTCTACTTTGTTAGAAATTGGGCACGTGGCATGCGAATGTAGTAAGTGTGCAAATGGATTTAATTTTAGCAAAATGTACCAGACTGATGGTCTTGTGCAGAAATTAAAATTTTATTTGCTAGGTGAGGCAGCATGAAGGCAGCTTTTATGTTATCTTCTGGCTCCAACAATTGAAGAGGTGAGATGGAGATCAGCTCTCTGTTTTTGAAATGGCAGCTGGAGACGCAGGTTATCCATAATCAGATGCACTTTGTAGAGCCTTTGGAAGTAAAGCAAAGCAGTGGAAAAAGCTGGAGAAAATGTGTGTTGAAAAGTCTGGAAAACAAAGCTATGGAGGGCCTTTTTGAAGAGAATACTCTCCTCACCTTATTCAGCGTATGACTGGACTCAAGAGTAGATCCTAGCATCGTATCTCACATACTCCTAAGACTGAACCGGCAAGACAGTACACAGCAATATGCAATGAGAAAGGACTTATATGCAGGTGGACTGTATCTGTAACATGGATGGATCTGCATGCCTGTCAGATTTGTGTAGTATCAGACCCTTCCACGCAAACTCTAAGTACTAATCACAGGCAGACTGGAGATAGAGCACATTATACTTCCACCCACACTGTGGTGCAGACATAAGCAAGATATTATTATTTACCTTCAACATTCTGCTGTGTTTGCCATGTTCTTGGAATTTCTTTTAATCTGTATTTCTTGTTTGTGATCTCTTAGCCTCCTTGAATCTCCCTCTGCCCCCCTCCCAAATCCCCAAGGGGCCTGTTCTGTGAATTCCTTGAACTCCACCATTAAAGCCATTTGCGCTGCTGTCTTTTCCTTTCATTGGTCTTTCTTTTCTGTTAAAGCAATAGATCTTGTAATTTTATTTCTGTTTCAGATATTTTCAGGAACAGCTGTAAGTTCAGCACCTGGAATACAGCTTGTTAATCCTCTTATGTTTTCCTTTCCAGCCTTGCTTTTTATGCCTTCAGGTTGTTTTTCCCAAGTTGTTTCCCACTATGTAAAGTAGCTTGATTTGGACATGGACATGAGCAAGTTAGTGAGCTGAGTAATCCACACTGAATTTGCTATAGATTTTCCACTGTAGTGGGAGATCTGAAATCTTATATTTGGTTTCTGCGCTAATTCGTGAATTGCTGGTTCCAGAAAATCAAGTGGGATCATCCAAGAACAGAATATACTGGACTAGATGAACAGGGCAGATTGTTTGGATTAATTTTTCAGTATTTATATTGGGTTTCCAGGAAGGGAAAATCAGAAATAGGTGGTGAATTTCCATAACCCTCCTTGGTTTCCAATCTCTAGGGTAAATACTACAGAAGAGCAGAGATGCAAGGCATAGATGCCCTCATGGTTCTTTGATTAGATCCCATTATTCTTACTTTCATTACTCTTCTAGCTGCACACAAAAATCATTAATGAACCTTGATTATATTTGGTCAAGGTTTATAGACAGAAATTTTATATGAGCAAGGTTTAAAAAGTTTGTCAAGCACTGGCTTTATAAACTCTTAAATTTATTGCTCTTCTATGATGGCCTGATGACTGGCAAAGAAATAAAGACCATATTTAGTTGATATGATGCAAAATACGTTTCCTAGTAAAGTAATTAAATGTTGGCTTTTGTCAGTCATGAGATCTGGTGCTGAAAAAGCTTTTGTAATTTATCAATCCATTGGTTTTGACAAATGAAAATTAATCACAAAGCCTTCTCCCATTTCTTTCCTCTCATTCTACCCACTTCATACAATTAAGTACTGTCAACAACAACCACTCCCCTCACCAGACTAAAAGCATACGTTCTTTTAAACCTCTACTGTTTAGGTACAGGGTTGCAGTGCAAGATTTGCAGAAATTCTGGGAAGAGGTTGTTAGGAAATCTGACACAATTATGTACCGTCAAAGGCTTGGGTGTGTAAGGCAGCATTTTTGTAGAACAGCTGTTCATTCATGCTCTGGTTGTGGGAGTTGGAAGAACTGAGTTTCACTCCTGAATTGCTGCTTTGCCATGCAAGGATCATGGCAGCTACTCAGTACTTCAGCACCTCACCATTTCATGCAATGCCATTCTGTGTCCTGTTCTGTAATTCTTGTAAGTTCTAAGAACGGGAATTGCTGTATGAATGGGAGTAATTATTACATATTCATTCTCTTCTGCAAAGTTTGTTATTAAGGAAAGCAACCATTTACCCAGAAGTCTTAGTTGAAATACTGCCCATGCCACTGGGTACAAAGTGATTTTACTAATTACCAATCTTCTGATTAAACTATCATTGTAAAATACAATTGTAATGCACAAAATGAGATTAAAATGGCTTTCAGATTCCAGGTAGAAAACCACAAGTAGGCGGTGCCCTGGTTTGCTTAACTGTGGCTCTCTTGGGCTAAGGCATTAGTGTATAGCTTGTAGGGATCTGTGGCTGGGTCATTGCACTAACATCATCATCAAAACAATTGAGATTTTAGTTTGAGAACTCTTATCATTAGATGAGGATCTTAACCCATTTTTTCATGTAAGATAATGAAACATAAAAGTAGTATTGAAAAATGGGAATTATAGTATCCTATAAGGTTTCTGGTGTATTAGTGAATTAAGACTTCAGGAAGCAGGTATGTACTATCTCCTTGCTAAATGATTGGGATCTGGCTTGCTGTTACTTCTCCAGGTCTACAAGCAGACATGAAGATAAATTTAGTATTAGCCATACTTAGGACTGACCATAGGTGTGTAGTAAGATATGTAGCCAGAAGAAAGCCACACAAGCTGTGAGACTTGATTCCTCTGTTGTCTTCTATTTGCCCATCTTAATAACTGGAAACCAAAATGTTTCCAAGCAGGGATGAAAAAACCTGAAGCTCTGAATATGGAAGACTGAGGTAAAAGGGAGGATGAGGGGTGATGACTTCTAGATCTCTGAACTGAAAAGGGAGAGGTGTCATGCAAGGGTAACCAGGGAATGGTGGCAGAAGGGAAAATGAGCCAGCAAGGTAAAGCCCTGTGGGTCAGCAGGTATGAGCTGAAGCAGCTGCCAAAGGAAGAGGTCAGCTCTGTGGCTCACAGGAGGGAGCAAATTCCAGGGTACAACAGAAAAAGAAAGGAAAGTTGGGCAGGGGATTCAGGCAATTGCAAGAAAGTGCATCCAGAGTTTTAGAGAAGCATATCACTGTATGAATGGGTAGCATTTTTTCTGGGTTTCAGTCATTTCCCTAGAGCCAGGCTCTGATAGAGACTTCAGAGGAGCAGCAGCTGGCAGTGAGTGGCTCAGGAGAAGTTACAAGTTGCACTTGTAATTTTTTCCTATCTAGATTTCTTTAAAGTGCCTGCCAGGTGGTTCTAGTTGAGTAGGATGATTTTGAAAGGCAGGATTCCTATTATCCCATACCAAAAGACTGATCTGCTAAAGTAGAGTGACACTTGCTTTAACTGGTGATAATTGTATGGTAGGTGCTGCCAGATGTTGCATTTGTCTTGACCTTTCATTCAAGTGAAAAGACTAACACTTTCACAAGAAGGAAGGAGGGCTTGTTTGGAGCTGTAATTACCAGACTAGAATATGTCTTACTGTGCAATGGGAACACACTAGAAAAAAGTGTCTGAAGATCTTTATTTGTTGGTTAGTGATAGTACCATAATAGAAACTCAGCCTTGCCATTCCCATGGCAGTATTAATTTGTGGATAATTGGTAAAAGATCCCAGGCTGAATGTGCTGGTGATGGGTATAATGTGAAAAGTGAGCAGTTGTTTGTTTGCCTTTAAAATATCTTTTATCTATTTTACGTTTCTGTTTCTCACTTTGTAATTGTGCCTTAAATTACCTAAAAATAGATAGATTAAAATCTACCTATTCCAGAAGCTCCTTGTATGGCTTTACAACTCTCTTCTGTCTAAATTGCTAGAAAACATACAGTATCCTGAATGTTTCACCTATGATTCATAGCATGGGAAGCACCAGCAAGCACTGGCTCTATTTAATGGCTTCCATGGTGCTTTTCCCTGAAGTATAGATGTTTATTATTTTATTTACAAAATAATTAAACATCTCAGCTACACTTCATGAACTGTATTACCTTAGAAATGTTTCTGTTTAATGATTTAAAATAAATACATAATTTTTGTGGTCCTTTGCAGGAGCTGGCAAGAAAGCACTGTATGTTCCTTCAGTGGAGGTGCTGTTTGAGTGGTCGTAGTGAAATGAGAATTGCTATTGCACAGTGAAACTCCATTGTTTAGCTGTTTTCAGCCTGACACGGTTTAAAGTCTACATGTATGTAGAGTCTGAGAGTTGGAGCAGCTATTTTACAGAGTCTCTATCATTTTAGGCTAAGACAGGGTCAGTTGGTATCCAAGGGCTGAAGCGGTTTTATCTGGGTGATGTGGCTGGTTGGCAGTTGACAGGCCATCCAGACTGGAAAGTGTTATTTGCAACTCTGTTTTGGGTCAGTTGTAATTCCTTGAAAATACGGCTGAGTTGGTGCTTCTCTTCCTTGTCGATCTAAGGAGCTCTTTCAGTATATAGATTTTGCCCAACCTGGGCTAAGGCTATAGGGAATTTTCTTATTGAATTTATGGATGTCCTACCTTTATGTGGTAAAGAAACTGAGATGTGAAAGAGCACTTAGGTGGCTAAGAAACCTTTAGAAATATCACCAATATGCAAATAATATGTATGCATGCACTCAATAACCCTTAAGGGATTATTTTTCAAGACCACTTTTTTATTTAAAAATGATCACTCTTTCAATAGCAAAACCAACTGTTCAGTTATCTACTGACTGAAACCTCTGATAGGTATGTTTCCAAAGTAGATCAATAAAGGTAATGTGAGCATCTGTCTATTAGAGGCTCCTGGCATCCATCAGATAAAATCAGTTCTTGGAGCAGAGGAAGAAAGACTGGTTTCTGTGGCACAGCTAAGAGTACATTTGCTCTGCATCATTTACCATGTTGTGCAAATATAGGTCTTGTCCTCCAGCCTGTTCATGCTAACTGAATTTTAACACATCCTTTTCAACACAGGTGTCTGTGTAAGTTCATTCTTGCTCCCTTGCAGGCATCCTCTTCAGCTAGACAGCAGTATTTGATGAGCTTGAGTTAATGTGAAGAAACCTCTGCTCTGTTTAATTTTGTCTTTAGAAATTTCACCCAGAAGTCTTTGACACCTAGGGCTGGATTTGAGACTGTCCTCTGTGTGAAGCTGTATGTGTTGCTTCAGGCAGACTTCGCAACCACAGGTCCCACTCTATCATTTTCCCTTGTCTCACATAGCCTGGCTTTGTTTACCTCCCACGCATCCCTAGAAGGCCAAGCTCAGCCTGCTTCCCCACCACCACCTCACATACATGCAATGACAAGTCTTTGTGTTTGCCAGCTTGTGTTGGTTTCTTTCCGTCATAGCTTGAGAACGTGTCCCTGCCCCCTTTTTTCTTTCTACCATCTTCTATAGCTTCAATGAAATTTTTTTTCTTTCTTCCCTCGTTGCTATAGTTACACTGCCTTTGAAATCAGCTAGGTCTTTCCCTTATGGTTGGAGTAAATTCTTAGCCATACTGGTTCTGGTCGTAGTTCTGTCCAATGTTAGTCTTCACATAAGCATCACATCCATATTTTTGGGGGTCTTATGTGTTTGTTCAAGGAATACTGTGACCTATGTAACAAAAGTACATAGTCACCTTGAAAATCAAATTCAGCTGTGCAGTATGCAAATCTGGCATTCAAGTCAATGGTAATTTAGGCCATAGCTATTCTAGAGCTTAAACTGTTCCTTGCTGATTTTTAGTTTGGCCATCAGTCAAAGCTGGCAGGGGGCTCCCTGGTCACTTCTCTTCAGTTCTTCTGAAACACTGTTTTACTGTCTTCTGGATACTCAAGCTCCTACAAACAGAGGGTTTCAGAACACTGTATTTGTTTCCTCACATTTTTAAGGGGGAAAGTGCAATTTATATCTGTCAACTGAGGCAGCGCCAAAGATTGTGTTGAGTGGTGGCTGGTGTTGTAAAGGGTGGACAGCTTGATTGTGTAAGCACATGCTGAAGTTTTTTCCTTCCCTTCTCTTTTTTCAGTGTAAAGCTTTGAACTTGCCCCTGGGGTTGTGCTGTAGGAAGAAGCATCTGGGAGCACAGGGATTGCAAAATGCGGGCATAGCACCTGGGTGCCCAGCCAGACTGACCAGATGTGGGGTTTAGTCATTGAAAGTCGCATGAACTGTAACAACCTATAGGCAGGGGGTCTGAAACCAGTGTGCTATTATCTAGACTGATCTAGGACTAACAGCATTTGAGTTGTTTGTTATATATGCAGGACTTCTCATCTCAAGCTCTGTCTGATCAGTCAATGCGAACTGGAACAGGGTGCTGTCAACCTGTATCTAATAGATTAAATTCTCATCAGCGGTAAAGGTGAAAAAGTTTGGCTCCTAAAATCCCAGAGGAAAAGATGCCCTTCTAGAAAGCTCATACCCAGCACAGAACCATAACAGAAAGTAGCAAATCTACCTTTTTTTCCAGAGGGTTTAAACCTCAAACCAGTTTGCATTCCAGCTTCACAGACTTAAAAGAACATAGGTACTTACCTGTAACCAAATGTTATGACTTGCTCTGTTTAAAATATTTGTTTAGAAAAAAAAATGTTTCTCGATGGATTTAATTCAGAAAAGCTTTTGCAGAGCAATTTCTAGGCTCTTTCCCATTGAGCAAGTGTGTCCAGTTATACTTAATAGCAAACCAATACTCGGAAACCAGGAACCCTTAAAGGATGAAATGCCTTGGTGAAGTGTACATTTTGTTTTGGTAGGGATTAGGATTGGCATCCTTTTCAGGGTCTGCATTCTGAAAAGTGAGCAACAGATGCAGTCATCACTGATTTCAGTTTTGAGAATTGCAGCTTCTGCATTTCCATCTTGTATGATATTTCCAGTTTAATTCTGAGTT
This sequence comes from Hypotaenidia okinawae, assembly GCA_027925045.1. Taxonomy (NCBI): domain Eukaryota; kingdom Metazoa; phylum Chordata; class Aves; order Gruiformes; family Rallidae; genus Hypotaenidia; species Hypotaenidia okinawae. Next base: position 19,292,876 of record BSDF01000008.1, on the reverse strand, counting down.
CTGTAATAGGATATTCCTGCTTTTTCTCTCCTGCCATAGCATGCATGTGGTTATTCACAACTGTTTCCGGACGTCACTGCAGTGCTTTTGGTTTTCTTTAAGCAAGAGCTTTCAGTTTTAGCAGTTGGATGTCTGCCTTTAGATGTCAGTGAAGCAGGGCAGAGAAATATCCTATTGAAGTATTCATAGAGAGAAGAAATCATTGTTCTATTATTTCTCAGTTTGCACTTGTCTTTCCTAGGTGATTTTCTGCAAGGTAATATCTTGTTAAGCAAACAAAGCGATTTAGTGATTATCGTAAATCAGACTGATGTCAATAGAAGCAACATCCTTAAAAGCTACAGCTGTATGACTTTCTCTATGGAATTTGGTTTCTAGTACCAGCTTTAAAATATCGTCATAACTGTCGTTTGTTGTTGCAGTGAATCCTTTTCTTCCTTTTTCAGAATGAGAAGGCTTTGGGGCATTCCGTGAGTCGATCTAGTAACATCTCAAAGGTATGTTCCTGGATATAACTCAATCTTGGATAAACCTGGGGATACTGGGATTTAGTTTGTTTCAAACCTGGGGTGATATATGTGACAATGTAACCAGTAGAAAATGCTTCTACACTGTCTGTCATTGATAGTCACTCCTGAAACATTAGAACTCTGGTGTTTTGCAGACTCTCCTTAGAGGTCAAATGAAATGGAAGCTACAGTAGGTTTTCCCTTTCGCACTGTCAGCCTCCTTAGCTTGGTAGTTGCAAGATAGATGACAGATGCCTGAGATCTTATCTGGGGAGGGGAATCAGTCCAAAAACATCACTCAAGTACATTCTTTTATACCATAAGCTACGAATGTAATGTTCTCTGTGAGGTATGTATAGCCATGCATCCCACAATATGCATTGGGTATGTGGTTAAACATTATTTTATTGTCACTTAAACACTGGATTGTTGTTAGCATTGTGAGATGTCTTGTTATCTGGGTGTGACTATGTAAGCATTTTAAAATGTTTGCTATTACAGGCCCTGATCTTGTAAGGGAAGCGTAATGCTCTACCCATTCTAGTCACACTTCAGTATAGCCGATGGACTTATCAAAGGCACAACTGCTTTGTTATGCCATCAGGAAAAAACATCTTCTGTCCAAGATAACTTACTACAGCACATACAGTACTACTACTTCTGCATTGCAAATAAGAAGATTTATAATTTTGTGGAAGCCTGACACGTTTTGTGCTTAATACAAGTGCAGTTGCTTAAAGCCTTCATGCAAGCAGGGCTGTGCTCTTTGACTGGTATTTTTCATGGGGTGCATAAGCCTCAAATCTTCGTTAACACAGTTGATGTCGCTGGTAATAGTGACTTTTAATGAGACTGAGTCATTATGGCTGTGACAAGCTCAAGTCCCTTTTTTCTATTTTGGGTACTTCAGGATATAGAAAGTTATTCATGCATATCTCCAGCAGAGGAAACAGTGCCTGCCCTTAATTTACAGTTTCTACAGGCACAGACAACTTGCAGTTCATAATTAGGCAAGATTACTGGATGTCTTAAATAATGAGCAGGACAGCTGTCCGGTGCAAAAGCTATTGACCAAGCTGAAGGTGGTGTTATCATGGAATGAGGCAGGATTGTGTTTTGCATTCAGTATCAGAAAACGTGCGTTCACAGAAAGCACTTTGAAATAAATCCACGTGAGTATAAATTGTCATCTGTGCTTTTCTAACATGGACTGTACCTCTTCTGTCTTACCTTGGCTCTTCTCCTCTTAGGTATTCTTAGTTGGATTTTCAGGTGTTGTTCAGCAGAGATGGCGTGTCTGAAATTCAGCACAAGCCTTTTGGCAGCAGCAGTGTGGTACCCATATGAAGCCGCAAGGCTCATTCTTAGTTCATCAAGAACTAGTAGTGTGGCAGTGCAGTGGGAAGGACCTCACACTCTGGAAGAGCACTCCTGAGAGTGCTGGCAAGTGAGACATCAATATTTGCATTCATCTTGAAACACTGAAACATTCAATGTGATTGCTATGTGTTACAAAATCTGAAGTTCTCAAGGGGAGCAAAAGTCAGCTTTGGCAGTTCAATGGGTTGCAAACAAGAGTACATCGATGTTCTTACTGCTCCTCTGTCCACTCTGTGTCTGATCCATTCTGTACACTTACTCCACTCTGGAGAGAGCTGCTAAAAAGGGAAAGAGGTGTAAGTCCCATTGGTGAAATCAGTCCCCTTCATTTGCCTCATACATCAGAACCCTGCTGTGAACATCCAGACAGATCAATTTATTTTGCAGTCTACAGGTGGGTTGGCTGTTGCAAGCAATTTGTGGGACAAACCAGAAAAGATTATAGTCATGGGATGCTGCATAGAAGCTTAAGTACATGGAAAATTTTTCATTAGTTCTGAGGTTTAATACAAAAGTGCCTTTTATTTCTGTTTAGAATAGTGTAACTACCTGGCCAATAAGGCAGATTGAGTACACACAAAGGAAAAAGTGTGGAAATGCTTGGTTGCCTGTACAGCCCTTTCTGAAATCCATAGAGCTTGTTGATATTACACCATTTTAAAAGAAGCTATTTAACCACAATTGAGTTTAATCAATTATATGCTGCATTTCCAGATATGTTGATGTGTGTGTGTGTGTGCAGAAGTAATGCTTGTGCTTCCTACAAATTATCGTTTCAGCTATTATTTTTTTCACCCAGATCTAGCTTACAGCATAGCAATGTAGCAAATCTACTATAAATGCTTGGCAGTGACACTTGATTCAAAGCTTTTCTGGTGCTGATATGTCATTATAAACCCACTGTGATTATTACTGTGTATCTTTTCACTGCTTTCAGTTGCATAGTGCAGTATGACTGGAAAGGATTGAGTCAGAACTCAGCCTCTAGCCAAGAAAGGATGCTGTGTTACTCAGTGTGACCAAGGAAGGCAATGCCCTACAGCTAAAAGTGATGAAGGAAGGAGGCAGACAGATGGTGCCACTGAAAATGAGATCAGCTGGTAGAGGTAGCAGGACCTCTCCAAAGATAGACCTGTTGGGGCCAGGTGGAGCCATCCCTTAGGAGGAAGGGGCAAAAAGGCAGTTCTCCAAGAGGCAGATGCTTAGAGAGTCTGAAGAGATGCTAGTAAATGTGTCCAGGCCAAGAAAAAACAATCACCTGAATATTTGTCTAGGGATGGAAGCCAGAAGCAGCAGAAAAGGGAGTGGGGGAATAAGATGTAAGAGGATCTTCATACGGTGCCATTAGCTTTTGTACAGTCTGTTGCACGCTGGGGGATGTGGCATTCCTCCAGGCTTTTCTTTGCTTTTTTTTGAGTGTATATTTCAAACACTGCTTTTAAATATGCTCCACAGGAAATGTTTGAATTTCTGGAATATTTTCTATGTTCATTTCGAAATTCAAGAAAAAAAGAAGTGCTGAAATGATGTTAGTCATGGGACTTGGACACTGCCTGATTCCCAGCTTGCCCCATTCAAGCACAGTGATGCTTATTGAAACACCCTCAATTGGCACAGAGGTGTATGGCCCAGGCCCACATTTCAGCTGATCACCCTAAGCCAACATTTTTGCCAAGAAGCCACCATTCACTGGTAAATGCCTTCATCTTACAAGCCACACAGAGAAATAATTAAGCTTTATAGAGCTTCGTCTTCTAAATATAGATTAAATTGACCCTAAAACACAGCTAGTCACTGAGAGCAGCAAAAAGCAGGGATTTTCACAGTGGTGAAAAATGCCCTCTGCTCTTAGGTAAAGGAATTGAACTTACAAGCAGATTAAACAAGGTCACTAACAAAGCTTGTCTGTAAACAGTTATCCTCAAATTAGTGATATTGTTTAGCTTTAAACTGCCTGGTATATCCTGAAACTAATATGATGTACAGAGATACCTTCAGGTCATCTGTGTGCTGTTCCTGTCATGTCATTGCTCTGGAGGGCTGATTTTAGCATATTGGGGTAGTACTCTGTACTCTTATTTTCCTGGCTTTTTGGGGGGTAAACTTTGAAAATGCTAACACTGGGATCACAGCAAAGGAATAAAAAGTGCACTCCTTAAAAAATGTAAATGCTTGGTCTCTTCTGAAGGTCTGCACAGTTTTATCTTTAGAGCAGAAGCACACTGTAAAGTATTAAATTATTCTTGGGCTGAATGGCAGCCAGTGCAGACGCAAAGTGGTAGCCTAAGCTTGCTATGAAATTTAAAATCCATTTAAGCTGTTCATCAGCTTGGAACAGATTTAGAAAAGCATATGAATACACAAGTCTGCTGTTGCCGAAGCTTTGATGGATTCAGTGAGCGTTCATCTGTAGAAAAGCAGTCCAGGTTTTTCAGTCACAGAGCTTAGCTATCCTGTAGTCTATCAGATGACCAAGGCTTACTGAAAAGAACTGCTGCTTGGAGATGTTCTGTACAGGCACATGAGCCTGGGGGTAGGGAAACAGAAGTATCTTAAAAAAAAAAAAAAAAGAAAAAGGGGGGGAATGCAATCCTTCTACTGAGTTATTGGGGAAAGGAAAAGACAGGAAAAATTGTATAGTGTGAAGATTAAGGTATGGTCTTTTCTCCACCCACAACAGCAAGTAATCTCATGCTGGGGCACTGTGCAGTTGTGTTTGTAAGGAGTTTGATAGTCCCCCTCTGCTGTGATAAATGCCCTCTTCAGGGGCTAGATACTTACTTCACATAGGTATGAGGGCACCCTGTGAAGTAGCAACTGCAGGAGTTTCCTCTCCTCTTTTGTTCCCTCAGCCCATTCAAGGTATTTTGGGGAAGATTTTTAAGTCAAATGGCTTCCTGCTTTTTCTTTTTCTTTTTTTTTTTTCCCTTCTGCCTGCAGAACCTATGCAATTGTTACTGGGTTTACTCAACATTAATCCTGTGCTATAGGCAGGTTGGATTACACTTGGGGAGATTTTGAAAGGATAGATAGCCTTCTTTCTCTCGTGCCTATGGCTCTGTTATCTCTAGAGAAAGGTCATGCCAGAATCCTCCTTTTGATTTCTTTAGGAAGAATGAAGAGAAGCTGACTTCAGCTTCGCTCCTAGTTCCTAGACATAATTTTAATTATAGTCATATACATTATATAAAGTGTGGAAGAAAATTCTTCCAGCAGCTGACTGCAGTTTCTTATTGAATTGTTGCCAAAATTATATGGTGGAGTTGATCATCCTGAAAACTTCACATGCCTCTTTCTCAAACTTACTTCTCATCACCCATTCCACACACACACACTTTTTTCTCCTTTTTTTTTTTTTAACCACTCTCCATTCTAATAGTGTGACTTATCCCAGCTAAAAACCACTTGATTTTATTATGTGGTAGAAGTCAGAATGGCATGAGTCTGGTAGGGACAACATAATAGTGAAGACCACAAGTTACTGACGTTGGATCCTGCCATGTTGGTATTTAGGAAAAGATTTCACAAGCAGCCTGTCAGCAGGGTTGTCGGCCCTTCTCAGCATCCAGTCTGTCCATGGCTGGCCTGTTCTGGCTATCTCAAGTGTCAGCACGGCTGGTTGGTCTCATGGCACTGCTGCCTGAGTGTGCATGCATGCATGCAATGAAACAACCACATCTGTTGCACAGATAAGCTTTGGAGACTTTACAGCTGCAGAGTACTTTAGAAAGAGTCATGAGCTGACGTGCACATGGCATACAGCACTTGCTGAAAGCATGAAAACACAAATATGTTGCATCCTGGTGGATGGCTGGAGCCAAGTAATTACATTTGTTCTGCAGTGGCTCAAGAGAAATGATGAATGTGTCCCTTGGGTTTAATCAAGACCTCCCTGCTTGCCTTCAGCCCAGGCTCAGGACTTCTCAGCCCAGCAGGCAGAAATGAATTTTTCCACTGTGGATGAGACAGGGCTGGGGCTGCACCTGTCATAGGGATGGGAGGTGAATGGGGCAGGAGTGGCACGCACAGAGTGAGATCCCCTGGGACACTTCAAAAATGTCCTTATCCCATTGTGAAGACTAGCCAGGTTAGCTATGGAGTGCCTTGCAGTGGCACTTGGTGCCTTTTTCACAAGGCCCCCGTCACTGTTGTTTTCTTTCCTAGATCACCTTCTATACTTAGATCCTGCCAGAGGAACCAGTATGAGGTGGTTGGTCTTGGTTTCTGTGGTGTAAACGAAGGAGGGAGCAGAGCCTGAAGCTTTTGCTGTCTCTGGAGATGTACCATCCAAGATAAGTGCCTGCCATCTCCATTTCTAGCAGCAGCCTTAACGCACATTTAAATAGGATCTGTGCATGAGAGAGAAAATAACTCTTTGGCAATGAGTTCCAAAAGATAGGGTGTGGTAACTGTCCCTCTGTCTTTCCCATGTGATTCTGCCATGCTTATCATTTTGATGTGGGATGTGGTAGTATCAGGAGAGACAAAACTCCTGGTGGCCTATTGCAGACCACAGCACCGTGATCTCCTTGCTGAAAAAGTGCAGGGTGGATTGCTTGGGCTGGGGTGGGGGTAGTAATTAAAGGTGGTGGGCCTCAATTGCTGATTGTGCTTGGGACAGGACAACTCCAGGGCAGTGATGGGATATGTCTCCACTTAGCTAGCGCCTGCTATGATTACCTGTGTAATGATTAGCTCTTAAATCCCCAGAGGGACTGGTGGTAGCTGGAGTTGGCTCAGTGGAAAAGACCATGACTGTGCTCCCATCATTCTTACAAGGAACAGAGGCAGAGATTGCTGCAGTGGTATAGTGGCACTTAATACTTCTTTTAGCATCAGTCCTCTTGACAGCAGGTATGACTATCTTTTAGGATTTTTATTCTCTCTCATTTTTTTAACCCAGCAGAAGAGCATAGTTTGGAAAGGGGCTCATCACAGTGTAAAATAAAGGCAAACCCATAATCAAAAGGCCAGGTTGAAATCTGGGTGGTGGAATGTTTGGCTTCTTGCTCCATTGCTAAATATGTTTTTGTCTGAGGCTCCTTGTGCTGCAACTCCTCCTAAGTAAAAGACTTAAAATTGTGCTGCTTTTCTCTAGGTCTTTGCCCAAAGGAGAGGTGTGCTCCATTGTTAAATGTGCATGGTGCTTAGTATGTTAGTTCCAGGTTCTTAGCAGAGAATTCTAGATGATTTTGTAGCACAAACAGTAGGGCCACAATATTGGTTCTAGTCATATGAAGTGATGAAGTTTGCAGATGTGGGGAAAAAAATCTTATTTTCCTTCCTTCCTTCAGACTTCCAATTGCTGGAAGAATTATTCCGGCAATGTTTCTAATTTTTTTACCTTTAATGAATAATTTATTAAGGTTCTTAGACTGTAATGAGGCCCTGTTCCTTAAAACTAAGGTATAATTGTTAGTGCAGAAGTACAGCCCAGAGTGAGACAGCAGCAGCTATACCTAGAAGTACCATCTCACATAAGTGGTTTCCTTGGAATATGTCCAAGCCATTGACATGTTCACTATGGCTCACTTCAAAGATGACATTATTTTTTTTTGCTGTGCAGCATGTCATCACAAGTAGGGAGTCAGAAAAGGCTGAATTCTTTCACCAGCAGATCACAAAGTTCTTGGAGAGGTGTCAGAATGAGAACAACCAGCTATGGCAGCACATTATATATACACACAGACATGTACATGTATATATGCATGCACACATACACACGCACACGCACACACACATATATATATATATATCTTTATGATGGCAACCCTCCAGAGAGCTGTAGGCTTCCAGGGATTACTGCCTTCAGAGTCACTGTGATTATCTAAACACCAGTGCAGAAGGCCACACTGTGACCTCACTGAATTGCATTAGATGGGAATGTCAATATACACAATGAACTAACTACTGACCTTTAGTCATGAGCTATTTTAGGTAACCGGTCTGGCTGTGCAGGGTAACTCGCTAGCACATAGCTCTAAGGCTTGTCAGTGGAGGTGATATTCCTCCACGTGAAGGGCATGAAAGTCACAGAAGAAGTCACTGAATGTAAGTGATTCTGAGGTTGGAACAGTGAAATTCGGGCTGTCACGGCTTGGCCTACCCATCACCTAATGAGCATGGCAGAAACCTCCTATGACAAGGAGTGCTTTAACACCTGCTGATGTTGTCACTGTTGTAAGTAGCCACTTCAACCAAAGGTGCTGCAATTTGTGAGGCTGCTGCTGGGCTGCTAAGAATGGGGTGTGTGTCAGAAGCCACAGAGTGGTGAAGGTTTTAATTGCTTATTTTCCTGACCTCTTTAGAGCTAAGCCTCATGTGGAAGCAACATCAGAGCTCCAAGCTATCTGGATTTGCCTCTCTGTTGCATTCACCCACCACATTGCCTCTTCTTTGCACCGTTGTGGCCCAATGCTGCCAGTGTTCCTTTTTCCATGGCACCTCTCTTCGTGAGAGCTGCTTATCTGAGTTAGTAAAGACAGGCAAGTTGTGGGGACTCCAGAGCATCAGCTGCATCTAAGACTGGCAGAACTGACTTCTTGGGCTTTTGTCAGCAGCTTGCATTTACTTTACAACTCACTCTTGTCGGTGAGTTGTGTCTCTACCATGAGAGGCTCGTTGCCAGAGGAACTTGTGTTCCTCTGGCAGCTGAAGCTAGGGTAGTCATTTGCTTAAACAAGCTCAGTAAAACAAGTGGTTAGTTTTACCTCACCTCACTATCCTGATCTGATTTGCAGTGCAGCAGTGTAAATAGTTTCACAGGCAGAAAGCATGGGAGGAAAGGTGGGCAGGAGAGACCTGAGGCTTATTGAACCATGGCTTTTGGTGTAGCCACAGCTTACATTAGCTTAAACCAAGGGTGAGGCATTAACTTCCTCTAATGTTTTGATGTTCCACTTTGTAGTGCCTTTCCAAGTGTGTTAACTTCTGTTCACATTTTGGTTGCATTTGCATTACGGATAGAGATAGAGCAAAGGACCTCCTGTTTTGAAGCAGGAAGATAGGAGGAAAAGGCCTCAGATGCGGGGTGTTTGCAAGCTGTCCTGAGCAGTGCTGGCATCTAGAAACAGACTAGTAAGTTTGAAATGCAAATGAAATTCCACAGTTTCTTGTTTCCCAGTCTTTTGATTTCCCAAGTGGCAAGACTGTGATGTCTGGGTGCCAGGCAATTGGATCAAGAAACCAGTAGCATGGTTTTCAGAAGGGAAGTTTTGGATCATTAGGCTGTCACATCATGTATACTGCTGTCTTTGATTTTAAAGCCTCATTTCTAAAGTGAAGAAGTAAAAAGACTGGATTCATCATAAGGAGGTTACCTTCTGTGGTTTGTTCATAACATAAAACCTGAGACAGATTTATTAATTGATTTGTTACTTCAGTTCCAACAATACATGGTTCTGTTCTCATGGCAGAATGCAACATGCTGTTTTAGTGGTTTAATATTTTGTTTTTAGAAGATTCTTAAATATGTCTTTTAAAATAATTCATTATTTAAGTCTTATTCAATACATACCTGTTATTTCAGGCTCGGTGCACCTGAGACATCCCAATGTGAGTCCAAAGCCATTCCTCTCTATAGTGCTGATGGCTAGAGAAAGAAATCCTTAATGGATGAGTCCCGTAGCACAGAAAATGATGGTTGTGTGCTGGCATGTGTATCCTAGCATATTCATCTTCTCTTGCAGAGAAAGAAGAGTATAATATGTGACAAGGAACATTTTGTTATGAGAGTGTCAAAGCCTGCAGCAGCATTTTAGAAATATACCAGAGGGGCTTTTAATAAATTAAGTGTAGAATTGAAGAGTCCAAATATCATCCAAACAGTGATGTCTGAGCTAGCTCTGGCATCTCAGTCGGAAGTACTGAGCTGAGCACAGCATGCTTCTGTGGCAACACACCTTTCATGACCTGAGGTCTCTCCTAGTCTGGCTTTGAGCACTTTGGGCCCGGGTCTGGGCTGGCTGGGCTGGTTTTTGTGCAGCCCAGCATGGTGTTGACACTTCTGTTGTGCTGATTTCTTTCTTCCTTCCTGGGTTTTAGGCTTTGCTCTGCAGATCAAAAGAGCTGTAAACCTTTGTCTGAATTTTTTAATTTGAAGTGTTTTACAGCATGGGATGAGCCGCACAGTCTATCCAGCAGCTGTGGAACATGGGAGAACCAGATCTAAAGATTCTCTATGAGAGGTTATCTACACAGGTTATCTCCTTGCCAAAACCTCTAGGAAGAGTAACAGAGGTTTCTGTTAGTGACCCACAGAATATAGCACTAGAAAGAGCCTATAATAACAGCCCATTGAGTCCTAACTCTGAGGCAGTGATTGTTCTTGCCAGATTGATTTTAGATGCCTGTCTGTGGAAGTGTTAACTATGCCAAAAGCTTAGCTTTGGTTTCTGAGTGAGTCCAGCTGAATTCTGAATTATTCAGCATTTCGGTTTCTCACTGTACTTTTCTTGGGTCCTACAAATGTGACTGTTGCAACACCTCTTCTCCAAGTTGGTGGAAGACCCTGTCAGAATAAGAGCAGGATGAAAAGCCTTGCAAAGTACAAAGAGTACTTCAGGGAATGGTCTGGGTTGGCAGATGGTGCACATGTAAGTCTCCAAATAGTGTTTGAGTTACTAAATTACTGACAGCTCTGTCCTGTGAAAAAAACCTGCAAGCCTCTAATCTCTTGTCATCATTATAAGTGGAAGCGTATTATGTGGTAGCTAAATTCCAACTAGTCTGTACACACACCTCCATCTAATTATTCTAATTAACATAGAATTCCTTATTTCCTAAGCTATTGTTCTCTGCAGTGTTTGACAGCTGGCAGGTTCTGCTCTAGAGGTGGCTGCATTTGACCTTGAGGGAAGGCATTTCTGGTCTGATTACTACTTTTCCAAGGATGAAGCTGTGTGACCTCTCTTTTTAGCATTTGACGATAAAGCCACTTTCTTGCAACTAGCCTTTGAATATCTGACATGGAGTAATACCTGACTCCATATGCTGTGTTTAACCCTAAAGGTGATTGCAGTGCATATCAAGCTCTTCTGACTTGTTTTTTGTTTGTTTAAATTTACTACAGGCTGGAAGTCCAACCTCTATCTCTGCCCCTCATAGCTTCTCTCGGACTTCTGTTACACCATCCAACCAGGACATCTGCAGGTAAAGTGTGTTGTTTGCATGGCTATAGTGAGGCTCATACGAGGTTCAAATTAAAAAACAAACCTGAAAAAGCACGTGTATGGGAAAGTAAGTGATGTGGGGTTTCCGTATGAAGCATCCCATTTGTTTGACTCGACCGCTGTCTAACACTGCTTCGTTGAATCCCACTGACTGTTTGGCCCCGCTACATTTGCCATTCCCACACTAGCTGTAAATCTCATTTCTTCACTTTTAATTATATGTGTTCTCTTATGTAATTGTTTTTTACTTTCTGTGCTTTTATTCCACTGTTCTGCATGCAGTTCCAGTGCAGTGTTTTCTGAGTGTTGTCATCACAGTCCAGTGCAGTCTGCTGTTGTCTTGAAAAATCCTCACTGCCAGAGCCCTCTGACACAAGGGGTCACTGTGACAGTAATCTGTCAGGATACGTTACATGCAGCAAAGAGAAACTCCCGTGGGCAGGATCGGGGCCAGACACTCAAGTCTGCTAAGAATGTAAAGCCCACCCGCACTCTGAAATTCTCCAAGTCCCTCAATGACGTGGACCAGAAGGCACAGAGCACCAGTGAGTGCTTTGACTATGTAGAGCGAACACGCTCAGAAGGCAAATTGACCCCAACTCAAGAGCAGTGTTTAAGGATTAACAAATTTCACCTTAAAGAGAGGAAACCGCTGAATCTCAGGCCTCTTTCTTTTAGCAATTCTAAGCACTCCTATATCCCTTCCCTTTCCAACTACTCGAGTGCGTCGGGAGGAGCAGACAACCACAGCGCTGTACATATCCCCTTGCTGGAGGACAAAGTGGACCATGACACCTCAAGGAGCAAAAAACTGTTGCGTTACCTTTTTTCCTTCTCCCACACCTCCAGCACCAGCAGCCTGCATAAGTTCCATGAACTGGAGAGCTATTCTAGTCACTTCCAAGCTGAGAAATCCTCCAGTGTGCTGGTGGAAAGCACGGACTTCTGCTCTGATGATATGGGAGATGATGACGTCTTTGAGGACAGCACCTCAGTGAGATTGAAAACAAAAGAGCAGCGGGCACCGCTCTGTTCAGTTGAGAAGGACAGTGACCTTGACTGCCCTTCCCCCTCTCAGAAAAATTCCCCCCTCTCTCCCCGGTGTCCACATCGGGGGATACCTGCAGGTTGGTTTACCAGAGAACCGCCTACCTTCGAGCCCTCCCACGTGCGGTGGTGACCGTTCTGCTTTCCCCTGCCTCTTTGCTGTTTCTGTCTTTTCTTTCACCCTGTCACTTTGCTTTAATATGTGCATTATGAAGCATGCAGCCTTGTCTCTACTGTCCTGCACCCCTCTGATGCACTTAACAAGGCTACTAAGCAAAAGAATTTCCTTTGGAGTCAAATAAATTCTCTTGCCATTTATTTCAAGTTTGGGGTTCTGGGGTGGTATTTTTCTGTTACCAGTGCCCAAACTGGGAATATCATGAGAGAATCAGCTACACGTATTAAAGGCCAACCTGAACATGTCTTAGCTTTTAATGAGCAGTGTGTTGTCCTGATAGTCACTGTCGATTTGGTCAGAGAGTGGAGAGTCAGGAGGAAAACAAACTCTGAAAATTGCTTTGGAAAATGGGTCAATATAGCTTAAGATTTCAAATTTTTTTTTACTTCTTCTCATAGCTTATATTGCACCACACACTTCAATTTGTAAAGAGTGCTGGGTGTTAGTGGTGGGCCTGTGTGATGGTCCATAGTGTGAGGTCCAAAAAGGATGGGTGTCCATGTTCCAGTAACTGCGGATTAACCATGTGCACATATTCGGGGAACAGCCAGCTCTGGACTGGAGCTGCCCTGTCCTAGCTCCAAAATGTGGCTGAGGAGAAGGGGTCACCAAGTACAGGAGGAAATGTCCCATCCCTCTCTACCTAGTGTTCTACTATCCTAATCTTTCTCCCTAACAGAACTTTCTGAAGCTGGCTTTGTTGCTACTTGCCAATATTATTTGATCCCATCCCCTCCCACCTGCCCCCCTCATTACCAGCAATATCTAGTTCTGTACTGACTTGTCATCAACAAGATGCTGTTATAATCCACCCACTCCTTCATTTCCACTTGCCAGCTATCAGCAAGGTCGGAAGAGGCAAGATGCTACACATCAGTAAGAGACTTCAGTAATAGACAGGGATGGCAGCATGCCAAGACATGCTTCACATATGCTTAGTAACTTGTACTCATTCCCTGAGCATCTTACCATCCCCCTTTCAATTCATGGCCTCTTCCACATGGTTAGGGGGTCTTAGTGATGTTTGATGCAACCCCAGGGTTGTGTATAAATCGAAGCTGGAAATCAAATGCCAGCACCTGGTAATAACACTCTATCAGGTGTCCTTGCCGTCTGCACAGTTAGGCTGTGAGGATAGTGGAGAATGCTGCAGAGCTGATGCTTCCTTAGCAGCTCTTGCAAAGTAAGAATTGGAGAGCAAAACTATTAGTGCATTTAGAGTAGGTGTATTTTGGGGAGACTCAATGCTGTAGCTTTGCAGTATGAATCTGTCTCTTAGCAATTGGCACTAGAAATTACCACTTCTCTTGTGAAAAATCCAGGCTAAATTAACTGTTCATAATACTGGGGTGGCTGTTTCACAATTGGTTTGGTGACATTTTGTTTGCTTTCTGTTTCAGTTCATAATCCATGAGTAGCTGTACCTCTCTGTGCATATTTTGTCTTGGAAAGTGCCATCTGATCTGTTTAAATGCTATTTTCAGTTAAGTGCTATTGTTCTAGACGAAGCGTTGTCATTTCTTACCCTGTTTTTTCTTTTGGATACTGCATTTCTGTCAGGCTCTGTGTGCCCACCTCATCTGCTAGAAAGCAGCTGTCTAGTTAGCAGTGTCTGCGCTCCATTATTTTTTGCCTGTGTATGTGCTTGCACAGCAAGGGAGTTCCTTAGTAGTAGCTTCTTTGTGGAACACATTCCTTTGATATGTATGTCTCAGGATCCTCAATGGACAACCGTGTGTGATCGCAGATATTACACGCCTCTTCCACATCCCTTCTGCTTCCTCTTCTCCTAATGAGCAGCTTTGCTTCTGATTCAGGATATGTCACTGTGAAGGAGACGATGAGAGCCCTTTGATTACCCCCTGTCACTGCACGGGAAGTCTTCATTTTGTGCACCAAGCCTGCCTGCAGCAATGGATCAAGAGCTCAGATACACGATGCTGTGAACTGTGCAAGTATGAGTTCATCATGGAGACAAAACTGAAGCCTTTGCGAAAGGTAGGCACAAGACCTGCTTCCCCAAGGAAATGCTGTGTTAAACACAGATCTGCTCTGAAAACAGGCAGGCTTTTGCCTGTGAGCTGACAGCACACTCCCTCCCCACCCCACATATTTATCATGTTTCTGTGGCTCCTCAGGAAGTCTGATCAGTTTTGTGTGGGCACAAAAGGATTTGAATTAACACTCATCCTACCAAATTCAGCATCAGTGGAATCCAACTCTGAGAGTTAGCTGCTGTAGCCTGGCAGCTCTCTGTGTATAAATGTGCATACACACGCATGCAGCAGCCTGATTATTTTAGTTTGCTGCTCTGAAATCCACATTGTTTTAAAGCTCTCTTGAAAATATGAGGATTTCAGGTTAACTTTATTCTACACTTTCTGAGTGTAATTTGATTACAACTTGTGGCGCTTTTTTCCTTTTTAAAGGAGCAAACCTATTTGGTGACAACATTACAGTGTATGGTTTGATTTTTACCTTTTCTTAGAGTGTGAATGACTAAGTTTCAGTACTTCAGGTTGCTAGAACTTGTATTTCTGTTTTATAGAAAAGTAATTTTCATAAATCTGTGACTTAAAAGCATAGGTATATCCTGATTTTGGCTGGAATGGAATTAGTTTTCTTCCTAGCAGCTGGTATAGCACTGAGTTTTGGATTTAGGATGAGAATAATGTCAATAATACACTGATGTTCTTCGCTGTTGTCAAGCAGTCAGGAACTTTTCAACTTCTCATACTGACTTGCCAGTGAGAAGCAAGGGGTTCCCAAGAAGCTGAGAGGGGACACGGGCAGGACAGCTGAGCCAAACTGGCCAAAGGGATGTTCCATACTATATGACGTCATGTTCAGTATATAACTTGGGGGTTGGCTGGGAGGAGGGCAGCCAGCTCAGGAACTTGCTAAGCATTGGTTCTGGGTGGTGAGCAGTGATGCTGTGCATCACTTCTTTTGTATGTTCTACTATTATTGTCATCATCATCACCTAATATTATTATCGTAATCACCATCAACATGCTTTACTGTCCTATTAAACTGTCTGTATCTCAGCTTACAAGTTTTACTTTTTTCATTCTTTCCCCCATCCCACTGAGAGGGGGTGGAGTGAACAAACAGCAGCGTGGTCATTTAGCTGCTGGCCAGGGTAAACCACAACAAGGTACTTAAATGCTACTTGTGTTGTAAGGCCAGTTTTGTGCTGTATCCATTTTGTTCTCCACATCCTCTGAGCTTTTAATTTCAGTTGGTGCTTACCATCAGGATTTTGAGATGGAAGTCACTGCTATTCTTAGCACAGTCAAATCTTGCCACATCTACCAAAATGGAAGAGGTTAATAACAATAACCTCAGTCTTGAACTAGAATAAATGAGAAACATTAAATTCAATTATGATGAACCTAAATCATGAGGAGTGGGAAGTCCAGACTGCAACCATCCAAAAGCTGTAATGAGAACTTGCCTAATTCCTGAAAGTGACTCCTAGCAGGAAATAGAGCAGATTTCAAATCAAATAGCCATTATTTTATTTCAGGGATGTACAGTCTGCAAAGTATAGAGCTTAACATGTCAGTTTGATAGGACAACCTCTGCTTATGACTGCAGTGAATTTTTGCCTTTTAAAAACTGCAGGTTTTTCAGTGATAGCCCCATCGCACAGAGCGTAGTACCTCTGAGCTAAGGTATCTGTTCTGTTATCTGCACAGACAGTACTTTGCATAGCCAGGCCATAGGACACTAAAGAAATTACTCTAGAGAATCCTAAGTGAAAAGAGTTGCTGTAGTTGGTAATTGGCTAATGTTTCTTCAGTGCTTTCTCTGCCTGGAGTGGGTGGAAAACATTTTCTGAGTATTTGTGTCCTGTGAGAAAAAGCTGTTTGGTACCTTCAGAAATGAGTCAGACAGCATCATTAGTTATATTTGAACAAGTCATCTGTGGGAAAGAGACCAGATGCCAGAAGGTAGAGACAGAGCCATAAACAGAAGGAGAGAAAATTTACCTCTCAAATATATCTAAAGAGTCTTGTGGAGGTTCAGCTGCAGCCAGAAGATAAGCTGCTTCTGGATCTTCAGCTGAGCCTTTATGGTATCCTGTCAGTCAGGAGAAGACAGTCTGGAACTGGTGATTATGAACCAGATGGGCCAAATAATAGGGCTTGTGCTGGTCTGTAGGGTAGAAGTAGAATTAAATTGTCAGCATCTTAAGATTATGTTGCAACTCAGTGCCTTGGTCTGTTTAAACACTAAGTTTACTATGAGAAGAGGATGAGAAAATAAAGTGTCACAGTTTAAGTGGAGATGACAGGAGACAAGAGAGATGCTTTGTTTTAAAATTTCAATGGGAAAAAAGAAGACATTAAATCTTCTGCTGGTTTTTTGTTTGTTTGTTTGAACACTTCAAAACCCCAGAAATACTATTTTAATTGGGAAATGCCACATGCTGTGTCATCAGAATAATGCGCCAGGGACCCACAAATTCTGGTTTCCTCTCTGGGCTAGTGCATAGTTTGCAGAATATCTTCTCTTTTGCTGTGCTGTCATAACTCTTGAAGAGATAAGGTGGTTTGGGTTGGTTTGGTGGATGCAGAGCTAGCAGTTCACAGGAACTCAACCTGTGGGACAGAAGAGAGAAATATAAATTAGTCAAAACACAAATCCTCATGGTTCTGCAAGAGTATTCACAGATTTCACATGTTTATGCTTTGACAAAATACACTTACACTTTCTCTCAAAAGTAAACATCTTTGTTTACATGCAAAAGCATTTTCCTGTTTAAAACACAGCATCCAAAGGGAATGTTTTGTCTAATCTTTTTCTAAAAAGATTGAAAGAATATAGCTTTCCAGCATGACGTGAGTCTAGCATGTTATTGCTAGAAGTCTTCAATTCTTGTGACATGATGAGAATGCCCACAGCACTGGAGAGGTGGTTTGGACTGACCAAAGAGATTGTTGGCAAGACAGAGTGGATCACAAAGTCTGTTTCAGAGTTCAACCATTCTTATATTTGTAGCAGTAGAAACAATAATTCAACACAATGGATTAACTCAGTCGTACTGATTAGGTCATCTTCACACTCTTCCACATCATTCCTCCTTTTCAAAGTCCTCTTTTTCTACAATTTATCTAGGAGACATCAAATGCATGTCTCTAGAAACACATAGCTATATATGAGAAACTTACTTGCTCCAGCATATGTTTTGTGAAGGTGTGAGAAAAGCCCATCTTAACTCTGTTCCAAGCAGATATGCTGAGGGATGTGTTTCATTGTATACCTGGGGAAAATTGGAATAAAAGTAAAAGAAGCTTCCAGGTGTCTAAGTTTAAAAAAAAAAAAAAAAAAAGCAACGCTGGTTTTGAACAATTCTGTGCATATTGGAAGTATCTATAATATTTGTCTAGTTTCTTTGTATCTTTCCTAAATGACAGAAATCTGACTTTGTGGTTTCTATTTGGTCTGTATAAACATTATTATTTATACAATAAACACACATCTTGGGATTTAATTTGCTATGTCTTCTCACCTACAAAAGCTGTCCCCTTAGTTCAACTGTATATTCATAGGACACATGTACTTAAGTGCACTTGAAACACTGGGAATAAAATATGGGTGTTGCTGCTGTAAGTAGTGTTAAATATATGTGAAGATTGAATGAAACCCCCAAAGGTAGGAGGTAAGAACTGAACAGCCTTCAGCACAGAGCAAAACAGCCTTGACTCTGCATCATGGGACACTAACAGCTCAGTGTGAGATGTCTTGCACATGCCAGTCAGTTGAATCACATACCACTTTTGTTGCTGTGTTTTACTGAATGCCTCACTGAGCAAGGGTACCTTTTACTGCTCACGATGCTCAGCAGTGACTGTGGGTACTTGCTTTTAAGTGGGGAACACGAGAAGGAGCATCCTTACTTATGCTGCACACAACCTCGTGTTAGGATCCCTCTGTGCTGGAGGTGCACCTGCCTGGGTAAGCAGGGTCTGATGATGTTTTGCAGAGGCTCTGTATCAGAGGTCCCCTCCAGTGCCAGGATGGCTCTGTCACAGCAGGGTGAGCTGTCCACCATCACACACATGCTGTGGTCAGAGCAATAATGCCACCTGACTTTTAAAAGCTATGTTAGGAGGAAACTGGTCTCCTGCCTGGTTTTTGTTCTTATCGGTGTTCTCTTTTTACACTCTCAAATAAACACCTAATTTCTTGCTCTGCTTCTGGATTTCTTGCCAGTGGGAGAAGCTGCAGATGACGGCCAGTGAGAGGAGGAAGATCATGTGCTCTGTGACATTCCATATCATTGCCATCACCTGCGTTGTGTGGTCTCTCTATGTCCTCATAGACAGGACTGCTGAAGAGATTAAACAGGGACAGACTACTGGTATGTTACTTGCTTATCTTCCCATTTACTATCTTAAAATAATTATTTGTCCTGATTGTATAGAGGATGCTGAGCATGAGTGTGCAGGTAATGTTTATACTTAGACTAGTCAGCTTTAGCCTTAAGGTTGGGTTGGTTTAAAAGCACAGTTCTAAAATGATTTAGTTAAATCAGTGTAAATTCATCTGTGGGTGCTTTTAAAGTCTATTTCAAGTCAATTTAGTTTGTACTTACTAAGTGCACAGATATGAGAGCAAACCCACTGCAGCCAGTCACAAAATTGCACTGCCTTAGCTAATTTAGTTTCAAATTGGAACACTTACTGAGCAGATAAGGATGTAAGCGGTTGTTTGCTGCTATGGCTACCTTTTAACAGGGCAAAAACAGAACAGTGTTTAAAAAGAAAAGAAGTAAGAGGAACCAAAATCCAAATCTTTGAGGTAAATCAATGGGGTGGTCTTTCTATTTAATCATCTTGAGGTGGGTTAGCACAAGGTTCCTGTGGGAGCCACGTTAGACTGGAGAAATTTTCATGAGTGTGCATGAAGCAGAAGAAATTTAGGTTGATCCTCAGGCCTCCAGTTCACGCAACTGAGATAAGGTGGACTGCAATTCATGTAGCGGCTGCCACCCCACTGCAGGGATGTCGTAACTTTTTGAATAGTAGGATTTCTTCAGTATGCCAGCTGCAAACTTACCACACTGAAATCTATTTACCTGGGTGTTCTGGACTCGAAATTTTCAACTTGTCATGGAACTGTTTCTGAAGCAGCTGAACTGTCTCTGAGGGTGGGGACAGAAGGGACGAGGTACCTACCAAGTCTGGGAGCTATTAGAAGGCAAGCTGTCCTTGCTTGCAGAGTATTGCCCAACAACTAGACATGCAGTTGGAAGATGTTTTGCTGGTGACTGAAGAGCGTCCTCTGGGAAGGTAGCTGAGCACTGGTAAAGCTGCAAAACTGTAGAGCTGTTACAGGCTCTTCAGAGCAGGATTACACTTCAAACCGAACAGTTTAGCCGGCATTTCTTGTCTGGGCTGTAGATTGATTGTTCGTCAGTTCAGTCAGGAAGCTGCTTTGAATGAATACTTTTCATTCCTATTCCATCCAACCCCATCTCTTCCATGGATGCTGAAAACGGTTGTCCTTTCATTCTAAGGTTTCCATATGATAATGAAAGGCATATGCTTTTAAAGATTTATTTTTTTTTGTCTCCAGGTTATTTTAGTCAATAAATATATTAGGTGAATGTGAATAGGAATATTAGTGTGAGTAGTTACAGTGCTGCCTTTGATCCCTTCGTTTGGATCCTAAATCTGGGGAGTGTGTAATGAGATGGGGAGCTTGTGGGAAGTGTGTGTGGGTACGCATTCATGTCTGCATAGAGGCAAGCATACACTGTCAGTGCCTACAGATGGCGTCAGATAGCTCACCTGTGAATCAGAGGTTCAGGTATTAATCATGGGTGGGATTTCATCTATAGTCACACTGCAGCACCTTTTGTATTTTGGCACTAAAATATTTTCATTCCTCCCACACTGCCATGTATTTCCAGACAATCACTGGCCTCTATCTTGGTAACAAACTTTCAATACTTGGCAGGCCATGATTTTATTCTGTGAGAAACCCTATAGTGGGTGATTCAGTATGGTTTCATATCCATCTTATTATGCCACTTATCTTCAAAAAGGAGAGAAACTGTGTGGATTCTAGTATATAGGACCTATGTAAGCAGAAGATGGTTAAAATGAATTGTCTCTCTTTTAAATGAGTTTGATAGAGATGTATCGAGACCCAATGTCTAAAAGTTCAAGCTAGACAAACTCGGGAAAAGTAATGGTGGTCATTTTTAATAGGGGAGGGTAAGCTTGCCAGAATGCTTCAGCATATCTAGCGCTTGAAGTTTTTCATCAGAAGAGTGTTCTTCTTCAACTGCAAATTACTGAGTGTGATGCAGATAAAATTGCCCAATCTGCATAACAAACATATCAAGCTAGAGGGTAGCAGTCATTCCCATTTGAGTTTCAAAACTTTGACTGCAGAGTGAAACAGACTTCTTGGGTCAGAGAGTTGAGTTTCCTGCAATGAAGAGAAAAGCATTCCTTCCATAATCTGATAAAAATTTCTTTTTAAAACAGGTGTAAAAGGACCTAAACTTATTCCTGGCTGTTGCCATGACTGTGTGCCACACAAAGGCTCAGACACAGAGGATCAATTGTTTTGTTTTTCCTCTGGTAGATGAGATTAAATGTGATGTATGAACTCAACAGCTTAGAAGTCTGCATGTGTTTGACTTGAAGGGGGAAAAAAATGCAAAGCGAGAAAAATAGCAAAATAAGATTGACTTGTGGCCTGAACTTGGATAGTTTCCTTAAAGGATGCTATGAAAGGATGTTTCTGATGTAGCTCAGGCAATACTGATCTCATCCTTTCTTATTTCTGTTTAATTTTCTCTCTTCCAGGAATTCTAGAGTGGCCATTTTGGACTAAGTTGGTGGTTGTGGCTATTGGTTTCACTGGAGGACTTCTGTTCATGTATGTACAATGTAAAGTGTACATACAGCTGTGGAAGAGACTTAAAGCTTATAACCGAGTAATATATGTACAAAACTGTCCAGAAACTAGCAAAAAGAATATTTTTGAAAAACCTGCACTAATGGAGCCAAACTTTGAAAGTAAAGAAATGCTTGGGGTTCATCATTCAGACACAAACTCTTCACATTACACAGAGCCAGAAGACTGCGCTGCAGAAATCCTTCATGTCTGATTGCTGGGTGGGGGGGTGTTTCTGTGTCTCCTCGAAGATTTAAAATACCATTGTTTACTGCAAACTGCTCTACCTTTTTCCAATCGGCTAACAGCTGAGGGCTGGCGGATGCATTTTTTTACTTCTGTTTTTGTTGGAATTTTTTTAAATCCCTTTGGCATATCTGTCAATGTCATCATGGTTGCATACCTCTTGATGTTTTGTCACTCGTACTGTCTGGTCAAAGAGTCACAGGAAACTGAGTAGAATGAGCCCTAGGTTTAGTACCAAGCAAGCTGCTAGTGACCTGTCATCAGCTTCATGGAGTCTGTTACTTTAGAAGATGACTGTAAATGATTCTGGAATATGTGTAGAGTGGGGGTTGTTTAAATGCGGTAAAGGAGTTCGTCCCAGACATTGAAGGAAATGAGAGAGTCTAATTTACTGCTAACACTGCCACTAACATTTTAGTCTTAGGCAGCAGGTGTAAAATTTTGCTTTACATATTGTGATGAAACTTACAAAGCATATAGCACTTTTAAAAATCTTTATTTTTAATATGTATGTCAAATGAGAATGAAACTTGAAAGAATGTGTCGTTTTCAGAACATTTCTTCATTCTTTACCCCATCTATTCTTCTGGAACGAAACCTCTTGCCTTACAAAAAAAAAAATCAAAAAACAATTCCAATCTGTTATTTCCAATACACATCCACGTTATCTTACTAAACATAACACTAAGAAACTCTGCCTCTTTGGGTTTCCTTTAAGAAGCAACTGGTTTCAAAAGATACTGCACTTGTGATTTGTGTATGGAGGGGTGGTGGATTGTACAGTGTTGGTTTTCAATGCGTAATGGCTTCAGTGCTCTGTTCTGGGGATGGTTTTACATTTTTGGGTGGTGCTTGGCTATTTAGCAGGTCAGACCACCAACACATCTGCACATACATACTTGATGTGACTTTCATTCCAAACCATTGGCAAAGGGTTTGTTGCTATATTGGTAAAAATGTGAGCTGTTACAGAAAAAAATGATACTTAGTCAATACCGCTGAAATTTGTTTTCCTCCTTTAGTGCTGTGTCATGTGTGAATTACCTAAGAATTTAACCTTGTCAGAGGAGATGCTGAGATCAAAGTCTAGGAAGTAAATAATACTCCATGAAGTGTATAAGTTTAAAAGTACCTGCCTGGTTGGAGTCCTGATGTGATGCATTACATGGTCAGAAAATAGTTTTGTGTGTGCTTTTGAATTTCAGACCGACTTTTTAATCAGCCACTGTTAATGGAAAGAAAGGGACAGCTTTAAAACCTGTTTGCTTTAGACAGAGTTGCCCGAAGCCTGGGATGTCTGCTGTTAATTCACTTGACCCATCTGCTTTACTGAACCCCTAACCAGATTCAAGCCCTCACTCAACCAAAGTCTCGGTGTGACTGGAGCAGTAACCAAGCCCCATGAAAAGTCAGCACACAAGGCATCTGCATTGGAAAGCTGACTTTCCCTGCCTGAGCCCGATTTTAATCTCGGCAAAGTCAGTGATAATCTTTTGTTTGGTCTTAGTAGGAGTTGTCTGGACTGACTTCTCTAGATAGATGAAACCTTCTGTTTAATTGTTGAGATATTGAACTAAATCCCCAGCTCTGATTCAGGTTTTATTTAGTCTTTTACAAGTAGAACTTTAATTGGGCAAGTTCTTTTCATAATAAAAATAGTTGCTTTAAGACTTCCAGAGAATAATGGTAAGAGATTGGTGATTTTTTTTTCCTTAAAATGTGATATTAATTTATTTTTAAATTAGTATTGTTAAAGAAGGCAGAGAGGGGACTATGGTAAGAGAAAACACCAGTGGTTTCTAAGAGCTCCTAGAGGACAAGCATGTGTGTGTACATGTACCTCTGTGTGGTCTCATTCTTGAAGCTTGCTGGCTGTGATCTTCATGAACTTTATGGTACCTTGTTCTTGGGATGTTTTCAAATACCCAGACCTCTAGGCAGACCTAGCAAAGCTGCACTGGCATAGGTTTGTGTACTGTGCTAGGTGTGTCAGGATGTCCCATGCTTACGTGACACAGGCAAACAAATGCTGCATACCTTGCTAGTATGGGGGCAGCAGTCTTCATGACCATACGCGTGTAGAGTTTGTTGCCTATGCCTGCCGTAATTTAAAGTGCAATTACTTGGGCCCTTTCCTGAACCCTGCTGTGGGTGGTCCTCTTCTATTGTGAGAACCCAGATAATACACTGTCTCATTTTGTTTTCTATTTTTACCTGTGAAAAGATTTACTAGGTAAACTCAGGTGGGTTAAATATCAGGTCTTGCACACCTTCATCATGTTCCTCTGAAGTACCCAAGTGCATGAGGCTTACATGGCTGCGAGATGCTCACGTTACAGCTGCAAGCTGCAGAGAGTCAGCTGCCGACTGATGCTGTGCGTGTTCTCATCTGATCTGTGGCCAGTAGGTGAAATGAAAACGGACAAGTTCTGGTATGAAACCTGCTTGTGCTCTGGCTCACATCTGAGAGGCGCTGGCATCTGACTGCTGTTCTGCCAAGTGCTGTCATGGTATACCATAACATGCTGGTCCTGATTCAATCACTGTCATATGTGGTTCTTTGTAAAACTTCTTGAAATCTCATTTGGTGTTTTGGATGCTCCATGTGGCACATGCCAGGTCATGTTCAGTGTATCCAGAATACTGAAATTTTTGCTGTGTCCCGTCTGTCTTAACTTAGGAAGAAAAATCATCTCCAGAAAAAACATCTGGGAAAAATGATTTGTGGGTTAAACTGATTTAGCCAGTGTTCTAACCATTCCCTCTCCCAACAGGTCTTTTCTTAATTAAAATCAAGGCCTAATACTTAAACTCTTTATACTGTTTAGGAATGTTCATACCAGGAAGGGCTGTAGAAGAAGAACATCTGTTAGGGATTTTCATTTGTGCTGGTCGCACTTCCCATGCTGATTCTTGCTTGGTGTTAACAGTGAGCTTCTGGAGCTGCAGTTCTCTGCTTCTGCATAGTGCCATCAAATGGTGTGAGAAGGCCTGAATGGTGCTTTTTCCTCCTTCCTCCTCAAGGAGATACTGTTGACTTGTTTTCAGCTTCCAGCTGTGAGGCACTGATGCTAGCTCAGGTGACCTCTGTCCTTCCTGCCCAGATAGCATTAAGGGGAATGACCCTCCCTCCCGTTAAGATCAGGCTTTCTAACATTTCCTTCTGACAGTTTTTGAAATTACTGAGACGGAAGTCTCAGTTTTGTTCTGTTCAAGTTTTTTGGCCAAAGTTAGTTTGGGTTACATGGGACTTTTCAGAGACTGGAATTTAAGTAGGAGGGAATATAGACTTAATACCATCTACCACAATCCCTTCCCTAGCTTGCCAGAGCCTTTGCTGGTATGTCCCATGACACAGACATCTGACCAGACTCCTGTTCTGCTGACTTAAATCCTGTCCAAAAAGCACCAGCTGTGCCAAGGAAATTTCCCCAACATGTCATATTTGGTATATCTGCCAGGTCAGGAACATGTATTGTGTTAGAAATACAGGTGTGTGCTGCAGAAGGTTGATCCCATTTAAGAGATCATGAGACATTAAATTTCTATGAATTCTCAGGACTTTCTTCAACTATAACCCTGTATTTTGGGAGCACAGGCGGTGTTTAAAATGTTGTCCTGTGTTCTGAAGAGATGGCCAGACCTGGAGACAGCCTCCTCTGGTTGAATGTCACTGAGATTGACTTTGCTTCAGCAGGGGTTGCACTGAGCCTGACAGGGGTTGGAAAAGTGCTGGGACTCTGTGCAGCACCTTGGAAGACCAGGGAAGCAATAACTCCCTGTCCAAGCCCCCTCTGCCACTCCACTGATGGAGCATCAATCCTACTTGTGGCGGTGCTGTAAGGAAGGGGTGCTTGGTGTGCCGCTCATCATACATGGGTATGGCCACGCATGGGAGCCGGTTGCTTCTGCCCTGTGTTTGGCTGGGTAAGTATCTATTACAAAGTGGGAAGTGAGTCCAAATCTCTCCTAAAGCTGAAGTGTGTTAAGATACAAATTCCTGGTGTAGCCTGCTGTGGAGATGGTGGCCACCGGTGAAAGGGAGGTCAGTGGCTCTAGGTTGGGTCTCTCAAATATGGGTGAAACAGGGCAAATACAAAAGCAAGGATATTGCTGGCTGGATTTTCACAGCGTTATATTAGATATGCAAAGAAAACTTCTAAGTGGGACCTTTTATTTCGTGATTACTTTTTTTGTTTTGACATATTGCAATGTCTGTATATTCCAATGAAGTACTGAAAGCACTTGTCTTTGTATAGAAGATAACTGTTTAAAGATTGCAGTTGATCTTGTATTTAGGTAAAACAGTTGTAGATAGGTAATTGTATAATGTTAAACAACTTTACACTGGCATGTGTTGTATAGTTTATACAAGACACTTCACACTTCTGCAGAATTTTTTAGTTAGTAAATTTCTAGTAACTTAAATGTATAGTTTTGTATCCTTTCATGTATGTTCATTTTCTCAGTATTACCATTTGCAGAATTATTTTTAGTTTCTTAAACTGTAATTGGATATTTGTGTGTAATACACAGGGTTATTGACAGCAGCAATAAAGTGTTTCTATAAAAAACAGAACAAAACAAAACCATTCTAGTATCCGTTTTGTTTGAAAACCTGTTAGAGGCCCATGCAGGAGAGAAATTGAGCTCTGCAGTAGTAGCATGATGAGCAAAATTAGTTACTTTCACTGGAGTAAACATGGAATTTTATGACTCTCTAGTGTAGCAGGCCAACGCAGAGTAGCATCCCATGACAATTTGATGTTAAAATGATTCATAATAACAAAGGGATAGTTAACCAACAGAACAAGTGGGCGACTCCTTTGGTGTAGTGAGAAGGTATGACTATGCAGGTGCTTTGGGCTCTGATGCAAGAATCATGGGGAGCATTTTCTATCTTGTGTCACACAGGAGGTGGGGAGAGAAGATTCCTGTGGGCCTTAAAATCTCAAGTTTCTGGAATCAATACTGAATGTTGCTACAAATGCTTCATGTCTGAGGTCAGCATTCTCAGACACATCGGTTTCTGTGCAGAGGTGCAGAGCAGAAGATGCTCGTTTCTACTCTCCTCTGAGAAGAAAAATCGTTTTGTAGAAGCATGGAGTAGTGGATGGCTGTATTTATCCTTCATTGCTGATGGCATGAATACAATTGCAGTGTGTTTTCATGCCAGGACCAATCTGCAGAGTGGGAAGTTTTAGGCAGTTCCCTTGCATGGGTTTCTAGCACCAGTAGATGAAGGAAAACAGCTATCTGTGCTGCTGTGAGAAAGCTTGTAACAAAAGCATAAATGCCAAAAGGCAAAATAGATTTGGAAAGTTGTGTCTGTAACAGACACAAGGGGCCTCAAAGAAAATCTGTTTAGAAACAGAGCCATCTGGCTGCTGGTTAAAAAGTGCTCTTCATCTTGGGTTCAGGCACCTCGAGTTAATTACAAAATAACTTCTCTCTTTCGAACCTTATTTTCATCTGGAAGTGTATTACCATGTCCGTCCCGGGCGGAGCAGAGCAGGGGCTCAGCAGCACACAGCAAGGCTGTGACTCCAGGAACAGGATTTTTCAGCTGATCCACTGGAACTGGAGCTGTCTGGTGAGTAGTTTCTGGCTGGCAGGACCAGCAGCACAGAGGGTGGCTATCGGGATGTAGGAGGGCAAAAGGCAGGGATGGTAAGATCCACCTGAGTGTCCTATAGAGGCTGCAGAGATGTCAAATGGTGTAACTCCAGCTACTGACCCTGAAAAAACAGCCAAAGAGTCCTGCTTGTGCCTGCGCTGCTGCTAAGCCCATCCTACAGCAACTGTGCACCCTCCTGGAATCCCCTCTTCCCACAGCCACCCTGTGCATCACTTTCCTGTCACCCACCCCCTCCATTTCAAATTCCCCTGTCCCCAGTCTGTTCACACATCACACCATATCATGGTGTGCGTGTCCCTTTCCATTCAGTCTCCTTGTGCAACCCAAATTTCCTTCCTCTTCCTCCCTTCCTCTTTCACCACTGTCATTATTTCTCAGTCACTCAACTTGCCTCTGGGTGAGGCTGGAAAGAGGGGGTTGTGTAATTTGGAACGAAATTACAATTGGCATGTGATTCATAGGAATAACCACATAGAAAGTGACACTGCAAATAAAGCTCAGTGTCTACCTGCTGTACCATTTTTTTCCTGTAAATCCTCTAGGGTCCAGTCTCTGATGTGTAGGATGCTCTCTGACATTTTGGGATTGTATCATGTTACCACAATACAGTCAGTCAGAAGAGGATGGGTTTTCATGGACTTGCTATATAATAATACCTGAAATTCAGGCAAGAATATCTCATTATAGAATAAGAAACAAACCAGAAAAAAAATTATTCATCTTGGCTAAACAGAGAGTGGGATATAATTCAGAAAGGAGGCAGGAGAAGTTTTTAAAAAATAAAAAATAATCACAAGTGCCCCAGGTAAAGGAAACAGGGAGTAAGTTCAGTGCATTATGCAGGGTAGTATAATTGGAAATGTAATATTGTTCAGATGGGGTCAAGCAATGGTAAACTTTTAAGAGCACTCTTTAAAGTGTATTCTGGGGAAAAGTTAAGATTGGTGGCAGAGGAACTGAAAACAGAGAGGAGACCTTGCTTGACAGTGTTAGGGAGCTGAATGAAGTTCTCTCAAAGGCTTTAACATCAGAGGAGGGTTTGAAATAAGTGAATTAAGCAAACAGAAGGCTGCAAAGAGGGAGATCACCAGTCAGGGTGTGTTCATTAAATGCCCAAGCTTCAAGGAATCAGGCTTGCAATTCCTAACATTTTAAGATTTCACTAAAATTAATACCCCTGTCATTTTTGCTAGGAACCCGTTGCTGTGCTGGTTTGCTCTGATGCTCTCTGTTTGAAAGGCTGTCTGCAAACAAGGCAGGCCACGCAGGCTTAGAAGCATTCACCAGTTAGTAGAGCCATAGGGTTTGGTGCTGGGGACAGCAGGTTCCTTTGTCGGAGGAAACATCCTTGTGGTTGGGACAGAATAGAAAATGTCTCAGGCTGATGACTTGATCCCAATTGAGAAACTGCAGCTGTTTTAGTGTAGTCAGTATTTCATATGTGCTTTACCCCTGAGCACCCCAAATTAACTCACAAAGTACCATTGTTACCTTCCTGTGGATAAACTGAGGTCTCTCTGGAGTTTGACTTACTACTTGTTTTGCTCTTCTGCTTAACTTTTAGTCTTGAAAGTACTGCATTAAAAGAGGGCTGATTCTGATCATGGGATTAGCTAGATCAGTGTTTCCCATGCCAGCAAGACAGTAGTTCATTTTATCTCAAAACTGCTTTCAGAACCATGTCATATTAGTGGTCACACCTAAGCAGTTGATGCACTCCAGAAAAATCAGGTGGAAATTAAATAAAACCATTGAGCAGCTTTCTTGCTGCCCTGGGCCAAATTAAGCTGTGGTAGAAGTTAAAGGTATTATTTCAGGGATGAATTTGGACCTGACCTGCCTGAGTTTAGATTAGAGCTGGTAGTACACAAGCCTCTATCAGGAGCCTATGTTTGCTGATGAGGCATAGAGGACTTTTGCACCAGTCTTCAGTTTCCCACTGTTACTCTGGTTTTCCAGTTCTCAAACGTGTGTGGTACCAGACAATACTAAAAGAGTAGCTACTAATGGAGCTGTATTCCTTGTGCTTACATTGTCCATGGCTTACCTGTTCCATGCCTCTGCTGTCCCCTCCTCATTAGCAGTGCTACCTGATGACCTCCTGGCACTGATTTGGAGTCGTAAAGCCTGAAAGCACACTGCCTTCTCCCTGCCTCCCTCCTCTTCTCTCTCATCTTGCAAAGTGCCAGGGTAGCACAGCTATGCCCACAGAGGTGGAGAGAGGCTCACAGTCCCTTGCAATCTGGATAATCCCTTGCACAAAAAGTATAATTATTGTAATAAGTGTTGATACTAAATCCACTTGGGGTTTGTGAGAGCTGCTCTCAGAATTGCTGCTGCCTGAATGGCAGAGCAAAGACAACCTGTGCTGAGCTTTGCAATCCTAGAGTTAATTTCTGGACTCTCTCAGCTGGGACAAGGCAGGTCTATGAACAAGGAGCTTTTTCTTCCCGTTCTAGTGGAACAATACACAATTAGCACCCATATGTTCTCAGCTATTAAACTCATGCCCTCTAGATTATTTATGTAGCTTGGAAATTTCTGTAGGCTCTACTGATCCCCTCTGTCATTTGTTAATTACCATGTTGTGTCACTCCTCCCCACTCCCAGTCCTTTATTAGTGTATTTCAAGAGAGCCATCTGCCCACCCAAATTGCCTGTAGCCTCAGGAGGGCTATAAGATATGCGACATCCTCACAGAACAACCTTGTTTTTCACTGGCATTGCAAGGAAATAAAGAGGGACAGCAGCTGACTTCCACTGTGAATTTCCATGTAGTAAATTGATGTGACACTTGGGAGAATAAGAGCTGTGAATAACAAGCAGCAAAATCCATGGCAGAGTAGATGTGCCCTTGCAGGGGGCTGTCCTAGCCCCCCACTAACACATCCAGTTCACAAATAGCATCTGCTTGTGTTTAAAGGGCCCAGTGTCCTGGGTCCCTGCTTGTGAGCACACAGGTCCTGCCACAGCCTTGTGAAGCCACCTTGTAGTGAGGAGTGAGGCAGATGAAATGCAGAGAGGCTGGAGTGTGGAGGTAATGCAGGGAGTGGATCCTCACTCCCCAGGAAACCAGCCTGGGGATAAACAACCCTAAGCTCACTGCCTGCACTGGGGCAGTCCCTGGATGGGACTGGCTGGTTTTGCAAGCAGGTGCCAGAAACCAGCACTGCGTCTCAGCAGCTGCATGTGCAACGACTGCCCGAGGTAAGGATAGTTATTGATAATGATTAGAAATCGATTACTCCGGCATGTTTTGCCTTTTTCACACTGGCAGAGGAGGTAATGTTGCGCTCCACATAACAGCAGCCCTGTCTTAATACAGAATGCAAAATAAATACAGAATTTTTTCTATTTTTCACACTGGCCAAGAAAGTAACATTGCACTCATAACAGCATTCCTCTCTTCTCTGCAACTGCGCAGCGCTGGCCATGCCCTGTCCCCTCCAGCTGCCCCTGCTCAGTGCCTGCCCCTGCCCTTCGGCCGACCGGCTGTTTCTGGCTGGGCTGCAGGTAGGGAAAGCCCAAGCCATGCCAGCAGCTGCGCGGCTGCTCAGCACTGCGGCAGGCAGTACCCCCGCTTCTTGCGTTTTCCATTGCTGTGTGTTTCCCATGAGATCAAGGCACCACGCTGTGGGAACGCAGTTTCCAGATGTATGCAGTGCATTTCATTCCCATGGCAATTACAAACCTGGCCTGTGCCCAGGCTTGGGCATAGCAGCAATTTTAATCTATCCAAGGTCCAGAGGGAACTGGGGGTTCTCAGCTTAGTGTCCTCTTGGCTGAAAGGCTTTGGGATTAGACACAAGCAGTGTTGTCTGAGCACCTAGCCTGCGTGCAGGCAGCAGGTCCTTGGTGCCTACCACAGGGGTGCAGGCTGGCACATTGGCCGGGAAGCTCATGGCCCCAGAGTGTGTTGCACAGGCTGCATCTCCCTTGGTCTCCATGCCCTCCACTGTCTTGCAGGAGCTGGAAGAGCAGACAGAAGTGGTGAGGACAGCTATGTGCTTTAAGTTGAGGATTTCAGAAATGACCAACAACCAGAGGTTAGGGTCTTCCTGGACTGAGCCATTCAAGCCTCCCTCTCCAGATGGGAGATGCACCATGCGCAGGGTGCAGCACAACCTTCACCTTGTAACTTAGCCATCGTGCCAAGAGTAGTCCAGGGTGGTGTTGGGGTAGCAGGGGAAACCCTGCAATGCAAGTCTGAGTCTGATCCCATGGACTAATCTTTAGGACAACCACCTTGTATCCAGCTACAGCATCCAACTGCTATTTGCAGGTATGGTTTGCTTGATTGACATCAAGCCGCTGTCAGATACAACAGAGAATCATGCTGAGGGCTCATACAGTGTGGGTTTACTCGGGGATGAAACAATGTAGTCTCTTGATAAAATTATTTGCTTTGGTTTTTGCATACCCTGCCATTTTACTTGGCATTCAAGAGTCAAGCAGCAGTAAATATTATCAATAAGCCTTTGAAGGTGGAAGTCATTATAGAAATGAGAGATGTTGTTTTGGTTTAGCCCTGGCCAGCAATTAAGCACCACGCAGCCACTCACTTCCCCGCAGCTGGATGGGGGAGAAAATCGGAAAAGTGAAAGTAATAGAACTTGTGGGTTGAGATAAAAACAGTTTAATAGGACACACACAAAAAAAGGAAGATGATAATTTATCCACAAGTGATGAACAGCACAATTTCACAAGACCCCAAGCTGTCACTCAACCCCCAGCTTCCTGGGCCCCCCATCTTCTTGTTAGCAGGCCAGTATGGAAATCTGGAAAGTCCTTGACTTCTTGGCAACAACTAAAACCATCTATGTATTATCACCATTGTTCTCATCCTAAATCCAAAACACAGAACTATACCAGCTGCTAGGAAGAAAATTAACTCTATCCCAGCCAAAACTTGAACGGGTGCTAAAAGAATAGACTGAAGAGAGACTTAGCTGTGAAGGTGCTGGTGAGAGGTAACAAATTAATTCCTACAAATTTCACATGCAGGATTGAGGTTATCTAGTATTTCCTTTAATGAGTTGAAAAGAGGAGTTGAGACACTGTAGGGAGACTCTCCAGCCACAACTCTGTAGATAAAAGACCTAAACCATCTAAAACCAGAACTGACATCCTGGAGAAATGGGATGGGATTCAAATGCTGCATTGGAGCTGAAACACAAAGAAACATGGAAACCCATCCATCAAGGTTTGAACGCCACCTTGCTCCATATTTGCAGCAAAATTTAATGTGACCAGGCGGTGGCCTTTTTTTCCTGACAAAAGCTGGTTCTAAAGCACTTTACATGTTAACAGGGTTTCAGATGTATCTTTCAATGAAGGCTGTGAACCTAAATTTAAAAGCTTCGATGCTGACAGCACACATGAAAAAATGAAACTGATGTGTGGTTTCTTTGAAATCTTATGTAAAGCAAAGATGAAACCAAGGAAGAACTTAAGAATTTATGGTGTGTTTTTATGGGGTAGCATTGTCCAATGTAAAGGATTGCAGTGCAGCAAGCAGGATCCCTTGCTGGTTAAATTTCAGGAGCCAAGACCAGATCTCTGGGCATTCTGGATTCTGCATCTACCTTGGGTGTGCCACATGACAGTTGGAACCGTGTATTTCTGGGTGCTATTTTAAAAGTAGCAGCAGACTAGAAATTCATGGTGAGCAATTGAGTAGACCCAAGACAGGCACAGTGAAATTTTTTTATGCCTATATGTAAATACATACCCTGAATGTGGGAGAGCATTGAAATATGAGTCACAATATAGCAAATGGTTGAGTTTCTTCTTGTACGGAAGAGATGTAGGCCTTCCTTGACTTGTCTGGGTGAGTCTAGCCTAGTATCATCATGCTTCTGTGAAAGAGGAACCTTTCTAGGGCATCATAGGCTGTCTCCATTGCTGTGTGACCACCACTGGCCACAGTGTGTGGGACAGACCGCAATGCATCTTAGGAAGCTCTGATTTTAGAAGCTGAAGCGGAAGCTCTATAAGCGTATCTTGTGGTGCAGTTGAAGATGCAGCAGCTACACTGGAGTGAGGCACAAGGCACTTTGCAACTAAGCTTGCCAAAGAAGTGGGTAGAGGCAGCAACAACTTCCAACTGTTGATTTGCATTGCTCCCGTCCTCTATATTTAAAGGTTAGTGGTTTATGATGTCTCCTGGCACGTGAAGCTGGGTGGACAGACTGTGCATAGCAAGTGCCTCAAACTGAAAATGCTACTGAAGCATGACTGAATTGGCATAGAAGGTGATGTGAGCACAGTACCTTAGGTGCAGGTGTAGCATGAACAAAGCATTTTTGAGGTGCTTTTAATTTAGTTTGCTCAGTATACCTGTCACTAGAAATTCACAAGAGCACAGAGGCTAGCCAGGTGAACTGCCTAACAGTGAGAACACAAGGAGCTCAGTCTGATCACAGGGAAATTGTGGAAGGACACTGGGGTCTGTAAAAGCCCCAGCTTGGCTCCTTTCAGCACAGTATTGTGCAGCTGCTGCTGGCAACAGCATGAAGGAAGAACATCAGTGAGGTAACAGGGGTGACAGCATGTGGTATTTGGTTGCCTGATGAAATGCTAGAGAACAGCATTAGTGGTCTTGGTGCCTGAGTGCCAAGTGTGCAGTGTCACTGCTATGAGGTCCTTATCTCTGGGGTTGTGGAATAAACACAGACAGCTCTTTGGCTGTCTAATGATAGCATCTTAATGACAGCAGGTATTTGGTTCTTAGTATGCTCAGGGTGGGGACTGTGAAATTGTGGGATTTTTAAAGCACTTTGTGGAAATGGGGGTGGTGGATGTGTATGCAGAGCTCTGATGTGCAGATATGATGGCAGTTGTTACACACGATTGTGCAAAGACAACAGGGTGTTTGGCAAGCTTAGAGGAATGTGGGGAATAAAGCATACCAGCAGTAGTGCATATAGGGGTCTAGACTTGAGAAAAGGGTGAGTAACACTGGATGCCAGAAGTTGGACTTGATGATCCTTACGGGTCCTTTCCAACTCAGGGTATACTATAACTGTATGATAAAGAGAACTGGATAGATGCGATGTAAGTGTGGGGGTAGATTTTGGTAGTGCCTTGAGTCAGTGTCAGATACGTGTAAGGTTTGGGCACAGAAGAGTATGTATTCCTGCAAACTGGGGATTAGGAGGTGATGTTCCAGAGCGCAGAGCAGTTTGAGGGTGCATGGATGAAATTTTCCGAGCGCGGATGTGGTGAGGAACACCGAGCCGTGCCGACTTGCTTGGTTGCTCTGCAGACCTGCGTGCTGAGCGCTCTGAGCGCGGTGTTGGATTGCGCAATAAACGTGGAAGGCCATCCAGAGGAAAGTGCTGTGCGCGGGGCTGCCTAAAGCGCGCTGCTGTGGGGCGGGAGGGCAGGTGCACTGCGAGGGCTGCGGGCAGCAGTGCCGGGACAGGGGCTCGGGGAGCGGTGCAGGGCAGCTGTGTCGGGACAGGGGCTCGGGGAGCGGTGCAGGGCAGCTGTGCAGCACAGGCAGCCGGGCGGTGCAGGGAGGGCTACCGCAGGACTGTGCAGGATACCGGGTAGGTGTGTCGGGCGCCGGGGAAGGGGCGGGCTAGGCCGAGCCGCGGTGTGCGGTAAGGACGAGGAAGAGGAGGAGGAGGAGGAGGAGGCGGCGCTGAGCGGGTCTGGGGTAGAGCAGGAGCGCGGCTCAGCAGCGGCCGGTCGCGTCGGGTCGGTGGGGCTGTACGGAGCCGCGCCGCGCCGGTGGGACCATGCCGTCCTACACGGTCACGGTGGCCACGGGCAGCCAGTGGTTCGCGGGCACCGACGACTACGTGTACCTGAGCCTGGAGGGTACGGCAGGCTGCAGCGAGAGGCACCTCCTGGACAAACCCTTCTACAACGACTTCGAGCGCGGCGCGGTGAGTCGAGCAGGGTGAGGTGCGTCCGCACCCCGCGGCAGCCCGGCCCGCCCCGGCGGAGTCCGAGGGGCTCCACCGCGTACGCGCAGTCGCGCATCTCCCTTCCCGGTGCCTCGGATCGGACCCGTAAGACCGGGGACCTCGCCCGCCCCCTGGCCCGAGGCAGTGCGGCAGGGCCGTGCTTTTTACGCTCTCGTTCCCGTGTGCCGGAACACCGGGACCGAGTGCCTGCTGCCGTGCCCGGCCACCCATCATTCACATCCCTGACCTGGTAGCCCAGGCTGCCGTCAGCCGTGGGGAATGACGAGGCCCTTCGGTTCTGGCTTAAAATGGACTTTCACTTTTCCTTGTAATTTCCTTACAAATACAAAAAAAAAAAAAAAAGAAAAAAAGGAAAAAAGTAAAAGTAAAATATGTGTTCTTCCTGTTGATAGATATTGCTTAGGGTCAGTACTTAGTAGTAGTCTGAGCCCTGACATCTCCAGGTAATTAAACAAAGAGGTAAAAGCGTGCAGTGGGAATTTGAATGCCAGCCAAAAGAGAAACGCATAGGGCAATTCCACTGGAAGTTGGAAAACAGCATGAGAATGAATTTGGTACTAGGCTATCAGCTATGCTGTTTTTCCTAATCTTGATTTGTGCTATGTGTTGTGCCCTGTTCCCCCCTCCATGCTCTTATCACAGTATCCAGGCTACCCATCTGTAATCACTTAATGCTCCCAGCACTGTTTTAGAATGGCATTTATTTATTTGCTTATTGTCTACTGTGGAAATAATAGACTCAGTTAATTTTTCCCCTCCCAAAACATCTGTTTCATTTGGAAACCTAACTCAGTTTCCAAAAGATGTGATGAGATTTAAGGACCTTTGAAAGTTTTAATGAAGGGTTCATAATCACTTTGGAAGTGATACCTACCTCTGCATATGTGAGTGAGACTTCATAGTGCTGCTTTACTTTTGGGTGTGTTTTTTTAACCACGGGGTTCACAGCCGAAGTTAGGTGTCTGATATTTTGTGCCTTAGACATTGCAGATATGGTTAACAGAAGCCAGTATTTTGAAAGTGTTGATGGCATGTGTAAATACGGTTCCCAGATATTTATAGCTGATGTTTTAAGGAGAAACTCTAGCAAATTCAGGTGTGGGGACTTAACTAGCCACCGCTGTTGAAGATAACTTTCCCTCATGATTAAACATTCATTATCTTAGAAACTTGTTACCAGAATCTTCTAAATGGACATCCAGTCCATTCTTTCTCTCTTATCCTGTGAATAGTCACATATTTTAAGCAAAGCTTAACGACTTTAGCAAGAGAGGCTGAAGACAAACTCAGACTGTGCTGCAAACTTACGGTTATGGTGCTTTCCCAGGAGGGCTCCGTCCTGTGCTTGTCTCCAGGTGAGGAGACAAGCACAGGACTCTCCAGTGACCAGGCAGTTTGCTCTTATCTCTGGGCTGCAGAATTGGGGGCCACTGTCTTTGGTGTGATGGAGAGCTTGGAAGAACTCTGAACAACCAATTTTACTGGGGCCTGTTAATGCGAAAGCATTAAGTATATGTTGAGCAGCAGCCCTTGAATTGTTGTGTCACCAGGTCTAGTGGGAACTGAGGTACCTGTGAGTGTTGGACCCCATTGGGTAAGGAAGCAGTGAACAGAGGTTTGGATGTGTTAGTAGCACCGCAGCAGAGGATCTGTGTACCTAAAATAAGTACTTACATCTCCTTGGGAAGGCAGTTTTAAGGCACATTTGAAAGTCTTTATATAAAATGCTTTGTTAGCTAGGTAAACTTTCTGAGGTAGGGACTGTGAATTTTCTTCTAAACTTGTGCTTGGCTAAATCCAGATGAGCACTTTTTGTCCTATACAAATTAATTATTTCTGGTAATTTTCACATGTTTGGTATGCAGTCTTTTTTTCAGCATGTTTTTATGGTGGAGATTTAGAATAACTGTGCATTCCATTAAGTGTCTAGCTCATTGGACACTTGCAGTATGATCTGCTGGATTTTGTTTTTGAGGATGTTTTCTTGGGCAGTGAAGCGTGTTTCTCCAGGCACCCCTTCAGGTAACATCATGCCCAAAACACTGCAAGTCTTACTAATGTGTTGTGCAAAGAAAGAAGGAAATAAAAAGCACCAATATGTACAAAACCACCCCAAAAACTGAAGCAGGTCAAAACCAGTTTGCATGTTGGTTCATTTGTTAAATGTAGCAACTATGTTCACAGTTCTGCCTTTAGTGTTTCATTCAATAGCATCTCTATAATTTTTCTACAAAGCGTATCAATGTTGAACACATTCACAAAGGTGCACTTCTTCAGTGGATGACTAGAACTTTACAGTATTATCTGGTAAGGCTTTCTCTACTTTCCAGGTTCTTTTCTACGTATTGGTCCAGGTTCAGTAGTTCCATTATCCTGTCTTCATTTGAATTAATGCAAATTGTTCATATTCCTAGATATGATGAATGAGGGCTTGGGCCGGTTCCGAGTAAGAGATTTGCATGCCAAATGTTGATTGAGGGAAAAGGGACATGGAAAAAACCTGAAGTGTTTTGCACAATGTAGCTCACTTGTAGCTTTTGTCTGACTCCTAGTGCTGGACACAGGCGATGTAGAAAGCCATAGCTGCTTTTCTTACTCAGTCTCTTTTGAGTAAGTTCCTGTTGGTGCACAGTGATTTCATAGTAAGTGTTATGGTGTCACTCATTTCTCTGTTTTCTTCCTGTTGCCCCTTCATCTGCTTTTTGCTGCTGTTGAAAGGAACACACTCTCAATTATTTCCAGAAGGGAAATTAGGTTTTTTCCACTTTGAGCTTTGCCCTTCCAGAAAGAAGGGTTGTCTGTGTCAATCTTTTTGCAATATAAGGTTAGTCAGTAGGAGTCTCTCCTCAAAAAGGAAGAGCTTATGTTTTGTGTGAGATTGAATTGCTTGAATAGTATGCTATAGGAGTTTGGAAGTACAATAGTCTTCATTACTTCTGTTCTCACTCTGAATTCAAACTACATAAAACCTCCTAGCATCTCCAGCTCACTGTGCAGTCATCAGAGTTCCCATGTGTTTACCAGGAGACCTCATACAACGAATACCTAGAAACCTTGAGCAACCAACTATCAATTCTCACCTGGACCTTGTGCCATCTTTGTAAACCAGCACACTTTTAAGGCAAAATTTTCACCTCAGGTGAGCCCATGGCACCCCTGGTTTGGAGGCAGTGAAAGTGAGTGAGATATCAGGAGTGAACCCTCACTTTCAGAAGTGCCATTAACATAAGGACTGTGATGGTCAATAAAAATGTTTAAAACCTTCAGGAACACTTAGGCCAATGAAATGTGCTTTTTGCATTACATTGACCGTGACTCATGGAACAATTTTACAACCCTTGTAATAGTAGACAAGAGATTGTTGCTAGAGTTTCTTCCAAAGATTGGCTGTCAATGTGACATTTCTATCAACTCTATGGATCAGATTCACGTTGCTCTTTTAAATTAAATCTCAGACATGTGTGTATATATAGGTCTGACATTATAAGACCTATAAAATTATATATGTGTAAATGAGGGGGTTAAAAAATGAAATTGATAGCAGAGCCTTTAAAGGAGATGAATTTTAAAAAAGGATAGTCTGGTATCTCAGGCAACAAGAGGTTGATGAGAAAATAAGACTAATTTCAGACTTCCTGTGCCATACTAATTGCTTCACAGCAATGGTTTTTTGTGACAACTTGAGCTAGAAATAAAACAGTATGTTTTCCCTATCCAGGTAGTGTCTTTGGCCACCTTGTTGTTTTTCTGTACACAACTAGCACTGGAACTGGAAACAAGTAAGAAGATGGAACATAGAAATCCCAAGTAGCTGAATACAAAGTGAATCTGATCCAGATGCAATTTATCATTTGCTTCTGTAGGTTATTACATTAGTGGCTATATGTTTAAATTCTCTTTATAGTGATGAATGCAAATGGATAACATTTCATACATTTGTGGATTTGTTTGGACTCTGTCTCTGCACAGTGGCCACTTCCAGTTCCTGGCTGCCAAATGCAACAAGATTATAGTAACATTGAGAGAGAGAATTCATTTTGTGTTGTAATTGGATAAGGATGTACACAAGCAGGAAGTGGCTGCATTTGAGATACATGGTATGACAGAGTGTGACAAGGAACTCTTCTGCAAAGTGCCATCTGGTCCTGGAAAGACATACAAAATTGCAGAAGTACTGATTCAGTGTGAAACCTGAGCCTGACAAAGAGATTACTGACCCTCTTTATAATGACAAAATCAGGAGTTGTATGGAAATTAGTATGAAATAGAAATAGTTTAAGTGCTGTCAATTTCTGGAAAGATTTGAAGAGTGTTGAGCAGTTATTGTGTTGAGTGTTTAGCATGTTATCTACGTTTTTTAGCCATTATCCAGATTGTTTTTTGCCAATTGGCAAGAGCGAAGATGAGAATATTGGATGTGGGGTGATAGGCAAAGATCAGGATGATGTTTGAAACCAGCATTGTGTGAGAGAGGAATCTTCATTCCCTTAGCCAGGAGCACAGGGGTATGTCCTGCAGTCACTGACTGTCAAAGTTGTCGCCTCAAGACACTATGATTTGAGAAGAGTCACTCAGCATTTTTCAGTCTCCACAGCTGGTTCAAAATCATGAGTCATTGAGGGAATCTGCCTTTAAACCTTATATCCTTTTAGCTGTTCTGGGAGAATATGTGGGAATGAAGGAGCTGAAGGGTAGCAACAGAAACTTTTTTTTAAAGTTTAAAATTAGTATATTTATTGGCTCTGCAAACAGATCTATTTCTTTTTTTCTATGGAGATGCAAAGAAAAGTGGCAAGGATCATTTTAATATCCTAGAATTGTGGAATGGTTTGGGTTGGAAGGGACTTCAAAGATCATCTAGTTCCAACCCTTCTGCCATCAGCAGGGACAACCTCCATTGGACCAGGCTCCTCAAAAGAAAAAAAAAGTCGGTTGAAATCTCAGCTCTGTAATCTTCATCTCTCAGCTTACATCCTAACAGACAGATGCTGTCATTCCAAGCTTGCCAAGGACCACCATGCCCTTTGTTACCACCTGGTGTGTATGGGTGTGTTATTGACGTAAACATTGCAGATTTTTATTTAAGACATGGTGGGACTTTCTATTTTAAAGAAACAGTTCAATGTCTTTTGCTTTACCAGGCATGGGTACAATATAGCTCAGACTAAGGTTAGTCTGTTAAGCCTCAGCAGATCAAAATAAGCACCATCCATGCCCATTTTAAATATTTGAGCCTAAAATATTTTGTTGCATATTAGAAAAAAATTCCAATATCCTTGTTAGTGTGAAACAGCCTTATATGAGTTGCAGTATAGCAATCATGGCCTGACAGTTTCAAAGTTGATTGAAGAGCATTCTTTGGGAAAGACAGGCTAGGACAGTGTTTCATTGTCTGCAGAATGAACTTCAAAGCCTAAAGGGTTTTTTTTAATTATTATTTCTTTTTCTGTGGCTTCTTTGAGTCAGTTAGCTGTGACAAACTTTATGTAAGCTGGTATTTTTCTGTAATGGGTTATGAGACAATAGAGGTCTGTCATGCCAAACTTTGGTGAACAATGGATATTTTCATCCCAAAATGATCATCACAGCTGGTAATTCGTGGATAGCTCACAGAATGTGTGTTCTTCACTTCTTATTTGTGTTCTTCCAGTGATGTGGGTGCAAGTTGCTATGAAACTTTTTTATTTAATCATTCCTCAGTTTTCAGTTTTGGTCCTTATGTGAATTAGCCTTTCCCTAGCAAGCAGGGCAGTAACAGTGGGCATCTGTCTAATCTATCGAATGCCTGGGGAAAGCTAAGAAAGTGCTGCTGAAAAGAACAAGTGGAGTGTGGTGTCTAGGTCAGCCACCAAATGACAAAGCTCACACAGACAGGTGAGTCTACAGTCACTGCAGCATGTTGATGCAGCACCTCAAACACTTTAATGGGAAATCACTAAATAGACGAGCTACTGTGCAAGTCTGGGCTGAGGTCCCTCCATGTTGGAGTCAGGCCTTTGAGTGAACTCCAAACTGAGGAAGGAGCTAAACCACGTTTCCACATGCTGGCTCGTTCTCTGGGTAAAGAATGAAGTGCCTATAGAGGTAGATAGGGTTCATGGGAACTTTGTTTGCAGTTAGCTACTTACATTTCTTTGTACACCTGAGCCATACAAACATAAAATGTATAATTGTCCAAATCTAAACTTTACAAGCATAAAATGTACCATTGTCCTCATTTTAAAAACAGAACTGAAGAAAACCTGCCACAGGAAGCACAAGACAAAGGGGATTTAGACAATGTGGATACTGTCCTTAGTACATATGACTAATACACACAGGTCAGATTTGTAGTCCAATGTGTTAATCCCATGATCACCTTTGCACTCCGGTTGCATGAATAGATGTGCCCTAGTAATACCTCTTTCAGCTAGTTCTAAAAGAGCAGTAAATGGCTTCATCATCTGCATGTTCTTCTCAGACTTGCAGTAAATGGCTTCATCATCTGCATGTTCTTCTCAGACTTGCAAACATTTCAAAGAGTAATATCACTTTTAAGTTGCATACAAAAATGTTTCTCCATTTCTGGAGTGTTTTGCATGTTCTTCTTTCTTCTTTTATTCATCTTTCTGGTATATTGCAGTCAAATAATAGGTCTTTCTGAAAAGAAGCTGGAAAATTCTGTTGTACCTGCGGAATGTCAGGAAAGGCCAGGTACAGTGTTGTAGTGCTGGTTGTGCTTCCTGCATGTGAAGTGGATTGTTGACTGTATTGTGTTCTGTAGGTTGACTCCTATGATGTGACTGTGGAAGAAGACCTTGGAGAAATTCAACTAATAAAAATTGAGAAACGAAAATATTGGTACCAGGATGACTGGTACCTTAAGTATGTCACTGTAAAAACGCCAATGGGTGACTATTTGGAGTTCCCATGTTACCGTTGGATTACAGATGAAAAGGAGGTTGTCCTTCGAGATGGAAGAGGTGAGAGCCATTAGAAACCTGATTTCCTGCAGAATGTCCAG
This sequence comes from Hypotaenidia okinawae, assembly GCA_027925045.1. Classification (NCBI taxonomy): domain Eukaryota; kingdom Metazoa; phylum Chordata; class Aves; order Gruiformes; family Rallidae; genus Hypotaenidia; species Hypotaenidia okinawae. The sequence continues at coordinate 19,250,846 of BSDF01000008.1, read as the reverse complement.
AATTGGTCCACATTTCCTTCCCCTTTCTCCACATACCTACCAAACTTCTTTCTCACATGGAGACCCACTGCCACTCCCCTTCTGTGTCCTAGAGAATAGGCTTTCCCCACTGAATACAACTCCTTTCTGACCACTTTGTTGGGCTGGGCAGTGGCACTTGAGTTGGATATTTTGGGAAGCGTATGACTTATCGCAGTGGTCTTGAACTTGAAGGCTGACCCTAATGCCAAATTTTTGTCTGCTGCAAGTCCTTTTCATCTAATTAGTACCAGTGTCCCATCTTTGTTTCATACTAGGTCCCTAAGTGGCCCATGCTTATTTGACTGTAAAATGTCTTGTTTCCATGAGAGTGAAATAAAATCCCAAAGCAGGCCACTGAGCAGGTCCAAGAACTGACTTGAAACAGCAGCTCCATTTTTCCCCCTTCTCTTTGCATGCTCTCACATCCCAGAGAAGACAGGGTTAGATGGATATGACTGCTGCAAGTAGTGGTGACTGACTGAGAAAGTGTTACAGATTTCTGTGCTCTGTTCAGAGTGGTCTGTTGGACCTGAAACTTGTGTTTCAGCTGTCTCTGGCTACCTACTTGCTGTGATCAGCAGGAGTAAGGGGTGTATATGTGTCACTGATGTTTGCTTGTTCCCCTTAGAGCTTACTAGGGTAGGTTGGCTGCTGTATGGATGCCTGAAAACAGCTGAAACAATGTACAGAATAGTAGGAAATAAATATTTATCATAGAATGCCTTAGGTTGGAAGGGACCTTTAAAGGTCATCTAGTCCACTCCACCCTGCAGTAAGCAGGGACATCTTCGCTAGATCAGATTCCTTAGAGCCCCATCAAGCCTGACCTTGAGTATCTTTCCTTTAAGTTGTTGGTGAAGCCTATTTTCCTATAATCACAATTATGTGTCAGTTTATCAGGCCTCCACAGGAACTTTCAGTTTTTCATAATTTCATTTATAATAACTGCCAAACTTACATGGAAAGCAACTTTGTGTGGCTTTCAGAGAATGGTGAGTACAGACAAAAGCAAGTGAAACCCTAACCTGAACATAACCAGCTGGAAACCATTAGCTACATATATGTTATCAATTGTATTACCTCTGATATTTCCAAGTCCAAACCCCAAACAGCGGTTTTCATTAAACTCCTGCTGGCTTGATCTGCCTTCCCATTTGTATATGTGAAGTGAGTCGCATACCTTGCCCATTCTCTGACCACTAAGGTCAGATGTCTCTGTCTTAATTGCATATTGAATACCTGGTCAGAAGAGCAAGCTGTCTGGAAATAAACGCTCTCTGTTTTTTTCTTTCTCATGATAAAAAGACATGATTACTGTCACAAACCAACAGGGAAGAGCACAGGTCAAGGAGAGATATTTCTTGGAGATGTCTTCTAGCAGAAAAGATTATCTGGAACAATGTTGTAATTTCTTAGTGATTTCATCTTACTGATGAAAATTCCCTTAGATACTGAATTGTAAATTAATTCTCCATACCGTGTTCAGGCCATTAAACATTAGATATGTACAGCAAGTGTCTACCCTAGGAATGCAGGTTTTATATACATCTGAGACAGATATTTCTAGCTTGACCTAATCATCCCTTGGAGCCACAAATTTAGGGGCTTGTCTCCTTCTACAGACTCTCTAGAGACCTGTGGTACTAAATTGGATTGTGTAAGCATTTCCCACAGAAACTTTGTAAACGTGTAGATCAGAAGTTCAGAGGTTTGGAAGCTTTGTTCTCCTTAAGACCTGGGCAGTGATAGGTAGACAAATCTCATAACCCTGTCTCTTTCCCCTGTTTCACAGCAAAGCTTCCCCGGGATGACAAGACCCAGATTCTCAAGCAGCACAGACGCAAAGAGCTCGAGATGCGTCAAAAAATGTACCGGTGAGTTTCCCACAGCTCTCCTGAAAGTCTAGGGCCTGTTCTCATCAGGTCAGAGTTTGGCAGAGTATATTCAGATAAACATGTTCCTCTAATTACTGGACTGCTGGGGTAAGAGAAAGCATAATTTACCATGTTGGCTGTTTTTGGTTTTGACTTAGAAGGAATTCACTGTAAGCGATGATCATCCTGGCGCAAGAGGCATTAGGAGATGCTTGAATCCCAGATGAGCCTATCTGGAAGGTTTAAGTGCAAATTCAGCGCTGCAGTCTGGGTGGGCCCACAGTTGTGTTTTCAAGGACATTATGAAGACAGATTTCGTTTTCTTTTACAAGCAGTACTCCAGTTTTGGTACCTGGTCTGAACACGTCAAGTCTTAGTGGAGCTTTTTGGCTGCTGCAGCAAACTGGTTTTCATTGTTTCCTGCACTGGGATGCAGTGGAAAATTTGACTTTCTCTGAGTGGATTGGAATGTGCTATCAAAACACAGTTGTGATACCATCTTTATATTGCAATGGACCTTTTTCCTAATCAAGGTCACAATGGTAAAATGCTATCTTTTATCAATGGGTAACTCCAGAAAGCAGTAGACACTTCCTTTTCCAAGAGACACGTTCTCTGTTAAAATAACAAAGGTTTCTTCCACTTACATCTCCTAATCATACAGTAAGCATAAGGACAAAGGAGCCATTAATGTTGACGGATTGAGGCTTTGTGTATGTGTGGTCAATATTATTTGATTAAGAAAGGATCTTGCTTACAAATTATGGGAAATAGAGCAGAGGAAAATGTAGTTCAGTAAGAGGTGTGGCACAAAATTTTATTTACCTATGCAAAAGGAAGGCAAACCCATTTGTAATTCCAGCAAAATAGCTATTTACAATTCAGATGCATAACTGATAACATACAGTGTAGTCTGTGTGTGGCAGACAATTTAGAAATAGCATCGAAACAGTGTTTGTTACCAATTGCCTTCTTTTGTTTTGAAATAAAAATGGAGCATAGAGCAAGAACATACATGGTAGAGAATGTGTGCCATGACCATTAGGAATTAAGGTTCTTCTGAGGAGCTGAATCAAGACTATCTATGATTCTCAGGGAGTTGCCTTCTGGAGGAACATAAATCATCTCTTGAGTACTTTTGGCTGCTGTATCTCAGTTCTGCAAAAATGTAGCCCCAAGAATGCATGTGCACTGGGCAGCTGTCTGTGCCCTCCTCTCCCGACACATTTGAAGCTACTGCCAGTTGTAACCAAATGAGACAAGTACTTATAAATGTCACAGATGTAAAGCTGCTTCAAGTATTGTGAAGGTCGTTGGCCAGGCAGATGCCTTCCACTGTACTTCAGGATTCTGCACTGGTAGGTACCCTACAGAATCCTGAAGTATTTTTGTCCCAGATGAGTCTGCTGCAAATTTATTTATAGTATAGAGTTTAGTCACAGAACAGTATAGGTAAAGGAATGACACTGCTCTCATGCTAGTAGGGTTGTATGGTCAATCCAGTCTCTCTTGTTTTCTCAGCTGGAAGGAGTGGCATCCAGGCTTTCCCCTGAGCATTGATGCCCATTCTCACAGTGATCTGCCTCGAGACATCCAGTTTGACAATGAGAAAGGAATTGACTTCATTCTAAACTACTCTAAAGCGTAAGTGTTTGTGGAATTTAAGGAGTTTTGCAGCACCTCTTTTGGGACAGGGAAAGGTTTGAATAATCTTTTAGGCTTCATTGAAATCTCAACATTTTTTTCTTCTCTCTCAGATATATATGTGGTCAATGAAAGTAAGAGAGAATTGAAGGTCTGGTTGTCTTTTTTTCTTTTTTTAATATGTCAGTATTTTAAGGTTTTCACACTGGGAACTGACTGAGCTTCTGCATTCTCATTAGACATTGTTTTGGCTGTAGACAGATGGATGAAGCACTGGTGAAGACCATAAGAAGGACTACTGGCACATTAGGCTTTTGACTTAGTTTTTAGAGCCACCCCCTAGAGATACTTCTCTCCCCTGACTGCCTGGGGTAATTGAGCCTTTCAGCCACATGCCAGAAGAAGATAGTGTCTGTGCACCCCTGACATTCTGCCGAAGAGAAGCTGTTCTGGGCAACTCATCAGTTAACCACATCTGAGTGTAATCTTCTTGGGGGAACAAAGTCACTGTCCACTCACATGCACATGTCATATCATTGAAAAAAACAACTGCAAAGAGATGGAATCTTGGCCATTGGATAAACCTGAATAATCAGTCCTGCAGAGCTCTTTGACATATTACAGGGTTAATGAGGCAAATAATATCTCTCTGGCCTGAGCCCCCTTTTGAACTGTCTCACATGACCAAGTCACATCAGACTCTTTAAGACATCCCACCAGAGTATGAGGTGGTGGGCTAGTCCGAGATGAGACAAGACTGGTCCAAGATCACACAAAATTTTTACCTGTGAGTCTGTTAATATGCTGGTCTTTTCGTAGTTGTGAAAGGTGCTCCTCCCATTATCTGGGTGATCAAATGGAGATTATGACATCAAGCATAGGTTGGTAAGAAAGAGGGAGTTTAATAGCCATACTTAGAAACTCACAGCTTGTAATAAGGATAAATGATTATCTTGAGTCTATCTGGGCAACTGGCAGTGACAGGAACCTTACATGTCAGAGCACTCTTGGTGTTAAATTTAGGCAGCTGATATTCGCTACTAACACAGGGACAAATCTCATGGCTTGTTCTGAGAGAATCTACCTTCTCGTTTTGTAATTTGGAAAATTGGAAACTTCAGGAACACATGCCCAGACTTCTCCCTACTCTCTGCCCCACACTAAGATATATTTTTCACAATGGAACGATGCTTTATAACATCAGCATATAAATATGTAAGTATATATGCTGATGTTATAAAGCATATATATATATATATATAAAATAAATAGCAGAATAAATCTCCAGCAGGTATGAACAGAGTGATGGGTGTGTTTCTGCAGCACATATGGTCAGGTGGACATAGATCTTTCAGAGCTAATTGCAATAAGGAAGCTGAAAGCTTTGAAGACTCTTGTGTCTACATTTCTATCTCATGCAAACTCAGATGTTAGGAGAACATGTACAAAGTTACAGTGCACTTGTAACTTTTTTTGCAATACTAGCTGTTATATCAGAGAAGTGTCTGTGAGGTCACACAATGAGTTAGATTAATGGTAGAAAAGACAGATGCTTCCTGTCCTCCCCCTCCAAGCTTGCTTAATCGCATATTTCTATCTGTTTAGACTTCTGAAGAATGAAATCTCTCATCTTTAACATGAACCAGAACTTGAGATCCCTTCTCACTTCATTATATATGTAATTCCTCAAGTAGCAGTCAGTGAATTCTTAAAGCTTTAAGAAGTTTTAAAGAATCTGGGGCCTTTTAAAACCCTAGGCTCAGATGTTCCTCTTCCATAAACAGGTATTAGAACGCACCCCTGCAAGAAAAATAAACCAAGGAAACTGTGAAACTTTACATAGTAGTGTTTAAAAGGCAAGTAATTTTTTTTATAAGGCCAGAAAAGATCAGTTATGTTGTGCTCTTGTGAACAAATCTGTCGCAAAACCAAGAAGAGGTTCCAAGCAAGGGAAGAAAGCAAAAACTCTGCATCTCTTCTCTTGGCTCACCTTCAGGAAACAGTCTAGCTCAGAAAGGCAAGGAATAACTCTTCAAAGGAAGAGATGTGTGAAAATATGCAAACCCCATGCAAGGTCATTGGGATCTTTTCTTATTACCTTAGCAACGGCATGGTATTCCAAACTTCTGGAATCTTGTGTTTTACAAAAGCTGTTGCTTCTAGCATGGTGTTAGCTGGTGCAAAACAGCCATTTCCCAGTTTATTTAGGAGATCTGAATGATGCAGGAGCAACAGCATATGTAAGCCAAAGATGAGCATTTTCCATTAAAAGACATATCCAATTTGGAGGCTATAGTCCCCCTTCTAGCAATCCCATCCTGCTAGTCTGTAGCATATTGCCAGAGATTCAGGGTTGCAGCCAAGCAAAACTTGCAAACAATTCAGCAGAGTGCAGTGACATCTATATCTGTCATTGACTGCAAGGGTGCCTCCCCATGAAATAGGAACTTTATTGCAGATAGCCATTCTGGAGAACTGGTATGACACATAGGAGATTTTTCCAAAGAACAGCAATGTTTCTTGCCTGGTACATTTGACTGAAAATCTAGACCTATTCTTTTGTTTGGGTGAACTGTGAAAAGCTTTGGAGAATGAGTCTGATATCCCTTATCTAGCTACCCTGTTGTACTTTGGAAACTTGGGACAACTATCTGCATGAATGGAGTGGAAGTACCCCAAGGCATGGGATCTTCCTTGACTTTGAGTGCAGTAGGAAGACAGGGAGGTGTGTTTGGAAATGCAAAGGCAGGTGTAGAGTTGCAAGGAGTAGCAGTGGTCAGGGATTATGTTTAAGGAAAAATGTGAGCTGTAAGAGTTATATCAGACTTAGGGAGTAGTGGAAGATGGGAGGGGAAAGTTTTTGCTTGGGATGTGCAAAACCGAACTTAGAGACATGTGTCTCAGAGATTACTTATGCTGTTGCACGATTGGATCTTTACATGCTGATGGCAGTGGATAATTCTGTAAATTTACGAGATTAACCATGTGTAGGTGGAGATAAATCTGAACATTCCTGGTGCTGATGTGACCCATGCTATCTAGCAAAGAGAATCATAGAATTGTAGGGGTTGGAAGGGACCTCGAGAGATCATCGGGTCCAACCCCCTGCCAAAGCAGCTCCCTAGGACATTTCACTCAGATAGGCATCCAGACGGGTCTTGAATATCTCCAGAGAAGGAGACTCCCCCACCTCCCTGGGCAGCCTGTCCCAGGGCTCTGTCACCCTCACTGTGGAAAAGTTCTTCCCCATGTTGGTGCGGAACTTCCTGTGCTCCAACTTGCAGCCATTGCCCCTTGTCCTGTCTCCACAGACCACTGAAAAGGGGCTGGCTGATTCCTCCTGCATCCCCTGCTTAAGATAATTCTAAACATTAATTAGGTCCCCCCTTAGTCTTCTCTTCTCAAGGCTGAACAGTCCCAATTTTCTCAGCCTTTCCTCATAGGGGAGATGCTCCAGGCCCTTCATCATCTTCAAAGTCCCCACCCTGTATTCTGTGCCAAAAATGCAGCCTTGCTATTTTGGATCAGTGTTGCATTTGGACACATTGAGTCCTACAAGCAACTCTGTCATCTTTTGCCTTGCTCTGGTTTCTAGTATGTGCCAGAAATTTGAGAAGTACTTGGTTTCTTGGGGAAAACAGGGGTTTGCTTCCCAAGTCATTTGGAATTTTGTTCCAAGATAGGACATGTGAAAGACTCTTCCCTTTAGGAAGCAATCTTTGAAACATCTGAGAATGAATTTATGCCTGCCATTCAACAGCTCAAACCACAGCAGATTTGTGACTAGATCCCTGGTGCTGTGCATAGTGCTTTTTCTTGATCAGCCCCAGGTAGGAAGGACACCGGGGGCAGGAGAGGAGCATTGCATGCTGGGTCATGTGCCTAGTGTTGCCTAATCTCCAAGTAGCTCTGAAAGGGCAGAGGCTCTAGAGGACCTTTAGTGGAAATTCTCAGACAAGTCTCAAGTAGTGCCTCTCCATCTTCTGAGTTATGTTGCTTAAAATCATTTAGTTATGTTGTTCAAAGTCATTTAACCTTCTGGTCATGGTCATGCTTCCTCTTAAAGTTCATTGACACTAGTATCTATCCAGAAATCTCTGCCCAGTAGTTACCCTCTCTTTGATCCTTGTACAATTATTATGTCCCTGTCAGGTGTGAAGTGACCTCTGGAGAGGTCATCTGCTGTTTCAGGATAGACAGTTGCCTGAGTTTTACTTCCTAACATGTTGCCAGGCACCTCTTAACCTTGACTGCCATCTGCACCACCAGAAACAGGCCATTCTTTGTGCACCCTGTTTACTCAGTGCAGAAGTACTACTGCTCCTTTGTCTGGCCTAGAGCCTTTCTCCGATAAATACTTGTTTTTCCAGGCTTTTGGTCCTCTTTAGCCACTTCTAATCCAGTTCTTCTTAATGTGCCTCAATCTAAGTTTAACGGTTATAAATCCACCCTCCTGGCATTCTTTGTCCCTCAAATTCTGTTTGAGAGGATTTCCTGTAGCACTGTGACTGTTCTTTATTCTGTTATCTGCCCTAACTATCTGTATGTGATATGCATGCTTTTCTTTGAAGGAAGCCAACTTTCTTTTCCTATCTCAGTATTTGCTTTCTAGACAAAATACATTATTTAATGACAACCATTTAGCATTTATGTAACAATTTACATCTTGTCATCTCATACAAGGTGAACTTGCTTGATCGTGTTGCAGTCAGAATACCTTGCTGAATTAACACTTTGTCAGATGCTTCTGGCTCCCAGCCCCCCATGTTTGTATGCTGTCTGCAACCAAGTGACTTGATTACTGAGGTTAGAGATGAGCAATCATCATACTTAACCAGCGGCCCAAGTAAATAGAAAGCTCTGAAAAACTCAGGCACCTCGCATTGTATGAATCCAGTCTGGCCTTGGCCATGTAGATACTTACAGGAGCTGTTTCACTGTTTCAGAATACTGGCTGGACTGATCTCAGGTTGTGTTTGCTCTAACTTTATGCAAATCACTCAATTTCTTCATGTCACCATACAGCTCTCTGAATTTGTGCTAGTAATTGATCTTAGCACCCTCAGCAGATGCTAACCACTGATGATGTGTGAAGCACTAGTTTTTTGACTATACTTTTTGTATGAGGTAGGTCATAAAGTGCAGTGATTGTAGGCTGCCAAGAACAGCTCTAGAATGGAGTTTAATAAATGCAGTAGTAGTAGACTGGGCTCTTGAGATGCCTTTCAGGCTAGAGTGTAATGGTACAGCAAACAAATTTAATTCTGTAGGGTGACCAATCTCACATTTCACCACTGAAAAGTTTATGATGTGTAGGTGTATAAAAGGGTGGGAAAGAATGTAGAAGGGTATTGAGGAAGCTGATTTTTTTCAAAAAATCTTTGTTTCGTTTTGTTTTTAGGATGGAGAATCTTTATGTCAACCGTTTCATGCACATGTTCCAGTCCTCCTGGAGTGATTTTGCAGATTTTGAGAGGATCTTTGTCAGAATCAGCAACACAATTTCTGGTGCGTTTATCAGCATTTGCTCAGGATTGCATCATAGAATGACTAAGACACTACTTGTCTTGAACATATCTGATGAAGGTGGAAGTGGCTGACCCATACTTCTGTGCTCCCATTTTCTTCCATAAATAAACTGTAATCTCAGACTGCTGATCAGACCAACAATCCACAAAGCCAAAAAGTGAAGCTATGATCTTACATAAACTAAAATTACTGGGAATTGGTCAGTGATATTCTCTGTTCTGAGCTGTACTGGAGGTCAGGCCATCTGGGCATCCTAGTCCCCTTTGGCTTTTAGAAACATGTTTTCAGATATGTTCAAGTCCCGTAGGACAATTTCTCGTAACTATTTCACATCTAAACCTAGCCATAGCTCAGAGGGAGTGCTTATCAGAGCATATTAGGTGATACAGCATTTTTGAAAGTTTGATCATGTATCTCCCACTTCAGCCATCTAAATAAATGGAAAATCTGCAAAGGGGAATGTTTGGAAATGTTCTCTGCTAAAAGCAAATACTAGGGTTACTCCTCTGGCCTCCTACACCGTCTAGATCTAAGGTTGTTGGTTGACATCCCAGCCACATGCTCAGTCCCGCTTGCACTGCTGCTGATGGTTCCAAATTCTTGTCCCTGTCCTGAGACAAGGAGGGTACCACTGCCTCAGTTCAGCTGTCATAGCCTTACCTGTAGTTCCTCTCAGGAAGTTCTTGTAGGCCATTTGTGTCAGTGACACAGGGCAGCTTATATACTTTGCAGTAGTAAAGTTTTCACAACTGGTCATTTTGACAGAACTTCTTTCAGGCATTAAAGTGCATGCTGTTAGGCCAGCAGATCTGGGGATGGTTTGCAAAGACCTGGGAATGCCCCAAGAGTTTTAATTTCTTCATCTGGTCCTGCTTCAGCCAAGATGGGCTGTCAGCCCACAGGGAACTGTGGGTGTTATTGGAAATCAGTGCCAGTTAGGTCTGAAAAGCCTTGTGGCATTTATCCAAAATGTCATCTCTTTTCAAAAGTGTGTCAGAACTAGTTGTGCATACTGCATTAAATGCCTTGCTGTGCTTGTCATATCATATTCTTCTTACTGGAAGACAAAAATCCCTCTCTTAAGAGTGTGAGTTTCACTTTGGTATGCAAAGCCATTCAGTTTCTGCAGTTTTGTTCATAACTCCATTGATGCAGTATTAAGATGTCTGAGACAAAGTACTTCTTTAACTCCTTTCAATATGGAAATCTTAGCAGTTTTGTAAAAGAATTGCAGATAGACATGGGTTTTGAAGTTCATGGTGCCCTTTCTGTAAAGCTGGGCTGGGAAGCCTTTGTTTTGTGAGTCAGACCCAATCTTTGACTATTACCCATGGTTACATTATTTTACTTTATTTCACTGTATTATTTGATATAAGGGATACACAGATACTATAAATTGATTAGCATGTGGTTCCTCCAATGTGTGTGAATGGCCAGTTCAGACTCTGCAAAGGAAAATACTTTTTCTTCCTGATCTGAAGTTTTGCTCCTGTTCAGGCTGCCTGAGGATCAGTTAACAGAAATAAAAGTAATTTCTGCGGTCTTGGGTAAAAAATAAAGCACACAAGCTGGCCAGAGCTATTAAAAACTAATTACAGCAATTTGTTACATCTAATAAGATCACTTCCTAAAGTGATTCCTAAATTACATTTAACACAGTAATTAGATATAAACTACAATTAATTTCATTGATAACATTTCCATACCCACAAGGAAAGCTCATGGGTGAGTTTTAAATGTTAAGCATAAGTCTCAGTTATATTGATGCAACTCTAAATCCACTCATTTTCAGGCCTTGGCAGAAACAGGGCTAATGGAGAAGCTGGTTCAAAGCATTCTTTCAGTCATGAAGTTTCTGTCGAAGATGATGAGTCATTTTTTGCTTGGTTTAGACTTCAGATACAGCTCTAGACTCACTATGCAATTGACAGAGATGATGTAAATGTCAGCTTTAAGTAAACTTATTTTTTTTTGTTAGAAAGCAGTGTGAGTTTTGAGATTTTTTTTTTAATTAGCACTGCATTCCTTCGGGCCTATCTTTTTCATCCTTTCACCCTTTGTAGAAAAATAAACTGCTTTCAGAAAAAGTTCTGCCTTGTCTGAAAATAGACAATAGTGGAAAACTTTACTTCCTTCACTTTTTTCCCCTGAAGAAAGGATGGAAATATTCACATTAGTCACATTTTTTTCTGACTGAATTTGTAGGCTGAAATGGTGACGTGACATTATGACACAAAACACTGCAATTCTGGAAGACATCCAATAGTACCACATATGTAATAGTAAAGAGTTGGAGTACACAAAACTAGCCTTTTATTAAGAAAATATGTGAATCTGGGTTTATATTGGCAATTAATAAACAGAGGAAAAAGATATTTAACAAGCAAAAGAATGAATGAGCAGTTTTACTTAGACAAAGTCAAAACCCTTCCCTGGGTTTCCCTTGCACAGCTTCAGCTAAGTGAACTGCTGCAGCCACTGTTCTTTCCCTACCCGTGTTGCTCTGTAATTCCCTGCTTCTGCCTGGGCCATCTTTTTTGACTCATCTCTCTGTATTGCATACCCTGAGAATCTCAGAAGTGAGATTTAAAAGAAGATGGAAGACCTGAGAAGGTGATCTGCAGACAGAGAATATTTTTTGAGTAGAATATTTTACTCCTCATTGCTTCTGTACATAGAAAAGCAAATGATTATCAATTTAATTCTTCTCAGTCAAAAGCAAATATTTCATTGTGCATTTAATTTGCATTATTTTTCTTAAAATTTTATGTTGCCTTTTGAATCCTTTACTTTCTTGAAAGGAACAATTCTACAATAAGGTAGGATATTGATGCAATACAGATATTTGATGTAGCAGGCTTGCTTTTCTTTTAGAATATGTGATGCAGCACTGGAAGGAAGATTTTATGTTTGGTTACCAGTTCCTGAATGGATGCAATCCTGTGCTGATCCGGAGATGCACAGAGATACCCAAGAAATTGCCTGTGACTATGGATATGGTAGAATGCAGTCTGGAGAGGAACCTGACTCTGGAGGAGGAAGTGAAGGTACAGCTCTGAGTCAGATTGGACTCCGCCTGTTCCTTCTCGTGTCTTGTAACCTCCAAACCATGCTCTGCCTTCAGCCACATCTCCTCTCTTCAGCCTGTATGGTTGGTTATGGCAAAGATGCTTGTCTCCTCAGACCGGCAACAATTCTGTGAACTGTTCTTTCCTGTGTCCTGGAGCTGTATGTAGGCCATGCCTTTCTCCAGGTCAAGAGATATCACCAGGAGGTGAAAGGGCCTTCTTCAGTGGTTTTCTTCGAAAGCTTAGGGATTAATTGCCTCAGAGGAGGAAAGTGTCTCTCCTTTTCCTGGTATTGTCTTACTCTGTTGTAACCTGTAGAGTTGAACTAGCATGCTGAAGGAGGGTTGGCAAGGGTGATGCCTTGCTTCTGTTTGTAGAGCAAGCATGGGGGTCTCTTCAGCTGGCAGTGCAACTTGTTTGCATCTTAGTGTCACTGCATGAATGTCCAATAGATAGTTGCTCTTTGCTGAAAGGCTCATTATCAGACTGAGCAGGTACAAGTCAGGTAGCTTGTGCAAAGGTGCTTTCTCTCTCAGTGGCATCATCTTTGAGCCACCATGAGCAAGGGAGGGCCACTGACTGCTTGTAATGACAAGGCACAAGCCACAGTCTAGCCAAGACTTCTCAACCTTTGTTCCAAGCCTTGCTGCTTTCACTGTGTGAAAACACATCATCCTCTTTTTCTTTTTTTTTTTCCTCCCCAGCAAGGAAACATTTTCATTGTGGACTACGAGTTGCTGGATGGTGTGGATGCCAATAAAACAGACCCATGCACAATACAGTACTTGGCTGCACCCATCTGTCTGCTGTATAAGAATTTGGAGAATAAAATTGTACCCATTGCAATCCAGGTGGGCTTCCTGTCAGGGTCTTTAAAATGACACATTACTTGTTGTCTCATCTTAAACAGGAATGACTCAGGGTTTCTTATCCCTTTTATGTCTTTCAGCTTGGTCAAAAGCCTGGGCCAGACAATCCCATATTCCTTCCTTCAGATGCAACATATGACTGGCTGCTAGCTAAAATTTGGGTTCGCTCATCAGATTTCCACATCCACCAGACAGTGACCCATCTCTTACGGACACATTTAGTCTCAGAGGTGTTCAGCATAGCTATGTTCCGACAGCTGCCCGCTGTACATCCCCTCTTCAAGGTTGGCTCTCACATGAAGGGATGTATGTGGGTCAGGGATGTTATCACTTTAGTTTGACAAACAAAAAAGAAGTCCTGGTCATAGCTCAGCTGAGAGAGTTTGTCTGGCTGCCCTGCAAAGCAGCATACAGCTAAGTCACCAGGTCTTCTAGGACTTCAAACTTTCTACTTTATTGGTGTTGAATTCAGTCAGAGAATTTACCTTCTTTCATTGTTTGTCCCATTTCACAGCTCTTGGTGCCACACATGCGGTTCACAATAGCCATCAATACCAAAGCCCGAGAACAGCTGATCTGTGAATGTGGTCTTTTTGACAAGGCAAGTAATCCCTTTTGCAACACTCCATTGTTCTTCATGGTTCTGTATGTGTTTTATCCTTTAACCATCACACATTGCCTTGTTTCTTGACCTTTTTACTAAATGGCAAGTATAACTAATATCACCTGAGAAACTGACACACAGAACTGATGCCTTGTGCTAAAATGTTGTGTTTGACCTCTAAGTAGGCAATTAAGAACTGACCAATGTTAGCAGTGAGTCAGTATCCCACCCCAAAGCCACATCAGCTATGAGTATAGGAGTGCAAGGTAATGTAATATGCACATACATCCCTGTGCATGTATGCACATAGTTAGATGCCCAGTTTAAGTACTCCGTTACTCATCTTGGGATAGTTTGGTGAGCAAAAGAATCTGTGATTGCAAAAGTAAATTTGCATCAGAGAAAGACATGTAGATAGATAAGATAGATTTCTAGGCCCACAAACAGTAGGTGTAGATTCCAGCCTGTCTTGAATTGCCACAAACAGCAGATCTGCTAAGATTAAAACTCAGCTTCATCTGAGTCAGTGAAAGGAACGTAGCTGTATACCATGGACTGCAGTGTAGTGCTCAGGTCAAATCTGAACATCTAAATCTTACTGCACCGGTATTTAACATGTACCCAGTTCTTCCTTACTCGCCTCCTCTGTAAATAGCAGGCTGCATCTAGGAACCACAACAGGTTGGCATGCAGCAGTCTCTGTGACAACATGCTAGCAGCACATGGGAAGTTTGGGAGGTTTCAGAAGTCCTTCCAAAGAGGGAGCCTGTGTTTCAGGACAACTCTGGCACCTTACGTCTTTGGTACCAAACCAAATATAGCTTCTGTGCTCTGGAGTTTTTCACCCAAGGAGAAAAGAGGTTAAATACAGGCATCTTCCTTGTCTTCTGTAATCCACTGCTGATTGTGCAGACCTGTCAAGCATTCCCATCCCTTTGAAGAGAAGCATAATAACATCCCACCATATGGGATGAGACCTTCCAGCAGGGATCCTGGAGTTCCAGAATCTGTTGGTTCCTATGTTGATTAACACCCAGCCAGAGGACAGTAAGTGTAAGCTGACTACTGCTACAACACTAGCATCAAATGCTAGAAAAGCAACATTTGGGAGCTTTTATGCATTAATTCTGTAAACAGTTTTGCAGTGCTACCTGCTGCAGGCATGCCATGTTTTCCAAATTTAATGTATACTGAAACTGTGGTCAGTCCTCATCAGTCCAGGGTAGCTAACAACAGCCTGCATCCCTAAACACTTTCTCTTAAAACACTCTGTAGCAGCAGTGGGTGGTTTAGCAAAAGCCCTGCTCTAACACACTCCTGTCTGCCTTCCTTCACACACATGCTGGTTCTGGAGCGCAGGGCTGGCAGAAAGTGCTTTAGGCTTGATACTTTGATGTTGCTGTACTGTATTATTGTATTCCATTATAAGCAGATGCTGTACCTATGGAGAAAATGTGGATATTAACACTAATTCACAAGAGAGGTGTGAAATCTCTGAAGTTAAAATGCACAGTTGCAGCAGACCTCTGCAGTTCAGTACTTCTTTGTGTGGGGATGTGGTTTTCTCCTTAAAAAACAGATTCACCAATGTTTTGAATTCCGTATCCTGCAAATCTGGAAAGGCAGTCTTGGCACAAAGTAAGCATAATCTACTGTTCCTGTCTCACTATTCTTTCTGCAGGCAAATGCTACAGGTGGAGGAGGACATGTACAAATGGTGCAGAAAGCAATGAAGGATTTGACTTACAACTCCCTCTGCTTCCCTGAAGAGATTAAAGCTAAAGGCATGGACAGCAAAGAGGATATCCCCTACTACTATTACCGGGATGATGGCATTAAAGTCTGGGAGGCCATAAGGAAGTAAGAGACCATGGTTCTAGAAATGGTTAATAAAGTCACTGTTACAGAGATACAGCTTCATTTTCTCTCTGCTCACATTGCTTTTTATCATAGCCTTGCAAACTGCACCCAGGCTGTTTAGTCACGGGGTGTCTTTTCCATCTAGCATATCTCATCTGAGGAAAAATTAATTGTCTGGCACAAAACTTGAAAGACTGTTAATTCCTGCTCTTTTCAGCCCTGTTTTCTTGCATTCTTTTTTCAGAGGCCCCTTTATAAGTACGTACTCTTCAGTTGGATTTCACAGAATTTAACCCTGCAAAGAGAATTTAATTAGCCTTTTTTGGTTTTCTTTTTAGTGGTGCACAAACCTAGAGAGAATCAGCTCTCTGACCCAGCCATAGGAGCTCATCAGGGTTCCTGTGGAGTGGAGATGTAAGGTTGGCTTGGATGAGAGTTGTGTTTTAGACGTTAACTGATTCAAGCAAAACCTTTCTTAAAATGCCTTAAAATTGCAAGGTCCAAGTTTGTCAGGAAGGACAGCAACTCTGAGTCAGGAGAGGTACTGCATGGCTACTCGACCACACAAACGTGGCTCCTTTACAGATGTAAAACACTGCCTTAGAATGGAATGATTCATACAGTTTTTATTCTGCAGTTGCATTCCATTTAACAAACAACGTATTTTTGCATGGCATAAGTTGCTTGCTAAATATGCAGCTGTTCCTGGTCACATGGCTTTTGAAAAGCATGTTCATTAAAAATCAGATCTCTTGTTGTACCCAAAGTAGAGGGTTTATAATGCAAGCATAATGTTTAAGGTGTTGAGTACATCTTTGCCTCTTAAATTTTCTCAGTGTTTTGCCACGGGGTTATCTTGCAATATTTCCTGCAATTGTTAGTGCCCATTTGAGAGAAAAGGAAGTTATAACTTTTCTGTGGTTGTTTTCTTGACGTCGTCCGGTTTTTTTGTCCTTCTTCTCTTTCCTGTGTTTTCTTTGCTGATTGAGATATGCCTTTTCAAACACCAGCTACTACTTAGTCAACTCAATTTAGTTTGACTGTGGGTGTTAACCTAGCTAGAGGAAGATGTTACACTACCTCAAACTTTGCCAAGAGGTTCTTCGTAAGTGAATAATTTGGCTTATAAATGGTGTGGGCAGTACCTTTTTTGAATATGTGATATCCTGACCCACGAACCCAGGGTCATGCATGTGTCTCATCACCATGAATCTCCTATGGGGGTGTCAGTCTTCACTCTTTTGATGAAATAACTTCTATCCCTGGCACTGCTTCACATGTGGTAGAGGGCATAGACTTAAGAAAGCTGATAAGGTTGTTCTTATAGAAACAATGAGGCTCCATGGCAAATTTTTACACCCTTTCTCTAATACTTAGCTTCTATGTCATATCTAGCTGCTGATAGATAGGGTGATGGGTATTCCAACCCAAAGATATTCTGACCCAAAAAGCCTCATCCATGCTTTGTGTTCTAATTGATATTTGCATTGAAGGGAGGTCTAAAATACTGTCGTACTGTAGAAGGCTTACCTTCTCCATGCATTTGGCACAGGTGCCAGGTGATGGAGCTAGAGCTCACGCCGAGAAGCTTTATCACTGCATCTTGCAGGATTTTTCTTTTCCTTTGGCTTCACTGAAGCCAAAATTACTTAAACTCTTGGTGTTTATGTAGTTGTTTATCTGCCTCAGTAGCAAATTTGACTTGATTGGCTAATAGAAACCAAAACCACATTGTCAGATTTGTAAAGGTCTCTAAATTACAATAAATCTATAGTTTATTAGGGGAGAAATCTGTATTGGATAACAATTCTTAATCCTATCAGTCAGCTTCCACAGTTGAATATTTCACCCTATGGGTTGTTGTCAAAATATTTAGCAAGAGATTATAGGTACCTGCAGAGCTAACAGAACATCTAAGCATAGCTCAGTTAACCAGTCATTCAGTCATGAAATGCAAATCTTCAGGAAATCAGGCTTACCTATTTTTACTGCTTTAAGAATTATTTCTGTTATCTTAGTATTTTAAGAGCATTTCTTTCTGGGGTGAGTTAGCCTGGGAGGCTTTTATAGAAAGCAGGATTTTGAGAAGAGGAACTGAATAGGGAGGAGATGTCAGTTGTATGCAGTGGTGTAGGAAAAAGTTCTATACCTCTTCTCCTCAAGAGAAGTTTTCTGGGCCACCCCCATTTTGAAGTCTCTTTTTTTTTTTTTTTTTTTGTGAAAAGGATGCATGGTAGGAGGAAGGGATCAGGAACAGCTTGATCCCACGTACAGGGGATGGTGCTAGTATCACGATTTGGGACCCGGATTCCCAGTGTGAAAGCTATGTGTATATGCCAGATGGAGTTGCTATTAAGTGAAAAAAAATGTATAGATGTGAAGTCTGGGGAGGGCCAAAACCTCAAATAAGCTTATAAAGCATATAGAACTGTTCAGGGGATGCAGTGTACTCCAGCATCTTTTTTTTTGTTATGGGAGGAAGTGATGCTGCAGTCAGAAATTAATCAAATTTGCCTGTGTACATTCCCACTGCTTGTGAGAAGGAGATAGGAGGGTGTTGAGACTTGGTCTGGCCCTTCTCTTTCCTTGTGCAGCATCTGCCTCCTCTGCAAGGTCAGTAAAGGGTCTTCAGGGAATGGCAGACTTGCTTTCTCCTTTTCATTTTGTCTTGTTTATTTGTTCCTGTGTCTGCAGTTTCGCAGAGGATGTGATTCACATCTACTATGAGAGCGATGAGGTGGTGTGTGAGGATGTGGAGCTCCAGGCCTTTGTCAAAGACATTTACGTCTATGGGATGCGGGGTGTGAAGGCCTCAGGTAAGATGTGATAGGTGACAGCAATGCTGAATGCACCACATGCCTTGAACTGTTGGAGACCCTCTCCCTTCTTGGCCCAGAGATGCCTAGTTTTATGGGTAGGACCCTAGCTCATGCCATCCCTCAGAAAACAGCTCTTTCCTTTGCCATAGATTCCCATTATGAGTAAATCACTTAAGCCAGGTAATCTCTCTGTACACTGGGGATTGGTCCTTTGAACATGGCTGCTCACACTTTAAGCATATGGGGAGGGTGTGTCTGAATGTGCTGTTGGAATCACCAGGCAGAGAGGTAGAAACCATAATGAGCAGCATGACCCCCTTGAATCCTCTCCTCCAAAGCTTAAACCAAACAAGAACAAGTAAGAACCTCCCCAAGAGTATCTAATTGCACTTCATATTTGTTCAGCATCTGTGTCGTTGTTGAGCTGTTCTGTTTTCAAGAGAAGATACTCATCATTATTTCCAAGAAATATTTTCATTTGTTTTGTCACCTCTCCCTGCCTCTCATTTCTTGCAAACCATTACTTGGCTGTGGGACCTCTCACCCATAACATGTCTCTATTCTCCCACCTGAGTTAAATCTCTTGCCTTTCCCTAAGCATGTTTCTTCCTTCCACACAAATTTTGTACAGGTTTTCAGGAATTTGTACAGGTGCATGCAGATTCTTCATACTGTCCTGACTGATCTACATCTGGAAGCACCTGTCAGCCAATGATCCAGGGCACATAGCTCTGGCATTGCATGCACACATGTTTCTGTATGAGACCTCCAAGCAAAACTGTGATGTTTCCACTCATTACCAGTATGTGCTGGTGTATAACAGCCTCCTGGGCTCTACCTGCCTGGACAAAAAAAAGATTGGGGGACACCTGGTCCTTATCAGTTTTATTTGTCTAGTTGTATCATAGGAAAAGCTTAGAAACCACCTGCTAGTAGGAATTTCATGCTTGACAAGGACAAGTACTTTCCAGGGCTACAGCTGGGGTGGGATGCTACAAGCACCACTGGTGGCAGGACTGCCACTACAGGTGGGAAACCTGCCAGGCCTGCAGCATACCTGTCTGCACTGCTGACACTCCAAGGGCTGGGGCA
Organism: Hypotaenidia okinawae; assembly: GCA_027925045.1. Lineage (NCBI taxonomy): Eukaryota > Metazoa > Chordata > Aves > Gruiformes > Rallidae > Hypotaenidia > Hypotaenidia okinawae. Next base: position 19,231,466 of record BSDF01000008.1, on the reverse strand, counting down.
GGGAGCACTGGTACTTGGCTGGGTCAGTAAAGAATGGAAGAAGCATAAACAGGGAGGCTGTTGCACCTGGGGGTTCTCTTCCAGTCTCCATTCCTCCCCTGGGAGTGCTGCACTGGCTGGGAACATGTCAAGCTCCTTTAAAGATGAACACAGTGTGCTTAGGCTAGCAGGACACAAGAGGAGATGGTGCATCCTCTCCTCCTTGGGTTTGATGGCTGGCCACAGCGACCATGTGCATCTTCCCCTCTGAGGTTGAGCTCATATCCACATCAGGTTGCTGGTGGAGATGTGAAGCAGCTGGCAGAGGCAGTCTGAGCAACAGCAGCTCACCCCAGGGTGCTGACAGGTCTCTAGGTGTCCTGGGACCTGTGGTCACATTGAGCTGGGACAATAAGTACGGCACAGGACTGTGACGTAGTAGGGATAGGAGAGATACAGGTTTGGTTGTACTTCGGCAGCAAAATATTTCCCTTGTCCCTGACTATTCCCTTCTTTCTTTGTATAGCTCCATTTGACTATTCCCCTCCAAAGACAGCTTGATGCAGCTATTTCTGTTCCTCATTCTGTTGTTTCCCTTTCAGAAGTTCTCGTTTCCTCACTTCCCGCTTCAGCAAATCTTCTCTCCCTGCACTCTGTCTCACGGTGCACTTGACTGCCAGGTCTTGGAACTTTATATATACAAGCACATGGTAATTTGCTTCTTGACGTGCACATTCCCTGTTTGCACTGTAAACTGAAGAAAGAGGGAGCATCTGAGGCCCCTGCCCTGTGGACTGGCTCTGTTCCTTGCTGCAGGGTAGGTGGGGTGAGAGGACCTGGATACAGTATTTTTTAAAGGTGTCGCTATACTTTGCCTTTCCCTTAAAGAATGTCACTCACTTTGCAAACAGTAAGTCTGTATGAGGTAAGGCACAATCCCTCTGTTTTTACAGCTGCACAGCCAAGACATAGAGAGGTTGAGTAGCTCCTGTTAGACCACATAGCAAGATTCAGAAAGATAATACATGGCTCTTCAGCGACTGCTGCACAGTCCTCTAATTCATGCCTTTTGAGTAGCTGATTATTACTGGATAACTGGGTTACTTCATAGCTGGATTACTTAAGCTTTTCTTCTCCCTCATTTAGGGTTTCCTAAGATGATCAGGACACGAGAGAAGCTATCAGAGTATCTCACAGTGGTAATATTCACCACATCAGCCCAGCACGCAGCTGTGAATTTTGGTCAGGTAGGAATTTCTGTGAAGATTGCTGTTCTCTCTGGGCTGGGAGGTGCATCTACCATGGCAAGGTGTGAGAAATGGGTTTTAATGGATGTGCATACATTACATTACTCCCCCTGGTGAAAGCAGTGCAGAGCCATCTGCAAATCCCTATGAAGCCCATGGAAACAGAAGTGTTTTGGAAGGTGAGAAAGGCATTTTGAGTTCTAAATACATACCAAAGCTCAGATTTAGGTCTTCTAACTTGCATATTTTAGTTTTAATTATTTTATTATGGGGAACAATATTTTTAAGCATTTAAATGTATTGCTAAGACCCCTTTCAGAAATGCTGAATGATTCAGGCACACAGTCTAACTCCCATGCTTTCCAGACATCACCTGAACTGCCTGGCTATGATATGTGCTGGCACGTTCTCCAATGAAACGCAGCGAGTTGTGCTAAGTGGCTTTACTTTGTGTCTGCTGTGAGTGCATGGATGGGTGGCTACAGTGGGTTACAGCTCTTGTAAGCTGCACTAATTTGGCAGCATGCCTGTGCTGAGGCAGCATACATCCCATTTTCAGATGTGGTTTAGGGAACATGTGCAGCACAGAACTGTGACTGCAGTTCACATAGCAGCATACGCCATCTGTCTTTGAGTTGGTGCAGCTGGCTATTTCCAACATCTCAGTCCCAGCAGCAAGACGATCTAGCTGGCCTAATAGAGCATTGGCCAAGAGTCCTGAGTTAACTAGTTGAAAGCTGCTTTGCACGTCTGCAGGACCTCCACTTCTTCTTTCTGCAGCAGCACAGACAAGCCTCTACAAGGTAAAGTCTCACTGAAGTGAGTGGGATGGGAGTCCAGATCTTCAGTGATACCTAGATACTTAGCTGCCACTGTCACACACAGAAATTTGAAGCAGTACATCTGTGAGGATCCAGAGGTCATGTATGGTCATTTCAAAAGCATTGGTGTGCTTAATATTCCCAGTGCATGCAAAGGGCATTGCTGCTCATTTTTTGAGTTTGCAAGCCAACTGGCAACTCTTTGAGCTTCCTCTATGATGTTTGATGTGATACATATTGATAGCCTGCATTATCTCTGCCTGCCTTTACTGACATATATCTATCCTGAAACTATAGTAACAGCCTGCCTTTCAAATGCTGTTTCTTCTAACATCAAGGCATTTTGGAAGGCAGACTTCATAGCCAGAAGCAAATCTCTTTGTAAGCGTGTATTGCACAGCGCTTCTTCACTGTGTGCATGTCACAAAAAACACTCAAACAGGCTCCCCAGGTGACTGTCACAGTGCCAAGCCTGTTAGACTTCAAGGAGCATCTGGATGATGCTCTTAGTCATATGGTTTAGTTTCAGGTAGTCCTACAAGAATCAGGGAGTTGGACTTGATGATCCTTATGGGTCTCTTCCAACTTAGCATATTCTATGAGCTTTTTTTTTGGCACAGGTTCTGGCTTCAGGCATCGATGATTTCACAGATAAGCAAGAAGACCATCTTTCCTATTGTGATTACTCCCAAACACAGCCCACATCCCTCCCCATGCTGACCTTTCTGTTCACCCCTGCAGCTCAAGAGCCCTGAAACAGGTTTAGAGCCAGGAGTCAAATGAAACCACACTCTTTCCATGCCACATCCATGACCAGGGACCTCTGCAACTATTCACTTCTAACCTGTCATTACAAGTGACTCTAGACATCTCCCAATCTCCCCCTTAGGAAATCTTGGCTGTTCAAGTACCATTAAGAAACCACCTCTTAATATTACCCAGAATATTCAGGTTCAGCAGAGAAGGTAATAAAAACATGTTTGGAAGGTAACAAAAAAAGTGCTTGGAAAAGAAAAAATTGCAGTAAGTGCAACATCTCAGATGGCAGCAAATTCGGGGTCATATCTGAGACAAAATGAAACACCACCATCTCACAACATTGCAGCAGGCCAGAAGCGTTCTGAATTCCGAATCATAGACTCACCATGTCCACATCCAAATGCTATATTCCATGATACATCAGCATCCTCGCCTCTCTTACCACTTGACCACAGTACTGTGGATGTGTCTTTAGAGCAAATTTTGCAGAAAAGCATAAAAATGTATCAATTATAGGGTTTTTATCAAAGGTTGCTTCAGATTATCAAAAGATAGTTTTGTTTCATAAAATAGCTAAGTCCTTAGCCTGGACTGGGCTGTGTGGTTAGCCTGTGGTTAGCAGATGTCTGTGGTTAGCAGAATGACTACTCCTATTTAGACAATCCCAACACTCTCCCTCTCACAGGATCCTGAGAGACAGTAGGGATTTTCTTGTCTTCTCCAGTTCTTATCTAGAGCATCTCTCTGTCCTTTAATTAGTATCTCCTTTCTCAAAGAGGCTCATGTCACAGAAGCAAACTCTGGTATCAAGACTCCTGATTTTTTTTTGCACTGTTCCTAAATACAAGCCACTGCAGCTTTTCACTGTGCTTTCTTGCTTTCATGTGCAGTATGACTGGTGTTCCTGGATTCCAAATGCCCCACCAACAATGCGCTGCCCTCCTCCAACAGAAAAGGGGACAGTCACCATTGAGCAAATTGTGGAGAGTCTGCCAGACCGAGGACGTTCTTGTTGGCATCTTGGAGCTGTCTGGGCCTTGAGCCAATTTCAGGACAATGAAGTAAGTCGACCTCCCTTTTCAAGCTGGTGGAGATGTTCCTGAGGCCACGAGGGCCATGGCAAGACCACATAGACTTACAAGATTGTAGTGCTGTGCTATGCTTGACTTGACCATGTTTGCCTTTCTGTGGAGATCTGGCAATGGTGTAGATCTTCCAGATGCAAACCAGCTCTGAGTAGAAAGGCATAGTTTTACTCTGAAGCTGTGTTTCAGCCAAAATGAAAGTTTCTAAACTCAAGTGTGGTGTTGCTGAATAAAGGTGCTAGTGTGGGAGGAAGTGTGCTACAGAGGCACAAGGGTTTTTCCACTGCTTGCTCCAGCAGCAGTGCTGGTGGAGAAGCCACGGCACCACTATGTCCCCATGTCCTGTCCCTTTGGAAAATCTGCCTCAGTGCCATGTGCACTACATGTGTGGCTTGTGCCTGGCTCGTGTGGAGGACAAAAAAATGGAGCCTACAGGAGGTTTTGCAAGCGTGGTCTGTAGCCATTTCCCTCATGTAAAAAGAGGTTGTAGGTACTCGGTTGTCTCATCCAAGGGCTGTGTCTAGAGAATGTGTTTTGAAATCCTTAAATGGAAGATGATGGAAAGAGGGTACTGCAAATAAAGTTTCTCTTTTTCTGAGAAGCTGAGAAACTAGTAGTATGGGTAGTGTCATGAGAGATAGTTACCTAAAGCTGATAATATGCCAGTATGCATACCAATGTGCCTATATGCCAGTATGTATATCAATTCCACTACCAATGTTGCTGGGATTCAGGGCACGTTTAGAGTCCATGCTAATTAAAGTGACCATCAGGTTGAACTTTGAAGGACAGTTTCAAGTCAATAGACTTCCACGGTCACTGAAAGAAGCAACTGTCTTCTTTTCATCCCTGGCTGTACATTCCCCTCTCATGCTGTCCTTTTTTTAGCACCACATGTTTAAGTGGCTATGAAGAGATCTGGCTTGGGAAGCTGATCTGGCAAACCACTAGCCTGAAGAAAAGTGCTTATTTTATAGTGAATCAGTTCTCTGCAGGTGGAGGAGGTGCCACATAGACACCTTAACCAGCACTACAGAATGATGCAGGGATGGAAAGAAGCAGCCAACAGTGGAGGGAGGATGGCACGGCATCTTCCATTGGCAGTACCACTATAGGCTAGCATAAATATTGATAGTGCTATCTTAACAGTAACATTTGTGAGGCCTTGGGTATTGTTCTGCTAGATGACATAACGTTAAAACAGAATAGCTTTTGGCTTCTCAAAGCATGATTTCTTGGTGTTTTTCAATTAGCTGTTTCTGGGCACATACCCAGATGAACACTTCGTGGAGAAGCCGGTGAAAGAGGCTATGGCAAAATTCCGCAAGAATCTGGATGAGATTGTCAACAACATCAGTGAGCGCAACAAGAACAAAAAACTTCCTTACTACTACCTTTCCCCAGATCGCATTCCCAACAGTGTTGCTGTTTGAGCAGATACCCAGGAGAGTTTGGAGGCATGTGAAGCTCATGATGCTTTCCTGTTACATATATGTCTTTACAGTGAACTTTCAGAAATGGCTAAAATAAGAAACCCACCCTTTCCATCAGAGCTGACACATAGTCTCTTTGGACATTCAAAACAAATTTGATCATGAAAAGTCTAGTTGACAGTCCTTTAGGTCAAATTTGTTACAGATTTATTTTTCCAAGATTTTAAAATTAATCTTAGAATCAGTGTCCGTTTTTCTGTTAGCTTTCCCTCTCCCGGTGAAAACAATATAATCGCAGATTCCTCACCTCATTCAGTGAAAATAGCTTCATGACCAATAAGCCAGTCGCATCTTTAAACTCCTTCCTATTTTTAATATTTGACATGTAAAAATATAATCTTTAAAGTTTATGCATTGTTTTAAATCTGATTAAAACAGATGTTAAATATTTTCACTACAACTGTGAATGTCCTGATCAGGATGAATTATAGAATCAGCGAGTGGTTTGGATTGGAAGGGATCTTGTTCCACCCCTCTGCCATGGGCAGGGGCACCTTCCACTAGACCAGGTTGCTCAAAACCCCATCCAACCTGGCCTTGAACATGGTGGAAGCAGGACATTTTTTTAATATAGCTGATGGGAGTTTTGTCAGTCTCTTACTATGCTCATGTGAAATGAGGTAGCCTGACTCACAGGAGACAAAAATTTCTTACCTAGATAGTCTTATATACATTCTACATGAAACTAGACAGGTTTGATTTAGCCTCTGTCAGCAGAGTTTGATGTTATTCATATATATGTACAAATATTTTGCTTAGCACATTGGCAACAAGTACAGAAGAAGCAGCACTTACACTTGATTTCTGTTTCATTACTGAGACTGCTGAGTTTTGTGGATAGTTTGTTTTGTGGGGATGAAGAGGCTATTTTGTATAATAATAAAAGTTGTGGAGAAGTGTTGATTGACAGCTCCTAAGAGGAATCTTTAGATTTGGCCAGTTAAGCATAATTGGCATGTTCCACCTTAGAAATAACTCCAGCCTCTTCTTTAGAGGTGATTAGGTTCAACTACTTGGGCTTTTGTAGAAAGTTCGGGCTTTAGTAGAAAGTTCAGAGAGTCACTGAGATACTGGAAGAAAAATGAGGTTTGGAAAATTTAAGACTCATAGTTTTGTTAATCAAAATTTTGGTTTCTTTTTCCCAGAGTTTGTTCCTTGTACTGGCTTCAGCCAGCCTGCATTGTGTTTTCTCAATAGATAAGAAAGCTTCTTGTGCTAATAAAATAAAACTGAACAAGAACATCTAGCCTTTGTTTCTTAATATCTAATGATGTATGTCTTAAAAACCTTGTAAGAATAAGCACAATGTGCTGTCTAGAGAAATGTAGCTCCTGCACTTTGAGAAATATAGTTGTTTCTATCATTCATGTGTTACTTGGAAAAACAGTAGGACTAAAATATATATCCTTTCTGTTTCACATGAAACACAGACATGAAAAACGATTTTAGACCCTTCACAGCAAACTAATTCCTTTTTTCTCCCCTCAGTTAAAGAGTTTCAGAAAAATGTGGAAGGTAAGACCACTTCCTGTTACTGAGGAAGTACATTTAAGATTTGTGTATCTTCCTTTTACTGCAACCCATGAGAAGTGATGACTGTAGGAGCTGAGGCATGCAATTGCGTAGCAACACTGGAATAGGACCAGGAGATCAGACCAGAACATGTGAGCCACAAAAAAACCCCAACAAAACAAAACCCCTAACCAAAAAAATAAAAAAAAAAACCCAAAAGGCGCAACTTAAGTCCCAAAGGAAAAAAGGCAGCAAGCTGATGCTGTATGTTCAACATGCCAGCTCTAACTCTTGTGTACAGCAAGTGCCCTCTTGCCTCAGCTTTCATATGTTAATGGTCTGCACAGTCAAGATGAGGGGAGATCTTCAACAAGAGGACATGTCAGACGTTTCCCTGATGAATTCTCTGATGCTGGGTTCACTGGTGACAGTAAGGATTTGGCCCTTTGCAGCTAGCCCAGCTCTCATCAGTGGCCCCTCTATATGCAGGGTGAGTTTACCCCTTTAAAGTCCTTTTGGGACATTCTTTTTCCCAACCCCCAGGCATCCCTTGCAATAATATGATTCCTACTGCTCACTGAAACAAAGTGCACATACTTGATAGTCATCCCATATGAAGTAAGCTACCTCCTTTTTTTTACAGTCAATCCATATTTTACAGGTGGGGAAATGGAACAAGAGCCGCAAAATCCAGTGCAAATCAGATCTTGTTTGAGGCCCTTATTTTATAGAAAGATAGTGAGAAAGTTGTTTACCTGTAGCATGCTAATTTTAGCTTTCTAGAAAGCAGACAACACACTCAGGCTTGGCCACTCAGAATTATTTGGTCTGTTGCATGTAGACAAGAAGACAGAATAGACCCCAGAAGACCTGTCTAACTAGAAAGTTTTAATCAGCAACTGGCCCTTTCTACTACAGTAGTATCTACATGGTATCTAGGAAGTAATTGCACACACTGAGATAGTAATACAGAGTGCTTAGTTTTATTTGTACTATAAACAGGAATAAATGTTGCATAATCAGATACGACTGTAAATTTATCTAACTGAGTCATGGTTTTTTATGGCTATGATTGCTTAGACTGATCACAGCATAACACAGGTCTTTGGATTTCCCTGAAGCATTTCCCTCTTAAAGTTCAATACAGAGGTCCTTAATCTAGGAAAATACCTTCTATGAAACATCACTCAGGATTTACCAAAATACACAGTTCACCCTGGTGCTTGAGTCACTTGTCTCACTGGTGAATCTTACTGTGAAAGATGCCTGCTGTGCTTCTAGTTCTGCGCGCACTCAGGTTTTGCTTCTTGTAACAGACAGCTTCTTGCAGTAGCTATGTGTGACTGAAGATCCTTCTCTGACCAGTTCCCTACTACATCCTTCCCCTTTCTTTTGGTAAACTGAAGAGATTCGTTTCCTGGAGCTTTTTGCTGTAAGACTTTCTTTAAACCTCTTATCTGTTACCATTGTGTGTACAGCATGTGGGCAGCTGAAAACAGCCATGATCCAATGGCTATTTCAGTCATTTCATAGGCTGCATTTCCTCCTGCTTGCAGCTGTATGTCTGCATAGATTTAGGTCTCTGACTTGTAAAATCAAAACAGCAGGTTGTTTGCTTACCACCAGCAGCTGGAGAGATCCAGACTCGATGCTGATCTCAGTGGCCAAGCCTTACTCGTTGCAGTTACCAGAAGACACTGTGGTGTTTCTGTGGCTTATCACCAGCCTCTTCATTGCACCAGCTTTGACGTTCACATTCAGCTGCTGTTAACTGCCCAAGCCTGTGATCTCCACTAAACAGATAGGTGGTAGGAAAGAGGCTAGAATGCTGGAGCGAACTCATGGATGGGAGCATCAAGGAATCCTTGTCTGCAGGATCCTGCCAGGGGCAGAGACACTCATGCAGGTGCTGCCATCACTGTTGCAGCCCGTGTACAGGAGAGAGCAGGGACTGGCTGCTCGCTGGCTTGTCTTAATGCACAGGCATGCAGGTACATGCATACAGAGATAGACATCTATCATGAGGACACAGGCAGGTGACATGACTAGAAGTGCTGAGTAATGTGGTAAACCATCACACACTGGAGGAACTTCAGGTGGGCAGAAAGTTGTTACCTGCATTTGGGTTTTTGCTGGAGAGCAAAGTCGAAAAAGACTTAATAAAAGGTTAGCTGGACCGTTCATGGGTGTGAGAAACTGCTGCTATCTCAAAGACAGGTGCCATAGTAGACATTGCAGAACATATGTCAACTATACAGACAAAGGGAAAATACAATCTATAGAGACTTGTCGGTAGCCACTCCGAAAATTAGAGGCAAAACTCATAAAAGAAGGGTGTCAGTTCTGTGATCTGTCCTGAATTTCCTTCTACTGCTAGTTGCCTTGCAAAGCACAAACTGATGTTGCAGTTTTCCAGATAAATGGATAAAATGATGGATAAGACAGTTATTGTCTCCAGCAGTAGCAGGAAAGGAGCTTACCTGTTGAAGAATTAAATTCCAGTCTGAATATGCCTTTGTCTGGCAAATACTGGAAAGGTTAATTGCCCTATACAGTGAGATGGGGATGCTGAAGAAGGCATTGCCACTTTTGACAGATTTTCCCAGAGACTAGAGATTTACAGTTTTCATTTTTGTGTTACAGGTTCTAATAGAACAATTTACTTTTTAATTGAATGGATATGCAGTAAATTGCTTTGAAGTCTGGGGGGAAAGGTAACAGAGGTAGTAATGTTCAGCTGCGTCTCACGAACCAGTGTTATCAATTTTAAAATCAGAAGCAACAGTGGTTAAAATGTTTGTTCACTTGTGGTTTTGTTGTGTGTTGGTTTTTTTTTTTAAGCAGATGCCTGTAGAGATTATTTTGCACAAAGTTTAGCTTAATGAGCCTTTTTTAGCCACAGAACAGCACAGCAAAGCTGAAGTATGTGGTGCGTATTTTGGAGACCATGAGAGATGTTCTGACTGCTGACCTGAAGATATCATTGAGGTCAGAAGATAGTTGATTTCATATCTATAATATATTTAAGTGTCCCTGTACCATGTCAGTTTTAGAATCAAGAGCAGTTTTAGGTGTTGTGGATTATTGGCCATTGCCACCTTACCTTCAGCAGCCACCAGACTCTTGGTGAAAGCCTTTGCCTCAGGATACAGCGAAGGGAAGGCAGAAGATCTATTGGTGATAACCTGCTGATACTAGGAACAAAAATGGGTGAGATTGTAGGGATGCTCTAGATTGATATAGCTAATTTGAAATAATTTATACCTACTCAGAGATGCCTTTAATTTTTGCCTTTATAGATATTGCTGTCTACTTCGATCCTTTTCTGTTCATGCCTCGAAATGGAATGCTTCCTTTATTTCCCATCTGTTTATGGCTAGTAACCGAGCAGATTCTTTTTCAAAGCACTAGAGGGCAGTAACTTTATACTAAATCTCTTGACAGCCTTGGACAATACTGATACCAGCAAGATGAGCCCTGGTTTCTCCTACTAGTCCTTTTCTCCAACAGAGTTGATAATCTTGTTTAATAACATTTCTGATTAGTAGGGCCAATTCTGTATCACTAATTAGTCATTTTTTGTTAATGAGTCCTCATTCATCCTTTGCTGTACTAAAGCAGACTTCAAAAACACAGACTGCTACTTGGGTGTTGTGTGCTGGCTTGTCCTCATTATCTCTGCCTTTGTATTAGAGCATCTTTTTGTGGAGGAGCATGAAGAAGCTCCCTCTGTGCACAAGTCACTGCACAGAAGATCTACTTGTTTCATTGCTCCTGATGGCCAACACTTGGCACACGGGCTCTCCTAACTGTGAGAGGACATCCCTTACTGATACTGAGCACAAATGTCATAATGGGGTTGTTGCACCTATTTAGCAATATCAGACATGGCTGTTGCCTTGACAGACAGTATTTGTGGTTTTGCATGTCAGGTTCATTTCTACTTGAGGCATGAGGGTGACAAATCTATGGGCTGTTATGAGTAGGGTATTCACATCCAAACTCTTGATCTGGAGGGGATATCATCTTAACCAACATTTCTCCTGCTCTTGAGATTTCCCAGGAGGAAGCTGGATGCTTTTCAGACTGTCAGTCACTACTGTCTGCAAAGCAGACCTTTGAGAGCTTCAGCTTTTTCTTTCATATAAAAGAAAGACAGATCTCTCTGAGCCGGACAAGGCCAAAGCCATAAGAGTTTGGCATTTTAGGTGACAGAGAAAAGTGTGTGAGATTAGAGTTCCTAAACACTGCATGGGTCTGAGGATAATTGTGGTAAGTTTCATAAAGCTGCACTTACACCTCGGCCAGTGAGAGCAGGAAAAATCAAGTTGGATTAAGTCCTTTCAGCTTCAACAGATGACTCAACATCTCTAGCATTATAACTAGTAACAGCTTTTGGTTCCCTGGGTCAAAGGTTAGCCCTTGCTTTTTTGATTTAAGGGAGGTGTGTTTTTTTGGCTTGCAGAGAGTAGTGTAGCTAGGTGGTGTCAAAGCAAAAGGCTGTCTAAGATTAACTGAATTTAGTTGAACAAAGCAGAAACATGGATAAAGACCTTAGATCTGAACTGTACTGGGCTTTGGGTAATTCTGCCTCTAAATCCAGAGTCAGATTTTCTAGCTCAGGTCCATCTCTGTCTAGTTATCTCTAAACTTCAGGGCATAAGTTAGTCACTAGCTGAGTAACAGGAAATCATTCGATTAGTGGGAAAGCTCATAGGATTTTAGTGACTCCTTTGGAGCTGTCCTGTACTGTTCAGCTCAGGGTTGCATCCTGCATTAGAAAGACAGTTTTGCTTCACAATCCACACAGCAATTACCTCTGTTACTGAACAAGTTTCCTGTTTGTACACATATAAGTGGTGGACAATGCTTGAATACCTTCAGTGTAGTGAAAGAAATATTGAGTTCAAATATTTCCTTGTAAGAGTTGAGTTGGAACCTAATATATTAGTTTTAACTTCTGGACTTTGGTAGGTCTCTATCTAGCTTCAAATTCAGCTTCTCTGGTGCACAACTAAAACTACATCCAGCAATCTTTTAACTTTAGTTTTGCAGTGTTTAAAATCTAGTACTTGGAGATTAAGCTCAATCTATAATTACATAGCTGTCTTATTACCCCATTAAACAAAAGAAGAAAAAGTTATGTGGGAAATCAGTAAGCTCAATAGGCTTCCTTTATGGCTTCCTTCTTGGAAGACCTTGTTGAAACCAAGGGAGCACCACCAGATAGCAAGTGGGTCCGCCATAATTTTTTTACCTTTTGCAGGAAGAAACATGGCACTGAGCTTCTCCATGTGTGAGTGCAAAGTTCCTATCTTTGCCTCTTCCCAAAATTAGTTGGACTGACACCAAGAACGGGTGAATAAGTTTGAAGTAAGAGCAAAGCCATGACTCAAAAGAGAGGCATGCCCTGAATAGTTGATCGCACATCCCAGGGTATAAGCCTCTGGTGGACTTGCTAGCAACACCAGCATTTCCCACTGCATTGCCAGGCTGCTGCTCATGTAGGAGTGATCTAGATTTTTATAGGGAAGAAGGAAAGAGAATGAAATGGCAATGGGAGAAACTTGGAAGAGTGTTTTGTTCTCTCTATATTTTGTTCTATCTATAAAATCCATATTCAATCCATATTTATGGTCTGTGGAGACAGGACAAGGGGCAATGGCCTCAGGCTGGAGCACAGGAAGTTCCACACCAACATGTGAAAGAACTTTTTCACAGTGAGGGTGACAGAGCCCTGGGACAGGCTGCCCAGGGAGGTGGTGGAGTCTCCTTCTCTGGAGATATTCAAGACCTGCCTGGATGCCTATCTGTGTGATATGTCCCAGGGAACCTGCTTTGGCAGGGGGTTGGACCTGATAATCTCTCGAGGTCCCTTCCAACCCCTACGATTCTGTGATTCTGTGAAGACATAAGGAAGGGAAAGAGCAGGCATCCTGGTGGGATCTGCAAGCACCATGTGGTAAGTAATGTCACCTTTCTTGTGAATGCAGTAAAGCTGAAGTCCATTGCAATTATATAGGAAAGATTAATTTGTCTCTGGCTTTGATGTTTTTATTTTTCTTCTCCTTCCTGGCATGCTCCCTGTGGGATGAACTGAACTGTTTGGCTCACCTGCACAAATCCAAGCTGGTGGTGTGCTCATTTGGTAACAAGACAAAAGTGCTTGGGAAGAATGTCACCAGGAAAGACTCACTGGCAGGTTCAGCCAGAGGTCCCATTCTAAATAGATAGGCACTTGTTGGCACAGGCAATGCTTCTCTTTCTTTTTGAACATCCTAGCTGCAGATGGGTTATTAGTTACTACTAATAGTGTATTCATCTCCTCATACTTATCTACCGATGGATCTATTTTACAAGTGTTGCTCCTGAAGTGTCTTTTCCTTTCCATAAATATCTGATCTTGTGTTTGCAGATTTCTTCTTTCCTTTGTGCTTGCTTGACTGGAAACAACAGTTAGAAAAACTATGAGAAATAGCAATTAGCACTCCCTCATGTTACCTGTGTTTCCAGGCCAATAATGAAATCAAGCTCTCTAGAAGAAAGTGAGAAGTGGGATTTAATGTAGTAAGAGATGCTCTGGAACTCCTGGGATGTTCTTGAAGCTCTCAGGGTCTTCACCCTTACTAATATTTTCTCATTCCAGACTGGGCTCAGGAAACAAGACACAGGAAACCACCATGGTCTGGGTGTGAAGTCTTTATTCTCGGAAGTGATGTGTGTATCTGCTCTCACATACCATGGTTATCTTTCACATATGCCTAAACAAACAGACAGACTTATAAAAACTAATGTATCATCTGCAATGTTCTTGATTTGCCTGCAGCAGAATAAGATCTCTGCCTGACCTTGTTACATTGCCAAGTCAGAGCAGTTGCATGAGCATTGTAATTAAAGATTGATTGCTTAGGCCACGGGTATTTGTGGTGGTTAGGACCTAAGCCTGTGTCTGATCGGATATTCTCCAAAATTCAGTGGTAGCTGGATGCACACTGTTGCTTATAAATTTGTGTGGCATACAAGGATGCAATACTTTGCTCACATTCCAAAAGTGCACTATGAAATGTGTCCCTGTTGGAAGCTACCCAAATTCTATGTCTCCTGGCTTTTCAAAAGTTCTGTGATTGGGACTCAGAAATGCTCATAGAAATGATTCATGTAGTGTTGGCTCCTGAGAACTTTTTATTCATGTACTGGCAGGACAGGACTATTTCATGTGCCAAAGGACATTAGGCATTCAATACCCACTAAGAACTAGCGGGAGCTGAAATTTGGTAAATTCTTCCCATAAGAACTGATGGAAAATTCCTATAGACCCAAAGAGGACCCATGCTAACACAACCTTTCCGAAACTCTAATGATATCCAATCTCCTACAACACAGGTATTAGGCTCTACAGTGCTTGGTCTGTTCTGAGATGTTGAATACCCTAGACAAATATCAGCCTTTTAAACAAGTCTTCAGTTCTATTAGTCCTCTTTTCTGTCCAGAAGCTGTGTGGTGTGGTTGAGACTGAAGATGTGAGGTCTAGTATCACAAAGCAAGGAAAATCAGCTGTTCTAGACAAACAGCTCTGTGGTGGCCTTGGCCACAGTTTGGTGGAGCTGTTTGAAGTTTGAGAGAACTGCCAGGTGGAGGACGGATTAAAATAAAACTGTGAGAGTGTCCTGTGCACCAGAAACTGGGACCCAGCAGGAGGCCCTTGAATAGTTTCACTATTTCGAGCTTCATATTACTAAACCTTCTAGTAAGAGGAAGGCTACCCCTTCCAGCTGCAGCATGGCTAACAGTTGGAAACTAAAGCAAAGTAGCAAGTATACCTGAAAATGTAGAAGCGATATATCTTGCTATGATGGTGAAAAGGAAAAGACCCACCTTGCTATGTCCTGTTTTTTAGCTTTCCAATTACTAGAAGGAATGTGGATTGTGAGATGTGAGTGAAAACAACAGAACATTTGCACAGATGCATGCTGATACCCTCAAGGACATGCAAGCTACCACCCGTGTTTCTGTAAAAAAAATACTTCCTAGCCTCTAGTCCAATTCCTTGGTTACAGAGCAAACTGATGGATCCATCTGTTCCCACATCTGTGAGTGGTTTTGAGTCCCCTCTTCAAACATAAACTTGTTTGTCTTTGAAGGGGCCTAGATGTTTCCTGTAATTATTCACAGTGTTCACTCAGGGCATGGGATCATGCCCATGGTGGTTTCTGCTGCCTGGTGGCCAATGCTGCTGCCCTTTGATTCAGGAGCTCTATGACATTTTAATCAATAGAGGTCAGCATCCAATGCTAGAAATATTTAATTTAATTTAATTTAATTGAGGTTCACTCTAAAGTTAATTCAGGCTTTTGGGTCCCTACATATACCAGTATACAGCAGAGGTTTTCTGGAGAGTCTGGCCAGAGGTTCAGCAGAACTGCACAGATACACAGAGGGATGTCATATGCTCAGTAGAATTACTGCAGTTTGTGTTAGTGGTGGAAATGAGACTGAGAACATCCTTTTATGTGGGTCACAGATGAGTCCATTCTTTTGCAATTCTATGCTTGTCTGTAAAGCTCTTCCTTTATTCACTTTTCAGTAACTTGTTTGAGCATGTTCTTCACATACATGAGATGACCAACACATGTGACACCTTCCTCACTCACTGACTTTTCAAGTTTTGTTTCAGGAGAATTCCCTGCAGGGAGTGGTACACTGGTCTTCCTGAAGACGTCTGTCCTTTTGTCTGTGTTGGAAGCACAGCAATATAAAAGAGCCGCCATGGGAGGTGGGGGGCCTGAAGCATATGAGTGACTCAACCCACTTAATTCTTTGGTTGCAGCCTGCAGCTCTTAGCCAGATTTTTTTTTGTTTCTGTTCAGCAATGAGTTGAGACATACTGTTTGCCTTAAAGATGCTGCAGCCATGACAGCAAAGGGAGCTCTGTTCCTACCCCCAGGGCTTGGGTAGTATCAAATGCAATTGCCAGCTTTTCTTTTTCCTTTATTCTTTTTTTCTTTTTATTTTTTCTTTTTCTTTCTTTTTGTTTTTCTTTTTCCTTTTCCTTTGGTCAGATACGGACAAGCTACATCAGATAACGAATGAGTTCTCTCCCATCCATGAGGAAGATATTATAAGGCTGCTTAGTAACTTTTCAAGATCTTCCAACTTTGTAAATATCTTTTTGGCACATTCTAGAGCATGGTGTCTATGGCACTGGCGGCTCACATATTTACTCATGGTTAGTAGTAATCAGTACTCACCAGTAATCAACATGAATAGCTATCGTAATAACCACAGGGTAATCTATGTGCAAGACATACTTGTTGAAAAGCAGACGCACATGCTGAGAAAGCCTGCCCAACACTCGGAGAATCGGATCTCACAAAGTGTTTATGTGAAGCTTTGAACAGTCTGGCTTTGATCAGAGTTTGCCTGGTCACTGCCGAACTTCAAATGGTAAGAAATCTGTGCTTCTCCAGGCCTAAAACAAGAGATTTGATATCTCTTGCCCTGTGGAAACAGAAGGTCAGAAGCAGACCTGCTGGTCCCATGTGTCTACGGGAATCATGTAAGTGTTGCCTTATTTTCACCTGCTCTCTGTATTTGGCCCAAAGTAAAAGGACTAACTTAACAGAATTGATAGAGGACCCCAGAAAATCAGGTAGACTTCAGACAAGAAGATTTTTTTTTCCTTAAATTTTAACCTAAAAGCAATAGATTTACACTATTAGGATCCTACTTAATTGCTTGTTTCAGTATGTTCAAGCTGTTCTAGCAGCAGCATTTCACAGCAGGCTTTTCTTGTTGGGAGAATGAGAGGCCATCTGGAAGCTTTCTCCTCAGGATTTTCACTGTTGAAACATGAATTCCCTGGCATCGTTAGATGTGAAAGGCTAATGAATGCTGCATGATAAAAAAGGATGTACTGGTATTTTAGTTTGGCTCCAACAAAAAAAATCTCCCCCAAAAAAAATCTCCTCACTCTTTTGGGGTGAAAAATCTCACAAAACCAGTGTTATCAAACATGAAAAGGGAATCTGTGTTTCAGCAGTGAATGTGGCATGTGGGAAACTGCTGAAAGAGACTTGGGACTGAGCACAGGTAATGGGACAACAGTAAGAATTCAAGGTCTTATAAACTCTGAAATCTTGTGAGATCAATTCCTGAAAGACCTCAGAAATAATGAGGATACAGGGTATGGCAAGCAGGTTGTTGTCCAAAGGCTTCAGCTCTTTTCAGAAACGCACAGTGCAACTTCACTGCATGGGTTTTGAGTTTCCCCATGCCCATTTTCTTCACCTTTGGCTGGAGGAACATGCTGTGCTGAAAATGTGAGCACCTCAGAGGGAAGGGGTAACTTGTCCTTTTGGTGGGAGATTGCTTTGCACTGTTACTTTCCCAGGTAGGAATTATTTTTGCCAGAGCACATTCTGGCACAGTGATTGTGACTCAGCACAGTGAAGAGTTAAGCACACCTTATTAACAACTGAGGACTGATGCAGATCTTCCTTTGGTAGAGATAAATTAAGAGCAACTTCTCAGACATCTATTCTGGTACGTCAACATACAGCTGGTATGAGGAGAAATGAGCTTCCTTCTATTTTTGTCTTGCTGTTTCTTCAGGCAACTTCAAGAACAGTAATCCACCCAATGTATTTCCAGAGAAGTCTGAAGACACTGTTGAGCAAAAGGCAGTGCTTTGGGTTTGTTATTGCTTTATCTCTTCTAAAACTTTATCTGCTTTTTCAACAGAAATACTTAAGCCTTGCAGTCAATATCATGTCAAAAGCCAGTAACTAGAGATAGAAAATTTCACATAAAAGTAGGACTGAAGGTAGATTTATCATCACTGGCAATTTTTTAACTCAGCCTGGCTAATGATTTTAAGATTCATCTGTCTCTGGGACTTTCAAGATGAGCATTATCACTATCAGTAAACTAACTGACAAAAAAGTATGTTTAAAACTGGGTTTACTGTAAGTAACAAACGGTCTTTTCAGATTGAATCATGTTAAGTCAGTAAAATTTCAGAATATATTTTGGATATATGCTTTTGGTTTTCCAAACTTGTGACACTTAAAGCTGGAAAATTCCACTTGTATCTTCCTAATGTAGGTTCAGTTAAATAAGCAAACCGTTCTTTCGCTTTTCAATCATTCACAAAGCTAATTAAATTGATAGAACTAGTACAGGTGATTTTCTTCCATTACAGACTCTGATTGTCCAGTGATTCCTATAAAGCCAGTTGGGTTTCTCTAAGGTTATTGAAGGAAGAGCTTGGCTTTTCATTGCCATGACTAGTAAGTTTCAAATTCTGTCCTTTTCTCCATAAAGATGGTGGCATCTTGCTGCTACTGGAGGTTGATTTTCAGGCTCTCTTACAGGATGATGGCTTGTGTGAGTTGGTGTCATTCAGAATGAACCATATGACCTTCACTTACTACAGAGTAAGTAGATACTGCCAGTAAATCATGCACTACTCCACCACCACCACACTGGTGAGTACAGTAGGAGTGATTCATGAGATCTTTGCCAGGGCTCTGTGTCACCAAGTGAGCGATGTCTGTGGCCTGACTTCCCATGCATAGGCTGCCAGCTGGGGATGGCTGTACATTCAGAGCTGGAGAGGAGATAAGAGAGGTCAGATGTGATGCAGTTGTAGGAGGATTTTGGCTTTTGAAGATCTGAATGTGAGTCAGTGAAGAAAACCAGAAAGAAATAACTGACTCGGGTATCATGTGAAATCTGATATGAATCTTCTGCCTTTAATACTGTGGGTGTTCCATGGTTTGTCACCACTATTCTCTTGCATTCCGGAAAACGGGTGATGATAGATGCAGTTCCATATTCTATCCTGTACCTGTCCAAACAGCAGAACATGGTTGTTTCCTTACTTCAGAGAGAAACTGTTTTCTGGCACTTTGTCCAGCAGAAGATTTGGACACTATGTTAAAAACTGAATTATCCTGCAACTCTTGCACATGGAAAAAAGTGCTGCTGTGCTTCGTGTTCCCTTTTTCTTCAACAGTTTATGTCCCATGATGCACCATCATCACCCCTCTTCTTTTATTTAAACACTTTGCCATAGCCACTAATGCAAAGTATGGACTGAAGCCTCTGGATACACTGTGAAAAGTATGGACCACTCAGCTTTGCCTTGTTCCTAGGTCTATCATATACAGAATCATGTTTGACCAGTAACCAGTTCATTTCTTCAATAAAGCTGCCTCCAAAGTGAGAAATGATGAGCTCTATTCCCCTGCATCAGACGTCTGTAGCTTTGGGACTACGATATAGAAAGCTGTAATGACAGAGTTTACCAACCTGCATGTGTACAAGTCACTGAAACCTTTCTACTGACCGAACAGCAAAGCAGTAAGGATGGTAAGAGGGTTTTGGAGGGACTCAGTGAAAGCCTCCCTATAACTCTGATATTGCTAGGGATGGGAAGACCCATTTTCCAATTTTTCTCTTTCATGTGAAGAAAGAAACCCCACTGCCACCCTAAGTGTGGATGTGGCCTTTATCGGGGTGGGAGGGTCATTATTTCCTCTCTAATTCAGTCAATATTTGGACTGAGAAATATTCCCCAGTGATCCAAGTGGAACACCTGCGATGCTGGTCATGGGACTCCCTTTTAGATAGGAAAGTGCATTTTATCTATAACATCTTCTTTTCTTCATCTTTTTCCCATATGAAAACTGTATTAAGGCTTCATGGGAATCTCTCTCCTTCCCTGTTTATGTATTTAGTCTGATCCTGAGGGCAGGAGATCTATTTGATTGCACTGTGCTGTTTCTGTCCATCAGTTTGTCAATGTCCTGGTCCCTTCATCCACCACAATGACTCTTGAGGCTGTTGACTAGGTATGATGGTGGAGTACCAATCTCAATGCTATTAGGGTCCTGCAACTTGTCTGGAGATAGATTCCTTCTGCAGATGGGAGAAACATGATTGATCGCCTTCAGTAATGAAAGGCTGCAGCCCAGACTTAAACACATTGCTAAACAATTTACACAATAGCCATAGAAAAACTGCTTTTCCAGGAAGTATTTATTCCTACTAACTTCAATTAACACCTAAAAATTACTGTTTGTTATGCAATTATTATGTAAGTAAGTGCAAGCTTGACCATTTTTATTGCTAGCCAGTTTGTTGTGGGGTAAAGTTGCACACCCAGGCACCAGTTCTCAATGCACAAATGTGACCTTGTTTCTGTTATATGAATAAACAAAAAAAAAAGACTCACTGAGTTAGGAGGTATCCCTGCTGACTGTGGCTTTCCAAACCTCTACCAGACAGATTTGGTGCATGAAAACCTGATGGAATCACAACTCCACCAAGAGACCTACGTTTTATGCCATATTAGAGAAGACGAACAGGAAAAACAAGCAGTCAGGTAACAATATTCACTTATCGTCCTTTTTTGGCACAGCTTTGTACCTCGATATTCAGTCCCACTTGTAAGTGATTAGTAGTATCCATGGGGATACTACTTACCCCAGGGAAGTCCTCCAGCCTTTAGATCACAGATTCAGTCAAGGCCAACACTGATTTATTTTTTTTTTCTGGAATAGTTGTGTTGCTGAAGATGTAATTTGTGTGGGAGGAGCAGGTGAGGAGGAAAAGGGAGACAATTTTATACAAATGCCCTTTTGTGCTTTGGCTGACATTTTGGGGAGCTAAAACTGTCTTGGGTAAGGATATGTTAGAACCAATTAGACAAATTATTTTGTGTCTAATCAAGAGTCAAGAGTCTTCTGCACCATGCATTGTATCTGAGGAGGATTAGTGAGCCAGCACAGAGCCATATATTGCTGTAGTGATTGCTTGCAGAAGGAGAGCAGACACATGGTCCCTCTTCAGGCATCACTATGCTATCTTAAAAGGCTGAGTGTTACAGAAAGAGAGCAGCAGATAGGGAGCCTGGTTTCCATAGAACTCTCTGTAGGTCTCGGTGGAATGGGCTCAGTGCAGTGGGAGGTTTGTGCCTTCCTGCATGCACATCCCCAGTGCAGTCTGCCTTTTCATTAATTTTGGAAGAATATATAGACAGAGATATCTTACATTATCTGCCCAAAGTTTGCTTCAAATTCTCAGTTGGAGGAGGAAGAGCAGGAGTGCTGTTCAGGTACCAACAATATAATAATGGAGTTAACACTGCTGCCAGATAACTTATCCTGGAATGTCTGTCACATCTGCCCTCACCAAATTCCCCAAGGCACAGACACTTGCTGTCTATTTCCTAGGACATTTATATTGTTTCCTGTTAACCTCCATGAAAGTAATATAAAGCAGCATAAAAATGGGTGCCAGCCTCCTCCACCTGCTACGTCACAGAGCCACTGCAGATCACAGAGCTCCAAAGGGGAAATCACTTCTCTCTGCAGGACAAACAGAAGCCTCAGCAGCATCATGGAGAATTCAGCCATTCACTTCAACAGGACAGAGATCTGGTGTCCCTTGTAGATATGCCACAAGTGTCATCATTAAAAGTTTAAAAATGCTGAAATATGATATATATCAGCATGTATTTTCTAAGGCATGGTCATGAAACAGAGTCCTGCAGAGCTCTCTGCTTGAGGAAGTCTTTAACCTAATGCACGTATATAAAGATTTTTGTCTCTATCTGTGCATTTCATGGAAAATACTTCCTAAAATTTGAGTGCAAGGTATGGAAAGCAGGCATAGAGGCTTGTCTACAGCAGAATGCTTGTGTGTATGGTCTTAAAAAAGAAGCCCTAAACTCAAAAGACAGCATGTGGGGTTGCTGCAGTGAGATAAGCACAGCTCTGTTTTATCTACTGCATGCTGTGTGTGACACCCACTGTCACCACACAGCTTGCCACTGCAACAGCTCAGAGGCAGCATGTGGCACATGCTGGTTACAGAGCATCCCACGGTTTTCCCCACTCAGGGAATACCATGTGGTGCTTCATGCTAAGAGCAGTTTCTGACTCTGAATGCTTCTGAATTGCGATGTGAGCTGGCCATGAGTCCAGCAGAGAGGTACCTCTTTGGGGCAGCAGGCCAGCACTTTGCCAAACCACAACCCAGAAGGAGGATGTGAGTAAGTGTCACTTTTTCTCTCATCTCTCCAAGGGAACCGGAGGCTGTCAGGCTTGCAGCAGTGCCTTCCTGTGTTGACATGCAGAACTACAACTGTGTTTACTTCTGGAGGAAAGCCCGGGCAGGAGGACTCCTTCAGTCCTATTTACATGGTTAGACCCTGGTCTCCCACAGCTTACTGGCAATGGGTTGGAGCCCGGTGATCCTTTCCATGTCCAGCAGTTAAAAGGGAATAATCGTTCTTTCTCCAAGAAAGGCAACTGGGGAGAGATATTTTGTGAGTTGAAGGCAGAGGAAGTGATGGGGACCCAGCTGCTTTTAGAGAGACTGGATGGTATGGTGGTACCGGCATTAACTGGCATTAAAAGAAACAATGAAGACAGAAAAAGCAAGATCTTCTGCACGCCCTTGGTTCATGACAGATGAAAAGCTCAGCATGGCTAGTACCAGCCAGGAGAGGGCATTTGGATTTCATAACACTTGGAGGAACCTGAACACCTTACATAATCACTGCTGGGACTTGATAGCAAAAGGGCATCCTCTGTCCTGCAGCTGCCTGTTCTGATCAGAAAATATTAACAAACTAGCTAAGCAGCAGAAGTTGTTAATTTTTCCATATAACACAGTATCAGTTACCATAGAGGATTCACCCAGTAGTGTTTGGGGGGTTTGTTGGTAGGGGATTTGGAGGCTTTTTTTTTTTGGTTGATTTTTTTCCACAGGACATCTACCGGCCCCAAAAAATTTACTTAACCCTAAGTAATTTATCAGATTATCAGACTGATAGAGTGATGCTATATATCCATGACACTAGTATGTGAAAATTTTCCATCTATTTCAATGTAAAAATTAAATGAAAAAAGCAATGGCTTAGGTAAGTAGTTTGAAACTCCTTTAAAATTTGTATGCTGTGGTTATAAATTATCCAGATAACTGTATTTGTTTTTATAAATGCATGTTTTATCTCATCCAGGTTTGCTTGTTACTTTCAATTGCTCTTTATATCAGCCAAGATTTATTTCCTTTCATAGCAGAAGGGGAAATGCCTCAGAAGTGCCTCCTTGACCTTTGAAAATCCCTCTTTCCAGCAGCACAGTGTGGCTGTGGCTGTGGAATGAAATGGGACCCCTTGACTGGGCGTATACCAATTAACTTTCCCTACTTCTTCCTCTTCTGCATTCCATAGTGTCCTACAGGCTCTGGGAAGTGGAGACACTACCCTTCTGAGAGACCTGCCACTCACAGGCTTCACCCACCTCCTGCTAGCATCATTCTGAGAGATCTGCATCTGACATACCTCTTTCAGGGAATGATGACAGACCTGTGGTACTTGGAGCTGCTTTTAGACTCATAGAATCACAGACTGGTTTGGTTTGGAAGAGACCTCAAAGACCATCTAGTTCCAACACTCTGCCATGGGCAGGGACACCCTCCAGTAGACCAGGTTGCTCAAAGCCGAATCCAACCTGGGATGAACACTTCCAGTGATGGGGCATCCACAGCTTCTCTGGGCAACCTGTTCCAGTGCCTCACCACCCTCACAGTAAAGAATTTCTTCCTTATATGTTTTAGTTTAAATCCATTTCCCCTTGTCTTATCACTATATTCCCTGATAAAGAGTCCCTCTCCATCTTTCCTGTAAGCCCCATGTAATGAGCCTTTTTCTGGGCTCATGTTTTACCTAGAGCCCCCTTTCCTCTTTGCCTCAAAGTCTGTGAGCCACTCAGGACCTACAGTTAGTGGTTGGGCTGATGATTTTCTGCATTAATGCCTCAGCTTCCCAAAGACAGAAGACTGCAGTAGGTAAAATATATTCAGATGGACCCATATAAAGCAAAACAAATTACCCTCCCTCCAGTAGTGGCACAAACCACAATGTCACAAGGATGAATCCAGTATTGAGGCTAGGAGGTGGGGAAGCTTGATTCAGACTTAGGAAAAGTAGTTTATTATGTAAAAAGAGGAAGGTGATGTTCCTTTTCTTTTTTTATTTTTTTTTTACCCCAAACTTTATTAAGGCTGAAATCATTTTATGCAGGCTCTTTCCCTCACTTATCTTTAGGTCCCCTCAAGTACACCTGAATCAAGTAATAGACAGTCCTTCCTTAATAGCTTTTAGTATTGAGTTAAAAGGTACAATGAATGAAGTCATGCAACATCAAAAGATACATTGGAAGAGGTCATGGAAGTTCACTCTTCATTTTCAATGAAAGCTGTTTAGAAAGTCTGATGAACTCTTTCAGCTGATGCCTGGATTAACTGAGTTCATTAAGAAACATTTAACCTACCTATTTGCACTGCTAAATCAAATATCCTTCTTGCCAAGTCCTTGAGAAATATCAGATAGGCAGTGCAATGTGCCTAGTTAGCTCTTATTTATACTTTGTTTGGCTTCCAGAGGCTAGATCATCTGACCTACTGCATACTAACAGAATGTATTGTACTGTACCAGGTATGGATCACCATCCATCTTTTGCCTCAGCACTACTGGGAGATTTCTTCAGTTAATTATTCTATTTGAAAGTCCCATAGGAAGAAGGCAGGGGTACATACCCAGATTTCTTCTTTTTTTTATTGGCAATGTTTCATTGAAATGTCATCTATTTCACACCTCTTAAGTGGGGAAGATAAATCCCAGTTGATGTTCTCAACTTCTGCTATTCCAAATGAGTTTAAGCCAAAGGATAGGGGACACCTTTGGAGCTTATGAGGGAGAATGCATTAGGTGCTATCATTTCCAGATAAGGTGATACGTGCAGGAGGAGATGACACCTGGGAGGAAGGGATGAGCCACCTGTCACACTTAAAGGAAATAGTTATAAGAACCACAGCCAAAGAGTCTATATGTGGGTTCTGTTCATCCAGTGGCCACCACGCAGGAAACCTGTAGTGGGGAAGGACTGCAAGAGCTTATTACATGCTTTGGCTGTGGGATGAGAGAATCAGTAACCGAATCTGAGTAATTGCCACAGAAGAGTGGTCCCTGTGGGCTCTGAACCAATCACTATCAAACATTACACAAACTGAAATACAATTACTAGCTTAGAACATCTCACTCTAACATGAAGTACACACATATTTTGCTTTAATCAAGTGAACTCTGGCTTTGGTTCATTGACAAGTTCACTTTTTATGTTATCTTCCAAAACATTGCTGCTTGTGTCCTGCCAGGAAAGCACTGTCTGTTCATCTGCTAGCCAGGTATTGCTTATGAGTTCACGCGAGTTCTTGTTCCTTGTGGGATACAGGTCACAAGTGCTGCGTCAGTTCACCATCTGCTGCCAGAATGTTTCACAGCTGATTTCCACTGTGATGAGTAGAAAAGATGTCTCGGAAACCCTCTTGACCCTGCAAATTCTTCTTCCCTCTGTCACCATGTGGCTGGTGTAGATCGTCACGCAGGAGATGACTTAGGGTCTGGCCAAGGCAATCAGTGGTCCTCCCTGTCTTACCTGTCTCTGTCCTTGTACTGCACAATCCCACTGCATACACACCAGGTTGGTATCTGCAGAGAAAGTTTCCTCCCAGGCAGTACCCTACGCCCTGTCCTGGATTCTCTGGGCTTCTCTTTGACTTGTAGTATATTAAACACACTCCCCTTGTTTTCTTCAATTTTCTGACACAGCCCTTCTTTCCCAAGTTATTCTGGATTTCCTTGGTTATCATTTATAGTAGGGAAATATGATTTACATACAGTTTTACTGTACTCGCTCTATTTTGGCATGTTTAGAAAAAAAGCCTGAATGACAGATACTAATACCTGTAAACTTGAAATTGAAATACTTCTGGTTTCTGGAATTTTCTCTGTTCAAAATATAGCCTCCCAAACACAAGAAAGCATGTAAATCCACCTGTGGGAGACTTTTCTGAGAGACTAGTCTGATGAAAAGAATAGCCAGTAGTGTGTTCTCCTGCAGACATCTCTGTGGTATCACACTAGGGGTTTCTTGCATGATATTAAGGGAATTGCTATAGCCTGACTTTCT
The DNA here is from genome assembly GCA_027925045.1 of Hypotaenidia okinawae. Classification (NCBI taxonomy): domain Eukaryota; kingdom Metazoa; phylum Chordata; class Aves; order Gruiformes; family Rallidae; genus Hypotaenidia; species Hypotaenidia okinawae. The sequence continues at coordinate 19,205,527 of BSDF01000008.1, read as the reverse complement.
ACAAAATCAACAGGGAGATGGTGTCACCACAATGAAGAATTCTCCTCCACCACCATCCTCCTGCTAGAATGGTCAAGCACTGGCTGTGTCTCTGTGGTGGGATCTCTTCTTAGTTCTGTTTCTTTGATTTCCTCCTTTAACTTCCCAAACCATTGTGCTACCTCTGTGCTTCTGTCTCTGGCAGGACTGAAAGGCATCGTGAAGGCACACCTTCTATCACTTGGCATCAGCATCAGTTACGTTTTTCTTCACATCTTAAATGCATGATTTCTCATCTGTTTTCCATATCACTGTAGTTATTTCATATCATAACGAGTAGCCAAAGGTTTTGTTACTGATTGCTGAATTTTTCTTGAATTTTAAGCTGTCATGTGGTGAATTTTTCCAGCATTATTTTTCTTGATGATATGCACCGTTTTCAGAACATGCAGTCTATCAGCAAGTTCCATGTTTCCATGATCTTTTGTGGTGATGATAAGCACCTTTAAAAAGTTGCTGAATACCTCTAGTTAAGGCCCTAGCTGAGTTTTCAGAAGGTTTCTGTTCAGGTCCTGGTTTTACTGCAGATTTGCTGCTCAGCCTTTGAAAAGGAATGGTGGGCACTCTACCCTGTGATGACAGAGTTATTGTTGGGGACAGCTGATAAAGTTGCCCCTGCACTTCTTTATCTCACAGGCTGTAGACTTTTTGGATGCCCTATTGTATACCATGGTGGTTCTGCAACTGGTTCAAGAGCAGCTCCACTGTCCACATGGGCAGCTGGGAGCAGCAATCTCAGGAGTTCTGCTAAGCTCAGCTGTCTCTGAAATTTGGCAGTCTTCAGTTCTGTGCCTCTCTTTACCATACATAGCACTGGGACTGACTTTTCCCATTTCCTGGCTTTTTGTGCCTGGCTTGGGGATGTGCCTGTTCTTTGTTAATGCTGACTATAGTCTAGAGTTAAGCTTGGCTTTATTAAAAGATGGTGGGTTATAGCAGCAACAGAGTGATTTACTGTTGATGGAGTCACAGCGCAGGTAGCAGGAAGGCTGTTGTCAGCTTAATTTCCTTGTCCTTTTGGAGACTAAGCAGCAGTTTAGCTAAAAGCAGTATTCCATATCATATGGCTTCATCCTCAGTGTCTAAGGGGGAAGATGGCTGTGGGAATCATTGCTTAGGGACAGTCTGGGCATCAGGTTCTAGGCAGTGAGCAAACTGCATTGTTTATCACCCACTCTGCATATCCTTTTTTAGTGGTGTTGATGTTTTCTTCCTTTGGTGTCCCATTAAACTGTCTTTATCCTAACCCAAGAGTTTTACCTTTTTTTCTGATTCTCCTCACATCACACTGTGAGGTGAGGAGTGAGCTGCATAGTGCTTAGCTGCTGGCTGAGGCTAAACCATGACAGTCCTTTTTTGGCACCCATGGGAGCCAAAGGGTTGAGGTAGTGACAGATTTGACCATAACATGTTAAGAAAAAGTTGTTATATGCATTTATTATATCAGTTAAATAGTCACTGGTCACAATGGGGTTTTGTTTGTTCGCATGGTTGTGCTATGTAAACCCTTAATTGCTGTATGTATTCCCTGTGGGGCAGTTTATTACCTCTGGGAGAGGGATCAGGATTAGAATTTTGCTGTACTGTCTAATACCAACTTATGATAACATCACTGGTCATGAGGTTAAGATAGTATTTGTATGTCGCATTGCTGTCATGTCCTTACCTTGGATGACATCTCTCAGAATTTATTAATAATCTCACCTAAACTATGGGGGAGACAGGAGGGAAACTTTCTCCCACTCTTTCACCTCCCTTTCTTCTTTCAGGCTGGTTACGGCAGCTTGTGAGAATTTTGAATATTCCTGGGATGTTCAAGTCAGCATGCTCCTATTGTTATGTCCCCTGAATGTGTTTCAAGCATTGTTTAGGGTTACAAAAAATCATTTCAAGAGTATCACCCAGAGATCTGCCCTTGAGCTGGGTAGTCATGGATGGCATGGCATGCAGGACAATATGGGCGGGTATTGAGAGAGCTTCTCACCTCTGATGGTCTAGAACTTCACTCACAAACACCTGCAGGACCCTGATGAAGGGACAGAATATTTGAGGGGAAAATACTATGACTATTCAAAAGATGCAAACTTACTGCACTGTCCTGGGCCCTGGCCAGGATCTACCAACCACTTCTCCATATTAGGCAGCACCATCTGGAGAAAACAGATCGACAAGCACTGCAGCTACTCAAGCCCTGGTGACAGGCACTGCAGCTGCACCAAATAACCCAATCTGTGCCAGTATCAGTCACCCCCATACAGAAGAAGAAATACACAAAAAAAAATCAGTTCATTTAGTTAAGGGATGGTGATGAACCAGGACCATTATCAGAACAGAGGAAAGAGGCAGAATCAAAGGTAACCACCTTATCCCTGTCCCTGAGTGAGCTGTGAAATACACAAAAAGTTTTCCACTGGCATCCAGGCAAGCACATCATTACTTGGCTGCTCCAATGCTGTGGTAACAGGGCCAGTGGCTTTAATTTAGACCATAGGGAAGCCAAGAATCCTGCTAAGATCCCTGACTAGGGAAGGAGGCATTGACAAAATTATCAGATAAAAGACACAAGCCCTCAGCCTCTGGAGGCAACTTCTGTCATGCATGAGGGAAGGTATCCCTCAGTGAAGACATTGTATGTCATCCAGACAAGTGTACCACCATGGAGAGAGGTATCCAGTACCTGAGGGAATTAGCCATGTGGAACATGACCCAGATAACGTGCAGTTACCCACAGATCCTGATGAAGTCCAACAGAGCACAGCATTGTCATAGGCAAACTCATCGGCAGCAATGGACTAGGAAGGCAGAGGCACTGACAGTCAGGGAAGTGGCTGGCCAACTCCAGTAATATGAAGAAAGTCTCTCTTCCTCCCCTGTCTTGGCTGTGGAGAAAGTGTCCTGGAAAGTCCAGAAACTTTAAGAGAGTTTGTCCTATTGCCTGCCTGTATGGACCAGTATCCTGGCTATTAGGAGTAAGAGTACCTCTGCTCAAGAGAGAGGATATAGAGAGCACACACCATGAGGCATCCTGTGGTTTTACCTGAGTGACCATGGAGAGGACATGAAGTAGGACAGAAAACCTACCTTGACCCTAGAGGCATGGATATGTGAGCTGCAAGGAAAAACAATCACAAAAGAGGATTCTTCCAAGAAAAACGTTGCTCTGGTTTCCATCAGGCAGTTCCCCAGACAGAGTGGAAGGCCTAATGTTATTTATGATCCTGTTGAAGGGACTTCTAAGTGATTATATGATGAGCAGGATTAGAAGTGCCCTGCCTCCAGCCAGGTGGAGGAAAGGGACAACTATGTTTGTTGGACTGTGTGGATCCAATGCCAGGCTCACAAGAGTACAAGGCTCCAGTGGACAAGAGTGCACAGTGTACCCTAAAGCCATCAAGCCATGAAGGGCCAGAACCCGTCTGTAGTTCTGGACTGACAGAGGATCTCAACAGCTAATTGTACTGAAGGCCAAAGTGATTCTAACTGAGAATGAGTGGCAACAGCACCCAGTTTTGACTGGCCCAGAGGCTCAGTGCATCCTTGGCACAGACTACCTCCAAAGAGGGTATTTCAAGGACAGATAATGGTACTGATGAGCTTTTGGCATAGCTACCTTAAGACAAAGGAAATGAAACAGCTGTCTACTTTGCCTGGTCTCTCAGAGGACCTTTCTATTCTGGGGTTGCTGAGGGTTGAAGAACAACAGGTGCCATTCACTATCCCAGCTGTTCAATATCACACCAACTCAGAATTGCTAATTTCCATCCATAAGCTGATTCAACTGGAGAGCCAAGGACTGATCAGCAGAACCCTTTAACAGTCCCATAGGCCCAGTGTGAAAATCTAATGGAGAGAGGAGACTGACAGTAGATCATCATGGCTTGAATGAAGCTACACTGCTGCTGAGTGCTGCTGTGCCAGGCGTGCTAGAACTTCAGTATGAACTGGAGTCAAAGGCAGACAAATGGTATGTCACAACTGATACTGGGAATGCATTTTTCTCAGTCCTTTCAGTGGCAGAGTTCAGGCCACAGTACACATGGAATCAACTGCCCCCAAGGTAGGAACACAGCCCCACCATGAGTTTTAACCTTTTCTTCTGATTCTCTGCTCCATCCCACCGAGGGGAGTAAGCAAGCAGCCCATGGTACTTAGTTGCCAGCTCAGGCTAAACCATGACAATTGGCTTCATCCTTTTTCTGCTGAGTCATGTTTTGGGTCCAGTGAGTTCATTCACAAATATTTAACCAAGCTTTTTGAGCTAGCTGGTCAAATGTCATTTCTGCGATCTGAAAACCAATGATGTGGCTATATTATCTCCAGTACTACCCCTGTAACTTGTTACAAATATGGGTGTTATACAAATTGTTGAATGCTGAAGTTATCACTGAACCTTAATACCTGCTGATAACAGCAGATCTTTTGTCAAATTGCCAAAGGCAGAGGTGATGTTCTACAAGGCATTAAAGAAAGTTCTATCTGAAAATCATAAGGGTTTAGTAGCTGAGATGTTTTTCCCAGCAGAACAGGTAAGATGGTTTTTTCTGCAGGCTACTCTATTAACCTGCTCAATGAGAATGTTCAGTAAAACATCACATGATAATGTAAGGACATAGTAGCCTGAGGATGTATGTACTGGATCATGACAATAGCTGAGACAACTCAGAATCCTGTCCAACACTAGCTTAAAAATTAGTTCCCAAGCAACAGAATAAAAATGTGCCAGCCACAGAAAAATATGCTTTCAGACTGCTGCAGTCTCCAGTGATTCCTGAGACAACAGTGGTATCTCTGTGTCTGAGTACACAAATCCCTCAATGTATTTTCCTCCCATGAAGTTGCCTGGTTACTTTTTGGACACATACACCTTGCAAAATTGTGTTCTGCAGCTCACGGACATGGAATGTGAAGAACCACCTTCTTTTGCCTGATAACATCCTAGCAATAGCTATTTTAGCACTATACTGGAAGAGAATATGAGCAGTCATTACCTTCTTACCTTCTCCCAAACCCTTCACAGTTTCACAGATGTCAGCTACATCCTTTACAGCCCGGAGAAAAATAGTCCATTTAACCAGTCTTTCCAGATTTTAAGTCACCCTTATAAGGTTTTTTTTAAGGTCCCCTCCATCCTTTGGAGGACAGCTTCAGACAGAATTGCAGCCAAAGGTCCATCATACACTTGTATGGTGGTATAAAGAGGTGCCCTATTTGTTCTTTATTCATTTTTTAATAATGCCTAATGTCTGGTTTGCTTTTTTGCCATCCCACTTGGCATACAGCCCCTTTACTATCGAGGAAAAAATAATTACATCTCTGACAGGGTCTCATCTTCCATAACCAAAATCTGCCAAAAAAAAAAAAATCAAAGGGCAGAGGACATTCTTTAGGAGTACTGGCAGATATCCAGGCTTCATCAGTTTTACAGCCTTTTCCATTTGCCCATCCAGTGGCTGCTCTCCATGGCAGCAGGAAGGGGGAGTTGCTGCAGAACACTCGTTTTGCACATCCTCTTTCTCCCAAACACTGCCCAGCCTCCTCCTAGCAAAGAGAAAGGGTAAAAAGGCCTTGTCCTTGTAAAGGCTAAGGAAAGATGTGAAGTTGGGCCTATATAAAGAGATACTAATGTTGCTGGTAATTTTGCAGTTTGTTGTGCAGTCTTCCTGAGACTAGGAAGACCTTTTCCCACCAAAACCTGGTGTAGCCATCCAGCCTTCCCTACCTATTTCTGTCCTCACTAAAGCACATCAGACATGTAGTTGTGTCTCAGGAGTGAGAAAAGATTCAAATGCTTGAGGTCTTATGGTGTGTGTACACATGTACATGTATTACCCAGCCTTCATAAAGTGCTTGACTGGAACAGAGCCCAAGAGTTTGGCACTTACACAGTTGGTGAATGGGATGGGATGGGGTGGGAACAGAATAGAATGTTTTCAGTTAGAAAGGACATACAATGACAATCTAGTCCAACTGCCTGACTGCTTCAGGGCTGACCAAAAGTTAAAGCATGTTATTAAGGGTATTGATGCTAGAAATTTGATTTCATATCCCTGCTTCTCAATTTGCCATACAACAGCCCACTGCCTAGGGCTCAAGGGTAAAGCTGTACTTTTCAGAAGCTGGATCTGTGTTTGGTTTGTTTGCAGCATGTTTGTAATTGTGCAAGGATTCCCCTCCATAAAGCTGTTTGTAGTATCCTCAATACCCATCACACTTCCCAGGGCATTATTAGCCAGACAATATATATTCTGATGCTGTAAATGTTTATAGCCAAATACCTTCCTTTGCTGGGCAATATTTATGAATATTCATCTTGAATAGTAAAAGAAAGAAATATTTTAAATTGTTACTTTTATTTAAATCTGGAAGTAGGGAACAAACGTTGGTGAATAGCCTGCACCCAGCTTTCCACTGTGGAAACTCTGGATCCCTCTCCAGGATAAGGGAGAGACTTGAAAGAGCAAGAGTGAGAAAAACTCCTGAGTCAAGATAAAGACAGTTAGGAAAAGTAAAAGGAAAAGAAAGAAAAAGAAGAAAAATAGGAAAAGAGGTGATGCAAAGACTCAGCATCTCCCACCAGAACACTGATCACCACAGTCTCTGAGCAATGGTTACGTGGGGAAGACAGCCCCCCAGTTTTTATTGCTGAGCATGATGTTAGATGACAAGGATTATCTCTTTGATCAGTTTGGGTAAATTGTCCCAGCTGTGTCCCCTCCCAGCCTCTCACCCACTCTCAGCCTGCTACTTGGGTTTGGGAACAGAGTGAGCAACCAAGGAGGGCTCAACCCTATGCAAGCACTCTTCAGCAAAAGCTTTAACACTGGTGTGTTATCAACACTGCTTAAATCACAATCTAAAATGCAGCACCATACAGGTGTCAGTGAAGAAATGAGATCCAGTACACCCTTGTAGACTGTGAATGCGCCTGAAGGGGCTGTTTTGGGGATAAGAAGGTGTCTTTTTTCTCACAGATGCATCTGGAGGAGAATAGAACCGAATTAAACAGTAAGTGCAGGTTCCAGAATAAAGGCTATATATAACATGGGATGGGATCCCAGGAGCTGGCCCATACATTCCACTAGGCAAGCCCAGCAAAGCAACAACAAGCAGAAGACATTCAGAGAAAGGCCTGGATTTTGAAAGGTCAGTTTGTATACAGTGGCATCCCACCCTGTCAATCTGAGCTCAGTTTCACGGGTGGAGCCAGAGAACAGTGCTAAAAAGATGAGAGAATCCAACACCTGCTTTCATACTATACTGGGAGGGAAAAAAAAATCTGTCTTTCAGGTGCTTCTTGTGAATGCAAACAGTATCAGGATGGGTGTCTCATACTGAAATATACTCAAATACCCTTTCATACTCACAGACTTTCTGTCATCAGAAGTGACCCAAGACCTATGGCAGTTAAATCTCTTTCCAGTGAAACTCACAGATCCCTCCAAGCAGTTCTGCCTTTATCCCAACACCATTTTGAAACCCTTCAGGGGTTATGGGAATAATTGGATAAATAATTTAAAAGCCCTGTTGGTATGTGAGAGTGATGCTGTGAGCAAAGCCCTGTTTTTCCAGCACATCAGGCATCACAGCAGTTGTTCACCTCAGGGCTGCCAACAGAGAAATGGAAAAGTAAAGGAAAAGAAAATGCAAACAACTTCGGTTTTTCCCTGATGACAATAAAACTGACTGTTCTCAGCAATATAATCTTCCCCCTTGAGACATGACCTAGAAGGCACCTCTCAATTTCACTCACCTGCTCGCTTCTGGTTTTAAATACCCCTGATGTGCAGTATCCAGAGCATTGCCCATTGTACCAGAATGTATAGAATTTCTTGCTGATAAAGAACATCATTAGGATGAGGATAGATGTGCAGGGAATCAGTCGTCTTACTCAAAACAGATCCCTAGCAGTCAGACATGTAAATCTGTGTAATTCTCCTGAGATTCCCTTTGTAGTCAAGGGAAACAAATAAACTTCAGTGACTGAATCATTTCACACTAAAATAGGTGCATAATAAAAGTCATATGACCCATTCTCTGGAAGTATCAGAGTTTCTCCACTAATGGGAGACTACCCAATTTGGACACCTATCTTTTTTATATCTAAATTTAGGTGGGAAATGTTTCTTTCCCTGCTGTTGTAGAACCTGCTAATCCTCAGATAATCAGGCTAAATATTTAATCTGCCCATCCTTTAAATCCCATTTTGACAGCTCAGTAGAAAAGGAATCCTAGAGTTCACTGTATCTGGCTACTTTTGTAGACATGGAAGTGCAGATGTGAGGACTCAAATACTGATTGAACCAATGTGGACTTACATTCTAAGCCAATGAGTTGGCACAGGAAAGAAAATGGCTTTCACAGCCCATTACTTGAGAGACAATAAGACACACACACACACAGAGGAATATATATATATATATATATATATATATAGTGTATATGAAGTTATGTAAGAATATATCCACTTTTTAACACTGGACGAGTTATTTTGGCTATGTGTCTCAAAAGATGTAATGGGATGGGTTGAGGGTTGGCAGGTGGCAGAGCCTGTTTCAGTGGCTTGGAGGAACTGAAATGGTCATTTGGGTGGGATCTGTCTCATCTGACATTAGTTATCTGAATATCTGGATGACCTCCCTCTTCAGTGTGTGGAAAGAAATAGGCACTGACAGAGGACACTGACATCCATTCAATGCTGACCCACTATCAATAGGTGCTGGACAGAGAGCTGGTAGCCAGAGCTGAAGAGTGTGAGTGGTCACAGTGTGTCCAGAGCCTGCAGGGTGATAGGAAAGGCTGCTTCTGTGCTGCAAGACCTACCCACGGAGGATAGAAAAGGGGAATTCTCAACCCTCCTGCGGGGCTGGGGCTATAAAGCACAACAATGTTGGGGGAGAGGGAAAGCAGGGGGAAAAAAACAAACAAACCAAGTCAGATGTCCAGGGAGATTTTGCTACAGAGGAACTCCATTTGACCCACTCCATTTTTCTTGTCAACATTATTCACTGTCTTTGAGTACCAGTTTTATTGATAGGAAATAGCTGACTTCATTAATGAGAGAGAAACATAAAGATAATACCTTTTGGCACTGGTTCTGATTCAGAGTGAGTTTAAGAGTAATTTCATGACTATTTCTTGTAACATAGATATTTTCTTCAGTGATGAAACTAATTGTGAGGGGGTTTTTTATTCCAGTAATGTTCTCATTCCCTTCTTTAAACTGTAATTGTTATCAGCTTCCACTGTCTATACTCCATGTCATCCTCACATGTTTATTTGTCTTCTTACTGGAGCTTCACTGCGTCTGAATTAACATTGCTTTAGGACTAATACATTACTCAGAAAAGTCAAGTTTAGTAACATTCATTGACCTTAATACCAAAGAGTACTTCGTGCTATTGATATTTAAGCAGTATCAGAAAATAAGTATAATTTTTGAACTTACTAAATTCCTTTTACTCACCTTGTACCTACTTCACTGGTTTACTGTGCTACAGGTTTCTTGAAACCAGAACTATGCTGTTTAGTAATTACATGTCTAGTTTAGGAAACCTGTACCTGTTATTCAGATTCCATCCCATACCTACTTAGTTTTAAGAAAACATTGTCCACTCAGCCCTGGCCAGCAGTGAGCATATCTGCTGAACATGCAGCCCCTTTCACACTCCCATGTACAGTGGTGTTTCCTCCAAGCTTCCCTGACTTGCTCTAGTCACCTTGCTACAGACCTTGTGTTCAAATGGGCTCCAAGAGAGGCTCAGTATCTTCTTATATAAAGTCACATTAAAAGGAAACATACAGCCTAATGCCATGGCTTGTGCTGGCACTTTACAGACACTACCTGTGATGTACAGACAAGATTTGGCAACAGAGTCCTGGTATCAGCTCTTCAGTCTCAAGTGACTGAATCACTGTTTTGTTTGTTTGACAGTATTAGAATATGAGTTCTTTACTCCTACATGAATGATTACCCAAAGGAACGCAATCTGGGGAGGTAAAAAATCAGTATGCAAACAAGGGGTTCATTCCTAGTTTGTTCATTCTTATCTTGAGCAGATTAATAAGTAATCTCATATCTCAGCAAGAATAGGAAGGCACTATTGGCTAATTCCATCCATGTGCTTTGGTATCACAGCATATAAATGAGCATGCATCTAGAGTCCAACATCAGGCTCTTCTGACACTTTCCTTCCTCAGCCCACCATGGAGCTCCTAGGAATGACCACTGTTTTATTGCTGGTCTGCATCTCATGCCTTCTTCTCTTTGCTACATGGAGAAGGGTATCTCAAAAAGAGAAAGAGCCTCCTGGCCCCTTCGCATTCCCGATTATTGGAAACCTACTCCACCTGAACCCATGGAACTTGCCTGAAAGCCTGAAGCAGGTAAGCAACTGTGTCCTCCTTCCTATGTTGTCTCTGTTGCATCTAAAACAAAGTCCAGTCCAGTCTGTCCCCTCTTAATTCACAAGCCTAATTTGCATTGACCAAATGTCAGACTCAAACAGAAACAAAAGGTTTCCCAGCAATACATGCTTCTGAAGTCGATATATGGCAATATCTATCTATCTATCTAAATGTATACATCACCAGTCTAAGCCTATGTATTTGCGATAATCATATTATTGATAAGTCCTGTGCTGACCTCATGCCTGTACTACAACATGCAGTGGATTTGCCATCAGGACACTGATTCTACTGTAATATTCTCTAACATGCTATTGCTATACTCCTCCTGAGTTCAACTCCTCATTCCCCTGGCAACATGGCCTGGCCCTTTTTGGGGAGGACCCTGCCCCATTTTGCTGCCTCTGCTCTCTAGCAGATAGGTAGGATCATCTGGGAGCATAAGTAATGAGTGAAGAAGTTGAAGAAAGAAAAGTTTGGAGGTGACATGTGCTGTCTGTTCCCTCTCCTGGCTGATGTCACCCATCTGTCAAACAAATCCTGTGTGTTGCTAGGCCTGGGAGGCAATAGTGAGGGAATTAAACTGGAGTCCTCATTCCCTAGGGAATTATGATGGAATGGTGGCAGACAGACGGGGATGGTGGGTATCCCTGGGTCCTTCAGAGCAAAATTGTAGTGATGGCCACCACATGCATATCATCAGATACACACATATTCATATGAGCTCCATTTTGCCTTGGTGTTTGTGAACATCAAGAATCATGAGCACTCACAGGCATTCTACTTTGTTTCAGAGTATGGCTTGACTCAGTTTCCCACCATTTAAAAAAAAAAAAGGGGGCTATATCTAATTTGGTCTTCAAAAGTGAGCATGAGAAGAACTGTTCCAGGTCAGACCAAGTAGCCCAAGAATCTTTCTGCATTTGTAACCACAATCTAGCCCAAGAATCTCTCTGCAGTTGTAACCAAAATCAGATACATGGGAAAAGGTATATGATTAAAGCAATAATATAGTGACTCTCTGCTGATATGCTTTTCCAGAGGTCTGTGGCCCAGGAGATTTTAGAAACAACTATGGTATATTTGTGCTCAAAACCCCTTTTGGTACTTGCTTCCATAAGTGTCTATAATTGCTTCCTGACCCTGTGTAAACTGTTATCCACTCTGCCCTGTAGAAAGGTATTATTTCAGGCTGTTTCGTCAGCTGTATAAACTTTTTCTTTGCTGGGATTTAGACTTGACATCTCACTGTTTCCATTCATATCTCCTATTTCATGTACAATTCCCTCTTTCCCTGTCTGTAATTCATAGTTGAAATATATTTGCATTGCTGCTAATCAATGCCACATCTCAGCAACACTGTGACAGTGGCATATCACCCCTCAAACCCCTTGGCTACAAACTTCTTTTCACACAATCAACATTGAGATATATTGTTCTTTGTGTCCTTTTTACTACAGCTCAGCAAGAAGTACGGTCCTGTCTTCACAGTACATTTAGGCCCACAAAAGGTGGTGGTGCTCTATGGCTATGATGCTGTGAAAGAAGCCTTGATTGATCAGGCAGACAACTTCAGTGGAAGAGGAAATCTACCGTTCCTTAAAAGACTCTTCCAAGGCACAGGTATGTCCCTGGGAGTGTTAGCACACAAAGCTGATGCTTTCACTGCTTCAGGAACACAGCTGAGACAGCAGTGGATTAGGGAATGGTGGATTTCATTTACTGCTTTCATGCATACAATTTACCAATAAAAGACTAAAAGCCCAACTCATTACTTGGACCTTTGAGTAAACTGGACCCTGAAATAACTGTTTAATGTCCCAGATTAGCTTCACTGAGCACCTATTTTCAGCATGCTTCAAATTCTAGCTAATTTTTTTTTAATTATATGTCCCTCTAAGTTCATTCTCCCATTTCTGAAAATATTGCCAATATACATACAGCTAAGGAAACAACAAAAGGAGCACAGCACAACAAATACAATATAGGTTGTCCGAGTAAATGCCACATTAGACCTTGAGCTTATTCACCAGGGCAGTCCCCAGTATTACGTTTAACTGGATGTGTAATACCTATCCCATGGTACCATAGGATAGGATCAATGGCATTGGCAATAATGATGCACTGTGTGAAGGTGCACAGCAGAACATCACCAGAAACATTTGAGCAGTTATTTCAGTGCAAAGGCCATGCACTTGTGGCCAAGATGAATTCAGTACCACAGTTACCTTATTTACATCTTAATAGTTTTTCTTATTCTGGGAATAAACTCAATTTTACTCAAAGTGCTGTGGCAGATGGGTCAGATTTGTCGCCTCCAGAATTGCAGAGAAGTCAGGTTTCTGGGCATATAGCAATTGCAGTGTAACTCCTCAGAAAGGTGTCTTTGTATGTTGAGTATTGACTGTGTAGCTCCAATTCAGGGGAAAAAAAATCTGTTTCCTCACGGAGGTGTATTTTTCCTTCCTGCACCAGGCATTGTGACCAGCAATGGAGAGACCTGGAAGCAGCTCCGGCGATTTGCACTCACTACCCTGCGGGATTTTGGGATGGGAAAAAAGAGCATTGAGGAGCGAATCCAGGAGGAATCTCGTTTTCTGGTGGAGAGGCTCAGGAACACACATGGTAGGACATGGACTATGCCTGCTGGGATACCTTGTGTATCTACAATCTGACAATGAGGGGTGTAGTGCTGCTTCACCAAACCTGTGACCCAAGACATGGGCATGTGGCTGCTGTTTCTTCTCCTTGTTCCAACAGGCAAAGTTATCACTGCTAGGAGTGGGTCAGGAAAAAGATAGGATGTGGCAAAGGGAACAGCTGGGCCCCAAAGTCTAGGTTTTGGTGGAATTCAGCCATGGAGGGGGCTGGGAACTGCCAGGTAACCAAACATGCACTTCCTTGTTTTGTCTCCTGCAGTGCTAAGGAAATGGATCTTGAAGAAGTAGAAGACCAGAGAACTCTAATTTACAGATATTTGGGTTCAGGCCCAGTCCAACTGAACAACAGCCAGTATCTCACAGTATAGGTGGTGTTACTGTGAGGGCAGGGCATAAAATTACTCCCTTGGTTTCAACCTATAAATGCATTTTCTGGTAGTGTTACAATGTTACTTACAAGTACTTTCCCTTAGAGTGGCACAGTGTCAGCCTGGACCACAGGCTTCCTTTCCACAGCCAGCCCTCAGTGTGTGCTTACTCTGCAAAGGAGGGGAAAGCAGGTAGATCTAAAGAGATGATGAAGCAGCACTGTTTCCCATAAGCTGCTAGAGTAATTCAGTCTGGCCTTATAGATAAACATTCCTGCTGCAAAACACTCTCATTGGCATTGCTCTTATCCTTTCATCAGCATGGTAATACAGTATTTCCTATGTCCTACTCCAAGCCTCTGTTTCTGGCTCACCTTGTTACTGCATCTTTTACTGTGTACTAAAAGGCTTTGCAAGCAAGACATATAAAACTGTAAAGTATAAAGCTGTTATTTACTCTTAATACAAATTAAAAATTGCTAGTAGTTATCTACTAGGCTTTGCATTAATATACTCGCCACCTCTGATGAGACATCTGCTGAATCGTCAATGACCAGTGAGTCATCAGTCAAGCAGCAAAGGATCGGTGACATTGCTCCTCAGAATCGGCTGGTCCTCAATGTTGCCAAGTTGTCATTTTCTGACTCCTTGTTTTAGGATTTTATACCTTTTCATATTGTTGTTTCTCCTCTTAAAAACTTGAGATTCACCCAATCACTGTCTGCAATCATACCTTTTCTTTCTTTCTTGGATCTAATCTCACTTTTTTCCCCCACACTGTAGTTCTTAGAACTTTATGCAGCTGTGCTATCAAAATGAGACTTTTACCTCCTAGTTATACAACTGACGTTATGGTAATACAGTTCAAAACAGGGTGCAATAACATAAAGACACATCTCAAAGTCCTCATGGTTTCGCTAGGTTTTTGTAGGAATCTTTAGGCCATTTCTGATAAACAGTTTATAAGGCAGACAGGCATGTGTCACTTGAAGAGGTACAAAGCCACTCAGACCAGTTCTGTATTCTGCTGAGTACAGAACAAAAGAGATACTTAAACCATTCACATAGGGAAATTAGCTCACTTCAAGTAGAAAAGAATAAATTGCACAAGTCCCTCACCATCCTTTCAAATGCAAACCTTCCCTGTGGTGTCAGAGGAGGGGATGATGCCTGAAACATTGAAATCAAGATACCAGGGTTTTTTTGGTGTTGCAGGGCAACCCTTCAACCCTGGCACCTTCCTAATCCATGCTGTTTCCAATATCATCTGCTCCATCGTCTTTGGGGATCGCTTTGACTATGAGGACAAGAAATTTCTAACTTTAATTGACTTGCTAGAGGAAAACAACACGCTCCAGAACTCTATACTAGCACAGGTGTGTACAACTGTATTTAATAGATTTGTTCATGATTACAATATTTTATTAATGAATATTCATTTATTTTTATTTGGAGAAAATGTTTGAAAGCCCAAAGGGCATTTAAATAACCCATTCCTGTTGGTTTTTCTTATCCTATGGAATTGTCATTGTATGTCTAAAGAAGGAATCTTTGCATAAGTCACTCAAGTGAAGTCTATCCTCGAATATAATGAAACGATAAAGTGAAAGGCATCAAAATCCATTTGAATCATAAAGACCTACTGTTCCAAAACATTTTAATTAGCACATTTTCATAGTTACAGTTAGGGGAACATTTTACTCTATCCACACTAATCAGAAGTGCTTTTCCATAATTTTATTTTTACAGCTATACAATTTCTTCCCAACTGCCATGGAGTACTTACCTGGGGCGCATAAAAAAATGATTGAAAATATTGAAAAAGTTGATCAATTTACTTTAGAAATTATAAAAGAACACCAGAAAACCCTGGATCCCACTTGTCCCCGAGATTTTATTGATGCTTTTCTTAACAAAATGGAACAGGTAATGTAAAAGCAAGAGATTTATTTGATTATAAGAAAAACACTGGTTGAATTCCAGCTTCTTTTCAGCTGTGGCAGGGGACTAGGTTTTTGCAAATAAAGAGGGGATCTTGCTTTTCTTGGTACATCAACTTCATTCCATCCTTTCCACGTCTTACCAAGGATTTTTAAACACAGAATTAAGAGCACTAATTTAGGAAAGTTGAAGACCAATCTGGTTGATGTAATTCAATGTTCTTCCTTTATTAAAAAGAAAAAACTTTCTTAATATTATTTAGTAAAAGTACCATAAATTCTGGTGTTCTGAGGTGTGAATGTCGTATTTTTGGAAGGGTATTAGAGGAATAGGTGTAATTTAAAACATTCTGCTAAATCTTCCTCCAGGAAAAAGGGTATAGTCACTCGAAATTCACTGTTGAGACCCTGAGCAGAACCACACTCGACTTGTTCCTTGCAGGAACAGGAACCACCAGCATCACACTGAGATACGGACTTCTGATTCTCCAGAAATACCCAGAGATAGTAGGTAATAGAAAAGGAAATAAATAACAGAAAAAATTTAATAGGAGATGGGATCAGTTTGGACAATTCCTGCAGCTACCATCTGTGGCAATGGTCCACTGACTAAAGAAACATGCATTTGCAGTGTGAAAATGTGTATTGGTCTTGGTTGTGTTCATAGAATAGAGATGTTGGTATTAAATACATTTATATACTCCTGGTGCAGTGAAAGCAAGTTTTGCTGTAAATATGGGGAGATGTTTAGGCAAACAGGTGGGGGACTTATCCATTCAACACTTATTTGTTTCCTAACAGAGAAAATTCAAAAGGAGATTGACTGTGTGATTGGCAGAGACCGAAGCCCCTGCATGGCAGATCGGAGCCAGATGCCCTACACAGATGCTGTGGCCCACGAAATCCAGAGATTCATTGATTTCCTTCCATTTAATGTGCCACATACTGTGATCAAGGACACCAAGTTCAGAGACTATTTTATCCCCAAGGTCAGTTCCACTGCATCTGAGATAGGTCATAATCTCTTGAAAACCATGATATGGTCTTTTTATTTTATTTTACTTTCAAAACTGTCAAATGTTATGTAGAATTGGAGTAATTTTGTTTGGAAGAGGATTCTGGAATTTATTGAGTTCAACCCCTTATATCTGGAGTAAAAAAAAAGAAAAAAGGCTTTTCATCCTCTATGTGAAAAGGGAGATAGAGCATTCTATTTCTTTCCACATAAATGCAAGCAATCAAAGTTCTACTTTATTTGAAAATTACATTGAGTACTCTAATCAGCCTCACACAATAAATTAAAAAATATTTCCCATAGCAATGGCACACATTTTTATTCATTAAACGCTCATTTTAAATTGACTAAACTTTACCTTTCTATTCAGCTCTGGGAATTTCTCAGCATCGCTTTGTTTTAGCATGTATCCATTTTAAGTTTCTTCACCTCTCTTTTTAAATTTAGGACACTATGATATTCCCTATGCTGACTTCTGTCCTAAAAGATAGCAAGGAATTTCCAAATCCAGAAAAATTTGACCCAGGACATTTCCTGAATGCAAATGGTACCTTTAAAAAGACTGACTACTTCATGCCATTTTCTGCAGGTAAGATGTCTTTCTATTTCAGATCCCAGGCTATCCTTTCATAGAACTGCTGAAGATTTTAATGGCTCCATCACCATGGTCTGTACAGTGATGTCTGGTGATCTGCTAGAGGCACTTCTGAGCAGCTCTAACCCCTGTAGTAGAGTTTCTGTTGATTTCCTTTTTTAACAGTCATAAAATACTCCTCCAATGCATTCTATGGGAAGAGCTTTAATAAGGGATAGTCAGCCATGCAACCGCTCTCTCTCCAAACCTGCTCTCAGACGCAGAACCATAGAAACCAAAGCCTTCAAACTGCTTTTTCCCACTGAGTGCTCCATCTAGACACTCAGCCCTAGTTTGATTCATTTGCTTCCCAAAAATGCTGCAGCACTGCCTCTCCATTCTGAGATGTGTGAACTTTCACAGAACAGTGGTTAAGATAAGTTAACAGCAAAATACTCCACTGTCACCTCACTTACTATTGTTTTGCTTGCAGGAAAACGCATCTGTGCAGGAGAAGGGCTGGCCCGGATGGAGATATTCATATTTTTAACATCCATCCTGCAGAACTTTACTTTGAAACCTGTTGTGGATCTGAAGGACATTGACATTTCCCCAATAATCAGCGTTCTGGCAAATCTGCCCCGACCTTACGAGGTGTCTTTTGTTCCACGTTAGCAAAGAGAAGACAGTTGACAGCTTCTGAACTCATGGAATCTCTGGTTAAATGACAGTCATTTCCCAATCTGCTGAGACAGACACTTGCTAGATACTTTTTGGAGAGAAACATGCTTAGAAAATAAAACTGTATGGTGCTTTTAAAATCACCACAGCCAGATCTAAACAGAGACAGACTAGGCAATTGCATAGGGAAGGAGACAGCTCCCTGTGAAAAATTATACAGGCTCTCTTCTGCACCTGTCTCGCCTAGCTCAGGTTCCTCTCTGACTCCTGACATGTCAGGGTGTGTGGGCTTGCGCTCCGAGAGCCCTGTGCTGCTGTCCCTATCACTTGATCCTCTTAGCATAGCAGGAACAGATTCTTGTACTCCAGGGTTTGCTTGAGGTACCTCTCATCTTTGTATTTTTTTCAGTTTGTTTGTGTCCTGTTTGTAAAGGTAAGCATAAAAGGGGGGGAGGGAGAGGGGGTTTGTCTGTTAGAATACAATCATCTGCTGTATTCTTGCACCAATACATATTGTCTCCTGTGGTGGGGAAGTTTCTCAATGACTGGGCAGATGGGTCCTCTCCTGTGTGATTATAATGAAGGTTTGTGAAATTTGTGAAATTACAATTTATATTGCAAAATAAAGAAGTACTGTACACTGAACTGTTCTTTTTTTCTGAGATTCCAAAAGAAAATCTTTTAGTGAAAAACCCACTTCCACAACACTTATACTCCCAAACATTCCCCAAGTCTTGTGCACATCTGACTGTTTCATTTCACTCATTTATATGAAATGTATTATGGCTTGAAGATTGAACTAGCCAATGACCTATAAAACCTGCGTTCTCAGTCACAATGTGAGAGAAGGCTGGACTGACCCTACAAGACCTGCCAGAACCCCAACTGTAGTCAAAAATCTGTCCACTGTGGCAGAAAAGAACAAATTAAAGAATACTGGGATTCCCCCCATTGCCATTTACTAGATGAACAGCAGCTTGCATCTTCCCATTATTTTATGACATCCATAAAGATCACTAGATCAATGTTACAATAACATATGTGTACTCGTGTAGGATTTACATTTTCTAACTTCATCACTTTTCCTGCAATGTATAATTTGTAATGACTACAGTGAGACAGAGAGCTGAATCTGTGCTCTGTGGAATCTGTCCTATGTGGAAAAAGACAGCCATGTCACAAAATCATGGAAATATGAATGAAAAAAAAGATATATGAATGTATCATCTAGATTATCACCATATACCAAAAAGCATCAACTATTACAAGTCTTCTCAACAGATAAAAAGAAGGCCTCAATACTTCCTCTTCAGCTGTGCCACGACTAAAAGAGGCAAAGTAAATGGCCTGGGGGCAGATTCCCTGTTGCAGACATCAACAAAAGCAAGTGTAAAGTCTTGCACCTGGGAAGGAACAACCGTTTGTATCAGTACAGGCTGGGGGGTGACCTGCTGGAGAAGAGCTCAGTGGAGAAAGCTTTAGCTCCCAGCAGGGCTTTAAGATTAGAGGAGGGCTAAAGCTCCATCCTGGAAGCCTCACTTTGTGTCACTTGTGGTACAAAAAGCAGTTTGATGGTAAGCAGTAACTCCTCACAAGTCCTCCAAGTTAGCCTGCTGTAGCACCATATTTAGCACATATTAAACCTTCCTGAGAGATTAAAGATCAGATTTATTTACTTTCCAGTGTTTAATTAATAGGATTTAGCTTATCAACCTTTGTGGAACACTAAACTGAAAAGCTTCAGTTAAAAAAAAATAACTATCATTGAAAAACTCTACATCTGCCATGAAGCCACACAGCTCACTCTCTCCCTGCCTGCTAGACTATGTTGGCTAGATTTTTTTCTTCTGATAGGTCTGTACAGACAGTGCATCATTTCCTCACACGCAGAGCTAGGCAGGACTACATGGATTTTCTATGGCAAACCTGACACAATCTCCTGTCACTTGGACACATGAAGAAAAGGCTTTCAAAAATCAATTAATCAATTTTGCACACTTCTTACTAGTTCCTAGATGCCTCTCACAAAACATAAACACCTTTGTCAGCTCAGGTTTCTAAGATGTTTCTAAGATGCAAGAGTCTGCTGGGCAGGCACTGATGAATAAAAGAACTGGCAAGTTCTCAAACTCAGTGAACCATTCTGAGTGGAGAACTCAGTGAAGCACTCCATGAAACAAACACAGGTACTTAAGTGTTTTCCCCATAACAGGGCAATAGCACTTACCTGGGATACTATTATAAATTAATATGACATACACAGATTAATTGTATGTCTGGACATTAAGGCGAGATGGATGTCAAGGGAGATGAGGTGATCAAAGGTGAATACAAGCAGTTTAGAGTGGCCAGGTGGAAACTCAAATATCTAACATTTTTTTGTTAAAGATGAAAAAAATCATGGGCAGAGTGCATACCAGAGCCACAGCCACGTGTGCACACATATGTTACATACCTCTTGTAGGCTGCAGGGAAGGATGTTGAGACATTTGTGAATTCCCACGCAGAAGCTGCACTTAAAAGGAGAAGTTATGAAAACTAGTTTCATCCACAGCTGCCAAGGTTCTTAATGATTCTCCCAGTTAAAATTTCAAAGACACATTTTGACCTCTTGGAATGTCAGTGGTCCTTTGACAGCTCTGTGCAGTAGCCTGTTAAGCCATATATGACTGTCAAGATACCTAAAAGTTGAAAGTGGCTTTGTATCACATAGAATATACTGAGGTTCATGAGCACTACATTATCCTGAAGATAAAGTTCTCTATTGAATTACTGATTGACACTGAAGAATTTTCATTCTGGGACTTGGCTTTCTAAATGGATCTTCTGTTTGACACACAAAGACACTAGAGATGTTTTTTCCATGGGTCTTATATAACCATACTTGCCATACTTGTGTGCTGTGTGATACAGATGCAGCAAAGGTTCCAAATTTCTTGCAGCTGAGGGACCTAAGGAGAGTTTTCACATTTGTGCTTTTGCCTTTTCAAGCTCTAACATGGAGCATGCCTCACTTGGCATTTTCCTTTCACTGAAGATTCTCAAAGAAGCACAGCTTTTCAACTCTCTGTAATGTGTGATCGATCCTCTTAACAGTCTCCCAGAGTAGCACACTTTGATTACTCTTTTTTCAGATCAAGGAGATCACAGAATTGGTGTCAAAGGATAGATGACACCTTTTACTGCCTAGCTTCAGGCATCTAATTTCTGTTCCAGCTGACTCCCTGACCCAGCTTCCTGATTTGTTTCATTGCAGCTGTCTGACATACTAATTGAAAAGTAAAAGAAACACCCTAAAAAGCTTCACTAGGGGATTCATTCCCTAAAATTTATGACCTTGAGACCCTCCTGTCTATGCTTACACACTGCAAGAAATAACAAGCTCTGAGAGTCATACATACTAATCAGAACTCTCTTCGTAGCCTCTTGTATAGGAAACAGTATATCATAACCCCTAGAAGTTGAATAAAATTATTGTATATGCTGTAGTTCAGAAGCATGAGTAACCAGTACAGGCAGTGAAACTTCAGCAAGGGTTTAGGTTGCACAGTCTGGGGAACATTACTTGTATGAAGCTTCAAAGACAAAAATTAATACAACCTTCCATTGGCTTTTGCCTTCAGATGAAATTTTGCCTCTGTAATTACTTAATATATAAAATATTTCCTGCCATAAATCCCAGGTTAAATGCTTTTTAACATCTTTCAAAGCAATGTTTACCTTTAAATTTGAACATCTATTCATTCTTCTCACATTGATTCTCCTTTTCATTTAATATTGTCTTTTCAAATTCAATTCATACTATTTATTGCATTGGCTGCCTAGATCATGTCTGCACTGCACTGCTCTCTTCCCTCCCTGTGCAGTGCCTTCAGGTAGAACTCTCTAACTTGCTGTTACATCAGAGAGATGCCCGGTTTCTTTATGCCAGCTTGCCTGAACTTCCTTCATTCCTAGTTCAATTCTTTGGAAACAAGGGAGAGGCAGAGCACTGGCCCACGTCAAAACCAGCCCTGGCAGTCTTAGGATATACTTGTCCCACTGGGATGAAATACCCCGTTAATAGGGTGGAAAGCTGCATGAGGAGGCCACCACAGTCATTTGTCCTCCAGGTCATAACCCAGACATAAGATGCAACAGCGGTCATCTACAACAGTAAGAGACTCAGACCATTTAATGTCAGTGAGCCACAGGTCTCTCCAGACTCTGCCAGGCTTTCCTCCTGTACTGAAAGAAACATCTGCTCTTCTCACTTCTGACTTCTCCATTACATTCTCCTCAAGGAACACCTCTACTTAGGGAGAATCTCACAAAGTAGCGGTTCCTTTGGAGAATTTTTTGGAGACTGGAATAAGTCCTCTTCCACTGACTACATCTTTGTCAATCAATCAGAACTTATTTCACAACATAAGGTCCATACAGTACCACTGCATGTACTGAGCCCAAACATATTGTGAACATAGGACCACACTTCTTATTGAGCTGAAATAACTTACCAAAAAAGAACACAGCTTTTAAGTTACTTCCAATCGCCTCAGTCAAGCTATTCTTCAGCTGCAACCCACTTCCTATTAGGGACAAAGGAAACGGCCCAGGATGCAGTTTCCCTATTTCAGACATCTTCCTCCACACTTAACGGACAAGGAGGGAGACAATGCAAACCAACAAGAAAATTATTGTGGCTCCCCGCAGTTCCACTGCAACATAGAATAGGGATGTGGGATGAGGAAGGACTGAAGCTGCATCCTGGAAGGCTCATTTTATGAAACCTACAAGAAAAATAACAGTGCAAAGGTAACCAATAGCTGCTCTTATTTCCTCCAGGTTAAACATCACTTGCAGACAACAAACTTGGATGAACTGATATAAAGTCTTTGTGACCTTTTTAAGGCTAACCTTAATACTGTAATAGCAGAAAACCAGGACAAACATCAATGATTAACAAACCTTGCATTAAATAAAGCCTGTCACACTTTCATAGCATGCTTGTCTTCTGCCTACTACTGCTGCTTATATGTTTGTCCTCTGATGTGATACTGCAAATCTAACAATGTATTTACCTTCAGGCCATTATATACACTTGTGATTATCACCCCACTGGACATCTTCTAACATTTCTATTGAACACAAAGTTCCAGGTTAGAAAGCATAGTCCACATGAGAAGCACTGCTTTTCAGCTGTTAGACATGTCGCAGTTTCCACTAATGATTTAAAAGCCCATTCTGAAGACTGCAGACATATCCACAAAGTATTCATCTGGAAGTGGGATGACTTTGGAATAACCTGTTAGAGCAGCTGGGCAGAAGTGTCTCAAGGAAAAAATCCTCCTCTGGAACTGAACTCTTCTGTTTCTGCTTAAAATGCTGTATTTGGTAGGCTGATTTTCACCCCCTGGTTTATAATTGCAGCCCAAGTCCTGAAAAATCACTTCAGCTGCATAGAGGGCTTCAATAACGTAGTTTGCCCCTTGACTCTCATCTGCCAGCCCTCCCTTTCCTGTGTTCTCTTCCGTGTTCTTCCCTTCAAGCACATACTACTTTCTTCTTACCTTTTCCACCAGAAAATGTTGCAGAAGAGAAAAGACAAAGATCTAGTGTTCCCCTGTACCTCCTCTGGAACTTCTCATGGCCTCCCCAGGTGAAATGTTTGAGCAGCAACCAAGTTGTGCCTCTGCTTCTGAACTATACATTTCCCCAGCACAATGCTGTTTACACACACCTAGTTATGTCTCTTCTGTGGCGCTGTTCCCCAAGGACTTGTCATCCTTGCCATGATTTGGATTCTATCAGTCACATAAGGGCAACACTCAGAGACAGAACCGGGAACACACCTGTAGGCTCTTGGTATAACTGGGATGCCACTGCCACATAATCCTCTAGACAGCCAGGTAGACAGTCTCTTAAAATTTCCTCCAAATAGAGTTACTTGTGGGACAAGCTCCTCTTCACATTTCTGTGAAGATGGGATACTCAAGAGTTTGTGAAGGAACTTGCTAATTCTTAGATTTCTTACCTGAGAACACTAAGCGCTTGCTGGCAATGCATGCCTATGATTCCCATGTTCAGAGTTCCTGGAGGTTTTTATCTTTGTAGTTTTAAAATCACTTTGCATTTTCTACATGTAGAGAAGTAACTTTTTCAACACCAAGATTTGGTCCTCACTCTGCCTTTACTGCTTTATCTTGTGAAGTTTTCTCTGCTGACACATCGCCCTCTCGTGGCCCTCCTGCAAGCCTGTCGAGGAAAGACAGTAACGAGAGAAATGCCGTATTATTTTTCTTCTAAATGTTCAATGTCCCCATCACATAGATCCCTAAACCTTCCAACAGCATGCTGGGTTGCATGTAGTAAGTGAACCTCTTCATCAAAGCAACTATCAAACGTGTCTGTGCTTAAGACATGGCTAAGCCAGCAGTTCTACAAAACCAGATCCAAGTAAGAGTGTCACTGGAGTACATGTAATCCTATTCTTAAGCCTACTCTTTGCCTTGCTAGAAACACACATACCAGGCACCAGGGCTCTGGCTATGGATCACAGAATCGTTTTGGTTGGAAAAGACAACTTTAGGACGTGGGATGGGGCAGGCCAGGAAGCTCCATGCAGACCAAGGATTCTCCAGGTGAGGAAGTACAGAGGGAACAGCATACAATGGTTTTACTTTCCTGTGACTGTTGCGTACCTATCCACTGTCACTCAGTTCCCATGATCCCCTTGGCCTTGTGAGGTGGGGAGCAATACCCATTAACAACAGCTGTATGGTTACCATCTTAAGGGGCACCATTCGAATTTTAGTCATGACACCGACAGCATCCTCTGCTTTCAGACATCCTTTTGGAGACCTGAGAAGCACTGATTAGGGCTTACAACTAGTATGCGTGCACTCAACTGGGGTTTTGTACATTCACAATCTGCTTAATCACAAACTTCCAGTTCTTTGCTGAGCAGAGGACAAAATCTAGCCCTCGTGCCCCTAAGAATGTGCTCTTCTTAGCTAGCTCTAGTCTATCCTTGAATGCAAACCTTTTTGCCCAAACAGGCCACCAGGCCTTACATCTAACTGCTGTGTTAGGCAAACTTCCTCCTGGGCTGCTGTCACATCCAGTTCCGTACCTGACTTACATCTGTGGAATCTGTTTCCCATTGACAGTCTGATCATATGATCCAAATCCAGTAGGGGCGTGGGCTTGCAACTACATTGGCAGTGTGCTGCCATTAGGGCACAGAGTGTCCCCACATGACATTCTGTTCTACATTCAATACTTGGTTTGCAGGTTATGTACCATGATCAGAACTTGCTCTGCTTGCTGCCATGCAATAGGACAAGCCACTTAGGTGCTTAGTATCATTCTTACTACAGAGAGATGATCACCATTCTCTAGACAGCAGACAGCCAGCTCTCCATTGTAATTCCTTAGGATACAACTCTGTGACCCCTTTGTCTTGGCCTCTGCACCTAGCCTGTGTGCAGGGCCAGCTGCATCACTGCAGCAGAGAACAATTGCTTTGTGTGCAATCATCTGCTCTATGCCTCCAGCATCATCCTTTCAGAACGGGCTGGCAATTGGAGAGATCAGTATGTTGGGAGATCAGAAATCTTATCTCAGTCCTACAACAAACTGCCCTGGCAAGCATTTCAGTGGCTGGTCAGCTCTACATGATGTCCACCTATCCAGAACCATTTCCAGCCTGATTTAGAGATGGGTAGAGGAACTTAGAGGGGAATCAGGAACTAAGCTCATAACCATGTGCAAGTGCCGTATGCTGTAATGAAAATCTTCATAATTTTAGAGAACAAAGACACTCCAAGCAGTACCCTCAAGCTTTCACATTAGTAGCCAAACCTCTGTGATCCTCTTCCACAACGGCAAAGAGACAGGATGGTGCAATCGAAACCACTGGTGAATCTGGCTGATTCACATCTCTCCCCTGTAGAGCCTACAGATGGGTGAAACACTGGAGAAATTGGACTTTTAGTTGTCTACCACCTTGTGGTACACTTTCCAGCATCAAAGACCACCAAGCAGGCCACTGTTCAGGCTGTCACTCAAATACCAGTCCCTAAAATTTTAGATCTGTCTGGGTAGATCCTTTGACCAGCAGAACACACCACAAATCCTGAGATGGCAATCTGTCAGATTTTAGAACATAGCCTACATGGTGAAATTTCCTCCAACACAGAAAACTCATCTGTTGGCAGCTCTTCCAATGGGAGGACGTTGCTTTGATAACAATACTAAGATGTCTGCTTTACTCTCACAGGTAGAAAAGTCATCAGTGAGCTAACTAGAGATAAAAGTAATACAGATGCAAATGCCTGGATAGCTCAGAGTTTTAAACCCTGTTCTTTAAAGATGTTCATTCCAAAAAACCTTTCTTCAAAGTGAACTCAACCCTTCCTCAAATCCTACATCAGGGCCCTGACTACTATTTTCTATTTTAATCCCAGGATTTTTAACATGATGGTGAAGGCTCTTCAATATCATCTGCTTCACTGCTTTTAAATAGCACTAGGAAAAAGTGCCCATCTTGACTAGTACCTACACCTTTATACTGACTGACAACACTGTATTCTTTACTACTATTGTGGTGTGTTCTGACCAGATATTCTTCTAAACAGCCTGTGAAAGTTTGAACCACCTCTTTCCTACATCAGCACGTGTACTATCCTCAACTGCAACTCACTCAGAAGCCAGCTTGAACTAGTCAGGGTTAATAGGTATGAAAAAGCCCACCTTAGAGAAGGAATCTCTGTTCAGTAAGAAGGGCTCTGCTAAATTAGAAATTTGGAACGCTGCTAATCTGGCAGAGAAGCAGCTTTTTGTGCTGTGCATGCCTCTTCAAAAATTACTAGATCAAAATTAATTGGCAAAGAAGAGAAAGGATCTGCAAAAGTAACTGAGCATGTCATCAAGCAATACTTCTTGCTATTTCACCTGAGGTCAAATCGAAGAATGTAAGTGCAGTGTTTAAAATATGTTCTCTTCTATGATCTCCAAGAGCTGGAAGGAGCTTCTCTTTAACAGGCCCTTTGAAAAAATAGAAAGGCAACTTACATAATCTTTCCAACAGGAATTTGAGATCCACAGAGACAAATGCAGCAAACTGTTTTATTGTAAATTTATAATAATTAGTCTACTTCAAACAGATGAAGGTAGATAACAAAACTAAGTCTTTTTGATACCATGCTCGTAACTCCAAAGGCCAGGGTTATCTTCTCAACGCAAAGCTCAACAAGAGGACTAACACACATAACTAACAGCAACATATGGGTTAGGGACAACCTTCTACTTTTCACTGCAGAACAACTGAGGCAACATAACCTCTTGAGAAGAGGAAAATACTATTGAGCCTTAAGCCTGAATACAGCCTACTGTATTCAGGAGATGATAAAAAAGGTACCAGTCTTGATGTTAGCTGTAACAAAACCCTTGTCAACATACAGAATTGCTGTTGTGCCACTCAAATTGAAATGACTGATTCATAGACCAACTTCAACTTAAAGACTGCTGTAATTTCATCGTTTCTCCAGTTTTTTGTACTTGGATTCTGCAGAAGGAAAAAAAACAACAGTATTTTAGGACTGGATAGGTAAAAGCTTTGAATCCTGTAAGCTTAAAATTCAGATAATTTACAGTCTCAGGGTTATTTTTTTATGAAAGAATTTAGGCAAACATAACTGTATAATAATATTTTTAAGAAACAGGTGCTTAAGTCAGACAACTAATATTAACTTAAATCAAGGAGACCTGGATGGCTGGTGGAACTTTACGAACCCCTCTATTTGCGGGATTAAACATCTATCTTTAAAATTTGGGCCAGTGTATATTGTAAAAGAGAAATCAAGCCTCACTTGGAATTCAATAGTATCTGTACTAGTTCACCTACACATAACTTGATACATTAATCTCTTCCCAATGCTTTTCACTTTACATACAAAAAAGCCCAAAAGCAGCACTAGCAAGTGCAGACCAGACCTGATAAATACAGGGGTTTACTTTGCCTTTTTAAAACCCTTTGCAAGGGACCATGCTGTTACATTTTAACAGTAGAGGTCAATAGTTACCAAGTTTTTTGGAATATGCATCCAATTTATAAGCTGCTTGCTCCAAAGCTGCTACCTGTTCCTCAATTAGGTTGATTTGTTCCAGGTATGGTTGAAGAGCAGCATCTTAAAAAAAACAGAAAAATTCTATCTGTCAGCTCTCAGTAATTCACTTCCAAGAAAGTCTTCACACTTGAAGCACAAGAATTTCTCAGGACATTCTTCAGATAGATCAATTTAAAAGGTCATTCCTTCCTCTGCTCCAAAATCAAGTGGTGATACTGATAACTGTGTTCCAGGAAAGTATGAAACATTTAAGATTATTGGCTAGGCTCAACACAAATAACAATGCAACATGAATCAAAAAAAGTGCTATTTCCTATCAGATCCAAAATTTGGGGTAACCCAGATGCATTTTGGGGGGTAATTCAGATGTGTCTTCCTTATGCTAGTTTACATAGTCTATCTCAGTATAGAAATATACAAGATGGGCACTGTATTGACAATATGTCTATTTCAGGGAGTTTTTCCTCTCTCAGAACCTAAGGAAGTATGAACTGACTCTTATATGCTTTATTTCCCAAACAAGAGTACCATTCATTATATTCCTATCTTATTTAGTTTACTTACATTTCTGATTTAAATCCTTCAGATTTCTACTGATGTTTATAGCAATATCTTTCATTTCTAGGTACTTCAAGCTAGTCAGCTTATTCATGTTTTCCAAGAGTTTGTAGTCTTCACTGGTGGCTAAAAAAGAATAGAATTTATTTTAACTAAAAGTTGATGTGGTCTAAATTGGGGGCAGACTCTTCTACAGGGCATGAGATTTCAAACCAACAGATAAATATAACACAGAAAATTTAGATGGAATACAGGCATTAGTATCATGCCCTAAAGAAAAGGAGAGATGATGTTTTCTGAGCTGTAAAAATCAACTGGACTGATGAATACTTCTTCACTTCTTTTGTTTTTTTAAAGAGAGAAAATCTGACTTATTCATTACATTTCTACACTTATTCAGTTAAACGCTTATGTTTACAAAACTGGTAGCACAAAACCAGACCAGTAATCTGTACCATACACCTTTCCAGTCAGTGCAAATCAGTAATGCTTTAGAGTGTTTTCAAAATTACAGCCTACTATGGAATCCACAAGCTTGGTGAGTTTATTTTGCACAGCAGTTAACATGGCACATAAGTTTATTCTAAAGCACACATATTGGAAAGCATGTGAATGATTTTTGCTCTCCCTCAGAAACAAAACAGCTGCACATGTTCTACTCTCAGTTGCGTTTCTCTTCCAGTCCTTCGTAACCTAGACCCTTTTTTGTTTGATTAGCTGTTTTCCCACACACAAGCTTTTGCAATACTAAAAAGAATTTTCAATTGCTGATATCAGACTAAATGATTTTGAAAAATACTTGTATTAATCTGGGACTTCACTAATACAACTAATTTAATTGTGTTAATAATCTAGCAATAGTCTAGCAAGTCTAGCAACATACTCGACTTGAACTGCCAGTGTAGCTAGCTATGCTTGAAATACGTATAGTTTAGACAAACTGCACAACAGATTTATCTAAAATCAAAAGACACACACATTTACTTGCAGATCAGTATTGTAATGCCTTACCTGTCAGTTCACCTGTTAAATAAATGGCCATTTTGTTGAACATGTCTTTACAGAGTTCATTGATGTCTGCCTCAGCTGGTTCCTTAGCTTCCTCTGCTGTTTCAACAGCAGGATCCTCTAACCAGGGTGCAGACAAACGTTACAGGATTAGGGGAAAGGCAGTAGGTACAGAAACACACCATAAAAATTTAACAGTCCCATTTTTTTTCAAGTTGGCTATACCTACTTTCCATCTAGATTGTCTCCTTTACACTAACAGCTAACAAATATAGGCAGTTTTCTTAAAGTAGATTATTTCAAAATAGGGAACTTTTAAGGGACAGGCACCTGGCCCGACCACACTTGCAAATATCAACTCCCTCTTGTGCTGACAGCAAACGAATTCGGGAAGAATTTTTGAGCGGCGTTGTGCACAGTATTTCCATAGTCACTGGCTCAGAATACGAGAGCAGCCTCCCCAGTCAGTTTCACGAGGGGCTACAACAAATGCCCGCCTGTGGAAAGGGATAACCGCTGCGTTTCTCCTCCCAACCCATTTCTACGACAACGTGTCCTTGCCCTGCTCTTCTCCGGACCAGCTCAGCACCTCCTCCGCAAACCGGCAGGTTGCTCTTTGCTTTGCCGGCAGCTTTTGCCGGCACGAACACAAAGGCTGCGCAGAGGCCCGCGGCTCCCTCCGGCGAAGCATCGGCGCGGAGGTGGGCGGCAGGCAAGGGAGGAATAAGCCCCTGACGAGACTCAGCCGCCGGACTCCCGGGGACCAGCCAGTCTAGCACACGCGGAGCCGCGGGCCCGCCCCCACCCCACAGCCGAAGCCCTTCCCCCCGTGGGGCGGCTACTGCCCACCGCCGCCCGGGCCGGGAGCGGGCCGCGACCTAGCACGGCCCAGCCACCGCCACGCGGCCGAGAGCGAACCCGGAGACGGCCTCCCCCGGCCCCTTACGCTTCACGGGCTGCGCGCCGGCCTCAGGCAGCCCCTCCGCCGCGGTCGCCATAGCGACAGGCCCCCTCCCGTGGCCAGCGCTTCCGCCTTCACCTCGTGCAAGACTGCGACCCCGCCCCTCGCCGCCGCGGCGCATGCGTGGCTGCGTGCGAGCCGCCGGCGCCGGCCGTAGCCCCGGGGCCGAGGCCCGCTCCGCGCCGTGTCCCGACCCCAGCGCTTCTGGCCGCGTCCTGAGGAGAGCCCTTCCGCGGCGCGTACGGAGGTGGCTAATGGAACTGACAAGGCCAGCCTTCATCGTGGCAGGAGGAGAAAGACAAATACTGAAGTGGAAATTATGGCACAAGTTTACTTCTTATCAGTCGTGAAAGGCGGTGAAGGAACAGAAGGCACAGGGCTTGTGCTTGAAGGGGCAGTGATGTCAGTTCAATCATTTCCCTTTTTCCAACACCACAGCCATTTACCACGAGAGCACCAGAAGCCCTTTTGCACAGCAGGCCTGCTTCAAGGGCTGGTGCTAGAATGGTCCTCAAAACCCTGTAGTCCTGCAATAAAGGAAATAATCCTCAGGCTTTGCTGGCCCACTTGCACCTGAGGGTCTCCACACAACTTGAAAAAAGCTCTCCTTCTTGCTAATGATGTTACAAGGCATCTGCTGGCACACTCCAGTCTGTCTTGCGCTGAGTGCAGTAGGCTTTGCTATAGACAGTGCAGCGGTGCCCACACGGGTTTTTTCCGTCCCTAGTGTAACTACAGGTAGAGCACTACTCAGCTGCCCCCTTCTGGTGAGAAGAGCTGCTGGTACTAAGCATCAAGATGTCGGTTATTTAAAAAAATTCCTCTGAAGTAGAAAAGGAGGGTTGGGGATTTTCTTGCTTGTTACAGTGCAACATACCGTAGCTCTTCCTCTTAGATGATATTTCTTACACTACGGCTGTTAAGTTTTCAAACAGCAAAATTTGTTTCCAGAAGTAGCTTCAACTAAGAAGCTAGCAGAAGTATAACTGCTCTTGCTTGACAAGGAACACTCATTCCCTGCACTGACTTCAAATTCAAATACATCTCCAACACACAGTGAATGGTGTCAGGCTCTCTTAACATATAACAGGCACTAACATGGGGCAACATACCACTGCATAAATGCCATCATCACCTTAAACCATTTGTGACAGAGAAGCTCATACATTCAAAAGAAAATATTTCCTTTTGAAAATTTCCTGTATAAATGATGATACTTCAATATACTTCAGTACCTAAGGATATTCTCATATAAAAAACATTTATGCAACATACATTAATGCATTTCTTCTTAAAAACCAAAATCATACAATCATGGAGATCATGGTCCAGAAACAAAAGGGGCACAATTCCCATCTGAAGTCCAGTAATGTCAATTGAAAACTTTTGGCAATCGCCAGGAGGCCCTAGCAAGCTTTGAAGTTTTAAGAAACTGGAGACGCTGCAGAGCAAGGTAACACAGGAGTCTATGTGAACTTCCTCATAAACCGCAGTTTCGCATAGGCAATGATAAGGAAGATAACAGTCATACAGAAGAGAGCTACTATGTTTTCCCACATTGCCCAGTTGGTAGGTGTGATTCCTTGGCTGCACAGGTATGCTTCACCAGAACACCTGCAGAAAAGCATGGGGCAGAAGTTGGTATTACTATCTGGTGCAACTTTTCAGGTAGTTACTTTTATTCAAGTTCCATAAAAATTCCTCTACTGTCCACTCTGAGACAGGTAACATAGGTTATAAAGTCAGTCTATCATTAAAAAAATGAAGGATGAATCTAGATCTCTGGTTCTCATAATTTTTCAGTACTATCCTAATGACTGTTTATAGACACCTGTCAAGTTACGAGTAAACCTCAAAACCACATTTAACACATTTGTACTTGCCACGGTTAAACAGAGCAATCATTGGAGACCCACAGCAGAGGTCTGGGGTCCAAAAGCTGTGGAAACAGTGCTCTGACATTCTTCCCTGCAATAACCTCAGTTTTCCAGCATTCTCATGTGTCACAATTTTTAATTGCTATAACTTAAGGTATCAATGGTACAGAGTACTTCAAGTGGGGAAGTAATACTGGGAGATACCTTGGCTCTCTGCTGTGTCTGCAGGGAAGTTAGTATTTACAAGCAAGCTCTGAGGTAAGGGCATGTTCCTGATCACAAATCTGCTATGCCCACCAACTTTGTGGTTGTTCACAGATTGCATTTCCACTGCTAAGAGACCCTAGATTCATTTAAGAAAACTGATAAGCCAGGGCTAGGTTAGCAAAACCAAAATTTAATTTAGCTCATCTGCCTATTTTTAGGAGTAATGTTTCAGCCCTACTTCCCTTTTGCATAAGTTAGAAGCTGATTTATATAATCCTAAAATACATTATTTGGGGACATATTATTTAGACTGGCCTGTGAGTGATGATACTGTGATTAACATAAAAAATTGAAACAGTCAGACTTCTCTTTAAAGGAAGCCATCACAATTCAGGACCAAGAACCACCATCAGTTAGAGACTTACATTTCTCCTGAAATATCAGGGGGACAACTGCCAGCATCTCCCACAGATACTGTAGCATTTGGATTCTGCTCACCACAGAAGTAGAGATCTCTGAACTCATTCACTTGAAGAGCCTAGGAAAAGGGGCAGGCAGAGTTTTGCAGAGTAATTGATTTCGGGTGCTAAAACAAACCTCAAAGGAACTTGATTATTAGAAGGTACATATTCTTGGAATCATATGTTTATGTTCCTTTTTATTTTGAAGCTCTTGACCACTGCATTTCTGAGGAACTTCTCCAAGTTCTACATGCAGGATGGCTTGGGGTACGAGTCTTTGGCTTCCAAGTTACGTTTCTGTGATTTAACCATGGGTGTCTGTCTTGCCAGCTACAGGTTCCTGTTCATCCACTGTCATCTGGGTCAGTCCACAGACTCAGAAAGCCACACGGCTGCAGGCAGACACCCAGCAGCAGCACACTGAAGCAGATGTTACAGACAAGAGGGAACGGGTTCCCTTACACTGGCATCCTGGGCTAACTGCAGCCTCAGGGGACACTTCCACATTCAGCCACCCTGATAAAATACCTTAGTGATACCCAAACAGGAATCACACATCTCCCCACTTCCCAGATCCTAGCTTTCTCTTCCACTGCTCGTCAACACGATCCTGCTCACACCATCCTGCACCAGCTCGAGCATTCATTTCACTCATTTTTTCACTCAAGGGTAGTTTCCTAAACTACTACTGTGAAATAGGCCTGGCTTGGCCAGGGTGCAGACATGAGATGGAAGCACAACTCCCACCTGTGACCAGCAGGTGACGGGCTATGCCTGGTTGCTGCACTTCAAGCGGCTGCACCCTGCCGCTTTCCCGTACCCCAGCTCCTTATTTTCACTTCAGGGTAAGCCATTCTGAAGACTGACACGTTCAGGCATTACAGTAAATCATTTAACCAGTTAGACAGTCATTAACCTCAGACTAGCCACCCAAACAGCAATTTCTGGAGAAGCCATACAATATTTGGCTTTATTCTAAGTCATAAGGATTAATTATTCAGGCTAGGAGTTAGTGCCTCACTGGACAGCTCATTCTGCTGCTCTGCAAGCAGCACTACTTTGTGGCATAAAGGGTTTGTTCAGCCTCTGGGACTTCCACCTCGCACAGAGAGAATAACTTCTGCTTCTTTTTGGGGGTAGGATGGTTTGTTCTTCATGCAAGGAAAGAAACCAAACCTGACTTTTAAGAGAACTTTGTTTCACTCAAAAATTCTCCAGGAAGCAGCAGTGTGGCTACATTACTCATGGGAGACCAATGCAATGTCTACTCACAGTGAGGCCGTATCGAGGGATGCTGACATACTGGAGCCAGTTCAGCCAGCCCATCACAGAAGGGAGGTTTACCAAGAGGCCTGAAAAGATCTGAAACAAAACAGAGGATACTAATGAGCCACACTCTGTTTAGTGCAAACAATGCCATTCGTGCACAGATACTGCAGTTGTGCAACAGAGGTGCACTGGGACAGATGGACCTCCTGCTGTTATGCTTGTGCCTACAAGCATGAGGTTCAAACCTCACAACAGTCCTAGCCAGCTGGCACAGCAGCACACCCAAATACCCCAGGTGAACTGCTTACAACGAGGTCAGAATGGTTTTCTACATCTATGTGAGCTCAGAAGCATGCGTGTCAACAGCTTCTTTACTTTGGAGAACCACATCCTGTAGGGGAGCTAGACAGAGGCTAAAGGACTAGAGAAATGAGAAACAAGGAAACCACGGGGAGCCTTAAGGACTATTAACATTTCAGCTTTCTCCTGTGAATTGCATCTTTTATTTGTGCTCCTGAGTGCTTGGAACCAGGTTTGCTTTTGTACTTCTTAGGACAATTGCAGTTCATAGCTAAACATGATGCTTAAGGCTGTGCTTCACTGCAAGTGGCTAGGTTTTTTCCTTACTCTCTTGTCTTTTTGAATATGCACATGCCATTCCTTATGTACTGTGACTTAACTGAATGTACACCAGCTGCCCTTCACTGCACATTCACACTTCTTACCCACACCAACCATCTGAAGCACTAACGATCAACCTGCTTTCACAATAAGCTAAGTAAGTTGCAAATCAATTAAATTGCACTGTAAGCTCAAAATATGTACACAGACAGCTACCAGGAATTGCCTGACAGGAAGTAACTTTAAGGTAACTTGATAAGCCTCACAATCAAGAAGTTTTATCACCAACACTGTCTCTTTGAAAGGTAAGTCAAATCCTTCATCTATGGATAGTCAAATTTCATTTCTCACTTGCTCTTTTCCTTAGAAGTCCTCCAACAAGGCTATTGAAGTGATTTCTGGAACCCAAGGGCAATACTGAATTGAGAGAGGTCATGTTCCTGCTAATCCCTATGGGTATCAAAAGTTAACACAATCAAACCCATCTAAAGTTTATTGCACGATTTTTGCCTTTTAAATTATCTAGTTGATCACTTAGATTTCTAATACTATAAAAATGTATTTTTAAAAAGTCTTGCAAGGACAACTAAATAAAGAACACCTTTTCAGGTCAGTGAAGCACCTACAGAATTCCATTTGAGCAACGATTTGACCCTTAGATAACAAGTTGGCAAAGGTACATCTTTGACTACAGTGATAAAAATCACAGGCATGGGTCTGACATACTACTGGACTGCAGGTTCTCAGTCTGCTTAGGGCTGGCTCAACCCAGTTCTCTCAGCCTGTCTTAGCTGCTTCCTCACCTCCACAACAGAGCAAGCACATGCTTTTATACTTACAAGCATGAGGACGAAACAAATAGTGATGAGCAGATTGGCCACAGCCACCACATCCATCCCAGCACTGATAGCCAGAGACATGGCTGTGGCAGTGTAGGACACCAGCACCAGGCTCAACATGAAGAAAAAGAACCGGCCTGTAACAGCTTGGTATCCTGTACAAAGAACCCAAACAAACAAACAAAAAACCACAGAAAGAAAAAAGTCAAGTAAAAAACCACGTTATGAATCCCAGAGATGTACCCTCAGACTCCTGTACAAGACAGGGAAAGGAGGAAAGAGGACTGAATTTGGAGTCAGCAGCAACTCTACACACTCCAAAGGCTCAAATAGCGCTACCAAAAGATGTGGTCAAGTAGGTCTCTGTCTTAGATTGCCAGTGTCTCTGCCCCTGCCCCAGAGTCCTCCAAAGTTATGATGGTAAGCATTTAAATCACTTGAAGGTTCAACCAGTTTCATGTTATAGATGTAGAAATTAAACTCTGGCTAAGTCAGAAATCAAATGGGTTGGAAGATGACAGGCTCAATGAAAGCATCAATTCTTTACCAATCATCCAGTAACTGATGCATGAGAATATGATGGCTGGAGCTGTTCTCATGGGCAGCAGATCTCCTATCATCAAGGCCAGGAAGTAAGCAGATATGCGGTAATATCCACTAGTGTACTGATGGCTGTGAGGACAGGAAAGAGGGCAATTGTACAGGGTTAGAGGTTACGTGGGAAGCAGGCTCAGCCTGAGTGTCTGCTTTATTCTGATTCAGTTTCTGTTCTCTCTACCACTGACTCCTATATACGCAAGCTGCTCCTTTGTGCTACCACCTCCCACTATGTAAAGTAAGTGCTGATCTATCTCAGACCCTGGAGCAATACTGAGAGCCCTTCACAGATAGTGAATAAAGTTGTATGACTATTAAATAACATATTGAAAAGAAGCTGCTAAATCTCTTTTCAAAGAGAATGATCCTTACCACAAGACCATGAGAAAGTATTAGGCTGCTATTAACTGGAGGAACACTTCATCCACAGCTGCTTCCAGGGGAGAAGGAATAACACCAAGTACCGGGATAACACCTTTAGGATATTGACTCACCCGCAGTTCACTGGGCAATTAAAGGTTATTATGATTGTTCTGCTGCTCAATGGAGCCCATGAAAAGAAGCTTTAAGTGATGAGGTACCAAAATTCCCACCAACACAGCTGTAAGCTAAACTGGTAAGCAGGGCAGACTGACTAGACATGTCAGTGTGAGAGAAACTCACTCCTGAGCAGCTGTTAGGGGCAATATTAAGCCGCTCTGAGCAAGCTGTGGGTAGACGTGCACATCTAAATTAGTGCCTCACAGAAACACAACCTCCTTTTTGCAGGCACAAATCTCCAATTTCTTCTTTACTTCATAGGATCTGTCTCTTGTGCTTTCAGCCCATAAGCCAGAGTCTATTCCAAACTACATTTTCAACATACATGTATATATACTTTACGTGTGTGTATACAATGTGTAAGTTTTACAGACACACCAGTATACATACACATACATTATATATATACACACAGAGATATGTACTTGGTTATTAAGGCACTCCTGTAAGACAGCCAGCAGCCCTCTTCACCTGACCATCCCTAGTGAAACTTTTCCAAGAACTCTCCCTTCATCTTTCAGAGTCTTACCACTGAGGTCACAGCAAGACAGCATTTCAAGCCTGCCAGCAAGAGAGCAGGCAGGGTTCACAACCCGCAGGATTCACTTGCGGACTTCAAAAAGAGCCGGTACTGGAAGTGACACAATAAACTGTGACACAGCAAGCAAGTAAAAGCATTTTATTTCTCCCCTCCTTCCCCTACTACTTAGCATTTCAGCTCCCTGCTCTATAGACCAATTTAGCATTACTATTACAGTACAATGTTGCAAGGGATCAATCAAGTCTTTGGTGGAAATCATCCTGTCTAGCCTGTAAGATACCCTGGAATGAGGCAGGGTAAGTATGAGATTATGTGCCTCACTACTTACACAAATAGTTTCTTGTCTCTGATGAACAGCTCAATTGCAGACACACTGGAAAAACACTGGTTTGTGGTGACAAAAAACAAGGATCCAACCCTACAGTGCAAAATGAAACAGGCAAGAAGGGAGTTAAGAGCCTAGATCAAAACCGGCAGCATCAGACATCCTCTTACCATCAAGTCAGTGCTTTTCTGTCTCTCATCCACAGAATGGAGACACTTAATTGTGCTACTGTAGATCTTAGCTGTAAAACCAGACTTGGTCCTTTATCTTTCCTTTCATATTTCTTTGGTACATATGTGTGAGCCCAACAGAACTGCAGTCTTTTTAGGACCTCTAGCAATACCGCACTGCCATGCACTGAGGCTTGTGAACCCGAATCTCTTGTGATCCAAGCAGAGCCTGAGGCCTTTCCTGTGGCTGAAACCTGTCTACTACAGATAGAAAAAAGAGAAAAGCTGTGGCTTCCAACTTACCGGTTCTGAATGCCACTTCGATCCAGTTTTACACCAAAAAAGATAGCACCCACAACCAAGGCTAGAATGATGGTCACTGCAATCTAGGAGGAGAAAGAAGGGAGAAGGGTAAATATTAAGGCATATACAGGATTTAAGATTCACACCTGACTAAACCTTTGTTGTGAGTCAACATATACCTACGACACACAATTAAAAGCTTTATGACAAATTCTCTCAGTTTATCCTCCTTACTTTTCTTCCTCTGATCATACGTGGCTGTGAAAGTTAGTAGAAACACACAAAAATACCCCAGCTTAAAATTTCAAGTGAGGCACAAAGTTAACATGACCCTAGAAACTCACCATATGAAGCAGAGAATGGAGCTTTCCCCCACATCCCTTTTCAGGTGCAGTAGCCCTGTGCTAAACTAAAGTGGAGATTTTTTTTAACGGCAACTAAGGTAGCTGGGCATCTCACTCCACTAAAGTAGTGCCACAGGGCTTTCCTGTTTCCCTACCTATCTCTGGAAAAAAACTCTCTCCTACAAACAGCAGGTTGCAGGACTAGGAGGCCATCTGAGACTTCTTGCCACTACTACCTACCTGAGCAACAGAGGCCTGTGGGTTTCTGATGAGGTTTTTCAGAGAACGCTTGGACACCCAGTACAGCTGAGTGAGGAATCCATTTGCATAGGTAATCTCATGCCCCTGCTTGGATACTTTCTGCTTGGTACCCTGTCCAAGTTCCACTTTCCCCAGTGCTTCCTTTGTGCTCTGATACAGGCTGGAGTTGAGGTATTTCTGGTGCAGTACGTCTACCACACTGCTGTCCATGTTATCTTCTGCTACTCCATTTTCACTGCTTACCTCTGAGTAAGAAAGACAAGATATGGCTTGATATCTGAAAAACACTACCTTCAGGTATGGCCCATCAACATGCTTAGTCCTTCCCACATAGGCTTTGTAGGTTACTGATATGTATCACTGCTCTCCTCTATTACTGAAGGCAGGAAAAAAACCCTTCTAAAAGTTTTCTGAGGTCTTTAAAGAAGCCCAAAGGAAAGTATATATATATATACACACACACCCCTATATATAAGTAGGAAAAATAAAAAGATAAAGAATTGCCCTTAAACTGCAGTGAATCTAGAGAATAAAAGCTTCCCACCACCATGTACAACGTCCTTTCTACACCAGCCAGTGGTGGATTTTTCCTTCACAATTTACCTTTCCCAGTGTCCACAGGTCTGTGATCTTCCTTGTTTGCTGCCACAGCAGTTGAATCCCCATTTATGATATCAAGGAAGAAGTCAGCTGGATTGTTGAAGGGTTCACATTCGTATCCTTAGAAAAAACCAAGCCAAAATAGACACACAACATGCTTGTACTGCACAGAGCACAAGTCTAATTCTAGATCACTCTTCCACAACCCTGTTTCAAGAAAACCTCACTGATTTCCATGAGCATTCATTTATGGCAGTAGAATGTACAGGA
Source organism: Hypotaenidia okinawae (assembly GCA_027925045.1). NCBI lineage: Eukaryota > Metazoa > Chordata > Aves > Gruiformes > Rallidae > Hypotaenidia > Hypotaenidia okinawae. Next base: position 19,165,985 of record BSDF01000008.1, on the reverse strand, counting down.
TTTAGGAGATAACGAATCTGAGGTATTTATACAGAGATTCAAAGCTGCTAATTTCCCACTGATTTCAAGTAAGAAGTCAGTAACTTGCTCCTACACAGCTCAGCATGGACAACTCATGCCTCCTTCTCAGTGCTGTTTAACTACATCCCACCTTGAAAGATGCACAGCTCCTCAGCAAAGGTTGCTAGATGTCTGCTCTACAGCCCCAGATGCTTGTACTGCTCTAGAAGCTCAACTCTTGGTTGTTTCAAGGAAAAGGAAGGGCTGTCCAACAGCAGCTTCTTGTAATATGGCTCTAGCCATGAGTTCAATTTAAAAAAATCAAGGATGCTTATTCTATAGCATTCCTGTGAAAAATCATAGAATCACAGAATCGTAGGGGTTGGAAGGGACCTCGAGAGATCATCGGGTCCAACCCCCTGCCAAAGCAGCTCCCTAGGACATATAAAAAAAGGACATATATAAAAAGGAAGGAGTTGGTATATTAAGAGGAGTAGAAGTAGCAAGATGAGTTGAAGTAGCTCCTGGAAAGCTTACAATCTAACTTCTCTGTGGCTGCATCTAGACTAGACTGGAAATTCACTCCACATTCTGTCCATTACAGTCAGAAACACTCACCCTGCTTCCCCATATGGGGGGAGCCACCCAACAGTGCAATTATTAACACTTCTTTGTAACACACTATGGTTTTGTCCCTGAGCTGCTGACCCACACTGATTCTTGGATCAGCCCCTACAGAGTACTGTCACACTGTGGTTCAGAACCCACCAGGACGGTCACCTAAGCCTGCCAGAACTACAGGCACCATCTTGTCTATTGTGCACCCTGTTTCTGGACGTCCAAGCAATTCTGGGTTTTCATCCTGATGCAAGGAAAAAAGTGCAGAAGACAGACATGCTCTGTGCTGTCTGTTAATCTTTGTTTATATCATTTTAGTTTCGTTTTCTAACATAACAGTCTTCAGTCTGTATGTGCACAGGCTCTTGTATCCTAATGCTAAAATAAAATAGCACAGGACTCTTATCCAGCACTAGGGTAAGAATCTATTCACAGATTAAACTCAACCAGCTGTTTGCCTTTGCTCTTAGCACAAAGACTTACCAATAGAGCTAAAGTACTCCAGGGCCTGTTTTGCAGGACCATGGTACAGCACCTTTCCCAAAGCTAGTAATGTCAGACTGTCAAACAGCTTGAATATGGAATAACGGGGCTGATGGATGGAAAATATGATGGTTCGCCCTCTTCTTGAGAGCCTGAAATAGAAACAAAACATTTCTCAAACACTCACTTTGCCTTTCATGTTAACCCACACAAAAAGAAAGTACCCAAATCCAAAACAAATACTTGTCAATACTTGTCTCAGTCTCAACACAGAAAAGCTGTAGTTCCCCCTTCTCTGTCAGATGTTGCCTGCAAAACCTTCAAGACAGCACCCATCATTAGAAAAGTCCATGTAGACAAATTATGATGTTGTCTGTATCTAGTAAAGGTTGAGACCACAACTGTGTACTAATCCTCCTTACATGTTTTCTGTATCAGGTTTTAACTTGATTAACTGGAATGGTCCTACTGCACCCAATGGCAGTATGAAGCTTCACATGACAGGCTGTGGACATCTAGACAGCTGAGATTTCTCCAGGCTCTTCTACTGAAGATTTATGCTCTACAAAAATCAGAAGTAGTTTTCCTTCATGTTTTTCAGGGGGTCTTTCAAGTTTTTTAGCACTGATGGCCCACAAGTATCCTTGGCAATCAAAGCCACAAACAGCAGAGCAAAGTCTCCTCCCAGACACAATACAAACCCAGCAGGTGGGTTAGGAACTCAATTCTCATTAAAGAAGCCTTGTTTCATTCTCTTTGTACCAGAAAACAGCTCATCTCCAAAACATGGACAGCACTGAGGGCAAATCTGCAGGTGAAGTCCAATCTGAATTCAAGTCTGTTGCCAGAGTAGAGAAAGAGACTTTCTAACAGTCTTAGTTTGAAGACCAAGAAATTATTATCACAAGGCCTGACCTCCCAGTCCACCCCTCTCTGTGGCAAAGGGAAGCTGTCCAAACTACAACTGCTTCTTGGGCTCAAATCCAATGCTTGCTGTGGAAAGATTCCCATCAACTTCAAAGGACTTTGGATAAGACCCAAATAAAGAGTTTACTCCCTCTTCTGAGTCCACTTGTCTAGCTTTTTTTCCCCCTCCCTCAAGTCCACTGTTGCTACTCAGCCATAACCACATTCGTTTTTGTACTAATGAGCTGACAACAAAATTGCAGTGGAGCCCTGAAGAACTGACTCTTACTTCTTCAAGAGGATGAGGACTGCATTGGCTGTGCTGGCGTCAAGGCCAGTTGTTGGCTCATCCAGGAAAAGGACTGGTGGCTCTGTGATGAGCTCCATCCCAATGTTGGTTCTCTTCCGTTCTCCTCCAGACACTCCCCGAATCAACTCGGTTCCTACCTACAGGCAGAAAAAAAAAATCAGGTATTTGCAACAACACCCAGTCAGTGCGTGCTCTGGAGTTCAGGGCTCTCCACACCAAGCAGCCCTTTTCATTTTCAGAATCCCATCAGCAAACTCTAGGGCCAGCAGCAAATGATGGGCCTGACTCAGAGGGCAGTGTGAGAGACTGTGTAGCAGTAAGCACAGTCTGATTTTGCAGAGGTACCAGGCACCTTATGATTTCGGGAAACAAGGGAGACACTGACAAGGAAGAGCCAGAATGAGGCCACAGCAGTCAGAGGTGGCACTGGTGCTCAGGAATGCCTTTCATTGGTGGCACACCTGCTGCTCAGAAGTGGGATAAATAAAGTAAAAGTATTTTAAAATGCTGCTGGGGGAACAACCTCTGCACAGAACTCCTTGAACACAGCCCAGCTTTCCATCCCTCACAGCTTTCTGCATTGTAAAAACAATTTCCCTGCCTTGTCCCACAAAGCCAGGAAGTGACTGAGCAGCTTTCCAAGGTGCTATGACTAGGTGACTTTTTCCCCTCTGCACTTACACAACATGCTGAACGTGGTCCAAAATCTTCCCCTTTCAGTAGCAAATGCACATACCTCTTTGCAAACCACCTCCTGAGCTGGACTCTGATTTCCTGTGGTTTAACTCTGGTTTCTGCTCAGCTCCTCCACTACAAACTCCATACTGCCCAGAGTCAGTAAGTTCAGTTTCTAGAGGTAGTACCAATTTCTGAGAAAGATATTCCATTGCTCACCTTAGCATCAGCCACTCTGCTTAATCCCAGCTCACTTATTATCTGGGTGACTCTCTCTTCCTTCTCTTTAACACTGATGGAGCTGGGGAGTCGCAGGGCAGCAGAGAAGTGCAGGTTCTCCCTCACTGTCATCGTGCCCATGACAACATCATCCTGAAAGCAGTACAAATGGACAGTTGGAAAGCCTCCTTCTCAGCTACCTGACTGGGCACCATGCTCCCTGTAGTGGTAGCTGTCAAATAAGCTGTTTGTGGACCACAGTGGAAACTGGACTGAGCAACAACCCTTGCCTCAAAACTTACGTGACAAACAAAGTAGCAGTCAAGGGAAGAAAGCAGCTCTCCAGGCTCCCAGCTTGCACCAAGCACCACCTCAGCCTGCTTTCAGGCTCAGGAGTTGTGCTGATAGTAGCATTTTGCACTGTAAGTGCATTTCCCTTATGAGCCAAGGGGAGGCAGAACAGGTAGCTGGTTTTGTAAAGAGCTAAACTTCTTCCAGTCCAGATGAAGCCAATGAACATTGCTCAGTGTTCAAGTCAAAGACACTTGGGGAGTGTAATGATAGCATTATGATAGACCAGCTTTACTGCCAAAGCTAGTTTAGAAAGTTCATACCACCACTTCACACACACCCTCAGTCTCTCATCCTAACTCCCCATCCTTAGATCTACCAATACAACTGTCAGGTCACCACAGTGGAAACTAAACAGTGAACGTAAGCTACCTTAGGATCAAACAAACTCTGGCATGACACCCTCACTTGCAAGGCATGAGTGGAGACCACCAGCACTGGACCAGAGTCATGTGTCACAGGGATGACACATGACTTGGCATGTTTTATATGCATAAAAGCAACCCTCTAAGTATGCGTATACATATGTATCTAGGTCTTACGTGCTGTTTGTAGTATTTGGAACATCTTTATTGATCAAGGGAGCACTACAAAGGGGTAGGAGGGGAGAGAGACCATTTCATGTCTCACCTAGTTGCCTACCATTTTAAGGTTAAGTTTGGTTGCTTTGGACATTTGAGAGACAAATGTCTCACACTGGGACCCTTGCAAGAAACCACCTGGCCAACCAGGAAACACTGATGATTTGGGGATCTTTGACCTGCAGGCTCAAGACTCAGCATCAGTCCCACCATGTGCATCCTCACAGAGCCCCCCAGCTGACAGCTTCCAGAAAAGCTGCCTATTTCACATCTGCCTGCAGTCAGAAGCCTGGATGGTTTCCAGATTTGGCTGCTCATACAGCTGCCAAGAATCCCCTTCTCAGCTCCCCCAGGGCTTTAAGAGTCTATAATTGGTCTAGACCTCCACCCACTTCCGCAGATTCAGCCTGCTTTTCCTGTCTGAGTGGAACGAAGCTCTCTCCCAGCCAGCCAGAATCAGAGGAAGAACAGCAGGGATCTATTCACTTCCTAGAATTATTATCTGGTAACTTGAAGGTACTTCTGCCAGCTAGAACTGCTTTTGAGTTTTACAACAAGAGATTTTGGGCAGTGTGGGGTTTTTCTTCACCTTTTTAAGTTTGGGCTTTGTTTTTTTTAAGACTCCTTATAGTGCTTCAGAGCAGAGGCCAAAGAACAAGACACAGTATCCCAGTGTTTTGGGCATCCATATAGCTTTAGGAAGACAAACACCTCCATAGTTCACTTGGTTGGAACAATAGTTTGATCCTCTTATCTTCCATATCCCAGAAAAAACTAAATACTGTAACATCTGAGTTATCAAGTCAGACTCATCTAATACAGTCTTCCCTCCCAAGGGCTCCCAAGCCTTCACTGAAGGCACTCACTCACCTGCACAACATATCCTGAGATGCACTTGAAATTTGGCGGCTGTGGGATGCCATCTATAAGCACTTCTCCAGACAGGCCTGCTGGGTCCTTTCTGGCAGCCAGCACATCTAGGAGACTTCAGACAAACACCAGGTATTAGGTTTTGCCATAAGAGCTGCTTTTAAGTACCACTAGTCACTACTACAATTACAGCCTGCTTGTGGAATGCTGCAAACCAAAGGGCACAGAAAGAGGCAACTTCTACTTCAGGGGCTTTAGCCTTCTGTACAGAAAGCCTGGTGTAGACAGAGGGTGTTCCAGCAGGTGTGCCATGGCAGCATACAAACCTTCAAAATTCACAGCAGGCAACCCCCTACAGGCACAAACTCAGTCCCCAGATTAACAGCTAACCTCAAAGGCAGAGACAAAAGCATCCTGCTGAGTAGCTGCAGTCTGCTCTTCAGTCAGGGGAGCAAAGAATTAACTGCTTTGATCTCAAGGAAATTAATCCAAATGGGTGTAAACAAGACTAGAGTTAAGATTAATTCTAGAAAGTAACTTTATTTTAACATACCACTGGATTCTCCTTACTGCAAATGCAGAGGCCAGCCTGTCTGCTAGGTAAGTAAACATGGCCCTGATCAAGTGCTGCTCTTGAAAACATCCTCATTAGCTACTTGTCTCCTTAGAGAGGAAGATCAGGGGCTACCACAAAGACACACCTGTGTGAACCCTGGCCATATTTGCCAGTCTCTGGCATTCTCAAAGGCAGAGAGTGACCAAGAGCTCTCTTACCATGCTTATACAGGAAAGAAAACAGCATCAGCACTGCCTGCAGATAGTCTGTATGGTATTTCACTGTGCACTCATCCAAAGAACTCCAGCACAAATGTACCCCCACCAGCAGGTCACAGTCAAGTTGGGGTGAGGATCGAGGGCATCCTACGGACTGACATTAAGCCATATTCCTGCCAGTTGTCAGAGAGGGATTTGGCCTAGAACCTTCAAGGAAGTCTTACTGCAGTGACTTCACAGGGGGTAACCTCTCTCCTGTCATGGGAAAACTTGTACCCCCTCCACACCCCAGTTACAAGTCTCAGACAAAGCCTACATCTGAGCTCCAGTCAGCCCTGTTCAGCCTGATATCTTAATAATCAGGCCACAAATGTGACTGCAGTAATACTGACCACCAATCGAGCAGATGAGGCGCGTGACAGACATCACTGCAGGGCAAGAACTGCAGCAAAGCCAAGACAGGGACATGAAGTCAAACTGCATCACCAAATTTCTCACAGCCATGTGAAGGTCTGAGCTTGCAGATCCCTCATGTTCCCCAACCCTCAAAATCCCAAATAGTCTTTGAACAGCTGGCTGTCCATTTGAAGGAGCAGAAGAAAGTACTCACGAAGATTTACCGCTCCCCGTTGGCCCCAGAATAGCATTCAAGCCTGGCTTCATAATGCCACTGGAAGAAGGAAAGAGTTATTTCCAAATGGAGGACTGTTCACATGCAGCTCATAGTAGAGGTAAGGGGTGAAAAAAAATGCTGTAGAAAGGAAAACTTAGAGATTATTAAAAACTTCTCCTTAAACCTGAAATCAATAAGCTTTTTTCTTTCTTGTCCCAGACTGCCAGTCAGAACAGAAGCAGAAAAGGACATAAAAAGCAATCTACAAAAGAAATTAAGTGTCTTTCCTGCTGAGCTGGGTCTTTAAAAGCAAAAAACAACTAACTGCTCTTTGCTGCTTGTTTCCTCCAACTGCAGTTTGAACCATAGTTAAGGCAACCCTCGGATCTTCTGGAAGAAGAGTTCACACAAGTTTGGTCCTAATTTGCAAAGATCAATAACTGAAACTGATCCAGCTATATCCTGGCTATTTTGCCTAAAAGCAAACTATGAAGTGTTCACATGAACTGTAGGCTGGCAGGAGGGTAGTCATTTCTTTATCAACACAGCTGGATCTGGAAGGTGACATTGAGGTCATTGATTCAGAGCAGCAGATTAATTCCTACCCTCCTGTATTTTGTTTAAGAACTTACTAAACATTATGAAGGATCTTCTTTTCCACCGTTTTCCGTTTACATAGGAATCCACTGGACTGCTTAACAGAGTACTGGATGTTATGGAAACTCACAACAGAGCCCCGAGGGGACCGGAGTGACTCTCTTGTTGGAAGAGAACGTTGGAAAGTGCCCACTCCTTCCTCTTCTCCAACAGAAATAATGCTGTGATCAAATGTGTCTGCCATCATGTCTTTGTTACACAGGTCAAGCTCCACTGCATGGAGTTTATTGAGGTCACTGTTGTTTTGAGCAGTTCCCATCTGCTGAGGCAAAGAACACAAAAACATGCAGGGAAGGAGACATGTGAGCAAATATTTCTGCAGAAAGTGCCTTGGAAAAGTGAGTTTATGCACAACACACCAATCCTTATACATGCCAAGTTTCCAAAAGGATGGATATCCACACTGGAAGACACCCAGGAGTCCCCAAAGGCATGGAAACACAACGGTTTAGAAGAATACACATAGCCTTTAAGAATATGATGTATACCTTCTTGAATGATGCTAGCTCAAAGAGCATCTAATAACGTAAACCCCAAGTTCATCTGTGACAGTCACCATCTTCCTCAATACAGTGGGGGCTACAAATGCAAGCTGCTACCACTTAAGCTAAAGGGACTCGAGTTCCCCTCCTTGAGGTGGAACATGCTTACCCCCCTCACACCCACACAAAGCCAGCACAGAAAGCCTATTAACAAATCTGTATGAAAAACCCTTTTACACAGGCAGAAAACCAGTTATGCTTATGAAAGTGAAGGCCAGTCCTATGCACTTTGTTTGCCAGCTTAAGTCTATTTCAGATACCACTGTGATGAAAATAACAATTACATATGCTGCTTATCATGTTTCAGTCACACCAGTATCAAGATACTTCACAACTACAAATAGGAAGAGAGGTGTCAGCGGGCACCGTTTACCCTGAAGAACAGTAGGAGTGTCTGTCCCCATGCTCCCTTCCAGGGAGAGGTCTGGGACATCCCACAGTAAGGAAAAAAATGCAACAAACTGGTACATTAAGGAAAATTAAATATGGTATTTATTTGTAATAACAAAATTATAAAGCATTCCAGTTCAAGCAGACAAGCTGCCTCTGTAGCTAAGGATGGGAGTACCTGAACGGGAGGACTTGTGACCAGCAAAGGGAAGGAATTGTTCTCCCTGGCCATGCATCAGAGCCTATGTAGTAGTAAATATATCATTAATAATGATTCACCTACTGGTCACAGCACAGAGCTCTTTTATCAAGGGGATGCTTCCCTTTCTGTTACTCTAACTGATGGGAGACCAAGTTTGGATCCCTTCAGTCATTTAAAAAAATAAAAAAAAGTTCTTGCCTTGACACTGGCACATGAGCTTGGAAACCCTGCTGTCCATAAGTTCTACAGCCTGGGCATTACTTGTACCCCGCCTTTAAGCTAGATGCCCTCACAGCTGTAAACCTTCCTGCCCCCTTTCCAGGGAAGTACAGTAAGGAAGACAGGAATTACTAAACGCCCCTCCAGGAAATTGAACACAACAGGTTAGACTAAGAGAAGATGGTCTAATAATTTACTTTCCTTCTAGCTGCTAGAGTGAAGGTGTTCATTGGAAACTAAAGATTTTACTGTGATGTTGCAGGAAACCAAAGGTGGTCACCAAGCTGAGAGAGAAAAGAAAACTGTTCAAAGACACCCACTGCTGAATGTTTTGTGGGAAGGTAGGTGTATCCCACCAATCACCTTTTTTCCCACCAGGACTGTGAGGGTTGTAACAAGTAGGACCAACAATATCCACCACTGCAGAAGTAGTGGATTTCTCAGGGACCACCATGTTCATCCTTTTAAGAAACTGGAACTAAAAGAGCCAGATTTAAAGAAATAGAAAGAGCCCTTTCCTCTCTGCCCATTCCTATCACTTAAAGCTCAAGAAGTGGCAGATTTTTTTTTCTTGTATTAAGTAAAATAGAAGTGGTGGGGAGAAGGAAGGGCTGTTTAGCTTGGACACATCCTGACCAGGCTAAGGCTGGTCACCCCTGGAAAAGCCTTGCTTTTGGGAAGCAAGAAAGGATATGCTGGTTACATCAGCAAGAGGTGGTTTATATACTGAAGGGTTGCACAACAGATAGGGGAGGGTGGGTAGGAATCAGGATGACAGTGACACCTGGGGCAAATACCCAGTTAGACTTTTGAATATTTGACTATCTTATACATCTCACATCTGTTCCTGATAGTCCCTGTAGTTTATTTCACCATAAACACGCTTACACGGGTTTCTGCAAAGTGACTGACCGGCCCTGGCAGGCTAAACCGCTGCTGCAGGTCTGTGCAAGGAAGAGAGAAAGATGAGACAAGCTTAGCAGAGAGCACAGGTAGGATCAGGCAGCAGCGGCGCCCCTCGGTCCCCCGCCCCACGCACCGACACTGAGCCGGAGCCGCTACCCGACCCGGCCGGCCGCGCCACGCTTTACTCCCCAGGCGCGCCCTACCCAGCCCCGGGCCGGGCCCTCACCGTTACCTCCCGCCTATCGCGGCGCTCCGGTCGGCAGCAGCGAAGCTCCAACAGCGGCGCTGCCTTGGCGGCGTTTTATAACCGGGTCCGGGCGGCGGGTTACATAAACCGGCGGCGGGGGAGTGCCCGGCGCTGTCACGCGAACCCGCCGGGACGCCGGCAAAGGCGGCGATGGACCCCACGCTGCCAGGCAGCCCGGCCCGCGGCTGCGCGACCCCCGGGGCGGTGCCGTCGCTGAGTCGGGCCGCCCCCGGCTGCGTGGGCCGCGCTCGGGGAGCTGGTTCCCCCGCCCGGCGGCGCCGGGTCTGGGATGGCGGCGCGGCGGAGACCCCGTGTGCCGCCCCGCTCTGCTGCGCCGTCCTCCTGCGGAAGGGAGATGGGGAGGGGAAGCGCATTGTTCCTCCAACTAAGCGGGGAACGGGCATCAGGCGTGAGATGCTCTGTGCCCTGGGGTACAGCGGGGAGGGGGTGGGAGGCAGCACCGACTTGCTCCTGCTTTGTCACGTTCTGGAAACTTCATCACACTCAGGGATGGGTCTGGTCCAGCTGGAGCCAGAGGCACCCAGGGAGCCACTCCAAAGGGGATAAAGCCCCACTCGTCTCACACCTTCAGAGGCACTGTGTGCTCCTCAGGTGTTTCCCTGGTGGGCCCAAGAGTTGTCCGTTGTCCATTGGGCTGCTTCTCTCTGCAGCCATGTGCTCCCAGCGAGGAGAATGTGTGAAAGCAGGAAGACTGGATTTCCTTTTGTTTGTTGTCAAGGTTTTGCCCTCAGTCTCCTGTTCCCAAGCACTATTGTCTTTATAAATAACTTTGCCCTCCCCAGACTCCTTGGTGTTATGAATGCAGGAAGGGTCCACTTTTATGGTTTATAAATATGACTTATATAAGTGCTGTCAAGTCATCATATTAATTGCCTCCTACTTGACTACCCTTTGCAGTTATGTACCGCATTGCTTTTTCCTAACAACACCTCTTGCTAGATCAATTTAAGTCTCAGCTAAGCCATAGCATACCTAATCAATAGCAGTAACAAAAATTCCAAAGGTTTATGCATCCCCTTTCTGACATCTGCATCCTCTCAGGCTTGTTGATGTACTCGATGCCACTGATGCACTAGACAGAAGACACCTCCATCTCACACAGCTGCATTGCTCTACCAGGTATAGGACACTGTGTCAGTGGATGTTTGTCTCAGCATTGCTGGAGCATCATACTGCCTACCACTGTCACAGCAACGGAGTATCGGTCAAACCACAAAACTACACAATTCCTGCCCTCCTACAAACCTGAATGTGGAGCAAAGTCTAAGAACTTTAACCCGACCCAGGGTCAAAAAAGAGAGGGGGTCGGAGAGCCTTTAAGACCACCTAAGACGTTCTGAAGACCCCCTAGCGATGGTACTGGGCATACACACCAGGCTGAGTGGTGGGTGAAATTAAGCAAAACAGATCTTAGAATATGCTAATTGATCCTCAGAGGGATTGAGTTCACCCCAATAAAAGAACAAAGACGACAGACGGAACTTTCCCCCATCAGACTTAAAAATGAAACAGACTGACAGGATGCCACAGCTCTGTGGTGGTAGCTAGTGCAACTAACTTTACTTTTTCTTTTTTTCCCTCTTTCCTTTCACTCTCTCCCTTTCTCTTGCATCTGTGCATGTATTGAAGTAACTAATAAATTGCTTTAGTTCACAGCATCTGACCTCATTTGTGTCTTAATCTCACTCTGCATGTAACAACAAATCTCCCCAGACCCAACCTTCCTGGATCGGGACACCAGGCTGTCAGGAGCCCAGAGCAGGTGGAATTATGGGGGTGTTAGAGATCTGTCAAGAGAGCAAGTTTTGCCCAAGGACCAGGCTTGCTGAACAAGGATGTTAATCTTCAGTCACTTTGTGGGTCAGAAGCGGATTTGAGTTCATGTTTCATTTGTGGTTTAACTTCCTTTTTTGAGCAAAATCTGCCTACATTGAAGACTTTTGCCCTAGTGTTTCACCAAGCACACACTCTGTCTCCAAGCATATTTCAAACCTGAACACTCTAGTGAATGTGCTGTAGTGACAACCCTCTCATCATGTGCCTGAAACATTAAGAAAAAAAACCCCTATGTGCTTGGGAGCAAAAGTGAGCGTTTTCTGAGTCATGAATTTGCTGTTCCACATAGTGCCTGCACAGTGGTACATGAGAAGTGCTCACCCCATAAACAAGCAAAATTAAAGGTTACTCTTGACAGTTAGTTTTAGTTGCTCAACTGCTCCTCAGACAGAGCTAACATATGCCTTCATGCTGGCAATTCTGGGAATCAGTGCTGCTCCTCCTACACTTCACGGAATGGAAGCCACTTCTCTGCCCCCTGTGCCTAAGCTCATCCCAATGGCATAGAAACAGAGGTCTGAGCTATGGGGAGGGACCACATCTGCCAACTAGAGCATCTGGCTGGAGGTTCTGGCTTTCCTATAGTCCCTTCTTGAAGAAATGGTCTTCTGGGCTTCTTCAATGACCTTTTGATCCTCGGGCTGTTCCATCTCCTACCCCAGCTGGGAGTACTTTTCAACTGCATCATCCTACAGATCCGGTTGGTCTAGCTTGTACTTTGCTCATACTGTTCTGCCAGTACCTGGGTAGAAGACAGCTGCGAGGGGTGTATTCTTTTAAGATGGATACTCTTAACAAGTCTGAGGAGATCCTAATTACATACGATATTTTTCTGTCATTGCAGCTCTCTGCAAATCAGTGAGTCCCAGCACTGCTTTCTGCTGCAGCTCTATAGAGAGGGGCATTTGCCTTGTAAACTGTCAGCCTTGATTCTGATGAAAGGATGAGGTCATCACAGAAAGACAACAAAGGCATTAGCCCAGTGTAAAGCTCTAGCAAGCACCAAGCTACAAAGCACTGTTGCTTTTACAGAGTGACATTGAACAAACAATGCTACAGGCCTTGCCTTCACACACTGTGATAGCAAGGCAAGAGCAACCTGGGTCACGTTTCACATCTCACACAGGTTTGAGCTCCTTTGCTTTTTGCTCCTTAGCCCCTGCTGCCTTGAGCCTCTCTCTGCCTGCCACTACAGGGTTGTAGAGCAGGAGAGACAGTGATACTATCCTGGGTATGGGGGAGGGGATCTAGCAGAAATTCAGGCTTAAAGAAATCCCACTAAAATTATCATTCTCAGTCACAACTAATTTGAACACTGCTCTTCGGGTTTGGGTTGCACTTGACAGGTCCTGCATATGCATCAGACAGAGAGTGGCTAAGAAGTTACTGAGAACTATGAGTTCCACTCTACTGAAGGACGTGGTCTCTTCTTCCTGTCTTCCTGCAACCTGAGCCACAGCAGCACAAACACATCTGTTTCAAGGGGGTGCTACGGGTTCCCCTTATTCCAGCTTTGCACAAGCCAAGACTTGCCACCACTTGATCAAGTCAGATATGGCTTTGTCTAGCAGAATTGCCAGACACAAAATTTTCTGATCTGTTCCTCCACTGCTTCCTTTAGGATGCTGCTTTCATTGCCCTGAGGATCCAGGTGTTTTTTTAATCCTGCCTAATGCTAAATTTCATGAAGCTTGTAAAATATTTTAGGGATTTGAGTCAGCAAGAGAGTGCATGAGAAATATGTGCAGGAGGAACTGCGTGCAGATGTGTACTATCTCCTCTACCAAATGCAGCAAGAAACAGATTCCAATGTTCTCTGTACAAAAGCCATGCAGAAGACAGCAGTGTCAGACAAGGTGCATGAGAGATATTTCCTAGCTCTTCCAAAAGATCCAGTGAACTATTCTAAAAGATACAGCCTGTAAAGATGTGTACACATGTGCTAAATCTGCTGCATCTACAAATTCACCACCCCAGGCAAAAAACAAAATTCCATCTTGCCTTTTCCACCCTTATTGCTCATCATGTCAAAGCTAGCACTGACTGGCCTCCCTTACTTGGTTAAAGTGCTGCTTGCCTTGGGGAAGTTGGCTTTTTGCAAGACTTGCAGATTATGTAGAAGAACTCTAACTTTGTCAAGTTTCGTTAATCATTTAGTCCATTATCTGAATTCATAGTAGCACTAAATCCTTAACTGGTTAAAGATAAGAAAGGATTCAAGCAAATCTAAAAGTAAAGGAAATCAATATTTAACTAGTGTGCTACACCAAGGTATCGTGGGCTTGTCTCTGGCAGAAATCATGAATAGCTAAACCATAGGATCAATAGAACTACACACAGGTGTTATGTGGGTAAAGCAAGTAATCAGACAAGGATTTAATATCTGTACTCCAAAGAACCTAATGCATTTAAACCACTGTCACAGCTGTTCTGAAGTTAAAAAACTAACATCATAAAGGTGTTATGAAATTTACAGCTCCAACTTGCAGTTTTTAAGTAATGTTGTAGAGAACCTAGGACTACCATAAGATGTATAAAAAGTTGCAGAGGGACACTTCTTCACAGTCTACTTAGATGAAGAGAGGGAGATATGCTGGCAGAGGAAGCCAGACCCCATGTCTGCTTGAGCAAAGCAGATCTGGAGAGACACCAGCTGTGACTATGCCATGTTCTTGCTCATTTAAGACAAAGCCTGGGACTGTAAACCAAGAAGTGGGAACAAGCTAAGCTGGGGCAGCAACACAAGTTCCTCAATCCAAGATTCTTCTGCACTTGCCCAAGCTCCTGGATGGAGGATTCCCTCAAGTACAGTTTGTGTTGCTGTTTGCAAGTCAGGAATGGGCACTCCAACATTCTGCTTCCCTTTTGAGGGCCTCAGTGCCCGCCCGCAGGAGGTTAACAGGATTAAAGCGTGTTTTATCTGTCCCAACTCAGCTCTCCAGAGGTCAGCTCCCTCTCTAGACAGGAATGTTGACACACGAAATATTACGTAGACATTTCACCTCCCTCCTCAGGAACAAAGTCCAGGCTGCCCCACCAGCCATTCCCAAAAACTGTTTAACTTTTTTCCACTTTCAAGGCCTGAGCTGCTGCCATTAGTATTTGTTGTAGCAGCCCCAAACAGATTCAGAATTTTTTTGCAGCAGGCACTCTGCCCCAAGAATTGCAGTGTCCTTCCCCAAAGGGGCACAGCACAGCAGCAGAACATGAGATAGTGTGAGAGTAAGTAAAGGCAAGTAAACAGCTTGTGTTCTGGAGGAGAGATAAGAAACTAGCTCAATCTCACCCATAACTTACCCATTCCTTTTTGCCTTCATAGATGCCTGACAGTGCTATATGAACTTGACAGAGAACAACTGTGCCATGTCCTTCCAACACAGGGCAGAGCATCCCATTAGGTGAAAGGAAATGGCAAAGGGCAAAGGTTCAGAAATCACAGATGCGCTCTACTCTGTGTAAACTGAGAGATAATCACATTCACCAACAGGGAAACTGAGGCAGAAAGACAGGAAATCACCAGGTAGCAAGTGCTATCAAAGAGAACCCAAAGCAGAAGGCCAGACTAGATGTTTGAGCTTAAGATGAAGGCAGTAATATAGATTAAGGGAAGAACAAAAAGGAAGCATTTGGTTGCACAGCTCACCCAATAATGGCACAGGAAAAAGCTTCACTCTCTTAAGCTGCTTATGCCAGAGCTCCTTGTATTCACCTTCCATCTCGCCCAAGGGGTTATGCTCCACAGGTCCCAGGCGCATCTCAATACTTGGCTTTTTCTTTCAGTAGAGCCACTTCCTGATGTTTGTATCCACCAGGGCATCTCTTTTTTTTTTTAACAGTGATGCTCTGCTCCTTTCCAGACCTATTTTCTTTCTCCTAGCTTGGAAACTGCTGTGGAGATAACTAGCACATGCAGAATGATCAGCAGTTGTCCAGAGCTACCCAAGGGCACTTAAGGGCTGGTGGGTGTCCTAGGCAGGAGACAGTTGGCAGTAATCTGGGAGGGGGGAGGGTAAAGAATCATGATAGAAAATCTAAAATAGGTCTGAATGGAAAGCAAATGAGTCTGGGTGTGGAGCAGAGGGAGTGGCAGGTGTTGATGGCACTGAGCTTAGCAGCCCACCAGGACACCAAGACATCTAGGGGTTGCTTCTGCAGGCTCTTGGACTGGGAAAGAAAGGGCAGTGAGTAAATCTTAATGACTCATAGATGAGGGACAAGATAAGAAACTGAACACATACATCTCCTGAAGGGTATGAAAAGGCACATGGGAAAACGAGGCATGGTGACCAGGCTAAGAACACAGAAGATGTGAGAACTCCATGAGAACTCTGTAACTCATATTACTTGTTTTGTGTCATCACAGAAACACAGACTGCTACATCCAGACACAGGTCTTGGTGCCCAAATGCTGAACACATCTCTTGGATTTTATGAGTAAAAGGTAAGAAAATAGAAGTGATTGCAATTGGTTCTGTTTTAAAATAAAGTCACCATTGAGCTTTGCTGCATTTTTTCCACTGCTCCCAGTGCCTGTGTGTCCCATTTCTGTACTGATTGTCATCCAAATCAGCCTTCTCTTCTGCTCTTCAGCATCTCCTCAGCAACACAGCCCTTACCAAAGACACTCATGTCTCATACCAGAGCTAGAATTCTACATAGCTCAGTCCCTTGGGCAGAGCATTCCCATAGGCCTCTCCCTTCCATGGAAGCACCAGCAACCTGCAGGTCTGTTTACCAGGTTGTGTCATTCCCATAGAAGGCCTGCCTTCTGCCTAGTACAAGAAACAGGCAAGCATGCAATGGTAGCCCCTGAGGTTTTCCTTCCTGAGAGGTCTCCCAGCCCTCCCTCACAAATCCTGCCAAGCTGAATGAGGCTGACAAGATCAGAGTTAGAAATTTCTTTAACAAAGTGTGTGCCAAGGAGGTGATCGAGGAAGCTCTTTGGGTGCTGTACCGTGCAATTCCCCTCCATCTTTGATGGTCTTGTAAAGCCTAGACTGGGGCTGAATATCACAAGTATCCTTCCACCACTCTTTGCCTCTTTTGAAGGCAAATGCTGTGTGACACATCTCAGTGTGATCAGGAACCACATCCTGGTGCTATGTGACTTCCACTGCCTCTGTCTCCATATCCACATGGTAGGGAATGCAGGATGGTGGCATGGCCTCTTCTAGGCTGTGAAAGGATTCAGAAAGAATCATCTTCAGAAAGATTCAGAAATCTCCATGTGATTTTTCTCTGAATCCTGAGGCCATAAGTTACCTATTCTATAGGAAACAGAGGAAAAGTTTGTCTCTTTTGTTTGTCCCAGAAAATATTTGTACATGATTTCAAAGCTTGCTTTGCTTTGTGAACTCCAGGTATTTATGAACAGCCTGAGTGCTTTTACACATTACAGCAATGTGTGTGCACAAACATATAGAGAGTTTTCCTGTCAAAGTTAGCCATTTGCTGTTATTTTTGATGCCTTTTGAAGGTGACCCTGCCAGAAGTCGCAGCCAACAGAAACTATCACTTGGGATGGCTTCTCAGCCCTTTCTCAGGCAGCAAAAGCACAGTTAGCTTCAATCTCCTGCCTTGCATGTGGCTCTGTTGAGCTGTTTCTTCATAGAATCACAGAATGGTTTGGGTTTGAAGGACCTCAAAGGTCAGCTAGTTCCACCATCCCTCCTCGCCCTGGCGCTGCTCTGCCTTCTGGCACCCACAGGTGAGCACACCAGCAGAGAAATGACTGGTATCTTCTGGAGACAGCATTGGTCAGGATACAGCACCATCCAGAGCTGGTTTGGGCCATCCTGTGCCCAGACACACATGCTGTCTTGGTAACTTGGTGTGGCACGCTTCTGTGAAGCTGGCATGACCTCAGGCTGGAGCCCCACTGGAACACCCACATTGTTTTGTCAGCTGAGCATTTGCATTCTTCTTTCAGCACTCCTTGGCCAGGGTTTGGCCCTTGCTCATCATGCCCCAGGGGCTGGCTCCCTTCTGCCACCGGCAGCATGACCGGCTATCAATGGCCCAGGCCTGGCACTTGCCACCTCTGCAATCAAGCCACGAGCAGGCTTCTTAGTTCCTCAAGCACCGAGTTCTACTATCTCTCTCCAAAATGTAATATATTCTTTTTTAACATATCCTTTGGCTTCTGAGCTGAGGTGAGGGGATGGACCTGTCACCTACTGAAATTCTTCCTACTTTACTTCTCTCCCAGTGCTGGGCTCCTTGCTTTCACGTTTGGAAGCCCTGACTTAAGGCTTTTGTGACCAGCAAAAGGACAGCATGGCACTTCACCTGGGTTTTGTAATCATCTGGGTCAT
The DNA here is from genome assembly GCA_027925045.1 of Hypotaenidia okinawae. Taxonomy (NCBI): domain Eukaryota; kingdom Metazoa; phylum Chordata; class Aves; order Gruiformes; family Rallidae; genus Hypotaenidia; species Hypotaenidia okinawae. Next base: position 19,148,251 of record BSDF01000008.1, on the reverse strand, counting down.
CAGATGATGTTAGCTTCTCCCCTCCCTTTTCCCTAGTTACTGATAAACTGTGGATACAGATAGTTATTCTCTGATGTTGCTCTTTTCTTTGTAAGCAATTCCTGCTATGATGCGTTTGTAAAACAGGCAGGACAGTCTCCAACCAACAGTCTCCTATGCTAAAGGTTGAGCAGGAAGTAGCATCTGTAGGTTAGTACTAGCATTTATTCAGAAGACTGCAAAAAATTAGCAAAACCTGTACTAACCCTGTTTAAAGGTTGGAAAGAGAACTGTAATGTGCCAGAGATGGGCAAAGTTTGCAACAAATACTCCAGTGGGAGGATTTAGTATCGTAATGTGTGCTTTGCAAATCTTGGATTCTCCTGTGTTTTTACCACTGAGGAAGTAATTTTTATGTGTCTTGGTTTCTCTCAGTAAAATAAATAGGAGATTTGCTACCCACATCCTTTGAAAACTGGAGAGAGGGGCTGTAGGTGTAGAGGGCTGTGAGTGGTGCTGACTGACATCTGCTGGTAGACTAAACTGAGTTGATAAGGTAACTCCAGAAGCTGGACTGTATTTGGGGGGGGCAGGTTTGTGGATTTACATGTCGCTCTTAAACATGAAAAATTAGGCTTGCTCATTGTTGAGACAAACACATCATGTCTCTTGGAGAGACATGGAGCAGAGATGCTGCTGGGAGCTTTCCACACTTGTGGTCCCAGCTGGTTGGAGCTGCCCCTTCCCTGAGACCATTTCCAGACATCTCTGCTGTGACCCTCCCTGTGCACATCAGTGTATCTCACCTGTGTTTTGACACTGTGGTTAGGGCACTCCTTACTTCCTCCTTGGCTGGCATCTTAAGATGGCCTCTTCTTCAGAGCACAGGCAGCACCTACTGCTGTGGGACCCCGACCACTCTGACTGCCAACACAAATAACTCTTTGGAGCACCTTATACTTTTCCAACCCTTCTCCTTAAGCTTTTTAACCACCCCAAAGGTATGTCTGTCTTCTACAAAATGGGGGGTCTCCAGCCAGACACAGGAGTTTGGAAGGCAATCCTCTGCAAATTGGAACAAAACACAATCATGCACCCAATGTTGAGGAAAATATACTTTACTTTCCCCATGAGACATACATCATCTAAAGAATGCCAGCTGCTGCTGGGAGCCCTGACAACACACTTCTGAAAAAAGAATCTGTATGAAGTTACTATTGAGTGTATTTCTGTTACTTCTCAACCAGCTTGAACAAACGATTGACAGTTACACACAGTGATTGCTGGGGGCAAGTAATTGCCTTGCCCTACTCTAGGGCAGGTTATATACACAATGTCATGTTGACAAGGAACAGACAACACACAGTTGCACAGAGATGTACAAGAGAAGACACTAATGCAGACACAGGCATATACCAGTGACATAACTTACTTTACACGGAGCAGCAGTGGCACCACAAAAATCACAGCATGGGGAGGAGGATAATCCTGCTAGAAAGGGAGAGAGGAGCTTGCTGACCATGCTGTTGATAGATCCAGGAGACTACTGCATTCTATGATTCTTGTTTGATCCCAGCCAGAGCTGGGTCATGGCTCCTCAACAGGGCAGGCTGATGGCTGTCCCTCACCCCAAATCAAAGTAGGCTGCCAGGCTGTTCTGTCAGTGGGAAGGGAGCAGCCCTCACAAGCTGAGCTTCCCGCTCCCCTGGTTGCCAAGGATGAGGAGAGCAAGGGACATACATCTCTCCTAGCTGCAAGAGGCTCACGTGGACTCCATGCTCTCCCTTTGCAGGAAAAGGTGGTTTCCTAAGATGAAGGCATGAACAACTTTGCAGTGCAAACACAACCGTTTTGTTCCTCCTGCTGCCCTAAAGAACATCACACATTGCCTGTGAACTGGTCGCCTGACGCTGAATGTCACTGTCCCATGGATCTGAGCCCTGCTGCCACAGCATTGTCCTCTTACCTGACACTTATGGGGGGCAGGCAGACACCCTGCGCAGAAAGAGCAGGGTGGTGGAGGTTGCCTCCTGGTGTGCAGTGACTGTGGGGTTCTTGTGCTGTGCTGCAGTGGCTGCGGCATCCCTGTTTTGGTGGCCAAGTTACTTCTGGGGCTGGTCCTACAGATGTTTGGCACAGCTCAGGCAACAGAAAGAAGGTGGCCTTGTGCCACCTTTTCTGTTGAGCAGAACAACCAAGCAACATTCTCCCTGTGAGAAATGTGAGGCTTTATAAAACTAAGCCTTACAGATAATCACTTTCACCTTCATTTTGTTGACAGGAGAAGTTCAGGATCATGTTGTCCTCACAGTAGTTGTTGCTGTGTTACAGAGCTGAGCCTCAGCCAGCAACATATCCTCCACTGAGACTAATAGCACAGCAGATGGTTGCTGCTTGGGTCTCTCCTGCGGTGCCAGACATAGTTCTTCACAGATCAGCATCCCAAGTATTTCATATCTATGCAATAATGCAGACTCAGCCCATATTCTGATTCTTTGGAAAAAGCAGGTGCTCCTTCAGAGACTGCAGAAGAGCAGTCTATATTTTTTGTGTTGCAATTGGGCCCAAATAACCATAGTCTGTCATTGAGCCAGGATCTAAATCAAGTTCTTACAAATGAAAGTAAGGAAGAACTTTCCTCTGTGCTTTCAACACACAGAGCCCCCAATTCATTAAGTTCAAGGGGCTATGTGCATTCTCAAGCCCATTAGAGAGCATAGATCTGCTGTGGTTAATTACAACTTAGTATATGGGTATTCTGTTTTATTAAAATTTGGTGGGGAATATTTCAGGAAATTCTCCTGACATAAGATGTTTTCTTTTGAATAAGACAATAGTTTCAATGCTGAGAGTAGGAGAGGAAATAAGGAATGGCATTGTTCTGACTTTAGCTGGAAAAGTTGAAGGTAAGAAGCGGTTGCTCAGTTCTGAATTCAGTGATTCAAGAACCACAGCAATGTCTCACAAGTAAGTCTTACCACCACCAGCAGGAGCAGCTGATGGGAAGTGAGCTGTGGCACCCTGCAGATCCTGCACCCACAACTGTTGCCTGAAATCTAAGCTCCCTGTGGTCTGGGTGACAAGGCCGCGCAGCTCCTGCTAGGCTCCAGCAGCTGAGTGACCCTCTGCTTCAGTTTATCAATGAGATCATGTAGCTGTAACAGCCCTGGAGCCTGGGCCATCTGAGGACAGGCCTGATCCCAAGGTCCTTCAAAACATTTCCATGAGAACACAGTGACACATCCATCTTTAAAAAGTAGCAGTACAAAATGCCACCGTACACCATCCCCACTAAAGCTATCACTGCTTTGAGTATCACAATAAAGTGTAGTATTAATCAGAATCATTAGCGGTGGTCTAGAACAACTCACATTTCCATTGGCTTTAAGGCTACAGAGCCCATTTGAGGTTTACTATTACAGAACACAAGTGATTAAGATACTTGAAATATATTTACAGTGTCCCTGTAATAGCTCCAATAGTCTGCACTAACTACAAAGAAAGAAGACTCATCAAAACTAAAAATGCCTGGAAGAGAAGTATTTTGTATGTGATTGAAAGACTAATGTTAAGCTCATTTTCAAAACGTTCTACAAAGCTGCCAGCACCCAGAACTGCACACAAAATTGTTTCCTTGAGAAACATGAGAAGTGTCACTACTTTGTACATGTGGTGATATAGTTGTGAAGGACCTTGAAAGGCATTTTAAAGAGTGTGAAAATAGGACACATAAAGACATTTCTTAATGTTAACAGCTGTTAAAAAACATAACCAGAGCTCTAAGACTCAGACCTCAGAGTCTACCACTAACAACTGCTTCTCTGTTTAGAAAATGCCAGATCTCCTCCCAACTCCCATTTTAGTTATGCAGAGTAAAGTGTCAGGATCCTCTTTTCTCAGTATCTGATTCTAAGGTACAGAGAGGGTTACCAAAGCATTCTGGAAACAAACTACAACAGAACAAAACTGCTGGTAACCAAGCAGACACAAATAACTAAATTTCTCCTTTCCATCTCACACTAATTACTAAATTCTTCTTTGTTTACATCAGTACCACAGCTTTGTCCTGCAGACAAGTTGTGTGTGTTAGAGACATGTTACAATTTGCTACTCTGGACATAAGCTTTCACAGAGTTCTAGAGTTTCAACTTTTTGGGAAATGACAGGTTAAAGTCTTTGTGTCAGCCTGTTTGGCGGCAGAAAACTAATTCAACACCTGTTTCCAAATTTCTACCTGCTTCAGAGATCCAGGGCCAGAAGTTCTAGCTCTGACATTACACGTCATTACACTGGAAAAGAGCATCCCTGATTTTTTACATCACCACTTCTTGGCAACAGTGGTATCTGCGTTCAGCTGTCCTGATTTTTCTAACAGTGGGTAAACACACGACAGTGACTTAGTACTGGGAGCACTGGGCTGTTTGCTAGAAGCGCACATCAGACGGTGGCAGGATGTTCTTGGGCACCTGAGATCCTGGCAAAATGAAGTAGACCCCATTTTGGGAAGAGTTGCCACTGACATCAGTTCCCTGTACACACTCCACTTCCCAGCTTTCTGCTGCTTCTTTCCCCAGCTGGTCTAGGCTCTGGGGGAGCAGCTCTTCCTGACTGGCTTCTTCATCCTGCAAACCAGAAGAAAGTGTGATCTGCATTGTTATGAAGATACCAAAAAGTCTAGCAACGCTCCAGGAGAAAGACAAGGTACGCATGATACTTAAATATCCTCCCATAAAATCTTCCAGAAATTAGTACAACCTGCTTATTAAAGATCCAATATACTGTTTGCTGCAGTACACTGATGAATGCACATCCAAGCATTAGACAGTCATCCCTTTTTTCCTCTACATGAGCATTCACAGAAGTTCCAGGGCAAAGCAAATATGCAAGCAAACAATCTTTTTGGGCATGTTCATGTGAGAATTAGAACTCACCAAACTACTCTTTCAGGTACTGTTGTAGTTTTGTGTGGCTGGATTCTGGTGGAGGAGGGGGTGCTGCGGGGGTGGCTTCTGCAAGAAGCAGCCAGAAGGTCTCTGCAGGCCTGACAGAGCAAACACCAGCCGGCTCAAGGCCAGACTCATTGTTGACCAAGGCTGAGCCCATCAGCGACAGTCACAGTGCCTCTGGCAATCACAGTTACGAGAAAAAAAAAACCACAAGCAGTCGCTTTTTGCCACCAGAGAAGGGAGTGAGAAGATGTAAGAAGCCATGCAGACACCAAGGCCAGGGAAGGGGGGGTGTGTGTGTGTGTGTGTGAGGCGCTTGTGTGTATAAGGCACTCCAGGTGCTGGAGAGAGAAATTCCCCTGCAGCCTGTGGAGAAGACCATGGTAAAGCAGGCTGTCCCCCTGCAGCCCATGGATAATGACAGGAAGCAGAGATGCTATCTACAACCCGTGGAAGACCCCATGCCAGAGCAGGTGGAGACACCTGAAGGACACTGTGACCCTGTGGGAAGCCCACGTTGGAGCAAGCTCCTGGCAGCGAAACCTGCAGCCTGTGGAGAGACCAACCCATGCCAGAGTAGGTTTGCTGGGGGACTTGTGACTCTGTAGGGGACCAGGTTTTGAACAGTCTGGGCCTGAAGGTCAGCACCTCATGGAAGGGAGCCGTGCTGAGGCAGTTGGCAGAAGATCAAACAGAAAGGGCTCATGTTGGAGAAGTTTGTGGAGGACTGTTTCCCATGGGCGGGACCCCACGCTGGAGCAAGGGAAGAGTGTGAGGAATGCTCCCCCAGCAAAGATGGAAAACAACTCACTTGTGGGGAACTGACTGAAACCCCCATTCCCTGCCCCTCCCCATGCCACAATGTGTGTGTGTGGGGGGCATGGGAAATAGGGAACAAAATCATGACTAAAGTGAAGTCTGCTAAGAAGGGAGGGGTGGGGGGAGGTGCTTTAAGATCTGGTCACACTTCTCATTATCCAACTCAAGTTTCAGTATGTGTGCAGTGCAGTGTAATACATTAGAGGGCTTTCTTTCCTTTATTCTGTGTAGAGTCTGTTTTGCCCATGACACTGATTGTGGAATGATCTCCCCCATCAACTCCTGAGCCTCTCAATATATATTTTCTCCCTTGTTCGCCAAAAAGGGGACTGATAGAGTGACTCTGAAGCTGGCTGGAGGCCAGACACCCACCAACCACCACAGATGCAAAGGGATCACAAAGCTACTCTGCAAGAGAGGCTTCTTTCTGACTCAGCTAGGTCACTGTGTGACATTTGACTACTCTTGCTATGTAAGTCACAAAGACATGAAGTAATGACATGCTCCTACATGCCTTTCTGCCTTTGACTTTAAAGCTGAAGAGCCAAAATATGCTGGTTGACAAATACAGGCAGTCTTTGGCTAAAGTTGCAAGTTTACAATAAGGTCCTATGAGCAGGCCACTAACAATTTTCCATCTCATGTCCTAAATAATCCACAGATAAGATGTTAAATCACAGTCCATAACAGTATCGAGAGCTGCTTCTGCTGGGAAGGACAGTGTGATCTCGTGATGTCTGAGGATACATAGGAGCAAGGAAACTGAAGACAAGTTAATTGCATCCACTGCCACAGGAATGAGCTTGGCCTCAAAGGAGCTGCAAGGAGTGTTTAGTGGTAGTGGGGCTAATGGGGGACAGGACATGAAAGCAAGAAGCTTTGTAGCACTGTGCTTGAACAGAAGAGGCTCAATCATACCAAATGCTGACCCTGCCCAACCCTTTTTGTTTACGTCAGTGGGGCCTGGAAGAGCAAAGATGAAACCAGGTCCATTCACTAGCTGGGCTGGTAACCTACCCTGAAGCATGTTCAAATGTATGGTGGAGGGCTACAAACCTTGCTAACATTATTCACTGGCTTGCCCAACAGGTCCTTCCTCTTCAGCTTATTTCTTTCCAGCAAATCTAGCTTGTTCACCACTGCATCAATCTTGGAGCCAATGCTGTTTATAGACTGTTCCAGCTGCAGCACACGTTGCAGGAGGCTGAGGAAGACACAGAGAACATTTGCAAACTTTTCCTTGTGATGAGGTCCAAATTTGCAGCAGAAATCTTATGGACCATGGGCAAGACCTCAAGCAGAAATGAATGATCCACATCAGAGAACTGATTGATATCCACTGAAGAAATAATTCCCTGCTACTCTGCATTTTCATTTGTAATCAGTGATTATGCTTAGGATAGATCCCAACCAGTTTGGATCACAATATAAACTCATTGTTAAATATTGCACCTGCCTCTCCTTTGGTAGGCCCTGTGTGTATTGCTCAGTGTTTTTCAATAGCAGAATCAGGATCTCCTGATTCTCTCTGCTATACTTATTGCATGTCCCTGCTGAGGAAGAAACACCCAAGTGTTATTCTCAGGCCTGGAAGATGAAGGCCTGCTAGGCTATAACTCAAGGATATTTATTTCCACAGGACCTTCTGTAAAGGTATCAACTTCCCCTGGCCCAGTTATCCAGGCTACCTTCTGACCTGAAACATGACAGCATACGGCCCATGGCCAGCTGACAGCTAAAGAGGTTATTCAACAGGTGGAAAGCAAAATTTCTTAACCCAGTCTTTTACAGGAACAAGCAAGCTACATTACAAGAACTGTCCCAGCTCTCTCCTGACCTGCTTATATATAGCTGTGCAAGATAAAGAGAGGCAAGATCTTATGAGGACTGCTCAGCACCAGTGTAAGCAGTTATGTCAGGGAAGGAAGCAGCAGGCAAGGAGACCCCTTTTTTGCAGAGGGATTAAACTACTGCTAGCACAAACATACACTTGGAATTCTTCTTTGGAGACCCAGCTGGCCTTATTGGTGTGATTGTTCTTTGATTCCACGTAGGTCAGATTCGCATCCAGGTTGTTACCACCATAGGATTTCCCCAAATTTTCAATCTCTGTATTCAGTGCAACCTAGAAGATAGATAAAAAAACTCCTGCAAAGTTGGATATTAGCTATGTCAGCTTTACTGTGAACACAGAGATTCATAGGCAGTGATATATTCAGCTGCTATCCAAGCAGAGCTGGAGCTGTATTTGAGCTGCCTGCTTAGTTTATGCCACAAACCCAAAGATTCCAAACAGAGGAATTTTTCTTTGCCCTTTTTTACCTTTTTTGCCTCTAGGTCATGCTTCATCTCCTGTTGTTCCTCTTCATCAAGGATGCGGTTGCCATCTTTGTCAAACCTGGAGAAGGCTGCTGTGATCTCACGGTCTGCATGGCCCAGTCTGCAAAAAAAACAGAAAGAGAAAGCTCAAGGCACTAAATTACACTGTTAGGGTCTAACAGTGCAAGAGCATACCTTTTGAAATCAGTACATTGCTTCCTTCTGTCAGTAACAAACCTAAACATCCCAAATGAGAATGGGAGCACAACACAAACCCATTTAGAACAGTAGATTAAATATGTGAGGAAAGATGATAACTACTTTTTGAGTCTTACATTGTCCGGGTCTGAGCTGACTGCTCTCCCAGACTTGAAAACCAGAGAATTTAAATTCCCTGTATGACCAAGAGACAAACAGGCATTCCACAAGCCAACTCACTCCTTCAAACTGTTCTTGAAGTCTTCAAAGTCCAGTTCTTTTGTTCCATTCTGCAGTGCTTTCTGCACATCAGAAATCTGTTCCTTCTTCAGCTTCAGCCTCATGAGTGTCCGGTTGTAGCTCTGTTACCAAAGGTGCAAATGGACACAGCAGCATGCAGGCAGAACAGTGAAAAATAGGACAGAGCAAACAATGCAATATGGGTGAGTAGATGCTAAATAATGCAAGGATGTTTTAAGCTTTTCAGAAGCAAAAATACAAGATGACTGAATGAGCCCCACGTCTAGACTAAGATCATGTCTTCTAAGTGACACTAACATGGTAGCCTGGGTGGGTCTCCATGACAAAGTTTGCTCTCTGCTTTTCTCCTCCCATCCCTTCCTTTATCTGAGCTTCCAGCCATCAGCTGTTCAAGGTAATGCCTCAGATACCATTCTTTGCAGAATATCAGTCCCACAGCAGACTGTGACTGATTCCAGAACTTTTTCTGGAATTTTCCCAAGAGAAGTCTAAATGTAACCCTCTAGATTTGCACCGCTGTAATCTGATCAGCTTTGCAAAATAGGCCTGCCATTTTATTGATCTAAGCTCCATAAAGAAGTGAAAGAGCATTGTCTAGAGACTGCCCTGGGAAGAAAAGTCTCTGAGAACAGGATTCCCCCAAACCCTGCTTTCTTATCTTCCCATCACCAGAGGATCTGGGAGCTTGATTTATCCCAGCATGGAACTATGCACCAAGAAAGTGAGTCTGGAATTGGCAACGACTGTTTTTCTCTGGGAAATCTACATGGGTAGATCAGGGACTTCCAGAAAATACATCAGCATTCAGCTACAAAGTAGCACTTTCACAATTCATCACCTGCTTCAGGATGTCTGAAAGCTGCAGCTCATCCTTTTGGCTTGAAAGCTCCTCCTTGACTTCTGAGTAGGTGTCATTGATGATGGCCAGAAACATGTTCTAGAAAAAGAGGAAGAAAAGAGATGCTCCAGTAGCTGAAGCACCGAGAGACACGCATTGCTGTGCAGGGCTCAGTTAACAAGAAGCTGTTTCCACATGGGGATTCCCGTTGGCAAATAAAAGTAGGTGAAGGGAAAGGTCACTTTAGCCACACAGTCCTTTCTCACTGGGCAGGACATCCTTGCAGTTAAAGCAGTAACCGAAGGTACAAATATCATCTGCAAGCCCTCCGGTTACATTTGGATTCCTAGCATTGGGTATTTAACCTGAACGTTAAGAGCATCCCTCTGCATCCATTGCCTAGGAAGCCAGAGACTGTCCCTGCTGCTTTGTTCACTGTCTGCTAATGAGCAGCTAACTGATCCCCCTGGTTTCAGCTACCACCGCACCGGTGTATTCCCAGTCAGTTTCACTCTTCAGTGTTAAGCATGTGAATATGACCCTTAATCACCCCGATCAAATCCCCAATTGCAGTAATGAGCTCTTTGTCTACTCTGGTCTATTTACACTGCAAAATTAACATAACAGGACCTTCCTTTCTCTCTAAGCACTTGCACTGCACCTAACTCGGGGATTACTGGGAAGGGTTTCTCAAACACTACTGTCAATAGAGGGGCAAGGAGGGTTGCCTTGCTTACCAGGAGCACAAAAAATACAAAGAATACATAGGTGACGAAATAAATAGGCCCAAGGACCCTGTTGGCATTATCAATGGAATTGTAGTCAAAATCACCGAGAATGATCCGAAACTGAGTGAAGCTGTAGGAAAGAAAGAGCACAGGGTCACACAAAGGCACATACGTTTATACCTTCTCAGATAGTCCTGAGGTGAACCCTGAACCTGCCTGCAGCCCAGATGGTCACAGGCACGAGTCTGGTGAGACAAATGTACCCACAGTATTTTGGGGTGAAGCAAGCTGATCTGGATAGAGCAAGAGCTGTCTGGAAAGTAAAATACTGTTTCCACACAAATTTCTGGTTCTCCAAAGTGTGTTTTTATCTAAAGAGAAGCTAAACCCCAAAACCATCTGAATTTACACTTACAAAGGCATTTGACTCACCAAAGGCTTCTTCAGAGAGGATGTTAGTACTAAACAGTGCTCTTCAACCTTTTGCAGTTCATAGCCCCCATAATGAAGCAAGTTTAAATCTATTGATCAGAAGTTTGCTAATCTATGTTATCTCTTGTAAACCCCTTAAAGGCAGGGCCTAAATGCCAGAGGTATGTGGAACACAGGCTGAAAACTGCTGCTGCAGCAGATACCTCCCTTAGCATCACACATTACCCAAGCAGGCCTGAAATCCTCTCTGAGACTGAGTATCTTAATTCATTTCCCCAACACCCCCTTATATGTGGGCGACCCACTGGTCACCCAGATCTCAGGTATCTTATCTCAGATATTGTATGTGACTTCTCTGTGAGGTAATCAGTGAAATGACCCCTATAAAAAAATGCCATCCAATGTAAAAAGTGAAAGGAAAAAAAAAAAGAGAAGAAGACAGACAAAACCCCAGACTGAAGTGATGTGCAGGGAAAAGGACCTTGAGAACCCACAGCCTGAAATTCCTGTGTGAGAAATGCAAAACTACATTTCAGATTCCTTCCATTTGGACTATTTAGGGAGCTGGGAAGGTTTTCCAGATCTACAGGAGAAGAATATAGCATTGCTGCTTCTTTGGCTTAAATTCAGTCATGTTGAAACTTCTCCTTATGGAAAGAAATTATTTTTCTCTCTTTTACTTTGCAGATATATACTTAATCTTATTTAGAGTATTATACAGCATATTTTAGAAAACGTCCTGCTGAATTTGTATTAAAATTTGCATATTATATGACTACAAACTTTCAGAAATTAAGTAGAGTTATCTTGTAAAAATCAGATGTATTTATAAATAATATAACATGCTGACTTTTAAATTTCAGTGTTTGAAGTGATCATCTTGATAAGATAAAATACAGGGAAAAGCAGAAGTAATGCAAAAACCTTGTTGCAACAAGCAGTATTCCTTCCAAATTCTTGAATTACAGTGCACCATCTGATGAAAAGCAGAAAAGTTGTCATGCAGCTGCTTTGCAGACTGTGAAGCCACGTGATCAGCCAGTGTATTTGCAAGCCAGAGAATTTCAAAACTTCAGAGCTTCTATCTGGGCCTCTTCCTTATTAAAAAAAAAAAACATTCTGAGCCTACCTCAAAACACTTCTTTTGAGCTATTTAGCTCTAACATTAACCTGACTAGGCCTAAGGCAATCTCCTGGTATATAAAAACACACGTTTGCCGCCGAGGTCTCAGTGACAGACAGCACCATTCTACTGCCTTTATGGACCTACAGCTGGTGAGAAGGTGACAGAAGGTCCTGTAGAACAGAAGCCAAATTATCAGCTGGGCTCTGGTGCTTTTCTGCAGAAAAATATTAGATCACTTTGCATATTGGCATGCCTAACAACTCCATGTCAAAGGAATTTGTCTAGGCTTCAGGAAAAAAACCTTTTTACTAAATGCTCCCATGGAAAGGCTGGGATTTCCACTGAATTGCAGGGCTGCACAGAGTCTCAAAGCCTGGTAGGATCTGCTACTCCCATCCCTACTAATAAACACCAGACAACCAGAAATGTGTTTGTAACCCTCAATTTTCTCACTGTGTTATTTTGCCCATGAAGATGTCACAGTTGGAAGACTGTGAGCAACTTACTAATAATTGTGGCTTTATTACAATAAGATAGTACAGGTGCCTGGTTGACATTCAGACTTGTAATTGAGTCAAGGATGGAAAGCAGCTAAAATTCTTTGATGGAAAGATGGAAACATGGTTCTGACTTACATGCATTTAACAAAGGTACTGAAGTTTTCCACTTGTGTCCCAAAAAGAAGGTAACCCAGCTGGGCGTAGGCAAAGAAGACAATGAAGAACATAATGGCAAAGCCCAGGATGTCCTTGGCGCAGCGTGCCAGCGTTGAGGAGAGCTGGGTCATTGTTTTGTTAAAGCTAATATACTTGAATATCTGCAAGAAGATAGAATGGGAACAAAGCTGGGCCAAACCATCAGCTAGGTCAGTCTCTCCCATATACGTGCATGCTTACTAAGAGAAGAGGTTCGCTATGTTACCAAAGCACTGAGATGACAGCTAGTCTAGGGGAACAGTGGTTTAGTGTTTAGCATATTTGTCCCAGATGTGCCACCATCTTCCTGTGGGATCATGAACATATGACTTTCTTCCCTGTTTCAAAGGAAAATAGAAAGAGGGACTGCTATAAGGACAAATGTCTTGAGGCTAATGAGGAATCATAAGTACAGTGTGGCTTTCCACCATGACAAAATGCTTTGGTTGAAATGCAAAAATCCATGTCAACAGATGAGCTGTTTCTAGTTGCTGGGTGGCCATTATGAAAGGAAAATGTTGTTTGCCAGAGTATCCTCCAAAATAGTAAAACAGTACATTGTACTTGGCATTTTCTAAAACCACTTTTACATCACAACGTCAGTGCACGTGGGTGTTGTGAGCTCAGTCTCCAAATAAGTGGCCTCAGAATGCAAGGAGAAACGTTGCCTAAATTTACTGCAAAACAGAACATACAACTTTGAGGATAATCCTCTGATATATAGCTGTTACTTTCATTCACTCAGGTGGAAGAATCAACTCCCAAGCTACCTAGAGGAAGAGTGTTGAGACTGGAGGCCTACAATCTCCCAGACCCCCTACAATACCTTGATCCAGGCAAAGAATAAGTTGACTGCATTCATATTGTTGTACTGTGTCTGCCAGAATGCCAGGAACTCGAAGTCAGCATAGGTGTTGGGGTGTTTCAGCAACTCTCCCAACAGTCTGTTCACCTCAATGGTACGGAAGATGTGAAACCCAATAGCAACAATAGAGAGCTGCGAAGAGGAAGAGTCTGCGGTGAGTGCTGTGCCTATGCTTTCCACAGAAATTAAAGTGTTAGGGAATTCCTTGCTATCATGCTTCAATTGGGGGTGGGGGTGGGGGTGTGGAAATAAGGTCCTATTGTGCTGAATGATGCCCTGACTTCACCACCTCTCAGGCATCCCTAGGGAAGTAATTTTCTCATAATAGCTGATAGAAGAGCATGTGTCCCTTTACTCTGCTATTTCATTTTTCCATTAGAGCAAAACATGGGTCAGCTCTTGTCTTATCTAGACCAGTTTCCCCATTCTTTCATTTGTTTTGGCTCTTATACCTCCCTGTCATTGCTCAAAAAAATTAAAAGAAAAGAAATGTGATCCTCACCAGAATGACAATCACATCCAGGATGTTCCAGATGCTGGTGAAGTACTGAAGCTTGTGGATACGCAGCTCCAAAATCTCCTCTACCACGTAGTAGAAGATAAAGATACAGAAGACAATTTCACAGGCAACGATGAAGAAGTCCCATGCACTGACATATCGTATAAGCTTGACTGTCCGTATTTGCCAGGAGGGAATGGCACCACCAGTGGCTGGAAACTCAACCACCAACCTTGAAGGGGACAAAAAACCTCTGATAATTATAAAAAAGTGGATAAAGGCTCTTAGATAATTTTGAGAGGCATAAAACCTGAGCATGAGCTATCCACCAAAAGAATTGTGCATGTGTTTATGCAGTGTTGTCTTTGCTGCTTCATTACCCAGGATAGGAAAGTGTTAATGGTGAAGAGAAGTATGACTGTCTATGTCAGGAAGACCAAGTCTTCTTAATAATCTGTGTAACATCTACTGACACTACTCAGTCCTACCACCCTGGACCATATTAAAATATTTGCCTTCTATGAAATGTGGCATTGAGGAAGACACAAGAAGCAGAAGAATATGCAGTGGGACTCAGCTTACCTTAGAACACAGAAGAGATTGATATTTGCATTATACACAGAGAAATCAATAAAGACAACTCGTGTCCCTCGATCCAGCCACAACTTCTTCTTCAAGACTTGGAGGGCTTCAGCGCTCTCTTCCCTGGTCAACTTGAGGTCTATGTAGTATCCTCCTCCACTGTAACTGGTTAGTCTTCCCCAATGAGATGAGCCACCCAGCTCCTCCTCAGAATGATACCTCCACCTGCAACAGACAAGCCATGAGCTGTGCAGCCTGCTCTAGGTGATCCTGTTCTGGCAGTGGAGTTGGACTAGGTGATCTCTACCCCAGGCTTGGATATGACTTTGTAGCCAGGATAAAACAGACTATAACTTCAAGGGACAGAACAGATTTTAATTAAAGACCTGGCACCTAATTCCTATTCCAGATCTGACCCTGTGTCCCACTTTGCCACTCATTCTGTTGTGGTATTCCTCAACTAGACCCTTGCCCTTATTGATAGACAAAGAAAAGACATGCTGCTACTGACTGCAAGGGGAATTTCAACCTTATATGAAAAAATGAAACCCTGGCATCATGTCACTCAGCAGATCTTATTTTAACTAGAAGATACTAATTTGGAGAAACAAAAAAAAATAAAATATAAGTCACAGGATTTCTAATCCTGAACAGCAGGAGGTATACTTACGCTGTTCCATTGATGAGCCCAAAGGAGACCTTTTCCTCCTTATCTTCTGAGTATACATCATAGCAGCCTGAGATTTCCTCCTTGAAGTCATCATGGACCACACAGGAATTGTTCTTCACCTTCAGTTGTCGCACACGTGGAACACCCAGCAGCAGGTTCTCATAATAGATGTATGACTGGGTGCCATGTGCTGCTAGGGACTCATTGTTGTACCACTTTGTCCAGTAAAGATTATCCAGAAGTGGCCCTTGTGCATACTGCAAGAGAGGGAGAGGAGAACAACTACTGCATAACTCACATATTGGAGGGGTTTTCTTAGCCTGGGATTGAGATAATAAGACCTGCCCACCCCTTTCTTCTCCCCAAGTTGGAAAGTAGTAGAAGCTTGTGGTGGATAGGGAAAGACCAGGACTGGTGGTAGAAGAGGGATGCTAGGCAGCAGGATCATTGTTGGCTCCTCACAGGCCTGTAATATCGTTGCTGCACCTTGTTGGGCTAATAAAGAGACAAGAGCCGTACAAACCTCTTTGCCCCTTTCACTTCAGCAAGCACAAATCTCAAGGAATTGCCTTGGCATGAGGTGTCATGAAAAGGAGGCATGCCGGTACCCTGGAAACAGTGGGGCAAAAACAATAGTGCCATAGTTCCCTGGGGTTTTTTAATACAGCTGAAAAAGACAAAGCTAACCAACAAGCAATTTCTAGCTGACTGTCAGAGATAAGTGGTTGCAATATCTCAACAGCATTTGCTGTGGCTCATATTGTTCCTTCATCAGTTCTTTGATAGAAATATATTAGACCCCAGACATTCTGTCCCTCCCCCTTATTCTCTTGGATAAAAGTCAGTGCAAATTTTAATCCAGCTTCTTGATAAAGAATCTATAGATCAGCCCAGGCATGCTTTACAGGCAAGCTGAGTATGCTGTTCCCACAACTACAACAAAAACAGATACAGGCCTATTACTATAACACCAGCACAAAGACACTGGACTGCAGGATTCAAAGCCATTTCTACCACAAGGAAGCCTGAAGTAAGTCACTTTGCTTCTCCAGGACGGTACGCCCCATCAGTCAATGAGCATCATATCACAACAACTTCTTTTTGTTACATCCTGTCTGTTTACCTGGTAAGTTACTAGAGAATGGACTCTCCTGGGCACACACACCGTTAGCCTGGCCAGTATTCTAGTCACAGTGCTCAGAGGGATCAATTATGTTTTAAATCTGTGGATATTTTGCATGCAAATGGTATAATAACTATTGCTAGTGGCTGGCAAAAGCTTGTCGCAGCAAAATACATTGCTGAAATCACTAAGTAACACATTCAGAGGGGACTGAATATCCCAATCTAGCTGACATTTCCAGGGTTCTCCATGCCAGCCCAGATTTGTACTCACCACCCAGAAGTCAGTCATGCTGCCAATGGACTGGAAGGAGACACGGCCATCTGAAGAGGTCTGCAGGAAGAGCTCAGACATGACTTTGGTGTAGTAGTAGGCATTGGAACTTGTCATTCCGTATGTCACTAAGAAGAGACAAGAGGACGCTCCTTCCTTACACCTGAATATTGGACACTGATATAAATCTATGTATATATTCATTTTCTCTGTAGCTTATACTATCACAGGTAGACAAGCAAGGCACAAGAGAAGAAATCTCAGGAATTCTAATCATATTATGTTCTATTTTCTTAGGGATTTACAAACTTATCTGTTGCATGTTCCAGACTTCAAACTGTCAGACTGACAGACTGTGAGTTTAACATCAGAAAAGACCACAGAATGATGGGAAAGTTTGTTCTCAGACAAACTTTGAGATTTCTTTTTCTTTTTCCCTCACAACAAAGTCCATGGTCTATATTTTGAAGTTCTGATATCAAGCCATGAAGGTATAGAGACTACCCCATTGTCCCACATTAAAAGCTCCAGTTAACTTAAGGTCTTATTTTCCAAGGAACCTCAAACAGGAGCATGGTCTAACTTCCCTGAACATGTTTCAGCTCTCCAGTGCTCCTTCCTGCAGGAAAGCATCCATCACAGTGATCACTAAGAACATGTCCTACTCTTGAAAGGGCATTATGAAAATAAAGCAGCTGACATTCAAGACTCCACCACCACCACTTCTGGATGAGTCAGTGTGTAACTACAGGTACGTCTATATGCATATTTGGTTTTTTAGGAAGAGTGACTGAAGCATTGTCACCCTGGGCCAATGTGATAGTAACTTAGATTGGTATTGTCTGTTTATCTCTACTGCCATAGGTTCCATGAAATATAATCCTCTTCACTGTCCCAGACCACAGGTGCTTATTTGTGATAATGAATGAACCTTCCCAAAAAACAAACAGCCATTGTTCTACCCACACAAAGTCCATAAGCATTCAGTACAAGGATGTATTAAATCCATCCAAGAACAACAATGTGAGCTGACATCTGCTTTATCACCTCAGCCACCCTTCCAGCCTCAGAGGGAAAAATCTCTCTGAACCCTGTGTCTTCAGTCCCAGGAAATTTCTAGAGCTGCTCTTTGGAGTTTGAACATCATCTCTGAAACTAAGAAAACACCTCAGGCAGGTTCTCCCAAGACTGGGAAGTCAATGGCTAAAGCTGATAACATGGATCAGAAAATACTGCTTAAACTTAACCAGTATCAGTTAGGTCTAGAGCAATAGTCAGTTATTTTACTTGTGTACATGGCAGCTGTTCTGTTGGTTAATGGGAGACCTGCTTGCTCCAGTGAGTGCATGTACAATAAATTTAACACCTACAACAAAGTGAGGAAGTCTCATAATAAAATCTCACATTATTCCCCTCACATTGTCATGAGATATGACAGCTACTTACATAGACAGATGTCCACCAAGAACACAATATAAACAAGCAGCTCTCGCAGGGTGGTCTTCACATAAAGCTCTCTGTTTTCAGCTGTGTTCTCAGTCAGCGTAGTGCCCCACAAACCTGTTGAGCATAAAGTAGAAATTGGACACTTTTGATGGACATTATCAAAAGCCATGTGAGGACCTGAAGTCCCATTTCCAAAGAACATTCTTGGGAGTCAGATTTTTGCCACTATTCAAAGCTGTCTTTTTAAAAACTTGACTAAAAGCTGCAACTCCCCCTAAAAACAACTAAAATGCCAGTGTAAAAGGTTTGAGGCTGATGGAAACTGAAATGTATTTGCTTTCTTACTTTGCTAAATCACTCTCCAGCTTTCTATTTGAGTTCAATATAGACTGATCTTTTTCTTGACTGCTTTTCAGCTTACTCTTTGTGACAAAGACTAAATTTCTTTAAGTACTCTTGAAAACACATTTCATCTCAGGTATTCATGTGCCAACATATGACTTTCAGAAAGGACATAGCAGAACTGCATCTGATACTAGCTTTACAAACATCAGTCCTAGCATATATTGAACCACCAGGCCCCAAATATTTTCCCCTTGCTTACATAAATACTCATGCAGATTTCTTGTAGATCATAAAACTCAAATAACTCAACTCAGTATTTCCACCATAAATCTTAGAGCCAAATTATCTTTGGGACGTCTACCAATGGAGCTCTACTGACTTCAATACAGTTGTGCCTATTGCTCCAGCTAGTGATCCAATTTCTTCATTCAGTGAAAGCCACTCATTAAACATCACCAGGGTTGATCAAAAAGAGAGAAGCACTTCCTTTAAAAGGGCCCTTTACATTTTTGGTTTGATGAACCGCCTGACACCATTAGCATACCTGTTTGTTCTTGCTGTAATGGCTTTCTGTTGCAATTTCTGAAATGCTTCCAAAGTTGAAAGGCATAAGAACTTCCACTTGAAAGCTTACTGATGGAAGCCACGTCAATAATACCCATAGTCCTGCTGCAGCTCCTACAGAGCTCAGCCCTGATGCCCATCCCCAGAAGTACACAACAATAATCTTCCTGCAGGCCAGGATCAAAGCTGATCAAAGGCCACATATTTGAAGCCATCTCTGGCAGAGGACAAAGTGCTTTTTTCTTTGGAGCAAGCAAAAGTGGTATAGTGGTCCATGTACAATTACTTCTGTCCTTTCAATAGCTTTTTGGCACCTCAACAGATTAGAGATCTTTTTGCACCATCAGCTACCATAGTGACTGTTGCAGCATCTACCCTTACTCCTGGACAAACTAGTATCCTGTCCTGGACATGCCAGACTGGCAACAGAAATGAGAGCTGGAGAAGATCGGGATTCATTTATATGCAGGAGAGAGTAGCATGTGGTCTACAGGAATCTTCACAATGAAGAAAAAAATGGGAAAATGATCCACTTTTATGTGATCCCTTTCATCTCTAGATATTACTACATTACAATCTTTTAACAGGTTTGTTTAGTTTTCCATGAAGTAAGGAACTCCTACTATCCAAATGTTAGTAAGAGAGGCACAGATTTTCTTTGCTTTGGGAACAGACGTGTCCTCATGAACACCTGACATATGCATTCAAATATGCTTGAAAACTTGTTTCAGAGACTTGTCCAAAACTGTAGCTGGAGAATTAGGAGGTAGGTCCAGCACACTTTCAGACTGCATCCAGTAATTGTAAAACTGTATCAGTTGAGGTTTAGTTTCAGCTGTTTCTTTAGGAAACATGCCATAGAAATGTACCACCTCATACACAAGACATATCCCCATCTGTCTTCTTGAGCACCACCTACTCCCTTGGGAAGGCAGGTGTTCTGAATGCAACATTTGGAACAGGAGGTTACTCAAGACTAGAAGACATCCAGGCTTCCTTATGGCATTTTGCATGACCATCCAGCACTCACAAGGCAGAGCAAAGAAAAAGCCTCAGAATCCAGAAGGCCAGGCTATACTGTTACTCCATTTCATGTACTGTTACAGGATACATCTCTGAGAAAGGTTCTTGCAGGACCAGGAAGCAGAGCTTACAGTATTGCTTTTCTTCTAAGTCAGGAAGAAGTAAACATTGGCAAGAAAATTATGATTTCCTGAAAAATAGCTTATTGCTTTTCCTTCCCTGTTTTTACAGCATCAGGGCTTTATATCTTCTATAAGAAACTGTTCAACAAATGCTTTTGTCCAGGGCTTTATCCTTACAAGAGGCCGAATTTGCTCCGAGCTTTCTGAATAACCCTACGTAATATTTCTTTACCCTTTGTCTTTTAAACTGGAAACTATCACATCTTTCTTTCAGCTGTCTTTAAGCAAATTTTTTAAAAATACATTTCTGTTACCATCTGTATTTCAGTCTTGACAGTGCTAGATTTAGTTTGGGGGACATTTATGTCATTTCTTAATTTACTGTAACACAGGAAGTGGCACCACTCCCTCTAGAAAATGCACACAAAGACAGCATAGTCTCATCATCAGAGCGATGGTTCCTGTGGATTCCTGCCTTGTAGCAAAGGTAAAAGGACAAACCCTGGAGATACAGGAAAGCACACAGAACAAGGATGTTCCTTCCAGGCCAGCTAAAGAGGACGTCTAGGGTAATACTTGTCTATATGGAGCAGGTTTCTGGACTACACAGATACTATAGGGTTTCTACTTTCTGTATCCCCATGCTCACACCACCCAAATACCATTGTTCTTCTCAAGGGATAGCAAATCCTGTCTTGCAAGATACCAGAGCTTTACCTCGAATGCCTCTGAAGATGTAGAAACAGCACTTGAGGAAAGGACTTGTCTTCCCATCCACAGTTTTGCTCTGCTTTTCCTGGCAGGGCAGCTGATCCCTTACCTCTTCAAAGTTCTCATAGGGATTCTCTAGGACAGACTTGGGGTTGTAGATAGCTCGAATCTTCAAAGACGTAGAAGGAGACCCATTGTAAACAGGATTATCCCAAACTGTCTTCCCCACTGACTCCATTTCATGCTCCTCTGAGGCTTGAGAATGGGTCTCAACTCTGTTGTTTAGGTGAGATGAGCTCATAGCTAGTTACTGCCAGCAGCAGTACTTCTTAACTGGAACTGTGAAGATTGCCTGCCTAAGCTGCAGCTGTAAACTGGCAGCGAAGGAATCAGGCACACCAGCTTGTCCAGCTCAGCGACCCAGGAGAGGGCACACATCCTCTATTTTATACCAGCTCAGCTGATGACACCTATCAGAGGGGTGGCACTACCCATTGTTAGGAGCCACCGACAGCAGCAAGTCCAAAAGACCTTCTCTGTTTTCTAAGGGAGGTAACAGACCCAGATACCATCGTGGGAAGATGAGGCTGCTAGAACTCAGCCCCGGCGTTGCGGTACGGAGGGGAGGGTTAGAGGAGGAGGCAGCTGGGATTTAATTGGACCCCTCAGGCTGCCTGCAGCCCAGATCAGCTCTAGGTGAAGCAGCAGCGGGCGCGGCGAGGGCTGAGGGTGCCGGTGGGGAGAGGGCTGGGCGCCCGGCTGCGCGGGGCCGGCCGGGGAGCCTTTGCTGCGGGGGTCGGGGAAGTCTTGAATTGTCAGTTAAGCGCCAAAGAGCAGAAACGCTCCCCGTAAGCGGCGGCAGCGCTGAGCCGGGCGGGAGGGGGCAGCTCGCCCCAGGCAGCTGGCAGCGCTACGGCTCGGAGACATTGTAATTAGTGGGGCAAGCATCTCGGGTACTTCAGGAATAAACTGAGGTTTGGCCTAAAACGTGATGCCGGTCACCGTTTCCATATCATCCTCATTGCGGCCTCATTGTTAATAGCAGGAGTGAAAATCGGGAGCAAACTTCTAGTGTTCATTTTGGAAACCAGGGGCTGGACTATTGTGCTTTTCAGTAATTTCCATAATCCCTGCAGTGGCGGCTGGCCCCGAGGCAAGGCTCAGAAAAATCGGGATTAAACCATACGTAACTGGCAATAGTAACAGCTAGGTGTTGCCAGCTTTCCCCACCTAGGGAGAGAATACATTGACTGCTGTTGGAGAATGTTACTAGGAATAGGCTAAGTGATGCTATCTAAGGGATGATAATGAGAAAAGGTCTAGATGATCTCTGAAGACCCTTTCCATCACAGAATTGTGTGATGCTAGGAGTAGGACTCTGGTTCCTGTCAGCTGCCCTGTGGCTTGGGTAACATGTGGGCTAGCCATCCTGCACGTCTCAAGCCTTGCAGGAGGCTACAGCAGCACACTGCTGAACAGTGTCTACCAACTGGCTGGTATTCACCTGTGAATGAAACAGTACTTGTGCACAGGAGAGAGTAATTGCTTTTTAAATGTAAGACATTTCAGCTATTGGAAGTAATGTGAGGGGAAAGAGAGAAGTGTTACATTTTAAAAAATCCAACAAATAATCTTAATCATAGCATATTTAGTTTGTGTAGTTTTGTCAGTGCTCTGAGTTCAATGAAACTGCTGATTCAAAAGGCTAATTGAAACAAAATGCTTGCCATTAAAATTAAATAAGTAAAGGTATCTTGAGCTACACACACACCACGCTTCTAATACAATGCTCTGTTAAGATCTCCAGCAACTAAGAGCCTTACAGTCACAACTGATGGGCAATATGAAATATGGTAAAAAGGACAGCCTGTAAGACTGAGAAATATCATTTATCATTCTGCTGTAGCTAGCAAACAGCAGCCCCGCTTCTGGGTGTATAAACATTCCTACAGGTACCTGAAAATCTTCTCACTAAAAATATATTTTAGAAAACCCAAAAAACCCATGTGTTTCTGAAAAGATATTTTTCCCAATCATTTTTCCTGGACTAATAAAATACTTTGCCTTCCACCACACCCCCACTCTTGTTTAGAGCAATCACTTGGCTTATGGACAGTTAAGTACAACTCTGCTCCTGCAACAAAGTTAACCAACACTTACCTGTCGTTCAGCAGACGCTGGGCAGGCTTTGGAATTCAGGAAGCGTTGCATCCTTCGGAAACAGTTCTCAAACAATCCTCTGCAAAGATCTCCAGAAACAGGGCAGAAAGCGATGGTGTGGACAGGAACACATGTGCCAGGTGCATGTCCAGCTCTCGGGACTGTTTGAGCAAGCGTGCCTTTGGCATTTGCAACTTGGCACAGCATTGCCACGAGCCTGTAACCAGCCTCTTGGCCTGATCCAAACCTACCCTTTTGCACCAGCTTTTCACAGGGCTGTGAGCTGATCCGCTGGGGGTGGCACAGTGTTCTTGTCTCAGTGACATCACACAATTTGGCTTACCTGTGCTTGTATTTATGAGGATATCCTCCCAAAGGCTCTTGGGAAAATAGACATTGCAGCGCTGAAAGGGTGGGTGGGTGCACAGGAGCCTTGGCGGGTTTTGTGTGACTTGCTTTGGTTTGTTGGGGCTTTGGGGGTCCTTGGTTCTTTTCCTTTGTTTGCTTTTAAAGTGTCCCTCTGTACAGCTAATTTGCGGTGCTTGTGCAGTGTGAATAAATCGCCAGTGATGATAAGAGATGTTAAAAAGAAAACCAACCAACCAAACCAGAAACTGATGGGGACCAGGGGAACGAACCCTTGATAAAAGTCTAGCTGGGAAAATAAAAAAACCCCCAAAACTAAACCCCCAAAACCCCTATAAAATTTTTAATGGATACTGGCACCTCATATTCAGTATTAGACCAAAACCTGATCCCCATAGGTCAGGGTTTTGCAACTGTTTGAAGTGGTTTGGCCCTGCCTAGAGGCCAAATGCCCACTAAAGCCACTCTATCACTCCCCTTTTCAGCCAGAAAGGGGAGAAAATATATATTGGGAGGCTTAGGATTCGAGATAAGGACATTTAGATCATTCCGCACTTAATGTCATGGGCAAAACAGACTCAACACAGAATAAAGGAAAGAAAACTGATTTATTACAACTACACTACACACCCAGTGGCACCAGAGTTGGGTAATGAGAAGTGTGGCCAGGTCTTAAAGCACCTTCCCCCCACCCCTCCCTTAGCAGACTTCACTTTAGTCATGATTTTACTCCCTTCTCCCACATCCCCCTCCCCAACATGGAGCAGGGAGGGGCAGGGAAGGGGGAAATGGGGTTTCGGTCAGTTCTCAGAAGCTGCTTTCCTCCTCCAGATCTTAAACCACCTCTACTTTCCCCCATCCCTCCCCTCTTAGCATGCTTTAGTCATGATTTCACTCCCTTCTTCCCCCCTCATCACAGCCAGGGGAGGGGCAGGGAATGGGGAGTGGGGGTTTTCAGTCAGTTCCTCCCAAGTTGTCTTCCTTCTTACCTGGGGGGTTTCCACACACCCCCTTCCCCTGCTGCACCCTGGGGTCCCACCCACAGGACACAGTCCTCCACAAACTTCTCCATCGTGAGGCCTTTCTATTAGGATGTCATGTCCTTGCCAGTTACCTCAGTGTGCCCACCTTCCATGGGGTGCTCACCATAGGGCCCAGACTGCTCCAGCCTGGTCCCCCCAGAGTCACAAATCCCCCAGCAAACCTGCTGCAGTGTGGGTTGAGCTCTCCACTGGCTGTAGATGGTCTCTGCTCCCCATCATTAACCATGGGCTACAGGGAGACAGCCTGCTTCACCATGGTCTTCTCCACGGGCTGCAGGGGGAACTCTCTCAGCCATGTCTGCAGCGCCCCCTTCTCCACCAGCACCCAGCTACACAAAACTACCACACTGTTATAGGCGCACAGCTAATCTTCCCATTGCAATGATCACGTGGAGTACACGTGGCGAACTCAGGCAGCAGGCCCCTCCAGAGGAACATAATGGTGCCTGTGCTGAGCCAAGGTAAAGCTCCTTTTCAAACAATCCAATCTTTAAAAGGCCACAGATAGTTTAAGGCAGAGAAAAGAGGAGCAATGCTGTACAATGACACAATTAGATGCTTCTTCAAGTGCTCTGTTCCTAAAAGAAGTCCGATGAAGTAGATACCCGAGAGAGCAAACAAGTTTTGCAGCAACGATGGATCCTGTATTTAGGGGCCAACATTACATTCATCCACAGTGGCTGGGGGCATCAGGTCTTACTACACACGATACCTCGGAAGGGAATTAATTGCAGTACAAGACTCACAAACAACCAGACGGAGGTTTGGAAGGAATTTTATTAAAAAGTACATGTCGAGTTACCCATCTTCCAGGATACCTAGGAAAAGCTGGAATAACTCTATTCATTCCAAGTACAGTAACAACATGAAAATCGAAACGGGGATGGGGGAGGGACATGGACAGGGGGAAGGGGGCAAGGTTTATTTCAACACTGAGAAAAACAGTCCATAAAGTAAATTGGTGAATAGGCAAGTGGAAGGTTTCACCCAATATTCCTGGACAGGAATTTCTACATAGTAATCATAGGAGACACATTCTCTCAATACCAGACTTACCCATTCAGAAGCTTTCCCTGGAATGCGCACAGTGCCAATTAAGCCATGCGTAACTCCATGATGATTTACAAGGCAGCCCAGTGCAATGCTCCTCGTGCCAGCAGGGCAGCGGGAAAGTGCTGCCGCCTGGACAGTGAGGTCGAGCACCACTGCCAGAAGCCCACTCCTCCTTAGCTGTGCACACCGACCCAATTGCACCACACAGGCAAAGTCAACTTGGCCCTCTACCCTACACCTAACTTGGACCTGTCCAACACTTCACTGACAAGTTTCCAGAACCTACCTACAAATCATCCAAACCTCATCCTTGGCGCCAACCTGCTCCCCTAGACAAGCCTTCACAAAACTCCTCACCTGCCAGAACACTCCAACATCCAACACCTGCACCAAAGCCTCCGCAAGAACACTCCAGCATCAACCAGCTCCTGCAGGAAACAACTCACTTGCACCTCAAGCTTCCGCCCTACACTACCTGCTGACACACACTATCCTCACCAAAGCCAAACATTGCAACAGCCAGTGCAAATTTAACGTCGCCTGTGCAGCGCAACCTCGTAGGTGAGAGTCAAGGCAGAGGCAGGCTGGGAAGTGGCACTGGACACCCCATGGTTTAAAAGGGCATTTTACTGGGCCATTTGGCCTCTCCCTGGGAGAAGTGTAGAAGCAGAGGCTGTTTAAAGGCAAGTCAGGAAGGATTCTCCAGGTCGCTGAAGCACAGAATAACACATTCTCTTGGGGTTCTTCCACAGGATCTCCTTGTCCCCTTGCTTTTTTATCACATCAGGTCCCTGGTGAGGGGGGAGAGAGAGAGAGACACACACACACACGAGAGACTTAGGACAGAATTAACAACCTCAACATCCCCGTCCCAAGCATATAAAGTTAACCGAAGCCTGGGTACATCCAGAGCGGCCTGAGAAGGTTTATGCCACTCTATCCCCCCTGCAAGTCCTTCTTACATCACCCTCTCCCTCTCCCTTGGGTTACTTCAGGTTTTAGCCACTGAAGTTTCTCCTGATGCAGTCTTCCACTTGTTGTACCTCAATCTGTCCTGCTGAAAGCATTTTGGGACCATGCCGTTGTCAAGGTACCTCAGCTTTTCCTCTTCAACACTCCCCAGAATTCATCGCCTTCCAGAGGTACCTCACTACCATCTAGTCTTCTCAGCATTCCTTCTGAAGCATACCGCTCTGGTGCCGCCCCCTCTATAAGTTCTGTCAGGCTTTCCCAGTGAAAACCTACCCACCCTCCCTCCCTGTAGTACCTCAGAGTTTCCTGCTGAATTCTCCCGAGTGGCTTCATTGTCCTGAGGTACCCCAACTGTTCTTGCTGAAGCACCGCCCCCCGTCCCCGCTTGGCCATCCCTCCCCCTGAGCTACTTCAGCCTTTCCCGGCAACGTCATCCCCAACTCTTAGGTACCGCTCCCCCGATGCCGTCCCCGCCCGAGGTCCCCCAGCATTTACCGCTGAAATGCCCCTACGCCCTTTCATGTCGTCCCCAGCCCCGCGCAGATACCTCAGCGCCTCCCGCTGAAGCTCCTCAGTCCCGCCTCGCCTCACGGCTCGTCCCGCCGCACAAAGGAAGCTCTTGGTGCTGCAGTTTTTAAGTTTTCCCAGCACAGTGTATGAACAGCAATGTTTTTCATTACTTTGAATCTAAATCGAGTTTTGTCTGGCTAAGTCCGGTTCAGCATCCACGAGTGGATTTACTCTGTGTTTGGAATACTTGATGCCATTCTCATCCTACGTGCATAGGCTAAGATACTCAAGCACCTCATGAGAGACTTGTTGAGGAACCAACACAAAAGGTGTACACAAGCACAGACTGAAATCTGGCTATAGAAACGTGGTACTTGCTAAGTGTCCTACAACATAGCAACAAGTTTCCATAACCATTTGTATGTTTCCAAATGTGTATTTACCAACACTTGCACATTTCCTAACACCCTGGATAGCTGTCTTGCTTTCACACCTGTGCAGTAGCCCTCAGTGGGAACTTGACTGCCTGGCTGCAAGCTCA
Source organism: Hypotaenidia okinawae (assembly GCA_027925045.1). Lineage (NCBI taxonomy): Eukaryota > Metazoa > Chordata > Aves > Gruiformes > Rallidae > Hypotaenidia > Hypotaenidia okinawae. The sequence continues at coordinate 19,121,042 of BSDF01000008.1, read as the reverse complement.
CAGGGAACCGACCGCATGTGCAACTCCAGCTGAGCAGAAAGAAGCGGGTGGAGGGGAACTTTGCAAGGTCCTTTTCAAGGCAATGGCCGGTTTTCCCCCTTTTCAGAATATAATGACTAAATATTCTGGACCTGTGTGTGCTATTTGGATGACTAACCTATTGCAGGATATCATTTTCTTAAACTACATGCATATGTGCATATGAGTGTTTGTGCATACGCACACACACCCCTGCAGTATTTTCTGATTCCACATCAACTAACAAGCACTAAATCCTGCACTTCCAATCTTCTGTAAAAACTCAAGGCCTTGAGGGCATCTCTCCCCTCACCCCCTCCCCACCCCCGGTTTCCTGCAGAATGTTCGGCATGGCAGTCTCGGTGTGCTGAAGCAAATGAGGTCTTGAATGGAAACCCTGCTGCCTCAGGGCTCCCACAGCTGCTCTGGGCCTTGAGCACCCCATGCCAGTGACCCTCCAGCAGCTGCACAGCCCCTGTATTTCTATTTGAAAAATATATTCCCTTCTGGTGTTCCAAATCCCTCAAACTATATAGCTTTCTAATAGTCAAATCACTTTTCAATGCAAAGAACAAATCTGCATATGCTAGCTCATCCCATTTCTTATTCCCTTGACCAAACGACATTAATTTAAATACAGTATGATATTTCAAGGTCCCATTTTCAGGCCGTATTCCACCACTATCCAACTGATATCGCGGCCACCATTCATTACAATACTGGTTTAATTTAGCCCTAGTCAAAGGCATCCCTCCAAATTTACTCCAATACTTTAAGACACATCCTAAGGGAGAAGGGTAGCAACTTTCTTGAAAGCAGTGGAACCTAAACCAACGTTTCACACTCCAAAGTTCCAAAATTTCCATTACAAAATGAGTGATCTCTTCCCTACATTACTAACACCAACGTGCAGAAACAAGGCCATGCTGCTGCTGAGTATCTCTCTGTTACATCTTATTCAGAGCTTAAGCAAAACCAAACCCACACGGCTGCTTCAAAAGTCCTGCTTTGCCCCTTTTTCCTCTTAAATACCTCTTTCAAATAGCCTTGCACCCTTGTGTTGCTTACCACCCAATGCGGGAGAGGGGCCGATGGAGTTAGCATTCAACACAGCAGTACACGCTGGAGTCCAGTCAGTCTGCCTCTCCTCATCAGGTACCTCAAGATGATCCAGTGAAGGCTGTCAGTGTAGTCCCACTAGAAACGCCTAGTACTGTTGTCCCAAAAGCGGGATTGTCACCCAGTGTGCAGCATGCCAATATACACACAGAGAAGAAGTATGTGATTTATTCCCTGTCTACGCAGAGCTGGGTGCTGGGCAGTAATTCCTCAAAGCTGGCATACCACATGCAGAATTTACAACCTATTTATCTTGTTACAGGATTAGATACACCCACCTAAATTTACACTAATTGGTTAGTAATTACCACATCATCTACTATTGGTCAAGCATATTCAAATTAGCACCCATGTGCCTTGAAGGGGGAGGGTGTGTCATTTGCATAGTCGTTGAGTTGGGTGGGTGGTTACCATCTCCCCTTGCCATCTTTACCTTTCCCCCAGTTTTTGCTGACTTTAGGCCTCTCTGGCAACTCTGCTGCAACTCTTGCACCTGCTGGGGCAGGATGTTTCCTCTTTATCAGCCTTTCAGCTCTTCTTCAAGGATACTTTTTAGCAAAGCAAGCTAGTATGTTTCACCAGACACTAAACAGTGTCTAAGCACTAACCCCAGCCCATTTTTGTCCCTTGAAGTGGACAAATTCTTCTTTGTAGATGTCATTTCCCCCCTTGGAGACTCAGAGACTTCTTGTCGGCCTCATGTGTCTCATTATTATAACAACAGTTGTCCTTTACAGACAACTAATACTGAACACACTATTAGAATATTTACCATCTCAGCAGAGTTAAATTAATTACTCCTTCTGAGCAGTTCTGTAATTATCCCTGTGGAGGAAAAAATTCATTTTACACATAAACAATAAAACCAATAGGAACCAAATTATTAATCCTAAAGAAAAACCAACTAGCTTTGTGAGTACTTAGTCTCTATTTAGGCAAGTTCTTGTATGTCGGGGACAATTCCTCCAGGTTTAACTTCTCCAGTTGGTGCAGAGGTCTGTTCATCTTTATCGGGTGTTGGTGCCCTTTTTACCCCTGTATAATGAATCCAGGAACTAATTCCCTCTACCTTGACCGCAGTATAAGTCTTCAATAGCACGGTACAGGGTCCTTTCCATTTCTCTTTTAGAGGTATGTCTTTCCAGGTCTGTATGTAAACAACATCTCCTGGTTGGAATGGGTGAACTGGTGTGTCCAAGGGAAGGGTAACCTTTTGGCTTAGGTACCCATGCAGCTAAGTCAAGTCTGCAAAAGCAAAATCAAATATTCTTTAACTGCTGCCTGACCTTTTATCTGCACTTGCTCCCCCTTGACGTTTAAAAGGCTTGTAGGATATGGTTTCCCATATATGATTTCAAAGAGGCTTACTCCCTCCTTAACCCTGGGGGTTTTCTGAATTTGCAGAAGAGCCACACGTAAGGTCCCTGTCCACTTAAGATGTGCTTCCTGAAGAAGTCCAGAAACTTGCCTTTTGAGAGTCCGATTCATTCTTTCTACTTTCCCACTGGATTGAGGTCTCCAAGGGGTGGCTAGTTCCCACTTAATGTGTGAAAATTTGGAAATTTCCTGTACTATTTCTTCAACAAAACAAGGCCCAATGTCAGAGGAGATTCCCCCGGAACACCAAATGTAGGTATGATTTATTTTAACAAGATTTTAGTTGCTTCTCTAGTTTTGTTGGTGTGATGAGGGAAAGCCTCTGGCTAACCACAGAAGGTATCTACTAGTACCAACAAATATTTATACCAGTTGCATTTAGGTCATTCTGAAAAGCCCATTTGCCAGTATTCCCCAGGAGTTATTCCCTGTTTTACAAGATCTCCCATAACCTTCTTTCCAATTTTGGGGTTATTCGTGCAGCAGATGGTACATTTCTTTAATACAACATCTGCTACGATCTGCGTTTTGGGCGCATAAATGTTCCTTCTAGCAGTCAATTCCAGTGCATCTGCTCCTGTATGCATTTCTTGGTGTAGTCTTTTAAGAACGATTTCCATCACTCTTTCAGGAATCAGTAATTGTTTCAGTGGCATCATCCACTGGCCCTGGTCATTTTTGGAGCAATCTGATTGTTCCACCAATCGCTTTTCCTTTCCAGTGTATTTTGGAGGCAACAGCTCTAAATGAGAACCCAGAATTAAAGCTCCTTCCATGCTGGACTCTCTCGTGGGTGCTTCTTTAGCTAGCCAAACTGCTTTTCAATTTTCGTTTTGGTGAGCTTTCTTCTTGGAGACTCGGTAGCCTGCTAAAACTAGAAAATTAAGCAACCTGACTGTGGCTTGCAGGCATCCCTCACAGGTATCAGTACCAATCAACAAGACATCTACGTATTGTAACAGCGTGATGGTATTGTACTCACTATGTCATTGCTCTAGTTCCTTTGCCCAGTGCGTTACCAAACAATGTGGGGCTATTTTTGAATCCCTGGGGAAGTGCAGTCCAACTGAGTTGCATCTTCTGTCCTGTAGCTGGGTTTTCCCATCCAAAAGCAAAAATGGCCTGACCTGTTCACCGATGAGAATACAAAAGGAAGCATCCTTCAGGTCCAGTACTGTAAAATAAGGACTGGTATCAGGAACTGAGGCACGGAGGGGGTAAAGATCTGGAGCACAGGGTGCACGTAAAGATCTGGTGCACAGGGTGTGCATCTAGAGACCTTGCATTAACTTCTTGTACATCTTATACTGGTCTGTATTCCTGGGAGTCAGGTTTCTTTACAGGCAAAATTGGAGTATTAGATTCCAACTGGCACCCCCTTAGTTGTCTGTGCTCTAAAAAGGAATATATTTCAGGTTCCAGTCCCTTCTGAGCTTCCAATTTCATAAGATATTGTTTCTTTCTTACTGGCTGGGCTCCTGGTTTCAGTTGAATCTTTACCAGAGTCCCATTCTTGGCTGGTCCTGGTGTTCCCAGGGACCACACTGTAGGTGTTCTGGCTTCCAGTACTTCCTCAGGAATATCTCCCTTTTCCATAGGGTTCTTCTCCATCAACAGGCATATCTGAGCTCTCCACACATTCTCTGGGGGAATACACAAGTGAGCAAAATCTTCAGAGAAGGTTAACTGTGCATTTAACTTACCAGCTAAATCCTGTCCAAGTAACGGCAAAGGGCATTCTGGCATAGAGAGGAACTTCTGTGGCAATTTAGTAGCCCAAATTCCAAGTTCCATGGGCTGTAAAAATGGCCTCAAAGGTGTTTCTTTTTCTCGTAGTGCCAACAATGCTTATCTTAGTCTTACTTGATGGTCCCTTACAACTAGTTCATACAGAATGGGTGGCTCCACTACCAATCAAAAAAAATCTATTGTTTCATTCCCCAACTTAATCGGAACAAGAGGATCAGCTGGGGAAACTTTAAGAGATTCCTCTGGTCCCCTGCAATCTAACCCAACCTCTGCCATTACCCCAACAGTTTCCTCTTTCTCTTCCCCTCATCTATTCCAAAGACAGGGACATTCCTTTTTCCAACGACCCTCCTGCTTACAGTAGGGATGCTGATTGGTTGTTAAAGAAATTGCACAGCAGCTTCATCTGCTACCTCCACAACACCTGCCTCTGCCTCAGAATCCTCCTCATGTGCCTCTTCTTCCCTCTCCTTTTGTTAGGGCAGCCAGCAAAGCAGCCTGCAATTTTGCTCAGCCTTGCTTCTCCTGTTCTTCCACCTCTTCCCTATTAGCAAATACTCTGCATGCAACTGGCATCGATTATGAAGCTGTCATTCCATCTGCACCATCCACCTTTTGTAGTTCCCTTCTAATGTCCGATGCCAGTTGACCAACATATTGAAGAACCTCACAGTGCCAGCATCCTCCGGATCCCAATCTGTCCATTTTCAAGCTGCCTCACACAATCTTTCCTAAAAGGCAGACGGGGTTTCTTTGTTGCTCCACCTTATTTCATACAATTTAGATACCTCTTGGGGCTTTTGTACCCCCTTTTGGATTCTGTACAGAATTAGTTCTTGGTATTCTTCTACTCCCCGTAATCCTTCATCTATATTAGGATCCCACCCAGGATCTTCCCTCAGGAGGTAAATGTCAGTGGTAGGCAGTCCTCCATGCTTCTGGTACAATACTTCCCTAGCTTTTTCTAAGTAATTATGTTTCATCCTAAACTAAACAGAGTCTATGCACTAACCCAGGTGCATTTTTGTTCCTGTGAAGCAGACAAATTCTACTTTGTAGATGTCACGAGCCAGCGTTGTACTGGCATTATGGAAAGACTTTGAAGCACCTTGGGCAGGGATGAATGTCCAGGTGAGCACCACACCTAAAGAAGCACACATGCCCTATGGGGCTTGTCTTGAAAGCAAAAGGTACTTTCTCTTGTGCAATGCAGCCGTCTCTGGGGTGGTAATCAGCCATCAGTTCTCCCCCAGAGGTAATTCAGGCTTAGAAAGGCAAGCAGCTTCCTTCAAGGTGCTCAAAGAGCAGCTTCCTGTGGGCTGAGCTGCTGCCTATGCCAATGTCAGGCTGTTTGGTTACAGGCTGCTCCTCCGAGCCCCATTTAGCACAGCCAGCAGAGAGAAGGGCGCACACAGCCTATGCCCCATGGCACATCACAAAAATCACCAGCCAGTGTCCCTGCAAAGGCAAAGTGGGTCTCAAAGAGGGAAGATTTCTTCCCCAATCCAGCAGCTATCTTCTGGATGCAGGCAAGTCTCTGCATAATCCCCCTGAGAATACAGCAGGTTGCAAGCGTGCCTTGAGCAAGCCTGATGAGAGGAAGGGATGCTGATAGCTCCTCCTTGGTTTGCTGCTGAAAGGGCATAGGCTAGTTTTTAAACAGCTCCACCCCAGCCACTGACAGTTCAGACAGACCATTTGCTGCTTTCCCTCAGTATCTCTGTGCACAGAGTGAAGAACCAGCCAGCGAGTGGAGTCTTTTCCAACTAGAGAAAATCATGATACCATAAAGGCCTTTCCAGTAATTGGGAATCCTTAGCCTCTGCATAGCCCATTCCCTTACAGGGCTTATGAGTTACACAAATAGAAAAGCAAAGGCACAGAGGCAAAGACAATGGCTGCATGATCTATGGCAGGCAAAAAGAAGGAAAACATCCAGGCTCCCACCCCACAGGGTTCCTGGCCAATGCAGCTTGCCTTCCTATAGCTCAACCCCAACAGGAAGAGGTCGGCATCCAAGAATTCAATACCTTGTTTCTTTAGTCCCAACGAGGCCTTCCCTACTGGCACTCAGTATGCTTCTATGGTAAGTAAGGCGGTGTAAGAAGCAGTTTAGCTCTGCAGAATTAGGAAGATCTAGCTGAAGAGAAGAACCTTCAAGACAGAACAGGCCTATACTGGTGAACCTTGTGCTAATGCTTTGGAAAAAACAACAGGAAGGCTTAGAAGTAATGGACAAATTGCACCTTCCCATCAGGCTTGTTATTGAAGCAGGCATGAAGGAAAACATCATCACTACACACACTTCCTGGTGGAATATCATAACTCATCTAATGGGAGACTGTGAAAATAAGGTGTCTGTTGTGCCATCGTTCCCTTCCTCCTGAACTTTGTGCTCCTGCTGGCAAGCAGATACTCCTGTCAATTTGCTCACAGCAAGTCTGCCATTGAAATCTTGGGTGGTTTCATTACCTATTATTCATTCTTCGCTGCTTTTCATCTACTTGCCAGTTACATGCTTACAAGGTTAATAAAGCTCTTAAACTTGCTGTTGTGGCCACCTAGCTTTGCTGGGCAGCCTGTGCCTCTCAGCTACAGACTGGCACAGGGCTGCCATTTGGGAAAGCTCACTGGGAGCATCACTGACCTTTTCTGACTTTCTGCACGCATCCCGTGGGGATGGTGTTCAAACCCCTTAGCAATCTGGGTCCAGCCTATCCCAGACACTTGTGTCCATCCGTGTTCCCCCCACCCCCACCCCGTCATCGTCATTGTCATCATCTTTCCCCCCACTCCAGTGGGGGTGACACCCAGCAGGTGAGACCTGTGGGACATTTCGAGTGTTACAAGACCTATACTTCCAAGTTTTGCTGGATGTCAGCAACCCGGCAGGGGTCAACAGACCAGATCTGTCTCTCAGTTTCTCCCCTTCTTCCCCTGTAGACAGCCGAAACATCACATTCTCTAGGAACACGCCAACCGTGGGCTGTGTGACCGCGCAGGCCTGCGCTGACCAGAGCGGCAGCCTGATGGGAAGGACAAGGGCAGCCCGCCAGCAGAGCCCAGGTGAGACGGCAGCGGGATCTTGCCCACTCCCATCCCCGCCGCCCGGCCCGTGATAGCCTGAGGAGCCCGTGGCCCCGCTTGGAAGGCGGCTCCTCTGCGCTGGCACCTCCCCGGTGCCGCCGGGGCCCTGGCCACCGGGTGGCAGCAGCGCTCCGTCCTCCCGCCGCCACCGCTACCGCCGCCCGGGACCGCGGCAGCCCATCGCCCCCAGCCCCACGTCGGACCGAGCGCCCGGCTAGCGAGCAGGGCCAGCGCCTAGCATCTGCTTGGAAACCGAGGGTCGAGGGGCTGCCGTCAGCCCTTCACCCCGGCCGGGTAACGCCGTTTCCCCGCACCTCCCCACGACCAGCTCTTCAGGTGGTCTTTCTGTAGGAGCAGGGGTGGCCCAGACCTCCCATGCAGGCACAGCAAAGTCCATCTGTGAGGGCAAACCTCTAATGCTGTCCCAGGAGCCGCCCACCAACATGACTTTGGGGCTGCTGCCTTATCCTCAAGGGGGACCCCAGTCCCAGGCGGGTCATGGGCAGAGGGGGAGGTGGCACCTCTGGGTGATGGCAAACCATCCACTGACTTCCCCAGATACCTGCCCACATCAGACCACGGGACAGCAGTGGGGAAGCACTGCCTGGACCACCATCCCAGCAGGTTAAGCATTATTCGTGAGCCACACTCAGGCCTCAGCTAAATCTCATTGCCACATAACCCTACTCCCTCTTGTTCAGTGCACAGAGGAAGCAGCCCTCTGAGCACTGTGAATCCTGGGAATCCCAGGCTCACCAGCACTCACCTCCCACTCACACCTGGTTTGGTGTTGTCTTCTGCCAAAGGCCAAGCTGGATGGGCTGTGGTGGTTTCATGCTGGCTGGAGGCCAGAGGCCCACCACAGTCGCTCTATCCCTCCCCTTTTCCACTGGACAGGGCAGAAAATACACAATGAGAGGCTTAGGAGTTGAGATAAGGACGGGGGAGATCTTTCCACAATCAGCGTCACAGGCAAAACAGACTCAACAAGGAATAAAACCCAAGTAGAATTTGTTACACACATACACACACAGAGTGAAACCAGAGTAGGATAATGAGAAGTAAACCCAAATCTTAAAACACCTCCCTCCACCCCTCCCTTCTTCATGGACTCAACTTTATTCAGAAATTCTCTACCTTCCTCCCCACCGGCTCTCCCCAAGGTGGCACAGGGTGAGCTGGGGTGGGATTCCTCACACTACCCCCTGCTCCAGCATGGGGTCCCACCCAAGGGAGACAGTTTTCCACACCTTGTCCAACATGAGTCTTTGCCCAGGGGCATCAGCTCTTCACCAACTGCCCCAGCGTGGGTCACTTCTATGGAGTGCAGTCTCTCAGGCTCAGACTGCTCCAGCCTGGTCCTCCAAGGAGTCACAAGTCCCCCCAGCAAGCCTGCTCCAGGACAGACCTCTCTCTCCATGGGCTGCAGGTTCTGCCAGGAGCTCACTCCAATGTGGGTTACAGCATCTTCCATACATCTCCAACCGCTCCAGCATGGGGTCCTCCACAGGCTGCAGGTGGGTTCTCTGCTCCCCATCATCTTCCATGGGCTGCAGGGGAAAGAACCTCTTCCACCCTAGTCTTCTCCACAGGCTGCAGGGGAATCTCTCTGGTGCCTGGAGCACCTTCTCTCCTCCCTGCCCTTTTTCACTGTCCTTGGTGTCTGCAAAGTTTTGTTACATCTTCTCACTCCCTTCTCTGGCAGCAAAAAGCATCTGTTTGTGGTGTCTGTCAGTAACCCTGTCTAGTGGAAGGTGCCTCTCCCCATGGGAGGGGAAGGGGAATGGAACAAGATGCTCTTTAAGGTCCCTTCCAACCAACACAAACCATTCCATGGAGCACAAGTCAGTTACTGCCTACTCTGCCATCCCAGTTGCAAGACCCATCCTGTGCTGCTAGGACAGAGCCACAGAAACAGCTAAGTGAGAAGCAGCCAATCTCCTTTAAGAGCTCAGCAGAACACTCAGCTATCAGCCCTGCCTGAAGACCAGTGCAGGTTGGGGTGAAGAGAGTGTGATTTATTCCCCCTGGGAAAGCTTTTTCTGGCAGGTTGCTGCTCCCTGCGTATCACCCACCAGCTGCAGCGTGAGGGACAGATGCACGCAGCAGAGAGAGTGGAGGATATTCAGTCCCCAGCAGCAGCCCCCACCAGCAGCTACCTGCCGAAAGCTGCCAGGCTCTTTGCAGTTTAATCATCACCTGTTGAGCGGGGCTGGGTGAGAGACCTCGGCAATCCTCCCACCTCTCAGGGCCTTCTGGCAGGGGCAGACAATGCAGGTATCCCCTGCAGGTAATTTAGGGGAAGTCCAAGGGGTGGGGCTGGGAGGATAAAACTGGATTAGCAGTTCAGATTTACAACCTGGGCACTGGTTAACTGTCATGTAGCTCATTCTTGCCCAGGGCAACTCCTCTCTTCCTGCCTCTTCCTGTCATGCCTGGAGCAAACTTAAATGATGAGACAAACTGAGATCAGGGATGCCCTGAGCAAAACCTTGAGCATCTCTGATGCTTGCTGTCCCTCTGATCCCTCTGCCCCTCCCACAGATATCAACCACTGACCTTCTGGTGCTGCTTTTCCCCTAGCCCATAGCTGAGACTCATGTGGTGATGAGGAGAGACTCTGTCCCCGAGGGCAAAAGAACTGACCACGATAGATTGAGCCAGCACCAGGAGAAGAGCTGGGTCCTTGTGCCTGGGGTCCTGGCACCTCCTGAGATCCAGGTGTGAACCCCAGGGAGGACATGCAGAGCAAGGAATCCAGGAAATCCTTTGGAAACCAGGGCTTGTACCCTCCAGGCACAAAAGAGCAGCCCAAGTCCTACCCCAGCATGCTCAGAGCTCACTCCACTCCTTTGGGGTATAGTGCTGGCTGAGTCCTGGATACAGAGCAGAGGGGCAGATTCCTCAGGAGCTGCAAATGACCTGCTGCCTTCCTACTTCTGTCCACTGTTTTTCTCTAACCAAATAACTGTTTAGGTGAAGATTGGCTGCCCTCAGTTTAATTGTATCACCTCAACCTGCACAGTCTGTTTTCCCTCTGTTCAGTCCTGAGCATGTAATTCCAAATAATCCATGAAGGTCCCATTTTAGGGAATCAAAGGCCTCAAGGGACCATCTGAAAAGCCAGAGGCTGGCATTGGGTTTGGGATGAGATGCTACACGTGCTTGGCTTTCAGGCATGAGCCAATCCCCATGGTTGAGCCAGCTCTGTAAGGATAAACCTGACTGATTGAGAAAGAGGAGGTGAAGGAGGACTTGGGGCCCTGCCGGTCACTGGCAGTGTCGTGTGTTTGCACAGCAGCTAGCCATTATCTGTGTTCCAGTGCTTTCTGGATCCACCCTACCCCTGCGTTCAGGCCTGTTAGCTGGAATCCTGGGGGCCCTGTGGGGTGCTCCCGGCATATTTCAGAAGCTGTGACGTTGCAGCTGCTTGCTAATGGTTTTACTGGTGCCATTCTGACAGGCATCCATCCCTCATCATTCCACAGCCCAGAGTCACACATGCAAATGAAACTTTGCTGATGCAGGGTGGGGTAAGTTTGGCTGGGTTCTGCCTGTGTTATTTTTTTCTCTTCAGGGAGGCTCTTTGAGTTTTTAGGGTTGCTAATCTTTACACACAATTCCTTTTGCAGACTTGTTTTTCCCAAGGCACAATACAGAGTCAGCAGCCTATTTAAAAAGCAGAATGGAACAAGGGACAAACAAAGCAAAACTTTGGATCAAAGGTGTCCCCAGTGCCAAACAGGGCCAGACAGTTATTCCACGTGCCTTTCCTATGCCACTGTTTCTACATCTATAGTTTTTTCTGCTTGCAGTAGCATGATGTTATAAGCACATGCCTCATTGCTGCCCCCAAACCCTTATCTGCAGAACTGCTATGTCACCAATTTTACTCTCCTGGTGTAGGTGTGGAGAGTCGATTTTTCCCAAGCTAGAACTTTGTCAATCCTGTTTATTTCAGTTCATGTGTATCATTTGCCAAGACCTTGCTGGAAGCCTAAACAGTATGACCTCCAACACATTTTCCACCCTTCCTAGTCCAGTACAGTCTGCAGAAGTAGGAAGCTTGTTCTGTCTTCCATCACATATATCAGCTGGGAAACACTGAGGAGCCACACTGCAGGTATGGATCCCAGTGCTGTTCTAGCATGCCTCAGACTGAAAGTGGGTACTCCTAGTCCCACTTCTCAAACCTTTGCACTCATCCTCATCTAAGTCAAACTAGGTAAAACCAGCAGTGATGACACAGCTCGGATGAAACAAAACACATACCTTTCAGAACATACTGTGTGAATGCATGAGTGTATGTGTACATGTGGTGGCCAGTCATCTGCTGCAGCTCTCCAGTGCCACGAGGACCAGACTTTGTCAGGGGCTCTTGTAGGTCAACCTTTTTAATGAGTCTTCTACATTGGAACTGTCACAAGGTTCAAGAGACAAAAGGAGAACCCTTGAAAAATGTTCCCAGACATAGCTGAGAGTAGGTATGGGGGTGCAGGGTCCCTTCAGTGTTTACTGCCCAGGATTTCCTTTACACATACCACAGGTGTCTCCTCCATTCCAAACAAAAACAACGGGTTGACATGGGGCATTTTACCCACCAAAACTAACATGAGCCCACAGGTCTGCAGCTGTTTTCTTTAAGTGAGAAAGTAAATGTGGAAAGGGAAAAGTGTGTTTCCAGCTCTATTCTTTAAAGAAGACAGGGTAGACAGGTTCTTTAAAGACCTGGGAAGGCAGCAAAACCAGGCAGGCAGGTAAGGTCTTCATTCCCTGCAAGCAGATCTAAAATGGTTCCCATCCAGAAACATAACAGCTTGTCACACTTCTCTCCTTCAGGACTCCAAATGCCCTTTCCTTGGCCAGCCATGCACACTGCTGCAGCCTGTCACACATCTCAGTAGGGAGGCTCTCTGCATATGTGGGAATCCTGAACCATTTTCAGTGAGAATGGATTTGGATAAAGAACACAAGTACCAGCCCTCGTTTATAGACACACACAAAAAAAGTGGTGCACACAAGACAGAACTCTTCACCACCATAAGCAAAGAGGGAAGGAAGGAAAACAGAGATGGCATCTGGAGGAATACAAAGACAGCTCTCTGCTTTTCTCCCATTGCTCAAGAGGAAAGAGAGCATTCACTTCAGAGGAAGCTGTGGTATGGATATAGGCAAAGTTGGGGGTGGCAGATAGGGAGAGGCACACTCCATTGGTGGAGTTTTCCCACTGCTAAGTGTAAAGTGGGGAAGGGTGGGATGAGGGACCAGCCATTTCCTCCTCTGCCCCTCCTGCTACTCATACAGGCAACATGTATGCATTCCCAGGGCAGCCCCACCAGTTTCTCACTATCAGCACACGCCTGTTTCCCCTACCAGGAGTCTGTTGGAAGCCCCTCCAGAAAGAGAAGAAATATCTGGCATTCAGCCATCAGCTCAGAAGGGATATGTCTTCCTGCTCCCTAGATCCCAGGTTACTTTTAACTTTGGGAACCAATTTTTGTTCTCTGAAGAACTGGGTAGTCCCCAAATGCACAGGCTACTATTGCTGGCAGGGAGACAGTGGAGAAAGCAAGGCTTGAGGTTATACAGAAAGGTTACACAGTGGTATGGGCCACCGTACTCTGCCCAAGAGGAGCAAGCTGGCCTCGGATGTGCCCTCATCCTATCCTGATGCTGCAGTTTGACCCTATGCTGATTACATGGCAATCAATCCCCAGGCCTCATGCTTACAGCCCCGCAGCATCATCCTTCTCCCACATCCACGGACAGACATCCACCCTTAGGTGCAGGAGGCAGGTGGCTCTGTGTCAGCTGCATCTAAAGCTGGGTGGCACCATGAAGCAGGAGACGGCGCGTCACTGCCTAGGCCGCCTAAGGTGGGTCAAAAGATTTGCCGCTAGGAGGCGGCCTTGCCCCAGCTCGCTGCTGTCGCTCCCACCATGCTGGCAGCCGTGGATGCTAGAAAGGACAGGCTGGGCCTGAGAAAGAGGTGTGAGTTGCGGGTGTGGGAAGGCAGGCACAGAAGTCCTGGAGGAGAAGAAAGGACAGCTGAGATGTGTGGAGCAAAGTGCATCCTGAAGAAGGGAGGCTGCAGAACTGCAGATGGTGTCACTGCCCAGCAAACACAGGCTGGAGAGTGCTGGGAAGGGTGCTCAGCATGCTGACTCCTTGGCAACTGGCCTGACATGTCTGATGTGGGTAGAAAGACATCAGAAAGCACCAGTGCTGAAGAGGGTGGCAACACAAAGACTGCTGTGTTCCTCTGCTCCCTATCCCTTTCTCCCCCTCCCCTCCCAATTTATTTACCCGAGTTCAAAAGACAGCCTCACAGTCCCAAGGGGCTGGCTGAAGTGGCCAAGGGGTGGGCTGTGAGGTCATCTTTAATGAGGGCAAAAATCCAGTGTCAACAATGCTGTCCATTGTATGGCCCTGTTTAGACAATACCGGCTGGGTTCTTGCTGCTGGAAGCCCCAGCACTGGGAGCAAAGCCTGTTTGGGGCAACAGGAGGAGAGGAGGATGATGAAGGGGATCTGGCACTGAGTCAAGCAGCAAGGGATGGGGCAAAGTGCAGAGATAACTACCCTATCCCAGTCATCAGCCTGTTATCAGCCTAGTTCTCAGTGATATGATTACTGTCCCAATGGCCCGGGAATTTAGCCATCCTGGTCACAACCTGGAGGCATGGACAGTCCCTGGAGGTACATCTGCCTTCCTTTCTGATCCTGGCAATGGAAGACCAGTGTTTTCTGCTACCTTATCATCTCCCTCTCACCTCACATCTCCCACTCAGCAGTAGCAGGGTGGCAAAGTAGGCACCAGCTTCTTCTCTCAGCCCCAGCCCTTCCCCAGGCATTTGTAAGACAGCCAATGGTTTGGCCACTGTTGCTCTTCTGGGAGCTCCCAACAGCCATTGCTGACTAGAAAGCCCAGGTAGCCTATGTTAAATTCAGACATGCTTTAAGGGTGAGGATGGAGCAGGGGATCCTCAGGGATCTGTGGGATCCACTGAATTTATGGAGCAGCAGATATTTCAAGGAAGGAGGGAAACATGTCAGAAAGCAAGCAAAGAAGCAAAATCATGCCATTTCTTGCAAACATAAATCTCACTTTTGGTACATGCCATGATATCAGACCTCTCAAGTCCTAGTTTCTGGAACCAGGTGATTACACAAGTCTTAGCTTTCCATTTCAGAAAAGAAACCCATTCACTGTCTCTCCTGTCCAAGGAAGACTATGTGAAAATACAACACAGGGTCACCAGATTCCAAGAGCAAGTATAAGGGAGACAGCAACATTTAAAAAAGGGTGGCAACCCTACAGGCTAACATATGAACTACTGTGGCTAACAATCCTGAAAGACCTGCAGCTGCCATCGCATTCTATTCCAAGCAGGATTTACCTCTGAACTGCTGCTGTCTGAGACAGGTCTTGTCTCACCTCATTCTGTACCTGTGGCTAGAAGTTGACCCTGTCCAAAACTGGGGGAGCAGTGCTGAACCATGCTGGTGTTCATGTGCTCTGCAAAGAGGGCTCGATGCCTTTGAAGAGCACGTTCTTCATGGGGGGAAGGAGGAGGAGGAGGAAAGGAGGATTGGTGAAATGAGAAAAACAGCCCTGCACTTCTCCATGGATTAAAGGCCCATGGCATGATTCTGCTATCTCCAGAAAAAGCTCTAAAGATGGAATTGCTTCAGCCTTCTTCAGAAAAACAATGCGAGAGATGTAGAAAATAATCCTAGGAAACATTTTGTAGACCTTTATTTTTGGCAGAGGGGAAGGGGTTGGAGTCAGCTCTTTGCCCATTTTTCAGCTTATTAGCTTTATTTGAGCCTCCTCTTTTTTTTTTCCCAACTTCTAGTTGTGAAATAGAAGAAGGGGGGAAGGACAAAGGGAATGTTGTTAAAAAAGATAAACAACATGAAGCAAAACTTGCAAGGCCCTTGCATCAAGCTGCTGGGTTGTTGGGTTGGATTTTTTTTATGTGGGGCTTTTTCAACATTTTGTGAGGGGGTAACTGAAGAGATTCGCTAAAATTTCCAAGATGTCGACACCAGATGAAATCTCCTTGCAAAACCAACTGCTAAATGGGAAAGCAATACTTTTTTTTTTTTTTTTTTTTGAGGGGAGGGTAGTAAGGAAAATGTTTTGGTGAGATATCCCTAGCTTAGCCTTGACCCTTTTTCTGCAACCTGTCACTGTGGTAGCAAAGCCAGGCTGGTTAGTGCAAAACTGTGAGACCCTCTGACAAAAAATATTCTGCAAGAGCTTTTTACTAGCACAGTGCCTCATCTGTGTCACAGATCTTTGGGGAGCACTTCAGAGGAAGGTAGTAACAGCCTTATGACCATGCATTTCTAAAGAAACCCTGTCCTGAAGTGCATGGCCTGTGCTGCCCGTGGCATGGCTCTGATCATCACTGCCCTGCCCCACGGCCCTGATCAGTTTTGAGAGAACATGACCTCAGGCAGCAGTCATCAGTTGCAAAAGAATTGAATCTGTTTCCTCAGGATGGTGGCGGAAGCCAAATCTTTGCTATGCACTGTTGGTGAACTCTACCAGCAATGTACTTCTGCTGAAGGCTCAGCTACACAGCTCTCCCTGGAAGGAAGAAAAAACCTGTCTGGAGAGATACCAGTGAAACAAATATGGTATAAACTGTATTGCTGTTCCTATACTAGACATGTCTGGTTTTCCACCTGGATTGCCCAGTGATCCCCCGCTTTGCCTGAAGCCTTGAGCAGCAGAGCTGAGACAGGAGTCTGAAGCAGAGACTCAGATGAACAGGGCCCAGTGGTGGGGCCCAGTGGTCCGCAGGTGCCAGCCACTGCCCCGCCAGCAGCTCTCCCCAGGAGGAAGCCTGGCTGACATGGCACAGCCAAGCCTCCAGCCCGCAAAGGGCTAAAAACCTTTTGGCAGGCACAGCTGGAGCTGCCGCAAGCCAAACATTGGGAAAGCAAACTACGCAGCATACTTTGCCAAGGTGGCAATGCCTGAACCTCGTGGCCTCAGACAGGAACATCGACCCGTTTCAAAAGCATCAGTTGGAGGAGCTGGCCATGCTGTGAAGGACCTTCCTCAGGGTTGTCCTAAGCCTTGAAACCTGCCAGCTGGCACAACCCTGATAATGGTTAATATCTGTTTCTCCCTAAGTACAAGAAGAAACGTGATGGTTACCTCCCAGGATGACTTGGCAGGGGAATGTTCAGAAAACTTGCTCCTGTTGTGTGGGAGCAGCCAGACATGGAGTGAACTGCAGACAATGAAATGTATAGCTGTCCTGCAAGGTCCCCCTTAGCCATGCTTCACATTGGAGGAAAGACACAGATGGGACAAGGAAGAGCTTTGGTGGGCCTGAGTATCTGCAAAATTGCAAACCCTGAATCCCCAAAAGCCTCGTTTTCACCCACCAGTATCATTTCCAATTCTCCCCTTGTTCACAGCATTGAGATTATTTTCCCCATATGGCATAAACTGCAGGGTTGGGTTTTTTTAATCAACAAGTAGCAAATTTTTTTCTTATTTATTTCTTTTCTGCTTTTGTTTTGACAATAGCAAAAGTCTGAAGTGCTTAGGGTAGTTCTTATCACAGTTTACAGTTCTTCCAACACTAGCATCGAAAGTAGGTAAAATCTTTAATTAAAACATCATTTCCCCCCAGTGTTCAGTAACCCTCCATGTTGTTTAACCAAGGATTTAACACAGAGTATTAAAAGGGAAGGTTAAAAGTCCTCTCTGACTCATGTCAGTTTTCACCATCTAGGAATACCTTCTGATGTGTGCTCCCTGTTTTAATGCTGTGCCTCAGAAAGCGGGAAAGACTTGTTCCTAACATAAAACAAAATACAGACTTCTCTCAGACCTCTTCATCCACCACAGTGAAATGAAAAAGGAGGTTCAGACTTTTCCCCCTTTTGCTGGACACCTCTAAGTCCAGAGAACAACAGGGCTACTGTTATTTTTCATTGTTGCTTTTCCCTCACGGTGATTACAATGCTGCTCCCTTTTGCCAGCTGCCACTGAATCAGGCCCACTGAGTCCAAGGACAGACTCTGCAAGATCTTAGTTGTCTGTCTGTATGTACCTCATGGTCAGCTCCATCGCTGCAGGATAGCTGCCTGGACAGGATATGCGTCAGGGGGATATGGGCACACTTCAAAATGGCTTTTGACATCCCCATTCCACACCCAGAATGACTCATATGTCAGCAGGGGGGTGGGGGGCAGAGATTGAACATGGGACACACCATGAGACAGGGAAGGAGCTGAAATAGGTCTTTGCCAGGATGATGGCACTAGGGCACCCCAAGCCTTGCTGCCAAACAGCAAGGTACAGAAACCACACGGTGGGGTTAGAAGGTCTGCTTCCCGGCTCTGCCACCAGCAAGGTTTTATTTGTAAGGGCCCTCTTTTTTGTTCTTAATGGTGAATGTCTCCTTGGGATAGAGCTTGGATTTTCCTGTTGTTGGGATTACTGGCCGGGGAGAAGGTTGTTATGGAAAACAGCTGATAGCAAACAGAGCTGCTGCTTTTTCCTTCTGCTTCCCACTCAAAAGGAACTGGGTTTTAGTGGAAAATGGCCAAGATTTGTGCTAAAGCCTTAACTACCCAACATTTTCCGGACTGCTTTTGCTTATTGAGATAAAACACCTACACAGATACATACACATGCTTATCCGGATACGGTTATGGGTGTGCTTTTCCTTGCAGAGACAGATGGGGTTTCTGTGTATGTACGTATGTATGTATGTATATATAAAGCTCCCCATACAGATCCCCTATACAGAGTGGATGCTTTACGACGAAGTCCCTTCTTTCCCCGCCGCACTCTGCAGCCAGTTGAGGAAGGGGTTGAGGCTCCATCACCCCCGGGCGCTTCTCATTTCATCAGGGGCAGCCTCGCGGGGGAAGAAGGGGGAATACGGAGGGCCGGCAGCACCCCCGGCGCAGGCGACAGGCCGAGCCGCGCTCCCCACGGCGTGCGCGGAACCGGGCGCGCAGGCACCCGCGGCCGCGCAGGGTGCGCGCCGCGGGGAGCGAACAGCAGATTGCAGGCAGCCAATGGCGAAGGCAGGCCGAGGTGGCACCAAATTTCCTGCAGCCAATCGGCTCGCGAGGGGGAGGGAAAAGCGAAAAAAAGAAGAAAAAAAAAAAAAAGGCAACCAGGCATCATGAAAGAGCCTGGCCCTCGCCGTCCTCCTCTTCCTCAGCATCCTTCCTCCCGCCCATCGCCCCGCCTCCCCTCCCGGGCACGCCGAGAGCCGGGCCCCGCCGCGACTCGTCGCGCTGACCCCGCGCATCCCATCTGCGGGCAGGGGGTCACCGGGAGGCCGGGGCGCGGAAAGCCCAGCTCCGCCATCCGCCAAGCGAGCAGCCCCGCTTAAATACCTCGGCGCCCGCCTCCCCGAGCCGCACAACTCTCCGTGCGAGGGGCCGACAACAGCCAGTCTCCTCCCGCCGCCGGGAACCTGCGCGCCCGCGTACCACCGCCGAGAAGCAGAGACAGGGCCGCCCCATGCCTGCGCACTTGCTGCAGGAGGAGGTAAGCAGGGGTTAGCCGGTGGGCCCGGGGGTGCGGATGCTTTGTCTTCTCCTCGTCCTTTCCTTCATCGCGGCAGCTCCGGCAGTGGTGCGCCGCTGCCGTCTGGGGAAGAAGGATCTGGGCACCCACGCGTGTCCGCGCACGCACGCGTCCATCTGTGCACACGTATGTGTGTGCGTGTGCCCTCTCTGTGTCGCTTCTCAGTCGTGAGGCAAAGTCATTCGCTGCTAACTTAAGACATCACCCGAGCCTCATGGGAAGACTGTGAATGAATCTGGGATCGCCGCCGCTGGCATTATCTCCCTGGGGAGTCTATGCCCTTGGATGGATCGAGTATAAAGCGCAGGTTTATCCAGAAAACATCCACCTACGCATGCTGGTAAAGGCTTTTCAAGAAGGTCTTTTGTGCCAGCAGGTCGTGGGGGGTTTGGTAATGCTCAGGCTGTGATTTTTTTTTTTTTTTCTCAGTTTTCCTAAGAAAGAGCTTTCACTGGCAGCATTTTTAAAGCAAATGTTGCACCAGGGAGCGTCTCTAGGACAGACACAAGGTGAAAGCGGCCAGCTGCCCAGATGAAATGAATGACTGTGTCTGTATTGCCTGAGCCAAGCAAACATACAATAGGGAGACTGCCCATTTTTGGCATAAGAAGGTCTGAATAACAACTGGCACCAGGAAGATACTCTGAGCTGTTGAATCTGTTGCAGCTTTTCCGGGTTGTTTTTTTTTGCCCCTCCTGGCAGCCACTCTTTGTCCAGGGGAGGCAGGGGCTTGATTCTAGTATTCCTGTGCTCAACTTCTCATCCTTCCTACTACTGCCTATGCTGAGGAATGGAGGTAAATCACAGTCCAGCTCTCTCGCCTATCACCAGCATGTAGGATGGTTCCTTTTTGTTTGTTTCCCCCGGTTCCTTTTGTGCAGGTGCATGACCTTTCAGGGATGCTGAGATAGGAAGAACTTTACTCCTCTCCCCACCCAAAACACATGCCAAGGGCACAGTGCTCAGACTGTGTTTCATGGTCTCATGTATTTTGGGGCATATCCTGGAGTCTGGAGAGAATCCTGTCCCTGGGTCACACCGGGCATATTCAGATTTACTGGACAGGAGACTGAGTGCCCTGGGGCCCCAGTGCTGAACCCAGCATGGGAGCTTTTGAGCTGCAGTTGGTTGTATAAGCTGGCTGGATGCCAGGATCACCTATGGCGTGTTCAATGCTGGTGGGGGCCGGTGGGGGTGTGGAGATGTGGGAACACATCTGTTCTGCAGATGAGAGCTGCAAAGTCATTCAGAAATGAGGGAGCACTCATGAAAATTATTTAGTTGGCCTCCTCCCCCTCTCAGCTCTACAGCCCGGAGAGTTCACATCCCATTTTCCTTGGTAAGAGCCACTAGGGCCATAAAGGGATAAAATCCCTCTTTCTTTCCTCCTCATTTCCCCAGTCTCCGGCTAAATAGCTGCCCACCCTCCCTCCTTCTCCCCCCCATAACCATCCACCAAGTCCATAATGGTGGAGCTGTGTTCCACTGCTGCTGTACAGCCCTTTTGAGTTAAGGTTACTTTACGTGTGAGAGATGACCGTTTCCATTGTGTCGGTGTGATTGCAGCAGCAAAGGTTTGCTGGTAAATTTCCTCATGTGGCTACTATGATTCTGGAAGAAGAGATTTTTTCCTCCCTGTTTCCTCTGCACTCTCCCTCCTCTGCCCCCGCATAACTTTGACAGCGACATAAGCTGTCGCAGAGGAGAAAAATGCAACTCCAAGCCCACATTCTTACTCTGGAAGCAGCACGTCCATCTGGGGAGCGTTGCCCGTCTAATTATACCACCGGATCTCTGTGGGGAATTTTTCCTGCATAGACAAGTCTTAGGTCTTCTTGGTAGATTGTCTTCTAGCCAAAATGCTAGAAGAGACTATCTGACACTTTGGAATGGGCAGGAGTTTTTCTTGCCTAATCTGTGGATTAGAAAACGCTTCTCATGGCTTTTTTTTGAGGGGGTGGGGGAGGATGGGATTGCCTCTAAATTCTCCAACAGCTCTGAGTGTCACCCCCTCAGAACATTAATTAGGAAAAGCAGGTAGAGACAGCCTGTATCTGGGATGCGGTGGAGCCACTCCCGAGCTCAACAGCTGCCTGGGTTCTGTGAAAGCAGCAGGATACTTTGTAGCCAGGTCCTTTTTCTTTTTTTTTTTTTTTCCCTTTCTAACCTTCTGGAAGGAAGAAAAATCTTAGAGGGCTCCCCCTGTAGAGATCACTTTACTTTCCAAGTGTGGGGAAACTGGCAGCTTTGCCAGCGCCTCCCCACAGGAAGGTATGTCAGTAACCCTCTAGTTTCTACCCTTGGGAAAGGGAGGAGTTGGGATGGCCACGTAAGCTGCCTGGCCTGATTTTAATGCCTCCCTCAGGAAACTAGGCCATGGTTGGACAGGGGTCTTTTATGGGTGCCTGGGTGGGAATGTGCTGTTAATTCAGGAGAAATTTCTGTTGTGAAAGGAGGTTTTCCAGCTTGGCCATGGTCCCTCCTGTGGTCCCCGCTCTCCTGTTCCTGCTGGCTGGCCTTTATTGCCCCTTTGCATGTGGAGACAGCGGTGCAGGCAGCAAAGGGACATGTCCTTCTATCAGGCAAGGGCATGGGGTGGCATGTCCTCCCACCAGTCCTATCCCATGTGCTTGGCATCCCCCAGGGTCAAGCCCCATTTGGAGCTTGGGCTCCAGCCTGACAAAGGGATGTGAGCACCAGCAAACACAAGGCTGTCATGATGGAGATGGAAATTGGTGATTCAGGGTCAGTGAGCTGTCTCATTAGGGTCAGTCCTGCCTGCTCCTTTCGTCATGCATGCCTGATCAAGCAGGCTGTCTGTCACTCAGCCAGGGCAGGCAAGCGTGTGCAGAGGGAATGTTGTGTCACAGTTACAGGACAGAGCCGGGAGCCAGGATGAGCCAATTTGCTGCTTAAAACTTCCTCTCTGCATGCTGGTGGCCTCAGCTCAGCAGACTGTTCCCGTGCCTCAGTTTGCCTGTGGGTGGAAAGCAGGAAAGGGATAAGAGGCTTAGAACAGCCATGGGATAGGATGTTTAACTAGAAGCATACTGCTCAACTGCTTCTATCCACATCTCCAAGCATGTCAGTCTTACCACACCCCAGCCTGGAAAGTGACGCAGAAGGATATAAGGAGGTACCCCAGAGGAGTCCCACTGTGGATCTTCATGATATGCCCCTAGTGAGTGGGGTGACATAAAGAGGCAGGATATCAAGAACAGTCCAATGATTTATAACAAAACCATGTTTCAGTCTGTATTTCTTTCCCACCTCTTTGTTCATTCACAAGATTTCTTTTATTGTTGTCTGCTTATGCAGACAAGCCCAGACCACAAGCCCACCTAGAAACACCCACTAATAAAACTGAAGGAAAACAAAAATCCTTGCAGCTTGCATATGATTTCACCAAAGCCAATGGTGGAAAAAAAGACTGGCTTTCAAGACTTTATGTTCTGCACCCTGTCCATCATTCACATCCTCTCCCCAGAAAGATCAGGCCCCCTATTCTCAGGCCACGACACCATGGGGCCAGAGTGGGCTCTTCTTGATGCCAAGGGCTCAGCTGAAGGAATATGGGGCCTGCCAGGGAAACTGCAGGCTACAAATTTTGGTACTGCCAGGCTAGCTGCTCGTGTTTCTATTCACTGCATTGTAACCACCAACTTCTTTTTTTGTTTTCCCTTTTTCTTTCTTGAAAACGCCCACTGTCACCTCTCCAAGGAATTCTCCTCCGCTTCCAGCACCACCACTATCGGTACTGTCACCTCCCGGGTGACCAGGAATGGAGATGTCATCATGGAGAAGGACTTAATCAATCATGAGGACTTGGCAGGAGACCGGGGCATGATAGATGATATATTTGATGAGACCTACAGGGAGAAAGAGGGCCCCAAGCCCCCCATGCGATACGTCTGGAGGAATATCATCCTCATGAGCCTGCTGCATCTAGGAGGCATATTTGCGTTGATGCTGATACCTTCTGCAAAGATCCAGACATTGGCATGGGGTAAGCACATTCCTTCATTTGTTTTTTGGCATCTGCAAATCCCATATCTGTTGGGGTAGTATTTTTTTTTTCCTCCAGGCTCACACACCCTGGAAGGAGAAAGAAGGGAGTAGAGGTCTTATGTTAGAAAAAGCCACTTTGTGAGCTTCATAGCAAGTTGTAGGAGGTCCTGCTAGTGTCTCTGGTAAAGTCATGCATGAGAGGGAGGGATTTGGCAGGGGACAGGCAGCTTGGCTGCTGAAAGGGCAAACTTGATTCACAGACATTAAGCTTGGAAGTAGCCCACACCTCAATGTGCAGCCACTTCTGGGGTGAAGCACAGAAAATGTTTGATGGAGTACTGACAGTCACAGAAAGTTAGGAAGAAAGATGCTAGCAAGAGCACTTTAAGGGGTGTATGGGGTGTCAAAGTACAGGGCATTGTTTGTTTTGAACCTGCTGCCCAAAGACAGGAACCACTCCTGTTCTTAGCAATGCAGGGTAAATCCCACAGAGCCTCCATGTGTGTGGGGAAAGAGACAGAATACAGTTGTGCTGAAGACAAAAGTCAAGAGTTAAGTCAGAAGCTCTTACAAGAGCACAGATTAGCCCCCATCATCCCGGAACCAAGCCTGACAACTTTCAAAAAATAAATAAGCAGCTCTCCAGGCAGCAAATTCCAGTGGAAAGCACAACCCAGCAGAAGGTAGCTAGGCAAAGCTCCCTTTTCTCAGAGACCCTGCCCTGAGTAGGAACCAAACTTCTCCTCTGACTGCCTGAAAGGCAGCTGGGCACATGGCCCAAGCTGCGGGGGAGTTTTGCTTGCCACAAGCCTTTGTGTGGACCCCTGGAGATGTCGAGAAGCCAAACGGCTGCCAGCAAGGAGGCAAAAAGGTGGCATCCAGCCCCTGCCTTCCTGTGAGTCAGAGCATCCTGAAACAAAAAGCAACAGTCTAATTTGAGACCTGCTGGCAGGCTTTTGTTTTCAGCGGTTCTCCTGCAAAGTGCTCTGCTGGGAGCTGGGTACTGGCCAGCTCAGCTGTGGACAGGCCCTGGAGCGATCAACCTGGTCTGTCACACACTCAAAGTCTGTCCTGCTGAGGGCTGTAAATAGTAAGCATCACAGCTGGACCAGAAAGAGATGGCTCCCTGGACAGCCAGGCTGACTCTTCCTCCTGGACCATCTCAGCCTCTCACAGGCAGAAGCCTGGTGACCACAGGACTTGGTCAGAGACTGGCTATATAGCATCTGCAAAAGCAGAGGCAATGACATATTCCCTGTGCAGCCAGCATAGCCTTGCAGGGGGGCATTATGAAAGAAGACTTTGCTGGGCCTTTTCCTTGTGAAAACCTGACAGGCTGTGCTTTTTCCTGGGATGGTGGTGCTGGGCAGAACATGCAGCCTCAGCAAGACCTTGAAGGAGTGTTTCAGGGCTCTCGGTCCTGCTTGGTGTACCCTGAGTTGGGCTCTCAACTGGAGGCTAGGCAGGGTCTGCTGGCTTCTCTCACTGAGCTGACAGCCTGCATTTTCCAGCCCAAGACCCTGTTCTTAGGGCACTGGGGCAAGCAGGAGGAAAAAGGTGAGGCAAGTTTACTGGTTTCATTCCAAGCTGCCAAGATGCACTGTGATTTCCAAATTCATCCAACCCTTCTCCCTTCAGCTCCCCTGAGATACTTAAGTGGGCTTGAGCTTGAGCATCATGATCTAGAAGGTTAATGCTGCTTTGCATTCTGCTAAGCCCCACCTTACCCCAAAATGGTCTCTGAGGCAATGTCTTTCTTTGCAACTACGTGCCTGTTTGAGATGTCTGTATGGCATAACATGGCACTTTGTGGGAATCTGCCTTGATGACAGTCTCTCTGGCTCCCCTCCCTCAAATAACTCTGATGTGAAGTGCCAGTTGCTCTCCTGCCACTGTGAGGCACTGCGAGATTCCTTGGTAGCTTCTGGAGTGACAGATGCATTGGGAATGGGAGAAGGACATGAACTTTGGGGGGGACTGTATTGTTCGGGACTGGCTGAAGATGCATTCTGCCTTATCAAAGCTGGAGTAGCTCCACAGAGCTCCCTGTCCTGCATCCCTGGCACTTGTGCTGGGAAAGGAGCACCCTTCCCTGCAGCCAAGTCAGAGCTTTCTCGTACAGTCCGTTCTCCTCCATTGCTGACTAGCTGGAATACACTGATGCTCCACAGGTCTGGTTTCTCACCAAGGCTCCCTGCTCCCTTTTGCATTGCCCTTTTCTCAGTTCATACTTTTATTTAGCACATAGAAGGCATTTGTAGCTTTCATCTCAGTGGCTTGCTGTTATTTTTCAGCACCCTCAGGTAGCAAGGAGAGGCCCACAGCTCCCATTTCACACACAAGGATAGAGCAGCAGAGACTTACGTTGCTCCTGGCAATACACCACGGGTTCATGGAAGAACATCTCTCCCAATGGTAGTTCTGGAGCTGCTGGGGTTTTTGCTTGTTTCTTTGCTTGTTTTTCAGATTATTCATTCCTTAGGCTGTGTACATATAATATAAAATTAACATGGCCCCAGATGTTTTCTGCTGTGATACTGCAGGCAGCCGTGGTGCCTGGTAGCTGATCTACCTTCGATATTTTATTATAAGTAGCAATCCCCTCTTTATACCCTCCTCATCCGTCTCCTTGATGTTCCAGTCCCTCTGAAACCAGTTATATTGGTGACTGTGTCCTCTTTTGTTTTCATTTCTCTGTGTGCTAATTCCTCTTTGTCTCTGAAGCTCTCCAGCCCTGCCTTCATCATTGTTTGCTGTTCTGCGTTGCTGTGTGCATTGTATCCCCTGATCTCTTTCTGGTACAGAGCTTCCCAGAACGAGCTGGGGTTGTTGATCAGGTGAGAGCTCACCATAACGAGAGCTCTCCGAGCCCTTCCAGCACTATGGCTTTCTAGCCAGCTCCCCTTTTATTTACTGTCTTCTCCACTGCACTTGACAAAGGCTTGCGCAGTCTTTTCAGGGATCACAGGGCAGATTTGCACAGCATTTGCCAAACAGCACAGAGACTGAGTCTGGAAAGGCAGGATGCAAAGGTGATTGACAGTTTCTTCTCTAACTGCTCTGAGCCTCCCTGTAAACACGATTTTCAGGTTATCTTCCTGGCCCTTGGGTGCAGCAGACCAATGATATTTCTGTTAACTCCTGTTGGCCTGGCCAGCAATGCTTATAAAACAGTGATGGTTCCTCTCAACATGGTGCTCTAACAACACCCCAGCTCCCCACAGTGCCAGCAGTGGCAGCAATCTGGGTCAATACGATTTTTTGTCGCTGCTGCGTTATCTTTGGATCATGGAGCGTCTTACTGGATAATTTAGGCAACTCTGACAGTATGAAAATATCATCCAGTACTACCCCCAAGCAATGTGTCCAGTAAATGTTTACAGAAGCTTTTTGTTACTTTGCCATCAAGACTACTGCTGGCAACACCACACCATCTCTCCGCTTAGTGTATTCTCCAGGCTTAACTAGCAGGTGGCATGGTTCTCCAGGGTGGAGGGGAAGTTCTGATTTTGACAGATAGGCAGGTTAGGTTTTAGCAACAGTACCTCCTATTGGTTCTCCTAAACACGATTCCCCTTGTGTAACCTACACATTTCCTTGCTCTTAGTATGTTCTCCTGAGAGTAGCATAACCCATGGGGCTAGCAGGACTGGGAGGCAAGGAGGGAACAGTCCAGAGCTGTATTTTCCCTCACACTGAGTAGAAGCCCAAGGACACCTGCTTGAAGCAGGGACAGCTCTTCATGTAAACATCCTTGGTGTTGACTGCAGGTGACGATGCCTTTACACATTCCTGGCTTCCCTTTCATAACTTAAGGTCTGAATCTGGGCCCTGAAGAGGTAAATGCTAGCGAGTCATATGGGCATGACTGAATCTGGAATGTTTTAGGTTTCATTTTTGCAGCACTGAGTGCATATTACTGTCAGTGGTCATAATTCTTTGTATTCCAGTTGAATGGGTCATTGGGATCATCACCTGAGAGTTGACAGTCTTTTGGATCTTGTATATTTCAAAGCATGGTGTGGAAGATGGGTTTGAAACCTCAGCTGATGAAGTGCCTATGTCCTTCAGTTTGAGGCAACATCACAGGGCAGCTGTGAAAATCGGTGCTACTTTATTTCACCTTGTCTACTGTCTTTCCAATTTCATTCCTCATGGGTGATCTTGGAGGAGCTTTTCTTCTTCCCTGCATGATGCTGATTCCTTGGCTATGCAGTGATCATCATGGTACTACTTGAGGGGATGAACCCTCTGAATCATTAGGGTGCTGTATCATTCTGTTTTCCACCAGGCTTTTCAATCTTCTTGTCCTCATCCTGTCACTGTCACAACTCTTAGGTATGGCTGGTGGAGCTAATAGTTCCCAAGTAGGGCCTGGATTACTGTGGGGCTGGATGCCATGTATGCACATACTGAGAATCAGCTCCTTTCCCACAGAAAAGGTCTGCTACTTAGATAAACTACAGCTGCTGTATATGGGTAAGAGGCAAGGCAGCATGGGAGCATAATTAGAGAGTTGTGGCTGTTGTAGAGACCTGAGACAGAGCTCCAAGATAAGTCAACATGAGCTGCTGAGGTTCGTGGGCTCTCGATGAAAGCCATGACTGTTCTGTGCCAGGGCACTCTAAAGCAGTGGCTACTCATTCAGATTTTTAGCAGAAGTTTTTGTGCATCACCTGAAGGCTAGTACTACTGGCTTGTCTGGATTCTGGGTCTGTCAGTGTCCCCATCATTTTTTTTGATATTTCTTGTGCTTGCTGATATGTCTTCATTGCTCATATCATCTTTGTCATACAGGCAAATTCTGAGAACTGCCTGTATAAAAGAGATATGGATGACCTTACTTCTTGAAAAGCTTAAATACCACAGTCCTCAACCAGAGTCGTCTTCCTGGGGACCTCTTTTACCAAAAAACTCTCAGTCAGCATGTGATGATTGACCAGAGAGAGAAGCCTGAACTCAAGGTTATAAATAGGGCCTGTACCCACCTAACTAGGCATTTACTTGTTAGTGCTATTGAAGATCATGAAAGATTGCACAGTACCCTCTGTATCATTGACTCATGCCTGCTTGCCCCACAGTGGAGAGCTGGGCTCTTTCCTTAGCAAGTTGCCCCAGACAGCAAGCTGCTGTTGTTTCTTGTAGGCTCCCTGTCTGGTGTTCTTCATGGAGCCTGTGTAGACTCTCGGATGCTCCTCTCAGCTCTGCCATAAACTGTCACTCTTGGAAATCCACCTCAGCCACTGAGGTGTGCACCATAGATATAAAGTTGCCCAGAGGTTTTATGAAGTGTGGTTTGTAGGATATAGCTGGTTATGCTCAAGGGAGGGTGTCACACTGCCACTAATAGGAAGTGGCTGAAACGCCCAGGAGTGGGTTTTCTTACTGCAGTGTCTGAGGCCAGAGAGGTTCTGCAAATCAGAGTCATACGGTAGGTGCTTTTTCAAGGTTTGCTTTTCTGTATGAATCTGTGGGGATAGTGACTGATTTAAAGTGAATCTTACAATCTAAAACAAATGAGGAACTGGTGATGAGCTGGTTCTAAATTTCAACTCAGCATCATGAGGCTGGACCTTCAAGGTGTTCAGCATCAATACCTTCCTGTCAGTAAGGCCAAAGAGAAATCTTAATCAAACAACCTGCTGCAGCATCTCTCCCTTCTCCCTTTCCAGGCTTGGCCAGCTTTGTGAGGTTTTCTCAGCTCCATTGTCTCTTGCAAAGGCTGGATCCTGCTGCATTTGTATGCGTTTTCATCTTGCTTCGTGCCCTATAAATCATCTGTGACTAGTGACTGCTTGGCTCCTCCAGGAGACCACAGAGGTGCTGGCAGACACAAGGCAGAGGTGTGCTGGTCTGAGGCTTGCACTGCATTCAGCTGCAGGGGGAGAAGCCAAGGGAGAGGATGAAGATGGGGTGTCATGGTCAGATCAGCTGACAGGGAAGGTTGCTGTTATACAGTGGGATGGGAGTGAGTAGCTTCGTGCAAGTTTAAGGGGCCAGAAGAGGATGTTAAATCATCTGAGATGGGCTTTTGGCGGATAAAAGATTAGGTTTGGAATGTAGCAAAACAAAAGGGAGGTGACAGAAGGAAGAGAGAGCAGAAGATGATGGGAAATAAAGCCTGGATTATTGTGAAGGAAAGAAAGAAATGTCAGTGCCTTGTGCATGTCTCAGATCTTTGATCCCAGGCAAGTTTCTGGCAGAGTATCTATTTTCTGGGTTCAAGATTAGCTTGATTAGAGTTACTTGGCTGGACTGAATGATATTGTCAAGCATACCAGTGACTCCTATCCATTGGTTTATGTGTAAGAATAAGGAACTATTTTAATGATTGATCTGATTGGTGGGAATCTGCAAATTTATACCAAGAGCAGAGTTTTTCCTGAGGAACTGGTAAGAAGGCATCTTTTCCCCCAAGGGACTAAAAGTAGATTGATTGACATATGCACAGATGGGCACCCTTCCCTCTCAGTGTCTGTGCTTGCAGGGCAAACCAACTGTTGAGTGCCCCTTCTTTCTGCCAAATTGCCTGACACTTCCTTCCTAGAGAAAAACTTAATTTCAGATCCAGTTTTCTTATCCCAAACTTCCTAGTGTAATGCTGCTATGACCCTATTAGGGTCTTTTCTCCATTTTAGTTCTATGAACAGATGCTGGAACACAGGTTTAAGTCCAGAGGTCCCAGGAGGACATGTGGGAATGATCCAGAGGCAGAGGGATATGTTTTTTTTACTAGCTGCCAGAAGGCCAAGGAATTCCGTCTGACCTGTGAGGAGAGGGAACACATGAAGTAGCCTCAAAGTTCAACTGGGCCCAGCAACACCTGCCTCTGCCATGGGCATGACTTGCAATGAGTTGTTTGCCTTGGAGTTTCCTTTCATAGATGGAGCAGGATGAGCTGAGGGGGAGATCAAAAAGACCCTGGGAACAGGACCCTCTGAGCAGGTTTTAAGTCAGCAGTGGAGCTGATGGTGAAGCCTTCAGTAGGTTATATCTTTTTCTAGCCAGATTATGCCCATAAAGGGAGCAGAAGAGAAGCCTAACCATGGGCTTGAGCTGTCCCCCTGAAGAACTGTAAGATCATTAAAAGTTAAAAGAATGTAAAAGAGGTTTAGTGGGGAGTGGTGAGATAGGAAAGCAAGACCCTTGATTATTTGGGGTGGGACCAAAGGGGGAAGCTGTTCCCTGCTGGACTGCAAAGCTGAGTGGTTACCACAGGGCTATATGGAAGCAATCACTTCATACAATTTTGACAGATGGCACTACACTGGAGACCCAACCCTTCTCACAAATCTTGTAAGGGGCAGTCTCCTCCTTTATCAGAGGTGAAGAGCTGAAGTGATTTGCTCCACGTTGCTTAGGAAGCCTGTGGTAGCTTGGACACTCTCACATTAATTTTTGTTGCCCCAATCAGTGGTCTCAATGAGCTTCCCTCTGGATTATACAAATTTGGAGGAAGGCCTGCCTTTGTGCTGCCCTGCCTGAAACTTTGCTGTAGGCTGACTTGTTTTAACTCCTTCAACACTTTCTTTTCCTCTCCAGCTGTTCTGTGCTTCCTGGTGAGTGCGCTGGGGATAACAGCTGGATCTCACCGCCTCTGGAGCCATCGCTCCTACAAAGCCACACTGCCCCTGCGGATCTTCTTGACTATTGCAAACTCCATGGCCTTCCAGGTAAGCACCCGCTCCGTGTGCCACTAGTCCTCAGAAGGAAGCGCTCCCCTGAATCCCTGTCTCGGATACAAGGCACAGACTGATGGGGAGGTTCTACTCTCCTGCTCTTGCTCTTTCTAATGTCTTGTTAGGAAACAACTTGCCCTTTCCATCTAACATTGCTGTGCTTGAGTCAGCTTCACTGTCTTCACCTTGTCCAGCTAAAGGCTGACTGTGAGACAAGCCTGGTGGGGAAGGATTGTTGGCCAAGACCAGGGCTAGGAAAGCTCTGCAAAGCAGGAATGTACCCTGCCTTCAAGGTGCGGTCTCCCTGTTCTTGCTCCAGGTCCTGTGAAAGAGGTGTGGAAGTGTAAGTGCTCTCCTGCTGTTACAGTCGCCTCACCCTTCTCTTGCTGCATGGCTCACAAGGAGGTGGGGGGTGGAGGTGGAGACATCTGCACAGCCCAGGGAGCCTGGCTGTGGAATTTGCTGCTACAGAAAACCCAAGAACGTCTTGAGATTATGCAGTTAGGGGGATGCTTCTCTGTTTTGGAAGAGTGACATTGAGGAATAAACCTGTTGTAAATCACACCACTAGCTTTCAGAGAGTCATCCCAGGTCAGTGATGTTTCAAGGAGAGAAGGGTTGGGCCCATTCAGAGTGGCTCGAGTAACTGCAGCTGATAAGCACCTCACAGGATATTGCCTCACCACTCAGGAGAGCACTTCACAGTCCACAAAGCAAAGGAACCTGTAAGTCTTTAGGGACTGTATAAAGTAGCAGAGGTGGCCCTTTGGAGATTGGAATTGCACTTCTCTCTTGAAGTGAGATGCTGCTGTGAGGCATCTCTAATGGGCAGTCCTTCCTCAAGCCAGACTTGAAGGGACTTCATACAGGTGTGTAGGAAGTACAGCCTTCTGAGGTTGGCAGAGTAGAGTGCTTTCTGCTAGAAAATTAACAGAAAAGTATCAGTACTGTGTCCCTAAGTAATACTCCACCTGAGGTATGGTGAAGGGTGGGCATTATCGCCCTTCCTCCCCACCTCCCCCTGCCCTGCTCTGTGTAGCTACACTGACATACAATCAGCACAGGGTGGGGATGGGGTTTTTAAGCCTTGAAAAACTTTATAAAACACAATTCACTGTCCTGTTTTCTGTTAGCACCAAGCCAGAGTCTTTAATGAGGAAGGAGGACCAAGCTGCTTAGTCTGACTACTGGTCCAGCACTCAGCAAAGGAATAGGATGAGTTGCTGTGTGCTGGCTAGTCCTGCACAAAGACCATCTTTCACAGGGTTATAGGGCAGAGGGTGAAAGAATTTGCTGAGCTATTGCTGTAGGGGATAGGAACAGACAAAGATGAGAGCCAGACAGATATTTCAACTTCAATAGGAACTAATCCAAAGTTGTACTGAAAATTCAGTACCATTAGCCATGGATTTATTTTTTTTTAATAGTTGGTTTCAATGAGATCAAGAGAATGTTTGTTTTCAATTTATCTCAATCCTGTTAGTGGCAGCAGCTCTAAGATGAGACTGGTAACTTTTAAAGCCAGAGAAGATTATAGATTATCTTATCTGAAGTTCTCCAGAAAATGCCATTGGCAGCTCAGAGACCTGTGTCTTGTGACTTCAGAGAATTTGGTAATTCTGCCCTCGGTTGGCTCCTCCACCTGCAAGACCAGACTGCTGTATCACAGCAGAAGCTCTCCTGGTTATAACTTGGAGCTGGAAACTCCCAAGGAAGGAGACATTCTCCTAGGCTTTGCTTGCTGGTCTCAGAAAGTCATGATTTTCAGACAGGGTTGCAGTTAGAGGTGGACCCAAAATAAGATCTATTGAGAAGATAAAGTGATAATGTTTGGGTTGAGATACTGACTTTTTAGCTTTGACACCCTTGATTTGTGTTTGTGCACAGTGTGTGGTGGATGAGGTGATGGTCTCTTTCCAAATTTGTGCCCCCTGCCTCCAGCAGAAGGAATTCCAGGAGACAGGGAAAGCATCCCCAGATGTGTAAACCCAAACTCTCTTTCATATTTTAGGCCAGGATTTCTCACATTATGTGATGCTGTGTAGCATCTGGTACATGAGAGAGACTTTGGGTCACAGGTGAAACATTGCTAGCATAGGTACTGGCTGTGTTTCTCTGCTATTGGATAGGGAGGGCTGCTGGGTCACCTTCTTCTGAGGGGATGCCAGGTGACCAAGCTCCAGCTAACATCAGCAAGGGCTGGTGATATACTTGAAGATGATCAGGATTTGGCTGGAAGGAAGGCAGCAGTTCCCAGTGTTTGGAAACAAGGGAGAGTTGAGTCCTGGATCATGGCTATCATTGCTTTATTGCAGGACCCACGGGTGAATCATTTTGTCTCAGTTGAAGGAGAAGTGGTAACAGCACTCGAGGGGTGAGGAGTAGTGTCTCTGCTACAGGCTCCCTGTGATAAGTCACTTGGACTTTCCAGGCAAGAAATAGGGATGATTATGCCACTTCCTTACCTTCAGAGTGTTTTGAGGAAAAGTCCTATGAGGTTAAGTATCCTCTTGTGCACTTCAGGCAATAGAGAAGTGCTTGGATTTGTTTCATCTTTTCTATGATGGTGTAATACACAGCTTTAAGCACATCAAAATCTTGGTATAAAGGAACGAACACAGGTTAATTAAAAACCTATTCTTAAAACTGGCCAAAACAATCATTTCAGAATACAAATGATGAAAGCTTTGACATTTTCCAAATAGTATTGAACAGTTAGGGGCTGGGGGGGCTAGTTTTGATAGCTGCCATTGAAATGGTGTGTTTATTCTATATCTAAAGAGGGGCCTTCATATTAAGACTCTTTGATTTCCAAGGGAAAAAAAAAGTTAAAAAAACCCCTCAGCTCCAAGTTAAACAGATCTGCCTGATTTGGCAATCCCAGGAAAAGCAAGGCAGGTTGACCCATGGAAAATGTCAGGGCAGAGGGAAGGGGCAGGTTGATCAGTTCCAGCTGGCACCAGTAGGGATGGGGACAAGTGGCCAAGAAGAGCTGAGCGCTTGAGGGGGAGGAACCAACTGGCCAATGAGGGTTGGCTCTTGCAGGGGTGGGGGGAACAGGCTGATGCTGAAGAGGATGTGCAACCCAAAGCTTAAAGGTAACCAATTAAAGAAAAGAGAAAAGGTGGCCCACCAAAGAAGCAGATTTCAAATAAAATTGAAGTGGTTAAGTAAAGATCCAACCTCTTGTTTTAAAAGCCAAACCCCCCAAACTCCAGAGAAAGATAAAATGACTGATACAAGTTCAGGTCAATGGGATTTACATATCGAATTGGTTTAGGCCCTTTTGTTAACTTGAAGTGAACACTTCCAGCCCTGGCCCTAATACTCAGCTCCTGTTGCCTTGCAGAATGACATCTATGAGTGGGTCCGGGACCACCGTGTCCATCACAAGTTCTCCGAGACAGACGCAGACCCTCACAATGCCATGCGGGGCTTCTTCTTCTCCCACATCGGCTGGCTGCTGGTGCGCAAGCACCCGGATGTCATAGAGAAGGGACAGAAGCTGGATCTGAGTGACATAAAGGCTGACAAAGTGGTGATGTTCCAGCGGAGGTGAGTGGTGGGGGTCAGCCCCAGCACATGGGATGGAGTGGGGACTCCACAAATAAGCTGGGGACCCCGAGCGCCTTTGATGGAGGAATTAAAGGCATCGTGAGAAATGTGAGACTTTGGTCTGTCTGAAGCTTTGCTGTGGGGTGAACCCTGTGAGAAAAGCGCTGTACCTCTCCTATAGGAAGTATTTAGGAGCTAGTGCTACCTCCAGTTCTCCCACACCTCTTCCTTGCCTGCCTACCCTGCAGCATCTTACCAGTGGCAGGCTGAGCTTCCCACCGCAAAGCACCTCCACACCTGCCTGCCCACAGCCCAGCTCCTGATTCGGCTAGCCCAGAGCCCGTCTATGGGTGCCTCCAGGCCATTCTTGGAGATGTTGTGGTACACTTTCCAGGCCATGCCTCTTTCCCTTTCCCATCAGTCTCCTGGAAACAGTGTTGTAAAAGAAGAGTTGAAAATGGGGACATGAGAAAGGTTGTTACTGGGAAAGCCAGTCTTGATTCACTGGTGCCTCCTGGATAGGGTTTCTCTCAACTGTCTGGGGATCTATTCAGGCTGATCTCCAGAGCAGGTGAGCCTGTCACCAGGGCTGCAGGGATGGGGCACTGAACCCTTATAGTAACCACCCTCACTTGGGAGGTCCCTAGCTCAGTCCCAGTTGAACCAAGCAAATTTATGGCTTCCCTCCTTTTTGTGCCTGGGATTTTTCTTGTGCATCATCAGAGTGGTTCAGTTTCCTCTACTTCCCACCCTTTCAGTGTGAGAGACCCCACGTGCTCATCTGTTTGATGGCACAAGTAAATATACCTTGCTTGCACTTGGTGGGGTGAACTGGTAGGCAAGGAGGAGTTTCAGCACTGGGCCAGAGCTGAAGAATGGACCTTCTGTGAGACTCTGCAATCATGGGGTTCCCTTTATGAGGACCAACATAGCTGTGAAGCAAATGGAACATGAGGCCAATAGCAGCAGCTAGTGTCTGGACTCATGGTGATGGGAACATTGTTTTGTGCACTTGTGAAACTGAGACAGTGAGAACAGAATTTCAGTTTAAGTCTCCTGCTTGATAATAAGACTTGGGAGTCTCCAGGAATCCTGCATATCCAGGGCAAAAGATGCAGGGCTCTAGGGCGAGGTATTTCTGTATTTTCTTTTCCCTGTATAGGTGAGTGTGAATCCTCCAAAGGGAGGACTTCATATACTGCCTCTGCCACTGAGCACTTTCCTCCTGGTCCCTTCCTTTCCAGATACTACAAGCCTTCCGTGGTGTTGCTGTGCTTCACACTGCCCACTGTAGTGCCCTGGTACTTCTGGGATGAGTCCATCATTATCAGCTTCTTCATTCCAGCCATCCTGCGCTACACCATAGGACTCAATGCCACTTGGCTAGTGAACAGTGCAGCTCACATGTTTGGCAACCGGCCGTATGATCAGAACATCAACCCGCGGGAGAACCCCCTGGTCAGCCTGGGGGCCCTAGGTACGTTCAGCATCCGTGTCTTTCACTACCGGTAGGCTGTAGAGTGGGGACTCTTCCTTAGGGAGGCAGCTTCAGAGAATTTCTGTGAATCCAGGCATCCCCATTTCCCCCTGCACCCTTCCCCTACAGCCTTTGCATTTGGGGGTGTTTCCCAGGCTGGCCAGTGAGTATGTAAGGGCACTGGGGTTATCAGCTCCCACCAGCCTCTCTCCAGGCTGGAAAGGACTCTGCTACACTTGACACCTAGTTATCTCAATAGCAGTATTTTATTTACCCTGCTGGAAGGTCTCTCTGCCCCTTTCATCAGACTGAAAAATGTGTGCTCATTCTCTGCTAATCACCTGCTGAAAACCAGCAGGTGCTCATTTGGACATGTTGTCAGAGAAGCTGATGGTTTTTCAGGGTAGTTGAGGATGAAACAAGCCAGCTGATCTTGTGCATTTCAAATAAATTTTGGGTTCCTAGGAAGGTACATCCCAGGGTCAGCATTTTCCTTGATCTGTTCTTTCAAGCTGAAATCCTCAGCTGGTTTGCATTAGTGTACACCACTGGGGCCACACTGATTTTTTTTTTTTTTTTTTCACTAGTGAAGGACTTGCTCCTGGAAGGGATTTGAATTGTGGAGACTCGAGGAATGGGAGTAGGAGCCCAGGTGATGTCATTGGAGGCATGAGCACTGAAGCCAGCCTTTACAGTCTCTGGAGCAGAGAGTGGCTGACTGAGTGGCTAAGTCTGACTATTTTATTGTTGCAGTCTTGTGAGCAAGAGCCTTTCTCAGTTCCTTGCCATACACTTGCTTTCCTGTAAAGCACCATAGGTCCTCTATGACTGTCATTACCTCATTTGGGCCAGCCTGGGCTTGCTGAACTATGCCCAAATGAGATAGGGTAGATTTTAGCAATTGGGCTGAGATGAGAGAGGAGAGCCTGGACTCAATCCAGAACTGTTTCAGGAATGTGGCGCTTTAGGCCAGGAGAAAGGGACCACCACTGAGAACTCTTCAACATCCTCTTCCTGATGATGTTTTGCAGGAGAAGGCTTCCACAACTACCACCACACCTTCCCCTACGACTACTCCACCAGTGAGTTTGGCTGGCGTTTCAACTTGACCACAGCCTTCATTGACCTCATGTGCTTCCTGGGGCTGGCCAGCGATCGCAAGAAGGTCTCCAAGGAGGTCATCCTGGCTCGGAAAATGCGGACTGGAGATGGGAGTCACAAGAGTGGTTGAGTTTCTGCTTCCCTTCACACACACATCCATGCCTCTCCTCCCTCCTTTTTTCTCCCTTTCTCCTTTCCTGACCCCTCTGAACACGCTGGACAAAGGTTTAATGTTCTGTTTACTAACTACTGAATAATGCTACCGGTTTGCTTAAGATAACGGTAATGAGTTTTAACCCCCCTCCCACACTGTATTTTACATGATGTATTTAAGATCTAGAACTCTGCCTTTGTAACGCAAGGCCACCCCTTTCCCTCTCTCCTTTTCCTTTCTATTTGTCCCCTCTAGCCCCTCTACCCCATCTCCCGCTTTCTGTCATCCTGGTCTCTCCCTGGCAGAGGAGCTGGTAGGAAGCAGCCCGGGGAGGCCGATCACAGCCAGCTACATACCATGGAGTTAAAGGGAAGCCTGTACCAGCCAGCTGAATAGTAGGGCCAAAGTCAGTGACCCTCTCCCTACCACCATCCCCCAAAATTCCTTCCTCTGTCCCTCCTCCTTTCTCAAGGGCTGCTGACAGACATGGCACGGCTAAACTCCTCTTCCTGGGAAAAGCAGCCCCATCCACCTTCCTTGCCATCAGAAAGAGTTGTCTCTTTCCAAGATGTGTCTTGGGAAGTTTTATCCCCCCCTCCACGCTCCTCTCTGGCTGGGGAGAGGAGAGCCCCTAGACTCTCTCAGAGTTCCAGATAGGTTCGGAAGTGTCT
Organism: Hypotaenidia okinawae; assembly: GCA_027925045.1. Taxonomy (NCBI): domain Eukaryota; kingdom Metazoa; phylum Chordata; class Aves; order Gruiformes; family Rallidae; genus Hypotaenidia; species Hypotaenidia okinawae. The sequence goes on along the minus strand of BSDF01000008.1, from coordinate 19,083,469 downwards.
GGGAAGGGTCTGGCAATGGCAGTGGGCACCAGAGGGAGAGCATCAATGGCCTTATTACCTCATCCCTCTGGCCTCGCAGCCTCCTTCCCAGCACTGCCTGTCAGACCCTGTGCCACCGATGCCTGCAGGGACCGAAGGCAGAGCCTGGCTCTGGGCTCCATGGCTCCTTTGGAGAGCAACATCGAGGAGCAGGACAGATGGAGGGGTGTGCCAGGGGTGGTTTTGTTTGCCCTGACGAGATTTTTGCCAGCAAATGGGACTTTGCCAAAATGGACATGAGGAGAATGATGTAAACCAAAGCTCCACCTCTGAGTTAAGCTGCTTTATGTGCTGGAGGAACAGGGTCCCCACTGGGTTGCAGGCAGATGAACTGGTGTCCATGCTTGCCCCATGGATCCACATCCTGTACTGAGCACAGGAATGGGGCAAGGAAGTATCTGCAGGTGTAGGGAAGGGGTGAGGGTGTCTGCAGGAGCAGGCCACCCTGTCCTCATGGGCTCTGGTCAGTTGATTAACAAGTGCCTGAGAAACACTAACACAGGGCCAGGCAGCACAGGGGACTTGAAGGATGCAAGACTGCCACCAGTGTGGGCCACCTCCAGGCTTTCCTGCCCGGGGTCCATAGGGTGGTTTCCAATTCCCTGGGAGGCACTCCTGAGAACACAGTGAAGGGGAGGTGAATGTAGCCCCTTGTTCATCCCTTAGCTTGCCTCCCCGCACCCTCAGCAAGCCATCTTGCCACCTTGCTCTGTCACTGGTGGGGCAGGCAGCGAGGATGGCTAAGCCTACAGAAAGGCCAGTTATAACACTGAGCCAATGTGGGCATGCAGCTGGAGGGTGTGCTGGGGAAAAAAGTCCCCCTGGGTGTTGTTTCCTGCAAGTTGCAGAGGCTGCAGATAGAGTTCAGGCAGTGGGTTAGGTTCTGGGTGTTGTGGCCCTGAGCCCCTCACTGGGCTGAACATGCTTCTTTCTCCCCCCTTAACTCTCCCCATTATTATTAATTTGTATTATTAGTTGTAGCAATAGTATTGGTTTTGTTGCTTAAATGCATCAAAGGGAGCTGGAGGAAAGCACAGAAGGTGGCTGGAACGAGGTGATGTTGGCATGGGGTTTGCAGTGTCTCCCTTATTCAGGCAGGCCAGGTTGGGCAGAGGCGGAGCGGATGCCAACTCCCTCACCTCAGCTCCGCCACGTAGCAGCCAGACAAGCTTCACAGGAGCAAGTCTCTGCAGCTTTGCTTGCTCCTGCTGCTGCAAAACTCACCAGGAGCCAGTACAGCTCTGTGATGTTCTCCTTAAGGAGAGAATGTTTGTTACTCGGAAAGGAAGTCGTCCTCCGCTCCTTTTCCCTTCCTGCCACCACCATGGCCTTTTCACTGTTCAGCAATGGGACACTTAAAGGTTTTGAGCCATCAGGAGCGATGCAGTTTCCAGCCAAGAGGTACAACAGGGAGGGATGAAGCTGGGAGCTCTTCAGATCACAGTATCAGGAGATGGCATCCTTACTGCTCCAAGCCCCATGACTGCCTGGGGAACCTGACTTGGGCAAAGGGGCTGTGGCTAGAATTGTATCCTACCATTAAAAAAAAAAAGGCCTAAAAAAAAAAAAAGATAAACATTGTTAGCTCTCTAATTGTGGGCTGACTTAGCTCTAGTCTAGACCCTTCTGAACTGATGGAAGCCTTCAGAAGAATGAATTTGCTCCAGCCAGTAATCTGAAAGAGGTGTGGGGAGGGAAGAAGGTGAGGAGAATGATTTCCTTGCTCCTGGTGCCCTTATTGTGTGACTTACACTATGGTAGAGAAGCATGCCGTGACATGCTGCAAATATTTCATACCCTCTCAGCAGAGAAGCAGGGTTTGACATCAAGGGTTCCTTTCAAATTTCAAGTGCTGTTTTGGTTCCAGAATCTGGAATTAGGGTGGAAGCTGAGGAGCAGTAACCAAACAGTCCTGGTGTTTGCCCAGTCACTTAAAGGTAGATTGGCAAATATCTCTGGGTGCCTTAAATCTTTCTTTAATATACATAGGAGTGTTGACAGCTATTTGACGTAATTTCTTTTCTTTTTGTTTTGCTGAATTGTGAACATTCGAGGGGTTTCTTAATTATTTAATTGCCTACATTGAACTGTGGGTGCAGGTGATTTTGAATGTATTTGAGTTAGAATTTCTGTTAGATTAAGAAACAGATACAACACTTTAAGTAGAACTTTGTTTGATATATATATATATATATACACACACCTTTAAATATATATATATTTTTGGTGGCATGTTTGTATCCTGGACGCGTCGTCTGTATGTTTAGCTTAAATGAGTCTGTGAGAGGTGGAAGTAGAGAAAGCAGCAGTGGAACCTTGTGGCTAGAGCAGCCGTTCTCCTGGGACCTGTTCCCAGCTTAGCTACACGTGATTTGGGACAAAGTCACTTAAAAAACTCTCCGTGCCTCGGTTTCCCTATCTGTAACGGGGTTACACCTGGCCTCCCAGCGAGGCTCGCTGCCACCCGGCCCAGTGCAGAGGAGGGAAGCGTACGTACCACACGCACACCACTGCTGGCACAAGCACGGACTGGTTTCTTTTCCAAAACCATTCCCAGCCCCGCCGGTATCGTGAAGAGCAGATGTTCAAGTGTTGGGTGTTCAGGGAAGGATGGGGAAGCTGAATCTGCACATTGCCTAAGCTCTGTCACTGTTAACATGTGAGTAGGATACAATTTTTTTCACAGCTTAGGGATTTCTGCATAGTAGTATCTCTGTTTTGTGTACTGGAAAAGAAAAAAAAACCACAAACTTTTTGAAATAATTTCTACTAATATGGAAACAGACATCTGGTTGTGCTGATCTGAAATTTTATTTGTTCATAATAAAAACGTTACTTTCAAACCTCTGGGGCTGATGACATGGCGGGCTGCGCTCGGCAAGGCACACCGAGCCCCACCGGCACGCGTTACTGTTTTCCAACCCCCGCTGCCTTCCAGGAGAACGGGGCGGGGGGCGAAACCCCAAAAAACCCCCCCAGCCCCAAACGCTGTCTCTTTAAGCGCCGAGAGCGAGCGGATGATGATGGTTGGGCGGCCGGGCGGCACGCCCCGCCGAGGCTGCCCCTCGCCGCGGGGTTACTGCAGGTTAACGCCAGCCGGGGCCTCTCGCCAGCGCCTTGCGGCTGGTGGATATACATGCGGCACAACACGTAATACCTGCAGCCCGTCTCCCCGGCCCGGCCCGGCCGCCACCGCGTCAGGCGGGTTCATTAACCTCAGCGAGGGGGAATTTTCCTCCTGCAAAAGCCAGCCTCCCCGCGCTCCCCACCCCTTCGGCCGCTGGAGGGAAGCGAAAGGAGAAGGGGGAAATCCCCGGACCGAATCTCACTTTAATTGACGTTAGTTAGCATCCCCGCTCCCCAACCCGCCTTTTGAACATGCCCTCCGCAGGGCTCTAGCTTGCTCCATGGCGGGGGGAACGGCAGAGGGGCTGGCCTTGCTTGCACCAAACTTCCCACCTCCAGCACCCGGGACCTCCGATCCAGCCGGCATCTGCTGGCACTGCCAGCCCCTTGCAGTTGGCACGCCAAAGTCCTCGGCATATCTGACCCACGCTTTGTTTTCCAGCTGCATAAGCTGGAAAGCCCCGTGGATGGCAAAGCCAGAGCGCAGGGGAAAGCACAGGAGCGAGGAAGGGGGAAGAAGGCAGTTTGGGAGGAAGGTCTGGGCTCTTCCCCGAGCCACATTCTCCCACCTGGAGGTGTGTGACCGGCTCAGGCGATGTGATGCATGGCTGCCCTGAGCTGTAGAAAAAGCATCCGGCTCACTAGCTGGGCACAGAAGCATGTCCCTGGAAGTGACAGTGAGGTGCTGCTTCTGATAATCCGTTGCGACTTTGATCCCAGCTATGCCAGCATAGCCCCTCCTAAAACAAGCGAAACAGAGAAGGCAGATCTTCAAACCTCCTGATTATTCAGCCAAGCCTAAAAATAAAGTTAATGATCCCCCTGTCTGGATTTCATGAGAGTGGAGCTCAGATCTTGGCCTCTCCCTCTTCGCTAAAGGCTGTTATTAAATCCCCTGCCCAAAATATGTTTTCCTGTACTATCATGCCCTTCAGCAGTTTTGAGCTCATTGCCTGGAAGCATTTCACACGACTGTTTTTCTTGGTTTCCTATGTAATCTATGAATTTGGATTGCAATTCCAATGCACCCCAACTTTGCTTCTCTGAAGATCTCCCCACCAGCCGGGGGTGGGGAGGGAAGGAAAGGGTTAATGCGCCAGCCAGCTCTGCTGAGGAGGAGAGGACAGGCAAACAAGTGCCTGCTTGTTCAGACCCAGCCAAGGGAGCGGGTTGCTGCTGGCGGTCAGCAGCCAGGTGGAGGTTTTAGCTGCATCTCCTCGCTCTGGACACATGCAGGAGATGCCAGTATGGCCTCTTGGTGAGGACCAGGTTCCAGCTGCACCCCCTCCCCAGAGCCAGGATGCAGTGACCACAGCTCTGATCCCAGTGGACCAGAGAGGGTGCCCTGTGAAGGGGAGCAGTCCCACCAGAAGTGACCAGCACTCAGGCTGGGTGCTAGCTCTGCACCCAGCCACTGGGCTCACACAACAACCAGAAAGCAGCAGCTGCTGCGACTGAGCTTGCAAGCAGGACCGGGACCTCAGGAAGGCAGCGGGGACCTCCTGGAGAGCAGAGGGGAGGTAGAGAGAGTGAATAAAGTCCCAGGAGAGCACATGGAGTAGGTGGCACCACCGTATATCCCTGTGCGCCAGGTGGATGGTGCGGGTGGTATTTAATGCCCAAGTAACCTCATCCCTGCCCCAGAAGGACCTCTACTCCCGAGGAGCCCAGCAGCAGCCCTGCCCCGGTGGGCAGCTCTCCGGCACTTGGCTGCCAGGACCGGCACTGGGACCGGTGCTGGCATGAACGGCAGGCCAGGGGGGCTGTACCACATGCTAGCCATGCCCGACCTGCCACAAACTCCCACCTCCCGCGGTGCTGGCTTACATAAGGGAGCTGAGCCCCATCTGCGCGGGCCCGAGGGAGCCGCTGGTACAAAAGCAACGTTAGCCTGCTAAGCTGAGTTCTGCGATGCTTCCGAGGGCGTGCGGGGACTTGCCACGCACACGCACCCCCGCGGCCATTGCAGAACCGCAACCGCCTGACGGTGCACAAAAAGGAAGAGGGAAAAAAAACCCAAGTAGGCTGAGTTTCTCTGAGGGTTACTGTCGGTCATGCCACGGCCTCCGGGAGCGCGTCGGCCGTGTGTTTACAACAGCCTACAGCTCCTGACCCAGGCAGGGCCAATCGCCGCCGCGCCGCCCTTGGCTGATCCTGCCCGGTCCAATCGGCAACCCGGCGCCTGCCCCGCATCTCCGGCGGGGCCCGCGGCTCAGGGCGCCCGCCCGGCTTCGCTCCGTAGGGCGCCGGCCTACGCCACGCCGGGGCTCGCCGTGACGCTAGTCCGCCCCGGGAAAACCCGTCCTGAAGTGGTCTCCGCACCGTCCCCACGCCCGCCCCGCCGAACCCCTCCGCGGTGAGCGGGGCCCGCGGCCGCTGCTTCCCGTGAGAGGGACGGCGGAGCGGGATGCCGAGAAAGCAGCGAACGCCCCTTGCGACGGAGCAACCGTTACCTGCTCTCCCGCTGCCCTCCTATCGCCCCCTCTCAGTCGGCGCAGTCACCCCCAGCTGCTGCCCGTTAGTACTTTCCCGTAAGGCATCAGGCGCTGGAAGCTGTGGGAAGTGCAAGCTCCTCAGCTTCCCTTGGAAAAGGCAGTATAAAAAAATCCAGGAGACAAATGTAATAATCCAGCGTGCATGCGGACACATATAGTTACACCCAAATATGTATACAGAAACACACAATTACCAAACAAAGCGGGTGCTTAAGATTTGGGATAGGGGCTTAAACAGAAATAGTATTTTTGTATGCATAAACATCAGTTGTGTTACAGTTCGGTCATTTTGTGACTGGATATTGAAAGCATTACATAAGAACAACCAAGTCCTCGTTTACTTGCAATTCTTAACTGAAAAAACAACCTGTAAAACTATGCCTTATGTATTTTTACACTGCGTGGAAAGATAGAGCACTTTGCAGAACAAACAGTATTTCACAACGGAGACTGTAGTGACGGCAGCTGTTACAGGCCAGCTTGGCTTTGTAACACACACATCTGCTTGGGTTTTGGTTTTTTTTTTGTTCTCCTAAAATAGCTTTTTACAAAACCCTGATCTTGAGGACTCAAACGGAAGAAGTGTCTGTCCCTTCTGAAGATGCCCGTGATCTTCAGTCACTTTATAAGCTAAGTGAAATTGTCGTTTTGATAAAATTAATGTAAATATTTGTCCTTTCATCTATAGCAGTTTCACATTCTGTCACATTTACACAGATGTATAGAATTAATGGTCTCTAAGTTAATCACCCAATTCTGATGACACCTGCCATGTGATTGTTAACATTCAGAAACAGGAGGAGACTTAAATAATCATCATATTTCTCCTCTTCCTTGCCGTTTTCAGCTGCCTAATTAAACACTGGTGATCCACATGTAATGCATTTGACTGCCATTTTATCACCTAAAGTACATTTGGCCTGACCCTGAACCCCGAAGAAACTATGCTTAGATACATTGTTCTTGGGTGACCACTGGGAAGTACATTATTATAATAACCCAAAGATAATTAATTTAAAAGCCCTGAAAGACTACAGCTGTGACTGAGGTCAAGGTGTTTTCCCACCTCAAGCAGGTGATGGCGCATCAGGCTACTCTGCACTCATCCCCCTTCAGCCAAAATTCTTCCAAGATGACTTAAAGCTCAGCTGTCTGTTTTCACAGTGCAACAATGGTGGGGGCAGGTTTCAACTAAGTTCAGCAATTTTAAATTTATGTATGAAATCCACTCTGGTTAAATAAGCATCTTCTGTAGAGTCAGAGACAGGGAGGCGGTTTCTGCAGTGACTCACAGCAGCAATCTGAGATACCTGTTTTAGAAAAGGGTGAATCATCTGTTGGTGGTACATCTGTAACTTCTATATACGGATAACCTGGATTAGTTGTTGGATGCCTGTCTTTTAGATGATGAGTTTGGTGCAGTGAGTCCCACACCTGGACTTTAATGACAACCCTCAACTCTCTCCAGCAGCAGCCCACAAAAGCTCAGGCTTTGAGTGCTCAAAGTGAGGAACATGTCATCTGAGGCACATCGGTGGCTTTTGTCCGTGACTCAGTTTCCTTGTTCAGACCTAAGGATGTTCAAAATGCCCCAAGAATTACTGGACACTTGAAACTGGAAAATTTTAGATGTGCTTGATAGATAAAAGTACATTTGTTTTTTTTACACAGGAGGTAATAAACATCTGGAAATTGTTGCCATAGGATGTTGCAGTGGCAGATGGCATTAACAGGTTCACAAAGGGCTTAGGGAGACTCAGAGTAAATGAGGTCCATAACCAGATGATGAAAGCAGAGATGTGCTCTCTGGCACACACAACCACAAGAGGTGTGTGGACCCAGGTCTGAGTGCAGCCACCCTCAAACAGCCCCCTAGTTTGCACACTCTCCTTACACAGCCTCTCCAGGTGCGACTGCTGAAGAATGTGACATGGGGCAGGCTGAACCTTCCTTCCAGAGGAATGCTACATATCCCTGTCAGGAAGGTGCCATGGGATGAGGAATGGTTGTCACTAGTTACCCTGCTTTAAATTCTGTTCTCATGGTGGCCTCTGTCACAGTATGGGAACATGGAAGGCTGGAATCACAGGCCCAGGATCCCACTCAGCTTTGGAGGCATTCCTTCCAGATCTCCCAGTCACTTCCCCCAGCCTTTGTTTTTAATACTCTAAGCTTCTGAGAAGTCCAGCCATCAAATCATCAAGATGTCTGATGGTGCACAATAAATACTGAGTCTTTAGGAATGAAGCTCCTAACTCAGTTTGCCGCTCCTGACTAACGAGCCCATTTCAAACTCATAAATGAATATGTTCTTCGGACTAATGACCACATAACATGCTGGGATTGATGTTGTGAAAGAGATTGCAGACACATGGGAGTTTTCAGGAAATATCAAGGCTCTTTAGAACCGCTACTAACAATGCACTAGCTTTGTTTTAATATCTGTGTGGGATTTATTTTTTGTGTTTATGAGATTTTTCTTTGTCTCTGGACCCTCCAATTCCAATTAAGCTGGGTCATGTGCAGGCAGAGAGCATAAGGGGTTGTATAAGAGAAGCATAAAAAATGGAAAATTTTGTTTCACATAAATTATCTGTATCACTCCTAGCTTGCACTGGGATTCAGAAGGGTGAAAAATTAAAAACTTCCCAGTCTTTTTGGATTTATCTCAAGACAGACAGAAAGCTCTGATCTCCCATCTGTCTTGTCTGGGTGATCGTTCATGGGCAGTTCTCTTTTTCAGCCTCAGCAGTGTTTTCCTTCCTTCCTTTCGTTTTGATTTGACTCCTTCTATCATAAGGTACATAATCAGCCCCTTTGCACACAAACACAGCTGAAAAGTCTTTTCCAAGCAAAAGCTAGAAGCATTTCATTTTGAAAATACTCAAACCAGAAGATTTCAAAATGTCCAGAACTCTTTCTTCCCCCTCCTCTCAGATGATATTTCTGGTTTCAGGCAGCGTTTCAATTATGATGACCACATTTTCTGCTGGCAAGAGGTCCCCTCAGAGGAATTTAGCTGGTCAGAAGGATGATGCAGTTTTATACCCCTTGGGCTGGGCCAGCCTGGAGTCTGAGTCACTACTAATGCATTTGTTTGGTTCCCACTCTGCTACTGGCTTCTTACCTGCTACTGGGCAGGTATCCTAATCCTCCAGTAATTGACACAGATGCTGCTTTCCTCCTTCCCAGATTTTCTGCTGTTCTTTATGGAGGAGAAGCTTCCACATCTAGCACTGGGAATCCAGCCTGTGGTTAGGGATGTTGTAACACAAATGGCTGTGGTAGAAAACTCCTGACTTATCTGCCCTGTTCAGTGTTCAGCCATTCTTGTTTCTGTGAGGTTCACAAGGCAGGTTCTTGGGCCATCCCTCAGCCTTTGAGGAAAGCCAAAGTAGAATAGTATCCCATGCCACAGAGACCCTCACCAGAACCAAACTGCTGTGATAGGAGAGACACTGAAACAAAAGCATCTTCTCCCAGGAGATATGCACACAGTTGTATTTTTTTCTCGAGAGACTCAAATCAGTTCTAATGGGCATTTAAATACTTAATGCTTTTGAATGATTAATGGGTTGAGGTACAGCGTTCCTAATACCTGGTTTGTTCTGTGCCTGCATGCTCACATGGATGTCTTGAACTAACAGAACAGCACAGATGGATAATAAATGCTTCTGCTGTGGGAACTGGACACATTTCATTCCTTAGCAGCATGTTTACCATCAGCTCTTTCTTCTACCTGAGCAGGTACAGGACATACCACAGGGATCACTAATTGCCTAACACGTCTTTGGCAGTTACCGGCTCAGCTGAATTTTCCCTGCCCTGCTGAGTTTCTTTCATTCAGCCCCAGTATCATGTTGTGCTGTAACAGGTTTTTGTTCAGCCGGAGAAACCCTTCTCTGTCTCCCACCCATCCCTGCTTCGCCACCCAGCAGCACAGTTGCTGAGCTGGGGCTCAGGCAAACTCTAAGCTCAGCGAATGCAAAGGACAGTCACTTTGCACTTTAGTTGCACCATGAAGATACACCTCCCTTCCATATGGCTAGCACATACAGATAATTCTAACTCAAATGTTTGCCAGGGCATAATATATGGCATCAGTGCCAATGGCTGCTGACCTTCCCTGGTCTCCAAGAGGTAAGGCAGATAGCTTTCCTGGCCTTGCAGTATCAGCCCTAGCACAAAGGGCAGTATCACACACACTTATAAATGTGCTTGCTGTTCACTGCCATGCTAAATGCATAGGACTGCCCAAGGCACGTCAGATAGTAAATATTCATAAGATTGGGTTGGGATCAGGCATTCCCTCTTTCATGCACACCCCACTTCCAAGTATATTAGCCTGTTAAATTAACTTGCTTCCCCTTCTGTAAAAGGCTACTGGGGAGAAGATAATCCTGGTTGTGAGGGGCATCGGTGCAGCAATAATGACAGCAGTGCTCACTTAGAAAATGAGGTAGCTTAAAGATAATTCTCCCCATCCTCAGTGAAGTGTACAGAGACACTCTAGATTAGCTGGCATAGATAAAGCACCTCCCAGTAAAAGCTCTGATTTATAAGTACTCGAAAAGTGCCTCCTTCCTCCTATATTTACCTGAGAGGACAGGGTTAGGCAGCTCTTTCTGTTGGGAAAGACGGGGAGACCAATAGAAAAATGTTCCTACTGCAAGATAGAGGTTATGATTGTACCATCGCTGAGAAGCAGGCAGCAGAGGCTGAGAAATAACCTGGCTGCTGAAGAGCTGTTTGACTGACCCAGCAGGGAAATGGGGGTGGGAACTAATTAGAGGCACAACAGATAACAAATGGCACATTTGCTATGGCTGGCAGGGTATCTATCATAATGACATAAAGAAATATAAAAAAAAGGTGGTGTTCACCACTGCAACCCCCCAGCAAAGTCCATGCAGAGTGTAATCTGTCAACAAGGGCTGCACGTGCCTGTTGATTTCCCAAATGACAGCTCAGTAATAAGCTAAAAATCTTAGGCATTGTGAAACCACCTGTAGCACTTCACTTAGCACTTAGGTCCACAGCTAGCAACTCTACTGACATGTCAGTGTGGCCTTTTCAGGCTTTCCTATCTTTTATCATGCATACCACAAACCATCACCTGTTTTAAATTTATGATGCTGTGTGGGACTGTGAATTCTTTTGAAACTTAACAGGAAATGCCAGCAATGTAAAGATGCACAACATACTAACCTGCCAGCCTCACTTCCATCACCACAGGCAGTGGCTACAGAGTTAGCTGTCAAGCACAGCAGCACAACCCTCTCTGTTTTCCACACCAAAAATGAAACTGCTCATCCATAATGTTTCTCCATTCTGATTCCTTCTAAGAAGACAATTCCTCCTGTTTTCTTGGTTAGTGATCCCCCCCCCCACCTCCTGGTTCTTCTGCAGCTGACCATGATGTGGGTCAGAGCATTGGGCTGCTAGGAGATCATACTGAAAGCCAACCCCCTGGGAAGAGAGGGAACAAGACCTGAGGAATCCTGCAGTGGGGAAGGGCACATGTAATAGGAGCCCACAGACTTCTTTATTACAGCATTTCTTTATTACAGCATTTCCAGCCCTCATTCCCAGCCACTTTGGCTGCTCAGGGCAGGAGCCACTTTGGACTGTCAGACTCCACGGAGAAGAAAAGGCAGGCTGGAATTAGGAAGAGTTTCAGAGCACTCACCCCTGTTCTTCACTGTGGACACCCAAGATGATAAACCTTTCACCAGGCTTGCCAGCTACACACCAACTACAGCCCAGACTTCTTTGGAGACCCTTGCTGTGCAGCCAGGAAAGCGTTTCCTCTTTCAGCAGCAGCAGACCAAAACGTTCTGGAGAAACCAGGGAAAGACAACCAAGACTGCTGGCAAGGCTGCCAGACTGAGCTGGTGCTGCTTACGAAGGAGCCAGACTAATAATTGGGGCCTGCTGAAGGAGTAGACTGCCTCGTTAACCACATGTGTAGGAAAGCCCCAAGCAAACCTATTCACAGGTAACCAGCGCACAGTGCCATGTGGCGGAGATCCCAGGGAGCTCTCTCCTGGTTTGAAAGCTTGGTCCATCCTGCTCTGCTATGTATACAGCAGAGATGTAATTCCCTAAACCTGCCAGGTGCCACGCAGTTACAGTGCTCCTCTTAACCCTTCTAGAGTCTGCAAGGAGCTCTGCTGCAGTCAGGTTGGGCATTACAACACAGCTATCAGAGTTAGGTCATCACTCTGTATGAGACAGCTGGACCACTAGGAAAAAACCTCTGCATGTCCAGATTCAATTCCTCTGAGTGTTAAGAGGACTGTACTGAAGACAAAAATGCTGAGACAGGACAAAAGCACATGGATACTATTAAAAATTAGGAACCTTAATTGGTCTACATGAACTTGTTACACGTTTATGTATCTCTAAAGGATATAAAGGAATAGTTTTAAACAAAAAGAGAGACAGAAAGATGGGCCAAACCCCCAGGTTAAAATGGGAATTACATCTCCATGGATGGAGAAATCCAGTGCACAGTGAAGGATGTGGGTGGACAAAGCCGCAAACACTCTGCAAAACAAAAAGGAGAGCTGTGGCAGGGAGCCTTTCTTTGTCACACTTAGACTAGTTGGAGTAGATAAATGTCAGTTCCATCCATGTAAAGATAATGGTGCCAGTGTGCCCAAGTACTAAACCCCTATGAATTTAAGCCCACCTCATGTGACAATGTCATGTACTCTGCAAGGACATATATCTTCTACCACCCCCAGTAAAGCATTCCTTCCTGGTTTTATAAAAGCCCCCTTTAAGTTCTATATATTTCTATAGATTCAGATGGAGAAAGAGTTAACAGAAAATCTCACATGCTGGAAGACAAGAAAGATATACTCTAGAAAGATGTCACGTGAAAGTTTCCAAAGGACTGATAAGCTTTGATGACAAGTAATCCCAATGAATTTTCAAGAACTGAAACTTAGACCACCAGAGTCTAGTGCTGCACAAGGCTGCCAACACACATGAGCATCTACAGCAGGTTGTATAACTTGGATCACACCCAGGAGGGCAGTGGCTGCTATACGCAGATGAAGAGTACAGAGTTATGTATACAGGTGATGAAACAAAGTGCCCTCTGAAGGAATTTCTAAAGACCTACCTAGAAGCCAGTGGTGCGTCAGGATGACCTTCTGAGTTTGCACATTGGGGTTGGCCTCCCAGAGGTTGCTCCAGCGTGTAAGTGAATGTGAATGAGAGGTATGTTGTGTGAATAGTTAACTACTATTACTACTAACACCTTGATTCTATTAAAAGCACCTAATGAATGAAAGATATTTTAAGGAAGAGCAGTTGTAATCTGTTTTTCCCTAGCACTATCCCCTATCAAGGAAAAATGATACACCACCTCTTTGGAAGAAACACATTAGAGACAGTTTGGCACTCATACCTTTTCATGGTGGGACCTGCAGACCCAGCTGGGACAGTGTTAGCACAGGATATCTTCTTTGACCAAACAAGCCACTAACCATGAAATAGTTTGTTGAAATTCCAGTGAAATCCTTGCCACTGCTTGGCAGAGGAAATTGGTGGCTGCGTGAAACACATTCCTCCTCCTGAAATATGCTATAGGAAATTCAGTCAAATCCAGCCCTGCAGAGGGACTTGACAGGAACTACATGCATGTTTGTAAGGGCAAAATCTGTTAAAATGGAGAAAGTCCCATGTATGAGCCAGCTAACCACTGTCTGCTCCATTACCCACGTCTTCTCAGCGAGCTCCAATGCATGGCTGAGTAACAGGAACTGGAAGGCCCAACTCTGCCACTTTGTCACTCTACATCGGTTGCTGCTTGAGCCTGCTATTTTCATCTCCACAGGTGATGCCTCGTGACTGTCACTGATGTCCAGAAAAACTATACAGACTCAGCACTTCTGATGCAGAAAAAACAGCAAGTGTTGCAAGTCACACTGGTTTAAAAAAAAAAAAATAAAGACCCACAACATTTAATCTTGTAAGCCTCCCCCTCAATCTGCCTCCAGGTAACCTGCATTCCCATCTTTCCAGGGCTGTCAAGTCTGTACCTCCACTTAAGGAACAGATTTTTCTATCTATAAAAAGACCGTGAAGTTGTTTGAATAACTATTGCAACAAAACTAGCTTTATTGAGTCAGACCAAAAGTATCCTCTGACTAACCACAGCCAGTAGCAGATGCTTAGAGGCCTATAGAAGAATAGTCAGATTTTATCTAGACCTCTATTTTTAATAACTGCCAACAGCCCCATACTCTGTGAAGCACTACTTCCATTGAGTGCTGAAAGGCTTGAGCCAGATCACACAGTCTTGCAGCTCCTACCCTGGAAAGTTTATAACCCAAGAGGCAAAACCCCCATATGCAAATGGAGGCACATTCACAGCAAAGCTGAGAATCAAACGCAGTGTCCTGACACTGAGTTGTATTTCCAAAATCATCTGCCTAAAATGATGGAAATGATTAAACTGAAGAACCAAAGGCTCTCTGACAGGTGAAACTTCCTTTCACATTTTCTGGTGGTGTTCCAGCCTTGATCACTGAGATTTCACATGCACACATGAGCACAGAGTGAATACACACCTAGCTGAAACACCATTCAAGCAAAACTTTCTGCTTGGTGAGATTATTTCCTGTTGTCTCCAGTAACTCCTTCAATCCCAGCACACTGATATCAGCAACATCATGATTAAGACAAAGAGCAGAGTTTTTCCAGTGGGATTACCAACCCCCTGCCAACATTGTCATCATTGATGAGGTCCTGGCTTTGAGAGCTTTCTGGGTTCAGGCAAGCCAGATCTGGTACCCCCAGTGAGCTGTGGTCAGCAAACGTTTGTGATCAGCAGCTGACTTCCTGCTGTCACCTACCTGCTTGGGCAGACAACAAAGCGCTTTGCTTTTGTGCCTAGCACCTCTCCCAGGCTGTGCCCATGTGTTCCCTACAGCTGTTGGGTTTGTTTAATCCCCAAGTAAAAGAAGCCAAATCAGGTGTGATCTAAGAACAGGGGGAAAGTGAGCTGGCTCAGCTCTGCTTTAATGATATTAGTCATGAATTTTTACTCAGAGTTCTCAAAGCTTGTTTTCCTTTTTCCCTCTAATCTCTTTCATCTGTGTGAAACAGATGATGTCAATCCTGCTGAAAGAGTCCTGAAAATTTTGCTTAGCTTTGACACTTCCACCTCTACCTCAGACTTCAAGGAAAGCCTGTGGGATGTCAGCAGCTGTAAAGCTAAAGGGACTCCTTTCCAATCCTCTCTAACCTTGTCAAATCCCCACACTTCAAACAGAAGCCTTCCCACTTCAGAAAGCAACATACTTCTCCCTCTGCCTATCCCTATGCACCAGTAAGCAGGGTAGCCAATGGCATGGCTCTGATTCCCTCTAAAGTTCCAAACCACTGCTGCCAATAACACAAGCAGATGCCTCCTCCATCTGGCATTTAGAAAGCCATAGGGTACCAAGAGAGAGTTCTCAAAGGCTGTATCACCAGACTTGCCAGAGAGGAGCCAGCAAGAACATTTAGATTAAATTCCATCACTTCAGGAGTGAAATTAATTACAGCACAGATTGAGTGGGTGAGGGAAACTGCATGAAGTAATTAATACACCTACTCAAGTTAAACCTCAGTGACATCCACTCCCTCGCCTCAGAGAAGTGTCTACAGTCTGAGCCTATATGCAACAAGGTGAACATACCAGTTCATTTACCAGCAGGGTAGAAATTCCCTCCCTTTCCCTCTATCAGTCTCACGAGGATAAAAATGTTGTGTTGTTTGTTTTTTCCACCTGACATGTGAAACAAACTGGAGTGAGGCTCAAAGTTCAGATGCTCATTCCCTCTCTGCCACTGTCCAGCTGAGCAACCTCAGCCATGCCTTCTTTTTCCTTCTTCACAAGATGGACTAATCCCCACCTCACTGAGCCTTATGCAACCACACCCCTGCTGCAATCATCCTAGATGGCCAGAGGCTTGGCAAATCAATTGGTTTTCAACCATCCCAATGCCTATTTGATTCTGCATTTTTGCCTAAAAACTTTTCATGGCTGGAGAAAAAAGTCAATTCCAGATCAAAATGCTTTTTAGAATTTGACATCATTAAGTACTATAGAGGTTTGCAACTGTTATTTGGTTAGTGATGAAATAACAGAGAAAATAGCTACTGGAAGTCCTTTGCTATCTTCTTTGCAGATAACAGAAGAGATATGGTAGCTCTTCAGTAAGGTATGGGAGCTGTTTAGTAAGATTCCCTATGTTTGAAGATAAAACATCTGTAATTTTCCCTCACACAGGGCATCCTGCCAACTGCCACATGGACATGGTCACAGTAATAGAAGTGCCAGATTTTCTGTTTGTCTGCAAGCACCAGAGAGTTGCTGAATCTTTGGCTGACCACAGAAACCTGAGAACAGTAAACTTCATGGGTGATAAGACTGATACCAGGCAGAGAGGAAACCAGCTGATTGATGCACACCCCTTGCTGTCTGACATAGGAGGAGCAAGGGGTTACTTAAGTGAAATGACCTGATCAGGCACTGCCAGCCCGCAAACACCAGCTACGGCTGAAATCCTCCAAGCAAGATAGCAACTCAGGGACAGACCTCAGCTTCCCGCACCTCAGATGACACTTCCTAGCCTTTAACCCTTTACCCCACTATCTGTGAGGTCATCAGCTGAGAAATAGTCCTGGCTTGGACAAAGAAACCCCACAGCAGATCATCTCTGCCATAAAGAAGAGCCTACAGATCAACAAAGTTGTTCAAAGACCTGAGAAACAAAGGTCTCATATGCCCCTGGAAGCAGACATAAAGACACTTAAAATAGCAGCTACATCCACAGAACTTACTCATAAGCTTCTACACCACAATATTATTCCAGCAACAAGCAGGGAAATCACACAGGAGGACAGACTGCCACAGAAGAGAGACTTTCACAAGCCTTCATTGCGTTTAAGACCAGAGACAAAAGCACTGCTTTCCTCAAGGGCAGGGAAATCTTAGCTGTCAGAAAGACATACAGGCTCTGGAGCCTCAGGTTTGCTGCAGGTTCCAAAGAACAGAATCTAATAACTTTTCTTTCACAGTAGCCAGGGCATACCTCATCCCAGAGAAGAGTTAGAAACAAGGGGGAATTGCAAAAAGATAACTTCCACAAAGTATGGTTTCTTTCCTGAGAGCAGACTGTGTGTTGCTTTGCTCCACTTCCCCTACACAATACCAGCTGTAATAGGCAATTTCCAAATACATCTGCTTCCCCTTTTCTAGCAGCTGCACTACCAGCCCTAAACAACCACCTAACCCACTAGCAGAACTTCTGATGCTTCATCTCTGAACCTGCACTAGAGTTTCACTGCAGCCCAGTAGTTCTGTAGCACACAGTATCAACAGCACCCTACATACTTTCACCCCCCAAAAAACCTTAAAGAGCCTGGTCCCAGCAGGCTCCTTTTATAGGAAAGCCTCACTGCTCAGCTGCCCTCCATCCCCCATCAGTCCCTCCACCTGGAAGAGGGGAACAGGCACAGCTGAGGGTCAGCCTGGCTCTGCCTAAGGAGTCAATCCACCTTTCCTCAGTAGAGAAGCTTGTGCTAATTTCAGCACAAGCTCCAAAATACACAGGTTGAGCCCCTAATTATACCTGAAAAAAAATGTGTTAACATATTTGACCATAAGTGAATGATCCACTATCTTAGCCTTGCATAGAGGACATCCAGCCCAAGTTTTACATACATGGAAGGTGATTTTGGAAATACTGCCAAAGATATTGTGAAGCACATGGTTTTCAGGGGGCAGGGACTTTTTTTTTGGGGGGGGGTTGTTGGTTTTTTTTTAAAATCAGGATTAGAGAGGGTTTTATGACTGGGTTGTTTTCCTTAGATGTTTCTGAGCTCTGATCTTAGAAAGTCACTAGTAATCGCTAGTTCCTTGGGAATTCTGGCTTTTGTCCTCTCCCACTCAGCAAAGAGGGAGGGAAAACAGCTCCAAATTACCATTTAGCTGATGCTACAAACAACATATTTGGGACACCTCCCCTCTGTTTTTATAGGACTAAGCACATTTGAATGTGTGAGCATTCAGCTCAAATGAAGCCCCAGAAGTGTCTGCTCTTAGCCCAAACCACAGTCACTCAGCTCTCCATGAGAGGTATCACATGTAGGACACACTGGGACTCCTGTCATGAGAGGACGTGGCAGTGGGCACTGATCCCATTTGTTGGGACATTGAGAACACAAATCTCAGAGCACTGGGTGATTTTACTTGAGGTCATTACAAGCTTCCTTGTGACATGCTCCTTCAGTGCATGGGGAAGATGGTGGACATCATAGGATGCTGCTGAATTCTCCTCTACTACATCATTAATGCAGTTGCTTTGGGAGAGAAGGGGGGAGATATAGCCCCCAGTTCGGTGGTAATGCTGACAGAGTCCTGATATCTAGATCCTTCCTCTGAAAGGACACTTTGCTATTGGAGTCAGCTTAGCAAACAAGATGCCATTTGATTAGTCAGTTGTTTTCTAGGCCGGTATGGCCAGAAATGATTGCAAACTTCTCTGCCTTTGGCCAGGCATTTGATAGAGTGCCACATTATATATTTATTAAGGGAGTGAAGAAATCCCAACTGGATAAAAATAGCAAGGCTCAGATTAGAAACTGGCTGGCAGATGAGGAACAGAGGTTCACTGTTGCTTCAGGATGCCTAGTGTCACCAGAAAGATCCTGCACAGTGTTGATGTGGGTCTGCTAAGCTGGGGCAGAGGACATGCAGCAGACAGAAGACTGGCCTGAGGAAGCACAGTGAAAAAGATCAGGTCTTTTGTGTGAATGTCTGATGTCTTAATCAAGAGAGGTAGTAAGCCAATGAAATAGGCTGTTAGAGACAGCACACAGATCTGCTTGTTGCAGCCCAGCAAAGGTGGAAGGCAAACCTTTGGAGGTGAGGTTCACAGTGGGGTCCACTCTTCTGCTGTGCAAGAAAGTTCTCTCTCTTAATGACAGGTGGAACAATATTAGTGGTCGTATTATTTATGTTTAAAATTTTTCAGGCTTCTTTTAGCCAGAAGGGAGTTTCCCTTATGAACTGATACCTCCTACCTCCAGTAGTGCTTCTAGTGGGTAGTTGAAAATGGAAAAGGGACTGGAGGATCCAGTCTCCTCAAACCTTTGGTTTTTGCTCCCCCTTCAGACGGGTCAAGGGTATCCCTTTGTAATGAAGGTGTGGGTTCATTCTCTGGTACCAGTGCACTATTAGCCTCTCTCTCTGCAGAAAAACACCACGAAAATGCACTTTGATATCCAAGACCAGGAGCTGAGACTTCTTTTTCCCCACACAGAAGAAAGCTTCTACCTGACAGTGGAGATGCAAAAACACTGTATCTGAGGCGCAGTTCTGCCACGTGAAGGGCAGTTACCTCCATTTATGACCCTAACATTATACCTTCTGTCACTCCAAACCCAGAAAGTGGTTTTATATAGACACACACTTTCCTCTGTCACCTCTGATCATACACATGACTTGGATTCAATATGGCCAAAGGATTGTTCTTGTAAGTTAAGTCATATAAAGTCTTTGATTCTTCTATTAAGATAATGAGTGAAGGCTGCTGTCAAGATCAAGGTCTCCATCATGCTGGATCCTGCACAAACCCATGCTGGTGGACACCCACTGTTTCCAAAAGCTTGCAGTTTTAAGTAAGCACTGGGTTGTGGAAGGAAACTGGGGCATATGAAAGAAGAATAATTTAGCTATGGTTAAAGGCTGAGCTGGAATTTGAAGCCCGTGTGTCCAGAGCAGGATCTATTATCTCCTCTTAGCATCACCACCTACCAATGACTGATAAAGTCTGTAAATACTCATAATAAAAAGCCTCCCAGAAGCAAGCCACACTTAATTCCTGGGGACATTTTGTTCTCTCTCTGGTTACAAACCATGGGTGGGTAAGGGCTGTTCCAGCAGCTGCATGCACGGCTTTGGACTTAGAAACAGCAGGCGGACCGTAGCTGTAAGAACGACTTCTGTCATATGCAATCATCTATCAGCACACCCTGTGGTGCTAATAAAAAAGCTCTTCACAGAGTGCACAGTGTGTATGATTAGCTGAAGTAACAGCTGAGGCAGCATTGCCATCCCTGAGTTGGAGAGGGGACTGCAGGGAAAATGCACCCAAAGTTGGTGCCTTCAGTGCCACTGTTAGTTATGTATTCTTCTTTGCTTACCCTGATGGCATGATGTCTGAATGATGCTACCATTCTTTCTAAAAACTGAGGAGAGAAAGGGTGGGACTCTGCCTCCAAACAGGTACTGAGGTGAAATCTGCCAGCAGAAAGTCTGGGGGTTAGCACATCTTCACAGTGGCCATGGTTAAAACCAAAACTATCTAAGTGCATCAGTCCAGAAAATATCATCCAGTGATGGATTAATATGAATGTTAGTTTCCCCTAATGTGGTGGAGGTTGGGGTTGTTTGCTTTCTTCTTCTTGGTGTGGCAATTAATATTTTGTTCTCTAAACATAGGATTCATTCCTACTTTGCATGTGTTCATGTAAAATCAGTGCAAACATTGCTCTTGATTTTCATTCCAAGATCAGGTCCCCATATAAACTCTGATGTTTGTGACAAGCTGACTTTATACAGGATCCTGAGGCTATCACAGTGTACTGGGGTCTCAGACCCCAGCAATCTCTAGCCAAGACAGGGTAAGATATTCTTGTATCTTCTTCAGTAGGGTACCCTCCTTCTCAGCGTTGACATGTTGTAGGGGTACCCTCAGCCTCCTGTTCCCTTCCCTAATAGTAGGCTATGCTCTGGTGTCTTTTCAGTTCAGATGTATCATATGATACACCATCTTGCTGCCTAAGTCTGGGCAAGTCATTGTCTGTGCCATGCCTCAGTTACCAGCCTCTAAGTCAATGGCTGACACTTTGTAAGTGTACTGAGAGGTTGCAGAGGGCAGTGTCCTGGGATGCTGCAGTGATGGGGATAAAATAAGGATGACTTTTTAAAACATTCATACAAAGCAAGCTTGACTGCTGTCAGTTGTGACAATTGAACGTAACTGGCCAGAATAGTTTGCTGTCATGCATTGACTCCCCTCAGCAGCACCTGACCAGCATGAAGCCCTCTTTCCTAGCTGTGCTTCAACAGTGGCACTCAGAAAAGGGTTATTATTTCTAGCCAAATTTCTCTTCCCTTCATTCTCTGTGTCTTTATTTTTGAGGGCTCAGTGGAAAATCTTGATCAGGCTACAGATTACACTCCTAGCCTGTACCCAAAGTGTCTGGTCCCTTTAGACAGGAAAAGAAACACCTCCTTCAGAGAGTGTTCTGCTTCAATAAAGCATCTCTTTGTGGTGGCCCTCATCAGTGGTGAAACCTCATCCAGGCTGACAGTACAAAAGCCAAAGGGCTGTTCCCAACAGGCCAACAAAAGTGCAGCTTTATTATTTATATAGCAGCCTATTTCTTGGGACATTTATAAAAGAGGTCAGGGTTGTCCAACAACAGTGTGTCCACAACATTTTTCCAACAACCATCAATGAAAGTGCCTCATGCTTGAGGTTCTGACAGGAGGCGGGATTCTGGCTCTGTCAGCAATGGTGTTTGCAAAGGACTGATGATAGATTTTGTGGTGCCAGTTTATCCCGACCATCTTGGAGTTGTTTCTTCATCTTGGCTGTCTGACTCAGCCTCCGAGCTCTTCATCATCACCATTTATTGGGACTGACTGACTATTTTGGCAGAAGAGATGGTCTCAGTCAGTGCAGATGACACTGGAGAACACTAGAGCTGGAGCCAGATCCTAAGCCCTGGGTTTTATTGGGAAACAATTAAGCTTTCCTTACAGCTCTCTGAGAGCCACAGCACCCTGTGGGCTGATCTGATGCTCACCACTGAAATGTAGCCACTCCCAAAGTAAAGAGTAGCAACATGTAAGGCATTGAAGGCCAAGAGAAGTTCTTGGCCAAGGACAGAGCAGAAAAGATCCGGTGTTTTAATGTATGAACATTGACCACATGAGATCTCATAGGCAAAGAGCCAGGACCTACACTCAGTGAGTTTATGGCAAGGCAAAGAGGTCCAAGATGCCTTCTCAGCCTTGCTACCCCTTGTGATTATGCCAAGCTTTTTGACATTTGATGTTCAGCGGAAAGTCCAATCCTCCACAGCCCAAGACTCCCAGCTTGCCTTTCGTGCAAGAGAACAGCATGTTCCCAGTCCTGCCAATTCGAGAGGAAACAAGCCCCAAGAGTACCTTAAAGGGTTGGACACAAATAACTCCCACTGTGTATTATTTTCAAGCCGGTCTCATGATTTTGCAGGCCTGAATCATTCAGGGTAAATGCCGAGGGTTAGTCATGTTAATCATCCCTAGGCGAAGAGGAAGGACCTCACTGGACTTATGCCAGTGCAGTTTTTACTGCTGTTTTAGGGCAGACAGCTGAGCCTGATTTGCAGGTCCTTGACCTTGGGATTTGTCTTAGGACCTGTTAAGGGGTACAGTTGTGAAAAAGTGTGGATTCAGTTCTTTCACACCTACCTCTGATGGCTTTAAAGCCTTCTCTCTCCTGAGGGTTGTTGAGCACCTGATCCTTCCTCAGCTAAAACCAGGTGACAGTAGAAGATTCATTGGCTGTGGCTGTAGCTGACCTATGGGGAAGTGTGCCACAGCCCCAGTGGTGGCTGCACCACAGCAGAGAGCTACTTCAGGGTGCTGCTGGCCCTCCACTCAGGAGCACAGCTGCAGCAGCTCCTCAGCAACTGCTGTGAACACTGAACTATTCATGATCATGTTTGGTCTTGGCCCCATGCTAGGGCCTAAAGGTGCTTCTTCTGGAGCAGGAAGAAGGAGAAGAGATTTTTAACGTCTGGACCTGTGCATTTTTACAGCAACCAGCTGTGGGGTCCCCAGTACAAGAAAGTTATTGAGCTGTTGGAGCGAGTCCAGAGGAGGCCATGAAGATGAGCAGAGGGCTGGAGCACATCTCATATGAGGACAGACTGAGAGAGTTGGGCTTGTTCAGCCTGGAGAAGAAAAAGCTCTGGAGAGACCTTGCTGCAGCCTTCCGGTACCTAAAGGGGCCTACAGGAGAGATGGAGAGGCATTCTTTATCAGGGAGCGTAGTGATAGGACAAGGGGTAATGGGTTTAAACTAAAAGAGGGGAGATTAAATTAGAGATCAGAAAGACATTCTTCCCTGTGAGGGTGGTGAGGCCCTGGCAGAGGCTGCCCAGAGCAGCTGTGGCTGCCCCCTCCCTGGCAGTGTTCAAGGCCAGGTTGGATGGGGCTCTGGGCGACCCGGGCTAGCGGAGGGTGTCCCTGCCCATGGCAGGGGGATTAGGACTAGATGGTATTTCAGGTCCCTTCGAACACAGACCAGTCTGTGGTTCTGTGATTCCCTGCAGAGTCTGTTGTCTGCGCTGGACTCGCCAATGCCCGGCACAGGAGCATTTCCCTGCACGCCTGTGACCCAAGGGTGCTGCTGTTCGCAGCGGCGCGGTTGCCGCCGGGCCGCAGGCCAAGCCGGGAGCACCACCTGCCGGCTGCCGAACGTGGAGCGCGCTCCAGCCGCGCAACCCGCCCGGCCAGCCGGAGCTGCGCACGCCGCTGCACGGGCATTAGGCCGCATAGCAAATTAGAGATAAAAAAGATCACAGGATTGCATAAAACCCTCAGCTAAACCTCCTCCTGTCTGCGTTACAAAAAGGATTCCAAACCAATCAGTCTCTCTTCACTAGAGCTGAGAAAGATTGCTTGGGCGAAGGATAGCGGGTTGTAAGTCAGCTGGAGCTATGTACAGCTCCCGCAGAGCTCACGGACTGTTTCAGCTAAGAAAGACCAAAGCATGTCACTGGGCAGTGTTCCTAATAAAAGGGCTTGATTTTGTTCAGTTTGCCATGCGATTTTGTTTCCAAATACCCCTGATAGTAATAATATTGAGGGATGCACAGGGACCCTGAAAAGGAAACAAAGTGGATGTCTCTGGTGCAACACCGGGCCCATTTAAGCAGTTCTCATCTAGATTTTTTCTTTGTTTCCTCAGGTCTGCCAAAGATGCAAGCTAGCAATTACTTACACTGCGTTGCTGAGCCATCTTCCAGCTTTATCTGCCTCATCTTCTAGATCACTAAGCTCTACACACCTCTCAAGCTCATAGCCCTTTCTTCTGCCAGCTACTGTCCTTCTGGCCAGTACATCTCTGCCTTTTTTGGTTTGGGTTGGATTTTGGCTTGGTTTTGTTTGGTTTTTTTCTATGCCCCGAGCCTTTATGTGCCACATTTTCATCTTCAAACCACGTTTCCCCCTTGAGAGGCAGACCCTCATGGTTGCTAAATAGAGGCTCCTCTTGCAGACCCAGCCTACACTGATGCCCTGAGCTTGTCTGTGGTGACCCCAGCAAGTCTCTGCAGGATGGTGGCCATGTCCAGGATGAGCAGCAGCATGTGGCCTGGACTTTTGGTCCCCAAAAGGCTGTACTGGGTAGCACTATATCTGCTGCTTTGCATGGGAATCTGGCTTTCCTTTGAGGTGCATGGGGACAGGAGCAAGGTGTGGCTGGCAAGTGGCAAAGATATGTTGCTAGACCTGGGATCTCAGCATAGTCCCTTTCACCTCCAGGGTTATCTCACCTCCTGCCAGGCAGCCAGGAATGTGCTTTGACACCCTTGGTCCTGCTCATCCTAATTACACCTTCCTGGAGCGCGATATATAATTTTCCTCCCATCCTCACAGTCCTTCTTCTCCAAGCTGATCCTGCTTGTCCTTTAATGGCACACCACCTCCTCACTTTCCTTTGATTTTCAGCCCCAGGTACCCCACCTCACAGAACTTCTGTCCCTTTCTCTCTCAAAGTCTGGTCAGGGGGTACTGGCAAAAGACACCCTGGACCCACACTTGCTTTCTGGACTCTCAGAAGAAATACTTTTTTTGGCCACACTGCATGTGCCTGAGCAAGCCGCTGCCACAGCAAGCCAGGACCATTCAGAGGGAATATCCTCTAGTACTGTAACAGAGAATATGTGATAAAGGAGTCATTGTAGCCCAGGCTAAGGAAGAACCAGGCCTTTTGAAATACTCTCAGCTCACTTTCTTCAGGGCACAGCCAACTTCTAAGTACTGTGGCTAGAGAGGACATTTCCTAACAGATCGCTGGCTTTCTATTGAAACTGGCTGTTTTGTAAATGTCCATGCCTTGAATCCTGAGCAGACCCTCTATAGCCATTGCAATGTTTCACTCCCTTTTAATATAAAATAATTTTCTTGCACACACCTTAAACTTTCCTCCAGCAACTGAAGAGCAGCCTGAACACCTGACTTTCCTGCCTTTCTCCATGTTTTGGCAGAAGTTACTTCCTAGGAGATAGGTGGTGGATGTATCCAGTCACACAGTTCACTGCAGTGAGCAAGGCTCCCCTGACCTGTCCCTGGACGAACTGTAAGGAGAACCTGCAAATATGAGGATAACATTCAATATTGGTAAAGCACAAGCAGACCTTATGGGAGGCTGCTCAGCTTGCGTCACCCATGCAGAGCACAGCGTTATGGAACAAAAAGGTTACAAAGTTAAGCTTACAGTGAAGAGGTCACGCAGCCGTTTGCGTGTTCTGGTATGTCAATACCATCTTCAGTGGCACAATCTCTGATTGATGTAGCTAAAATAAACCCCAACCAAACAAACCACAAACTGACAGGCTTCTGGGCATATCAACACCTTTCCTGCCTGGTCAGAGCCAAAATGCTCAAAAAACCACGTTTGCTTCTTCATTGTGTTTCAATTGTTCCAATAAATGCTATTAAATGTCCCCGGCTTTTGTCTTGCTTTGCTTTCGAAACCACCTGACTGTAGGAGCAGAATAGCACAGAGCATCTTCCGTATGGGACTGCAAACAACACTTACACTTTCTTGGCACACCGGAATGTTTTCACAGGCATGAGATGCTATGGAAATCATATTTAGCTGGGGCAGAAGACAAAGCTGCAGTCAAGTCAGTCAAAGCCTGCTTAATGCTCTGGGAAGTCAGACCTTCCTGAGACTTTCTCAGCTCTTTCAGGGTTGAATGTTGTGTGTCCCCTAGAGAAAGTTAATTTCTTTTCATTTTGTTCTTATATCTTTTCCTTATCTTTCAAAATAAGAGACCTCTAGTACCTTCTTGGCCTTTTTAATGGTCATTTTGTTTTAAAATATTCTGTCCTTTTGGCACTTGCATTGACACCTAGAAATTTTTGAGATATCTATGAGTCAGGCTTGGAATTTTTACCCCCACTTCTTAAATTAGTTTTTCATATCCACCAGTTGCATTGGTGGAAGGGAGCAAGAGGCTTTATTTTTCAGTCTTTCTGTGATTATTTGTCTTTAAAGACAGTTTGGAACTTCTTTGTACTCTGGAAATGAGACCTAGTCATCTTATATTAATGCTTTGATTTTTGTTGCTGTGTTTTTAGGGTTTTTTTTAACAAACTGGAATAAATCTCCTGTTGTCCTCAAACCCTGTCTGTCATTCTGGGAGATGAGCAAATAGTCAAACACATATTACAGCACTCAATGCAAAGGTCAGTAGAGGTCTGTATTGACCAATGCATCAGATGAGATAATATACCAGTCCCTGTGGCCATAAAATGTATTCTAATGCTCTCTGGGCCCATTTTAGAGCTTTTGTCAGTAACAATAACAAAATTTGGGGAACATTATACAACGGTTTTGCATCCCGTTTCTTTAGAGAATACCTCATAGAGTCTATTAAACAGCCTTTGAGAGCTGTAATTAAGTGCTTTGAAACATGTTTGGGGCAGTTTTGTTTCAGGCTTTGCCTCCAGCCTCTTTGATTTGAAAAACATGCTTGTTTCCAGGAAAGTGACTACTGCATTTAATTGAAATTAGGAGTTGACTGGGAAAGCTGCTGGCTCCGAAGTACCTTGGTTCTGCTGGTGCTTCTGTGAGCTTGGAGGAAGGCCTGGCTGCCTCTTGTAACAGCTAATAAATTTTTTTAAAAATCCTGCTCTTTATTTTTGATCCGCCTACAATTTTTTTTCCACATTTTTGCAATATCCTTACTTAATTTGTCTTGGAGTAAATAAAAATATCTCACCCCAATGGAGTCCTTCCTTTTCAGTTGGTCAAGACATGTCAGAAGTGTTGCAGGATTGTTTCAAAATGCTGTTGTTGCTGGACTGCAGGAACGAGAAAACTCTGGTTCAAGAAGCCTGAAACAGACATTTGTACACTTAGAAGAAACAACTGAAAATTCTTTTTCCTGCCATCAGAAATAAATGCCAAGTGCAGGGTGGCAGCATCCCCTGCATCCCACCAGTGCTGTCCTGGTGGAACTGAGTCCCTACAGAGAGGGCAGCCCTTCGGCTCTCCCTTTTCTGGCAGGGAGAAGACAGCCACCCTCAGTACTTGAATTAGGACACCAAAACCACTGAACTGTGCTAAACACCACCGCATCGAAGTTCTATTTCAATATAATAAGATGGGCTGGTTTTAAATGAAGGGCTTGTTTCCCTCACCTTTTGGTTTCTGGGGTTTTATCTTCTGCTAGATAAATTTTCAAGCTTTTTCTCAGTATACACATTGGTTTTTAAAATGCTCAGGGCTCTAGGAGCTGGGTCTTTAATTAGTGCAAATACCGTCAGCCTTGCTGTAATAGGATGCAGCTGGGAGGCACGGCTGGCCCTGGGATCATCTGCTGGCTGCTGCATTTTCGCCTCACCTAGTTGTCTGCCCAGCCACCACCCCCAGGGCAAGAGGCCCTGGTGGGCAGGGTGGGCAGTGTTGGGGACAAGGGCAAAGTTTTGCCAGCAGTACCCTGCATGCTGTGCCTTGCTCATGCTTGGCAGGAGCTCCCTAGCTTGCGCAGAGCTAGTCATGGCATGGCCAAAGTCCAGCTGAGAGCAAGTCTCCCTGACAGGCAAGTTTCACTCCCCATGACTGTGCAACCCAGGAGGGACATTTCATCTGCCTGAGGTGGCTCCAAGCAAAGCTCAGCCTCCAGCCAGACCTGCCTGATGGCCCAGCCATGGTGTCTCACTCCCCTCCAAAACCTGCCCTGGTTTAGTCCTGCCCAGCAGCTGCGCTCCTGGTGAAATGAGTTTTACTGGTCTCAGCCCACATTTTAGCTGTTTATGTCCACAGCACATAAACTTCTCCACTTCTCCACACGTAGAGTAGATGGTTCTGTGGCTTTGGGATAAGGTGGTGAGGTTGGTCCCATTGGCCTGGGGGTGTTCAGAGCAGCCGTGGTAGGCAGCGTGATCATAACTGGAATGCTCTGCGGGGCCAGGAAGGACAGGATGGATGCATTTCCAAGTAGCTCTTGGCCCTCACTGAGAGAACACTGATCCTCCCCAATCAAAGACCCCCTCTCACAGACTTTGATTGAAACCCTGAAAGCAAATAATTAAGGGGGCAAGGGAAGGTTTAGTCAGAGGCCTTTCTCCCAGGGTGAGTGTGACATGTTTCAAACAGGAGGTGGGAAGAAGGAATAGGTCACCATGATGAGGGAGGAACAGGTGAAATTAGGAACTGGCCCCAATTCCCCTTGACCTCCTGGGGGAGACTGAGTCAGAGATGATGTTTACATATGTTTCCCATCCTTCTTTCTGAATCATGCTGCACGACCTCCAAAAAGCAGACACAGGCAGCCCAAACGCAAGCCCCCAATCCCAGCACCCAGCACATCCCAGCCCCAGCAATCTCCCCAAAGCAGGAGGAGACAAGGGCACACCGAAAGCAGCCCTGTCGGTTGCCTTTGTGGGGGATGGAGGCACAGGGCAGCACAAGTAGAGATTGAATCTAGTGATTATTTTAAGGGATTTGCTGTCTCTTTCTTTATCCCTCTCTCTCTCTTTTTCTTTCTCTCTGTCTCTCTCTTTTTTTTTTGTTTTTCCCTTTTCCCTCCCTCTTATCCCTTTCGTGGTGCATTTGTCTTCGAGGAACCTGGGGTGTTCTTTTCATCAGTTCAATCTCTCTCTGGCACTTGAGTCCTGATTGGCTGAAGGACTTAGGAAAAAAAAAATCTTTAATTAAGTAGATAATCTCTTCTTAGGAAGTTCTGCGGCTCCATTTCACCAACCCCCTTTAGCTCTTACTTTAGGATTGGTTACCCTTCACAGAAGTTGGGATTCAGGGGGCATACGCCTCTTCATCACACCAGGAGCACCGGGTGGAAAGTAACTCCATCCCTTCCCTAATTTTGTTGTCTTTTTTTTCTCTTTTTTTTCCCCCTCTTTCCTCTGGTGGTGGTGGTACCCAAGGGGTTTTTTTTTAGGATCTCCTCTCTCCCTCTTTATTTGGATTTTATATTTCACATGGACCCTTATCTGGGCATCTTCTTCCTCACTCCCTTCTTCCAATCCTGCTGTGCCTGGTGAGTATTGAGAGCACCTTAGTCTGTGTCACAGGCAGGTGCTTTTCCTGGACATCTTCAGGAAATTCCTCTTTGCCTTCCTATACTCCCTTCTTTTCCACTTAGCTCAGTTCTGGTTTTTAATGGGAACAGATATTTAATTAAGACCCAACACATTCATTGGCAGAGAAGTTAGTTTTGGACAGAGAAAGTCCCCTTCTTCCCCCTTGCCTCCCAGCAGTAACTCTATGGGCCAAATCCTGAGCTGGGATAAAATAGAGTGCAAGATCTAGCCCCTCACTTCCAGCTAGGAAGATAATCCAATGGGAGAGCCTGGGATTTCTGTTTTTCCAAAGACTCACAGTCCACTTGTCTCTTATCTTAATCAAATCAAGTGGGGCTTCTCCCGTGCTCCCCAAAGAGGACAGTCCCTGATTAAGAGCTCAGAGCTAGCAGGGGTGAGTTAGATTTACAGGAGCATCACTCCGGATGAGCAGCACGAGACCCAGGCTCCTTGGCAGGCACAGGGTCGAATTACACATCTTGAATTCATCTATTAAGATTTCCTGGGGAGAAGTTTTTGGTGCAGAGATTGATACAGTTTGATTCCCAACCACCTGAGTCCCATTAGACCAGTCTCCCCATGCAGAAACCTGCGATCATCTCCTTTGGGCCTCTTGCTACGTGGTTCTATGTTTATTTCCAGAAATATTTTATAAGGGTGAGCAGAAAGAGATTACATTTGCATGAAATTTCATATAAATCCTTGCAGCGTGTATCTATCCCATGCTGAAATGGAGATAGACTCAAATGACCTGGCTCTGTAGGTATTTTTTATTTTCATATATGATTTTTTGCTGAGTACCCAAACATTATTCTCCATTTCTGTGATGTCCTGGGGAAACTGCTCAGTGGGTTACAGACTTCTCAAACAGCAGGGAAAGTCTTTTCCTGCTCAATTAGTAAAATCCCCTGCCTCCTCATAGCAGATCTCTAGGGTTATTACCATGGATGGAGAAAACAAAATTATAGAAAGAGAAACTGGAATAAAGGGGAATTCATTCCTGCTAGGCTAAGGAGAAAGTGTCAGAGATTTCCTCCTCCCTTCATTAAAAGAATGTGCAACAGTTTGTAGATGCCTAAATATTATACAGCAACAAACAAGATAAAGATTCTTGTTCCAGAATGAAGATATGTTATGCAGGGAGGCTATGCAAGAACTCATGCTGAATTTATTTCTTCTGCTGCTCTCCCTCTTTATATATATATATATATATATCTTCCTTTCCTCAATTTAAATAGGCTTAGAATACATTAAAAGAGAGGGAGAAAAAAAATCAGTGTTTTTAAGAAAAAGCTTGAAGGGGAGAAGTTTCAGGGCTCAAAGCAGAGTTAAATACAGAAATCCCAAACATTTTCATTGGAAGTTGGATGTCTAAATTCCCTGTCTGCCTTTCAGAAGTTTTTATCTAATAAAAAGGTTTATAGATCAAGACAGCCCTGCTTCTGTTTGCATGTTGCTCATAGATCACGATTTCCTGAAAGGAAAATTGCAAACTTTATTCAAAATGATCATATTACAGACCCTGTCCCTTAACTCTTAAGGATAAAAAAAGAAAGGAATCATACAATAATCCTCCTTGCAATTTTTACTGTACTTCTTTATTTGATCTAACAGCTTAATATGGAGAAGCTTCTTTTCCCCTGTGATTTAATCGTGAGAATTGGGAGCACGGGACAATATAGATCAGCAATAATAACTTTTTTTTTATATACATATGTGGCCACTTCCCATGTCTGAGTACGGATTAGATTCTGCCATGTCAGCTAGGTTGAGTGGTCAGCATGTCTCCCTGTTTCTAGATGAGCAAAATGTCAAGGTAGGAACTAAAATCAAATAAGTATAACAAAATAGAAATATGCAGACCTCCAAATGTTAATGAGTTGCCTCCTGATCTCCCACCCTTCAGAAATAATCTAACAATCTCTAATGCAGCAGTTTGTTTCTAAGTGGTTTGTTGGGGTTTTTCAACACTTCAGTTGTGGGATTGCCTTTAGTTTCCAATATCACTGATTTTCTAATAACTTGTTTTTTGGGGGGGACGGTACTTGAGAAGAAAACTCAGATCCAAAGTGAATTTGTACCTATTTTCTGTATTTACAATAATGAC
Source organism: Hypotaenidia okinawae (assembly GCA_027925045.1). Lineage (NCBI taxonomy): Eukaryota > Metazoa > Chordata > Aves > Gruiformes > Rallidae > Hypotaenidia > Hypotaenidia okinawae. The sequence continues at coordinate 19,052,301 of BSDF01000008.1, read as the reverse complement.
AGTAAAGATTTAAATACAGCTTTATAATTTTCTGAAGAGCTGAACCAGCAGCACAGTATCGTGAGTGGGTAATAAGGTATCAAACAAATATTTTAATGGGAGATTTGATAAGGCTCTTGGGCATATTAAACTGAGGAGCAGGGAACTGTCATTGGTTAAAGTTGTAACTGAGCAGAAATTATCAAAGGCTTATTAGTATTTGCTATAGGTAAAATATAATGAGACAGCTGCTTGGCAGGGTTATTTCCTTTTGGGTTCAATAAAACTATGATACAGAGCTCCTGCTATAGATATTAATAACTGGCTAATACTGGATAGAATAAAAATCACTTGCCTTAGATATGCTTTTTACCTAGATGCATGGAGTTGTAGCCAGGTTCCTGCACAGGCTGGGGGGGCTGGGGAACTCAGTGCGACTCTTCTCTACTTGCTGAGGTCTGTCTGCTCCGCTTCTGTCTGTGTAACACTGTCCAGGGAAAGCAGTTTAGATAGCTTAGAGGGTTCCTAGCTTTCTCGGAGAAGAGAAAGAATTTCAAGAGTTAACTTATTAATTTCAGCAAGTTTTCAATTCAGTCTGGGGACACCGAAGTAATGAAAATTGGGCTGGCTTACACCCGTTAGGGATGCAGGTAGCCAGATAGTTTAGGATTACATTCTGCTTTCCTTTTCAGCGGTGTGGAAAACTAGCAGAAATAAATAAATAGATAAAAATCACACTACAGAGACAAAACCAAAGATGGATTCATTTTCACAGTGATTCGTATTTGCAGCACAGCAATAAGTAGCAGCATTGCCAATATTGCACTACATCTGTAGAACAAGTGGTTTAATTACTCTCTGCCCTTGCTGGAGACTGTATCCAGAGCAGAGGTGTGTTTTTCCTAGCTAGATCATCCGACAAAGACAAAGTTCTCAGGTTTTTGTCCCCATTAGTATCTTTCCTTTCCTCTCAGCATAAATAAGAAAAAAAACCAGCTAGCTTTTAGCCATATGACAGTCCCATCTCCCCTTCTCCTGAATCTGCTTGCAGCTGCGAGAGTTAAATGTGGGAGGTCAAGTGTACCAGTCTAAATGAATATTTTACTTGTCTAAGTCCTACAAACGTGCTCATCAGCGTGCCTGTGTGTTGATCAGGGAGCTCAGAGAAAATGCCTTCTGTCTCTCTGACTTAATAAAAATGTTTAGAATATCCTGCTGGGAAATAGCTACTGTACCATTTGCTCAACTGCAGATGGTGTATTGGCATATCCTGAACTTGGCCTTTTTGTGAACCTTGAGGTTTATCCTGGGAGGAACAGATTCTCTGCTTCAATGCAGTTATGTCAATTGACGCCTGCTAACAAGCTGGTTTGATGTAAACCCTGAACTTGTGGATCACTCTCCTCCTCCTAAAGCCACCTTGCAACTTCTCAGATGTTCCAAATCCAGGATGAGGCCAGCAAGGGTTTGAAGCAAATCCTTCTTGCCCACTGTGAATTTGGCTTTTCCTACAGAGGTGGAAAGCAGTGCAAATGGGATGTAGCTCTTGTTTTGGTCACAAGAGCAAGATGAGAGGACTTGCAACTCTCTAGGTCTTGCCTACACAGGGGCATTTTACCAGTTTTCTCACAGCTGCTACTGGGGGCTCAGATTCACACTGACGCCATCCTGAGTGTGGTCCCCATAGCAAAGCGCTTAAGGGCAAGGCAAAGAACAGGAGAGAAACCAGATGGAAAACTGACTTGTTCATGCTGTTACCCAGTTGCATTAGGATGGGGACCCACAGAGCTTACACAGTCTGAAAAGCCCCAGGTTCATGGCCCTGTGTGATTCAGGTCACCCGATGCTCTAATCACTCGGCTACAGATGCCGTCTCTCCGAGTCCTAGGAAATATTTAATTAGCTGTACAATGCAGAAGCGGCTCCCAAAGGAAAATTCCTCTGCAAAACAGCCATCGGCTTCATGCTAAAGTACCCATGGGGGCTGGAGCACAGCCGGGTCTGAATCCCAGACCTGGAACAAAGAGAAAGGATCTCCTGTTCTTACAGGGCCACGGCACAGCCCTTGCCCTCAACGTTTTGACCCAGAGGGATCTATCCCAGCACAAGATGCATCAAGATGGACACATTTCCATCAAATAAATAAAGTTAGACTTGTCAGAGTGATACTTTACAAACTAATTCTCTCAACTGTTTCTAAACTGTGAGTAATAGCAAAGACAAAGTGTTTGGAGGTTTTGGCCAAGCTATGTACCCTGTCTGCACCAATGGCAGGGCTGCAGCACAGCTACACTTTGTCCTTTGCCTTGGGTTGGCAATGCAATTTTTTTCTGTGCTCAAGCCCCCCACCCTGGGATCCCCCCACACTCTTCATGCTGGATTTGTAGCACAGGACAGCACCTTTCTCCCTTACCAGGGATACCTGGGGCTCCAGACAACATCGGTTGAAAACACACGGAGGAAAAATAATGAACCCTAACCCATGCCTGTCTTCCCTGCATCCAGCTAAGATCCACCCAGCTACTGGGATTTTCAGGGAACAAGAGGAGCTAGCAAAGCAGCAAGCATCACTACATGCCCAATAGCCCAACTGCAGAGTTGAGCATGCAGCCCTGCTGAAGAGACACAGTGTGGGTTAAGGCTAGCTGAAAAGGAGGGGCATCTACCTTTGGGAGATGATTAGCATTTGAAGTAGAATATTATCTCAATAGGAAGCTGAAGAACCTAGTTTCTCTCAGTGCATGCTCTAGCTTTTGCGCCATCACTCGCTGTAAGGTCCCGATCCAGTTGTGCTGCCCCTCTGACCTCTGTGTCTTCCTCCATACAAGAAAGAGGAGTTACTGATGTACAGAATGAAGCAGGGGTGGGGGGGCTGGGGGATGTCACAAGACTCCCAGAGCTAAAGGTTTAATTGCTAGGCTGCAATTTAAGATTACCATAACAGACTCTGGTATTTTCAGCTTTCCATGACTAGTGGCAGAGTTAAATGTTTCATGGGAACACTTACAAATAGGCACCTTTGGAAACTGTTCATTTCAATCTTTTGTATGTCAGCATAAACTTTCATTCTGGCCAGGACCATCAAAGTCATGCCCCCACTCCTCCCTGCAGCACCCAGCAGGATAGGGAGTGTTTGTGCTCAGCCATCACCTTAACCTGACCAAGAGGAGAGTGTGGGCAGCCAGAGCTGCCACTACAAGGAAACAAGGGACTGTGACCTGGGGGGATGGATGCTGCCAGGACACACACTGTGAAGAAGCAGCAGTGGAACCTCCTTTTACCCTCAATACAGTCCCACAGGGAGAGCAAATGACGGCACACAGCCATCTCCTCATTTACAGGAGGAACTGAGGTGCTCCTGTAAATGGGAGCAATGCTACCCTGAGCTAAGCTGAGCAGCAACTTGGTAAGGCAAAAGACAAGGCTGAGGGAACAGCACAGTCCTAACTAGCCAAGACATTGGTATGAAGGTCAGCCACAGGAAAGAAAGTAAAAGGAGCAGTGAGAGGGTTAGAGCCTGGTTGGAGGAAGCAGGAAGCAATAAGGGGAGACAGAGAAAAATCAAAGGTGCCTGCAGCCAGGAGACAAGCAGGCTATGGAGGGCAAGAGGAGAGCTCCAGGATGCCTGGCATTCCCCAGACTCCGCCATCATCACCCCCTCCCTGCTGACACTGTCTCTGTCTTCCAGGTCAGTGAATAATTTCCTGATGACGGGCCCCAAGGTAAGAGAAATCCCTTTGATCTCTGTCTCTGATTCCACTAAACCCAGAAAGGGAGGGGCTCCTCCTTCCCACTTCTCTCCATCCAATCTTAGCAGAGCTCCCCTCACCCCCAAGTTTCCAGCAAGAGAACTCATGACTAACCTGCTACAATTCACCATACCAACTCTGAACAAAGCTGGTCTAGGGTTCTTTTAAGCTGTTTGGGGACAGATTCTGGAGATATGTCTATTGGCAGCAGCTGGGCACCTCACCTGTCATCTATTGCTTCCTGATGATCAGGTTAGCATCAGGACCCACATTCATCCAGCTGGAAGGACATTTTCTGTGCAGCCTGCAAAATATACTTCCTCAAGGAGCACAACTACAATTTCCAGGCCTTTGTTAAATGTTTTTGACCCCTTTCCTCCTTCCACCCCTTGTTCAGAGGCTTGCTTTTTCCTTTTTATCTTTTTCTTTTCCCTATCCAGTACCAGTTTTAAAATTCACCCAATGTTCATTCTTGGTACTACCCAGGAACTCCCCAAGCCCATCTAGCTCTTGCTACAGCTCTCCATGCTGTGGCAGAATAACCTTGCCCCAAAGCACCAGCTGTCTCCCTGGGGCTTTGGTGAAGAAGGAGATAGGCTGAGGCACCTGCTGGCCTGGAGCTCCCTGGTCTCGGAGGATGAGGCTCTACCTCCTCTCATGCTGGGGAGATAAAGGGTTCCCCATCACAGGGACTGACTGGCACATTCCCTAATGTGGCTAACAGCCAGCAGCTCTGCTTTGCCTTCTCCCTTGGGGAGGCTCGGGATCTTATCCAGCACAGCAGAAAATGCATTCCCTGCTGCTGCTGGCAAGCACCGCTCCCTGGGGGAGCCAAGCCTGTCAGGCCTCCTCCACTGCGTACATCTTGTCTCTGTAAAATGGCATGCAAGTTATTTTCAGTTGAATGCCAGCTTCCTGGGGCCACATTCTCCCTGGTGTTTTGCACTGTGCCTCTCCATCTATCTAGACCCCAATGCAGCAGTACCCACAATATGCAGTGCAGGGTAGGAAAACTACTGGATCAACCTCATGGCTGTGTGGGAAGCAGCTGGGGCTATACCAGCTTTGTACTACCTGCAATGGAAACTAGAGCTGCTGAGTGAGAGCAGCCTGAGGACAGTCCCAGCCCATTGCCTGTGGGGTTGTCCCTGCTCACTGGCCGACTTGTCCTAACCTCCTTAGTGCTGGCAGGTCGAAGCAGGGCACACGCCATCTCCCTTCCTGACCCTGTTGCTCTCCTCCTAGGCCTATCTCATCTACTCCAGCAGCGTGGCAGCCGGGGCGCAGAGTGGCATCGAGGAGTGCAAATTCCAGTTTGCCTGGGACCGCTGGAATTGCCCCGAGCGGGCACTGCAGCTCTCCAGCCATGGTGGGCTGCGCAGTGGTAAGGAAAGCATTGGATACCACTATTTGGACCCTCTCACTACAGATTAGAGCCCACAGGCCCCTCCTCTCTTCCCAAGTGACTCCTCCCCCATCCCCACTTGGGCTGTCCAGGAGGCATCTTCACCCATGAGCTCCCACATACACACTGGGAATCCAACTTCAAAATGAGGCAGACCCACAATACCAGCATTGCCTCTAGATCTGCCGAGCTCCAGCTTGCGCAGGACACTGTGTCCCACCAACCCTCACACAACCTGCTCCCCGTAAGGATGCACCACTGTGGCCTGTGGCATGGGATGCTGGACACGCCATGTTCAAGTAGTGCCTCTCACCTGGGTGTCCCAAGGAGGTGGAGAACCAGCATGAAGTTCTAGGGTAGCAATCAGAGGAATATGGCTAAATGGTGGAGGAAAGAGTTCATCAATGGCTGTGCTCTGGCTAAGAGGCAGGAGAAAATTCTTCTCTGATCAGAAATCCAGCATCCATGACCTATGCCACCACAAGGTGTGGGCTGTGGTCATTGTCACTGTGTCCTGTCACACAGGAAATGTTTCAGTGCATAGCTGGTCCTCTAGACCCATGTATGCTGCTGGGCTGAGCACATACCTGCCCTGTACAGGGAGGACCTGGGTGTGGAGGAGAGCCTCTGGTGGGACTGGCAGCACATGAGGGCCCTGGGCAGAGGCAGACAGAGGTTCCAAAGTGGGACCTCAAGGAGGCAATTGTAGCACAAAGTAACACTCTGTGACTGGGAGCAGGTCCCTGAGCTGTTCCTGTCAAGGTTATCTGCTCATATTCAGACCTTGCCGGCAATAAATGAAAGCCAAAGGCTCAGAGAAGTCAGATGATGGTCACCACACTGACTCTGGATGTAGGTATGGCCACTCACCTTACAGTGTCCAGTAGAAGGTAAGGCTCAAAGGGGGCTGTGGGAAATGAACTCTGATCCTTGGGGAGAGCCCCTTCCTCTCTGGGGTGTGTTAGTGAGACGGGGGACATTTGGCTTTCTGTGCTGTAAACCCACTGGTAAGCTCCCACAAGGACAGTCAAGTGTGAAACTCATCCGCTCCCTTGGAAATGGCATGAGTCAGTCTGGATCAAATTTGAGAGCTTCAGTCTTCATGCAGTTCAAGCCAAAACTAAGCCACTGTGACACGTAAGGCCTCCTCTCTACCCCACAAATCCCTGCTCGTTGCAGATCTCCTCCTACCCAGTCTCCTGCAAGGCAAGAGTAATTCCTAACACTGGTGTTGCCATGAAATCTTTAGCCCATCTGCTCTTTTTGTACTCCCACCTGACAGCAAACCGAGAAACGGCGTTTGTCCATGCCATCAGCTCGGCAGGCGTCATGTACACCCTGACCCGGAACTGCAGCCTGGGAGATTTTGACAACTGTGGCTGTGATGACTCCCGCAATGGACAGCTGGGTAAGGAGAGACAAGCTGCCACCCCTCTCTCACATCCCAGGCAGCAGGAGAAAGCTCTTCTCTTCCACTAAGGCCCGCGGAAACAATTCCTCCTCCCAGTCCCAGCACCTGGAAATAATGCCCAGAGCAAAGCTTTGCCTGGCTCAAACCAAAGTGGCTCTGAGGAAGCTAATGGAGCCACCTCCAATTGACACCAGCTGAGTCCAAGCACTCGGTGCTTTCCATTATTTTCTAAATGAGCAGGAGATTAGAAAAGGGTTGCTGTTTCCCCGGTTCAAATCAAGAATAACTCTGTTTAAGCCACTGGACGTAACGACTGTATTGCACAGAAAGAGGAGAGGATCTGATGCAGTACATCTAAATGGCAGATCTGATTAGATCAGTGCTGATCAGACACCTCCAGGCTCCCAGGGTGTGCATGATCAGGATGGTCCCAGAGCAGAATTATGGCACCCATAGACCCCACCAGCATTTGTCAGTGTGGCAGACACAGAAGAGCACAACCAGGAGAACCACTGTGGCAGCACACAGCCCTCACCCCATCCCCATCACACTAGGCACCCTTGGGTGGGCAATCCCTGATTGCGCTGCTCCACCTCTCTGCTCAGCTTTCACAGAAAACTTTTACTTTTTGGTTTTTATTTTAAATGGAAAGAAGTCAAATTTCAAATTATCAAAATATTTTAAAAGCCTTTCCCCACCCAAGAGCACTGGGCAGCTGGTACACATCAGTTTATGGCAAACTTCTTTGGAGTGTCCAGTATTTAGTAATTTGCTTTATTGGCTAATAGGTTTTAAAACAGTCACTGCTTCTTAGATGTCCAAGGTGTGGGATAGCCCATCTCTAGCAGAGCAAAAATTTTGGAGAATGACACACCAAATTTTATCTTCTCTGGAAAACTGAGTTAGTCATGCTGCACTTCCCCAAAAGATGTCTGTTTTTCATGAAAATTTTCCATTTGTGAACTTTGGAAGGCAAAGGAAACTTTTGGGCTTGTAAAAACCAGTATGATTTAATTTGAAGTGGCATTGTACTGAATCCAAGTTGGTGAAAGGTTTCCATTCTCCCTTGGGTCCCAGCTCTTGATTTGGACTTCATCATCCACTGCATGTACCCACCTCCCATGAGACACCCCTGCCTTTCCCTGGGAGAGGCAACCACAAGGCTCTGGGGAAGTCCAAGCAAGGGCTGGGTCTTTCAGGGAGAAGAGAGGCACAAGACCATTAAACCACAATTCCCAAGGTGTACCATTGAGGCACATTAGGGTCGTAATTTTCCAGATTTCAAATCTTTATAAAGAATTTGGCATTTTTCTCTAGGAGGAAAAGCAGCAAACTGCATGATGTGTTTCCAGTCAGCCAAGCTAAGTTATTGAGCTCCCATTTAGTTGGAAAAAAGTATCCTCTGCGCCTTGCCATGCAGTTCCCAGTTCTGTGCTGACTCCTTTGTCTCTTTATGATAAACAGAAAACCAGAACCTTCTGCAGTGCCAACATCAGCTGGGGATTCTGGGTATACCAAAAAGAGGGCCTGCTGAATATATATGTGCCAGGCTCGGGTGGTCTCCCAGTGGAGGGGAATCTCTTGCCTCTGACCAGGGTGCCCCCACTAGTTCGTTAATCCACAGTAACAAGATGGTCTCCCTGCAAATTAGACGGAACCAGTTCAAGTCAGGGTTTGAGGAAAAGTGATTAAAAAACCTAAAGCCTCTTCTGTATGACTGCTAATGCATGGTAAACAGGTTCTGAATCCTGCTCTATAGAAGCCTGGAAATTCCTGGGTTTGTTTCATAGGAGATACCCTTCACTGCCTATCCAGCCCTCGGTAGAAATGGCATGAGCCCAAGGAGAGAGAATCTGGGAATACTGTGAGGCAAAAGGCTGGATTTGCTTCCATTCCCTCCCATCACATCTGAGACCCTTTCTTCCCCCCAGAATCACAAGCCAGGCAGGTGAAGGACTGGTTCCCTAACAGTGCACATCTTGTCTCCTTTCCTAGGGGGACAAGGCTGGTTGTGGGGAGGCTGCAGTGATAACGTGGGCTTTGGGGAAGCCATTTCCAAGCAGTTTGTGGATGCCCTGGAGACTGGACAAGATGCCAGAGCTGCTATGAACCTGCATAACAACGAGGCAGGTAGAAAGGTGAGCCCCTCTCTTCCTCCAGACCTGAAAGCATGTACCAGATTGTCTCTGGCCGTTCATTGCAGAGAGTCACAACTTGCTGGGGCTAAAAGCACATGCCCAGAAGAAACAACTACCTTGCCAAGAAAGGGACGGAAGTAGTACTGGTGCGAAGAGGGTCATTTTAAGGTAGCAAACCTTCAGTGATTACACTGTTATTAGTTTCCTATTGTTCTCTTTCTCCTAGTTCAAGTAGGGGAGTACCTCAGAGAAGCAAATTGGCAAGCTTTAAGCCGACCATCCCTGAGCAGGACTGCTGTGCAGGGAGGGTCAATGGCAAAGCCCTTCACAGGCATGGAGTCATGTTTTTCCATGCACTGCAACACAGAAATTACCCCACTGTGTTTTTTTCTGAATCCTCTCTCTCTCTCTCCTCATTCTGTAGGCTGTGAAAGGGACCATGAAGCGGACTTGCAAATGCCATGGCGTGTCAGGGAGCTGCACCACCCAAACCTGCTGGCTGCAGCTGCCCGAGTTTCGGGAGGTGGGCACTTACCTCAAGGAAAGGTATCACAAAGCCCTGAAGGTGGACCTGCTGCAGGGGGCAGGGAACAGCGCTGCCAGCCGGGGTGCCATCGCACCTTCAGCTCCATCTCCAAGAAGGAGCTGGTCCATTTAGAAGACTCTCCCGACTACTGTCTGGAGAACAAGACGCTGGGGCTGCTGGGCACTGAGGGTAGGGAGTGTCTGAAGAGGGGCAAGGCACTCAGCAAGTGGGAGAAGCGAAGCTGCCGGCGGCTGTGTGGGGACTGTGGGCTGGCAGTAGAGGAAAGGAGAGCCGAGATGGTGTCCAGCTGCAACTGCAAGTTCCACTGGTGCTGTGCCGTGCGGTGCGAGCAGTGCCGCAAAAGGGTCACCAAGTATTTCTGTGTTCGCAAGGAGAAGCGGGAGCGGAGTGGGGGTGGCGGGGCCAGCCGCAAGCTCAAGAGAAAGCTCTAACTTGCCTCTGCCCCTTCACTGTCCTGCCTGCCCTACTCCTCTTCTGCCCTCCCCATCTTCCCAGCAGCCCCCCAACACCCTTTTCCTTTGACTTAGTTTTGTCTCATTCCCAATGCCATCTCACTGGGGCTTGGGCAAGGCAAAAGAGCCCTCGTGAGCCCCTTAGCCTTGGCGTATAGGACATTTTCCATCAGTGTAGTGAAGGATGACTTCTGGGAAGACCCTCAAGTATTGACAAAACAAGGTGAGGTTTGGTCCCTTCAACCCAGAGGCACTCGATCCAGTGACTGTGGTTTCACCGCTGAAAACACAGGTGGTCTCAGCATCTCCTGCTCTTTTGAGCTTATCTGTTCCCCAAACAAGCACCTGCTCTGAGCTTTTGAGCAAGTGTGATCAGTACTCAGGAAAGCAAAAGGAAGCTGAGATGGCACCACAAGTGTTGGGCAACTCAGAGTGATAATCGCTGAAATCGAAAATTTTTTTAGTACCCTAAAAAATAGAGGCACTAAAAAAAATTGTTCTTGCCTTACATTAAACCTTACACTATGAGGTAATAGAAAAGGTGTGTAACTCATTCCTGCAGTAAGCCAGCCTCTGAGAGGCCCACAGCATCACTTCCAACCCTTCGACGGCTTTGCTAAGCTCTCCAATGCTTTACTTTGCATTTGAGATGGCAGCAACCGCTGCTTGATCTGTGCCTTAAGCAGCTGTCTGGAAGAAGAGTCACACTGCTTGCTTTTTTATAAATTTTGTATCTTCTAAGCCTCCAGGTCTGGTCTCCCTTTTCACCCCAGCATCCCTGCAGAAGTCCTTGACTGGCCCCCACACTTCTCCAGTCCCCCTTCCCTCCCAGATCTCTGCCAGAGAGGAGCTGCCAGCTGAGCCCATTTTCCATCTCCTGATGTACTTGCCCAGCACTCTTACCCTGTCAGCTAACTAACTAAATACTTCCTCCTAGTCTGAGAAAAACGTGTCAGTTACTATTTAATGGTGTTGTAAATAGGAAAGTGAAGCACTTTGAAGTTTAATTTATTGCACAGTTACTGTGATGTATACATAACAGGTTTTCCTCTACTGCTTATTGTATATATTCTATAGGCTAAGCAAGCAGCAGGAAGACTTGGTTGATGTATCTGTGTTCCCCTGCTATGGCTGGGGTGGGGAGGGAAGAAGCTGTCAACTGCACCATCACAGTGATCGCCCCCAGACTGTGAGGTTATCTACTTTGCTGTTTGAAGTGTTCTTTAGCCAGACAAGAAGCCAGCAGAGCTAAGATCCTGGCCATTAGACGTGTGTTGTAGCCAGTATTTGTAAACCAATAGCCAACACAATAAATGAGTAACCAAGTGCTTGCAAAATGCTGTTGTGTCTAAGTAGTTTGATGAGTTTTTTCATCCAACTGTGTGTGTGGATGTATGTGGTTACATTTCTAGAGGCTAAAACCCAACTACTTACCCATCTGTTGAGCATAAGAAAAGCTGACCAGTTCCCTCCACGCAGCACCACCATGGCCCCTGCCAGGAGGAGAGAGGGCCTACTCCCACCTTGAGCATCTCTGAGGTTGCATCCAACTTCAGCCCAGCTGCTGAGGTGAAAGGGGGCAAGAGGAGGGACAGAGAGGGGTCCAGTTGCCCATTTCAGAGATGATGCCTTCAGAGTCTGCAGTCTTTGTTGGGGGTGGGGATTTGGACCTACAACAAGCTGGGGGTCTCACCACAGCAAGAGAGTTCACATCAAGGAAGGATCCAGCCCTTTAAAACTTGCAAGAACCAATCTCAGCCCATTCTCAGGGAAAGCTGAAATGCTTCCACTTCACACACAAGTCATTGGCAGTTTGAGCAAAGGTTCTTATTAGTACAGTGACCCCGACCTCAGTCTCCCTTGCACATCCACCAGCAGTTCTTCATCTCCCTGCAGTGGAGATGCATCCCTGGTACAGGAAATCAGAGAAGTGGTGAGAGCCTCCAGCACCGGCTGGCATGAAGGCAAAGAGCAAAGCAGAGAGAACAGCTTCTACCCCACCCCCTTGTACCTCTGTGCCCCCCCCCCGCTCCCCCATTCCATGGCCAGCCGGAAAAGTAAGAGAAGATGTGGAAGCTGTTTCCCATCAATCTCTTCCCCAGCACAGGCAGGCAGTGCTACTACCCCCGTCCCTCCCCTGCCGACATTATTGCTTCTCACCATCCGCCCGCGAAGGCCACAGCGCAGGACGTGCCGCTGGGCACAGTGACGCCTGTTGGTGATGGGGACACGGGGGGCGAATTACAAGCGGGGCCCCCCCGCCGCATGCTTCTTTCTCTGGGAGAAAATGGCGATGCCGCAGCTGCAAAATGTGCTGACCTCAGCAGCGGGTCGGGTCCCCGAGGGGACTCCCCCACCCCCGGCAGAAGGAACCCTGAGCGGTAAAGGCACTGCTGCCATTGTGCGGCAGGATTGGATGCTTCCATGTATTCATTTCGGTTTAATGAAGGCGCATTCCTCAGAGGAGAAATATTTACATTCAGCTTCCCAGGTGGTCACCTTCGCCCAGATGACACAAACAGGCAGCCCCCCGCTCCCTTTTCCAATCCAAACCTCTTTAGAGGGCTCAGGGAGGAGGGGAGCAAGGGGAGGGGGACTGCTAGGGGAGCAGAATAGAGAAGGGAACAAAATGCTAATAAATCAGCCAGCCAGCCCTTTTCCCCTCCCCTCTGTGGAGTCAATGGAAAGTGTCATTTCACATGCTAATCCCCCTCCGATCTCTTCACAACACCTTTTCCGAAAAGTGTTTGGGAAAAGTCCTTGTGGCCCGTTTACAGCTCCCTGCCGCTTCGGATTCCTTCTTGTCTAAGGCCGCGGCCCCCGTGTGGGTCTCTCCCTCCAGCAGGGCTCCTTACAAAAAACATCTCAACAAAGACTTTGGAGTTCATCAGCCTCCCACTGAAATTCACAGCTGCTGAACAAACTAATCCCCTCTCTTGGCCTTTCTTCCTTTCAATGGGTTCTTGGCTTCAAAGACACTTTGGGAAAGGACTTTGTGGGGACTCACACTGCTCCCTCAATAGAAGTTAGTGCAAGCATTATCTTCAGAGCAAGTGGCTTTACAAACAAATACTGCCTAACAATCTCTGCCCCTCCAGCTCCCCCAAACACACAAGCCTAGCCTGCAGACATGATGTTATCTGCCACAGGATTAGAGCTCTGTTCTCCGTGCCCGGGGATCCTTTCCTACAGTCACCCCAATTCTTTGTGAACGAAAAGGCCTTCTCACCCAACACAAAATGCTTTCTATGGAAAGCATCGCAGGGATGGTGTGGGAGCATGTGCCTACAGAGGAGGCGGCAATGCCAAGGAGCTGCCGCCATAGACCAGAAGCTGGTACCAGCCAGCAGAGACAGCTCTATAAATGGCAGAGTGCTTTTCAGTGGGGCTCACGAGGACAGTTACTGCACCAGGGCTACAGACAGCACTTTGCCCACAAGCCTCTTAAAGACCCTCAAGTGGGTCACTGCGTTTCCCCCTGCCTGGTTTCCCTACCAAGAGTTTTAGGCACCGTGCTCGCTGGGGTAAACGTGAAGCAAAACTAAGCAGCACTGGGACAAAGGGACAAGCAGGAAGGGTGCATAGCAAAGGCAGGATAAATACCTGGTCTCTGAGCCTGTGGGTAGCAGGAGTGGTGCATGCTACAGAGAAGTCAAATGCATCTGAGAAATACATGGAAAATCCATGCTTATTTCTCAGTGGTACAAGTGGCCTGAGTTAGAGAGGCTGAGCTGCACAGGGTGCTGTAACTGGACCCAGAAAGGCAGAATCTAAGAGTGAGCAGGCTTGTTAAATAGTGTCAGAAAGGCAGGACTTTCCTCACATACTTGTTAAGTAAATGTACGCCTCTGGGGCTACCTACCCACTTGTGCAGCATCAGAAGGGGTCAATAACATAAGTGCCTGCCGCCTTTGAAAATCAGCTCGCATCTCCCTGATAGGGGACAGCTGGGATGCCAGACTCATTGCTAACTGTTCCCAGACCAGGCTGCAAAAGCTCTGCAAGGCTTCCTTACACCTGATGTTTGCCTTTCTGAGCAGCAGAACTAACAAAGGCTGGTTTTCCCTGAAGGCACGTGCTGTGTCCATAACACCCTAAAACCCTCATAAACCCTGGTCCCTTCCAGCAACAGCCCTTCGAACCTTCCTCCCAAGCCCTCCAGCTTGCAAGTCATCATCTTGCAATATGTCAGAGTTTCATGCATGCTGACTGCCCAGCCTGTACATACATACTAGTTGGCAGCCAGCAAAAAGAAAACAATTTTTAAAAAATTGTACCAGTCTTTTAGCAGAAGCTGGTTTGATTCCCCTCCCCCTTTACTTCAGCACTGATGTTTCACCTCAGCCTTCTTACCACCTCAAAAAGCTTAAAAGAAATCAGCTGATTCAGAAGCTGTTAACTAATGGTAAGAACTGACAATTCAGTGGTATAAATCAGATTTCCACAAAGGAGGCTGTATCCTCATCCCAGTTCAAGTAGTGTAAACGTTGGTTTCCAACAGGAGAGGATCTCTTCAAGGGCTGTTTACTTACTGATGTACTTTCAACTTCTGGTATAAAGTGTAAAATCCCCAACACTGCTATGACTCACCCAGGAAACCTCAGCCATCCCAGGGACCTTCTTGCCTCTGATGTAGGTGAACAGTCACAGTGGAGGGAGGTGATCTGGAGATCAGTTATCTGTCCCAGACACCCTGAGGAGTGGGTAAGGCCTGAGGTCTCAACACACAAGGATGGCTGCTGCCCAAGGCCAGCAGAGTCCAGAATCTAGTTTGCCCCACACCGTTCTCAATTCCTCCCTCACCAAAGCTGAGAACTCAGCTCTCAGTGGGTGGCCCTGCAGACTGGGGGACGAAGTCCCCTGTAGCCAGAGGTGACAAGTCTATGAAAAAAAGCTAGCACCATCACAAAACGCAGCTTTTATTTCACTGTTCTGTAATCTCTCAGTGCATCAAACTGCAGCAATAGAAACAACACAGCAGCAACAAGGAGGCACTTTGACCTGGAAAGGAGAGAATGAGGTGTGTCTTCTCCCTCCCTTCCCAATTCCTCTCCCTCCTAAGTCCCATGGTAGAACAGATTCATGTAAGTCACTGAACCACCAGCCTGTGATGGCATTATCACCCAAAACAGCAAGCAGAGGAAGCAGGGGCTGGCTGCAGCCAAACACTGGGAAGAAGCCTTGCTCCCATCTAGGGCCCAAGAATTACGCTGCCTGGTTAGCATGAAGGAGGGCAACAGAGAGGAAGGCAAGGAGAGAGGAAGAGAAGATACACACGCACACAGATGTGCCCTAAAATCCCATCCCAGTCTTCCCAGACTGCTTCCCCAGGACAGATGTGTTTCATCTTTTTTACCCCAGAGGAAATGCCACAGTAATGAAAATCCTCAGCACAGCCATACCCTTGAGAACTGACAGGATGGCCTCCCGCAGTGTACTCCTACAGCCACAGTGCCACAGGGCCTCTGAGAGCCACCTCTGCACTACCTGCTACTGCAGGCAGAATGAGTGCACCACACGTGGAGCAATGAGCTGTCTCTTCCCACTCAAATCTGGGTGGGTCAGAGTAGCCTGAGGGGATTCTTTATGGGACCTGAACAACTCCTGCTGCTCTTAAAGCCCCTAGACTGCCTGAAAAGCCCAATGTAGGAAGCCTTTAGATAGCACCAGTGGGCAAAAGGCCAACTGCACTAACATCAAGGCTGTGAAAGAGGAGGCTTTTAGCCCAAACACAGGTTGTGACCAGCTGTGTGGAAGAGCACACAGAACAGTCCAACCTGCCTGCATTCCTGAATGGGAGTCCCAGGAGCTGGAAGTGGGAATCAGCTCTGGGCCTGAAACACAAAGGGCTCAAGCCTGCAGCTTATGGGGTAAAATATATAAAGGAGGGGGAATGGAGGGTAAATGGGAGACCCAACTATGAAAAGTGAGGGCTAGGTACAGAATGGAGAGAACCAAAGGTAGCCCAGAACAGGCTGGTAGTTACCCCTAGCTGTAGCAAGATAGGAGCACGGCAGGTGACAGGGTGAGTTACAGATGGGAATGAAGAGAAAGGAAGAACCAGAGGAGAGATCCTCACGGCAGTCCAACAGAGCTGTCACACAGGCAGTTTACACTGCAGCAGGGAATAGAGCCTGAAGCTCTTCTGTCTGGTAGCACTGCAGGTGCCAGCCCTGTATGTCTCCTAAAAAAAGAGGAAAAAAAATAGCAATGGCCAGCCCAGGAGGGAAGGAGCTTCCCATTTGTGCTGCAGCAACAAGGAAGAGGGAGGATCTCTGTGCAACATGGACAGTGTGAAATTGAGATCCCTGGGCTGGGAAGCGGCCTCAGACTAGTGAGAAAGAAGAGAGAGAAAGAATAGTCTTCAGGAGTCCCAGGCACCAGTGGGCTGTCTGGAGAGTGGATGGGGCCAGGTATGCTGTCCCAGCACAGTTCCAGGTTCTGGCACAGACTTATTTCTCCAGAATCAGAAGCAGAGTCCACAACGTGCAGCACATCAATAGGCAAGGAGTCCACCAGCTCTCTGTGCACTGTTCCAGCTGCTCGCACACTTTACACATTCAGCTTGCCAGCAATGGTCATGAGGACTTTCAGAATGGGCATGAAACCAGACACCTCACTGAAACTGCTGCTGCTCACCACTTGAGTATGAACCAGGAGACCCTGTTGGTAGTTCCTAGCCTCAATGCAGCGGGCAATTTCATGGAGACCCATGAGGATGGCTGGAGAGAGCTGTGGGGAAGGAGCAGAAATGGGTCAGCATGCTCAGCACTGTAACACAGGCCCTCCTTCCTCCATACCCTTCCCTCCTGTTCTCCATCTCCTCCTCACCAAATAGCACCTACACAGTCAAGCACTGGCAGGAAGGATAGTCTGCTTCCTCCCTTAGCTTCCCAGACAACAAAAAATTAGTATAATATTCAGGCTGGGTTACAATTAATGCAGGTCCTAAGTAATGATATTTCAGCATTAATGAATACCTCATGTATTGGAGGAGCTCAAAGGTCCATCTAGCACAGAATCCTGTCTCTATTCAGACCTAATACAGAGGCTCAGGGAAAGGGTGTATTAGAAGGATTCTTCCCTTGATAGCTATCCATTCAGCATCAGCAGCTTCAGAGCTTTCTAAACCAGAGCTTATACTAGGTTCACATTAACAGCTACCCCCAATTGTCCCTTCCCATCCAGAACCTGTCTATAGGCCAGTATACTTCCTGGGCGGAAAAGCACCCTGCAAATCCCTCCCCAGCTTTTCCTTACATTATGTGTGGGCCAAAGTTAAGGAGGAAGAGATCAGGCTGGCTGGATTCAAGGTACATTATAAGGTTTTGCACTCCCCATGCTTTCTCAAGATGACATACGCTGGAAACACCAGGACAGACACCAAGGCACACAATCCAGTGCAAAGGTGGGACCAGGAACCTGTATGGGCCAGAAGGAATGACGGCTTCTACTTACCGCCTGCTCACGGAGCTTCTCATACAAACATTCCAGGCGCTGCAGTGCATCCTCCAGCTTCCTTCGGGTTTTCTGAAGTGAAACACGTACTGCTAGCTCTGCCAGAGCTTCAAACCCACCTCTCTCAGAAACAAGTTGTTCTTGCTCAGTCCCTCCCTTCCCCGTTCTTCCCACAGCACCTTACAATTCACCTGCATCTCATCCTCTGTCAGCCACGGACTATGATACAAGCCAGCCATACCATCACTGTGCACATATACATGCATGCATCCTCTCCCCAAGACAGGAAGCTGGATTTGCCCCTTTTCCCATCTCCCAGACTAAGCATTCACCCAGTGCTTGCAGACCATGGGACAGAGGGGCTGCTTCCAAAACTTGAGAAATATCTGCTATCCACTAGTTGAACCATGAGGCTTTGAGACAGCCCCACAGTGGCCAACTTAAGCAACAGCCTCTTCCTCTGAGGAAAAGAGGGAATATCCTTCCCACTCAAGGTAAGCACCAAGGAAAGGGCCCAAGTACTGAAGCTCTGGTGGGACTGACCCCACTAACCCTGCCTCTGATACTCCACTCACAGGTAGATTGTACCATGGATATGTCTGGCTCTGGGCAACCCCAGGACACACCTGGCAGCCTTGGGAGCTCAGGCGCACTGCACTGCTGCACCAACCCAGCCATTCAACCTCCACACAAGGCTAGTGCTAAGGCCGAACTGACAGGCCTTTCTGTCCACAGAGGGAACCTTTAGGTTATCTTCCAGAAATTGCTACGCTGCCCTCTGAAGGTGCTGTACGCACAAGTTATCTTCCCAAGCTCTGGGAAGACTTAGTAACCTAGCATGATGCTGCAAACATTGTTTTTCTGCTTCCAGACAGCCTGGCCTGACACATTCATGCAACGTGACATGTATGCCAACAGCCTTCAAGGAACCAGGGTGTAGAAGTTACAATGACTGGACAGAAAGATTGCATGGTTTTCTCTCCAGCCAGAATATCTCAGCCTTTCCCCTAAACTCTCAAGATAACTGGTAAAACCAGCTCTGCAGGACTATCAACAGATCAAGCCAGAAAAATCTTTCCTCAGAGAAAAGAGCCAGGAGAACAGAGCAATGCTCCAGAGAGACAATGAAAAGAGTCTGCATCTCAGTTACCAAGAGATGGACGAACCTACAGTCTACAGGAAGGAGGCAGGTGGAGATTAACTTGGTTATAGGGATAAGACTCTTCCTCACTTTTCCCAACCAAAAGAAGTACCAGTAAAATATCTATGAGGGGGAAAAAAGCCAGAGATCAGAGAAGGGACAACTTACTGGATCAGTGGCGACAGCAGAGCAGCGTTGCACCAACCCTTCAAATGTGGTCTTCAGAGCCTGGTGCTCTGGGGGCACCTCCTTCCTCTCGACCCTCTCCACAGGTAGCTGGTGATACTGACAGATAGAGAAGCAGCTGAATGAATACAACACGAGCATGAAAGGCTGAGGCAGGGAAGATTCCTCTCCTGCAGCTATGAACAGAGAGAATTTCACCCATTTGGAAACCCAGAGAATACCTAGAAGCACAGTGTTATATTATCATCTTCAGACTGTGGTACAGCTTCAGACCTCTGTGGATTCCCAACTCCAAGCAGGCTGACAGCCTGCCTGGCCTCCCTTCCTGTCTCCCTGCCATACCCAGGAAAATTTTCCACCCTGAAAACTCAGGCAAAGATGTCTTATAAGGGCTGAAGAGCAATGTAAGTCCTGTAGCTGCCAAGTAATAAGAATCTCAAAAGCTGAGTTGTTTTTCTACTTGACAAGGAACTGGTGGCTGGGGAATGCCCCACTTTCCCTGGGTACCTGCAGGCTGCCTTCCTTGGGTGCTCCTGGGGGTGACTGGCCAGATTCTTGCAACCTGGACAGCTGAGGATGGATCCCTTGGGGCTCAGCAGGCAGGCTCATTACTGGAGCTGTGATGGGGGCTGGAGGAGTAAACTTTTCAGGCAACTGTCAGTAAAAAAAGAAAAAAAAAAAATCAAGAAAACCAAGTCCACAGAAGGAGAGTTGGTTACATTCTCTGCAGTCAAATTCAACTTCCTTTCTAATTTGCAAAATGCCCAGTTCTCAAGATGATCCCTTTTCTTTCAGTCCCTTGGCTCAGAGCATGGGGCCCTTCCTCTTGCATCCCAGATGAAGAGTCAAAGTGACAGCAAGAAAACTCCTCTGGAATTGTTCAATCAAACAGATCCGTTGCCCCTGAAAGCACTGGTCCTCAGAAAGCCGCCTTGGCTCTGCGACGGCACGAGTCCTGAATGTAGAGATTAGCAGCAGTAAAGTGTCCAACAGAGCAAGTGTTGGGGAAAATCCCACGACATGGGGGGAGAATCCTCTTGCAAACACTTCATCATGCCCCTGTTAAGCCAGAGAGTCAGGCTAGATTCACTCTGACCGGGCTAGATCAAAAGGAGATGGCTTTAACAAGAGGCTAATCCTGTTGTAGTGAGCACAGCCTGAAGCAGGTTCCCAGCTATGCTGCCAGAAAAAGGGCGAGAAGTCTGTTCCGAGCTAAAGAAGAGGAGTGGGGGTGGGAACGGTGCCAAAGAAGCTTCTTGTCACACCTGCCAGCAGGCAGCAGTGATAGAGGACTGAGAGCATTTGTGGCAAAAAAGCTCAGCTCGCAGGTCCTCCAGTGCAATCACTACAAGGCTGAGAGCAGCAGGGCCAACATGGCAGGCAGCTCACAGCTACGCCTGTCCCAGCTTCTTCCAGCAGAAGTGCCTTATCAGGGGGTTGCAACATTGGAGAAAAAAATAAAAATCAAATCACTGTCGGTGTCTCTGCGATGAGGGGAAATGCTGCCCCCAACTGCCAGGTGTGGAGTGAGCACGATCTCTGCAGCCACTACCAAAAAGGGTGTGTGGGCAAGGGGTTAAGATTAAATAAGTATTTCTATCAACAAGTGACTGTAGTCAGCCTGGGAAGTACTGACAGAGGACACAGCACCACTGATGTTACAAAACAGCCACCCTGGAGAATGGCATGCAAGTTGGGATGGCAAAGAGTCAAAGTGACTTAGACTCCAGTCCTAACTATGCATATTATGCCCAAGTGGACAGACCAACACAGAATGAGACTTGCTGAGTGTGACAGAGAGCATTTATAGGAATGTATCCCTTACATGGAACTCCCTGGCTAAAAGACAACTAACACATATTGCAGCTGAAAGCTCACCTTTTTCTTTTGAAGGCCTCCTCTTGCAGCAGAGGGATCAGTCCAAGGTTCCTGAGCTGCCAGGAGACAGGAGGAGAGACAAATGTCAGACTTTGGCAAGGTGATCACAGCAACAGTTCATGGTTGCTTCCATGGTTTGGAACTTCTCTCAGCAAAAGGGCCCATGGTTCCAATTCCCCCATCACTGCATCTTCAGACCATTTCAACCAAGGTATTTCAGGCCCAGCTCACAGGCTTAAGAACTCTTGTCTCCCTTTCTCTTTCTCAACTATATTGTTACAGTATCCACGTATGTGCACAGGCTTCATGAGGTGGCATCTGATCAGACTGCTGGCATGCACCCACTCCCACACAAAAAGCCTTTTCACAACTACCTGAAGCTCTCCACATTCTGCACAGGTTGCAGAAGTCAGCCTCAGAGTCAGACCTGCATGTGTGTGTACATCAGGAGCCAGGGAATTCCTG
Organism: Hypotaenidia okinawae; assembly: GCA_027925045.1. NCBI lineage: Eukaryota > Metazoa > Chordata > Aves > Gruiformes > Rallidae > Hypotaenidia > Hypotaenidia okinawae. The sequence goes on along the minus strand of BSDF01000008.1, from coordinate 19,031,492 downwards.
GGGTTCCCCAAGCAGAGAATCCAGGGCTGTGGTAGCTGGTACTGCAGTCAGGACTATGCTATGGGTGAGAGAGGGCTTCTCCCTGACACTTGCAGGACTGCCTCATCGGGTTAGTCTGCACCAATGTGGGTTGCTGCAATAGGAGGAATAAGCCTTAGGAGTGAGTTGAAATTTTCCTCTTCTAAAATCACTTTCAGAACCAAAGCTTAGCAAAATTTTCTGGTTTCCCAACTAGAAGAATAGACTTAACTAGTAAATCCCTTGGGATCAGACTCTTCCGTGGCACCTAGCCTATAACCTCACTCCAGGTAATTAAAAATCTATCAGGCAACAGGACAGCAAAAGATTTGTGACCACATTTCATTCTGTTTTGTCGGCTGCTGTCTGGTAAGGGTACCTGCATCTCTAGGCAAAATCCCAGTGCTTCTTTTGCCACCCCAATATTAATAACCTCAGGGCCATGAGATGGGAATAATCTGTGAGAAAGTGGCACAACTCTAAGAGGCAATATCAGAATTGCTGAAGCTCAGTGCCACACTTAATGAGCCACTGATCCTGAGCTGAGCTTTAAAAAAAAAAAATCACAGGGGAAAGATGCAAAAGGTGCTTCATTACTTTAATTACCTTTATTATTAAAGTTCTGGCAGCCTCTTTTTGCCCTCCCTTTTCCCATGATTTCAAGACTCGCTCTCTGATGAGTTTGGATCAGTAGTTTAATTAAGTTGGCACTTATTTCTAGCTTGGGGATTCTGTGCCCTAGAACTCTGCTGGCCCCCACTGAGCTTGTGGCCTAGCAGCCCCTGGCACTATTCCAACTCAGTGGCACTTTGAATCCTCACAGGAAATAGCTATTTAAATTATAGTCTTTAAGCCAGGCACTTAATCATCTGACATGAGACAACGGGACCCTGCTGCATTTTGCTGGGATGAAACTCTCTTGCACATGCTACTTGTGAAAGAGGATTTCTCACCAACCCTGAAAGGAGTGCCCCATGGCGGCAGACTCCAGCAATGCCTGCCCTAGAGAAAACAAGGCTGTCAGAGGCTGGAATCAGGGATTATCCTGACTAGAAAGGAGATCAGCCAACATGCTGCTGTCCTTTACTCTGTCCCTGATGCTCCCCGAGTGTGGGATTTCCACATCTGAAGACCTCCCTTCATTGTATTACTGAGGATTTGTCCATGAGCTGTTGAGACCATGTTCAGGAATTTCCAAAGCAAGCAAGTTTGGCCAGTCAGACCAAGCGATCTTAAGGTCCCTTTTCCAGGCTAAAAGAAACCACTCATCAAAACCAGAACAATAATAGCAGGCAAGAAATCACTCTCAAGGAAGTCTCTTCACACTGCTGATCTGGGCACACCATATACTCCCAGAAACCTGGGGGTAAATGCTGCCAGAAGGGAACTTCCCAGCAGTGAATTCCCATGGGGCATCTTCAGCCTGAGGAAGTGCTTGATACTCTTGCCTTGGAATCATCTTTCCTTTAAAAGAGAAATATTGGGGTGTTTTGTTTCTCTGCTGAAGGGACAACTCCCTTTCTGGAGTCCCACTCCACACAGCAATGCTTGCCAGGCAGTGTAAGTGGCTACCAGGTACTCTGGTTTCCTAAATAAAGCTGTGACTCCCTGGATAACCTTTTCTGTCTGGTAGATGGTCTTTGGTGCAAGCAGAGACAGCCCACAGACATTACACCTTATTGCACTGACAGCTCAGACTGAAAGACACCCACTCTCCATCATCAATGAATCCCAAGGAGAGAAACCAGTACAAAGCATTCAGAAAACCTCTACAGTCCAAATTCTCCCCAGCACAGAAAAAAAACATTTTTTTCCCCATATCTAATGCCAAAAGGGCTACCTGGTTCCCCTTGGAATAGAGCCCCCAAATTCTGCTTGGGAAGCTTCATCATTGCTCATGCTGGCACCCCCTCTTCCAAACCACCTGGGAAAAGCACAAGCATGCACAAATAAAGCCACACATAAGGCTCGGAGTTTAACAGGGAGAAAAACAAGTTAAAACCACTGGTTCTCTAGGCAAGGAGCAGGCCAAGGAACAGTGGCTGCTTCCTTCTCCTGCTGGCCCAGTGACTGCCTAAAGGGACAGAGAGACTGAGAATGCTCTAATTCCTCCATGACCAATGGAAAGTAGAGAAAGAAGAAACTGGAGCCCCTGCCCTCTGTATCAAAACTCATCAGTAAGAGTACAGTGCTTTCGCTTCGCTTGCGACTTCCCCAGCTGTCCCTTACTAGTCCTCAGGACAAGTATGTCCACTTCCTCAATTGTACATCTCCCCAGGCATGCAAAGAAACAACAAATGGCCACGAGCATGCAGGCATGCATGCACACATGGTAAAACGTGCACACCCCCCCCCATTTCATTGGAAGCAGCAACATCGCCTCCCCCACCAGGGTCTGGAGGCTTCTCTGGGTACTACCTGCATGATCCATGTGGGGATCTAGCCAAGGGAAGAAACCTGAAAATCAAGGCAGGGTGGGAGAGTCATCATCACTAACAGCTTTTACTCAATAAGAAGTGTCCCTGTACTACTACCCCAGTAGCTTTTGTGACAGAGTTTTCCAGCTTTAGCTTAAAGCCTTTTTTGTAGTCTTCACGGGCTTCACACAGTGGGGTTTGCTATCCCCAGTTAAACCCAGTTTAGCAAAGGATTCCAGGTGGAAGCAAACCTCAAAGTGTCAGTTCTTTTGGTCTGAGAATATGGGTGGCTTGGAGAAGCAACTGCTTAAAGTATTTAAGGATTGTCAGCCTTATAGTTAGGGATCTCCACAGCCTAGCTAAACCTGTCCTATCCATGGAGATTGCAACAGAATGAACAAGCAGCAGATACAGTAATGTGGGAAATAGAGGGAATACCCATCCACTGGTAACTAGGTCTAAAAACTTTTTATCATTCTAGAAAAGACTTCACAGTACTTGCAGGCTGGGCTGGATCCAAACCACAGACCCAGGGTGAAAGGCTCCAGGTTTAGTGTACTACACAGAGGAACCCAGAAAAGATTCCCAGGCAAGCACTACAAACACAGGAAACAGGAAAAAAAATGGGGTGAACTCAAGCACAACAGACAGAGAAATTTGATCCTGAAGGTAGGTAAGGAGTATCCCACGGACAGAAAAGCGGCACCCTGCTCTTCAGCATTTCTAATGCAGGGTTGGGGTCACTAAGCCTTCTGCCAGGCATTCTCTGGGAACCACCACCCTTCCCATCCGAGATGCCTCTGGAGCAGATGTATTAATCAGGGTACACTGGGGATGTGAAGAGACAGAGAGGCTGAATAGGCTGACTGAAGTTGTCATCATTGCTGTTTTTCACAACCACAGCAAGACTCAGCACGACATGCCTGTAAAGTTACCCTCAGCCCCACACCTAGCCTTTATGGTGACAGACCAGACCTCAGGGCCCATGTCCATTCTTGTACTGCATACCCCATCCAGGAGCACACTCGGACACAAGCTATGCAAGTGGTACTTACCTATGGGAGGAGGAGGAATGCTGGCTGCTGGCAGGGGCTTAGTAGATGGAGCTCCGGGACCTCCCTGAGGGTAACCCATGTTCATGGGGCAGTTGAATGGTGTTGAAGAGAAACCTAGAGGAGACTGGCTTGCTGCAGGGAGAGAACAAGCTGCAGGCAGCTGAGATGATGAGACTGATGCTGGAGTGAAGAGGGCAGGTCCAGGTGGGAGAACACCAGGAGATGTCACGGACATGGACTGTCCTGGCAGAGCAGGCTGGCTGGGGAAGGGAGCAGGACCAGCAGGTCCAAATGGCTGAGATTGTGACACAGCTACAAATGAGAAAGAGAGTGTATCAGCATTACTTGTTTCATGTGCCAACTACTTCTAATGTTCTCCTTCATGCTACTAAGCCTGCCCTTCTCCAAGCCATACCCCAGGGTATCCATGCCAGGCACATTTCCCGTATCCCAGGGTACATCAGCCTAACTCTGCCACAAAGTTAGCAGCAGCTTCTCTGCCTCTATATAGTGCTTAACATCAGTGAAAGTACAGCAAGAGTTGCTAGAACTGGATGTGCCAGAAGCACTGAGAAACTGACTTTTCTTTTGAAGTACAACAGGCACATGAGGAAGAAAGTAGAGCCACCATACTTCAAGACTTTAGTCAAAAAACCCCAGGAGAATATACAACTAACAGACAATGCTTACCTGGCCCTGAAACAGTTGTTGGAATCAAGCCCAAGTTGTACTGTGGGTATGGGGGTCCTCTGGAATAGACACTTGTTTGTGGAACTGTGCTGGCCTGGGGAGGGGAAATGTGATGAGGTGTCATAGACATCGCTGGCACTGGCTGAGGTGTGAAGAGGGAAGGCACTGAAGGCTGAGAAGGTGCTGAAGGAGCAAATGACGATGGATAGTTGGGCTGTAATTAAAAACCAAAGAAGTTTGCACATGACTGCATCAGCCATTTGAATACTCACAGAAGCAGATGCACTTTCTATCCCTGTCACTTCTTGGCAAGAGAAGATGCTGCTGCTATCAGTGCACTGGATGGAGTGGTTCAAAGCCCTTCCACCACATGATTTGCTCAACAACTCCTCAGAATATTCTCTGGCTCCTGAGAACTAACCCTTTTGATAGCCAGTTCCCATACAGTGACTTTCTAGAAGCACAACCAGAGGATATAAAAAAGTTAACAGAGGCTGGAAGCAAAACTTCCCCATTTTCTTGTGCAAGAACTGAGATGAAGCCATACTATGTTAATTTTACTGAGATATGAGGATGAGATATGAAGAGTGAACTACAACCCTCTCTTTTCCCCTCAGTATATGAGATCTCAGGGGATCACTACACTTCTAACAGTCCCCTCCAATGACTTTGTATGGGACAGGGTTTTGTGAAAAGCCTACTTTTGAATTATCACAGAGCTTGTGCTTCCTCCAGTGAAGGACATCACTGATGAGTTTCTCCATAACTGTAACCTGCATCATCTCTTATTACTTCATATGCTTTCCACAACCCAGAAGTAGCCTCCTCCCTCCTACTCCCCAAGCCATGAAGACCACGAGTTTAAGGCCTACCTTCTCCGTATGTCTCGGACCTGTTTTATGAGCTGCTCCTTCAGAGGTGGAACCATGCTTGACTGCTGTGGATGTGTGTTTAGTGACACCTACATTGACACGAGTGAAGGGAAAAGGGGGAGGCTGCTGATCACGCACATTCTCTCCCTGAGCATGGAAAAGCCGGTCTCGGAGCTGTTCAATCAGGAGCTGAAACAAACCATGCTTTAGGAGAAGCACCTTGGGTGCTTCAGATGGAAGGTGTTGGGGAGGTATTCAAAGCAGACCCTGACCCAAAACACCATATATCAACCTGCAAAACTGATTCCCCAATAGCCACCAGGAAAAAACCCCCAAAGAAACAACACAAACCCAAACTGTAAGCAACAGTCTGAGACATCACCAGCCATATTCCTAAACAGATGAAGTCTCATTGATCCCTCCCCAAACCCTAGCCACACTTGGGCACTAGACAGACTTGTTTCAAACTACAAGATGACCTCCTCATTCCCTTCCTCTACCAGCTAGTTTCAGAAATAGATGCAGCTTCCCTGAAGAACTGTTTCACACCATTGTTTGTCAGGAACCGTTTTACAGTTCCACAGCTCCCTTCTTTATCCCTGAATCAAAGACACTACAAAGAAAAAGCAATGAAGACAAAAGCTGTGTCCTAGAACAAAACCCCACATCTCTACCTCAAGTTACTGTCATTAAGGTGAAATCTTAAGTCCTAATTCATGTCAAAACCAAAGTTACCATACAAAGTCTCATTTTTCACCTGTATATTAGCCTTTCCCACAACCACTGCTTGTCACTCACCTCTTTAGAGCTGCTGGGTAGGTAATTCATTGCAGCTGCCAAGCATCCTTGTGATGCCAGAAGACCAGCGTATTGGGTGATTCGTTCTGCCAAGGCCGGTCCTGGCGCTGGTCCTGCTGTGCCTCGGAGCAACTCAAGGGACCTGCTCAGCACCATCACCTTCTCTATAAGATCCTGAATAAGCCAGAGGGAGGGAAGAAATAGACCAAATTGACTTGCTTTACTGGTCCATCTCATGCTGAGACAATACCAGGTGGCTTTCCCCCTTTCAACTACAGGTCCAATGTGAACAGAAGTTACTTCACTCTGCACCAGATATTACCACTGATTACTGTTTCCTCAGGTGCACTTTGTGGAGAAAACAGGAACAAGGAAAACAAACCCTGATACTGCTACTTTTATGGCAAGGGAAAAAAGCTGAAGCCTCAAGGACATCCCAATCAACTGTGATCTTTTTACTAGGAAGTTACTACTGTAACTCTATGAGTTACAAGCTATCTGCTTAGAAGAGGAAGGATTAAAGCTACACAAGCAGAAATTCACTAGAAAAAACTAATGCTGCTGACAAACAGACCAGAAGGGTTTCAGTTAAAGTTCCTTAACTTTTAGAAATCAAAGTGGCATTCATAGCTGTAGAATGATAGATGCATCACTGACTGATAACTGATAAATAGAAGGCAGAGAGTTTCAAACATAACTAGGTATGCCCAAGATAATATTTTTGTTGCTGTGGGGTTCACTAGTGGGATTGCAAAACCAGAGAACTCTTTAGCAGAGAGCATTATCTGCAGGTATGAGTGGAAGACTCCTCTACTCCATTCTAGTCACTGGTAGACACAGCATGTGTCTAGGACTGGTTCAAGTGTAATAGCTAACAGCACTGAATTAGAAGCCCTGATTCATTAGCAAGCTTTGACTTCCTACACGATTGTCCTACTTGCAGTGGGAATAATACAGTCTAGACTTCATTTTATTTTGCCCGAGACCGTTCTGAAGGCACAGATAACTGGCACATTAGTCAGACATGATAAGAACATCTGCAAACGTACTCCCAGGCAACTACAAGTAAGAAAATAGGTACAGTCTAAACTTCCCAGCTTAAAAAGAAGACACGACATGAGAGATGACATCAGTATACAAACACAGGCAGGTAGGCTGTAACTCCTGTCCATGGCTGGATTTATGTGCAAGGTAATCAGTACTCTCTAAACACACAAACCTCTAGTGTTTAAGGCTGCAAGTCTCCTTTTGAAGTAAACCCATAATCCAGGCTAGAAGGAGATACCTTGGTGACTACAAACAGTTCTCTGCTGCCTGCTGGAAGTCAGATGCTCTGGTTTGATGGTATAACACAAACAGATCAGGGCTGCCAGACTGGCCTAAAGAGGAGTCAAACCAACATCATAGCACCTGTACCTGCAGGGCAAGGGGTGACGAAGTCTCATGGTTTTTTACCCAGCATTCGACCAACCTCTCCACATTGCCTGATGAGATATAGCAGAGGCAGGCATCATTGGACAGGGCTGCATCTCCCTCCGACTCTAAGCGGGCACCCAGCATGTCTAGAGAGGAAGAAATACACCTAACATATAACAAACTCTTTTTTTAAGACCTCATTAACCACAATCCTACTCTGGCTTGGGATGAAAAGGTGTTAACAGCTTTAGATCTGCACCTAAGTCACACAATCACAGAATCATTTAGGTTGGAAAAGACCTTTAAGATCATCAAGTCCAACCATAAACCTAACACTGCCAAGTCCCACAAAACCATGTCCAGAAGCATCAAGTCTTTTAAAAACCTCCAGGAATGATGACTCATCCACTTCCTTGGGCAGCCTGCTCCAGTGCTTGATAACTTTTTCAGTGAAGAAATTTTTCCTAATATCCAATATAAACTTCCCCTGGTGTAACTTGACTTCCTCTCATTCTATCACTTGTTACTTAGGAGAAGAGACCAACACCCACCTGGCTACAAACTCCTTTCAGGTCGTTACAGAGGGCAACAAGGTCTCCCCTCAGCCTCCTTTTCTCCAGACTAAACAACCCCAGTTCCCTTAGCTGCTCCTCATAAGACTCACTTTCTAGACCCTTCACACCAGCTTTGTTGTATAACTTTTGGATAACACAGAGAAATGGGCACTATAAAGGAATCCCAAAGCAAATTTGCTTGGAAAACTAAGTACTTTTTACATATCTGTCAATTTTTATATGTCTGCCCAGACATATAAAAAAGGGGAAAAAACCCAAGCAAAATAACCCACCCTTAAAAATGACAGATTAATCCAGTGAAAAAATCCAATACTTCCTCCCCTACCCTCCAAGAGATACGGGAATCTCCAGGCAACAGTAGTAGACAGCTAGGAATCTGATAATTGACGATGTGTAGCACATGCTAGGAGATCATGGTGAACTGGACCTATCTCACTGCCACCACCACCACAGCCACTCCACCTCTAAAATTTGGTCTGTAAAAGATGTCACGTTTTCTTGCATTTCAATTTGCATTATCTAACTTGTATAAAGCACTGTCATTTCTCCAACAGCACTTAGCTGTTCTGTCAGCCAGGAGTTAGTTTCCCACTGAAGCAATATCAGATTCAGTCACTAGATTGCCCCCTAACTCTCACTCTCAGAACTACCAGTTGCTGAGCATTTTGAACTATTAACAGGACCGAGGAAATTACTGAAGCCATCAAATATTCATTTACCTCTGGTTTTAAGCTAAAAAAAGGGAGGGGAATGTGCTGGAAGGGTAGTCTTCTTTCAGATGGAGTAAAGCCACCGTTTTACTGTCAAGGAAATTAATTTCTCCACAGAATAAAATAATTAATATCACACTTTTAGTGTCTGAGCCTAGTGCCTAACCTTTTTCCCCCCATGCTATTGCTAGAGGTGACAGAAAATACCAGCGTATATAACTTTATACCATGACACTCGGCTCCATGATGTGTCTATCATTCTCCTAACTCAACAGTCCATACTTACTTCATAAGTTCCAGCTAGCTGCAATGAGCAAGGGGTGCTTTACTTCCTCAGCTGTATCCATTTCTTACTGTACACGGTCTAGAGGTACCCTCCCCTAAGGGAAATCGTAACAAAACATAGTATGCTGCATACCACAGAGCTGAGAATAGTCCTCCTGCTTTGAGTATGTTAACAAGATGGCCAGTGCCTCCTTCCAGCTCTTTAGATCACACATGCAAACAATATCTTGCCAGTTCTGCTGCACAATGGAAGAAAGGAGCTGCAAGGGAAGCAGAAAGCCTGTCAGTCACTGAAGACAAAGATAATCTGGCTGATTAAACAAATGTACACACAGCAACAGCTCACTTCCCACTAGGCAGCAGCTACCTTGCTGTACATTAAGGTCCACGAATCCTAGCTTCCCAGTGTTAACAGGAATTTGAACCCAATGCCTCTGAAGAAAGTGAAAAAGCCCAACAAAGCACTTGGGAGAGACTGCAAACAGCCACATTAAGCAAGACTAAAGATATAACACATCTCCTGTTTCCAAGCAGCTAGTATCAGTGACTGGGAGTACAGTCTTGGGATATTAAAGGTCAAGTCAAGAAGCGATGCACAGATTCTGCTGACATCCCACTTCCTGCAAAAGCATTTCCACATATCTTCAGGCAAATATCTGCCAAGATACTGCACACCTTTCACTGCTCATTGGGTACACAAAACTGTCACTTACCAGGGAAAGTTTTGTCTTCTGCTTGGCAAAATAGTGCTTCTGGGTCTCCTTTAGGAGGTTCTCTCCACCAGCTATAGCCAAGATGATGGCATCAGCAAAACGCTCTGCTTGCATGCACAGTTCCACTGCAGCCTTAAAATTCCCCAGTAAAAGGGCTTGGCTGATGAGTCCATCAGTGTCTACAGAGGTGAGAAGCACAGTCAACCCACAGAGGGATCATCCAGATGCACTGATGACGATTGCTTTAAAGAGCAAGCAGTAAAAAACAGTAATATATGGAAGCCTATCTAAAAGAAAATTTGGAAACCCAAATCAGGTTTTACACTTAAAAAACCCAACCCAAACACAACACCACTGACTTGACTGTAAAGATTCCTTGATCTAGAAGATTCTCCTATATTTTTAATGGATCTTGTATCTGGGAAGATTATTTATCTGCACAATGCTGAGATATGCTGCATGACACTGGGAGCAGTCACATGTTTTAAAAGTATTCATCTGCTGGAGCCAACCAGAGTCTTCCTAATTTGCTTTCTGGTTTTCCCTCTTCTACACTTTTCCTAAGAAAGCAGAAACACAATTCATGTAAGGTACCTTCTGTGACAGGAATCTCCAATGTGCTCATATTCTGTGGGATGAGATTGTCAAAAAAGGCTGAAGAGGAGGAAACAGCAGCTACATCATCACTGGAATTTATTAAAAGCTGTGCAAAGAATGCAAAAGGTTAAAGTCATTGAACAGACTGTTTCTGCCCAAAACAGTTTAGCAGATTACAGAGTGGGATGGGGCTGCTCTCCATTTTGTTGAGCATGCTCATAAATCTGATTTCAATTTGGAAATCCATCATGCCTCCTGCCACTACTCTATCAACCTGCACACCAGAGCAGCAACAAGACCAGTGCTGCTATTGACGAAGCTTGGGAGATTGACAGTATAAAACATGCAATGCCAACAATATTGCTGTCCAGCATTCATCAACTCAACTGCCAGCCCTTGAGCAAGCTGAATAATTTTGGAGAGAATAAGGACTAGCCAAATAAATGATAGCTGTAACTAACAGCAGGATCACAGCCATGCGTGGTGCTCTACTGAAATGCAGGACAAAGTTGCTATCCCTAGAATATCTTAGCCAGTGTTTAAGATTTGTGAAAATTGAGGATAGAAGTTTCAAGACATTGAGGAAAATTTACAGTGTATGGTGAACCAGTCTGTGGAAGGCATCTAAAGATGGATATGTGAGAATATATTTCAAAGGATAGAGGTAAAAAGGAAAGAAATGCAAAAGAAATACCACAGCAGAAGCTTCACAGAGGAAATCCAGAACTGTAGCATGAAGTTATGCTGGGGGTGAGGCTAATTCTATCACTGAAGAAATCACAGGTGAAGCAAGCCTTCTTGCACTGTCCACAGCCAGGAGTCCATCTTCATCATTCACTGATTTGTTTTAAAGCCAGAAAGGACGGCTATGATCATTTAGTCTGACCCCATGAGGGTCTGACAGGCCTGTGAGCTGCTCTCTGTGATGCCTGCATTGAGCCCAACAACTTGTGGTTGGAATTAAACCTTCCTGTCCATTCTGTCCTCCACTGCTCTCACAGGCTGGCAAGACGTACAGGACGTACCTGATCTGGCTGTGCCGTGTTTGTCTCATTTTCTTCAGGAAGGGGCTGTTTATTGGGGATGCCATTGCTCAAACATGAGGTGATCTAGAGAAATAACAGGCATGCACAGAGTGAATCCCCTATCAAAGTTAAACACCTGGGCAGCAAAGCTACCAAGTAACTGACAAGCCCCAGAAGCAATTCCCCTGGCTCTTTCACCTGTTTTGAAAAGTTCCACCTTTCCCTATTCCTGGCTGGCTGCCTACCAGATGTTATTTATCCTTTGCAGACCATTGTCCATGCTGCTGCAAGAGTTTCCTCCCTCGCAGCTCCATCACTGCTATGCCAGACTGTCTTCATCTGTCACATTCTTCCTGTCTGAGGAACCCCCTGAGATGCAGAGAGCTGGATGCTAGAAGCAGCTCTCACAACTGCACTTCTGTTACACGGTTCCCAGAGCACCAAGAACTGGTAGTAAGATAATGGGCCCAACACCTCTTTGATCTGGTGCAATACAGCTCCAGTTATACCCTTATGAGTGCACCCATTTGCTTTTTAATGGGGGATACTCGATGTGCCTCTCAGCTGATATTTCATACAATTTGGTCTTCTGCATGCTGTGAGATCACTCATTCATTTACAGTAGGGACCCTATAACACTCCTGCAGCAGCTTTAGTTCTACAAAGGCTTCTCTCTATTGGAAAGACCCCTTACCTTTTTTTGCAGATCCTCTTTACTGTAACCCAGCAGCTTGAGGAGTTTAGTCCTGGACTCCTGCTCCAGGTTCACCTGAATCCCAAAGGATATTAAAAAGACAAGAAAATACGTAAAATTCTACACACTGACAAATGTTGGCTGCTTCTGGCAGCAGCAAAGTTTAGAGCTTAGTCTATAGATAAGGAACTCAACTAAGATCCCAATATTTCATCTCAGGCACAGCCTGCCTATGAGTGTCTCTAAAACACCACCAAGGCTAAGTTCTGCCACTAGAAGGGCAGCCATTCCTCATCACCAAACTCTTTTATATTACCAAATTGTTAATGAAATCATCATCCTATGTAGGGCTACAGTCAATCCTCCTGCTATCACAGAGCTCTCCCTTATTACTGGGGAATCTCCTTGCCCGTTTGGATTTTGTCCTGAGAAACAGTAACATTAGAGCTCCACAGGTAGCAGGCAGATATAATTTGGCAGTGGGTTGTAATGAGAAAATCCCGTTTAGCACCTTGTCAGGAAGCCCTAATGAGTCCACTGAGAAAACCGCTCCTACTGAAAAGGCAACCTCCAAGACCTCATCAGCAAAAGCTTTTCTTTAGACAAGTAACTAACTACCCTACTAAATTCCATTTTATATCTTAAAGAATGGTAAAAATAAAGGGTTAGAGAGGACCATAATGAAAGTGTTCCACCCCAGGACTGTAAAAGAACTGGCTCTGAGTGTCACCACAGCCATCCTACCTTCAAGAAGTTCCAAAGGTTCTCATCAAAAGGCAGTTTGGCTGTCTGGATCTTGCCCTGGCAGTAATCAAGGAGGTTCCCTGACTGCAAGGCCATCTGCAGTTCTCTGGATCGGAGCAGAAATTCAGTTTCAGTCGTGACTTGACTGATGAATACCTGGTGTGGGTAAGTCTGCTGCATTTGCTGTCCCGGAGCTTTGGTAAGACCAAAGGAAATAAGTTTTCCTCCAAACTGAGAAATACAGAGGGAGACACGGTAAGCATTCTTAGAAACAAAAGCATCTTGCTTAGCTTTTCATTCAGCAAGGTGGACTCAAGCTCCAGCTGTGATCACAGGGAATCCAAACAGTTTAATGTGCACAGATGGTAGAGACATTAAGGGAGTTCACATCACAAGCCCTTCAGCTGAAGGCTGATAACCAAGGCACTTGTGTATGTGCTGTCATGCCAAGCCAATTGCAAATGATAGAAAGGCACAGAGGAAAAAGTACCATTTGGAAACCTTGTTCTTTTCTGACATGGAGAGGCAGGCTGTAATGATAAAAACTATCATGTGAATGGCAGGCACTAGACAGACAGAGAACAAGTCAAACCACAGGTGAAAACAACAATCCAGCCTTCTGATTTAGGAGCAAAGAGGTGAGGAAAACGAAATACCTGGATAGGAAGGAGAAAGACAGAGGAGAATGGGAATGCGTGTCACAGCCTACAAGGACAGGTTTTATAAGCCTTTCTTAGCTTTGTTAACTCTTACTTATAACCTCCCACTCTCTGCTACAGCACACCTTGTTGGAAATATACCTGAGTGTTGACACATTGCACCTTAAATAGATATTAAAATAACTAGCAACAGGAAGATAAAAAGGTTTCCCTAGGAAAAGAAAAGGGTTGTGTCACAAGATGACACATCTGTTGCCTTTTAAGCTAAGGATGTTCCATTCACTTACTGCAAATGAAACCCCCACAGGCCTGCGAATCCACTTGGGTGGCTTCTTTAATGGTGGAATCAAGGTGGTCTGAGCTACTTGCTCTGGCACTTGCAGAGGAGGAAGGATCTGTCCTGTGCCAAAGGGATCCAGGTTGTTGAAGGAAGAAGAGATCTAGAATTAGACGGAGAAAGGAATAAGATATAATTCGATTCCTCTCTGTAGGGAGTGAGGACAAAAAGTATTGTTTAGTAATCAGTTACTTTCCTCACTGATGAAGAAAAAGGCTATTACAGTGCCTCTTCCTGGAATACCACCTGGCCTTTAAGTGAGAGTTCTGTATTTCCAAACAATTCCAGAAATTATTTCTCAAGAAACCTTAACCTTGAGAGACTTTAAAGTAATTTTTCCTTAGCAAGATGCAAATTCCTTAGCAAACACTGCCTGGCCTAGCACCCAGCTCTTAAACGCAGGAATTACAAAATTACTTGTTTTATGCAAGACAGTGACAACACACGGGCAAAAGTTGTTCAACTTATTTCTTGTTTTGCTCAAAAAGGAATGCTGACTCCCTTTCCATGGCTGAGGTCTTTCATACGGGTTAGTTCTCAGGACTGTCTCAAGCTTTTATAGCTTAGATGAGGCTGGTGAAATAATCTCTCCAGACTTTCCTGCCTAGACAAGAGTGTCAAAAGTGGCCTCTGATCTGGATTCCTGACATTTGGGAAGTCCATAACCATACATATAATGATGTTCACAAGCATTCTTAATTTTTAACATCGTTGGCGTAGAGTTGTTGTTTGCTAAAGATAACCCTGTTCAAGTTTGACTGGACCATAGGGCATAGCTCCAAAACAGCCCTGATCAGCATACCTAAAAAGAAGCAACACAAGGCTCGTCAAGCTTAGGTTGCCAAAAAAAGAATCACAGGCAAGACCTACGTGTTTTGTCTTTCTAATCTTTCTTGGGGGAAACCAATTCCCAAGATGCACCATTGCCTGGAGGAACAGCTTATACCTAACAGATTAATCACCCTAAAGATAAATATACATGACCAGGGTACCAGAAACATCAGCCACCAGGTCTTCAACAGAGTTTCTATCCTGATACCACTGAACCCAGAGGAGAGACACCTTTTGGTCACAAACTCCCTATCTCTGTACTTGTCATTATGTCCTCCTCTCTCTTGTTCTTTCTTATTATATTTATCTTGGAGTTATTCTACTCTACTGTTCTCCAGTTTTGAAAAGCTGAAGTGTGGCACACGCACATGAAGAATGCACAGAAAGAAAATTTTCCATGGGTTAAATAAATCCTTAATCTCCTATAGCTGTTGCTTGATAAAGTATTTTCTTCCTCTTGCAAATCCTACGAAACTGAACTCAGTCAGCTGTAAATGACTATATAAATAACGCTTAAGCCAGCTCATATGTATTCCCTTAAAACCTGTATTGCAACACTTTTGTTAGCTGGGAGAGAGGGAGGGAATTAAAAGACTAGACACCTGATTAAAACTAAGATTTTATACAGTACTGACATCTAATCTGTTCAGATTTTGCCCATCTAATAACTGGCTAAGTAACAGGTCTCAGTATCAAAATACTAACGTGCTCCAAGTTATAGTCAACTGACTTGAAGATTGCTTACAGTGGTCTATAAGCTACTTCTTAAATTCTCTTCTGATCTAATCAAGAACAATGTGTGGTATTAATTAGTATCAATGTCTTTAATTTTAACCTGACGACAAGACAAGCTTGTTGCTCTAACAGGCATGCTGCTTTATTTCTAGTCTAGTAATAATTATTAAATAGATATAACATCAAAACTACAGCTGATCTTGGTTCTTTTTAGACACTTCAATGAATTTTATGAGAAATACTGCTATCTTTGTCAAAGGTAGTGCAGCCCCTTTGGGACTTGGTGCATATTAAGCCCTGCACAGGTAGCTTCTCGTTCCCACACCATACAGCTGTACACGGTGTTTGGTGGGACAGACAGCACCACTTCAAACCCACGCTCCTACAGATGACTTCTAATGCTCTCAGAAGTCAGGTGAGTAATTACCAATCTGTCAAGCCATAACACATTCACAGGACTTTACCTTGTCAGCCTGTGTCTTCTGCTGAGCTTCTAAGTTCCCACCCATAACAGAATAAATGTTGATCCACCCATCAAAAGTGGCAGCAGAGAAGACTGAGGGATTCCTAGGACACCACTGGACATCAAAACACCACTGACTGCGAATGGGCAGCTCATAAACCACCTATCACAGAAAGAGAAAGCAGAAGCACAACATGAATACTCTCCTGGTTTACTGAAGTTACTTGCCCACAGCAAACATCTCACATTTTATTGCCATATCACCATCCTATACAAGTCTCTTACTTTAGCTTCTTGAAGGACACATTGCAACAGAGTTATAGCACACTGAGCCCAAACAACAGAAAACCTCAGAAAGCTGCTATACCACAGAATTTTGATTGTAGAATAAAACAAGTCAATACTGTCACACCTGCTATTAGCCAGAGGGGGGGAAACACCAGGAAACACCACAAGAAAACCAGAAGCCAAAAGGCAAGACGGTGTCACGAGCAAGAACATGTTGACAGAAAGAACAGTCTGGAATAACAAATTTGAGAAGAAAAATAAAAGCCTACAGAAGAAAAGTAGAACAACAAAATATGACTGTAACTGCAGGTGAACTATGACGAATATTGTGGCCAACAAGCTTCTGGTCCAGAACTCAAAAATCCAAAGTTCAATGCATGGCTCAGTTACAGACTTCCTGCCTGGTATTGGGCAACTCATGAACACAACCTTGACTTTCAACCTTGTTTGTAAAACAAAGAGATGTCCTTTATGCCTCACAGGCACAAAGCACAGAGAATCACAGCTTCCCTCTCTGGGGGAACGTGATCTGCATTTTCTGTTCCTAGATATAAAATCTTGCATTTGCTTATATTAAAATCTGTATTGCTAAATGAATAAAAAAAGAAAAAAAGCCAACAAACCACCAAACGAAACACAAAACCAACCAAAACCACTCCCAAACATTCCCAAAGGCCAAAGAAACCAACACTTCCCCCAGACTCACCCTATTAGCCATTTTGTTTAACTGCACTATCCTTACTATTGAGAAAACCTTTCCAATTTTTCTATCACCTAAAAACACCAAGTGAAGAACAGCCCCTTAACAATTTATGTATAAATGCCTAATTTGAATTTGGACTCTGCAAATCTACAGCACCATGCATAAAGTTGAGCCAGTGGCATTACATTTATTTATTTCCCCGCTGAAATACAGTAAAAGTCTTTAGTAAAAATCAGGCTTTAGGGGCACTTCAGAGTCTGATTCTCTTCTAACCACTAGACTTCAAAGGCAGAGTGAGCACTGAATCCCCTGAACCCACAAGAGTAGCATTTCATGCATTTTATGAAAATGTATTAATTTTTTTTTCCAAGGCAAAGGTGCTCAGCTAAGTGAAATTGCCCCATAAAATGAATCCAGCCTGAGGCTCCCAGCTGGACTTTGTTCAGTATTATTTGAGCACTTTCCCCATGATTTCATTAAGAACAACTACATGTATTTTGTTCAAAGTTCAAAACTCAGTTTTATCCACAAATTCAGCATTGATTGACTAGATGTGCAGACTTTTTACACAGTCCTGTTTTAATTCAGGTACCAAATATTTAATTCAGACACCAAAATATTTCAAAGACGTTAATTTTTGGATGACTAGATAAGCACATACAGGCACTGTATTATGAAGTTTATACATATTTAATTACATTGTTCCCCTCTCTATGACCCTAACAAATGTTCATTATGCTTCAAGTTTTCAAAAAAAAACCCAGAACTTCCTACCCTAGGGGAAAAGAGAAGAAGAAACAAACATAGAGAACACTACATGCGTGAATATAGCAAGAGTAATCTTAATCAGCTGAAACTAAGCTTTATCTAAAGACTTCTCCCCTCTATGATCACTGGACATCACTATCAGAGATAATAACTCCCTCTGCTGTTTTCAGTCTAGATACAGACCACACACTCATTCACTCCAGACAGATATAATACAGAAGACATACTGGAGGAAATCACATTGGCACTCCACAGAGATGGGACACACACATAGCATAGCTCACAACTTTGTATAAAGCAGACAGTGGGTACTTATAGCTGTGGTTATGTACCTCCCCCACACTTGGGTTCCAGCATAAGATCCGGTTGTCTTTGGCGCTACTCAACAGCAGTTCAGGGTCAGCCTGGCACCAAGAGACAGACAGAACTCCCCTAAAATAGATCAGGGAGAAATCAGTCATATTTTATACACAGTCCACTCTCCCACCAGAAGAAATAAAGCAGAATTTCTGCTTAATCTCAGACATGCTAGTTCTCGTCTCTATCCTCAACCAAATTAATCTGTGAAACGAAACAGGCATAGCAAAAAAAATCATAGTTCTCATAAGTCCAGTCTCCCAGATGTCTGCCTTTCAAAGACACAGATCCTTGAAAAGGCAACAGAGCATGCAGGCCCTCACCTCGTGTGCCCTTCCAGCTGGCTCAAAGGAGAGGTAGCAAAACGTAAGTCCCATATTTGGATCACTGGCAAGTGGTCATCTTCAGAGGAAAGGACTAGCTGGGTTGCAACTTCTGGATGCCAGGCCATTCCTGAGCAATGCATCTAGGGACAAAAATAGCATAGGCTGAAAATTCCTCAGTAAAGTAAGCTGGCAATGGCACAAATGGCCCAGGGCCACATCATTCCGCACTTAAATCACCTAGAAAGTTTGACACAAAGCAAGTCTAGCAGCGTCTTGCTGTGGAGAGCAAGTATTGCCATCTTCTCTACGCTAACAACACAGAAGTTGAAGGACTAGTTCAAAGCTGATCTAGCAAGACAGCTGCGATGAAAACGCAAGAGGCTTCTCATAAGTGAGCTCTGAACATAGCCACTGAACGCAAGGGGGCCCTAATTTTAGGAACAGCTAGGGATCTTGTTTCTCCATTTCATTAGGGGAAAAAGAGAGGCATTTTGATGCTACAGTTCAAGAGAACCAGCCCCAGCAGCTACCACACAAAAACCCACTTGATCAAATAAGCCTGTGCCACTGCTCTGCTGTCACATGTGACGCGCCGTAAGCTAGTCAGGATCAGCGCCTTTCCTCCACTCACCCTGTTGCTGTGGTCATGAACTTTGATGATAGGCTCATTCTTCCTAAGGTCCCACACCACAGCCTTGCCGCTGGGGTGAGCGGAGGACAGGATATGCTGCACTTGACGATTCCAGGACACCACACTGATGTCTTCATGAGGCTGCCAAGACAGGAAAGGCCATACATCCATTATTCCCATGCTGAGGGGACACTAATCACAGCATTCTGTTACTAGCTAGTTTTAAATAGACGCCTCTATTTAATCACCTGATCAACTAATTGGACATAGGGGCACTGACCTAGTAGGTCTAGGAAGCATGGACAGTCCTTTACTCAGAACATAGAATGGACCACCAAATTCTATGGTGAAATGTCACCTGAAATGCACCTTTGCATTTGGGAGTGGGTACTGGATTCTGCATTGACCAAATGTGTCGTAAGTTCAGGGAACTGCAGCTGAGAGAACACAGATGCTTCTACTCTGACTCCTGCAATGAGCTTAAATGGAAAGATGACCTTGTGTAACAATTCCAGGAGTGCAGTGAGATGGAAAATGAAGCATTTAAGGCTAATTGCCATTACTGTATCTACTGCAATACAGGAGACAGGCAAGGAAACAAATGGAAGGCTTACTGGAGATAAAATCTGGCCTGCTTTTAGGCAAATTTACTATGATTCTTTTTGTTGATTGCCCTGAATAAAATAATCAACATCAGAAGATTCTTCCTCTTCAAAGTCAGGAAACATTATCTGGGAGCAATAGCCAAGATACATTAAATGGCTCACTGGCTCTGCTAGGGATATTACTTTCATGAGATATGAAAAGCTTCAGCTGAAGCCTGAAGTAAATTCATTCCTCAGAGAAGGTCCAATAAGCCTTCTTAATCCATCACACACACCCCAGCTGGATCACAAGATAAACCGGTCAGTTACTTGATTCAAATCCACAAAGAGCCTACCCATCCATGCAAAGTGCATCCTTGCAGAGCTTGACAGCCTACTTCCCCCCTTATAATACTCTTTCCACCTCTCTAGAATGAAGCTGATCAGTCAGTTACGATTCATATTTCTCCTGACAGACAACAAGGTCATTCCCACACGCTATCATCTTTTTGCCTTGCCTACTGACATATAAAACCCATGGAGGCATTGTCCAGGGGAAAACTCCTTTACCTGGGATTTAGCCCCTGGAGTCATAGGCACACTGAAGTTATTCAAGTCCCAGATGAAAATTTCAGAGTCGTTGGCTCCAGAAGCTAAGAGGTTACTCTGCAGGGGGAAAAAATGTAGAAAAGCGGAGATCAATTTCACGGGGGGAGAGGATGGATTTCTTAAAAATCACCGACTAGTTTGGGTTGGAAGGGACCTCAAGTTCTAACCCCCTGCCATGGGCAGGGACACCCTCCACTAGACCAGGTTGCCCAAAGCCCCATCCAACCTGGCCTTGAACACTGCCAGAGAGGGGGCAGCCACAGCTTATCCTGGCAGCCTGTGCCAGGGCCTCACCACTCTCAGAGTGAAGAATTTCTTCCTAATATGCCATTTAAGCCTCCCTCCTTCAGCTTAAGGCCATTACTCCTTGTCCTGTCACTCCAAGCCCTTGTAAACAGTGCTCTACAGCTTTCTTGTAGGCCCCTTTAGGTACTGGAAGGTGCTGTAAGATCTCCCCAGAGCTTGTTGTTCTCCATGCCAAGTAAATTTAATAAATGTAAGGAAAAAACCCAAAAGCTTCCGAAGTCGGTTAAGAGCTGCATTTTTCGGCCACAGGTAAACAAAGATACTAACCAGATTATAAACCAAGGATGTTTATGGCCTCCATGCCTTCAGCTGTGCCATGGTACAGACCTGTTTACAGTTTGCCTAGCAAGCTACATGTGCAGTTTGCTGACATTACTCATCATGAACGTCTGCCATGAGCCTGAATGCCGCTGTCTCTGGCCAGCATCCTGGCATCTTTGCCCTGCATCTCAGCACCAAGGACATTTCTTCTGACAAGACACAGGCAACTTTCAATTTGCCTTTATGCTGCCATGAGAACTTGTGTTCTGTTCACTTATGCTGCAGGCCTTTCAAGTATGATCAGAGCCTCGGTGAATTAGACACCAACTGAACAAATAAAAGAAGTTCTGACTTCAAGTGGTTAATGATCTAACATGTGGACAGTATTACAAACAACATTTTTACAGAGAGATGAGAGACTTAATCAAGGTTACAGGGGAATTGAATTCGGTGGCAAAACTGAATTCCCCCTGTTTCTCAGCCCCAAACCAATCTCATGTCACAAGTATCACCCTTCTTTCAGGTTAAGAATTGTTCCTTCAGTTTATATATCTCTATAGGTGATTAAAACCGTATTTTATTTTTCAGTACAGAGGTTGACTGTAATTTGGTTATAAAGTATCTTAATGTTGCATACCTGGAAAGGGTTGAAGTCAAGAGCTCGAACAGGACCTGAATGCTTCTCTGTCTGCCCAATTACAGGGTCATTCTTTGAAGCCAAGATGCGGTGCACACTGTACATTGTCAGTACGCCATTATCCCCTCCACCAATGATCACTCCAGAGGACTCCGGGGACCCATTTCCAAAGTTACCCCAGATCAGCTTATGAAACCTAAAAAGGAAGATAAAGCTGATGTAGGCCACAATTTTTGGTAAAAATCAAGACACTCTCTGCATTACCAAAAAACACATCCATGTTCCAACCTATCAAACATAACTATCACTCTGCACCCTGAATAACCCATTTCCTTTTGAAGATGACTGTGGCTCTTACATGGAAAAAAGGCTTCCTTCCAAAGACTTTTTAAAGGGAACTTACAAAGGAAGGTCTAATCAATTTCTTTTTTCTTCATCCCCACCTTAAAATGTTTAAGGCCTCATATGGGACTTGCCAGGTGAACTCCTGTAACCCCTACACTATATAGAAAATTAGATCACAGGACTATATGCCTTCTTTTCCAGAGCTATTATTTGAAAAATATGTTTACCCACTGTAAAAGCTGCTAGTTACAAATCAACACTGTTTTACACTTGGTACAAATGTCATCCACACTGATGAGCCCAAGAAATTCTTCAAGGCAGAGGTCAACTGATCCAAAAGATCGCTTTATATCCCCCCAGATACGATCTCCTCCTCTCCTTTCTTGTACCAGAAAAGCCTTTTTCATTTTCACTGACTGACATGTCAGTATGAGTCTCTAGTACCTGTTTGAGGCAGGAAGTGTTCCTTTCTGCTTCATGTCCAGGGAAGGATCCCTGAAGTCAACCTCGAATATTTCCAATGTGGCATTTGTACTGAAGGATGCATCCAATTGTTGGGCAGATGTTCCTAGCAGAAGTACAAGGGCAAAACAAGTGGGCACTTTTTTTTCAACAGCACAAGAAATAAAAAGGTCAAGGCATCAGAAAGCTATTCTTCACAGTCAACACAACCTTGGCTGTGCCCATTCAAGGGGAGGACACGTTTGAATACCTCAGAACAAAGAGCTAGCAATTATGACAATACTGAAAGAATTTATCAGGTCTTCAAGAAATTCTGGGCATCAGGGTCACTGTCGAACAAATACCTTTCTCTATTAGGATAAATACAATTCATATACTCTCTTCCAGACAGCCATAGCCTCTGATATTAAGTCCTTACCTAAATTACAAATGCAGTTACATCATGAAACCCAAGTATGATCCCAAATACTTCTGTATACTGCTCCTCAACCATGTCTTGAACGACCCTTCTAAACCTAGTCAACAGCAAGAGTTCTTCAACCTCAGACAACTAAAGACCCCCAGTGACCCTCAGACAACTAGCAGTCACACAGTGGTGGCTTCCTCCCTTCTCCCTCGCTCATAGAATAAAAGCTTAAAATAGATTTAACATTGCCTAATGGGACACTGCCAGGCTAACAGTCACCCAGTTACCACAGAGGTGCTTTGTAACTGCCTATGGCATAGCAAGTGCCCAAGAGACTATTAAAAGGCAGTACAAATTATGAAACTATGCAGTTTCTGATCTAAAGCTGATTGAAGCCAAGACCTTTGGTCCAACCAAAAAATTTGTCTTTATCAGAGAAATGCAAGATAGGCTATCTGCCCCCAGAGGTTTGCTTTTAACAGCCAGACTTTTGTGGCTTTCTGTTGGCAGTAATCCCAGAGGGGGGATGGCAAAACAATATGGCAGCACTGCCCAACTCAGACAGGAGACAGAATTGACTAGTTCTCACGTCAGGCAGACAACCCAAGCTGTTGGTTCCACACAGACACTAAACTCACTCAGTGAACAGGCTTTGTACTTCAGGATATAAAATTATAACTATATTGAATAACAAACAATATCAACAAAATGCAAATTTAGAGTTTTGTAGAAATGTTGAAAATTGAATTATAAACCAAACATGCCATTTTAGGGAAAAAGTATTTTTATTATTTGATTGCCAAACCACACCATAATCTCTGAAGGCCAACAAAGTAAAAGTGAGCTTAAATAAGCATAATTAGAAAGATTTTTTTTTTCCACAGACATACCAGATAAGTAACATTTGGTTTTAATTTTTGTAGCAAGTAGGTGTTGGAGTTCATACAGACTAACTAAAAGTTAGATCCCAAAACCTATGTATTCACCCTTTGAAAAGAATCACAGGCCTTTAAGGTATCAAATGTGGGCATACAAATAACCCTCTCCAGTTCACTTTAAAGAAACAAAACAAAACCTGTAATATTTTCTGTATATCGCTTGCAAGTTTCCCAGAGATTATTAAGATGGGAATTGTTGAAAGTTAAAGCCAATACAAATCTACATAAAATCTGTGACTCATACTTTAATTTTCCCAAATTGTGAAGAACATTACCTGTTGCTAGATAAATGGGGTGGTTGTTTGCTGGACTCCATGCCTGGACAGCTGCTCGCTCAATTTCCTTTAGCTTCATTTTCTAGGCTCTAGAAGAAATTTCACATACTGGTTAGAACAGCTGGATAAAGTCAACATGAAAATAATCACACCAGTAACAAAATATCCCCTTACAAAGGTACCAGTTGACCAAATTGCTCTCAACAGAAAAAAGTTGCTTGTTACTTCCTGAGCTAGTGAAGTAACAGTTTCACAGGAATGAATTTGGGTATTTTAGAATTAATTTTTAAAAACTGCAAACAATACCAGCTGTCTGATCCCAGATTTTCTGTCATATGTATCTCTCTCTCTCTCATATACCCTGCTCACAGGAGAGTTACAGTAAAAGGAAGGGAATCCAAATTAAACAACATACTCAAGTCTTCAGTTCAGGCTGGTTTAAATCAGCTGCAGAAAATAATTTAAACAAGTATATATTCAAGGCATTGGCTGCTTTCTCTGAACAAGCTGATGTCAGTACATACATAGGTAGAAAGGGACCTGGAGGAATCTCAGGGCAGGCTAAATTCCAAGCTGAAAAGTGACGTGGCAACAGAAAACAAAGTGCAGTGCTATCACACGCCAATTCCGTTAATGTACTTTGTTCTCACGCCTCTGAGAAGTCAAAGGAGATAAACCATTTAACTACCTGCTTGAGTCTGTACATGGCAATCTAGAAGTAACTACAGTGTTTCAATCTCTGCTCTGACAATCCTTTTTATTTACTCTGGATACATCAACCCACACCTGTAAAATGGGAACACAACTTCCCCAATTCCCTTGAGAGAGATTAGTCAAGCAATAATGTAGCAGGATAATTGAAACTCAAACAACAGCAGGCAGCCAGAAAGTTGCAAAACTGAATATAAATACAAATTATTGTTCCATGTTCTTAGTGAGGAGAAAGAACCCTCTCCATCACAGACTATGCCTAGGCCTTCTAGGCACCAGTGATGTGCAGACATTTCATTCACAGGCTTGCAGGGTCACTCTCACAAGCATTTCCTAAACTTTTTGACCTTGGCTGCAGTTTAATCTTTTAAGTCTAGCTAAACAGAGCCGCTAACTATGCCCACAGATGGTATCATTCTGAATGAAGTAAAACTGTCAGCAGGCTGCACAGCAAAACACTCTGCATATTGACAGCTTTCTGTGAGTTCATAAAGGCAGCTTGCTGTGGCCAACCTGCTGTCTGGCCAAACCATCCCAAAAAGAAAAACAACCCCCAAAACAAAAGCCAACCAGTTTTGAAAAAGCCTTCTTTCACCCTGTGGCTCATATGAAGCTATGGCCTTCTGAAGCCCACACAAAGCTCACAAAAACCTGGTCAGAACCACTTCTTGGGCTTGGGCCTCCTAGCTGATAACTCCAGACTCTTCTTAGGGTTTCTTCTCTACCACCAGTCAGAAGACAAGGACATCTTGTCTCTCCTCCATGCTCTTTGACTAGAAATTATTTAATGCTTTTCAGCATTGGCCTGCAGTAGTATATCCCAAAGCTCAAAGTGCCTATTCCTATTCTCACATTAACCTTATCCCAACTTAGCTGAGGCCCAGAGCAATCTGAACAAACTCTTGGACAATAATAGAAGTGCAACTATTCCTCACACAGCTCAAGAACAGCGGTGGAAAGGGCATCCCCTCATCACCGTACCAGACCTCTAAAGCTTACTTTCTTATCTTCCAGCACACACTTTGCAGAGTGCTTGTCACGGCTCGCTTACAATCTCTTTGCCAAGAAGTTCCAGTGCCTACTCATCTGTCTCTCATACTAGTGAAGGAAGACTGCTAGGGTCTCCTTATCTCCAGGATGACTCAGGTAAACCTGCTAGCAACAGCCTACAGCACAAAGCACCACTTGACTCCACTGCTTCATCGGGAGCAGGGCAGCTGGTATGTTCCTTTTTGCCTCTTCCTCCTCCAGTTACAATCCATGAATTGTAGGATCTGGCCTCTCTGCTTCTTGTTTTTTGAGAGAGCAACTCCCCTGTGAATATTATCAGACAATGACCAAGGGACCTCTTCCCTCTGGTAAATTAACAGGTAAGGATGCAATGAAGAATGTAACCATCACAAAATTAGCCAGGTGAACAGTACAAGATCCTGCTCCTTACCCTCTGCACTGGGCTGACTGCATGGCTGGCATAAGACATGAAGACAAGCCATAAAAATGTGCAAAACAGTATCAAACAGATATCCAGCTTTTATTGTTAATAGAGCATTTTTCATAAGAAATATTACTGTTCTCTTTTCACAGACTTATCAGGACAGAATGAGAAGGTAAAGTGTCTTGCCTGTGATAACTCATCCAGACATAGGGAAGCAAACAAGGTGCCATTCAGAGTGGCTCAATATCAACAGAACAACTGTGTCCCTGGTCCTCAAGGCAAAGCAGCAGTAGTACCAATAGACTTGGGAAGACCCAGAGGAGATGCATAAGAAGCCAAGATCACAGTATCACACCGTTCCTTAAGCACCTCCTACCACCTCATCTCCACTGCATCTGAGGTTCAGAAGGGATGCAGTAGCACCTCCTCCTTAAATCAGTGGAGTCTGAGTTTGGAAGTAAAAAACAAACCACAAATAAACACCTGATTTGAGTCTTAGTCTTAGATAAGGAATCTTCCTATACACTGTGAACGTCGCTATCCAGGCCAGCACTCAGGATCCTCAAAGCAGGAAAAATCCCTTCTTTAGCAACCTCTTGTGGCCGCCTGAGAAAAAGTCAAACATCGACTTTTCCAAGGGAGAATTTTCAGGGAGAAACTGCCACCTGCTGTCAACTCCCAAATAGCATCTAAGACTTCTGAGAAAGCTCATGCTTTTCTCATGACTTCTAATTAATTAATCATGACAGTTTCTCCTCCTCCTCCTTCTACAGACATCCGATTACAGATCTAACGTATTAACGAACCTCAGCCCAACGGGAGTCAGAGGACAGAAGCAGCATTTCCCCACAGCCTCCCCCAGCCACGGTTTCCTGCAGTGTCCTTAAAAGGTAACAGTGTCTGTGAAACAAAACCCGAGCACTGCCCACCACCAGGAAATGGAGAGCACGCAGGTAAACAGCAAAAAGGAAAAGTGCATGGTCTCAAATCGTGACAGACTAGGCAAACAGTGCTGACAGAGGCAAAAAATCCTCACCTACTTTAACTTCAAATATTTGTGACTTAAAATGCATCCTAAAAGACTGTGGTTGTTGTTGTATCAGCTAATTGACACTCAAAGCTGCCCTGATAATCAGCCCTGATCACTCCAGTAAGGCTTCTCTCTTGCAACACGAAAATACTGTCAATCAGAAATTCCCTCCTACTGACTTTCCCAATCTTCCTCCTGCAACTGGGCACCCAACCATTGCTCTTTGAACAGATCCTGCTGATATCTGACTTCCAGAACAGCACCCAAAGGAGCCAACAGCCTGATCCCTCTTAACTAAAGGTGTAAATTGGGCAGAACAGAAAAAAACTTGTCCAAGGTCATCCAGGTGACAATCAGCCACCCTAAGAACTGAAAGAAGACTCTCAGCCATGGCACAACAGTTAAGACACAAACCATCATAGAGTCTCCACATCCCAGTGTCAATTTAAAGTCTTTGTACTGTCCCTTTCCTTTGTGTTCCTCTGACACTCTCCTTTCACAGCTCCCCAATACCCTAAAGCCAGGCTGTTCTCACAAGTGCTTATTATAACCCCCTATTACAGAGGGCAGAAGGCACAGAGACACTAATCTCAGCTAATCGTTGGTGCTTGCAAGGCGGGGCTGTTGCTGGGCAGGGCTCAGCACATTCCTCCATGACAGCTCCCACAGCATAGAAAGAAACTTCTTGTGCTCCAGCACTTTTAAAAGCTGTTGCTAAGTGTCACAGCACTGTCCAGATGGGAGTGCACGTACAGGTATCTAGTCACCCTGCACCATATAATGGCATTACACTGTATGACGAAGAGGTCTAGAAAGTAAGCACTGGCCTCGGACACCGGGTGCCACAAGAGGCCCTTGGCTCCACCAGAGGCCTCCCTGCGGCCCAGGGCAAACAGCCCAGCTCCTCCCAGACGCACCCCAGAAGCTGCCCCCCACCCCTCCCCGCAGAGGGGAAGCAAGCTCCGAGGCTCCCGGGACAGAGGGGTGGGGACGGAGCCACGGGACCTGGGGACGGACCTGGCACAGCCACCCCAGAGTGGGCAGAACAGCAAAGCAGGCCTGTGCTGCGGGGCAATGGGAGCGGGGGCCGAGCCCCGGGGCGCGGTAGGGCGGGGGGCGCCGCAGGCGGGGCCGGGCTGGCCCGGGGGCGGCTCCCGAGCTCCTGCCCCGGGCGGCGGGGCCGAGGGGCGCGGGAGTCGGGACCGCCGTTCGCGCCAGGGCGGGCAGAGCGGAAGCGACGGGAGAGGGAGGAAGGAAGGGGAGGCGGGCGGCGGCCCTTACCGGCTCGCTGGCCGTCCCCACCGCACCGCCGACCTAAGCCCGACCAGCTCCCGCAGCTCAGCCCTCGCGACGGCGGCCGCCGGGAGCCGAAAAGCCCCCGCCCGCGAAGCGCCGCCCGTGACCCCGCCCCCGCGGCCCCGGAGGGAGCGCGCGCTGCTCGCCCCGCCGCGCCTGCGCAGGCAGCAGCCTCAGGGGCGGCGGGAGCTCTGAGCGCGCCGGTAGGGCAGGGTCTGCTCTGCCGCGGGTCGTCCCCGCCGGCAAGGGTGCGTGAGCCCGTGCCTTTGCGGATTTTGGGTACTACCGCCCACCCGCGTGTCCCGAAAGTGCGCGGTGCTGGGGCGTGGGAAGCTGCTCGCAGCAGTCCTGGCCAGGTTGCAGGGGGAGGGTGTCTCTTCTTCAGCCGCGGCACCACGGCGTGGGTTCCCAAGCCGGGAGGCTCTCGGGCACCTCCCCAGGTTTGCACATACCTGGAATCTCTCCGTCCTCCTGTCCGAAACGGCTCGTGCTGTAGCCCAAGGAACACCACAGCTGGAGCCTCCTGTCTCTGAAGTCACTCCCCTCAGGACTTTGCCTCAGCGACAGCTGTAAGCCTTCCCCCAAAAGGCTCGCAGAGGGGAAAGGCACACAGCTTAAGGGAATACTTTCCTAAAAGCATTTTAGTTGCCAGGGAAAAAAAAATGCAAAAGTACCCAGCCCACCTTTCCTGACCTGTTTTGAGAAACTGCCTACTCCACAAACCCCATTTTTAAGGCTCACCCATGTTCTCTGCCCAATCCATGCCAGAAAAACATAATTAAATTACCAGTTAGATACAGGCTGGGTGTGAAATTCCCCAAAGGAGGTGGCAGCAAACAGTGCTGGGGCACGGCACTCATGGGGTATGCTGTACAATAGGCTGGATGGGCCTCAACCTGCCTCAGCAACTGCTGCATTACCACTTGACACATACCAAAGCAAGGTTCCTACTACTACCCTGATTGTTTTCATTTTACTTAAGACTCTTACAACTCTGTACATAGTGCTGTCACATAAATAAGAATTACTTTTGCAGAGCAGTTAAGTATCCCTAAGGAATGTTTTCCCCTGCATCCCACTTCGTAACAGAATTCAGTTTCAAGGTCCCCCCAAGCTTGAAAAATGCTTTCCGGACCCTTCTGGCATAAAACATCATCTGTAGTTTAAAAGAAGAGAAGGTGACAGCTTGTAAAAGCCAGGAGGAATGACAATTGTTTAGCACTTCCAAAGAGGTTAGATTTATTTACACATAAATATTTGTATGCACTAGCATTCAATCACGTCATTCCCTTCAACATATACCCTTATAGAAACCTCTACAGAGATCCAGCTAACTATCCTTTAGAATGTAAGGTTAAGATCTTTACCGATTGAAAAATCATAATGAATCAGTGTCTTCAAATAACCTGCTTCTCTTAAAACACAAACCTATGAGTCACAACAGGGTGTTGAGAACAGAGCACAGCAGCCAGAAGCACCCTGGGGAAGGAACCCAAGCCTTCTGTCATCACCTACTCCTGCAGCCGAACAGCAGGGTCTAAGACCTAGCACAAGGGAGCTGAGAAAACATGCACTGTAAATGGGTACAGAAGGTAGTCTCCTCCAGTAACAAAAGGGAAAAAAAACTTAAGGGAAGAGTGGAGCTAGAAAAAAATCTAGCTTAATAAAACTGTACACATAACTTTCCCAAGCAAACTGCTGCTGCTGATGCCACAGGAGGCCGTACACCAGCAGTTTAACTCCAAACCTGGAGGGTGAGCTCAGACCATACAGGAGCAACTTTGGCACCAGTGCTTGGCCTAAAGCCCAGGCAGAGCAGGACAGGTCAGACCAGAGTTGGACTTGATCATTAGCCTTTTTGTACCATTAGCCTTTTTGTACCATTGCTGTCCACAGCTCTGCTGTCAGTGTCAAGTCATACATTGCAAGGCTCTGTGCCTCATGAGCGTTCCCTACTAGCTAGGCTAGCTAAACTTCAGAGGGTGACTAGCCCAGGAGGAGCTCAAATCCTAGGAAGGACAGGCTTACTCACACAGCATGATACTCCAAAGCAGTGGCACTTGCCAGTCTGGTTCTGCCTGTCGTTTCCCATTACACTATGACACTCTAGTTCAACCCCAAACAACACCTGCAATGAGCCCCTTAGCTTACATACGATGAATTCTATGATGACCAGGGAACATAACCCACATAAACAGGCTTGGCTAAGGAATGTTTGTGCACAAGGTACATAAACTAGCAGCAGTCCTAGGACTGCATTTAGATACTAGCACATCTAGAAAAGTAGCAAAGGTTATTCAGTTTCATTGGTCATTGTTCAGCCTTCTCAAACCAACACAAGACAACCAGCACAGTAAGTATCACCAATGTATTTCACTGCAGTTAGTGGTTGAATACTGAAGAACAAGTGTTAACATATGCCACTGAACTCCAGAGAGAATGCCATTCCCAGCAGAGCTGATGCAGCACTTCCAGCACCTTTCAGATTTCATAGTGCGTCACCACTGGTGGCTCTTTATTGGGGTCTCCTCCTCTCTCCAGGTACAGGTCATTGAAGGGATATTGCTTCGGTCCCTGCAAAGGGAGATAAGAATGGCAAATTGACCATAAGGGGTAAGGGGAAAATGTCTCATCCCATCCCACCCAAACCAAGGCTTGTCACTAAAATTTCTATTTCCCAAGTGCTTCATCATGAATATTAAGAGTACGAGAGGAAAGTAAATTCAGAGGTAAGAGTTCTTTGCACAAATCCATATCCTTGAACAGAAACATCAAGTTAGTCTTGCATTTAGCCTTGACCAACAGTCCACCTTGCAGTGTAATATACTGCAAAAGCTATTTGTGCATTCAGATGTGTTTTTCAGAGGTATGTTCAAAATGACCCAGATCATGAGATATAACTAAAATCACAGGGCAAAACAAGACATAAAGCATCTCCCTTGTGCAGGGGAATAGCTAGACCAAAGGAGGGATACTGTAAAAAATGTAACTTGAAATTATTTCCTGGCAAACAGAATTGCTCATTATGAAACAGAACCTGTGAGCTGAGCCAAGCCATTCAGAGTAACCCAGGCTGGATGAGGCCACAGGACCCCACAGGACTCAGCCCATCCCCTGCCAGCAGCAGGGTTTTGCATTCATATTCACTCAGCTTCAGCAAAACCCCTCTTCTGCACACTGGCAGGGACAAGAGACACAGCTACTTTTCTCCCCTTTACCCAAGGGTGTCACTCACCACAGGCCTGTAACTTGGATAGATCTCTCCAAGAACAAACATCAGCAGCATGGTACTCAAAAAGATAAGGAAGTGCTTGCGCATGGTGTGCCAGGGAACTGCAGTGGGGGATGTATCAACACGGTTCCGAATGTACATGTCAAAGTCCCAGTGCATCTAAAGAACAAAGAAAATAGCTGCATATTATCAACAGTGCTCAAGCTGCTTTTAACAAGGGAAGAAGTGTTTTACAATATTCACAAAACCACCAGAAGCTGTTTCATTTCCACCTCAAAAATAAGTGACCTATGCACAATCACAGTGGGTTGTCACATAAAACTTAGGGCTTCAGATTCCAACATTTGTACAGAAAATATGCTTAATTACAGGATACCAGCAGCTTATATACATAATCACTCCAGTTTGTATTTGTCCCCCAGCACTGTTGAAAAAGCATGGTATAAATCAATACCCTCAGTTATGGAAGTTCAGTCATACACCTCAACACAAGCAGCAGTGTTATTTCAAACTAAGAAGCAACTACATGCCACTTGGAAGCTGGTTCCTCAAACAGGTAGAGCACCTGCCACTGTCACTCCATGACAAAAGCAGGGCTGGCAGCAAGCTAACACCATTCCTGAGTGAAGCAGCAGGGCATTTAAGCTTCTGCCTCAAAGTATACATAGGGAAATCCTAGGTATGCGCTGCCTATAATCTCCTACCACATTACCGAAAGCAGAGAACTCATACATTTGCAGCTCAAGCACTCCCTCTAGCTTCTCAGCTTTCCCCTTTGCAGACACAGCTGTTTGCTATTAAACCCAGAGTACCAGACTGAGCAGAATTGTGTTGCCTAAACAGAGGCATCTGCTGACACCTGGGACACACCAAGATATCCCATCTGCCCCTCCACTGCCAACTCCCTGTGCAAGGGTACCTACACAAGCTTTCCTGTACCCAGTATCACCACAACACAGAATCACTGCAGGCTGGGGTTTTTTTTTGCCCACTCATTACAATTGCACTTTAAACTTCTCTGTGGTACACATGCTATCATGCTCTTGCATGATCACACTACATTACATACACATGCTTGCATGATCTCTGCTCTCATTAAGGAGAGTTCAAGTCAATTACCAAGTTCAGTAATCACAGTCAGACTGCAGTCACTCACAGAAAGACCATGTGCTAAAAGAAAAGTTCCTCTTTTACAAGGGGTTGAGAAACTTAGATTTTGAAAGTTAACATACATGCTCCATCTCTCCATTTCTTTTGAAGATATATTGCAAACTCCATTCAGAGAGAAGCTCCTTATTTGTATTCTACCCCAAAACTGCACTGAAGTAATAAAGCAGCAATAGCTGTTGTACTAAAGGACTTTCCTCAAACAATGGCTTCTTTGCTAAATGATTCTGAAGCTCTCATAGAATCAGACCAGGCAAAGAAAATAGATGCAACTTTCTTATTCCTACAGAGAAACTTAAGTTTGTAAAGTCTCCCTCCTCTTGTAATAAGACATTAACACTCCTCAGCACTTTCAAAATGACCACAGCCTAAGCCTCCCTCCAACTGATTGTCCCTGCTTGCACAAGCAACACACATCTGTACTTGGTGATGCAATCACACAAAGGATTAAACAGAAAGCCCTGATGAGATGTGCACATCAGTATTTAGTACAGTAACAATGTAATCATAATGAATGCACTCCTAGCATTCCTACCGGCTGTCCCCAGTTATGCCTCACATCTGGCTGGTCCCAGTTGTACCAGGGATCTCTCTCATGAAGAGACTTATTCGGGAGCTTGGGATAGTCACCATATCTGTGAGAAACAAACAAAACCCAAACACACAAGAAATATGTATTAATTTAAGTACATTTTGTGGGAGACACTATAGAATAGGCCTATGAATACGGACAACTTAAGCTTTACTTTGTTTCTATAAGCCCCATGTACATACACTTTTAAATGCATACACACAACTAGCACAATCATCACCTCGATGCCAGTCATTGTAACAAAAAAAAGTCTCTCAAAGCAGCCTTTTTGGGCTATTCTAGCAAGAAAAAAATGCAAGCTTAACTGAAATACAGAACCCCAGTTATGTAGTATTTGCACATCTCAAAGTGTTCCCCAACATTTAAACATCTCCTGAAACCTTTATTCCAGAGATGGCTTTCGAACTCATCTGTCTTAGCCTTGTGTTCCACCTGCATATGGAGCCTCTCATACAGGCCATATTTTATTCATGCAGGCCTCTTATTTCCTTTGTTCCTGTTTTAAAACACCAGTGCACGCCTTCCAAGCTCTACATACAGCATCTCCAGGTACTGAAGAGGGGCTGCCAGCCTGCCAGGAGGTGCGGGCCTTGGCCCATTGCTCAGCTGTGGGGGGCACGGGGAGCTCACCCGAAGCCATCATCAGGGTAGGGTTCATAGTCTTCCACCCGCATGTTATACTTCTTTGCGGCAGCTGCCCGTTCCTCCGGTGTCCGGGGGTACGGCCCAGGCAACATGTCCTTGGACATCTCCGAAGCTGGCGGGAGAGCAACAAGGCAGGGTGGGTTCAGGCCCCACCGCCAGCCGAAGCCAGGCCGGGGAGGTCGCGCCGCCCTCGCACCTCGAAGCCACCAGCCCACCGCCCCACAGACACCCGCCCCGCCGCCAGCCGAGCATCCCCACTTCTGCCTCTCCCCTCACCCGCCCGCGACCCGAGAGGCGCCGCTGCAGCGGCTCGCGTCGCCCACAGCCGGGCAGCCGCCCGCTGCCAAAGGACACGACGGAGCCCGGACGCCGCCATCGCCACCAGTGCGCTTGCGCAGCCGACGGTAAGCCGGTAGGGACAGAAGAGCTCGGAGGCAGGGCTAAGCGGTGCGGCGCGTTCGCAGGCCCCGCCCGCGCTGCCGGGCACGGGCCGCCTTCCAGGGTTGATGGCTCAGGGCTGTGGCCGAAATACTGGCATCCGTGCCCGGAGGCGGACGGGGCATCGGCGCGGTGTTTCGCTCTGGCTGTCTGCGTCTGAGGCGGGGTAGTGGGGATTTATGGCAGGTATCACCTTCCAGCCGCGGGGCAGCCGGGTGCGGAGCGGCCAGGTCGATGCTCAGCCGGATCGATGCTGGGGCTGGCGGCGTTATGCAAATTGCTTTCTTTGTATCAGCGTCAATAGCGTTAAGGTTAATACCCGAACGAAGTCGCCTTAGCTCTGCGGAGCCAGGGAAACACGAGCAGCTGAAACGGCGCGTTAATTTAGCGATGCTATTCTTCAGATGTAAGCCATGGATCACCCCAGACGAAAGTCGATATGAGCATTCAAGGGTTTTGCAGTTTACTTCATTATGTAAACTCTGCGGCAGTTGAACTCATTTTCCTTCAGTTATTCACATCAGCCATAATGGGTTATGTCTCTATAACGATCTTCATTATAAACCTTTGCAGATCAAAAACTATCACGGGCAATTTGTCATAAAAGTAATTCCTTCTAATAACAACATTAATTGTGAACCGACTAATTGAATGAAGATAGTGATGAACCACAACAATACATCTGAGGCACAGCGTGCCCGAGGTGGGGCACTCTCACAGACTAGATCAGGATCTTTCACTTCTCCCGAAGAAGGGCCTGGTTTTAAGGACAACATCTTAATTCATCCGTCTGCCTTGCAGTCAAGTATGTAGTGAAGTTAGTACGATCTCTGGCTGTGCCATCAGTCCAGGCTAAGACCTCACTGCAGGCTCAGATCAGGGTTGGCTCTTCATCACTGGGTATTTACTTTCTGGCTCACATTTGAGTCTTCCACAGATGTAGTTCACACTTTCTAAGCACCTCAATATCTGCAAATCTGTTGTAAAAATTTGTCTTAACCAGTACAGTCATAGTGCTGTGGATTAAAAGAGCGAGGACACATTAGTTTTTCTAGAAACTAAGCACATTCCTAAATTTGGGAAGGACAGAGGAAAAAGAGTTTATGTTCTTCTTGTGAAGGCAAAGCTCTAAAACCTAGAACAGCAAATCCACCTGCTGCAAGACAAAAACCACCAAATGCCAGAGACCAAAACTTTCTCAAGAAGCGATGCCTGGCGTGGCACTCGTTCTTGGCAAAGAGCAGTCATTGTTCTTGCTGCTACCGGATTAAAAGCAAAACGCAGATATTGCCTCATGCAACAGACACACACGAGGAAAGCTCCAGCCCTGGGCACGCAGTGCATGAGATGTGGGCAGAACAACACAGCCACGCGAGGCCCGGTCCCCATCAAGAGGCGGGTGGGCGTTAGTTACACCGAGCAGTTCTGCGCATTGACTCTTGCAGCAATTATTGATTAAACCCCTCGTTTGCAGGCAGGAGGCACAGCCGCGCTGGTGGACGGACAGCTCGCTGTCACCTCGGGGCACGGCAGCCGAGCGGCTCCGCAGGACGGACGGACCGCGCAGGGGAGCGGGAGCCGCCTCCGGCCTCCCCTCGCGCGGGGGCGCTCCTCGCCGCCGCTCCCTGCCGCCCTCTCCATGGTGCCCCTCCGCGCCCGCCTTCCTCTCTCCTTTCCGGTGTTGTTACGGGTCGGTAATTTCCGTTTCCTGCTTTGTAGTTCCGGGTTCTCCGGTGGAGGCGGCGATGGCGGCGGCCTCCTCTTCGGCGGCGGCTGCGGGCTGCCGGGAGGGCCCGGCGGTAGCGGCAGGCCCCGGCTGGAGCGACTCCCAGTTCCGTCGTTACTCTTTCGAGACGCGGCCCATCCCGCGGCTCAGCCACAGCGACCCCCGCGCCGAGGAGCTCATCGAGAATGAGGTGCGGTGGGCAGCGGCGGCTCGGCTCGGCCTGCTCCGGGGGCTGCGGCGGGGCCGGGAGGCTTGCGCACCGTGGCACTGAGGCTGCCAGCCCTGCCCGTCAGGCCGAGCTGAGCGGGGCCCGCGGAACGGCTCGCAGGATCCTGGGCTTGCCCGGGTCCCGGTGCTGTCCCGGGTGCACTCACCTCTCGCTCCCGCTTCTGCCCCTCTTGAGTTAGTTTGCTGTCTGCCACGGAGCGTTCGCCGTGCCTCCCTCCCCTCACGGGCCTGGTTGTTGCTGCTGTCCTGTCCCATTTAGTTCTATTGGACGTTTCTTTTCCATGCTACAACGTGGAGTTGTGAAAATGGCAGGAAACGTTTGCTTTGAGTCCTTTGCTGTCCAGATGGAAACTGGAAACGTGTAAAACCATGGACAAGTGTTCCTTCTTTTCTAACTGAGAGTGGCCACAGATGTGAAGGTTGCCTTGCAGTAGCAACTCTTGTATTGGTTCTAGACAAGCTTGGTCTAGTTTTGGTAAGAGTGTTAATTTGTTGGTTTTTTTAAAGTCTGCAAGAAGGGAAGCTGTGCATCCACAGCTTGGAAACGCAACAGCTGCCTTTCTTGTGTTGGTTGCTTACCCTTTATAGGTGAGGAGATAGATGATGTCCTTTGTTTGCCTTTCGTAGTGGATTTTTTTTTTGGTGGTGTAGAAGAGGTGAGGTAATAGCAGTTTTCCGATGGCTGAAGGCTATCTGCAATCCTCTAAAAAAGAGGTGAGTGCTGTCCCTTTTTCTGGATTCAGAGGTATCTTTCAGCCAGCATTTACTCTTTGACAGCTGAGGCTGTAAGTAACTGAACAGAATCTATTGTGTCTCCTTGCTATGTGACAGGACCAAGTAGACCTAAAACTGTGCCTAGCTTGTGTTTGTCTAACCTCATATGTTACAGATTAGCTAAACAGATAGTGGAATCTCTCCCACTGCTACCAGGAGCTGTCTGTAGGAGCAGGCCACTGCTTTCTTAAAATTTCATATTGGGTTTTGCTTGTTTTTCTCCACAGGTCAAGGTGTCTGATTACTCTAAATGTCTTTTCCAATTCCCTGTTTTCCAAGAGAGTTTGTATGGTTGTAATAATGAATGTGATTGCTCTCAAGTTCAAGAGGTCCTTGAATCAGTAAACTTCCTGTTTCTCCCCAGGAGCCGGTGGTGTTAACAGATACAAATCTGGTTTATCCTGCTCTGAAGTGGGACCTGGACTACCTCCAGGAAAACATTGGCAATGGGGACTTCTCAGTGTATAGTGCCAGCACACACAAGTTTTTGTACTATGATGAGAAGAAGATGGCCAATTTTAAGAACTTTAAACCCAAGTCAAGCAGGGAAGAGATGAAGTTTGCTGAGTTTGTGGAGAGACTCAAAGAAATACAACAAAAAGGGAGCGCTGAGAGGTAAGTGATACTTGGAGGCTTCTCCATTTCTGCAGATCCAAGTAGAGGATAAAAGTTTCTCTTCAGTGACTGTTGATTAAAACCACTCAAACTTTCTGTAGCCCTGCTTTCCTTGGAGGGTTGCTACTTGACAGCAGCCTTGTTAGCCAGTTAAAGAAGTTATACTGTTAGCTGATCAAACTGTTCATGTTGTCTGCAGAGACTTTTTTCTTTTCTGTCTGAGGTAGGGTTTGGATAGAGAAAGCCTTAAGCTTCATCTCTTTTGGCAGGCTATGGTATTTATTAGTAGAGGAGCTTACTTATCTGATTCAAGGTACAGGCTATAGCACTCAGCCTTTTTTACAGAATAGCTGGTGCTAACCCTCTTTCAGAAGTATGAGAAAAGTTTGCATACATGCAGTGCCTTTGGTGGTGTCCGACACCACTAACAGAGCTCTTAACTGTGACGGTTCTCTCGGTAACTGATGTGGAACATGACTATTAACAACTGTACTTAAACTGTCAGGTAATTTTATCAGTTACTAGCTCTCTAAAAGGACTTATGGATGCTTAATTGTGGCTGAATTGGAAGCAGCTTCTTGCCTGTGTCCACTTGTTGTCTGAGCCTTTCCCTTCTTCCTTAGCTTTGGCACTTTTTCTAAGAGCGAAGGGAGTTCTTGAGCTTGAGAATGCATTTTTTTCTCCCAGCATTGTGAACAGTAGTCTGTGATTTGTTAATACAGATGTTTTAAAACCATACTTACATTAGAGGAATCAATTTACTTAATACTGAAATCTGCTGACTTTTCCTGAGGATTTTTTTGCCCTTGCTTCTAGTAGAGGAAGTAACTTATTGCAGATGAGTTAAGAGTGGTAGCATTTATCTGGGGATTATGTGTTTGATATTTGCTAGTGGCCTGTCTGTTTACAACTTCCTCCTGCTCAGTGAGGGGGTTGTTCTTGCTCTGAATTTCTCTTTTTTCCTTTGTGACTGTTCAAGCAGAACTGAGTTCTGTTCCCTTTTGTACCAGGAAATCTTTCAGCAAAGTTTGGGGACTTTTTGAAACTGTTTCCCTCCACAGGTGTTTATGGGGTGTGGTGAAGAACAGCATCTGTAGGAGTTGTTTCTTTGTTTTGAAATCTTTCTGAAGAGATGAGGAGATAGGTCTTTATGTCCACGACAATTAATACTCGGTTTCGGCTTGTCTCTGGGAAAATACAGGTTATATCTGCAGCAAACCTTAAATGACACAGTTGGAAGGAAGATTGTTGTGGATTTCCTTGGCTTCAACTGGAACTGGATTAACAAACAGCAAGGGAAGCGTGGCTGGGGTCAACTGACTTCTAACTTGCTTCTTATTGGCATGGAAGGTAAGCAGTTTCCTCTGACTACAGGAGAAGGGGAGAAGATCTGGTCAGCAGTGCTCTATTTTAGTTTCAGAAGATCTTTCAAACGGATTTTCCACTAGTTTTTAGGTGTCCTTTCAGAGCAGGCAGCTTAATCTTTCTGTTGGGAGGGAACTGTTGTCTCATCTTAACGCAGGTTATAGAGAGGAAGTCAAAGGAGTAGCCTCTCTTGCCCCAGGGACGTACCTGAATGCCTGGACAAAGTCTGCTCTTGGAAAGGCTCTGTGTCGTGCTGGTGGGGTTGTGCTTTCAGTCATTGCTAATCATATTCTGAAACCTTTTTTATTGTTTGAATGCTTTGGATGCAGTAGATTTAAACCACTTGGAGTTTGTGGATTTAAAAGGTTTGCAAGTCAAGCTGAGTTGTGTCTTTCGGGATTTTCTTTGTATGTCCATGTCCAGGAGTCAATGTTGATTATTCTGTGAAGCATTTGCTCCAGCTTTAGCTGGTACAGTGTAGGGAAGAATTGTCTTCCAATTAAGAGCTGACTTTCTTTTGGAAGTTAGAGGGCTCTGGAGATCTTGAAGATGGATAAATCAAAAAAAACCCCTGGGATAGAGTAGAATTCCAAATCCATGTTTAGACTCATAGGCAGGTGCCTTAGAAGGCAGAGGTACTACCACGCTGTTGGAAATGAGAAGTTTTAGTAGAAAGTAATGTCTATGGGCAAGGAATGCAGGTGGTTTTGTGAAGTGGGAAGGCCAGTAGTCAATATGGCCATCACATCCCATTATAATTGGCCAGTTATAAGTACTTAGCAATTGATGGCTGTTCAGTTCTGAGGGCAGGTTTTTTTCCCCTCTTTGCAACAATTCATACCCAATTTATAGTAGTCTGACACTTGTTTTACTAGCTGAGAGAAGAGAACTTTATACAAAAGGACTGCACCAACGCTTCCCTACAGGCTATAATGTGATCACTAAAATCCTGTTACCAACAGGTTACACACAAGAATCGTCTTGAACCAGTTTGTGCTAGAAAAAGGAGCGTCTTTACAGGAGCCTGGGATTGTACAATTTATTTAATGAAGCTAGGGGTTAAGTGTTACCTTAATTCTCTTTAGTAAAAATGCATGTAAAAAACAAGTTGAAAAAGTAGTATCTGAATTGGCAAGCATTCAGAAAAACAGTTCTGAGGGGTACAAAATTACCTGCTCTATTTAAATATTTGATGAAATTCAAGATCTAGTGGCAACAGTCAAGCTTCATAACTTAATCAGACTGAGGAGGTGCTATTGGAAGCCCCAATGTCAAAGAGATTTGTTAACTTGTTTTCTTGCAGAACTACTAAGACTTTTTTCAAAATCAGACTGTTAGACTCCTTTTCTCTAGACTAACAAAGTCCATTCCACAACTTGTCATCTAAACAGTGTTTTATGAAAAAGCTTTCAGTCAACATTCACCATCTGCTGTTCATGGAAGCAAGCTGGAATTCCTAATCCTGTAGAGCATAAGTTGCTGAATAGGGATTTAGAAGGGAAATGAAGTGGGATAGCAACTGCTCAGTAAAGGCTGACTGATACAGTGATCAGTTTGTAGCGTTCCTGCAGTCATCTTCCTTATTTAGTTTTCTGAATATGTTGGAGTGTATTTACTGTCTTAAGTGAGAAATACAGCTTGTTTCCATCTGTCATACCTGTGCCTGAGTGTCTTGATTATCCCCTTTTCTTGCTGTGTAGGGAATGTGACGCCAGCTCATTATGATGAGCAGCAGAACTTCTTCGCTCAGATCAAGGGTTACAAGAGGTGTATCCTGTTCCCTCCTGATCAGTTTGAATGCCTCTACCCTTATCCTGTGCACCACCCATGTGACAGACAGAGCCAGGTGAGAGTAGCAGATTTGTTCTCTGCTGCATGCCGAAAAAGGGCGTTTTTGAAGATGCTGGGTGGGAGGAAGCAGCACTGGAATTAAAGCTGCATGCCACTTACTGAGCTTTTGCAAAACATACGTTCAGATCTGTTAACTGGTGAATACATTGAGAACAGATGGAAGGACTGGTGGTGTTTCTGTTTGTGTCTGCTCCTGGCTTGAAAGTGCTAGGGCTATAAACATCTCCTTACTGATAGAACAGCTGGGCAGCAGTTGCTTCCTTCTGTGTTCTGTGTCATTGATCGCTTGGTCAAACGTACACTTGCAGAGAGACAAATTGCAGGACTCCTGTCTTAAGTTTGAGGCTTTGGGGGTACGGCAGGACCTTGCAGTGGAGTTAAAACCTGAATGGGATTGTAAAAGCTGCATAGAGAAGATGAGGATGATTTGATACTGAGAGCCAATAATGAGGATTGTCATTGCAGGAAGTTCTACTGAGTTTCTTAATGTTTTCTTCCATTAGGTGGACTTTGACAATCCTGACTACGAGAAGTTTCCCAACTTCCGGAGCGTGGTTGGCTATGAGACGGTGGTGGGTCCAGGGGATGTGCTGTACATACCTATGTACTGGTAAGAAGGGCGGTGGGACAGTGAACAGAGATTTAAAAAGTCTTGTGCTTCAAGTGTTGGGTTGATTCTTAAGAGAATTTTGGTTTGACTTCTCCAGCAAGTACAGTATTTTCTGGAATATTTTAGGCCAATCTGCTTCTACTTTTCCATCTGTTGGACTGGAGTGGTAATTCTCCCTGTCACTATGCAAATAGTCCACTAATGTGTGCCAGAAAAGGATCTGTATTTAACTAAAGAGAGCTTTTCAGAAGTTCTGAGGTCTTGCTGATGGAGGTATAGGGCAAGGCTTGTTTAGTGCAGCCTGAACTCATCCATCCAAGGTATTTCACTATAAGCTACAACAATAGTTCCTTTCCTTTTTTTGTGTGGTTTCCATGCAGGTGGCACCACATTGAGTCTCTCCTGAATGGGGGCATTACCGTCACTGTGAACTTCTGGTACAAGGTGAGTACAAGCACCTTCCTGTGCAGCTTGGATAGCTCAGTCCCAGAGAATTTTCTTTCAGGTGAGATGTATTGGCACATGTTATTGATGTGAGAACTTCAATGCACCAAATCCTTCATTTTAAAGCTGAAAGCTGCTTTCTCCTTTTGAGTGGTGTGTGAAGAACTGAGTGGCTGGGAAAAGATGGAATAATCTGTTGGTTCAGGAAGCATGCAATGAGCTATTTTTGATATTTCAGGGTGCCCCAACCCCAAAGAGAATTGAATATCCGTTAAAGGCTCATCAGAAAGTGGCGATAATGAGGAACATTGAGAAGATGTTGGGAGAAGCCTTAGGAAATCCACAAGAGGTACAAAAAAGAACAATATAGACAGTTCTGTTGAAATCATTATGGCTTAATGCAAAACTCGAGATGCCAACTATTTGGCTCTGCAGGTGTCACAGTGAGGGTAGGAGAAAGGGTTGCTCTGTTGCTGTGAATGGTTCATCCTGCTGTCTTCAGAAGGTCCTTTGGCTACAAAAAGGCAAGCTCTTTAAATTATAATTCTGGAGAGGAACACTACAAACAGTGGAGTAGTTGTTTGTGGGGGAAGGTGTACTTTGGTTTTGGGCACTGCCAGGAAAGCATTGCTCCCAGCTCTCCTTAGCCTTCTGTGCAACAGCGATACTCAGTGTTTGCAAAAAAAACCCAACCAAACCTAAATCAAAAAAACAACCAAAAAACTTTTACCTGTTGAATCCAAATCTCTTAAATAAGGAAAGTCTCATGTGCTTCTCCCTTAATGCACATCTTCGTCATCTCTGAATTCTTTGCAATTTGAATTAACTGGCATTTTTTAAAAAAAAGCAGATTGAAGTACTAAATGTATGCTGTGGAAGATCTCCTCCTGATCTGAAAGGGGAAATACTGTATGTGCATAGAAATGTTTTCATGGTCTGTAACCCTTACCACTGTGCAGGAACTCTTCTTTAGCACACTCACGTAAGGTCATGCCTCTCCCCTGAGATTGGTACTGCCGTAGCATGCTGAACCACTTCAGTGATAAGGCAGTGCTGAGAAATGTGAGTGGTCTTGACTAAAACCAAAACCTTAGCAAAATTGTCAGTCCTAGCCTGCCTTCTAGGTGACCCCGAGGACCAGAGAGGATTCAATAAGTAAGAATGTTCCTTCTCTGCCCTGCAAAAAACAACCCATGATGACTGTTGGCTTTCTTTAATAGTATCTACTGAGAAATCACAACTCTAGGTTGGGAAGTGAAAAAGTTTCAGACAAATACTGTGGATGCAATGTTTTGGTGACAACTGAAGTTTGGTGTTGTCAGAGAACCCTGCAATTATGGTGGTTTATTTGAAGATGTGCTCAAGGGTGCCCAAGTGTTTGATCCAGAAAAAACTTTGAAATTGATTCTGTGTACCTTAGGCTCAGTTTATGCGTTCAGTTCCTCTGCCCTGGGCTGCTCAGCTCACATGTTGGGATGCAGAGGGAGCAGGCTCTGCAGCTGCTGTTTCTGTGTAACTGTCCTGGCTAATGATCTGTTTTTGCTTTGAACAGGTGGGTCCATTGTTGAATATGATGATAAAAGGACGGTATGACTAATACCTGGCTGCCCAGGTGACTGATGTTGGAGCTGCTTTGTTCACAAGCAAAGGAAGATACTGAGCGCTAGTATTGCACGCAGCACTTAACAGACTGATGGGTCTCCTGGCCCATCCCTGCCCCACTACAATAAAGGGGGCTACTGGAACTGCAAAACCGTTAGTACCCCATTCATCCTCCATTCTCATCTAACCGAACCTCCCAAGAAAGAGTCTGCACTTATTGGAAGCTGGATTTATGCTCACTAACTCGTTTGTTCTCCCTCTGCCCTGTTTGCCACAAGAAGAAGCATGGCTTCTGGCACTTGGATGTGTTGCTTAAGGACTTTCAGGCATTTGAAGAAGTTTGGAGAGAAAACAGGAGTGAGACTGTTTCCTCAGCCTCATGGGGTTTGGGTTTATGTGTTCATACCTGCAATGGATATAAGATGGGAAGTGATAGGTTTCACAGCCCTGTGTTGCTAGAGGACC
This sequence comes from Hypotaenidia okinawae, assembly GCA_027925045.1. NCBI lineage: Eukaryota > Metazoa > Chordata > Aves > Gruiformes > Rallidae > Hypotaenidia > Hypotaenidia okinawae. The sequence goes on along the minus strand of BSDF01000008.1, from coordinate 18,987,736 downwards.
TGTCCATGCTCAACTCTTGTACCTTTTTGTATAATGGAAACAAATATGTGGGATGACCTGAGAGAGATGAACAGTTGAACAAATGATGCAATTTCTTACTTAAGAAACCTATGCTTTGGACTTAGTACAGGGTAGAGATCAGAGTGAATTTGTCTAGTGTGTGAGCACCAAATCCTGTGCTCTCTAAATAGCATCCGTGTTGTAGGAGTCTAGATAAACCTCCTTTCTGACAGCTTTCTCTGGGGAGTGAAGGCTTCTCTCCTGCTCTTCTGAAGCTGCAGTGTGATTAAAAGGGGATGTAGCATTATGAAGGGAGATGCATAAATGCCAGGGTACTCTCCACATTTTGAATGATGAAGCCACTTTTAAAAGATAAATTCCCCTAGGGTGCTGAGCTAGACTGTCAAAATGCAGTGCCAGATAGGTACAGAGCCCCCTTCTCCCAGCAGGGGTGCTGACTCCTCGGGCTAAGGTGGGAAAGTGCCCTTCTCACTGAAGCTGCAAGAACTCAGCGAGTGTGGCTGCGCACGGGTGCGCATGTTGGTGTGGTGATGTGTGGCTCCTGTCCATCAGTTAAATCCATGCTAGTGTGTGGTTCCCTTCCTTGTACAGTGATGTGGAAGAGGTCAGGGCTTTCTGTTTAAATGTGGAAGAATTAAGCTTGATCCTTTTTGTGTTCTGGGACTTGATGTGGCAGGCCAGGGAGTGAGAAGACCAGGGCCCAGGAACCAGGCAAGCTTCTGAGTCCTTGGCAGTCACCCTGAAAAATCAGTTTGCTTTTCTCCTCTTCCATGTGAAAGCCTTAGGGTCATATGGAAGCTAGCTTTTTATTCCCAGAGGTGTGCTGCACTGCTGTCCCTGCTTTGGGGGTGGTGGTGCAAAGGTCTTGTATATTTGATGTGGTTGTAATGGGTCCCAGGAGCTAGAGATGGGAGAAGCTGTTTCATAACCCATATATCTCATCCCAGAGATCAGTGGTGAATTTGTTCTGTTGAGACTTCCCAGTGTTTTCCCCCTTTTCTTTGGGGTTTGTTCTGACATGGGATTCTCATAAAAGTGTTGAGAACATGCCACTCAAGAAGCTCTCCATCTTTTGCCTCAGGCCCCATCTTGTGCTGGGACAGCTTATGCACCACTTGCAGTGAGCCTGTCTTGCACAAAGGTGAAAGAAAGGCTTCTCAGACAGGTCCCAGGGGCTAGTTTTCTGACTGCTTTACAGGTCAGAACAAATGAAGTGTAATTGGCAGCTGCAGACTCCTGGTTTAAGAAATACGTCTGTGTCACTGAGTAGTCTGACTGCCATGTTACTTGTTGCAGATTCTCCAGAGCTGTGGTTAGATCCAGATGAAGGTCACTCAGCTGGATATTTATTATGTTCAGCCTTTGGGCAGGTGGGGAAGAAGGCTAAGCTGCTGACTGGCCAAAAGCAAGGCCTTTCCAGGAATCTTGAGCCCATGCCCTTGGTTGAAAGATGCTCAAATGAAATCCCATCTCTGTGCTGTTTATTCAGCACATAGTAGTCTCCAGTACTACTTGTTAGACACCACCAACTCTTGAAGCTCAGGGTGGGAGTTCATATCCCATGTGGAGAGAGAGTGGTACTTACAGAATTTAGGATCCTGTTGGGTTTTTTTTTTTTTTTTTTTTCCTTTATTGCCAAAGGTCTAACTTTCAAAGTGTCTGAACAGGTTTTGCTGCACTTGACTTCATGAAAGCTCATTTACAATGCACTGATGGACTGACTCCCCCTTCCCTTTTCACCTTGTGCTTTCAATGCCCCTTGCCATGGTATTGGGAAGCTGTGTGTGTTCTCTGCTAGGGGTGTGTGTGCAGGGGGTGGGGTGTGACAGACACACGGTACCTTCTGAAGTGTAGTTCTTAAATACAACCAATGTTGAACAACAGAACTGTGTGGCTTTTATTTCTTGTGTGGCTAAGATGTGCGTATAAAGTTAGGTGCCTTTCAGTCTTTGTACTAACTCCACTTGCGTTCTTCACTGGTGAAAGCTGATGGTCTCCAGAAGTGCCTTCAGAACAGCAGTACCACCTGCATCGTTGTGTGCCTTCACAACTTTTCACACGCTACTTCCATAAGCATGAAAGGAAAGTTGGGGATTAAAAGGTGTACTTGAACCTTGTCAACAAGTGGTGGTGGGGAGGGAATACCTTCCTCTCCCTGCTGACATGAATGGTATCACCCACCATGCTCTTGTCACTGATGGGATGACAAAGCAAACTAAACAATCAGGACTGAGTTCTATCCGTTGGTTATCCTTTGGGATATCATGTCTTCCATTTGGTCCTTTACCTGATTCATACTTTGGTCAAAGAGATATATTTGGGGGAGGCTTCCTCTGTGTACCTCTGCTGTATGTTGGTGGTGGAGTCCTCTACCAAATGAAGACACAGGTTATCTTACGGTTTCTCTACAGCAGTCTTGGCATGTCAGTGAAATGCTGGCTAAATCTGAACAAATTTCTAATCTGTAATAAAGTGGGGAAGAGTTAGAGCTTAAGGATGTTGGGGGGTGATGGGTGGGGGGAAGACAGACATCTGTCTGAGGCTGGAGTATGACAGTTGGCATTCTCACACCACTGGGGGATGGGGTGTATCATATCTGTTTCCCTCTTCCTTGAAATACGAGATTTTTTTTTAAAGGAGACTTGACTTTGTAGATCACGGCTACAGGATCTTTCCCATAGGAAGAGCATGGGTTTTTAAACTGGTATGTTGTTTTACTCCCTTGCTGATCAGTGTCAGGCTCAGCTCTGTGATCACCCAGGAAACTTGGAATGACAAAGCAGGTCCAAAGTGAAGCCAGTGGGTCAGGATCAGGGCTGGAGTTGAGGAGGTATGAGACATAGCTGTGATGCAGGGACAGTCTTAAGACAGCTGGGAGTGAAGGGTAAGACCCTCAGCATGAAAACAGCTCTTTAGGGAAAGAGGGCTGGACTGAGACTGCTGCTTTACAGCAGGTCTTGTCAATGAGCAAGTTGACCTTGAAGACAGCCATCTGCTATTTGAGGTTCAAGCATGGGGATGGTGCACGCACTGTTTTGGCTATCTCCTGGCAAGCCTGTGGTGCTTGATCTGTGCCATTCCAGGTGAAGGAGCAACTGCCACAGGGAATGCTTACTGCATTTGCACATATTCCCTTCTGCCACATGGTGGGGGGCTTCCTCACACTCTGGTTTATGTTCTTCATCTTTCATTCCTATTTTGGAGGTGGCACCTCTTTTGTCAATGTCCTGGGAAGTTCTGAAGCCCTTGTCTTCCCTTGGTGCTTTTCTGCACTGGTACCACCTAGAAGGAAAGGGAAAGAGATGCTCTTACTGTGACAAACACATGCAAAGTAAGTTCTAATTACTGCCTTGCAAAGTCAAATATTTGTTGCAAGCGGAGGACTAATTGTGGGGGGAGGGAGCGGAAGTGGAGGCTCTGGGAGTGTAAGTGGAACAGATGCCCGGACGCCTTGGGGAAACGCAGCTTTCCTCTACAAATCAGAGCTTTAAATTACAAGGCTTTTACCAACGAGAACAGTTGTGGGAAGTCGTCTGCTCTCATTTGCGTAATGGCTTCTGTCACTGGTGATTAGACACAGGATGAAGGAAAAGAAATTTGACAATTAGGAATGAGCGATCATTAATCAGAATCTTTGTTAGAAGGAGGGAAGGGGGGGGGGAATATCCCACAAACAATGGAGGCAGCCACTAGAGCCACAGCAAAGTCCATGAGATGCCTAACTCTGAGTGCTACTGTTGCTCTACAGAGCCCCTTCCGCCTCAGTACAGAGCAGCAGCAAGGGTCTTGGCTTGGTTGGAAAGCTTCCTGAGGGAGGCAGCTAGGCAAAATGCCTTCTATTCTGTTCATAGATTCCCAGCTTTCTGCTTAGTAAGGGAGAGCACGCATCTTGGAGCCCTCTCTTTGCCTCACCAACTTGCTTCTTTCTCAGTGCCTGGCTGCAAGCTGTCAGCAGAAAACACAGGAACAAATTTTTGCAGTCTCCTTTCCCCACACCTTGCATGTAGCCTTGCAGTTCCTGGTGTGGAAGAGAGTAGGCACAGACCTTGACTGGCAAGCAGAAAGATTTGGATGAGCAATGTGAAAGCAGTTCCAGGGTCTTTTCCTGATAATGTCATTTCCTACAAGACCATGGAGGAATGTGTTGGGCTGCGTGGCAGATAAATGAAAGAAGGCAGTTGTGACTTCTTTGTGTGTTGTTTGCTCATCATCCAGCCAGGCATAATCCAGTATATGCATTTGTTTGGGTTTTTTGGGTTTTGATCAAATTATTGGTACACATGAAATCTGTTACCTATTTTTTCCTACAGCTGTCATTCACAGTCTCCTCAAGTTAAACAGTTGGTTACAATGCCTCTGAGTAGGTCAAAGGTGGTAACTTGTGAGGGGGGATGACAGACTGTGAGGCATATAGGGTTGGTCGGTACATCTCAAGGCTCCAGTGACAGTTTTTGTCCTTGCAAGGCTGGGTCATTCACTTGAGGTGGAGGGTTTTGATCTCCATCAAAACAGATACCTCCAAAGGGGAGAGCTGAAGAAATATTGCCTTGTTCCCAGTTGGCTCTGAGCTCAGATAAATGACAGCATCCTGGATTTTCAGCCTTCGCCCGTGGCTAGTGGTTTCCACCACAGGAACTCAACAGAGAAAACAGCAGATCTCAGGACATGATCTAACAGGGCTGTTCATTCATCCAGTGCTCATGAAGAGAAAAGTTAGGAGGATCTTTGGTCATATTGCTTGGCGTGAGGAAGTATGTCAGGCAGTGACTTCTTTTCCTTCCTAAAAATGTAAGGGGGAGCGCTGTTTCTCATTCACAACAACATTTTAAAAGCATGTTTAAATTTGTCAGAGAGCACTTCATGCTTTCTGTGGATGAGAAGGCAGCTTGTGGCGATGTAGGATAGCTGTTGGAATTCACCCCATAAAATATTGTAAACCCTGAGAAAGCCCAGACTTTGGCACGGCAGGGTATTGCCCTCGCTGTAGGAAACATCACTGTGCTGGATGGCAGGAGCCACAGGTATGAGTTTCAGTTGTTCATTTTTTTCCTGAATATTCAGGGTTTGCTATTGAATGCCCTGACAGGGAGAACATTTGGATGTGACTTGAACCCCCTTGGGAAGCCAGGAAGTGAGGAGATTGCACGCTTTCCTGTACATAGGTAACCTGCGTTCCGAGACCTGCTGCACGCTCCGTGCTCTCCGAGCTGCTGAAACGCTGCTGGCCTCACGCAGTGAGCTGTGTGAGGACTCTAGCTGAGCTGAAAGCAACTAAAGGAGTGAGGTCAAATAAGCTGCTTCTATGAAAGGACAGTGCCCATGACTACAGAGGGCACAGGGTGTTATAGCAGTAGCCAAAGCAGTAGTTTCTGTGGGAAAGCTTAGTATCACGGGTAATGGACTGATCATGCACGAGCTTGGCTGCTCCGAGTTCCTCTGCCAGGACCTGCGACAGTCTCTCCGAAGCAGCGCCTGTCCGTCTGGTTTTGACTGGGGTAAAATGCTTCTGGCAGCAAAGAATTGCTGGTGCTGATGGGTATTTAGGTCAAATGCCAGCCACTACAGACTGTGGAGCTGGAGGGTATGGGGCAGTAAGATCTTGCTTTGCTTTTGAGGTAAGTAGCTTCTGGGCTGTCAATTTGTGAATTGCAGAGATTGGTAGAGCTGGGGAGTCACAGGACCATGTTACTTGGGCTGTCAGGTCTGATGCTGCTCTGATAGAGCTGACCTTAGTGCTCTCTGAGCCTACATTTGGAGTAGTGCAAATCAGAGGGGTGAGACGAGGTGGCAATTTCCAAGGGGAGTTTGGGGCTCTGAAGGACCCATTCATCTGTCACCCTAGCAGATGCCACCCAAGTTTGCTCCAAGCATAGCCTGGGGCCCCTTGCTTCCATCTCTTCCCCAGCACAGAGGCAATCCCATGTCTCCTGCTTTTGCTGTTTGTTTCTAGCTCCCCCCATCACATCTGTCTTTCTCTCCTTCCTCCCCTTCCTTTTCCCTCCCTCTCCCTCCTCCCCCTCATTCTCTGTAAGCGATTAATCATTTTGACAGGCTCAGCAATGGCCTTTATTTCCTTGAGGCGGCCAAGAAATGTCTGTGAGCACCTTCTCTGACACTCCTTGTGTTCTCTCGCCAATCAGATCAGCCACTTCCTTTGGAGTGACACCACCAGAAACACAGGGAAGAGAGTGGGGTGGGGGAGCTCCATCAAACCCAGCTGGGGAAATGGGCAGTGGGGTAGCATTCAGTTGAGGTGCCATGTGGGCCCCCATTAGCTGTGATGAATATGTCATTTCACTTTAGCTTGAATGTGTCATACTTTGCTCCTCCCTCTCCCCAGGCTCCCCTTCAAATCTTGGTTTCAGTGCAAAGGCAGTCGAGAAGAAATCAGGCTACTCAGAAAAATATCAGCTTCCAACAGAGTGGCTGGGGGGAAAGCTGTCGTAGAAGAAAGAAGAGAGTCTGGGATCATCAAGAGGAAAAAGAATGGGGATGATTCTGCAGATGGACATGGAAGACTTCCTGGGAAGCTCCCTTTGTCTGGTGCAGGAAGGAAGTTGCTTGAGCCTCTCTCCTACATTAACTTGAACTTGTCATGTTATCATGAGGTTGCCTTCCATTCACCTGCAGCCAAGGGAGCTCTGAGCTAGCTAGAATGAAAACAGGTCAGATCAGGGCATGTGATGTTCTCAAAGGAATTTTGTATTTGCTCTGATTAGAGCAGATTAGCTCTGATTAACTTTACAGCATCCTCCTTCCCCTTGGCATGGGACCAAGGGGTGCCTCCTCTCAGCATGAAAGCAGATATCTTCCACAGTGGGAAGAAGAGGCCCAGGAATAACCATTCTACCCAGGGCTTCTGAGTATGTCCAGAAACTTTTTGTGCAGAGCAGTGCATTGTAACAATCACTTAAAGAAGTGGAGGAGATAGTGAAGAAGAAAAAGAAGTAGATGTTGCACTAGAAGTCAGATGGAACATGATGTAAAGATCTTGCATAAGGTGATCAGATACTGTAAGGAAGGTGACTGATTATAGGGATCCAAGGGATTTTCTCTAGTCTCTCTTGTTTCTATTAAAGAAGTAAATAAGCCCTGAGCAGAGACTAAAACATGGGGTAAAGAGCAGGGCAGATGGAAGAAGTGTCTGTGCTTGGAAGTCACCACCTCTTAAGGTGGGACAAAGTGAAATCCCCTAACTCAATGTAGCTACATCTCTGGGAGGAGAAGCCAGGCAGGGGATAGCTCCCAACTGACTCTTGGAAGCTCACACCATCTTATGAAACATCGGTGCTTGCTATTCACCACATGAGTTTGCCCTACATGGAATAATTTTGATTGGAAAAGACCTTTAAGATTATCAGGTCCAGGCTGGATAGATGGGTTCAGTGAAGATGCTGAGAGAAAACCACAACCTCGTTCCTACACCTCCCAGTTGCTTGTTTTCTCCTTGTGAAAAGGTTGCCCTTCAGGGACAGACCTAAAAGCTGATGCAGCCTAAATCCAAAGGGAAGGCAGCAAGCTCCTCTGGAGTCCCCTCTGGGCTGACTCTACATGAGATCTCTGGAAGGTAGGAAGGCTTGAACTAAAGAGGAGTTAACAGGCCCTTCCCAGCAGATGAAAAGGCAGTGTGGACTCCCTCTGACAGACATGCTGCCCCATGTCTTGGGAGTGACCTCTGCCCAGGGCACTGCTGAGTTTCTCTAAGCTATCATTTCTCTCAAGGAAATATTGATTTTGTGCTGGTGGTGCTAAACACTGTTGTTGAATGAGAAGCTATAAATGCTTGGCAGAACAGTGGTGGTCCTCCTTGGTAGCTAGACTCTCTGGTCTGGCTTGTGCTCATGCGTCCAGTGTGAGGAACGCTGGCTTTGTGGTTCCAGGCTAGTGACTGCTAATGGCTTCAATGCCTCTTCTCCAGTGTGAAGTAGTTATGTTTGTTCCTTTGTGTTCGGTCAAGGACAGGAGCCATTCATTAGCAGCAGAAAATGGCATGTCCCCAGACAGTTTACATCTAGTAATAGGTTTCTTTCTTGAACATAACAAAAGAAGGGAGCACGGCAGAGGTCTTAAACTGTTTATCTCAGTGCTGGGAGTGTTCAGAGAGAATGTATGAGATCTTCAGAAATTAAGTGGAACCAACATGGTGAATGCTGGCTATCCTAAAAAGTCTGTTTTAAATCATGTACAGCCCTAGTGTGATCTAGGCCTTTAAGGGTTCCTGCCAGTTATGAGCACTGCAGTGACAAAATTCTTATCTTTGCCCTCCCAAGCCATGAGCAGTAGGCAGAACACAATGCTGTCTGCCTTTCCCTCTCTCTTTATGAGGCCAAACCATGAAAACGGAAGCCTGAGAGTTTGCAGCAGTGGGTTCTCACTGTTGCTTTCATCTGTTAAAATCAGCTTTGCTTCCTCAGAGAGGTGGTTGTGTTTCCATCCTTAGAAATATTTACTTGACTGTCCAAGGCCCTGAGCAACCTGATCTAACTGTGCCTGCTTTAAACAGGACCTTGAACTATATGATCTCCAGAGGTCTCTTTCAATCCAGATTATTCTGTGATCCTATGAGTTTGCCCAGAAGAACTTATGACCTGATGTGCTGTATTTCATCCCACTCCTTAAAATCATTATAGAGCCCAGAGATTCACTATGTAAGGGAAGTATCAGATTATTTTATTTCTCTATATAGACTTTGTGGCAGGATATTGTAGGCTACTTTCTTTGGTCTCTGGAGTTATGAAGAGTTTCCTCACTGAACTTGCACCATGTCTGTCAGCAGAACTACTCAGTAGGGCAAGCTCAGGTAGATGGTAATGGAATGAGAGAGCTCGATCATTGCATGGCAGATGCTTGTCACTTCTTCTCCCTTCAGTGTTCATACCATGCAGAGAACGGGTTGGGACATCACAGGGCAAGGGCAGAAATGTTTGACTGCAGAAAAAAGCAGTGTTGCCACATCAGCTTTGTGCTGAGGCTTGACTCAGTACTGCAGAAGTCTTCTTGCTGCACCTGAGCAGCAAGTGTCCTTTGCTAGGTGCTTTGCTGGACCAGTGAAATAAATGAGCTACATGGGGATGTTAGTCTTGCTGCGTAGATGCATCTGTTGTTTATCTTCTCTCAGAAGGCTGTGGCCCCAAGCCAGCTGGAGTTAAGGGGAGCCCTGTCATAGAATCATAGAATGGTATGGGTTGGAAGGGACCCTAAGGATCACAGAGTTCCAACCCCCTGCCACAGGCAGGGCCACCAACCTCAGGCCTGGATCTACATAAGGTTGCCCAGGGCCCCATCCAACCTGGCCTTGAACACTTCCAGGGACAGGGCATCCACCACCTCTCTGGGCAGCCTGTTCCAGCACCTCACTACTCTCTCTGTAAAAAACTTTCTCCTAATATCTAATCTAAACCTTCCTTCCTTTAGCTTTAGTCCATTCCCCCTTGTCCTGCCATTATCTACCCTTTTAAAAAGTTGAATCCCCTCCTGTTTGTATGCTCCCTTCAGGGACTGGAAGGCTGCAATGAGGTCCCCCCGCAGCCTTCTCTTCTCCAGGCTCAACAAGCCCAGCTCCTTCAGCCTCTCTTCATAGGGGAGGTGCTCCAGCCCTCTAATCATCTTCATGGCCCTCCTCTGAACCCTCCCAACAGTTCCACATCTTTCTTGTATTGTGGGCCCCAGATCTGGACACAGTACTCCAGATGGGGCCTCACAAGGGCAGAGTAGAGAGGGAAGGGCTCTACTTGCTCGGGTAAGGGCTGACCTCCTGGCTAGGGCTGTGATAAAGTGACTTTCCTAGTTGCAAATGGGAAAGTGCTGCAATTGGGAACTGCCCCACTACTACAGACAAGCTGGATTAGGCCCAGTTAGTCAGAGGCTGAACCCACTTTTGGGGCTGAAAGCTCTAATTTCAGAACTTGTCCATGCTGTACTGTTACTGTCCCTGTGGATTTCTGCAGCTTGTTTCAGGTGCCAAGCACCTTTGTAGTGACTTGGGTTATCCCCTGTCTCTGAAAAATATGAGATATCCTTGGTTATTAGCAAGCATCTCCATGTTGTGCAGCTGTTCCAGACTTCTGAGCAGCATCCGTTTTTTAATGGGAAAGCTAGAGCATGAAGCTAACTTTGTGTGTTCCTTTAGGTGACAGAGGTGTTTCTGCCCTTGGGGACTTCAGAGTTGGAGGTTAGGTCGGTTGGCTTTAGGCATCTCACATTTTGAGGTGCACTGGCCAACAGAGACATTTGTGTCTGGGCTCTGTCTGTCTGGGCTGCTCTGAGCATTATGGATGTGTTGCCGCTGTCTTTGCGGAGTGGATGAAAGTGTTTGTGGTAAAATGTAATCAAGTGGAAAATTGCAGTGCATATAAACACATATGGCACTCAATGACTGGGCATTAGGCACAGTGACTGCAGGCAAAAAAAAATTATCTGTAAACGTTTCGCAGCAAGTTTTGAAATCTTAAAGAACAATAAGATATTAGCAATTTAATGGGGTGATTCAGCGAGGCAGCGATCCTTGGGTTGGGAGAACGAGGATGCATGCAGCTGCAGTGATGGTAGCGGCTGGGATTACTCAGCCAAGCTCAACAAGCCCTGTCTCCCAGCACAAGACAGCTGCCAAAGGTTTCCTTCACATGGCAAGGTGGCTATGCTTGGAGAGAGAGCCAGGAGGTGGCCCATGAACCCTACCAGTGCCACCTTCCAGCCTCCTCCAAGAGCCTGCTGTTTACAGCAGCATTTGGAAGAGGTTTCATGTGGTCAATGAGGCAGAATTGATGGTCTAGGTGGATCAGGCCTGGCTCAGGTTGGGAGCCGCGGAGGCACTGCAGGTTAACAGCTGGCTTGGCCTCCCAGAAAGGGAGAGATGGGTCCTGTTCACATCCTGCGCCTCCAGTCTCCATCTGCTTCTGCTGCCCTGGATAACAAGTTCCCAGCTACAGCAGAGCCCATAGCAGTCCATAGCCTCCCTGGGGGAAACTATTTTGCGTCCTGACAAGGAGCAATGTCATCTACTGGAACTGCACATGAATCTTTCACATCTAATACTGTGGTACTTCACTGCCTGGGCTAGTTGTCCAACTCCAAACTGCTGCTGTCGCAGGACAAAGGCATGTCAGGCCAGTATGTGAAAGTGATTTTTCCTGAGTGATGGGAAGTAGCAGAAAGGTGTTTTTATTCTCTTGCTGTTTGCTGACATCCCTTTTTCTGATGTAAATGTTACCTGTGAGTGGGAGGAGAATGTACCTTGACAATGTCACCTGGTTTTACCTTTCCCAAGGGACACAGTAAAGCAGCTTGAAAGCTTGGAGAAATACAGCTTTGGTGGCTCTCCTGACTGCTCTGAGATCCAGCAGTTGATGAGAGAACAGTTTCTGAAGGAGGAGTGAAGAGGGCACCAAACGGGAAACCCCAAGGGTATTGGCAGCTTGGTCCAGCAAAGCCTGGCTGATTCCAATCCTGTCAGGGCAGAAACCTTCCCAAAGTAACCAGTGACAGTAAGAACTGCCCAAATGAAATAAACAAAGTTCATTTCTGGGCCATAAGTGACTGATTTCCAGGAATGAAAAGAAAATAGTGGGGCCCTAAACTGATGTGAGGAGAGTGTTCTTCATCTCTCCACATTGGAGCTTTCATTTGCATGTTAGTTTGCACACAGCCATAAGAACAGGCCTCTTCTTGGATCTGATCCTGGAAACTTAGACCCAAGTGCCTGGATCATTAGCAAAGTATAACCTCAGTGAGATTACAGGCAGGACTGTACTGATGTCTTTGGCTTCATCTGGCAAACCCCTAAGGCTAGACTTTGGTAAGACTTCATACCTGCCACCCTTGTTATTCAACTCTGGGTAGAATCGTTAAGAATAATGGTGGCAGAAGCTTTTAATGAATTTCTGTTAAAATATTTATTTTAATTATATGTTTTTATCAATTTAAGAAATTCTGCTTTTGATCTTATCTCTTTAAATGCCGTTTATTGGAAAGACTTTATTTCTTGCCTTGTGTCACCTGCTGGTTTAAGCATTCAGTGTTTACATCTATAAGCATTCTTCTTGTTGCTGATATATAAGTACTACAGGGAAGTCATTGTCCTACTAGCAAATCAAGCTGATGAGGTGTGACTACCTCTACTGGGTACAGATACATTTACCTATAGAATTTCCCTGTTATTACAACCTTCAGATGAAGCCAGCCCTCAAAGGACTGCCCACAAAACCCCCAAAATATTCTGCTGCAGTCAAAATCAAATGTGAAGTTATTTTTCAGACTCATCCCTTTTAAAGGGCTCTGCACTTGCTTGAACTATCTCCCTGCCTTCCACTCTGTTTTGCTACCTATGGACTGTAGCTTGTTGCCAGCTTAATATTTCTGTGCTGCTGCAGCAGTACACTCAGAGGGGTTGAGACTCCCTTCCTCACATGAAAACAGGACTTAATAATCCCTGACTTTCACCTGCTTGATCTCATCAGTCTCCACATAAATCTGGAGGCAGAGGTCTCCTAGACCATGTACATATGGTGCCCAGAGAAACAGTCTTTACCTACTTCAGCTTTATACTGAGGACACCAGCTCTTACCTATTGCCAGCTGAGAGAGGAGGTCATACCTGCTGGGAGTTGGGTGCCAGTGTGATGTCATATTTCCCCAGGGAAGTGCAGGACTGTAGAACACTAAGGCTTTCTATTTCTGGGTGCATTGGTATCATCAGTCCCAGTTAGTATCTCCCCTCTTCTCGGTCCATCACTTAAGTCCTCCTGTGAGTCTTGCATGCATGGCACTATGAAAATTCGTCCCAGGAACACTCAAGGTTCTCTACTGTGATCTATGTTTGCTTCAAGTTCCCTGGATTTTGAATGTATCAGAGGTAACTTCATCCATCCTGCCCTAGAGCTAGAGTTGGATCACTGGCAAGAAGCCTTGGGTTAAAGGGAGCAGAGCTGTGGTCCAGCATTGAGGGGATTCAAGTGCAAATGGAAGTAAAGACATCATGGTTGGATTTTCTTGGGGGGGGTCTTCATTACTGTGTGTTCGCCTAAGGCATGCATGCATGCATTGGCCTAGGTAGAGGTCTTCAGTGTCTGGTGTCACAGAGGGCTTCTACATGAGCTTTTAGTCACAGCAATGCCCTTAAGCATGAATGAATGAACAACTGACTGAAGAAGAGCCCTGCACTCATGAGCTTGTGTGTAACTGGTTTTCTCAGGGAGTTGCTGGGAAAATGTGGACTTAGTTGGAGAGCCTTTGCTGAACTGCTCACAAGGGTGGAGTGCTTCTCAGGAAGACTAACAGAGGGGGGACTTTATGGTGCCCTGTACACAACTGGTATTTGCCCTTGGGCCTGAAGTGCAAATAGCTCTTACCTGTGTTGGCAGCTGCTCCTGTGCCCAGAGTTTACAGTACAGTCGCTGTCACCCTGGTGAAAGTACTCTGGAGGATTGCACATGGGTCTTCTTTCTGGCTTATGACCAGAAGAGAGGAGAAGGTCCATGAGAAATTGTATGAGAGACTTTGTAGATCGCTGGTGAACAAGAAGAGTGCTCTCTTTGAGTATGTACAGTTACCTCCACTACTTGCATGGCTCAAGTGCTCTCTCAGACCGGCAGCTGGTGGTGCTCTTTACACAGGTCAAGAACAGGAAAACACTCCTCTTGCTGTAGCAGGTGGTTTGATGCTCACATAGGCAATCCACTAGAAATGGTACAATTGATAGAGGGCACTTACTGGCTGTGTTTGTGACAGATTATGACACCTGAGTCACTCTCCTATTGTCCCCCCATACATGGAGGCTATGGTACCGGAGGCAGGTCTGCGTGTCACACCTGAAAGAGCTGTACAGCTTGAGCACAGCCAGGGAGATTATAAGTCAAGAAGCAGCTGTTCAGTCACTCGGTATAAGCTTGTGGGTAACTGAGGGAATTCTCCTGGTTTCTTTTGTCTAAAACCCTCCTTCCCAAAGGGCCTCCTGTCAGGCTTTGAAGGCACTGGGACAGAAAATCTACCATTGCTCTGAGGAATTTGTTCCAGAGGTGAAAGGCCCCCATCACTTCATATAAAACCCATCACAGGATCTCACTTTTGACTGTAATTTGTCTGGGTTTACTGTAGGTTCTTCTCTTTCTCTGTCAGCATCAGTAACCTGTGCGAAATGGTCACGGTCCCCTGGTCCCCAGTCCTCAAGCTGCCATTGACCTCTGGGTGCTGCTCCACTTGCTGTGCTGATTTTTGGTTTATTTGGCCTGTAGCTGCCCTTACTGAAGAGCAGCCAGACCTTGCTGGTAAGCCTGGCCTGGCATGGCATGTGGGACGATTGGCTGTAAGGCTGGCTACTGCCTTTAGCCCTGCCTGCAGCCTCTATTGCTGCGATGACCACCCGCCTTTCTCAAAGCAACTCTCCCGCTCTGCCAGGGTCACTGTGCTCCTCAGGAGCAGCTGTGACGAGCTGTCTCCCCTGGTGCAGCCAGCCAAGGCATCGCTGTCACCTCTGGCAGTTGCTGTACTTGTCAGACCCTCTCGCTCCTTCCCAGGCAGGGCAGAGCTGCTGCTTGCGCCTGCTGATGCCAGTAGTGCCTCCTGCATCCAAGAGGCTGGACTGTTGTTGCTGGTTTATTAGAGGTTGCCCTGGGAAGGCACCATCAAACGCTGGTCTTGCACCCCATGCCCAACCAGACAGTCACTGTCCGGCAGTTTCCAGGCACAGGGACAAACGCTGGCTGTGCCTGCAACTGCCCACTCACTCTAGGACAGCAAAAGAGCAGGGGTGGGTGGGCGAATTCCCATGGCACAGCCCCGTGTGAGCGTTCCGATGAAAAGCAGCGGCTGTGGCGGGATATGAAAGCCCCGGGGTCTCACAGCTCAGAGCGTTGGGTTCCTTTTCAAGTGCGTAAAGGCGGCCGAATAACGGGAGAGCGAGTGAGCAAACGGAGAGCTGTTCTTTGGGTCCGTCCCGTCCCGTCCCGTCCCGTCCCGTCCCGTCCCGTCCCGTCCCGTGGCTGCGGTGTGCTGCCGCGCTCCGGCCACGGCGTGGAGCCCGCGGTCCGTGCGGAGCTCCGCGGGGCCACAAGGCTGCCCGCGGGGGCGGGGGCGGCTGGGAGCCCTGGAGCGGGGATCCGCGGCCTGCAGAGGTGCCCAAGCCACAGCAGGGGTGTTAACCTGAACTATAGGGAGGGTCAAAAACCTAATTCTGAGCGGAGGTCTTACAGGAGCAGCTTTCCCAGGAAAATCCTCTCTCCCGGCACAGGGTCCTGCTGTGTCAGAGGCACCAGGCATGAACCTGAAGCTAGTTTCAGTGTGAGCTTTGGAATTCAGATGCAAGACCTGGCTTGTCTCTTCTAGACAATACCTACAGGTGCTAGGGATGTACAAGAGAACAGGTCCCTACACCTGAATATTGGTGTTGCAGGGTGGATGCTGACTGCTGTGCTGGGGATGATACAATTACAAGCGTATGATGCAAGTCACATTTTCATTGTGCCACATATGGTGTCCTATACCAACACAGTCCTGTTGATGTCTGTGTGCACTCTAGTCACGCTGCTGAAAGATTGTATGTGTTAGAGAGCTGATGTTGGCTACTTGCATTTCTCTTAGTGGTTCCCCACTCCACCCCCTCACTCCCCACCATAAAAGAAAAGAAAAGTTGTCCCCTGTTTAATCTGCTTCTCTAGCAAGTAAATCAAGTCCAGGCCTGTTTTCCATGTATCATACTGCATTATTTCTTTGCACCCCTGGCTGCTTTTCTGTCTTTCCCACAGCTAGAAATAACACTGGGGTGTACTTCAGGCTTGGAAGAAGCTTTCAGGACCTTGCTGGACTTGAAGTTGTCTATCAAACAGCCCCAGCAGACCATGGACATGCTGGTCTCAGCTGTGATGTCTGCCTGCCCAGAAGAAAGGAGGAACGACAGATGACCTGTGATGCCCCTTCCAAAGTTGAGGTGATGCTCTAGCTCTGGTGAGCGTTCTCTCTGGTACTGGGGTGTGGGGGGTGTGTGTGTGTAGGGGGGGATAGTCTTGTTCTTTATCTTTTTTTCCACCACCAGCAGGGTTGGGACTGGGATATACTTACTCTGAGAACTCCTTGACCCTCTTCCTCTGGTCCAGACCCAAACCAGCAAGCTGCCCCCTTGCCCTTGCCCATCCTCCCGGCAGTAGAAGGGACAATCCGTGCACCGGCTCTCCACGGTAAGGCTGCGGACCCGGCTGCTGCGGAAGCCGATGCGCGGCGGTTGCGGGGGTGGGGTGAGGGGGGATGCAATGTACCCACTGGACCCACGAGGGCAGCAAAACACTGCGGGAGAAGCGGGCTCTCCGCTGAGGGGACCGCGGGCTGGTGACAAAAGGGACTCTGACTCGGGGATCTTCACAGGCTGGGTGGGATGGGTGGGTGGGTGTTCGAGGACTGCTGCCTGGGAGGCCCAGAAGATGCTGGTCAGGCACACTGACTGGCTGGGGAAAGACCCATCTCCGTCCCCTCTTGGGACCAGGGCTCACCCTAGGCTTGCCCAGGGTCTGTTTAGCATGTAGCTGTGTTGCAGGCCCTGATGCCAAGAGGACGGAGCTGGCAAACTAGCATCACATTGGTGTGTCCTCACCTTGCTGCTTGTCAAGGCACTGGGGGGGCGTCCTGCCTTACAGCCAGCCATCAGCCTCCTTGCAGAACAGGTCTGTCCTAGAAAACATGCTGGGAGGGCAGCTGGTTTAGCAGTTTTCTCAGCTTCTGCATGCCAGGGTCACAACCCTTCCCAAACATAACCTGTGTTCCCCATGGCTCAGAGAGGCTTGAATGCCCTTTTCAGTTCACCCCATGTGGAGAGTTCCCTGCCTCTGGCCTAGTGGTGCAGTCAGTAGCTGAGCTGGCACCTTCTTGATCTCCCAGCAGAGGCAAAGTCCCCTGGGGAGAAACAAGGGGAGGTAGAGTATCTGTTGAACTCCCCAGTGGAGCCACATGGGTCAGGTTCCCCTGAGCTCCTGAAGCCAGAGACTTAGGCAAGCCGTGACCTAGACTGCAAATGCAAAGCATCCAATAAAGCACTGTGAAGAACTCGTTCCTGTTCCCTTTTCCCTGCTTGTCATGCACCCACTGCTGCATCCAGACCATGGACCTGAGCTCAGTGGATGCTCCCCCGCACCCACTGGGGTGAACTGTGGCAGGCAGAAAAGGCTTCTCATCCATCCTTAATGGGGCAGAAGTGGAGAGAAGCTGCGACAGCACAGAGTATGCAGAAGAAGAGGCCTTTGCTGTCACAAAGCAGGGTATGACAGCTGCAGTGGGCGACTCTGAGACCGAGACACCACAGCCAGCCACTGTCATCCCAAACCTCAGCTCACCAGAGCTGCCTGCCCAGCCCCTCTCTGCAGCCCCCTCCCTTCCTCTCCTTTCCAATCCTCTTGTACTATTTTCTTGGCAAGGGTGCTGGCTTTCAGCTCCTGCACCTCATGTGCCCTATTGATAGCTGGTAATTTATGTAAATCTCCTAATATATGGATTCTGGGATCAGGACGGAGGGTTTGTGTGTGAGATGAGATTAATATGTTTGCAGATTCTCTCTGCAAAGAGAGGGAGAGAGGCAGGCAGGGCCGGGACATTTGCCCTAGGTCTCTATTAGCACCTCTGCATGCACCAGCCGTGCCCAGTTGCTCCTTTCATCTGGTCTCTACTTCCCTCTGGTGTAGGGAACTCTCCCACTTTGGCCACCCTGGTCAGCCACAGCCAGCCTTGCTGGCCAGTCACTCCAAAGAGCCCATTTCTGGAAGGCCACAAAACACACAACAGTGGTTCCCATCTCTCTCTCTCTCTGCTCCCCAAAAGTTTCAGCATCTCTGGAAGGTGGCTGGGCTGAGCTGTGACACAGGCTGCTGCCACCTCATGATGGTGTGGCCACCTGCAGTGCTGGAAAACTGCAGCTCAGCTTTATTGTCTCTGTGACAGTTCAGGAGAGTGGAGGCTGCTTGTAGCCACTGGCTTCGTGGTTCAGCTGAGGCTCAGGATCTCCTGGTACAGGTTTAAATCAGGGACATGGTGGTATAAGGAGCAGGGCATGGGCTGTGGGGGCTGGTGGCCAGGCACAGGGCCCTGGGCAAGGACAGGATGGTAATCCCAACCCATGGCTTGGTGCACACTCACTGGGCTGACGTGAGAGGCCAAGGTTGAAGGATGGGCAGGGGGATACTATGTGCCCCTGTCCTGTCTCTCCTGGCGACTGCATTCCTTGTGGTGCTACATTGACACCTAGCCCTCTCCCAGGGCTGCATGCCTCATCTGTGCACATCTCCCATCCTGGCACCTGTGCTTGACTGTCTGGGCTCAGCATGGTGCTGTTGTGCTGGTGGGTCAGACAGGGAGGCAGAGCCCACCAAGGCACGCTGGGGTTTGAGTGGAGCTGGGGAGCAGGCAGTGGGGAACAGAGCTGCCTCCAATTCAGATATTCCTGAGGAGTTCCCGTTCTACACCTGACATTTAGAAACCAGGAATCCTGCTGATGGATAGGACCTGATGTGGTGTAGTATATTTCACACTGTGTCATTTATCCTGGGGCTGCCTCATGTGAAATGTCAGCCATCCAGGAGCTTTTCTGATCGCTCTTTGAAGTACTGGTTTCTGATAAACTGAGGAGAAGGATGCTTTTCCCCCCGGGTCAGGCACCAGGAGCAGCAACAACTTTTCTCCTCTCTGGGCAGCCTCTCTCCATAGGACCTGCCAGCTCAGCCCCATGTACCGAAGGTCACAACGGGGGTCCTGCTGCCCTCCCTTCCTCTGGTACACCCCTGCCCCTTTTTGGAACCATGCAATTCCTTTTCTCCCACCCCCTCTCTCCAACAGCACCCTGTCTTGTGTTCCTCTCCCTGCCTGCATCTGGATTTGCTCCCAACACTCTTTTTAGCCTTTGGAGGAATATTTTTAACTCTCCTGGGGTTGCTGCTGTTGACAATGGAAATCTATTGTGTTTTATGTGCCTGGAAAATGAATTTCCATGTCAGAAGAGGAGAGCAATTATCACAAGCAAGAGAGATCAAATTGGGTCTTTAAAAAGAAAATAAAGTTCAGATCTTATCTGATTAATGAGATTTCTTCCAAACCTTAACAAATCTTAATTACAGTGACTCTGCTGGAAGGGATGAGGTAAAGCGAGAATTGGGGGCTATCTAAACAGAACCGCTCTCTTCTGAGCTAGAGTACATCCCTGCATGAAAGCAGCAGGGACGGCCATTGAGTGCAGAAAGCTGCTCAGCTGGAAATCAGCAAGACAGGATTCTCCATGGAGCCTGAGCAGCTCCTTCCCCAAAGGCCCGTGGTGCTGGGGGAGAGCCCTGCCAGCCCTGACCGGCAGTGAGCCCGCTGCCTTGCTCTGTCCCCGATCCTGTCAATGTTTGTTTCTGCTTCAGATCCCTCCTGTGCTGCTACAAATTTCTCACTCCTCCCTCCCCGGCCCTCCGTAATAAGAAGGATTCTTCAGTTGACAAGGATTTTTATTCTCACTTTCCTGATTATTTTTTAAAAACAAGCCTCCTGTTTAAGATAAGCTGAGGGACACAAAGTTGCTTATTCACAAAACACTTGCCAATGATTTTATTGGATAGCCTGCAGAGCGCCAGGCAGAGCTTGTCCCCGTTACCCCTTCATTGAATTCAGTAACTTTCTTCCCGAAAGGATGCGAGTCTTGAGCTGAAAATGTTGAGAAAGGGAGACTCTGGTGCTTCCCGTAACAGCCTGCTGTAATGGTTAATCACCCTGACTTCCTCGGACAAAGTAAAACAAAATAGAAAAGGTTCAGTACTTCATTTTTAATTGGGACTTGTCTAGCTTCAGCATTTCTCCATTCGCTCTTGTTACGGCCTTCTCTGGCAGATTAAAGAGTTTTTTAGTACCTGATATTTCTTCCCCAGGAAGAAATTTATATGCGGGAAGCAAGTCACCTCTTGATCTTTTTAATAAACTAAACAATTGGCTCCCTTCAAATCCTTGGTGTAGTATGTTTCCCCCCAGTTTTGGGTAATGTTTGAGCCTCTTCAATCCTGTCACTGGAAAACTAGCTGAGATGGAGAGAGGAAGAAACAGAAATATTCCAAACCCCTGGAAAATCAGACAGCCAAACCCTCCCTCCCCTTTGTCTGTGCGGATACATTGTTCTTTCCCTTCCCATTGTCTTTGCAACAAATTTGGGAAAATATCACTCACCTAAAATATATTTTCCCACTCTCTGTATGATTTCAGATTAATTATTAACAGCTATTACCAGAGATGGAACCAGCCGTCAGCATTTGGGTGAGGGGTAAAAATTACAACAGATCCATTTATTTAAGCAGACGT
This sequence comes from Hypotaenidia okinawae, assembly GCA_027925045.1. Classification (NCBI taxonomy): domain Eukaryota; kingdom Metazoa; phylum Chordata; class Aves; order Gruiformes; family Rallidae; genus Hypotaenidia; species Hypotaenidia okinawae. The sequence goes on along the minus strand of BSDF01000008.1, from coordinate 18,967,424 downwards.
GGATTTTCAGAGCACTGCTGGGAATGACAGGAAGGGCTGCGGAGTGCCCGAGCATCCCCTCTTGCTCCACTGTGCTGCTCCGGCGTGGAGCTGGGCTGAGGCACGGCGAGCGAATGGGCCCCGATGGGAGTTTGTTCTCCGACTGGCTCTGGGAATGAGGCAGCCCGAGAGGCTGAAGTGGTGTGAGGCAGCCAGTCACAGCAGGACCCGGGCAGGAGGAAAATAAAGCAGGTACCAATGATGCACATGCATCCTCTGGAAACTTTCTGCTGTTGGACTCCTATGATCTGTACCTAGTGTTTCCAGTTTAAACTGTGTATCATGAATTTTGCTTCTGTCCCTGATTTATTCACCAAGATTTCACCCTCTCTACTCAGTCCTGTGAAGTTTCAAAATGTGTGAATAATTTAAATTATTTTTGCCTCATTTCCGCTGTCGGATATGATTCTCATCTGCCTGCCTTGTTTGCCTGATTTGTGAAGGTTTGGGGCTTTTTAGGAGTTGCCTCTGTTTTTACTAAGGGAGATTTTTTTTTTTAAATCATGATAAATTTTGTTATTTTACTGCCAGCTTTCTCCTCAATGCCCTGATTTGGTGAAGCCCTTCTGCAGTTATTCCACTTTAGGTGTGTACTTAAATCTTCCCAGAAGAAATGGTCTCAAGCACAGAATTGAAATTAAATATTTTCCTAAATTGAGAGCAAAACCTTTAGGAAATATCCTGTCTTGCCCTGCTCCTAATTGGGACTACATTTGCAACCTTTAATTTCTTTCAGGATGCTGGGAGAAGAAAGACCACAAATACTTTTAGAGAGAACTGTGTTTTGCTTCCATTTCTTTACACTTTGCAATGGAAGCTGCTTTTTCCTTTTAAAATAAGGAACATCTTTTCCCCAGTGTTATCAACTTTAACTGTTCAAAAATCAAAGAGCAAGCCCTCAAAACAACAAGATTATAAAAATAACATAGCTGGGATTCTTGAACTGGCTTTCTGCTTTAAGGGGGTGCGTGTGTGACATTTTCAAGCCATTCTTTGCATTGTCTGAGGTTAGAAAGTTACTTTTTAATTGAAGGCTGAATTCCTGATCCTAATACGTGCCTTTTTTTCTTCCCATGCTCCCGTCTTCCCCAGAGTTTGCATATTATTTTAGCTGGAAGGATCATTTCTGCCTGTGACACTGCTCTCCCAAGGCAATGTCATTGGGTTAGGGGCAGGCAACCTGGCACTGAAGCTCGTCAAGTCAGTGTGAATGTACAAGCAGAGCCTGGTTTGACCATGCTGACTCTTCAAAAATCATGGGCTTGATCCCCATTCACCTTTCACATTTGCAAAACTGGCTTAAAAATCACCATGTTAAAAAAAAAAAGGAATTAGCAAGTGGCTTCTTTTCTGATGCCATTGTGTTGTGAAACAGCAGGCCAGCTCTCAAGGTTTTTGCTGCATCCACAACAAATAGTTATTTCTTAAGAAAAAGGATTAAAAAAGTCTGCTCAGAGCTTTGCATATAATCCTATGACTCCAGGACCCAAGGCTTTGAGTAATATCAAAATCGAAATAAATTCTCCCTGTGAGAATCATAAGAATCTGCCAAATTAGTTCACAGGGGTAAACAAACAGCCAAATATTAGTATTCCACACTAAGAGCTAAATCCTATAAGTGGGGCCAGGGTTGCACATGGATTATCCTTTTATAGTTCAGGCGTGGATTTACCAAGGGGATTATAGGCCTTCCTCTCCCCACCCTCCCTTCCTCCCCTCCACCCCTGGCATTGCCCAGTGCTGCACACTCCCACCACACCGCACAGTTCCTCCTTCCCTTCCCTGGGCGAGGGGATAGTCTGTCCCATCGTTCCTCCACCCCAAACACACAGGAGCAAGGGAAAATGGTCACTCCCGCGTTCAAGATGGCAAGAGCAGGAGTGGGAATGATGTAGAGGTCGCTCAGTTTCAGGTCCTGAATGGGTGCAGCATCCCTGGGGGAGGGGGATTAGTCCCCAGATGTCCCAACCTCCTTTCTTCCTGCCACTACTTTGCATTACCCGACTCCGCTTCCTGATCAGGGATAACGACAATTCGAGCTGACACCCTGCTTCAGCTTTCCTTCGCTACTGGTCTGGCAGTGCAGTCCTGATGGGTTGTCACTCTTAATATCCTGCACACTTCCACTGAGTCCCTCGGAGCATTGAAAGGCTTTGATTGCACCCAGAGTACTTTGCATGATGCCGAGGTGCCACATACTTACAGATTTGTTGGACGTGTTCCCTCCACAACTCTTTTCCTACTGTATGCACACACACACACACACACACACACACACACACACATGTGCAATCTCTCTCTCTCATGTGCACATGTACACGTATTTTATAATCTAAGTCAGCATAGCTATTTTTAGCTGGATTTTTGCTGCTCTTTTCAGGCAGAAACAATTCTGCAACATCACTTGCATGCTCTGATCCTTTTATTTGTATATTTTTATAGTTTATTACTATTATATAAAAATGCCCAGTGCTTTACAAGACACAAAACACAGATAATCTCAGTTGTGAAGACTGCACAACCTAAGCAAAACAGACAACATAGACAGGGCTCCCTGAGAAGCCCAAAGGAATGAAGATTAGTCCTGTTTCATTTTTATAAATATATTCCTAACATTACTGGACTAGAAATAGACATGTTTTCTTCTTTTCACCCCCCCATCCTCCCATTTAATAATACTTCCCTCTTATTCACATAATACAATTATGATGCAACATGAAATAAAGCTTGGTTTAGGCTGCTGGCCCCGCTCCAGCAGCCCTGAATCCCATGCTTGCTCCTGAGCACTCACGTGCTTCAGATTTCTCTGGATTGGTGTCTTCGATCATGCAGTCTATTGACAGCTGCCCTTTCACTTACAAATGAAACCATCCCTAAATCAATAAGAAAAAAACCCTTATTCTCAACTGTGTAATGCCATGGCTGTGGGTTGCTGTAAGGTTTGTGAACAAGCTTATATCTACAGAGAAAGCAGTAAGAAAAAGAACACATTCCCTACAAAAGGGACTCATGTTCTGTGTTTACAGACAAATCACCTTCTAGGGCTTTTGTTGGTTGGCTCTAGAAATTTTCTGGGTGGATTGACAGGCAAGGGCTATTGTCTGGTGTGTTTCTGCCTGACGCAGAGCCCCATCACTTTAAATGACCACTTGCAGCTTGAACATAGTTTTCAGCAAGGCACATTTTGGAAAGAAACTGCTTTTGGATAATGAGCATTTCTCAAATCACTGTTAATTTTTTTTTTTAAACAAAATTTCTTGCCTCCTCCCTCCATACTCAAACTTAACTCCCATCTTAATAGTTTTAAGGATTTGAGGATTGTAAGGTCAATAGAATCCTGTCATACAGAGGAAACTGTATGTGGTCCTGTACAAAGGCAGTGGAATAGGAGTTAAAGTTGATGCCCAACCCAGTCAAATGCAGATCCCTCTGAATAGAAGAACTGTCTGGCTGCAAGGCTCACCTGGCACTCAGCTGACATTTAATGACATTTGTTTGCTATGTGACCTAGGTCCAGGTCACTGGATGAGTGGTATGGCTCAGATTCCTAGCTGGAAGGTAGAGATGCCTTGTGGAGTTAGGGAAGTTGATGTGTGCAGAAGAAAATCAACTAGCAGTTGAGATGTTTTGCGGATGTTTCTCATCTCATCACACTTACTTGCTTAGACTCTACACACTGGGAAAGTTTGGCTTCATCCATAGGTGGGCACATATCAATTCACATATGCAGGCATTGTCAAGACAGGTGTTCCCCAAACCCTTTCACGTGACTTGTGATTCCCAGTGAAAGCCTTAATGCCAGCGCCCCAGCCATGACATGCAGAGCCACTGGCTTGCCCATGCCTTGTACAGTCACTTGTCTCATGGCAGGCCTGGGATGAACTATTTCTGCTGGTGGTTTCCCTGGTAGAGTGGGATAATGTGTGGGAATCCCTTTCCAGCCAAGATTGGTGTTTTGTCTCATGACTGTCTCCCAGCGCAGCACAAGGAGGGTCTCAGTGCTGGCTGGGGGAGGTGTGAATGCCAGCTCTGCAGCTGGCTTGCAGGGTGGCCTTGGACTGGCCACCTACTCCTCTCAGCGCCCGCTGCTCTTCTCTTTTGTTGCCTGTCGTGTTGGTCAGCATTTCAGTGCATGTGAATTGTCTCCTTTGGCCATCTTCAGCATTTGGCTGCTACTGAAACAACCAGCGGCACGTCAGCAGCACAAGGTCCCCTCGCTCCTCCATCCCGAGCATCACTGGGTTGCATTGCTGGCATGCCATGGCCATGATTCAAACCCTACTGATGACCCACATTTGTTCATTTGCTTCTGCACCCAAGTTGTGTGTCCTGTAACAGACCAGCCACTTTGACAGGAGTGACTTTGATAGGAATTAGTGAATTAGATCTCAGACACTGTTGGTTTGATGCTGAAGTCAGAACTCTGTCTCTAGAAGAGAGATTACCTGGCTGCCTGTTGTTTTTGCCCATGCACAGATTCATTACCAGCACATTCTTCTTCTGAAACTGATACATCAGTTTTAATTAGTTAGGTTTTCTTTTTCTATCCAGAGGAGCCTCCTGCCTTCAAAGACCAACTTTCAAACATTAACTCTTCTAAATGTTTCCCCCCACATTTGAAGCCCTCCCCATCCTGCCTTGTAAATTATCTTCAGTCCTTTACTTTTAGAAGGCAGGTACTTACTGTGATAAATTCAAGTTAGTGTCTCCTTAAGTGTATGTATGTGTGTATCTGTGTGTGTAAAGGAGCAACATAAAGTTGTATCAAGCCATAAATTACTACTCCAGCATCATAAATTGCCAAGAGAAAGCTCCATTTTTGTACTTTTCCTTCAACTAAATGAGATAATTAATGTAAGAGGAAAAAAAGAAAAAGGAGGAGACCTTCCCAGACCTTCTCCCTCCCTGGAGCCCTTTGCCTTGATGTCTGGCTATGAAATTTCAAGGTTGCAGTGGGGTGGAGATCTCAGTTCTGGAGCAGGGGGAAACAGCAAAGGAGGCCAGAGATCTGGGACGGTGGGGGTCATGGGGATGGACGAGTGTTTTCTCTTTGCCAGGGCCGTGGGAGGGGCTCTAATGCGGTCTGTGACCCTATTTAATAAAATGCCTAGGAAAGCAAGGGGCCAGGAGGGGGGCGAGAGGGAGACACAGTGGCTGGGGCTGGCAGGAGACTGTCATGAGATGAAAGTGGCCCTTCGTCCATCCCTTTCCTCCCTCTCCGCTGTCAGCACTTTTTAATGTCAAACAGTGTGAGCGGCCGGTGGGGTGAGTTTCTGTCTCCACACACGTATTTTTTTCACTTTCCCCAGGACTGCAGCCGGATGAATTCACTGCTTGGGAGCGGCTGGAGAGCGGTGCGGGTGGCCCTGCAGGCATCCTTTTCACCCAGACCTTGAGAGGAACTTTTTTTCAGGGCTTTCGTGAGGGAATGTCTCCTTCCTGCTGTGCCACCCTCAAGTCCTAGACCACCCTGAGTCTAAAGCTAGTATTACACAAGCCGTCACAGAGACCAGTGTGGGCATCACACCCTTAATACTGTCCACCTGATAATGCAACCCTTGTGCTGAAATTTAGGGAACTTCAGTGTCTCTGTGGTCCCTGTCACCAGTCTGTTGGGAGAACTGGGTCATCCATCAAGCAGTGCCTCAGTTTCCCTGCCTTTAAAATGGTGGTAATCATGATTACTTCATTTGTGATGAACTTTAAGATGTAAAAAAATGCAAAAGAAACTTGCTTTTATAATTTGTGTTAGTCTGTAGGTGAGCTAGTGCCATATAGCCCAAAAATACCCTTTAGTGAGGTGCCTGGCCATGCTGGGACCATGGTCACGGGGGTAGACAACCCTGGAGCAGCAAGTGGTGCTAAGTGTCACCATGGGGTCATTGCACATGTGGCATTAAGTTCTGCACATCCCTGCTGTGGCTGTGGCCCTTGCTTGGCACAGGTATGCTGCAACAGCTGCGTAAAGCTGCAGCATGCTCTGAGCAAGGACTCACATGTGGCTCTAACTCGCATGTGCAGGTTCTGCTGTGGGGTTGTCTTCTGTGCAGCATCATGTACCCCTCGTGCTCTATGTGAACTACCTTAGTGGAGTACTGGGCCTGTCTGTGGGTATATGTGCTGGCTGGTGGCAGCCACTCTCAGCTGAAGGGCTGCAGTTTTGATATCACCATTCCCTGTAAAAGCAGCATCAGGCATCTCACTTTACTATGCTCAGATGAGCACAGCCATGTACCCCTCAGCACAAGAGCCAGCACCACTGCGGTGTGTCAGTGGTGCATGCAGGCAGTTTTAGGATTACTCCAGAAGGCAAGGAGATCCAGGTAAGGGGTTCAATTGTATTTTCTGATGCAGACTTCCTACAAGGACTTAAGACCTAATCAGCCCTGGTCCCTCTCCTTTTCCCAGTCCTGTCCCAAAGGGCATAGAACCAGACTATCACAGAAGTGTTGAGAGAGTAAATACTTCCTGCACTGGGAGATGCTACTGATGAGCAACTATACAGTACCAGAAACAGTAACAGCGTTTCCATGTGTTTAGGATGGGTTGGCAGAGCATGGAAACTCACAGGAGGTATGCTGGCACTGTTGTTTCCCACACAGCCTGTGTGGCCTCACCTGGTAAAAGTGTGTGCTGAGCCACAGTGAGGGACTCAGTGTGGGCTCGTTTTTGATTGCCCCATAGTATTTCAGAAAGCCCAGAGGGGCTCAGCCCTCATAAGTGAAGACAATCTCTGCAGTAGAGCTGGGCCACAAGACCCCCAAGAAAAATTATTTCTGCAGCTTAGATGATGGGAGCTATCTGATTAAACTGGGGTGAGTTGATGGCTTATGGTCATGAGCCCGAGCTGTGCTGCATTCTGCAGTTGCAGGTGAGGATACATTCTGACACTGATGAAACTGAAAACTTCACCTTTTTCTAAGTTTAAGCTCAGGCAACCCAGCCTAAGCAATTGCATTGTCTGTCATTTGTCCTCTTCCTCACCACAATAAAGTTTAATCTACCTGTCAATGTCAACCATACTTGACACAAGGACAGAGCCCACCAAACTATTCTGTGCCTACGAAATGTGTCAAAATTAATGATGGGGTAAAGAAGAAAGGTTCACATTAGTGCAAATGATGGACTACTCTGCTTACCTCCTCTGCGTCCAGCCAACACTTCCATGCCCTGTGGCCAAACAGCACATGGCTTGGAGCCAGCGACAACATGCTGAGGGTCCTTCTGGGCTAATGGGAGGCACTGGAGGAGAGGTTGTCTGTCCACTGAGGTTATTACAGTGGTGATGGAGGGAGGGCTAAGGAGTCAGGCCACAAAGCCATCGGAAACCAGGTTTTACTAGTCCTGCTGATCTTAGGACTTGCTTTGTCTTCCTTTTTTTAGGTCTGTGTAAAATCCTACATCTCCTCTCTGGCCTAGCCATGGGGTTTGCTTCGGTAAAGCCACAAATCCTTTTCTATCTAGAAACGTGCAGCTGGAAGGAAGGAGACAGGAGGGAGGGGAAGAGCCTGAGCTGGGTCCCTGTTCATCCCTGGTGTGGGGAGCCTGTGGGGAAAGGCACACCTGCACATACCAGGGATGGTTTAGGATGATCAGAGGTCCACGTGTGTGCATGCCTGGGTGGGAGCATTGCCACCTTGGCCTTGCTATGCTGGTGTGGGGCATGGGCCAAGGGGATGCTGCTTGTTTCGAAGGGGGGTTTGGGGGGTGTGTGATGTGCGTGGGGCGGGGGAGCTGGGCTGCCTCTCTGCAGCCGCTGGGCACACGCTGTGCTGTTTCACAGCAGTGTGTGTTTGGTGAGGAGCTTTGGCTGTCTTAAGCACCTTTCGAATACATTGGGCACAGCTCATTGAATCCTTTAACAATCCGGCTCCTGTCTCCTCTCCCCTCTCTTCCCCCCAGCCAGCGCCTTTTTTCAAGAAAGAGCGACGGCGGCAGGCTCCCTCCTGCCCGTACCCCCGCTCCCGTGGGCTCTGTCCCCATCCCTCCCGCCCAGGGGCTGTCCCCCCTCACTGCCCCATTCCACAGACCCACCTCCAAAAAAGAGGATTTTGTTGCCCGTGAAAGGTTCCTTGGTGGTGAGGATTTTCCAGAACTCAGCAATTCCCAGGCCCTACCCCTGCACGGAGAGAGCTAGTTAATGGGCCATTAACCAGAGGAAGGGGAACTCTCCAGTGGCTGCAAGCAACAATAACAACAAAACAACCCCAAAACAACAAAGCATACCCAAGAAAAATGCTCCAAACATCAGGAGGAGTTTCAGGGAGAGGACAAAACAAACAAAAAAAGGCAAATCCAGAGAGTTGTGATGGTTAAACACTGGTTTAAAACCAGAGCCTTGGTAAAGTAGTTGCTTTCTCTGGTGAAGAGGAGAGTGGGCTAGATTTGATTCACACAGCTGCAAACAGTTTCTCTTCCCCCCGACCTTTCCAGCCCTGTCCCAGATCGCTCACTCCTGGAGAGGGGATGTAGCAGGAGGACAGTGAGGAATGGTGTACTGGGACTCCAGCATCTGTGCCCAGGGTAGTGGCCTGGCACTGGGAAAGGTAAGAGGGTGTGAGGGAAGGAGTGGACACAGGCTCAGGAAGGTGGGTAGTGGGGGAGAGGATCCACTTTGGGGAATGCACGGGTAAGTTAGGGCTTGGGCGGTGTGATACTGGGTGGGCAGGGGTGCTGAGTGTGTGCAGACAGCAGCTATCCCGGAAAGTAATGAAGTGCAGGAGTTTTAAAATGAGGCAATGCAGGAGCAGGCATGGTGCTTGCAGTAGCCACAATGTCCCTGAGCTAGCTAGTGTAAATGGCTTGTAAATCTTTAATGGCCTACCCATTTAGTTGAGCTGTGCACCCAATACAATAAAGCTCTTTGGGCAGGGAATGAGCACCCACTTGGGAATTAGACCTGTGTTGCTGTGCTGAGGCACTTGTCTCAACTAGTGGGTGCTGGGGAGAAGCTCCTTTGCAGTATGCTTATAGAGTGCCTTGCACAGGAGAGCCCCACAGTGCCTGCAACCTCCCAGCACTGCTGCAACACAAACAATGCAAATCACTCTTTCCAGAACTGCATCCACAGTTTCGCTGTTCTCATTGCAAATTCACTTGCTTTGCTCTCTAGCTAAATACTTTGCACCTGGAAACATGCACTTGAATGCCATTTTGGTGGTGCCTGCTGGTTGGAAATCAATATTAATTTACTTGTGCGTGTAAATACAGAAACGTATTTATAAGTTTCAGATCAGTTGCAAACACATGCAAATTCTGTACATAAATTCTCACTCATTTATGTAATCTGTTCAGTAATATCATTAAGGAGAGCACATCTACTGCCTGACTAGAGTTACATTTGCAATGCGCTAAGATCGGCTGTGACTATTCACTTACCACACTCCCTCGCCCAAGCAGTTCCCAGCAGCGGGTGATGCTCTGGCTCCAGGTATCTTCTGCTCTTTTCCTGTGATGCACTATTACTTTCATTGAAACTGTTTAGTTTGGGGGTTTTCTTTTTTTTTTTTTTTTTGTCTTTTGAGCACAAGTAGGTTTGGCTCAGGATTTTGAGAAATCCGTGGTTTGTGGCACAGGGAGGGATGTTGTCGTTTCTTTTGGACTAAACACCCGCTGCAAAGTCACCTGTAATTGCAAATGCACTGGACTTGATCACATAGTTGGTCTCCTCCAGTCTTGTGTCCCTCTAGCTACAGATCACAAGAAGAGTAGGAAATATTTACAATTCCACAAAAAAGAAACATGGTCAAGCAAGACATCATTAAAACACACTCTTAACAAGACGTGGTGTGTGTATTTCTCTGAGTTGTCATTTGAGAACTGCCCACTAAATTACTGCTCAGAGGAGTAACTCTGAGCGAAAGGAAAAATCATCTGGTTAAACATATTGTATGTCAGTGCTGAGAAAATCATTAACATATATATGCTATAGAGAAGAAAATTCACCAGCTAAAGTCTATCAATAAAGATATACCACCTTTTTATGATTCTGGAATTAAAGAGCCCTGATAGAAAAATACCAAACTCATTTTATTTAAAAATATGGTCTTGTCAAAGCTGTTTCCTTTCCAGGATAAATTAAATTCAGCTGTATCAATATTACTGATTTTAAATTGTCATTTTAAAGCTCAATGCATTATTATTTGTAATTATTTAATAATTCCAGCAGATGTGAATTGGTCAAACCCCTGATTTCTTCGCAAGCCATTTTGACTATTGAAATAGCTGTGAAAACAATCCTGAAAAAAAGGCACTGAATTTTATAGTTACAACAAAACATTCCTCAGTATTCCTACTGTTCACACAAAAATGTGAAGCCCTGCATTAAAAGCTGTAAAATGAAGCACACGTGAATGAAGAATCTTCCTGGTATGTACCTAAGATAGAAAAAAAGTGTCTACTATGTTGCAGTATTTGATAGGTAATATATGGCTATAGTAGCTGACAGTTTTACCCCAGGGCAGAATTAAGGCTGAATTTTCACTTCTGGCATTTTTATTTCCTGTTGCATGGGAGCCTGCATTGCACAAACATGAATTTTTGCATTTGTTTCCAAATCTGAAAATGAAGCAAAGATGAGCAGGAACAAATAAAACTCAAGAGAAGGGTGTGCTGATGGTGGTTGACTGCAAAAAAAAAAAAAGAGACTAACAGCTTCAAGCAGCTTGTAATAGGTTCAGAAACGCAAGCATGTATGTATGTTAAAATATTCTGGGTGATTACTTAGCCCAAGGATGGGTACCAACCCACCCTGCTTAAAAAAAGCTGGAGTTTTCTCTGCTTGTCATGGTGGCTTCAAGATTGAGTTCATAATAATGTGTCTCTATATAGGGCATATTGGTATTAAAATAACTGTCTTGCAGGTATGTTTTATTGTGTAGTGGATACATGAGATCTTTGTTGCGTATATGCTGGCTCAGTTTTTTTGAGCTGAGGACATGAATCGTCCTCCAAACTGCCATTACTTTTTATGAGAATGGGGTGGCTATTTGACTTGGATGTCTCTCAGCTGACAGGAGTAGATCACACTGGAAAATATCGGAGCGGAAGCACACACGCACTACAGGCAGATTTTACGTGCTGTCCCGTGGCTTTGGTCTTGAGGCAGAGTGAAACTAGCCCTTGGTGGGACAGTGGAGAGGTGTGGGGCGATCTGTTTGCCCACAGTCACCTGGAGGCTGCACAGCTCCTGCATGTAGAAGGGATGTGTGTCGGTTACACTCCATACACACGTGCTTGTTAGTGGGTAATCTGATGGTGCACATTTGCTGTGGCTTGTGCAACTGAATGACTCTGCACAGGGGGGCTGGGTATTAATTACACGCTTGAGAGATGTGTGTCTGTATGTGTAGCTGTGACCCGGGAGAAGACCCTGAGTTTCTTGCGTACTCCCTGTGTTTGTGCAGCTGGGGTGTAGAGCCACAGCCCGCTATCCACAGCCCTGATGGGTTTCGCAGACCTCGCCAGGCGTGGGGTGGTGCTACAGCGTGTGCAGGCAGGGTAGGTTTGCTGCCCACTGGGTGGGTTTTATAGACTCTGCGTGTGCCTTCCTGAGCACAGCTCTGAGACTACAGCCAGCCGCTGAACTCCAGTGGTAACAAACAGCCCCATTAATGCAGTGTCACAGATTTCATTAGGGCGTCAGTCCCAACCAACATGGCCATAAATCAGTGAGATGGTACAAGGGCTTGCAGGCCCTGGTTTCAAGGGCCACATAGCCAGAGACTCATAACGCTCAAGAGGAAATGATCATGAATATTATTTAAAAAATCAGAAATGTATATTAGAAAATCTCTGAGCTTATCAGATGGAGTGAGGTTGGGTAATAGCTGTTATTTATACTGCTTGTGCAGAGTGATAAAGTGGTGCTTTATGACCTGTGGTTTATCACTTAGAATAAGAGTCATGTGACTCCATTAAGGTTCCTTCTGTAGAAATGAAAAAGGGTAAATTAATGTGGTTTTTTTATTGTTAAATATTTGCACTCTCCTAAACCCAGTTTTTATTTTCTCTACTTAAGAAGTAGCGTATAAGCACAAATAAGTTTAAGTTTTGATTGATGGAGAGGTGGGGTGAAAACTCCCTTTATGTCAAAGGCTCTCTGGAGTGAGCCAGCCTCCCACCCGCTAATGTCTATCAGCAGGGCTGGGTTCAGAGAGGAGGGAAAGGCAACACAGTCAGCATGGTTACACCCGAAAAGCCGTTCCCCTCGGCCTCTCTGACCCATCATCTGCTGGAGAAACATGCTGTAGTCCTGCTGCCACCTCAGACCTCCTTTCAGCTCTGGAAAGGGAGAAGGGGATCTGTGAAGACCAGGGGTGGACGCAACCTTGGGCAGCCTAAGTAACAAGAAGGGAAAGCTGTTAGCTGAGATGAGATGCTCCCAGGAAAGCACAGGCTCTGCCTGAGCAAAGAGAAGCTGGATTCCTCAATGATGTCTTGAAGTGAGAACTAGAAACTGTACTTAGAGACATCCATGTAGGTTCTGCCATGGCAATGAGCTCCACGGACCGCCATGGACAATCTGCCAGGACAATGCAGTTGCTGGAACCTGAATGGGAAAGCAAAATCACAGCAAGAGGCTATACTATTGCTTTGGGCATATGCCCCACAAGACCTGTGAACTGCAGCTGCTGGGAAGGCAGTGGGCACACACAGGGCTGGTGGGCAATGACCAGGTGCCCTGGGGCATGGGAAAGCACAGGGAGACCAGCAAACTACTGGTCTGTCACAGGAGTTTCACCCAGACTTTCCTTAGGGCTTCTGTTTTAGGCTGAGATGCTCACAGATGGGGTTTCAGGAGGGAAGCAATTCAGGAAGAAAACATGATAGCAGGCAAATGCAGCCAAGGGCTTTGCTGAGTGACCATGATGGACACAATCCTCTGTCATCTCTGCTGATTCCCATGTTCCCAGCTCTGCACCAGCTACATGGTGCTTCAGGGCAACTGAAGGGTCTTTCAGCTTCCTACAGGCCTCCTTTAGCAAGGTGGTGAGTGTACATCAGCAGAGAGGTGGATGAAGAGTTAGGTTATCAACAGAATCATTACAGCCTCGGCTTTCAGAGCACACTGGGTAGCTAATTATGGGACTCTGCAGTAAAAAATAAAATGTCCCAGAGTGGCAGGAGCCTGATGCTTGGATTCCTCTCTATATGACTTGGTTTTCCTACTTGCAAAGTGGGGGTTGCCATGTCCACCTTCATCAGGACATATCTGGCAAAGATAATTCTAAAAATACCCATGGAGATAAAAAGAACTACAAGTTTGCCAAGATTTTGGATAAAATTTTCTCTCTCAAAATCTGAATCTCTTTCTGTTTGGAAGAAAAAAAGTATTTTTGACTTCTTGGAACTGAAGGAAGAAAGTTTTGCTAAGCTGAAAAAAAACCCCAACAGATGGAAATGTGTGAAAACTGTCAGCACATTTTTGCCACCTCTCTTCCCTTAAATTTTGAAAGAGTGACTTTGAATACTTGGTGGTTGTTTTAAAATTCAAGCCTTTCAGAGCCACCTGCAGGTAAGAAGCTGCCTGGAAGGGTGAGAGGGGTGGTAGATCAAGGATCACAGACACACAGAATAATCTCTGATGTTCCCAGGAAGAGTGCTGAAGTGGGGCTTTGATTTGGTGGCCTTCAGAAAGCCTCTTCATCCCTCCTCTGTACATACCTCTGAGTTCAGATATTTACTCTCCACACTGTGTGCTTGGTTTGTCTCTGTGCAGTGTTTGTACGCTGGCAGGACCTACAAACCACAGTGACAGTCTGGTGCTCACAGCACCGGAGTAGCCCAAAATAAAGAGGTTGTTCCTCCTCGGCAGAACCCAGCACAGAAGCCACTTCAACAAAACAAAAGAAGGTAAGGGGAAAACTGGGAGCTTGGAAAAAGGGAACAACAGGCATATCAGAAATAAAAGTAGGAAGTTAACCAGGTTGGGTTTTTTTTTCCCCTCTCTCTTGTTGGTTGTTTCATCTCTAATAGTAAAGCCTGAAGCTGGCAGTCAAGTCTGTAGCCTTAAGGACAGTTGCTGCAGCTCTTCCTCAGACTGAGTTACAACTTGGGTGCCTGCCATGTTAAGAACAGAGTATCTTAGTGTCACAGAACAGTCCTGGTTGGAAGACACCCTGGGAGGTATCTCGCTTAGCATCTGCCCAAGGCAGGGTCAACCCCCAAATCACACACACATAAGAAGTCACTCTTCTCTCCTGGAGCAGGAGCAGTCTAAGCAGGCAGAAGAGGCTTCAAGGGCTCACACAAGGAATGGCATAACAAGCAGGAGAGTAGGGTCTCCATATTTTTCTGGTCAGTAGATGCCAGCTCCCCGGAAGACTCTGTATTCAAACTCTCTGCACTGCAGCCAGATGTGCCCCTTGAGCAGTTCAGTCTGTTTTGTTGTGCATTCTGCCCAGCTGTGGGGGTGGCTTTTCTCTCCAGATAAGGGTCTGAGCATGGCTGGTGGCTTTCAAGTGATCTGGTCTGAGGCAGAACTCAGCCTGATGTCTAACTCTCTCAGCATATTGTCTGCATGTTCCTCATAGTCATTTCCCATCATGGCTACGTGCTAATTGTCTCTAGGGGAAGTGAGGAGAAGGCTTATTAATCTGTGTACTCAAGAAAGGTTGTAAATCACCGTGTGTTTCCAGCGATAAAATTGGCTAAATAAATTAAAACAAGCACTAATGACCCAAACAGAGCTCTGATGTAGTGGGAGTGGGCTGGGGCATAGAGCTGTGTTTGGGTACAGGGTACACCTCAATCATATACTTTCTTTCTTCTGACAGCATCTTTGGATATCTCCAGCCACAGCCCTTTCACCCCATCCAGTGCCCCAGTTCATCACCAGTATTACATGCTGTTTTCTCCCCTCTAGTGCAGAGGTGTCCTTAGCTTTTTAGCTCAGTTTTTCTATTTCCTTTGCTTTTCAGTCCAGCAGAACTTGGAGTTAAATAATCCTTGTTCTCTGGCACTTCCCAACAAATCCAGTGAACTCTTCTTTAATGCAGGTATGCTAAACAGCATTGAAGCCAGCAGAGATGTATATCCATTATCGACAGCACAGCTGTTCTTTTGGATATTCATGTAGAAAGTCCGTTCAGAAAGATTTCACACAGTAAATAAAAAGGCAGGTTTGCAAACAGCCTGTCTGGTGATGAACAGTCAGGATGGAAAAGTCACCCCATAGTTCTGTCTTCCAACAATGTCTTTCATCTGGGAGGCCCATGAAATCCTTCACTGACTATTCATCAAGTGCCACTGAAATGCCTGATCTAGCTCTCTAGAGAAGATGGTGATACCAGACAGTTATATGTTTCCGATACAGTACGTGTCCTTACAAGAAACCTTCTGAGAATATCCTCCAACAATTTCTAGGATGATTAAATACTACTCTGTTTTGCCTCACCATCCAGTTTAAGCCTCTTGATGCAAAGCAGAAACAACTTATTTTATACCCACCAATGTTAAGAGCTGCTTCTCAAACCAGCAGCAGTCTGCTGCTCCTTAGGATAGCTCATTTACTTGTGGATGTACCTTGCTGCCTTTCTTGAAGGCCATGTCTTCCAAAAGAGATCATAAGGACAGGAATTTCGTTAGCATGATCTTTACAGAGGATGCACTGAATCAGTGTATCCCTCAGTTCCTGTAAGATCACCAACTTTCTCCTTTTTTCCCCTGAAGATGTGGGTCTCTGAGCTTTCCCTTGCCATCTCCTGCTGCAAACAGCTACCACTGTTGGGATGTGCCCAAACATCAACAGCAGAACTGCACAAAGGTGAAGAAGGTGAGGCACTGCGATGTCAAGTCAGGGTTATAAGCAGAAGCTCCTGATCCACAGTGCCCTCTCCAGGCTCCCGAATTGTCTGTTACCAGGATCAGTGCAGGCAAAATCCTTCTCTTGTTTCCTCCTGGGTGGATTTGGTGCTTCTAGACATCACAGATAGAGAGTCAAGGCACTAGATTCAAGGGTGGCAATGCCTGTGCTTCCTTGTCAGCCCGGCCAGAAACACAGATTTCTCCAGGAGCTGAGTCCAGCAGCATAACTAGGCATCAATTCAAACTGCCTGCATGGAGCTCACGAAACCATGGGTGCCTCTATTTACCACACAGGAGGAGGAGAGCACCAGCTTTCCACCAGCCTCAAGCTGGACTTTCTCAGCACCTCAAAAATAATATAATTTCTCTTGTATCAGTTGCCTGACTCCTGTGCACCCAAACTCTCTGGTTGGTGTTTGTATCTTAGAAATATAAGAACTGCTAAGAAAAGTGTTTTCAAAGTGATCAAAACAATCAATTATGTCTGTCTTTCATTTATGCTTTCTGTGAAAAGCATACAAATGGATGCCACCAACCCAAACAAGCCTAGAATTCCGAAAAGCTTTTATTCCATTTGCTATTGCCACTGCACCCACAGCAGATGCCAGCTCAGACTCTTGGGTTTCATTAGAGCTTCTTTCTGTGTTTCCCTATATAGCAAATCAGCTCACAGTTTGTTCTTGAAAACACAAAACCTTTTGTAAATAATTGTCCCCTTTGGAACTTTTCGCCACATCCTTTGGTCTAAATACTTTCTCTTTTCATTTACTGTATTTAATGTTTTAATTTTTGGCTACTTGTAATTTTTGCTCCTTTTCCTTATTCCAACCATTTTCAAAACCAGTAGTGCTGAAGGATGGTAAAGACAAACAGTAGAGATTATCTCCTTAAAAAAAACAAGAAAAAAAAGTCGTCCATTCAGAAAGCCAGGAAAGAAAATCAGCAAGGAGAGCTTTGAGCTTTCTGCTTTGCTCAGAAAATTGTTGATTCCTTTTGCACCAAGTGCTGGGCCTGATTCTTCTCCGGCAGAGAGCAGCCAAGAATTACAAAGCGAGTCACCAGACAGTGGAACTGAGTTCATCTGAAAAGTAGCCAGAAAAAGCCTCAGGCTATGTTCGAGGTGTCCATTTTTAGAAGGAAATTTGCTTAGGCAGAGGAATACCAGCATATTCAGGGTGAGTGACTCTCTGTGTGTGCGTGTGTGTTTTGGATCTCAGCACAAGGAAGGGGTGTCTTGCCACCCCCAGGGGTCGGGATTCTATAGTGCATGCATGGGGAGGACCTATTATATTATTTTTCTTCCACCTTAATGAACTCCTCTCATGTCCACCTCTGATCAGTGGAGTATGACAGAGGGTGATTGAAGGCCAGTCTCCCAGGAAATGAAGTTTGTTCACACAGCCCAAGTATGCTGGCCCTACTGCTGCCTGCCTCTGATTTATAGGACTGAAAATTCCTTCCTTCGGTAACAATAACGCTCTTAAACTCCAGACCCCTCTCCCTCACAGAACCTCCAGACAGGGCAGCCTGAGCCCAAGAGAGACGGGAGGCACCCAGCAAATATATCCATCAACACAACTCGGGTTTCAAAGGAATACAAGACCCCACAGGGTTAGGCTCACAAAGGCAGGGAGCGGAGGAGTCCAGTGAGCACCCTGCAGCACCTCCTGGGAAGGGGCAACAGCAGGAGGGACTATGCCCCGGAGAAGGGCAGGAGCCACAGCATCTCTTGTGAGGCAGATGGTGTTTTCTGGACCCTCTGGCTGATGCTTGGTTCTGGGGCTGGGAACGAGTCTGCTCTGAGGTCTCCTAATGCCAGAGGATTCTTCCTGCAATGGCTCCTCTGGGAGAGGGCTAGTGGCTGTGGAGCAGCCTCAGCGCTTTCTGTGTTGTGCTTTTGAGAGGATGTTTCCTGTGAGCTCAGTGTGTTTTGTGGCACTTACAGGCAGCAGCAGATGGATGTGACTGCTGGTTCTGCAACACCATGGCTCCCACATGGCACTGGGTTAGTGCTGAGAGAGGCCATCAAGGGACAGTGCCACACATCCCCACTACATCTCAGGAAACTTCATCTCCAGAAGATGGTGGGACCCTGAGGTGTAGTATGCAACCATGTCCAAGGGTGCAAGACATGCCAGCATGGCACTAGGGGGTTTGTCCATGCTGTCTAGTAGGACGGGTTGGTGGCACATGCTGCAGACAGGCGCTGCCTGAGAGACCGAACCACTTCCCATCCAGGGAGCCTGCAGTTAATTAATCAGTAGGGGTGATCAGTGGGCACATTGTTTCTCTGCCTTTTTTTAATTTAGTATCATGGACATGGGCTATATAGTGTGGCTATCAGGGCAGCCTCTGAGCTGGTAAGACCTGGACACATGCACACACACACATTTTTTGGAACCGGGGTCCCATGTTCAAGCTTAATACTACTATCAGAGTTTTGGGTCAAGAGAAGAAAAAGAGCTCGAGCCCTTTTGCAACAGGACAGTTGTGATTGCCAAATTGCAAGCAAGTCCTGGCAAGAAACAAGTTCATTCTGTAACTTTTTTTTTATCATTTACTTATTAACAGCTCGCTCTGGCTCTCACCTGAAGCTGCTGACCTGTTCCTCCTAGACAGGGCAATTAACAGGGAGACAATGATCTGCAGAGGGCAAGGAGCAGCCTGTGCTGGGGTGGGGGTGGAGTTGGGGAAGGGCTGTGGGAGGCCGAGGGTCACAGAGAAAAGAGCTATTTATGACCCCAAGAGGGAGGTTTCAGTAAAAGGCCATCTAGCTTGACTTGACTTCCTCTTGATCTACCCCTTTTGGGAGATACTGGTGTACTTCCCCGCCCCCACATACTTCCAGTGTCCCCAGTGTCTGGGTACAGGGATATACCCACTGAAGGTTGCAGCGGGCAGAGGAGAACGTGGTCGGCCATGTGCCAGCTCCATTAAATCTGTGAGGTGGTATTTTAAAGAAGAGATTGTACCCAGGTCTTGTAGTTTTCTCTACTACTAGCCCCAGTAACTGCTTCTGGACAGAGCGCCAGGAAAGCTCTTCACTCTGCCTGTTGGAAAGGCTGTCTCGCATCCCTGTCTTTGCTGTAGTTATTTCAACAGAAGGTTTGGGACAGTAACTCTGCATTCATGCTGGTAGCTAGCACAGAGGGCTCTGATCTCTATCTCACAGCCTCCTGTGCTAACCACAGTGCAAGTAATTGCTTGACAAAGACAGAGAGCAAGTCTGGCTTATACACATGTATCTGACCTCCACATCTGGGCCAGCCCCGTGATGTCCCGCTACAACCACCTTTTTGGAACATACCCCTTGCACATTATGAGTATTTGTGTCCTTCGGACCACCTTCCCTTTGTTGCTGGAACCTGCTGAGAGTGGTCACAGCCATGGCGGGCTTCCCAGGCTGACACCTTGGCAAGAAATAAGCTTCACAGTGTAAATAAGTGACTGTATAAGAAGAATCCTTCTAAATAACTGCCTGCAGAGGGAAGGGTTAAAGGCATGATATTAAGTTAGATAACCATGTTAAATTGCATATAAAAATGAACTTGCTAATTCCTAATATACTTTTTGATGAAAAATTGACCTTTTTTATAATTAAAAGCATTTTTATGGAGCAATCCTGTGAGATGCCAAATGTTTTGGCACTGTTCTAGCTAGATATTTAACCATGCTCTTCATTTCTTAAGCTGCTCATGTGCTTAAATATTTTGCTGGATCAAGTCCAGAGCTCTCAGCATTCTCTGTGGTGTCAATGGACCAGGTTTGTGTTTGCAGCGGCGCTGCTGAACTCAGCCTATAATGATTTCAACCATCACACAGAAAGCATTTTCCGTTAATGTACTATCCAACAAAAAACTTGAACAAATTTCCTTGGGATTTGCCTCTTAGGCGTAGCCATAGTATTTGTGAAACAAGGTGCTTGTAAGTAAAATGTAGTGGTAGCTAATAGAAAATTATGTTGTTCAAAAAATTCCAGGATTGTCATCTAAGACCTGACTTGAAAAGTGATGACCCACATGGAAAAAAATGGACTGCATGACCACTCTGTCCAGTCAAAGCTGACCAAGGTAGTTGGTCAGCTTTGACTGGACAGAGAAATGATTTAGAAAATAACTTCAAACAACAGATGGGGAGGAATTATCAGCTGATGGCAGACAACCGGTGAGCAGAGAAAGAGACCAACTTCTTGAGCAAAGTAGTTCTCTACAGATGGCTGGGTTCAGTAAGAAGGGATGAAAAATGAACCTGACCAGTAACAAAACGTGGACTAGCCGAGTTTCATTTGTCCTACTGAAGGGAGTACAAAGAACAAGAAAGAAACAGCATTAGGTGGGAAAAGGTGAGTCTGATTTCTAATCTTGTGTGTTGTAATTATGGTGTTAAATGTGCAAGTGCAGAGTGAACGGATGAGATGGCATAACTAGAAGGAATTTGTGGAAGAGAGCTGAGCAGAAACAGGCTCTGTCAAAGCCAAAAAGGATGCATGCCAACGTTGTTTCTCTTGGCATAGGTCAAAAAGCAGACTGTGTGACAAGAGAGAAATTGGAGAAGACTGAGATAATGCCCAATTAGATCATGTAGTTCACCTTCCTGGGGCCCATGACAGACTCGTAAGGAATTTTTCTGCTGGGGAGGGAAAAAAGAAGTTATCAGAAATTTAAAAAAACCTTTTTTCTCCTCCCCACAACTCAACCCCACTGAAAATTGTCGTTTCCAGTTTAATATGTGCACTTCCCACTGACTATCTTACAAGAAAAAAATGCAGATACCAGATGTGAAAATGCTCAGTAAGTCAATGTTCCAATTTCCTGCTACAACAAAATTGTGGGGGGACCTAATTGTACTTTTTGTTATCACTGAAATCCTTCTCAGTCATGCGTAATCCTGAGGACCATTGCATCAGAGCATCACAGGTGTGGTGTTAGAGATGTTCCTGATCATGCATGGCCAGAGCTGAGCCCGACTCACTGGTGCCTGGGTTAGCCCAAGCCATTCACCCCACAGAAATGAGTTCCTTCATGCTTGCGGCACCTTTTGTACATATTGTTACGACTGCCAGGAACTCTTGCAGCTCCAGAGGGAGATTGAGCACCTCCGTAGTTGCTTTCACGTGAATTGTGAGTCTACCTTAATTCTGAGAAGACTCTGGGCAATTATTGTTTTCCTTGACCCAGGAGTGATGATGCTTAGGTTACCTCTTAGAGCCTGACTGGCTGAGCTAAATTTGGCAAGAATGCTTCTGTATGTAGACAATAGGAAGGATGGGAGCAGCATCTGAACATGTGCCAAATTTAGTCTATGTAGTGTGAGTTAGTATCAGGGCCAAGAACAAAACTGTGATTCCCCAAGCCCTTTGCTACCTATTGTATCGCATCTGCTCAGGCTCTTCTTGCACCAAAGTACTCCCTGTAGCCTTTCTCCTCAGTGCAATCTTCAAAAGCTTTAAATAGCTTAGATCCCTAGTGGGTTTTGCTGTCTGGAAGTTTCTTCCTTCCTTTTATTCTGCTTCATTTTTTCCTCCTTATCTTTAGTGAGAGGTCCCTGCTGTTATCCTACCATCCTACCTTACTTTGGTTTTGTTACTATCCTCCACCTCAACTTCCCAGGCTTGTCTCCACCTTTAGCAATGTTTTTAACACCCCTGGGACTGAAATTCTGCTCTGTGATGTGCTGGTGGGAATGTGAATCCAGTTTACCAGACAGTGACAATCAGAATTATGATTTATTTTGGAAAATTCTGACTGTGAAGTATTTTTCTTGGCATTAACATATTTCCTTATTGTTCTATGTAATAGGGTGAGTTGAAGACAGGGAGGGATTGGCTCGTGCATTCACGGATCTCCCCTCAGAAGAGGAGTGGTACTGCTTTTCATTGCACTCTATTGATGGGTTAATGAGTTATTGGCACCAGTAGCAGCAGCTACAGTAAGACTGCTGGATTTGAACCTGAGCTGGTCAGGCTTTACATAGGATGTGCAACTAGAAGGAAACTAGAAGGAAAATGCTGGGGTTTGTGACTGCATCTGTGATAGAAGGAAGCACAAGAGAGAGGAGCAAAATCACCCCAAGGGAGGTAGCATTGCCTGTTTGTTAGGAGGTGGTTTCAGCTGACTGATCTCTGTCTCATCCCTCCAGCTAAGTGTTGAGGAGAGCTCCCTGGGAGTGGGAATGACCACCCCTTGGGCTGGAGACCTCAGTCCCTCCCGCACATGTGGAACCAGAGGGCTGGATGGCAGAGGGGGCTGCTCTGACATTTCTTCTCCCAGTGAGGAGGGACCCTGTCCTTGCGAGGCTGTCGAAGGCCAGCTCAGCCCTGCGTGACCAACTACAACTACTGCTCCTGTGTCCTTTCCCCCGGGTGCTGCGTTCATTAGCTGTGAGGCCTTAGTTTTATGGGAACCCTCCCACCCTGCTTCCTCCTGGCTTAATGACAGGCCCATTAAAGAGAAGCCAATAAAGCCACAGTGCAAAAACAGCACGAGGGCCTGCTGCCTGCCCATCTTCTTCATGCGCAAGCCAGGTCTGGGGGCAGGAGGATGCTGGCACCCTCGAGTTATGCAGAGGTGACCCCTGAGAGTGGGGAGACCCTGCAGATTTTGGGGCAAGCTTTCATGCTCTGCTTTGGGGCTCTCTTGCATAAACTTTCCCCACTGTGGGATTGGTGGTTTTTTGTGGTTTTGTGGGGGTTTTTCCATCTCTGAGGAGGGAGGAACAAGGTCTTTTAATGAGGGGAGGATTAACAGGACATAAGACTCAGGCCTGAAAGAGCCGTCGGTCTGTGGGGCCGCTCAGCAGGATGCAGGGTAATTGGATTGGATCCCAAAGAGCACCTTGAATCAGTTCTGAGGCGGCCAGGAGGGTTGCTCTGGAGGGGGCCAGGGGCCAGGGAGGAGGGGAGCGTGCGGCTCTTTAGAGAAGCCAGAGCCAAGATGGGGGATCAGCCGGCTCATTAAGGGATTAGAGTGTTTGTTCTTCTCAAGACTTTTGTTGCTAAAACACTTTGCACAGCATTTTCTGGAGCCTGGGGAGCTTAAAGTGCTTGTCAGAGCTCTGCTCTTGTCCCCGCACAAGAGCAGAGACACTCTTTCCTCTGTCCTTCCTGCCGATGCCAACATCAGCTATTGCTAGCAATAGCTCTGTTGTCCCAGCCCAGCATCTCTGGTCATGGCCCTTCTGTCTCCTGTGTGTTTTGAGGTAAAGGGGGAGGATGGCAAATAAGATGAAGCATAAGAAGCACATCAGGAGAGTGAGGGGCACTCTAACTTTGGGTTTTTTCTTAGTATTTGTTGCTAGGAAAATTAAGGGCTTCATTGTTCTGTGGTGCTCTCTGTAACCTTTTACCTCCCCATGGGCTCTGTGCTTGGTCTCCATCACTTTCAGTACCAAGTTTGGGGCACAAACTACTCTAATTTATGTATTTGGCTTTCTGAATGTTGTGGCTAGAAATTATTGCATAGATTAGTTTGTCTACCAGCATCATCCGAAATGGGCTGGCTGTTGAGATGCAGATCCAGAAGAGGCTGGACAGGGAATGAATGGTGTAGTGAGACCATGCACGAGAGCACAGCTAGCCAAAGAAGCTTGGTTCCCCTCTGGACCATGGGGAGAAACTAAAAGCTCCGAAGTCCAAATCAAGAAGCACTCAGCAGTGTTGCTATTAGGAGAAGGTGTCAATGGCATATGTGGATAAAGCTCAGTTGTCATCCATCCATCCAGGGTGAAAATCTGGAGACACTGGTAGAGCAAAGACCAGGGGAAGTGGTAGAGGGGCTATGTAGTACTGGGGATTATCCCATTTTAATGGCACTCCTTCCCTCCCATTGCTATGGGATTGGTGAGTGAGCACTGACAATTTCCCACATGGGTAGCAACACATGCGGCACAAGGGTAGTGCCATGGGAGTTCTCCATCCTGTCTGCAGGGTGGGTACACTGGCATGACTCAAGAGGGAAGGACCCTTGGAGGCTGAGCCCATTGGGTTTGGGGGTGCACCCTGACGGTGGGGCTCTGGCTAGTGAACACAGAGTTCGCACTCAGCACCTCAGCCCTGAGCTGGACAACTGTGCGCTGACTCAACACTTTTCTGTGCACAGCAGAAGCTGGCCCCCTTTCTCGTAAGGCTATAGGCACAGGTAATAGCTTTGGGGTGAATTTGGCCTCCACCTTTAGAGAAACCCAGGGGTTGGGCAAGGAGGACTTAATATGTTTTGTGGAGCAGAAAATGGGAGTACAGCAGGACCTCTCCAGCTCCCAGTGTAAGTTGCACTCCCACCTCCTGTCTCTCCCTAGCAGGAGTTTCAGCTGGGAAACATGTAGATGGGGAGTGGGGGAGAAGAAGGGGACAGACAGGCAAGCAGAGGGGTGGGAGGGGTGTGGGGGGAAAGGGTTACAGAGAAAATAAATGAGACTCCCCTGAAATTAATTGTTTGAAGGGAGTGCCCCACTCAGCTGTGAATTCTGAAATGATTATTGGATTTGCAGGCAGACGAGGAACAGAACAGGTCGGGTGCACGATTAATATCTTATTGATAGCGGATTAAGAGACTGAGATCAAATCTTTAACTGAGTGGAGATGCAGTTTATCAATTTGTCACAAAAAATGTAGCAATCAGAAGTGGAGAACATCAGGGGTGGCTTGTGGATCGATCTGTGTCAGTGCCTCACAGTGTGATTCTGCAAGGAGGCCAGTTTTCCCCCAGGTGCCCAGAGAACTGGAGATCAGCTTGGTGCTGGCCATGCTGAGAAGGGCCTGGGGACAGCCAGACCTCTGGGTGCAGGGGCACCACCAAGAGAGCTGCAGGCAGGTGATGTCATGCTCCCATGGATGAAGCACAGAAGTATTCTGGTGTGGGGCACAAAGCCTGCCGGTCACTGGCTTCCCAAGGCGGTGGCAGTAGATGTGAAGGCTCAGCCCTTAGTGTAACAGTAGGCAGGCATGCGATGAGCCAGAACTTCCCAAACTCCAGGCAGGGTGGGGAACCTGCTAAATAAACTTTTCAAATTACTTCAGGTGCAGCTGAATGGTATTTAATGAAGAGGAAAAAGCTTGTTTGCTATTGAGCTATATGATGGAAAGCTGTGGGCATTGTCTAACTTGTTGTTTGACCTATACCTAGTGGTAAGGCTACTGGCTGTTGGTGCTTCTGAATTCTGTTCACAGCACTGCTGTTCTAGTTCTGCTGGTGAGAGCTGTATGTGCTGTTTTCTTGGCAAACCAATTTGCTGACCAATTCCTCATCCTTGATCTGTTGGTATTCCTGGCTCATACGTAGAAGGTATCTACAGCTACTGAAAGCATCTTGATAGTTGGGCAAAAAGGCAGGAAGTTCACCAAAACCATCCAGCTGAGAAAATAGTCCTTTCTGCATCTTGAGGCAATTCCATGATATGAAACCTCCTCTGCTAGTGCTAAAGAGTGTATTGGCTGCTTCGGGTCTTCTAAAAAAGCTTGATCTCCTAGTTGAAAATATCATATTTCTCAATTAGAAAACAAAAATCACTTCTAGCCCATGTGGCTGTGAGGTTTTCAAAGTAACCCCTAAAGACTGAAAACAGAGGGCAAGAGAAGAACAGAGAGTCATACGGCTGACAGTATTTGCTTATGAAATCAAACTTTTGATTTGTAACCCTCCCTTACAGATTTTTGCTATGAATGCTTGGTTTTAGCAAACAGGGAAAATAAACCCAAGGCAAATGTTTAATGAGCACCTCTTTCAGAGCAGGCACTGTAAGCAGCTGTGATGTCTCTGCAGCAGAGCCTGGCACCAGGCTTCAGTCACCAGTTGGACTCCAGCATTTTTTATTTTTTATTGCTAACGTAAAACTTCCTGCTATTCCAACAGATGGGGGATGGCCTGTAGAAGCCAACAGCCTCCTTGGTGGGCTGTGGAGTCGACAGGAGTCTCTGATAGCAATTTCCCTTCTCTTAAGGCCTTGCAGAGCTGTTTCAGTCCCGTGGGTCTTTGCAAAAGATGTTGTGCACCTGGGTGAGGCTTGTGATGGTGGAAAGGCTGTTCATACTGAAGGCAGTCTCTCACGATGGCATTGTACGTTTAAGGCAATTACATTCTTGCAAGGGTTGTTGGGTTTCCACATGAGGCCTCCTGGCTGTTTTTAGTTGTACTCAGGGTCCTGGAGTGTAATGGGAGCTTCTGGGGCTTGGGGGTGTACAGGTGAGAGAGGGGCCCCAGTTGGAATCTTTTGGAAGCTAGATAAAAAAGATGGGGGAGAATGAAAATCAAAGATGAGTTGGTTAATCCATGGCCTGGGTTTGCTGCCTGCTGCTTACTCCCTTATAGCATGCTGCTTTATCCCCACCAGCATGTTAGAGCCTGTGAGGGGCTTTTACTCCTGCCAGGTTTTTCGAGGGTTCTGAGAGCCAGTGAGGCACACCATGCTGCTGTGAGGGCTGCAACAGCATGACACAGGGTCTGGGAGCTGATGGATCCTTGAGCTTGGTAACACAGCTGCTAAATCAGGTGATGTGGTTTGTTCTGCATTGGCAAAGAGACAAAAGTCTGTGTGTCAGCCTGGTTTAACTGGTGTGTGTTAGCTGAGTGAGACTGGTGTGTGCTTATCACAAGGTTGTGGTCTTGGGCTTTGTTAGGATGCAGACCCCAAAGAGAAGGGAAAGAAAAGGTATCATGTGGAGGTTCAGGTGTATGCTCTGTTGCCTTCTGCGTGGACTGATTTATGATTGAGATCATGAGGAAGAGAAAACTGTTGGCCATCACCTTTGTGTTTACAGGGGGAGCCGAGCAGGACAGGACTGGGGAGGAATTCATGACCCAACCACCTGCCCTGGTCTTCATGTGTGCTCTTCCTCTCCCCCAATTATTTCACTGATTACGCCACTATCCTTGAGGTCTCATACAGCTCCCTGTACCCCCTCTCTCCCTTTTCTAGGCAAGCAAAGGCTGGTGAGTCTCTGAGCTGCCTTGTTCTTTAGATGGAGAAGACCATGTGGTCCTGGTGCAGCCACTGCTTTAACCTGTGTGTTCTTATTTCACCTGAAGCAGGTCATCTCTTCTAACTTGTGTTCACAGAAAACACTTTGGGACATGTAGTAAGGTTCCCTCTGCTAAGGCTCAAGTCTGATGTTGCTCAAATCCAGAGGAAAGAGACCAGAGCTAGGATGCACTCCTGTAGCCATGAGCTCCCCCATGCTGAGTGTCCCGGAGTGGGAGTATGTGGGGCATTATAGTCATGGATACCTAATGGTTAAGCTGTGTGAAGTTCTTAAAAAGCAAAGCATATGTGGCAGAGAAGAAAAATGTGAATTTGGAGCAAGAATGGATCTGAAGAGGAGATGGTGTTGAAGATGTGGGGAGAGAAGGAAAAGAGGGGTGGGGGCCCTTGACATGACACTTTGCTGCTCTTTCTATGCACTGTTGTGTAAAGATGTGGAAAGCCATAGAGAGCCTTTGTTTTGGAAAGGGTCCCAAATTAACTGTGATGTATGGGCTGCCCTTCAACACCCTCTGGGTCTCTCATTCATTTTTTCTCCCAACCTTCCATAGCATTGACTCAAAGAAAGAGCAGGACTGGTCAGCCTCATTCCACCCTGTATCTGCTGTACCTCCACAGCCCACAGTGGACAGCAGACCCCTTCCGGAGCTCCCACCTGAGGCTGTGGGGAAGACCAGTGTGTGCTGACGTTCCCTTGAGGGCCAAGTCACTCGTGGCTGTCATATGAGCGGTGTGGCCTTTCCCAGCACCAGGGTGGGGGGTAGGGGGGCTAATTAGCACATTCAGGAGTAGCGCTGGAGTGGAAAGGCGCTTGTCTAGCAGTGGGGAGCTGGGAGGTGACCTTGGGGGGCAGCCTGGCGCTCCCCGCTCTCCTCCTCCCATATCACCGGCCATGCCTCCCGTGCACCAGCTGGGGCAAGGGGAGGCAGCTGTGGTGTGGAATGGAAAAAGCTGCTGTAGCCTTCCTTTGCAGGCGGTGGCTTGGCTAATTTGCAAGGGATGGTGTCTAGCAGTGGTGGGAGCGCAGGCGCTGCCATCCAGGGTGCTGTGCTGGCGGGCAAGGGACGCCGCGGGGCCCTCTCTTTTCACTGCCTCCTGGTTCTGCTCCACAGACCCTCCCTTTGTCAGTTTTCTGAATGGGAGCTCTGCCTGCTTTGGGCCCCGCTTTAATTAGGGCTTCCGCTGCCCGCGCCTACCCCTCCACTGCCACCCAGCCCCCCTCTGCCTGTCCCCCCACCGCTTTTAAATTCTTTGACACAATTTAGCACTCACTCTCGCTTGCCCTGGCTGCCATCCGGGACAGGAGAAAGGCGAAGATAAGCCAGCCGGAGCGCCAGTGGCCTGGCATGTCTGGATCTCAGCCGGAGGGACAGGCACGGGGCTATACCACTGCTGCCAGCCTGGGACAAAGCAAACACAACCTGCCCAGCATGCCACCATCCCCCAGGCTGTGGGCCCAGGGGGCTTGCCCACCTTTGTAAGGGCTCTTGCCTGGAGGATGCTCACAGCTTAAAACCCCCAAGCCACCTCTCCACCCCATGGGCTCTGGGGTGGTTAGATCTGGGCTTAGCCCATAAAACATGGCTGAGACATGAATTTTCTTTTTTTTGTAAAAATCTGAATCATATGTCTTGTAGCATGTTTGTGACTCTTGGAAAACAGCTCCTGGAATTAGAAGTTCTTGGGAAGACCTTGCTGGAAAACGTGGTTTCACGTTAGGGAGGCAAATGAAAGGAAGCCTGTGTTTTGTTCCAGATTCTGTCTCTGCTTTGGACTTTCATAGTGGTAGTTGATGGACAGCCAGGAGTTTCACAGTCACATCCTCTAGACATCTCCAGCCCCCAGGTGTATCTGTAATTTTCTATGCAAAGTACATTTTGGTGCCCCATGCAGATGCATCTTCCAGAGACTTGAGTGACTATGAGTAGCCTCTTATGGACAAGTAGGATGCTATGTTTATGCATATAAATGCAAGGAAGGAAAGCAGCTTCAGCCAGGATTTACAGATAATTCCAAGACTAGATTTCATCTTGTTGGCTCTTCTTTGGGACACTTGATTCAGAAGCCTCCCCTTGGAATAAGCCTGTCACTTTTGATATCAAGGCTCTTATTTCCTTCTGAAATTACCTTTCATTTGGGTGAAATGCAGTCATCCCCCTGAAACAACAGCTTCTGCTTCAGTGACAGGCAGCTCTGTTACTGCTTGTTCCCACACTGTTTCCATGTGGAGGCCCGCTGACAGTTGGGGCTCAGGGGCATGATGCTCTTTGTGGAAGTTTCAGTCTGCATGCCCTGCCATGAGTGAGCAGAGAGGAGATGGAATGTGATGAGTTTCTTGTACCTACTGCTGCATGAGTTTGTGGGTGACTGTAAAGCTTCTGTAGGGGAGAAACCTCTCTGGTGTGGGACAGGGTTAGGGGATGAACAAAAGTTCCTCTTTGTGCTGTAGGTTCCCCTCTCCTTTCCTCTGTCAGCAGATGTTGGCAGGTGGGAATCTCAGCACAGCCACATGACATGAGCATGGTGCTGGAGCTTCAGCCACTGGAGCGCCCCCGGCCATCTCCCCCCTCAGCATGTGGCATCCCAGGACCACCATGGTGCCAGCAGCACTTGGTCAGAAAAGCGTGGCTGCTTCCCAGACTGCTAGTACCTGTGCAGCCCAGCCCTGCTGCATCCAGCCTGACGCCAGCTGGGTCTCTGCCACGGCAGTAAGACCCAGCAAGCTCGAGCTGAGTGGATGCTGAGGCACGGGCCAGGGTGGGTGGTGCAGTTTGGATGTTTCTAGCTCATCTGATACAATCAGCATTGCTGTGCACATGCGAGGAAAGTTGTTCGATAGGAATGACCCATGATGCTGGGTTAATTCTGTTTACAAAAGAATAAATATTATAGCGGTGTCTTATAAAAGAGAATCAATAGCTTCCCTTTGCTGGGTGATCCCTTCATGTCTTCGAAAATCGATTCCCCCCCATTCCCCTCCTCCTTGCTGCACAGCTATCTGTTTTTCGGGGTGACGGGGGGTCAGGCGATTATTGAAGTATATGTGAATTTACAATATTAACGACTCACGACGGTGTGTCCGCAGGTTCACGGTGAATTAATTATCTGTTTAAGAAGCCATGAAGAAATCAATCAATGAAAATTTCTCACTCTTTTGAGAGTGAGGGAGCTTGTCAATTTTTTTTTTAACCTGCACCACATTTAAAGGAGAAGTACAGCTTTTTTTTCAGCAGAAGGGGGTGGGAGGGTAGCTGGTTTGGGGCTGAGGGAGACATGTTTGGTTCAGTGCAGCACTGGCAGGAATGGCAGCCTCATTTGCTGGCCTACTCCAAGGGCAGAAGGCACTAAGGATGTATGAAAATAAGCCAATGGTAGCCGCCTCTCAAGAGAAAGGGGGAAGACCTGGTCTTTTGTAGCAGACCCATTCTGGTGGGACGGCACAGAGCTGTGGACAATGAGGTCTGTCACAGACTTGATCTCCTCCCAGCTTGCTGGCCTTTCTGCCCATCTCCTGGAGACCCATCTGCCATCCCTGAGCTGGCTGAAGGCAACATGTGGCTATGCCTCAGCTGTGCCAGCCTGGGGGGAGCAGGACACGCTCCCGTAATGGAGAGAGGAAGTAGCAAACAAAAGAGCAACTGAAAGCAACACTATCTCAAATCACCTCAATACTGGAAGAAATCGGGTATGACCTAGCCTTCAGCATTGACTGCCATGTCCAGATCCTGGACAGGCACTGGTGAGGGTGCAACTATAAGGCATAGGCTCAGCACGTCTGAACACAGCCCCTCTGGGCCTCCTATGCAGACACAAGGTCAGGCAGCTTTAGACAGCAGATGGCCCAAGACTGCTTGTCTCTACATTTGGTCCTAAGGCTGCAGCTTGGGGAGGGACCTTTGTGTTCATACAGACCTGATCAATAGTTGCACCACATCCCCAGTGGTCTTGGAGTTGTCCAAGGCATTTGGGAGGACAATAGTGTGTACTGTTAACAGCATCAACTTGATGATGCTTCTCTATTTGGATGGGGTTTGATGACATTTGGATACTGGATCTAAGCATTTTCCCCACATTTCAGGCTTTGGCAGGCAAAAAAACATACAGACTTGATGCCAGCCAAAAAACTGGCAGGTGAAGTTGGGTCCCAGACCCACAAAGAGGGTGAAGGAGTCTGTAATTCCTTCTGCCTGTCCTGACTTTCTTAAAAAACTGCCCCATCTCACATGTCTTGTGTCTGCAGAGGATGTAATGTATTAGCACTTGGGCAATGACTGATACCCCAATTAAAAAGGGGAATAGTTGGGGCAGGAGAAAAGGAGAGGAAGCTGAGAGGAGGAGGGGTGTGAGAGATGCAGTGTCTGTGGCAGAAGTATGTCGATCGCTGCTCCTTTACCTCATCCCTAACCACCAAACAGGCAGCAAGGCAGGGATGCTGCAGAAAGCAAAAAGTATTTGGGTAGTGGGGGATAGGGGGAAATGTGCATGAGTGTCAGGCAGCTGGAGACTGTGGCAAACAGGCTAGAGGAGGGGTGGAAGCAGGGACAGCCTCCTAGGCTGCTTCTGCCCTTGCAAGCCCAGGCAGACATGGCCCCTTCCCAACCCCATAATCCTACTGGCCTGTGCCGAGAGGAGTCCCCGCCAGGCACACCCATTGCTGTAACCAGAACGGAGAGAAGAGCCCATATTGACACAGGAGCATCTGTGTCAGTAATTGTCATGCAGCCTGGCAAATTGCTTCAATGTGCCATCCCCTCCAGCCACACAGCTCAGCAGCGGCAGCAGGCCTGGGGGCCCTGTGCTGCTGCCAGAGAGATGGGAAGAGCCCTGGTGCCTGTGGATAGGGTCAGGACCCCACAGGGACTTGCTGCATCCTAGTCCAGGTCCCTGTGTCTTGATAAAGCCTCGCCTGATGGCCGCTTGGCAGCTGCTCTGACTGCAGTGCTGTTTAACTCTGCTCCATCATCCTCAGTGCAATCTGACTCAGACCACAATGGGATCGGGGAGGGGTGGGGAATTCCCCTCATCCTTTAGGCTGCTGTTTACACCAGTCAAAAGAGGTTTGAGAGTGGGTCATGCTGTACCTCACTTCCACCCCTTACTTGGTTGCTGGGAACAGGGCATCCTCACCAGATGAATGCCCTGCTTTTCTCTTGTCCATACATGTAGATGCTTTAACACAGAGCTGTAACAGAAACAAAAGGTGAGATTTCAAAAAAGGATTAGGTACCCAGTTTGAGGTTATGTGGACCACAGCTTTTGAGATGTCACAGGTTGGAACTATTCAGTGCCCTTTGAAGTCACCAGTTTGACCAGAGGTGACCATTTTATAATTTGCCTCCTTCTTTTTCAATAATTCTAATTCTGTATTTCCTGTGGTTTTTAATGGCAGTTCAGTTCAGTGGAAATTATTAAATCTGCCTCCACAGATTCAGGCATATAACTTTGACAAAAGTCTCCAGGCCTAATCATGATGTTCTAAGATAAGCATGGACTCCAGAATTTGGCTTAGTGTTGGCAACTCTTAAAAAGATGCAGTTGTTTGTAAAAGACCTCAGTTAAAGCCAGCATCCTGATCTGCTGCTGCTGGATACATGCCCTTCCACCTAGCAAGGGTCCAGCCTCTATCCTGCTCTAGCTTCTTCAGTGATGAGAGGATCAGCCAACAATATAAAAACCAAAACCAAAACCAACAACAAAATGCCCTGAAGCCCAAGCATAGTAATTGAATTTAATACTCAGGACTTTGCTGTCACTCCTTTAATGGCTATGGATTTTGCCTATCTGTAGGAAGATGTCTGCGATGAAGAGCCCATAGTGTTCTCTAGAAGAGAAGGTGTCAGATTTGTTCCCAAGATATGATAATATGCGGGTCTCCTGGATTCTCCCAATACTGACTAGTTTGGGATGCAATTAGTGTTGAGATAAGGGAAGTGAGTGCAGCTTGCAGAGGGGCAAAGGAGTGCTAATGCCTTGCTTTCTCCTTTGGGTCAGCATTGGTTTTGATTTCCTGTGAGTGGGTGTCTAGCCCTGGCACAATCAGCATCATGATGTCATGTGCCTGGGTCTCCGTACTGCTCACAGTTGAATATTATGTCCCAGATGCCAAACGGATGCAAGTGAAGGGATCCATGGAGTTCAATTCAGTTGACTGCTGAGACCAGTATACTTCATTTCCAAACCTCCCAAATAACCTGTTAACTGGGTGGTTGTGTCCCACCTTGGAGGTGGCTGTGTTAGAGAAGCAGATTAAATGACTTGTTAAATAGAGGAAATTCCAGGTGTTTGTAAGCATCTACACAAACAAATCAACTATGCACGGTACTTCTGTTCCACTTCTGGAGGGTAACTGGTTCTGACAGAGTTGTGCTATGAAAACCAAATGGATATCACGTGTGCAAGGGGTGGCATCCCCGTGAGTGGTAGGCAACGTTTCAGCTGGACCACACTTTGCCCTAGGTTTACTAGGAAGGAAAGCTCCAGCTGTCCTTTAGTCACATTCCTAGCGGGTCAGAAATGCCACAGGAGCAGTCAATGGAAAAGCCAAGAGCCATGGCTAAAGATAATTCAGAAGACCTGAATCAAAGGAGGAACATCATAGTTCGAAATAGACCACCTATGTCTGATATTACTGGACAGTATTATGCAAAAGGGATGAAGAAGCTAAGAGGATTAAATGCTAATACACTGCTAGGAAATATAAACAGCTGCTCTCATGGAATGTATTTATGGCCTGCACATTGCGACTACTGCCAGAGGGAGGACCTACCAGGATAGCTGGGGAGCTCATAAATTTGTCTAGTATGTGAGTATCCAGTACACTGCAGATACACATTTTGAGGCCTAGCAATGGGCTTGTGTTACAAGAAAGTGGTGTTTCTACAAATGCTTCAGAGACCAAAGACCTTTCCAAATAGACTGTCTCTGTTCTTGACTTCCATTCCTGCTAGAGCAAATACAGACTTCCACATGACCAACCCACAAAGTTCTGGTGGCTTAAATCCATTAATATCCATTGTTTACAACATTCAGATACAAGCCTGTATGGGGCCATGTCTGCCCTGCAGAATAGCCCAACCAAAGGCCCAGAAACTCCTGTGTCCCGGCATGTTTCTCCAGGGCTATGCATAAAGAAATAAGCATCTTCTCTTGCATCCAGCCGACTCTGACCACTCCCATGTACTGCCATGCTTCAGAGCTCAGCATTAACTGTACCTGCCAGCACAGGCACACCCAGTGAGAGAGACAGTGCCTGCTGTCAGCTGTTGACATTGAGTGGAGAGACTTGGCCAAGGACACAGAGGAAAGGAGTGGAAGAGAGAGGGCTTGAACCTGGATCTCAACCAAGTACACTTTATACTTGTGATTGAATGTTTGAACAACAACAACAAAAAGGTTATTTTTCCCCAGGGAAAGCTCCATCACTGTAGACATGCCATGGCCTTTCTGGCCTGTTTGAAGAGGATGTTCTGCCAGGGAGCCAGCCTGACTCCTTCAGTTCTGCATGAGGCAGGGAAGGGAAGTTCCCCTTGGCCCCCAAGCTGGTACTTTGAGGCAAACGTAGTCACAGCTATATTGGCTGCTCTTCAGTCTTGGGACACCTTCCAGACCCACACCTAGAGGGGGAGTTCCCAGGACAAGACTTCCAGCTGTTCAGCTGGTGGTAACAGCTTGGCCTCTGCAATGAACCAGTCATTGGGGAGGGGGTACACATACACCAGTGGATTACTTACACTCTCTGTGTTTTCATCTCAAATTGCTCCTACACCAGCTGTCATTCCTACTATGAAGAATCTATGTCTGTCTTCTGTTTTTAATGCTTAAATCCCAAGGGCTGACTTAATCTCTGGGCTATGCCAGAGTGAAAATCACTTGCAAGGTAGATCTACCAGAATCTCATCTGAGTGATGAAGATGAGGATCCTTAAGACAGAGATCAGTTTAGAGCTTAAAAGTTAGTCAATGTGGCTTAAGGAATCCTACTGAAGCCCAAAGCTTCATTCTTGATAATCTGCATATCAAGTCCAGTACATCCGTTGGTGAGTGTTACCTGGCACATGCCAGCTGCCGGTCCCCTTCCCCACACATTACTGTGTGAATACAACAAATCTTAAAGGTATTTATACACAGCTGTTACCACTGCTCAGCTGCTTAGATGTTTTCTTTGTGGATGCACAAGGCAATGCTGTGATGGTGACAGGAGAAGCATCACCTTTTGGGTCCTGTGATGGGGAAGGACTGTAGTGCTGAAAAGGATGTTTTTTTGAGATCTTCATGGAGCATAGATCCTTCTGCATGCCTTTTGCACTGTTACAGAGAGCCCCAGCTTCCTTCTCTTCACCACTTATGAATCCATGGGGACCCCTGCAGTTCCACAGCTTAGACCCATGTCTGACCACTGCACAAGGGCCAAGTGGAGGGTTATCCATGTGTGCCAAGTTCAGGTCCATCTGCTGTGATATGCAAGGAAGGAGGCAAGTGCAGAGGTGCCCCACTCTATGTAAGATGCTGTAAGCCTGCGGTGCAGAGAGAGGTTGACCTTTGTTCTAAACCAAGTACTATTGCTGATGGCTGGGGAAAATTTGAACCGGTTTGGCTTCCTCAGGGTGGCTGCAGGAGCTTTCTCAATGGGAGAGCTGGTGTCACCATGACTAGGGAATGGGTTGACCTTCTCATCCCCCACCTAGTGAGGCTGCCTAGCATCTCACCCTCTCAGTCTGCCAGCAGTGCTTGACAGAGAAGGCTTTGCAACCTCTCTGCCCACAGCTGGAGAACCAGGGGGTAACAGTCCCAAACTGTCACTCCCCATGGGGCTTTGGGAAACCTGCCTGAGTGTAAGAGTGAGGCACACATGTCCCAGGGAGGGGCATTGTGTACACACTCCTCCATTCACAGTGGCTTAGCTCAAGTGGCCCCCTCCCTCTCCAAAGCATCCCTGACACTCTAGGTGAATATTTGAAAGACAGGATCGGGGCTTTGGTTCGAGAGCCTCTTTGTACAGTGCTAACTGGTTTCAGGGCTGTAATTATCTCTCCAAGAGAAGCTGTAAATTGGATTAAGGCACTGAGTTGCAGCTGAGTGAGCTCCCTCCATTGCCCCACCTGGTGGGCTGCTGAGCGATAACAAAAAATGCCGAGAAATCGGATTTGGATTCTGCTTCACACTCATGGCTTCCTTCTGGAAAAAATGAAATTTTTCCGGCAGAAAGGGCTGGCATGGGTTTGCTGGCAGTATCAGTCCTGGGCTCGTATCATCTGCTGGCACTCTTCCGGAAACGCGATCCCCTCCGTTATCAGGGAGAAATAAATAAATAAACAGCAGGAGATGTTTTGGCAAGGAAGGAGGAATCGCACCAAGAGGCGTGCGCATACGCACACACACACACACACACACACACACACGCTCTCACACACACTCTCACACACTCTCACACAGTCACCTCGGCACCGTGTTTTCACAGCCCGAGCTGTCTGTCTGCAGGCAGGGAAGAAAGAGGGAGGTGGCAGCACAGGCAGAGGGTGAATGGTTTTTGTTGTTTGTTTTTGGTTGGTTTTTTTAATTCCAGTCCATTGGGATGAAAGAAGAGCCCATTTTTAGCAGGTTACACTGAAGGCATGGAGGGCCTGGGCCTTCTATTGCTCTTGAAGCAAATCACTGTCCCATTTATGCTTATACAGCATCTGTCCCCACGCCCTTGAATGAGGTACTATTCCTTTCCCATGGGTGTTTTCAGCCCAATATGAGAGGGCCCAAAATTTACTCTGAGAGGCAATACAAGTTCTCCGGCTGATTTCAGCATCTTGACCAGGACAGACTAACATCAGGCTCAGTGGGACTTGATCCTCCCCTTTTGAAATAGGAGAGGCTTCATACCTGGGCTCTTTTTTATACACAGAGGTGCGTATTTCCCTTTGGAGATGCAGGAGCAGTGTACTGCAGGTATCTTTGGGGCAGGGTTCCATATAAAACCCAGCAGCAATGGGCAGTACCCATCAAGGTCCCTGAGTGAAACCATCATATTACACTCTGAACTAGTGGGGCCCACAAAGAGTAACGCAGCCAATGGCTTCATTTCCAGACAAAGTTTATGATGGAACATTTCTGTACATGGAAGAAACAGGTTATCCTGGGTTTGGAGGCAGCCTAAAGCATTTCTCTCTTCACCAGTAGAGGTTCCAGGACCAGCTTTTCAGTTGAGGCCAACGAGTAATTTATCCATAATCTTATTTATTCTGGCTCTTAGAGCTATCAAATGGGACTTAGATCTGCTTGCAGTCTTTTGTGCTCTGCCATCTGTAGGGTTTCTTCCTGCAGCTGGGCAGCTCCAAACAATAGGGCAGCAGCCACCCACCCTTCCTGGTCATGGGAGACACTGGGAATGGCATCACTTGGTGTCCACAGCATTGATGCCTGTTGCACATTGCATCTCAGGAGCGAGGCGGCCACCTCTGCCCATCAGCATCCCCTGCCAGCTGGAAAGGAAGCGCCACTGGCAGGATCCGCAAGGCCAATAATCCCCCATACAGCTCTGGTGTGTCTGAAAAATTGTTCAAATGCTATGAAGACATTCTCCAAACTGCCTCCTAATGTAGGTTCTTCCCCTTTGTCTCCCCAGACATCCAGGTCTTGGTTAAGTCCCTCTAATTCCTCTTGTCCTGTCATCTCAGGGCAGCCACTACACCATGCCTATGTGGCCTAACGTAGCCTTGGGAGGGCAGCCCTGGCCGTGAGGCTGAAGGATGCTCTGCCAAAAAAGCCACACTGGATCTGCACAAACGAGGCCTTCTGCACCCTCGTTGCTCCTCCCAGTTTATTCTTGCCTTACCCTCCTTTCCTCTGGTCCTGATCTCATGCTACAATGCAGCACCACAGCACAGTGCCTAGAAGAGCCTGTCAGCCTCTCTTCTCTCTTCTGCTCTCCTCAAACCACCTCAAAACCCATTTTCTCCTCTGCTGAGTTCTTAGAAAGGGAAAGAAATGTCTAAGCACTCAGCATTCACAGCTGAGTTCAGCTCAGATGTATGCCCGGAAAATAAAAAGGCCACATCCCTCATCAGGACCCAGATTCCCCCCAGGCTATACATAGCCACACTTTCAAAATGTCCCAGCAATTCCCATGTATCCTACAAATTCCCCCCAAAACATGGTGGGGTAGTGAAGAGTTTCCTGCTGGAAATTCAGCCTTCCTTTGGGTGCCATCTAACGCTGATCTTTATGTTTCTGTCAGCTTAACTTATTATTTGGTATTCAATTTGGCAATAAAATTTTTATATTCCAGGTACTGTGTATTACAGATACACAGATAGATACGTGTTTATGTGTGTGTGTTACTGTAAATTATAATAAGAATTTCATTATTTTGTTCATCATGTTCAGGTCTGTTTTTCACACCTATAAAGCTTTTGCAAATCCTAACATGCAGAGAACAGATATACTGATTCTTACCACTGTTAAAACTTCCTGGGTGATAATGTTTTGATAACTTCTGCATTGAAATAGTGAAAGGCACTAGTAGGAGAGCTGCATATTTAACTACAATCTCCTAAAGAACTACTGTTCATAAATGTGTGTTTGTTTCATTAGTCACGAACTCAACCATTCCTGAACAGAGAAGGATTTAAGCATGTGCTAGAAGTTCAGCACACGCTTAAGTGTTGTGGACTTAAAGAACTTTAATTGCTGCACACCCCTAGTAAGTAAGATGCTGAATTCCTTCATAGGAGTGACTGTATTTTGGTGATGATTTATATGGTTCTTTACTGCTTATTGCCATCCTCAACTAGAGTCCCTGAGCTCGTGAAGTTTGCATGGCTGTACTGATGATCCCTTCTTGACAACTCTCCCTAGGAAACTATTAAAAGCCCTCTATATAATTTTGGAAATTACCTTGATGTTGTCTTTGCAAATGTTTTCCCTCACAGTATGTGTCTGTGTGTCTTTCCTACCTTTTATTGTGTGTTCTATTGTTCTAGCCATTTTAAAAGCAGGAACATGATTTATAGATTAAATTGATGAGCAAATCACCTGATGCTGAACTGATCCTGGATGTCACACTGCTTTAGATCTGATGCTAGTGCAAACAGAACACAGACATCTGGACTGCTCCAGCTTCACAGCCCTCCAAACAATATGGCCTTGGGATCAGTCCAGCTAAGGCTCTTGCTCCTGCAAATTTTCCTTCCTGAAGGATAGAGGAGTGCATGGTTCTGATAACATCTTATTTTCTGCTCTTCAGGTTGCAGTTGGGTTTTTGACTACAGTTAAAAGCAGCAGGCCAGATCCCTCTGCTGTTTAAGAGCCCCAAAGTCAGTGGAGTTGCTCCAGTAATGAATTTGGCCTGAAAGCTTCTGGTCTGGTTTTAGTCAGCTGCCCACAAGCCCAGATGTAAGGCATGTCTTGGGTGGATTTATGTTTATGTTTGAGAATGTCAGTCAAAGAGTTAGATGCCTTTCACATCCACTGTAACTCATTAAAGGCTGCAGAGTCTTCTACATGGAAACAGGTTCCTTTACATCTGTCGTTCTAGCAGATTAGTTTTTGTCTCTCCATGACTCTTACTTTCATATACAGGATATAGGACATGGCAGGTAGGATGCCTCAATTGTACTAGTGACTAACGAGATGACTTTGACAGAGCCTTTTAATCTCTCTTTTCTTGAATCCAGCTGCTACTCCTCTGACTTATGTTGTGTGTCATTAAAGCAGAGTTTCCTTTTTACCCACTGCCCCCCAGCTGTAAAAAGCCAAGCAGAAACCTCCCAGGATTTGTATTAGAGCTGTACAGATAGTCTTTGCTCCTAGAACTTGTACATTATAAAGCCAAGAGGGGTAAGCACAGGAAGGGAACAAGCCAGGGGTCCAGCTCTTAGATAGAGGATTACACATTCCCTGGAGAAGCAGCCTCCCTGATTCTTCTTACCCATGTAGAATATCATCTCAAAAACACCTATTCTACTCATTGCTAAAATGTAATGTCTTTTCTTCTTCTCCCACAAAATACAGGCCCATTCCTGATCTTCAAGAAAGCAACCATGCAAAGCTGAGTTTTTGAGCTGGGAGGAAAATGACCCCTGTTGCTACTCACAGGTGTGCACTGTTTCCCCCTTGCCTCTGCTTGGCTCTGCAGGGCTGGAGGTCAGGACTCACCTGTCCTCACTGAGCTCTGCAGGGAGTCAGGACAGCCTCTTGGTGAGAGATGTGGACTCCAAGATGAGGTCATCCCACAAATGTGAGTACAGGACATTTCTAGAGGGGAAGAAAGGGTGACAAAGACATGGGGGAAGAAGGCATGTGGAAAAGAATGGAGAGAAATGGTGGATGGGCAGGATTCCCATTTCAACTTTATTTATCAAGATGTTTTAACTGTAGCAGCAGGGTAAACACAGTACATTTCCCTCCAGCTTTTACACTGATATAAATAGACTTTTTACCAGTTTAACTTTATTCTCTTGTAGGCATGAAATTAAGCTACACAGGTATCAGGTACACATATACCAGTATAACTGTGCTCACAGTCCGAGGGGGTTATACTGAATTAGCCACAGGGGGGTTTAAGCAGATTAAAGAAGTTAAAAGATGGTATTTAAACCATCATTAGTAATATACAGCAATTCCTACCTGCAGTCTTTCTTTTATCCATGTACACATTTTCTGTACTAACATGCATACATGCACATGAGCTTTTGCATCCAATGCATACTAATTTTCCTCTTTCTTTCAACGCTTTCCTCTTTTAACCACCATGTGAAAACTGTGTGCAGTCTGCAGTTTAATTTTGTTCTTCTTCCCTTCCTTCTTTATAATCTGAAGATGCTTTCTTAGCTTCAGAGAAGTATATGACAGGAGGAAGGAAAAAAAATAGTTCCTGTTACTCTGCTTTTTCAAACTCCCTCAAGTTCAAGCTATTTGCAGTGTGACTAAAAGAAATAATAGTTGAAAAGTAAGCAACCAATTGAAGGGAGACAACATTTACTGCAACACAGTCAGCACTGAGAGTGAGTCAGGGAAAATGACATCTCCTGCCTTCTTATCAGCCCCAGTTTGGGAATTATTTTTTAAAAAAAATACATTTCTAATTCTGGGTTTTTTGGGTTTTTTTAAACATAGTAAAAAAAGAAAGGAAAATTGAGGAGACCAAAGAAAGGAGGACAGCTGGAGAAAAACACAGCTGAAACACAAGAGAGAAAAAGAAGACAAGAATAAAGTAAATGTGGCACAAGGGAGTCGGGCATGTAAAAGTGAGGTTTTGTGTGAAAATACAGCCAAGCTGGAAGGGAAAGGCCTGTGCAGCCCATTTCTACCTCCACACAAAATTGAATGGTTTAGAATTTAAACTGTTGAAATTATTGTCTCCCTGTTAAGACCCCTTTGCCACCCCCACTCATCTTCTTCCTCAGCAAAAAAACCAAACAAAAACCAAAAAAAACCCCACAAAACCCTAAACAAAAAAGCAAAACAACAGAGTTTTGGTGAATTAGTAATTCACAGAAGAAAAGCCTACTTTTATGAAAGACCCCAATAACAATTTAAAGAAAATTATTTGGGTTCCTGTGCAAATCTTGTTAAGTGCAGAAGGGATGGGGCCACGTGGAAAGGCAGAGGGCTAGATGTTAAAAGGGCTGGAGGGATCAGATGAGCAGACTTGGTAGAGCACGGGTGTGGGGCAGAGAGATGGATAGGTGTGTGATATGTGTGTGGAGGAACGGCTGAACATGGACATTGTAGAAATATGTGCTTGTGTAACTGGGCTGTCGAGCAGGAAGGATGCTTGGGAGGTTTGGAAAGCCTCTGGTACAGCTCTTTGTTCTGCCGTCACTTTTCATCTGGCTCTGGGTGAGTCACTTTCCCATACACTAGAGATAAGCAGGCTGTTGTGTCTCACTGGAAGCTATGGGGAGACTGAGAGATGCTCATGTTCTGCAGTAATAGGGCTCAGCCAAGCACCTCAGAATGGACACTGACATAGGCTGTGGCCAGAACACCGCTGGAGTTCTTTGCAATAACATGCATTCCCCTCCAAGTCTGCTACCTCACACCTCATTCTGGTGATCCTCTTACCAAGCTGAGTTTTAAACCAGCTCTCCTGGTATGCTGGTGTGTCATCATGCTTGCAAGCTTTGGATCTGCTATTACCCTTATAGCTTCACTGCTGTAAAGGTGGTTTTAAAAGCTTTATAGGATAGTTGGTCAAATGCTGGTAATTCAGATTGAGCAGGAGAAGTCCAAAGATCAATCATCTCTGGACTGCTTTATCTGGATGGAGTATCTAGACAAGCTCCCCACACCTGTGTCAGTGAACATGTCTCTGCAGAGAACCAGTGGGATGAATAGCAAACTATCTGCACCTTCTCTCACTAGTAGTCAAAATGACAATAAGAGAATTCAGCCTGTCTTTTAGTCTAGAGAGATTGATAAACGTCTTCAATTTCAGTCTACCGACAAAGTGCAGGTTTAGCTGTATCTCTCAGTGGCATCTGGACTATGAGCAGAGCCATAAAAACAGGGCATTTGAATGATCTTGCAAGAACATTGTGCTGGTTCAGCAAAACTCCAAGGAATTTTCTCAAGTGACACTACTCCCAATTGGAGTATATTTATGTTATTGTGGAAAAGGCTGCTTCTGATAACTGCCACAGTTGATTCTGAGACAAGGTTTCACAGAGCCTTTTAGATAATGCTGCAGTAAGTGTATCATGGACACCAAAGACAGAATAAACTAAAAACTACTAGTGATGGGCATGGCCTGGGGCCTTCTGAGTTCAGTGCAACTGTTCTCACTGAGGTTCTTTTATCTGGTGAATCTGTCTGGCACCACTTATCTTGGAACCTTGGGAACCTCTTCCCACCAGGGACTTATATTTGGGATGGCCAACATCCCAACATTGGTGGTCATCTGTGGGGCTTATGAGATAGAGACTTCTGGATAGGAGGGTTGTTCATCCAAAGCCTCGAGTTATATCCTGTTCACGTGTACCCTGACTGGCTCTTTCTGGCTCTGTCAGTGGATGTGACAGGCCCCTTCTGAAGGTGTGTGCCCCCATTTGGCTCCGGTTGCCTTACCCCTTCTCTTCTCCGTGGGTCCTACCGAACTCCCTCCCCAGTCCTGGATCCAAAAGAATAATGGCTTTATGTAGCTTGTAAAATTCTATTATCTCTGTATTCAAAACTCAACAACTGGGAAATGGCTGTAATAAGCGTGTTATTAAGCGTGTAAATACACTTTAACTTCAGACCTCCAAAAGAAGTCTCTTGCTGTCTTCCGCACTGTTTCTCCTCCATTTTTTTGCCATGCATTTGGATTTCATGGATATACCTACTTTCCCCTCTCTCCCCGGCTGACGTGCTGTCCCGTTTGACTGTGCTAAGGACAATGCTCCCCTCCACTGAGCATACCACAGAGCCTCTGGGAGAACTCGGAGTCTTTGAGGGAAGATGGGTACCTAGTGAGGATGGGGGGCTTAGGGAAGAGGGGAGGAGGGCTGGGGTGGGAGGAGGAGGAAAACATTAAAAAAAAAAGAAAGAAGCCAAGTGCATTCTTTCTGCAACACTCAGGAAAAAGAATGTTTCACAGGGGATTGGAAAGGCGAAATTTTTTCACATCCAAATGGATTGCAATTTCCCTCCATTTAGCACCTGAAGGTAATTAGCTCGAAGAGACTGTCGGCTGAGAAACACGTTCATGGAACATTAACTCTCATACATTCTCCAGTTGCAGGGAATTAATAGGAAAGATTAAAGTTTAAAGAGAGCAAAATGCCATTACCTCGCAAGCCACCTCTCTCAGCGGCAGTAACTAGCCCTCACTAACCTAAAAGCACCATTGGAGTCCCTGGCTCCTGCTTCAGGCAACGACAGATGAGATGGGCCCCTGTGCTGCCCGTCCGTGGGCTCTGGTGACCCGCTTGTAGGCAGTGACGGCCGTGGGGCTTGCAGCTCTGGCAAAGATGCACTTGCCTGCTGCTGTACAAGTGCACATGTGCACGTCACTTTTGGACC
Source organism: Hypotaenidia okinawae (assembly GCA_027925045.1). Taxonomy (NCBI): domain Eukaryota; kingdom Metazoa; phylum Chordata; class Aves; order Gruiformes; family Rallidae; genus Hypotaenidia; species Hypotaenidia okinawae. The sequence continues at coordinate 18,923,616 of BSDF01000008.1, read as the reverse complement.
AACATACATGTGTAAGCATGTCCCCATAGGTGCCACTCTATCGGTGCAATAGCGTCTTTCCAGCTAGGTGTGAGCTGTGGGTGCCCTGTCACAGCAGCGCCAAGAACATAGTACCCAGCAGTTTTCCCCCATGTGCTCCTACCGGAGACTCAGGCTGGCGTGTGGGGTGGGAGGGAGGGATCCCCCACATACCCCCCGTGCAGCCCCACGTTGTCTCTGTCCCAATCCCGTTCCCTGCTGGCACACCGGTGCAGGGATGCTGGCAGCAGGCTGGGCTCAGGCAAAGTCCAAACCACAACGCTGCAACACAAAAGGCCTCACAGCTGAATTGGCTCTGTGAGCGACGCGGAATCTCTCCTGATGGAGAGATTATGCCTTCTTCTCAGATGGAAGACAGAAAAGAGTGTTAAAGGGTGGGGGCCCTATTTTGGGGGTTGGGGGTAAAGTTTATATAAGCTTCTGCACTTTAAAGATTTCCATGTTGCTTTAGCATTTCAGGGAGAGAGCATGAGAGAGAGAGAGAGAGGGAGAGAGAGCGAGCAAGAGCGAGATGAAATTGAGACATGGAAGAATTTATTGCCCAGAAAATTCCATTCTGCTATCTGATTCGAAAAGTCCAGTCCCCCCAGCTTCGGAAAATCTATTTTCCACATTTTAATACCCTGCAGAACAGTCCTCATAACTCATCCGAGTGTGTTAAGCACAGTTTTATTAGATCTGAAACAAATTTTGGTGGGGAGATACTATAGGTCATTAACCATGGAGTAATTTTATCCTTGTTTCCCTAATGATGCCATAATGGCGAGCGAATTTCTTAACTAAAGACCAAAGAACATTTTGAAGGTCAGTTTCATCTGTGAGCTCCTTCAAGCGCTTCTCGGAGAAGATTGGAAAACTCGCCGATTTTTTGAAGAGTCATTAATAATGTGAAAGCTGAAAGAGCTCTCTCCCATTTGCGTTCCTGCTTTTTACCTTTTAATTTTATATCGCTTTAGTCCCTTTCTTTTTCTCCCTCACTCTCTCTCTTTTTAACTCCCTTCTGGAGTGGCCCCTCGTGCAGCTGAAAAATGAAATGGGCCATTCATGAGGGCATCCTGAACTGAGCCCAGGCAGGGCAGGGATCCAGAAAGGGGGAGAGGGCAGCCCTGGCCATGGGTGCCCACCACCACGGCTGGGCACCTGCTGCCATAAATGCCCCTCCTGCAGCTCTGCATGCCAACCTGGCCGAGGGGCAGCCTGCTCCCCCGTGCTGGTGTAAATCAGGAGTGGGGGCTGTTGGAGCCTATTGCACTGCATCCATGCACAAGTGGGGAGCGAGACCAGACAGTACCCCTCCCTGCTTAATGGGTACATCTGTTTTTAGCCTGTCAGAGTTTGTGCCTGGATCTCAGAGGATTGTGCTAGCAGAGTGACCACTGCACAAAGTGTGAATGTGCTTGTGTGCACGTGTGTGCATGAGCTCTGTGCATCAGTGACCATGAGACCATTGCAGGGGTGATGTGAATATTGAGACATATATGTTTGAGATATATGTACACACCCAACCCTCCCCCCATATGTGAATTGGCACTTATAGATAGATGTGTGATAAATAGATGACATCATTAAAAAAAGCGCAGTAAGCTGTATAAGGATTATAATTGTAGCCTGTGTACATGTGTGTGCTGGGACTGCAGGTGCACAGGGGGCACATGGAGTAGGATACAGTTTGTGAAATTTTCCATTTGCATGGATCGCTGTGCTCAAGTTTAGAGTGTATATGTATGTTTTATGCATGTTTGGGGGTAACACATGGGGGCCCTTTGACTAGATGCTGATTTATAACTCTCTATGTGTAGTGAATAGATAACAGGTTTATACATGCTTTGTGTGGACTCTGCATTTGTGTGTGTGGTGTTTTTCTGGCTGTACCACGGGCGTCACTGGGCAGGAGAAATCTTTTGATGTGTGGACAGTGCACTGGAGGGTTGGCTCTGTGTGTGTGTGTGTGTGTGCGCGCATGTGTGTGTGTGTGCAGGGGTGGTATGCCCTAGAGAAGGGTTTGTCTGCATGCTCATTAGAGAGCGCCTGGCAGTGAGCAGGCCTCTGTGCTTATGTGTTTTCCTCTCCCTGGGTGTGTATGCTTCAGGCATCTGCATGTGTTGCATTTGCAGATGCCATGGGCCAGATCCTCAGCTGATACAAAGCAGCACTGGAGTCCATGGGGCAATTTACACCTGCTGCAGCTCCAGCCCAGCCTCAGGCTGCAGGCGGTGGGGCCAGGGGGTGTGGGCTGAGATGCTGTCCCAGACCATGGGAATGGATAACTTCCAATCTGGAACAAGACCTTCTCCCATGCCGTCCGCCCCCTCTCCGCCAGCCTGTAGCTCACGTTCAAGGCGAGAACTATGGGGGGATGTGTGTGCGTGTCTATTTGGGGAGAGAGTGCTCCGAGGGGAGGGGGGCAATGTGGTGACACACTCTGCTCCCAGATGTGATACCAGCGATAATTTCAATTTTATGCCTTTGTTATGGCTTTAATCACTTTCTTTATGCGTTTTGTTCCAGCGATCAGGGAGAGACACCTGATAGGCAAAAAGGATATCAGGGGAACAATTTTTATTTGGAATGTGGTGAGAAGTCTAATTAGAATTTGAATTCTGCTGAGCCTTGAAATGGTCGGTACTTTATCCTGATCGCCTTAGATATTGTTTCGAGTCAATCATCTGTCATAGTGCGGCACGCTGGAGAGAAAGGCTCTCCATCCAGCCTGGTCTCTCCGTCGGGCTGGGGGCTGCTGGTGGGGAAAGGGAGGGTGACAGGAGAGAGGGCAGCAGACTTTGCTCTGCCAGATAGGCTCCCCAGGAGCAAGCACAAAGGGATAAAACCCTTGGCACAGTGGTTTCCCTTTCTGTGTACTTGTAGCCCTGCTGTGGAGTGCTGCCTTCTGGCCCCTTCCTTATCATCACAAGGCTGTCCCCTCAAATGTAGAAATGAGAGAGAGGAGGACTGTGGGTCAACAATGTGCCTCCTCCCCCTGTCTGAAACAGGAGCATCCTGTCAATACTCACAGGCAGACAGACAGTGAGGCAAGGGTGGGTCGGTGGATGGATGGACAGACAGGTATGGATGGGAATCTCCCTGCGATGGGTTTGTATGGGACAGAGATGGTGAACCCAGTGAGACACAGGGATGGATAGGGCACTTAAGAAAGGTGAGAGTGGAGGTGGACATGCCTCATCGGGCTGAGGGGCAGTAAGCACACTCCTGATGGGGATTTTTTTCAGGCTGTCTGCAGACTCAGGCTGATTTTAGTTAATTTGTATTGCCAGAACACAAGGGAAAGTGGGAACCGGGAACATAACAACAAGGCTCTCAGCAATTTTCAATATCCTTTCAGCTTTAAACTGTTCTTAATAGCTTAACCCTCCCCCCACCACCCCCTCCCCCTAAACCAAATATGAGTCCTAGTGTTGCAAAGCTAAAAGGCACTCCAAATCTCACCATGACATGAGCAGTAACACCCGCCCGTCTCCAGCCCACAGTGCCTCCCCTTGGTGATGCTGCAGCCTTCGGTCCTGATGGAACTACTGCAGTACTGAGTTTGAGATGAGCTGCACAGTGATGTGAGCCCCACTGCCAAGGAAAAGAAGGCAAACAGGCAGGACTGCAGTATTATCTATATACCAAGAGAGATGAACTGAGGAAAATCATGAACAATAGAATCATTCCAAGATCCCTAAACGTATTGAAATTGATGGTAAAGTCTTTATTCTGTGCTGTTCCTATGCTTTGAGATTCATTCTGAATGTAACATAAATGTAACATGAAAGGTACAGGGTTGGTTTGGCTGTTGAAGAAATGACAGTTGAATGTTTTGCCTTCTTGAGAGAAGTAGAAAATGACCTGGGACTGGGTACTAATTAAAAATGTTGCAGGCATCTGCAAAAATTTACAGCTAGGAAAGCCATTTTAGTAGTTCTTTCTAAAGTGTCAGCACTGGGTTTCAGAGCTGACACTGAGATGGGTGTAGGCAGCTCATGCCTTTCTCAGCTACAGTTCAGGCTGTCTGAAGACTCAGGCAAACATCATTGGATGTGGTTATGTTTGGTTTCCTTCTTTAATGATTCATCAGGGGAAAGCTTTTTTTTTTTTTTTAAATTTTTCTGCCCTTTTTCCTTTAGTGGTGGTTAGGGTGGGGTTTTTTTGGGGGGTAGGTTTTTTTGGTTGTTGGGTTTTTTCTTTTTTGCATTGAGAAAGTTGATATTGTCAAACCTCAGTTCTGAGGACTCATCTGCAAATTCCTTGATAGTTGTGTCATCAGCCATGAGGTCTGAGGCAAAATCAACACTCCTTTACACACCAAAAATGCACCTTGGGTTGCAGACAGAGAATAGCAGACACTAAATATGCTGGCATTTTTGGCATAGTGGTGGACTTGGCAGTGTTAATGGTTGGACTCAATGACCTTAAAGGTCTTTTGCAAACTAATTGATTCAATGGTTCTGATGCGCTGTCACTGCAACTATATTCAGATTCTGGCCCTAAAGCTGCAATTCTGGTAAAGCCAGAATGTACTAAGTTGAAACCCAATGCTACTACATGTGCTGCAAACTCCAGACACTAAACCAACGTGTTTGTGTTAGGGATAGAATTACTGAGCCCCCAAGCCTCTTTGTTTTGAGTATTCCCAGTCCCAGGTCATACAAAGCATCGCATGGCAGAAGTGCCACTGTCTCAGACCACAGTGGGAGCCTGTGCCTTGTGATGGGGCTGGTTTGACTGCAGGGCATCACTGACATAGCAGATTTCCACCTTGGCTTATCCTCTACCATGGGTGCACAGGACTCTACTGCAGTGAGTCACTCATTTTAGCCCAGTTTTTGGCTCATATCTGTGATCAGAAGGATCTGACCGCAGGGTGCTGATGTCCACTTCCACTGCCCTGTTCCTGGCTCTACAAATATGATAATGCTATTTACCTCCCTTTCTGAGGATGCACATGTTTGTGTGTATGTGTGAGATAACAGGTGAGGTGTGTTCTTTGCCTAGTTCAAGCTTAAGGGCAATCATGATGATATAATATCATCTTGTATTCTGATCGCCCTACCTAAACCAAAAGAATACCCCAACTCCTTGTGAGTGCTGGAGTCCAGATCTGGAGTGGATTCTTCACATCTGTGCTGGAGCCAAGATGCTTAGAGCCATGCAAAGCTCTGCTCACTCAGGAGAGCTCTGGAGGGAAGGCTGGATGAGGGACAGCTTGCAAGGACCAAGGTCTTTGCCGCGGTGCTGGAAGGCAGAGTGCTAATTCTGAGCCTTGATTGTCATTGAACTCTGGCCTCGTGGAGTATTGTTTACTGTGCCAAAGGGATCTTGTTCATAGGTTTTGTTCATGCCCAAATATCAGCTGATGGATGTTCAGTAGTTCCTGATGGCACTGTGGTTTCTGTAGCCTGCTTTACAGCCCACATGGCAACAGGGAAAGGCCAAGAACTGGAAGGAATGAAGGCTGGGTGGAAAAATGTGCTGTAAGCACTGCCAGCACAGGTTGGGAAAGGGCTCACGTGTGCAGGATAAGAACAAGATCCAATAAGCCGGTCTTACTCATTTGTCCATAACTGTTCATTCCTTGTGATACTCTAAATGACCACTTTCTTTTTCTTCATGGGCACCAGGTGTAGAAGTGTTTTGAAGAATCCCAAACAGTTCATCCCATATTATCACTTATCACTATGATTATTATTGTCAATCACCTCCCAGCACCACTCAGAACAGAGGCCCTTGTTGTGCTGAGCACTGCACAAATGGACTAGGAGAAAATAAATGAAGGCACATTGACTTGCTGGGGTTTCCATACCGTGACAAATGTCAGAGACAGGAAGAGAAACTAAACCTTCAAGTTCTCTAGCTAAGCCAGGGATGGCTGTTTTGTGCCCTCAAGCATTTTGAGCAGAACTTTGGAATCACAGCTATACCATGAAGCTGGCTGTGAGCTTGTGCATGCAAAGGACTGCTGGCTAATGCTACACCACCAGCAATGGGAATGAAGAAGACAACATGAGTTGATTTAACTGGATCTTCTTAGGCCTCTGCTGCAATTTCAGGCCAGTTGCAGTTTGGACATCCCTCTTAAATGCTCCCACAGCGCTGCCCTTTCAGTTCTCCTGTGGCTCTTGGCCAGATATTTTTGTGCTTCTTGCTCACTTGGGAAGGTTGGATAACCCTGCAAAGTCTGCCCACATGATCTGGAGCCAGGAGGTTGGCTTTAGTCTTCATTTCTCTCATGTTCTCACTCTTTCCTTTCGTTGTCTTTGTGTCTTTAGCCTCATTCAAGTGAAGTGTTCACTTTTTTCTCAGTCCCAGCCTCCACTCCAATTTTGTCATGCCCTGATTTTTTCCACAGGTATTTCCCCCCTCACTGTTCCTCATCACTCAAGTCCATAAGTCTGTCTGCATTCCCACCTAGCTTGCCAGCTCTGGCTGGGTAATTTCTCACAAAATAACCTTAGCGTTTAGTAGGCAAAGCTGAGTCAGAGGACTGTATCCAGCTGCCCGCAAAGCAGAGCATGAAGTCTTGCCATTCCTCAGGACCAGCCTCAGCCCAACCAGCCCAGCCCAAGGGACCTGATTTCTGGGTTTAGTCAACAGGAAGATTGCTTCTCAGAAGAGATTATCAGAGAATTGTCTTCTGAGAGAGAAGCAAAGACAAGAGCATCTGGACTGTATCCTTTGTGGGTTCTTTGGGGGCAACCACATGAACCCACACACCACTGCACTGCCTGCTGTGGGGGAGATGGGACTCAGAGAAAGTTTCAGGGAACTGAGTGCTGCGTGTTCCCCTTCCATGCTAGCAGCAGCCCAGTGTCTGTGGTACAGCCCTCTTTTCCATGAAATGGATATCCCTAGAGCCCCAAAGCCTTTTCCCTAATCAGCCCATTTCCCCTGGCTTGGTCCTATGGGGATGCAGCACTCACAGGCTCTGAGGTGTCTCTATCATTGGCTGTCAGGTAAAGCCCTCCCCTAAGCACTCCAGCAGGCCTTTCTTTATTTATTTTTAAAATTCCCCTGAGCCTACGAAGGTCGTTTGAACAAATTGGAGCTGACAGACATTAACTTGGAAAAAAGCCCATTGCACCATGATAAACTCCATTTAAAGAGAAGCAAAAGTGCCAGGCAAGGAAGGAACAAGTGATGAGAGATTTGTCACTGTTACCGTAAGCTTAGGAGGTGAGACTGTCAGCTCCAGCCTCACCTTCTCCCATTATGCATTCTCACACATTCTAGCATGGCTGTTTCCACTGCAGCAGCTCCTATCTGTGTGAATGGGCTGATCTGGGATGTTGTGCAAGGCCACAGGGACAGTCATTCCCAGCACCAAACAGACCATGCAAGCAAATTAAATTGGTGAGCCATACCCCTGGTGAAGAGCAGGAAAGGGAACCGAAGAATAGAGATGAGGTGCTTCACCCTAGGTCAGACAGAGAATCACCATCTATCGACAGAGAATCACCATCTATCTAAGCTGCAAACTGACCTCAGACCACAAGTGTTCCCCTTCCAGTCCCCCAGTCCTTGAGCCAGTATTAGATCTGTCTCTCTGCTCAGGTATCCATGTACCAGTGGTGAGATGTGAGTGGTTTTACACCTCGGTATGTGCCCTGCCTCCAGAACACAGCACCACCATGGCTCTGAGGCTGCCCTGCTCTGAGGACACAAAGAAAGATGCCTCGGCTTGGGCACTGAGGTTTATCTTTCAAGGACATGCATCATTCAGAGGTAACCTGAACAAGCCATTGCCATCTCTTTTGTGAGGAATCAGGGTTGATACTTTCCCCTCAGCTGCTAGCCAGAAGAGCTGCCTGAGGGACAGAGGGAGATGGGAGAAGGAGAAGTCAGATGTATCAATCTTAGTCCATATGACTGCTGATGAAACCTGTGCTCTGACCAAAGATATATCCTAATGCCTCCCATTCAATTTGCACATAGTTTCTTTATGCTTTGCTTAATGTCCTTGAAGCAAAGGCAATTGGCTTCTACTCTCCTCTGGGCATCATGTGGGTTCCAAGTGCCTCCAGCCCCCTGCAGATCCACAGCAACCAAGTGTTCTGGCAAACCAGGACCAAATCTCAGAGAGGAGCAGTCCTGGGACTGTCACACTCACCTGGCCAAATTCAGACCAGGGCTTCCTCTACCCCACAGCAAGATAAGAAATTAACTTTTCTAACTGCAAATCAGCAAGATCGGAAGTGGCAAGAAGTGACTAATATACCTTGCAGATAGGAACTGAGCCATGCTCTTCCTCACAGCTCTTTGTCTTGGATAGAGTCCAAGCAAACGGTAGTCTTTGTGCTTCCAGAGCATTGTGGCAGATCGGTCCAAGACACTTACAAGGGTTCCTGTGCAGTGTGCTCAGACTCAGCACTGAAGGTCTTCTGCAATCAACCAGGTTCTAAATAGCCTCTGGCTAATAAGGCTGAGAGATGAGAAGTGTCTTGACATGGTCACTACAGCAACTGCCACCATCTAGGCAAAACTGTCAGCTGCCAGACACCTGTTTATTGCCAATACCCCTTAACATCAGGAGTGGTCCCAATTCCTGGGAGGACAGGGTGGCTGGGTAGAAAGCCCTGTCCATGTGAAGAACAGCTGGAAGGTCTCTGCTGCTCCCACCTGGCCCTGTGCCCAGCACAGATCCATGTCAGGAACAGGGAATGCAGCACTCTTGACCAGGTTCTTGTACAGCACACAGCTAAAGCTTCTCAAACTCTCCAGTATCACCACTGGCTCTGGGTGCACTGTCCCCCTTCAGCACTGGCATAAATGGGATGGCTGATTTACTATGCATGAGAGATTTCCAGTCTTGGCTGGATGCACCTGATCCTCAACAACCTTTGATCCAGCAGTGCTAACCTCAACTTTCTGTGTGGGCTCCCTGCCCAGCTTTATGGTTAAGCGTTACAGCAATGTCTTTCCTGCTGCCCGTTTCTCTCTTGGAAACAAAGATCACATTTCTGCACTGCTGCAGTTAGACAAGTTTGACCTTTCCCTGTCATGTGGGTACCCGGACAAGTCAAAGGGGGCTTGTCAGACATGGGCAGCGTCCTCACACCCCTGAGACAGCCAATCTAGGGGCTTGCCTGTGCTGTTCCACCTACTATCTCCTCAAGGCTTGTTCTCCAGCTGTGCCCAGCAAGGTCAATTCTACGTTTTCCCTCTGACTCGTATCTGCTGATCATCCACACTGCAAACCCCACTGCTCAACCCTGAATGACCCATTCAGCCAGCCAAACCCCACTGCTCAACCCTGAATGACCCATTCAGCCAGCCCGTGTTGATCTCCAACTGTGAGATCTGGCTCACTCCATACTGACCTTCAGAGCTATCTCCCTCTGCTTTGCTGCGACTTTAGAAATCGCTTGAGCATGAAAGCCCTGAGCACGGGAAGTCCATCCGGACAATCCTGCCCCAAAATCCCATGTCTCTCATCTCTTACCCCTACTGTAGCCCCCTTCTTCTGAACCATACTGTTAGGTTTATGCACCTCAGTCCTGCATAAAATGAGGCATCTGATTTTCTGTGTGAGTCCATGACCTGCCTCTCAGATGGGATTATAGGTTTGGTTGCAGCTTTTTTTGATCAACAGCTGTCTTTAACTTGCTACATGGGACATGGAGTCCTGGTCTTGCTTAGGGATGACATTTCTGATCTGTAGGTAAAAGCAGCAGTAAATGTGGCTCTAATACTACTCCTAAAACTTAGCTAGGAAGTAGTCACGGCATCAAATAGAACTAGACAAAGCATTGAGCAAATGTTGTAGTAGTGTTTCAGTATCGTTTCTGTACAGTAGGATTGCAATGGAATTTCCTGCAGAATGTATGTAGGAATTAGAAAGTCTTTTTCTAACAGATCCCTTCAGTTTTGTAAAGCACACTTTTGTTAGCATTATTTTGAAAGTATTTTTCTCCTACTGTATGAAACCTTTTCAGTCAACATTGGTTACAGATAGGAGTTTTAAAACGGGTGCAATGTGATAGAAAACAGTACAGTTCTGTTGATGGCAGTTCTTCATGCAGATTTGACCTCTGGGGAAAGAGGAAGGTTGTTTTTGTAACCAAAAAATCCTCTTGCCAAAAATGTTGCCCTGGTAACTGGGGCTGTGGAAAAGAGCCTGGATCCTTATGCTACCCATTAAAGGGAATCTGACTCTAGAGAGCAAGAGGTGGACCCTGGAGAGCTGGCTGGTGGGGGCTGAGAGGGACTGGGAATGTTGGACGTGTCTCTGTGGGGGCAGGCAAGGAAAGGTGGGAGTTGAAGAGGCCAAGGGCAGTGAGTGCAGGGTGAGATTCACAGGGGCACAGGATATTTGAAAGACTGATAGAGGCAGAGAGGATGTGGAAGGCAGCAAAACTGGCTGGTGGGGCTTGGCAGCATCAATAATGTGTGGAGGGTCTCATGCAATGCCTTCCCAAAATGCAATGATGTTTTAAGATTCCCCCCTCCAAGTCCCTTGTGCCCCTTGCTACAGCAAAGATCATTTTCTCAGCATCCCCTTTCTTTACCCTCTAACCATACTCATCCTCAGTCCTACCTTCCTGGCCCCATCAGCCCCCACCTTGCCAGTAATGAGGGGGGCTGTGTGGTCTGCCTTTCCTGCACTCCCGCACTTCCCTCTGGATCCCAGCAACAAGTTTAATTGGAAAAAACCAAGGCTGACTTGGAGGCAAGGCAAGGAGGCAGGGAGAGCCTGTGCCAGCTGACACCATGATCGATTACCTGGAACTCCACCTGACACTGAAATTAGGGTTTTTTAATGATAGGCCGACTCTCCCTGGATGTGAAATTCAAATGATCTCCAAAGCTTCCCTGCGACCATCACTCGCTGCACGCAGTGGTACACGCCACATGCAGGTACTTTGTCTCTGTCACTGCTGAAAGGACATTGTTATTACCAACAACTCTTTGTATTAACCAGTCTCCTACCTAATAGACAACACTTTACGTTCTGCACCGTTACCCAGTCAGGGCTGCTGTGTGCCTGAGAGACACATGCTTCCCCCTGGCTCCCCTGGGGCAATGGAAAGCCAGTGCTTAAAAAGAGACACCAAAATGGAGGATGCACACGTACCTTGCTCTCCTTGCTGCCCCCTGCTCTCCAGGTGGGGGGTGATGTTCCTTGGCACTGCCTGTCTCAGTGGCAGGCCTATAGTACAAACCAGTGGGGCACAGGGTGACTGTGCTGGGATGTGCAGAGGTGTCTGGCAAGCAGGCAGTTGCCTAAGTTCCCTTTGGATGAGGAAGGAGAATTTTTCCTCCCACTGACATTTTTTCCAGCCCAGAGCAAAGCTGGAGGAGGTAATACTCCGGGGAGTCTTCCTCATCTTTATTCTGCTTGGTGACCTATAAAAAATGTGCCTGCTGGGCTGGTACCCTGCCATGCCCCATAGTGATGGTGGAAGAAGAGCCATCCCTTCCCAGGGTCTGCGCTGTCCCTGAGTCCTGGTCTATCTCAAAGCATTTGCACAAGTGTGGAGGGATTGGCACTGCTGGTGGAGGTCATCTCCAAATATATTGTGGTTCTCCACCATCTTGTGACCACTTTTTCCTGGCCCTCAGGAAGGCAGAGGACATGTGACTGGTGTGACTGGGAGAGGAAACCAGGGACTATTCTGTGGCCATTTTCTGGGCATATTGACTGTCTTTTCTAATGGGAGATGCCAAGCAGAAGGACCAGGTTTTGATTCCTGCTGAGCATGGAGGAAAAGAAACAGATGAAAAACAGACAAAGGAAAAAAAACCCCACGGTGAAATAATGTAAATACAGTGGAGTAGCCTGTAAACCACCTTGCATTAAGTGGTATTTCCTACATCTTGTTGCTATACTGAATGAAGCTTTGGAAAACTGCATGGAGGGAGAATTTCCTAGCACAGATAGGGATTTCACTCTGGTTGTAGAGTCCTCTAACAGCATAGGGGAAGGCATCATCACCAAAGGGAGCCTTTGGCCATATAATACAGTGCCAACAGCAGGGAGCACAGGTTCTGGGTGATGGAGATGCTGGAGGGAAAAGGGAAAGGCCCTGCCTCCAAACACTTTCACTGCACATTCAGATTTTCCCCCATGAGAGGCATTGTGAGGAGGTTAGATGGGGACAACAACTGTTTCCACTCCATCAGGAATTGCTCTGGCCTGTGTTGAGTGAGAAAATCTGGGCACATGAGGGTCTGGATAGGACTGCAGGAGTCTATAATTCAGACCTTCTGGTTTGCCTCACCAAGTGAAACCCTGGGTGATGACAGTGACATTTTTCACAGGCTGACTGCTGCCATGCTCATGGTTTCCTTTGGTTATATACTAGCTTTGGCATGTTTAGCAATACAACCTATGCAGCCTCAGTTTCCTCCTGGTTAAGAGATGCTTCTTGTATTTGACAACATGTGAACATCTTTGATGAGGAAATCCTATCTGAGTTGCCATGGAAAAATCACATATTCTCTCTGTGCTTCTGTGCATTTTACCTTTATTGTTGAAGGTTGCCTTCCCTTAAGTGAATGCTCAGCACCAAGGACCCCATGGCTGCAATCTCAGTTCCCCTCTCAGGCCAGCCCCCAGGTCGTGTATTCAAGTAACTCAAGCACCTTTGTTCTAGGAGGGGGTCAGTAGAAGGTTGGGTGGTGGTATGAGGGGTGTTGGGAGGGCAGTGCCGTGCTTTGCTGGTACCCAGCCAGTTCAGTACAGCGCATGGTGCCCTCAGTAGCCCGTGCCAGTTGTCTCCTGAGCAAGGTCCCTGTGGGAGCTCAGCAGAAAGGGGACGCATGCGGACAGTGTTCCCTGCTTTCCTCCATCGCCCGGTGAGCAGCCCCTAATCTGAGGGGCGTGCCAGTATTAATGCCTTTAATAACGACGGATCAGATTGTATGAAGAGTTTTAATTGATGTCTATATCCCTGGAAACATAAAAACAGCCATGCAAACGTCTTACCACTATTATTTTATCAAAGGTTTTGACGTGGCTGCTGCATAGGAGATGTCAGGGAAAAAATTCATGTCTGCAAGGCACAAACAGGCGAAGTAATGGGATATAAATCAAAAACAGTGAAAGGGGAAAGTGGTTAGTCACAAGATCATAGAGTTTTCACTACAAGGGAGAGCAGTGAATTCTCAATATAAGCAGCAGAATTCATTCATTCCCTGGTGCCATCAGCCCTTTCTTTCCTCGTGGTCCCCAGCACACACACATGCCTTTGCCCCCAGGACACACGGTCCTGGGCAAGGGCTGACCATATTGGAGGTGCCTGTCTGGAGAGGTTGCTACATGCTGTTTCTCTTCCATGTCCACAGGTACCTGTACAGAAGACACAAAAGATTAGAACAAAAGCAGGGTTACAAGTAACAACCCCTTCTTTTTGGCTGGTCAAGAGTATAATTAACCCTTTAGCAGGTCTGCTTAGCCTGCATCTCTTGGTGGTCTACAAACACACTCACCAGTATAGTTTGTATTACAGAGATGACAAATTGAAGTGTGGGAGACAAAACTCCAGGCCGGTGGCAAAGAGGAGGAAGGAAAGCATGAGTTCGATTCACCTTGCTTGCCCTAGAGTAACTTTGGGACGCTGCCATGCAATGCCAGCAGATCATTTGCAGACCTGCTGCAACTAGCTCTGACTCTCAGGGCACTCGGATGGCTGGGACCTTCTTGATTACTCATGACACTGTTTGACCATGTTGTCTCCTTTCTACTGCCAGAGTCTCACAGAGCTCAGCCAGTGGGCCAAGGCAACCAAGAACCACCTGTGAGACCCTTAGAAGTCAATCCTGCACCAATACCTTGCAAAGACTTTATTTCTGCTAGCCACACTGTCCCACAGGGTGTTGTTCCGTGCTGGGAAGAGGATCAAACTAAACTGGCCAACAGCTGGGAAGGCATGAGTACAGCGTGAGAAGTGCTATACAGGGTGCTGAGCCGTCTTGTCTAGACCATGCTTTTGCCAAGAAAGGTCAGATCAGATGATCCTTGAGGTCCCTTCCAACCTGGTACTCTGTGAAGTGACTGCCTTTTCCAGGACGTTGCTGAGAGGAAGCTTGCACCATGGCTTCCTTGTCCAGTTACTTGGGTTGCAAACATAAAAACCCATAGGGAGGGGTAAGGTGGAAGGAGGAAAGGAAGGGAGGAGAGGATGAAAAGGAGGAAAACTGGTGGATAAAAAGAAATTTGAAAAAAAGTAAGTGAAATATTCAAACTGGAAAGTGATATTATAGAAAACTGCAGGGAACACGCTTGAGTGCATTCAAATTTATTCAAACTCTGCGTCTGACATTGATGAATGCAACAGCTTTTTCCACAATATGTAGAGCGCACAGGGCATTTAGGATTGCAGCATCCCTTTCACTGCAGCTGTCTGGGGGCCTATTCTGAGTGCTGTGGAGACCCCTACTCTGGGCCCTGGTGTGCCCCCTTAAAGAAGAGGCCAGGAAACCATTTGGGAAGGAAGAGAAAAACAAACAAAAAAGGATTTCAGCAAAAGATCAAGGAGGAGAGATTTCAAGGCTAATCCATCCATACTAGGCATGAGGTCTTTATCTTTGTGGCAGGACCCAGTTCCTCCATCAGTGGTAGAAAGTCCTTACCAGCATGCATTCATAGGAGGGGAGTTGTATCAGGATGCACAAACCAGTCACTGCCTTTTTGTAGGTCCTATAAAAACATATCCTTCATTCCTGCCAACAAGCCTCAGCAAAAATCCACTTTCTAAGCAGGGACTTGAAGGTTCTTTTCTCTCTGGCTCCAGTGGCAAAAGGATCTTGCAGCTCTGGCCCAGCATAAGACCATGAACAAGCCATCTTCCTGCAGGGAGCACTCTTCACACTCTGCACACTGCAGTGTCAGGCTGGTACCCCAAGCAATGACTCCTACACTTTCCTCCAATTCCTCCTCCCCGTGCCTGGGAAGCATAGTGGCTTTTAGGATTTACAGGGTATAGAAGAGCTTGACTAAATAACCACCTGTAGCTGCTTACCCATAAATTTTATGCTCATGGGGTTTCTTGGGGAGAGGATTGATGGAGCTGTCCTTCCAATGTATGTTCATGGAAAGAGCTGCAAACCCACCATCATGCCAAGAAGATGCTGAACTCCAAAGTTCTCACTACTGTTTCTGTACAATGAGTATCCATACAGACAGACAGCAAAACAAGTGGTTTGCTGTGCATGCCCTGTGGTGCTGAAGCTGGCAGAAAGCTGGAAGGCAGTGGGGGGTTCCTGGTGCTTTTAGCTGCATGCAGCCACCCTTGGAGAAGGTAGGATTCCTTCCTTCCTAATCTATCTGCCTATGAATTCTTGAGACAATCTCTGATCTCTGTCCAACGCTTTTATACCTCCATGTTGGAAAAGGTCTGATGTCAAGGACACAAGAGACCTGAGTTCAATTCCTAGATCCAGAGCAAGATCCCTGTGTGTCTTGGGTCAGGTTATGTCAGCACTGCAGGCTAAATTCCCCACCTGTGATGTAAGAACAAGTATAGCAGCCTGGTGGTTTTTTTAAACAAAAGATGTTTTTACAGTGCCGTCACTACAGGCTCACACATTTTAGGAGTATCTTTCTGCTACTGTACAGCATATAGCACTTACAATTTCTAATTTAGACGGTTTTGCCTTCTCAAATCTCGTCACACCTACTGTGGCTCCATCTTTTGCTCAGATGGAGATGACTGTGTTTGGCACCCGAAGTTCATGGTCCTCCATTAACCCAGTGGGGAGCTGTGAAAACAGGCTTTTTCCTGATGTTTTTCTCTCCAGGGCTCTGCACATCTCCTGTCTGAAGGGGCAGCACACAAATCTAACTCAGCTCCAGCAGTTTGCCTTCCAAAGTGACCATGCTTGAGAGGAGTAGGTGGGTCACTTTGCAGCACCAAATGTCAGGGCCCATTGTAGCATGTGCTGAGATGCCAGTGCTGGCCAGAACTGGCAGAACCTACCTGGAGAAAGTGGAAGACCAGACCCCCACCAGAAGTTAGCATGTGGGATCCTCACTTGGGTCCTGTTGTAGAGATGGGCTGGTTAGGATGGGTGGTGTTGGAGTGGTGCTTCAGGATCATGGGCATGATGGGTTTCAAATGGGGACCTTCATTCACGTGAAGTAACAAAGTGGCTTAAATTTGAACCTATTTTTCCCAAGATCAGGTTTTCTTTGGCTTCTTTTGTCCTTCTAGCAAGAACCATTTCTCAGTCTTTAATAAGACTGGTTGTTGTTCAGGATAGTCTCAGAAAGCCACTTAAACCAGGGCTGAGCAGTCAAAAAGAGACTCTGTTTGACTGTCAAATAAGAAGCAAGAAAGTCCGCTCTGTCCCATCAGTGGGAGATCCTCCTAACATCTCTCTTGGGGGTGCCTTGGGAAACACAGAGCTCTCTTGCCCAGTTCCGTAGAAAGGGGAGCATCAAAGAAGCCACCTTTCCCCCACCCCATCATCCAACTGTCCGCAAATGGTCTGGGAAGGCACCTCTGGCCCAGCACCGTCCACAGCACTGGCAGGCATCCTGCTCATGAGGTCCAACAAATGGCTTGGGGAGATGTGTGCTTTGGCCTGACAGGGGAACCGAGAGCTTCTCCCTCTCTCTCTTTTTCTCTTTAGATCGTCGTCATGGTGTAAACAAACAAGCTAAACTCTATGAGATTTACAGTGCCCAGCTCCGGTGGCTTCCAGTGCAGCGCAGTGAGATATTTCTGTACAGGCAGGCTAAGCACTTTCCATTTTATACCTCAGCGGCTTTATAGCATCTTAAGGATTTCTGTGCATGCCTGGCTTCACTCAGAGGGAAAAAAATCAAGCTTGTAAATAAATACTAAATATATATGAACAAAAAAGACAGAAGGGAAGAGAGACACACACACACACACACACACACACCCCGCACGCTCACACACACACACACACTCTTACCCGCACTGGCAGAGGGAAGCAGAGAGGGGATGCAGAGATAGAGTGGGCTGAATGGGAGATGGAGAGATGAGATTAAAAAGAAAGAGCCAGCTGAGCAGCAAGCTGAGGACAGGCTCTCCTCCACCACAGCCAGATGGAAAGAAAATAAGCCAGAGCAAGCAGCTCTCTGGCAGTTTGGGGAATATTAATTTCCCATCGGGACAGGTTAATGGCTGTGCCTGAGGTTAAGCTGAAAGGGCAGGGCCAGGCTCTTTGCTCTGCTACTGGCCCCTCAGCCCAAACTTAGGCAACCTCCCAGCTGGGCTGTTACCTGTGTACTCTGCCCCCTCCTCATTCTGCCTCTCCACCATCTGACAAACACTCCCCGCAGCCAGGTCTCTGCCTGACCCCAAACCAGCAGCAAGTCCTGGGAGCAGGAGCTGCCCCAGCTCTGCAGGGCCCCAGCATTGGTGACTCCAGGGCTGAGACACCCTCCTGCACCCAGTTTGGCAGTAACTGGAGCAGCAGGTTTTTTCCTCCCATTTTTGTGCATACCCAGGTTTTGTCTCTCCAGCCCCGTCGCTTCTCTTGTCAGCGACAGGAAGACAGAAACGCAGCCTGGGCCAGAAACTGGACTCCTGTGGCTCTTTGCTGTCTCTGATATCACTAGCCTTTTCCTCCTTGGTTGAGCTCATGGACCCTTGCTGCCCACCAAGCTCTTAGAAATGAGCTTCTAGGAAGCCTTTTGGTGCTTTCTGTTTTGTTTCAATGTTAGCACAATGTTTAATCCCCAGTCAGGATCTTTCACCAGTACCTGCACTATAGAAAACAAGCCTGAAGGCCAGCTCCATGTGGCTGCACACAGTAGGACAGGTTTCCCATCGGATCCTTCCCCACTCCCAGAACTTACCACCAGCTCCACAGCTCTGACACATCCACTGCTAGGGATGGGGCAAGAAGAAGTGACTTGACAGTGGCAATGCAAGAAATTGGTGTCAGAGGCCGGAGCCAAAATTTGATTTCTGTAGACTTGCTAATCCTTCACCCAGGGGTACCACCTCACACAGCATGTGAAATGCAAGCTGACAGACAGTGGGTCTAATAAAGCTGTTGCAGTTCTATGTGCAAATGGCAGCCTGCGTCCAAATCCAAGCACGGTCTCCCTCGCAGTCTGGCTTAGCAGATCTGGGGAAGTCCTGGGAATCAGGACCATGGCAAGCAATTTTTCATACCAAGTCTAACATGGAGATAGTATACCTTTGCATGGTGTTATCTTCATCCCTGTCTTGTCTGGTTTCCTGTCTTTAACTCCTAGCAGACGCTGACCTTGCCTGATGGGGCTGGACTAGCTTATTACAGCAGGATTCTGCTTGCCTTAACTTTTAACCAGACTGCTGCTAACACAAGCATCCAGTAAAGACCAAATACATATGTTTGGACAGCAAAAATCTCTGCTCACCATATGCAGTGGAGTGTACAGCCTTGCTGGCGTGGTATGAGGATGACACTGATGCTGAGGAGCTGTCAGTCCATACTTCTTCAGGGAAACAGCTGCACACACACAGCAAATGTGGGCAAACCCTTGCAGCTCCCTGGCTTCTCCTTAAATGACCTGCACCATGTTGCTTGTGAGACTACATGAAGTAGCTGTGCTCAGTTCTCCTCTTTGCATGGAGTGAAAATTGCCATGCAAGAATCTGCTGGGGGACCAACCACAGGCTTGAGCTGGCTCCATCTTGGGGTGTGAGCCGAACCTGCTCCACTCCCAGCACCAGCTCCTTGGTGCTGGTCTCCTGCCCAGAGCAGGGGGCCTCCTGTGCTGAGAGAAGGGACTCTCTCCCCTTGGGTCGCTGACAATTTCTCACCATTCTCTCCATGCCCGGGACTCGCTTCCCCTTCTCAGATATTAAGTATTCAAACCTCATTTACATCCTTATTTTTCAATTTGCTGCCACAGTAGTTTAATTTATTCTATATAATTTCTTTTTCTGAGGGGACATTAATCATTGCCCTGTGCTTTTTGGCGCCTGTGGGATATGTGTGTGTTTTTTTTTAAATCAATAAAATAAAGCAACCTTCCTTCCCTCTACCCACCCCCCACTCTCCTTCCCACCCCCAACATGCCCCTTTGCCGGAGGAGAGAAATATAATTTCTCTCACCATTTTTTTTTACCCCCATTGTTTCCTTCATTTTCATCCCAAACAGATTAACTTGTCTTTTTTATTTCTGATGAAATGCTGTGTGAGTAGGGTGTCTGGGAGGGGAGAGCTCCTTTGGGGCTGCCCGCTGTGTCACTCAAAGGATGGGTTTAGGATGACATCCCCACTGAACTGCCGAAGCCCAGAGGCACTGGAAGGGGAAACTTGGTGTTTCTAAAGTCAGGCCTTAGAAAGAACATGTCCACTTGTGGTGCAGGGTGACTGGTGTACTAGGGAGGCAGCTGGCACAATGGTATGCAAACATGCAGTTGTGAAGACAGGGCAATGCCTACTGTGGGATTCTAAAAGGGAGGAAAACCATGAGGAAGAGTGAAGAAGGAGAGAGTTTGTGGGAGGGAGAGAGAAAGAAAAGCAAAAGGCAAGGGAAAGGAAAGAGAAAATACTTTAGGAAAAAGAGAAGGACCAGAGTGCCCAGGATTAATGGCTTTTTCCATTCGACTCCATCTGATTTAAACACAAGGAAAAGTAGTTCCTCTTTTGGTTTTTGCCCAATATATAGCTACCAGGGTGCAGAATGCTCCCCCATGGGGTGCACACACAAGCAGTGCTGCAGCATTGGGGGGTTGGGGGCAGGCTGGGGTCTCCCTGCCTGCCCCGCTTCATGGACACAGCATCATGGGTTCCCCTGCCACAGGCGCCAGGTTTTTTGGCTGTTCTAACTGCTTTCTTTTGTTGTTATGTAATCTCTGCTAATGAAAGTCCAGTTCTGAGAGGATGCTTAATGTGGTATTAGTCAGTTGAAATATAAGTGTAAATTACATGCCTGCAGCTAGAAAAAAATGGTTACAGCAGAAAACATCCCTCTTTAGTAGCATGCTATAATCAAGAGAGCTGATCAAAAAAAGAATTTTGATGGACCGGTTTTCCATTGGAAATGTAGAATCCTCCAAATGGAACCATTTCCTGGAAATGTTAAATGGTGACTGGAATTTTTGACAGAGATTTGAACCGACCCAAAATGCAATGGATTATTTGCTTTTGCCTTTCTCATTACATTTATAAGCAGTTTTGTGTTTTCGATGCTATCAAAACATAAACTTTAACGTGATTTTCATGCTTTTGCATTGAATTTGTTTCAGGATTAACATTCTGTTCTACCCCAGCTTGTCCACTCCATTTTTCATTTTCTTTCATGATGAAAATAAATGTAGAAATAACATAATTTCCCATAGTCTGGATTTTCTATTTTCCAGCCATTTCTAGAAATCAACAATGCTGGTATGCAGTGGAATATTTCCCCCAATATTATTATGAGACTGAAGATGTTACTTGGAAAATCTTTATCAAAAAGTTTTTTGGTATTGTAGAAAAGCCAAAGTTCTCAGCCATCTTCAATAAAATAGGGTTGAACCCTAGGGGTTTTGTCTGGATTGATCTCCAGAGCCACCCATGCAGTGAAGGGAACTGCAATGCAAGTGTGCTGTCCCAATCACAGCATTTGGCAAACTGTGACCAATGGTGCTGATGGAAGGAGTGGAGAGGCTGCACTCCTCATCCTACAGCAGGATAGGCTTTGCTGACTAAAATACATACATTTCCAGGAACTGCATACATATTATTGGCTTGTTGACAGTGTTGTTCTGCTAATGTCTGTCTTTAAGGTATTTGAAATGTTCTTATGGGAGTCCATGGGAGTGTTTTGGACACATAAGAGAGAAAAAAATGAATTCACCCTTGGCTTGCAAAAACATGAGCTCCTATCACTCAACCATGAGCAACCCTGCACTAAGGTGCATCTCAGCAAGTCCAGAACTACCATTTGTTTCACTGAGGTCTGGATTCAGGTTGGGAGTGCAGGACTCTGGTGTATGGTATCAGAGAAGGGCATCTTCCAACTAAGGTGTGCACCAGACACCCTGAAACCTTCTCTCCCTACATGTGGCACAGGCAGACCATGTGAGCCAGTTTCTGGCTCATGTGCGGTGGCTTCAGTCCAGAACTTGGTTCTCTCCTGGAGATGATGCTGGAAGAGCAGCTCGTAGATGACAGCAAGCTTGGCCCCAGCTCTCCTGTGTCCTGTGCACCCTGGGAGTGTGAGCGCCTCCAGTTGTGGACCGTGAACTTGCAAACACTAGTACTCCTGTTCCTGCAGTTTGGGCTGGGCTCAATTCTCTGTCACCCAGACTTGAAAGCAGACCTCTTGCAGGACACCCACCCCAAGCTTCGTAGCTTGCTTCAGCAAGGGTGGACACAGTGCCTGGCCGCTTGTTCCTCTGAGGAAGGAACTCTTTGAGTTCAGCACTTGGCATCTGTGTCGCAAGCATTTTCTGTGCCTTTGTAACTGTGCTTATGTTTCTCCCTGATGCCTCAGGGAGCACTCTGTGGAGCTGAAATAATGTAAGATCTGTTCTGCTCAGGGTGTTTCACTCCCTGGCTGCTAGGAATACTACAAGAAGACCAGATCTTGCAGTATTTCAGCCCCATAAGTGGCTCCTTGAGGCAAAAAAAGACCCGTGAAGAAGAAACACAAACACAAATATCAAGATATTTGGTTTCCCAGTGTGATCTTTCCTCCTCTTCTGCCCTTCGTGTACTCACTGGTACCCATGCAAAAATAAAATAAAATGAACCACTCCACTCACAACCTGGCTATATGTGAAGTGGAGACTGCAGAGTATGGCTTATGGCCTCAGAGAATACTTCAACATACATATACAGTAGAGGAATATATGGCACAAAATAAATACCTGTGTTTTAAACAAAATTTGACCATAGTTCTGCTATGAGATACATGCAGACTGGGTCCTGGATACATGATCTCATAGACAAAATGCAACTCGATGGGTGTTCATACACTGAACTGCCAAGGGGCATCTCCATGCATGTCCCTAACCTGCAGTCACAAGCATGACAAAGGCAGACTGAAGTGATCCCCACAGCCAGGGGATTCGGGCATGTGCATGTTGGAGCGTGCCTTACAAAGTGTGCACAGGGGCATAATGAACCGTGTGAGAGTCATGACACACGTGTGTCAGAAATGGCATCTCCAAGTGTGTGCTGCTGAGCGGAGGAGGGAGCAGCCAGCAGGGGTGCTGGAGGCCAAGATTTGCAAACCTAGTTAATGCTACATTCAGATTTTGCAACTTTTATCAGGAAAAAAAAACCCCAAACACCTTGTTTCCTTCTGTTCTGCTCTGGAGCTAGTTGTCTGTGATGGCTCAGCTGCATTTGGTACAGTGAAAGCAATCAACACGGTGGATATGGGGGGTGTTGGTAGGCCAATTGTTGGGTACAAGGTAAACCCAAATCAAGCTGTTCTCACTACCTTGAGGGTTTTTTTTCTGAAACTTGCTTCCATGTGCCAGGCTGGACAGGGGGAAGCACAACAGGGACATTGAGGTGGGAAAGGGAAAGCACACCACTGGAGAGTCAAGGTTTGAGCGAAGTGGTTCTTCCATGGATATGTCTTAGAGAAGGAGTGCTTGTTCAGGGGTGGGGGAGGCTACACCTCTGATGAAAAGACAAAGAATGGAGAAAAAATGCTGGAAAAATGGACACCTTTCTTTGGAAACCCCACATTTCTCAGCCAAAACTTCTGTTCTGAGGGATGGTTGCATTTTTGTTTGTCAGTTTGGCATACAGAAGAACTGTGATGAGTTGTGTGTAAGGCACCATTTTCTGACCAGGTCCATTCCTGGCTGTGCTTCACTTTCATTTGTTCTTACTCATTTGTTCTGCTCCTCTTTGAAACATTTTAATTGCCTAATCAGTTTGTGGAGTCAGCAGCATGTGATGTGGCAGTCTCTTTCAAATGTACGCACCCCCTCCTGCCCGAACATGCAACCACAAGTGGCTGAGGTGAGCAGTGGGCATCTCAACTAAGGCAAGGTGGTAATTATCAGACCTCAGAGTGGCCAGAGAAGTCAGCAGCGCATGTCCAGTCATTGGACAAGTTAGGGATCTGGCACAGATAGAGTGTGAAGCTTATTTGTCTGATAGTGTTTGGAGCATCAAGGTGTGGGGAGCAGCACATCCTAGGAGGGGAATCAGGACTCATCTGAAGAAGGATGGATAAAAGGTCCAGGCATTTTGGTGCCTCCTCACAGCTGGGATAGGCAATAGTGGATGCATAGTTGCCCTTCTGGAAGTAGAAAGAGGGGCTCTGATGGAGAAGCCCTATACCAGTCTGTGATGGGTGTCTCAGCCTCACGGGATGGCAGCATTGGTGGGACATTAAGGCAGGGCTGGGTGCTGCAGGCAGTGATGTTTGCAGCTACTGTCCAGAGACAACCCTGGAAATTTCCTGGAATTCCAGGTCCAGAGCCAGCCCCTGCTCTGAGGAAGGAGGATACTGCGTCTCAGTCCATAAAGTCCCCAGAATGGGAGGAAGGGGCGAGAGACACACAAAGTCAGTAGTAAAAAGAAATGAAAGTCGGCAGCTTGCCACAGCGGAGTGCAGACTCTGCAGAGCTGCCTCTTTTATTGGCGCCCAGACTGGAGGGAGGTTTATGCTCTCAAACAAGCCAAATTGGAAATGGAGTGCCGGACCGAGCCCTGCAAGCAGGCTGCTGCCTGGAGAGCCCCGGGTGCCAGGAAGGGTGTGCAGCCACCCTGAAAACTTCTGCTTTCCCTCACCTTTCTCTCCTCCATCTTTTGGCCTTTCCACCCCACTTTCAGTGACCCCCTTCCCCTTCCCATGGCTGGGCTTATCCCCTGGCGCTGACTTCCTCAGCAGCTGCCACCATCAGTGAATACTGAGATTCTCTTTTGGTGATGGGAATGGCCCAGCTTGCTCAAAGGCAGCCAGCCTGGGTGGCCCAAGGATGAATGAGGGTGTGAGAAGGTACCTATGGCTCTCTTTCTACTGCTTTTCTGCTGAGCGTAGGGAAGAAATTTGCATGACAGGGACAATGTGCTGTAGGTCTGTCCTCAGGTTCACGTCATCCTGCTGTTAGGAGGAGAGGAAGGGTGAAGTGCAGACTACTTGGAGGAAACATGATGAACAGCAGACACGAAGGTGATGGTATAGAGAAGGTGCCCATCACACAAGGACATGGCACATGATCTGGCATGGCGGGTACTGGTTAGCAGCTGAGTGACAGATATGCCATGAAAATAATTTGCCAGTTAATGTAAAGCTTAAAATCATAAAGGCATTGGGAGGAAGGGGAAGAATTAGGTGTTCATTCCTCAGCAAGTTCCCCAAGCCTGTGCTGAACAGGGCATGGACACCACCTTGATGCTTCAGGATCCAGTTCAGACATGCTGAGTCTGTGCTGTGACACCCAGGTATGTCACTTAAAAGAGCACTAGAGGCTGAAGGTGAGAGATCAGTCACCAGCTACTCTGGGGACCTGAGCTCTCTTCTGCTCTCCAGCTGATTTTTTTTCCATGTCATTTCATTTATCTGATGCCTCAGTTTGCTGCCTGCAAAAAGCCCAAAGGGATTATGACATCTGTTGTTGCATTAAAACACGGTCTTGACTATGAGGAGGTCAGGTACCATGGTGGGAGCTGTTACAGTCTGAAATACTGGTCTCATCCCACGTGGTGCTTTACAGCACCGCTTCTTCTGATGGGAAAAGGTCCTGCTAGAGTCAGCTTGGTGCTCACAGAGTGTCTTACAGCCAGCATGCAGGAAAATCATTTGCTCTCTTTCTTTCCTCCAGTTTTGGCTGTTGAAGCAAAAACACATAATAAAGTAAAGAGGGTTTTAATGACAATCTGCCGGCATGTTTAATATTCCAGCTTGAGGAATGATCCAGTTATGTACTGGAGCCAAGGGAAAGAATCTCGTTATTTCCAGTGGACATCAAATCCGTGTCTTTGCAAAGAGAAGCAAACCTCACAGAGGATGGACCTGGCTGCTCACTATCAACCTGCAAAAAAAGGCTGTCTCTCCAACAGCCATATACTGAGCTTTAGATTCAGCACTTGCTCTTTTGCAGTCAGTGTGTGGCACAGGTTCGTGATGAAGGGAGCACTTGGGAGCTCTGTACTGCTCTAATGAGTATTTTTTCCCTCCTGCAATGCTCAGTAAGTTCTTTTTCTGCTCCAGAAAGGTACAAGAAGTTCTTCATACAGAACTTTGACATTCCCTGTGGTAAAAAATCAGGTCTGAGAGAGGATTCAGAGGTGTGCTTTTGCTGCAGTTCTTTGTAGCTGAGACTCTCGCCGCATCTGCTGGATTTATGGCCCCAAATTGGCTCCATCATCCAGCAATCCTCTGTGTGCACAATTATTTGGACAACTCTCATTGTTTCAGAGGCAGACTAGCCCGTGTGGCTCCACTGACATTACCTACTCTGCCAGGCAGGTGGCTGCAGAGAAAAAGGCTTGTTTATACAATGCATTGGAATGCCAGAAGGGGATTCTTGATAGCAAAGATGATGAGAGACCTTTGGATATGAGGACCAGTTTCGCTTTTCAGCCTCCATTGGCAGCAGAATCTAGTATGCTCCCAATGTTAAATCAACAGCACATCTGCCTGGGGCAGAGCTGGAGTTTGAACTGACTGAGGGATGAATCCAGGGGACTTGTAGGGGTTTCACTGCTTCCAAATACAGGGAATCAGGTAGCAAATTCAGATGGAGGAGAAAATGATGTAATAACAACACTGAGTGCAAGCAGAGCTTCTCAAGAAGAGAAGCTCCTAGTAGGGCAGACCTGGAGACCACTGACAGCTAAGAACTCTTGATTGTTTCCCAGCATTTGGGGGAGCAGGATTTGGGAGACATCATGCAGCACATAAGCAAAATCACAGCAGGAATGCAGCTGATTAGTAACATTGAATCCTCATCCCAATGGAAACAGGACCACAAGGCAGGAGGTTCAGGCTCAAAGTGGTCTCAGGGTTTATAGCTACATAAAAGCCAGGTTGAAGAAAGGAAAGATCAGCTGGAGTGGGGGGTGGGGGAAGGCATTATCTGGTGAATATCTGCTGTCTTCATATATGTGGGTCATAATGTCTAAGAAGAGTGGAAAGAAAGGGTCTAGTTTGTGATGTCAACAAAGGGGTAAAACAAGTTTCAAGGACCCCTTCTTCCGAAGGGCAGCAGCTGAGAATCTACGTTTCCTACGCAGGTGTTTACATCAGCCTCTGCTCTGCGGGACCTCTTGGTCTGATATCAATCAGCATGGCCTTGCTCCCTGCGGTACTTGTGGCATCCTGTGCTAAGGACGCAGTCCAGCAGCTCTTACTGAGGAGCAAAGCTCTTTTCTTTCCTAATCGAGCAGGTGGTAGCAACCTGGTATTTCAGGCATGCTATCGTCATTCCCAACCACAGTTGAACTCCTGATGCAGGGAGACTTTACAAGACCCATGAGAGATGCTGAAGGCTGACCCTTTCTGTCATTGGGAGAGAGGAACTTTCTGGTTAGCTCCAAGCAAAAAGGACAAAGCATTATATGATATATTTAATAAAACAAAACACACACACACACACACACAAAAGAGGAAAAGAGGCCAATGCACAGGAAGGTAATGTGTTCATTTGAATAATGGGCAAAATCAAATTAATTCTACATTAAATAGTTCTGAATAAAGGGTTTAAGTCAGCAGTTTCAAACTTGTTTTCCTTAATTACTTTCCGTGTTTAATGTCATTAAGAAGATTAAAAATTCATTAACAAGAGTAGTAAAGTGGCAAATCAGTAAAGCTATCACTCCAGGTTAAAAACTACGCTGAGGTTGACACTTTGTACACTTCCACAGGCGTTATGTGGAACGCTTCTGGGGAGCCGGGGCAGCCGGGGGAGACTCGCCAGCCCCCTCCCACAGGGCCAGCCCGGGAGGTAGCCGAGGGGCCAGCCTTGGCTTGATGTGGTAACCACGTTAACCATTAACTAAGCAAGACAGAAGGCAGCATTTAGCAGAAGGGCAGCACGGACCATGGAAAGCGCAGCAGTATAACCCTCGAATATGGCAAGCATCAGAAACAGACTCAACCATGGAGAATGGCAGGTATTATAAAGCACTAAGGCGTGTTAAGGCAATCCAAGTGCTTGATTGGCCTCACGTCCTGAGCCCTCCTAGTGTGAAGACTCAGAGGGCACCAAGCACTAGGGAACTACTGAGCCAGACCAGGCTGGCCCATGGGGATTGGGCAGCGTGGGGAGAGAGATTTGGGGTACTTTTTCTTTGAAGGATTCAAATATCTCTGGTCCTTAGAAGCAGGTACACCGTTCAAGAGCAGAACAAGGCTGCTCATTCAGGCAGCACAACCAAAGGATACTATGTCCTCAACCTTTGGAAATCTGGCTCTAGCTGCACTCTCAAAGAACCTTGAGGTCTTGGATGACACACGGACCTC
This sequence comes from Hypotaenidia okinawae, assembly GCA_027925045.1. Taxonomy (NCBI): domain Eukaryota; kingdom Metazoa; phylum Chordata; class Aves; order Gruiformes; family Rallidae; genus Hypotaenidia; species Hypotaenidia okinawae. The sequence continues at coordinate 18,896,249 of BSDF01000008.1, read as the reverse complement.
ACTGCAGCCTGTCCCAGGCAAGTAAGATCTCACCTCCACCCAAAAAAGCTCTGATCCAGGTGGCCAAGCTTGTGACAGCAAGCCCTTGGAGAGGTAAGTGACTAGCCCAAATCACCTGTTCTCTCCATAGTCCAGTGTAACAGTCAGCTGGTGTCACCCCACAGCAGCCCTGCAAAACTGGCAATGCTGGCCTTGCAAAACCAGCCTCCAGGAGTCATGACATCAGCTGTTTTAAAATGACCTCCTCATATCTCTTTTATTTTCCATTTCTTGAGCTCTTAAAGGTGTTTTACTTATCTTTACCTTAACAGAGCTCCATTCCAGAAGACAGGAGTGCAGAGCAGCCCCTGACTGCAGCCTCTGACTGCAGCCCCACATTTGGATCATGGTGATTCCCTACCACATGTATTTGGCTGTGTGTCCTGTCTCTGTGACATGCAGCACACAGTGCAAAGGCCCTGGTCCCCTGCATTACAAAGTTGGGATCGCAGGGCTGTGGCTGGGAATGGAGAAGGAATCAAAAACCCACAGAAATGTGGTGGCATACAGCAGAGAGCAGCATCTGTTCTGCCCTGACATCTGGTAAAGCACACAACTGACAAGAATGCTGTGCACATTGTTAGTGCCTGTCAGCAAGGAGCTGGTAGCTTCCCTCAGGTTCCTACATGAGACTTTCCAGACCCAGTTTGTAGCTGAAGAAACTGAGGCACAGGAAAGCAAATGAGGGGCAATGCTCAGTGCCACAGGGAAATCTGGAATTGCAACCTTTCTGCCCCAGCTTCCACATGCTTGTTGCCAGACCAGGCTTCAGGAGCATCATCCTCAGCTGGAAAAGCAGAGCCACTTCAGGAAAAAGAGCATTTGAGGTCTGAAGCTGCAAGAAATAATAGAAGCAGTAGAATAAGATTAAAAGGGACAAATCCTTAGACACAAAAAGAGCCGAGACGGGAGAATTCTGCCTGAAAGTCGTGTTATGAGTGTGTGTTGGTTGCTTTTCATTGGCACCGCTAAACCCAGAGACATTCGTGATGTCCTGAGACATGCAGGAGGTGGACACAGGAGAAAGGAGAAGCCTTGGCTGAAGCCAATGGTAAGACTTCTATGAGATGCACCACTCTCTTTGCCTGCCCCACAGAGCTCCCAGGATCCCCCCAGGCACCTGCTGTGACACAAAGTCAACCCTCAAATTGTGCTGGTTTTTACATGTGTTTTCTTAAGAGGCTCTGATCAGCCAAATCATGTCAGGAAGGGTCTGTGGGTCACCCAGTGCCTGGATTTCTCTCTCTTTTATTTCACTCAGCAGCAAACACAGGGTTTTGACTTCTTTCTGCTCAGTTTTGGAGTAGAAATGTTTTTGTCTTCAGTTGCCAAATTTTTCTCAGATTGAGAAGTCGGAGTCCTGCTCTGGTGAGCAGTAAAATAGGAAGACATGTCTCTTCCCTGTCTTCCCCCAGCTTTGATGAGGGGCTCTCATCTGCAGGCTAGGCCACACGATCATCCTGCTTCTCCCTCCCAGCTACCGCAGGATGAAGCAGAAGCCCATTCTCACCACGTCCCTTTGTTCCTGGGGAAGCCAGAGAAGCCCTGTTTTGGGAGCAGGTGGGAGGAGGAAAAGCCTTTTTTTTTTTTTCCCCTCCCTCCGCTTTTATTCTTTTGCAAGCTTTAATTATTGAAGGACTGAATTTGAGCTGTTCCTGTCTTCTTCCTTCCTTCTTGGACAGTGTCTCTAACAAAGGCCTGTGGTTTGGGTTTTGGGTTTGGGTTTTTTTTTTTTCTTTTTCTTTTCCCCTCCAGAGATCTAAGGCCTGTAATGAGACACCAACACCCTCTCCTTCCTACAGCCCCCAAACCAAACCCTCTGTCTCATCAGCCCCTCCCTCTGCCAAGGCACCCCCATCCCCTCCTGTGCTCCCAGGCGAGGGGAGGGCACCCGATACGAGCATAGAGAAAGGCTGCTGGTCCTTGTGGTCCATCCTGGGAGGTGAACATGATAGAGTTACAAGGGAGAGCAGCTTGCAAACTGCCTCCGCTTTGATGAAGCAACATTTAATTATCTCCCTCTCCCCCAAGTCCTCCCCCAGTGAAAAAGATCTCCTATTGTCTAGGCTAATTTGTCCCTTTTGCTTAATTCTCTAACCTGTGTGTGAAACCCTGGGCTCATGTTACTCCATCACCCATCTCTCCCACTCCTCTCCTGGTGCTGTGAAATGCAAGGGCAGGAGTTTCTGGGTGTCCTCCCTGCTCCTTGTGCCCCAGGGACAAATCCTGGGATGAAAAGCCAGAGGGAACTGAAGCATGCAGCACCCACAGCCCTCACTGAACAGCCATCATCAAAGATGCGAGGTGCCAAAAACCTCCCAAGATTTGGCTCTCAGGGCTCCACATCTACCCGACTGAGCTGTCAGTATCAGTATCCAGGCTCCTTACCACCTCAAATGCAGTTATACAACTTGTGTCAGCTGGGAATGAGGTCAGAGGACGGCAGGATTCATCCCTTCGACACCTCTCAGCTCTTCTCTCAAAGCCACCTGTCCACAGTTCTCGATCTGGAAGGACTTTATGGTTGTTGAAATCCTGTTTCAGTTTTGGATTGGGAAGAGGGGGAAGGAGCAGAAACCTGTGAGCTGTTTTATTTGGATGTTTTCCTCGTAGCAGAGGAGCAGTGCCTGGTGCCACCTGGCTGCGCATCCCAGGGCACTGGGAGAGAGCTGTGCCCTTTGCTTGGGTGTGGGATGATGCCTGAGCTGTGTGGTCTCCCACCCTTTCATCAGATGCAGAGGGTTGGCACAGACATGGAGGGATGCTGGTGATGGGGAGGGAGCAAGGGAGAGGAGCACTCTTGCTCTGGCTCCACAGTCAGTAGATAACCATGTAGGAGAACAGCCACATTTGCTCCCCAAACAGGGACTTGCCTGGGGATCTGCTCTCCTTCCATTTCAGGCTCCCCTGCCATAAACCCGTTGGCTTGGGGTGGCTCAGTATGGAGCACGGGCCGGCATGCATAAGGCACAGCAAAGGAGATGAGATGGGATGCTGCTGTTATGCAGGGGCTCTGGCCATGGAGGGGGAGGGGATCAGGGGACTGGGGGACTGAGGCATGAAACCCCATGGGGAAGCCGAGCCTTTCCCCCTCACCTTCCTCCAGGAGGAGGAGGACACCATAAAAAGGCACTCAGCAAGGGTCTGTTGTGCAGCAAGGAGGGGCTGAGGAAAGGGAGCCCAAGGGGGAGGAGAGCAGAACAGTTGCCAGGTTGACTTGAGCCAGAGCCTTTCATGGGCGGGGGGTGCAAGGGGCAGGGAACATGGAGGATCAACATTGTCTTCTCCAAAGAGGAAAAGAAAAGAGAGAGAGAATGCAGAAGGAAGACAAAGGGAAACAGGACTCGTTGGGGGAAGATGGGGATGCTCAGGGATTGAAGCAGGCTGGGGTCCAACTTAATAAGAAGCGAACCAAAACAAAACCCAAACAAAAAGTGACTGGAGTTGGCGGTGGGCACCCCCTCCCCCAGGCAGCCATCCCCAGAAGGCAGTGAAGCTGCCTTTTCAAACAGCCGCCTCACAATAAATTCATGGCAGCCAGGGCCGGGAAACAGGCTGCTGCAATTTAAAGGAAGCGTGGATTTGCATATTGAATTAAAATTAAGAGCTAATTATGCAAATAAATTATGACATTTGGCAGGAGAATTTGCTTCAAGATCATTTATTACGTTCTTTTTATAACAGTGCGAGCGTTTAACGGTCAAAGACAATATTTTAAAGGAAAATTAACGCAAGATTATTAACCTAAAAACAATTCCACATTAATGAGATGTATTTCTCTTCAACTTCTCACACCTGGCTGCCTATTGATGCCCAGCCAGGACTGTCTCTCAATAATTGGCATTTTTTTTGCAGGCAAATATTGAATGAGGTGGTGAACGTCGCTTTGGACAAACTCGCTCAGGAAAATTCCTTCAGGGTTTTAGCTTGCTGGTCTGTAAAGGAAAGTTGTGAAGGTCAAACATGTTTCATGTTGTTCTTCTGTGCACTTGGACTGACCAGGTCCGGATGCGCTCTGGAGAGGACACTGCGCTGGCTACCCGAGCCGCATGAGAATAAAAAGCTCCCCTGCTAAAATACGTGTGATTGCTTTTTGGAAGAGATATAAAATGAAGGTCTTAGCTGTCTGTGGTCATTAAAGATCCTGTGGCTTTCTTTCTTTCTTTCTTTCTTTCTTTTTTTTTTTTTTTTTCCTTTTCTGTAAGATCAGGGTTGTTAAACCTGGTGCCTTGGCTTCCCTCCAGCTCAGGTAATTACTGCCTGCCTGCCCTGTGCTGGGACACTCCGGTGGGGCAGATGCTGCCCTTCCTATCCCAGGACAGCAGTGCACCAGCCTTGCAGCCTCACCAGTGGCCAGGATCCTCCTACCAGAAGGATAGATTCAGAAAGGCCCCACATTGTGATTTGGATCAGAAAGCCTCACTCGGACCCTGAGGGATGCAAATGGCTCCAGGATCCAAAAGCTGTCCATTCCCAGCCATTGCCTGTGGAGAGCCTTTGGCCCTTATCCCACACAACTGAGGTGGTCGCCTATGGTTAGGTGAGCAGTTGTGTTTCTGGAGGCTTGGCTCTTGTTGAAATGGGAAAGAGGCACAACCATTTGGGGTTTTATACAAAAGTATCTTTTAAAAAAAGAGTTTTCTCATGGAAGACAGAAGGCACTTGCTCCAGCACTCTTTTTTGCCTCTTTCCATGCTACAGCTGGGTAGGATGCCAGGGAATAGGGAAGTTACATTTGCAGCCAGGTTGCAGGAGCTGTTGTTGGGAGTTAAAAGGGAACTGTGGCCAGGAATGACTGAAGGGGAAGAAATTATACCCAAATGGTTTATGAAGTGAGAAAGACTCTTCCTCAAAGCTTCCCCCTTTGCAGCCTTGCCAAGGAAGACCAGGGTAACATGGCATCCATCCTTCCTGCTTTGCCATCAGCCCTGGCTATTGCCCACCGTGATCTGCCCGCCTCCAGGGCAGGATGGGACGTCAGGATCCGTGTTGGTTCCAGGCTTTCCTTTTGTTCCATTTCTTTACCCCCGCATCTTAAATCTCTGCCCTCAGATAGCCATCTGCCTTTGCTACAAATAGGGTTCCCCAAACTCCATACCCTGCCAAAGCTTGAGGGGAGTTCTCCCAGGGCTCAGCGGGCATTTTGCTTTTGAGGCAGCTGGAACTCTGTCTTTCATGATTCCCCCATCTCCTTTCTCAGGGGATTTTCCCCCTCTCAAGTTCAAGGTGGAGAGGACATTCCCTGCTAAATCAGTCCTGGCGCAGAGCGCACAATGGTGTAGAGAGCCAACCACAGGTAACAAATTGTGTTGCGATAAATTAAGGGTTTGGAGCCAGACAAAATGTGTGACATTCGAAGTTCTCAGCTCTCCTCCCTCAGAAAGGCAATCTGTGACTTTTGGACCCTCCTTAATGACCCAGAGCCGTATGGAAAATAATATTAATAATAATAAAAGAAACAAAGAAGGGGCTGGTGCATTTTTTAAATAAAGAAATTTCCCTCATCTTGCGGTTAATTTAAAAGGTTTATTTCTTGAAATGAATCCTCTTCATCAAATCTCCGATCCTTGAAAATCAGTGCAACCTGCCTCTGTGGATAATGAATTGATTTGTAATGTAAATTATATAAAACACCCTCCCCGCCAGCATTTGTGTGTGAGTGTGTTTAATCTAAAGCGTTTAAGTCTGAAAATGAGCTTCTCCATCAAAAGTCTCGATTCCATTTACATTTCTTGCATACGAGTCAATTTGTGCCTGACCCAGTCTATAAATCACTGCCAAGGAGTGCTGTGTCTGTACCTCTCCTCTTCCCCCACCCCCTCCCCTCGTCCTCCCATCATTCCACATGCTATGTTCAAAAAGGCATCTTCAGATGCTGCCTATAAGCAGTTCCCAGTTCTCTGGCCAAGCGTTGGCTGGTGGAGGAGGGACCCCGGCTCTGAGCAGCGGGGGAGTTAGCAGGCAGGCAAAGGAAGAGGAGGAAGGGGAGGAAGGGAAGTCCTGCTCAGCTTCTACTGGCTGATTGGGAAGGATCTCCCAAGGAAAGGTGCCCTCTCTCTTGGTGGCTCCTTTCCAACATGTGATTGCTTGACTGCTCACGGCTTAAGGGTTTTGGAGGCTGAGGTCTGCCACTGGTGTACATCAACATGGTCCTGTAACACCCAGGGGGTGGAAATCACTTACACCAACAGAGGCTTTGGCCCTGTTTTTCTCTCCCCAGTTCTCAGATCTCTCCTCAGTTCTCCCCAGATCATGCCAACTCTTATCCTTCATCTCATCCCACTGGCAGTGAGATTACTTGGGTCATAACCCCTTCATTTGCCTCCTGAATGCTGAAACCAGTAAGAGGTGCCTTTGGGGCCTAGGGGCTCCCCTCGCTGGTTGGACCTCCATACAACAAGTGCCTGAGGTCCTTTGGGAGAGCACAGAAGTGGAAATTATGGGATCTTCACCCCAAAGTCTGGTGACTCATCTGAGTACCAGCATTAGAAGGTGTTTAGTAGCCGTGCATCTGAAGACCAGGACACCAGGAGGCTAATCATTGACTCTACTCTCCTCTGTGAAACATCATCAGTGCCTGTGAAACATGCAGCTTTTCACAGAGCAGTATTTTATAGCTAAACACAGAAGGTGAACAGGTTCATCAGCCCATCACTGGCACCAGCAGGGAGTTTTGTGACATGCTCTTTTTTTTTTCTGCTCTAATTTTTCTTCAGAAAAGCCACAATTTAAACTGATTTCTAATGTCAGGGGAAAAAATGGAATCAAGTTTTGGACAATTTCATCAGTTCAAAAATGAAAAATTCCAATATATTGGTGGTGAAACAACTTACTGCTCTATTCAAGGTATAGATGTGATAGGAAGAAATATCATGACAAATGTTAAAAGAGTTGTTGGAGACATATCCACATTTCCCCATACATTTATGCAAGAAGAATTACAAAAGCAACTTAACCAGTTTTAGATTCTCTTGCTCTCTCTCTTCCCATAGCAGAAAAATATCTGGAAGTATTAAGAAATCAGAACATAGAACGTGTCCAGGTCTCAAAAAAAGCATGAGATGAAGAACAGGACCAGTGGTCACCTACCCAACACAAAGCCACTTCATGTCCTCCCTCTGCAAACCTGGACTTGTCCTAACACAGCTCTCTTGAAGCATCCTGTAAGCAGCAAACTACACCTGTTGCCAGCTGGGTGGTCTATCTCTTGCCAAAACGGGAAAAATTGATGTCCAAGAAAGAGAGGTGAGAATTAAGCATGAAGGTTCTTCTCTGTGCCTTGGTTGTTTACCTTTGAAATGGGATTGATGCTCCCTTTCTCTCAGACTTCCTCAGTTTAAATATAAGGTCTCTCATAAGTCATAAGTACGTTGCTTTATGAACATACAGTCCTGAGCACAATGCGGATTCTGGACTTGGAAGAATCCTTAGGAGCTGCTGTAATGCAAATAGTAGGAAGAGTTTTTCCTCAAGATTACCCCAGGGGATTGAGGTCAGACCTTCAGTGAAGGAAGACACAAACCTATTACCAGTTTCTGTGGGGACTAATACAATTTGCACTTCGTTAGAGGAATTCAAAGTGATTTGTACACATTAATTACTCCTTGCAGCATCCCAGCTGGATAAATATTATTACCTTCATCTTACAGAAAGGGTAACTAAGATGTAGAGAAGTTCATTTGCTTGACTACAACTGTACAGCATGCCAATGACAGAAGGCAGGAATAAAACACATGAGGACTGATTACCAGTCCCTGCTTACAGCAGACCTGTGGGTCCCAAATATTTTTATTGCCCAGAAGAACATCACAAGCAAAAGAAGCAGCTGTGACTCCTGGCTGGGCTAGGCACCACTGGGCTAGGGTTCGGGTACTGGGGCTGGCGCACAAGGCACAGCCTGGGAAGCACTGCTCAAACCCTAGCCTGCACAGCCTTGCAAAGATAGGCGGAGGAAATGAAAGTGCAATTAGCTGGAAACAAATGAATTCGTGTTGAATATATTTCCCAAGCTGATGGGTTGGTGAATGAACCACTCCTTATTTCATGGAGCAGCATCTTTAAAGATCTGTAGAACAGCTTGGAAAAAACACAGCTTTTCTGTTTTGACATTTTTTGCAATATTTCTGAATGTTTTCTGTCTTAGTTTTCAGGCACAGGTGCTGCCATATTTCCATGTTTTTTCACGGAAATTAAATTCTGAAGAAGTTTTGCAGTTGTTTAAACTTCATGTCTTAAATTTTTCAACATTTCGTGTCACATTGGCAGTGTTGGCATATGGCCTACAGAAATAATTTGTACCTTACCAAAAACTCTTTATTCCTATTTTCTAGTACTAGGCCAGTTAAAAACAGGTGATGATCTCCTACCCAGCAGAAATGGTTGACTAACGTAAGAGATACCAGAGAACACACAACAGAACCAAACCCATGAAATAAGAGAATAAAAAGGTTGTTTTGAGTTTGAACAACAATTTCTTCTTCTACTTAAAAAAAGTACATTTAAAGAAAAAAATCTTTTTCTCTGCAAGAGCAAAACGTGTCTGGAAATACTCCAACCATTTACATCCTGTCCCATTTTTTCTACAAGATTAGTAGAGGAACTGAAACTTCTTTGTGGCAGAAGAAAGGGTTGCAAGACAGGATCAGAGTGATGAAGCCCCTGTGTAAGGTTCCTAGAGGTGGAGAAATTGATTCTCTAGATAAGACAGATCGGAGGGTACTACAATAACAATAGTAGCCCCCTATTTATTCTTAGTTAAATTTCAAATGGTGTCCTGTAGGATGGCTTTTTCCAACCTGTGGTCTGCAGATTCCTGGGAGAACATGGACCACTATAAAGAGGGTGGGAAAAGCAATGTCACCAATGCTTTCCAGTAACTAGGGCTTTGGACCTTTCCAGGGGGAGATGCTGAGCCTTTATGAGACATTTTCTAGGGATCCACAAATCAAAGCAAGTTGAAAGCCACTGCGGCAGGATAATGTTATATTGATTGCTTTGTTTTTGCAGGGGATAGATTTTGTTTAATCTTCCTCTTCCTTACATTGCTTGACACCATTAGTTTTATCTTCACTGACATCAAAAATAAAAAATCACCCGAGAAGAGACTTTCTAATGTGTTTTGCACTACTTTTGGGTGGGTGATAACACAGGAAGCATTTTCTGGGGCACAGTAGCTCTTTAAAACAAGTCTTGTTTAAAAAACATAATTGGGTAGCACAGGAAAAACTAAAAAAAGGCTTGAAATGGATGAGAATATCTTACTCAGGGTGGATTTTAGAATCCAAAACAGACTGAAAACCTAGAAACTACAGGGCCAAGAGCTGAACAGAGGGAGACAGAGAGCCTCCCCTTAGTTTGAGCCCATCAACCTACCTGTACCAGCACGTGGAGGAAATGCTGCAGCAAGGTGGGCGTTACAGGGGAAACCTTTATTTGGCAAGGTTTTTGGCTGTGGTGGGGTACAGTAAAAAGCAACACCTCACCCTCCATACGACAAAGGAGTAGGGTGGGGTGACAGGGATGGGGAGGGGTTCCCTCAGAAACTTCCCTCCCCAGTGCTGCATATAACTGAGCTGCCAAATCTGGTTGTCCCCAGGAACGGTCCAGCCCAGATGGGGAGCCCAGAGGTCAGGGAGGGGGATGGAGGGACACGGCTTCCACTCAACAAACACAAACTTGTTTCTCCTCCTCCTTCATCCGTCACAAATTCCTGGTGCCTGTCACCCTGGTCACTGCTCCGAGGCTTTTAATAAAAAGGGAAACCAACACTTGATGTGAGCACAGTAGGGAGAGGAGAGGCGGCGCAGAGGGCAGCAGGGGGCCTGCCAGGCTGGGGACAGACAATGTACCCATATGGAGAACAGAAGGATGCCGGGGTGGCCACATTCAGAGCCCATCCCTCTGTTCTCCCTGCGCCCCATGGCCCCTGCTCTGCCGATGGGCTCTTAACATAACAAGTGAGCCGAGGGGGCGGCCAGCCCCGTACTCTGCGTCCCTGGATTCCTCCGCCCCAACCCCTGTCTCCCAGCTACTGATCCCAGGCAGCGCAGAGCCCTTCCCTGTGTCCTTGCCAGCAGCACTATTGTCTCCCAGCCACTGTGCTGGGAAAGATGCCCCGGGGCCAATAAAGTCTGGGGAGGAGGGAAATACATATATACCCACATACAAATATATATTTATGTGTATAAAATAAATAAAGCAAGCCAGCCAAGCCCTTCAGGCAATTTGAGCTGTCTATTGTTCAGGACCAGGGTTTTCCTCCCTCCTTCCCCTCCCATCTCCTAATGAAATCCGGCAAGCCCTCCTCATTTCTCACCCACCCCACCACCACCAAAGGGTACTCACACGGGCATGCTCTCAGGCACTTTGTCTCCTGTGGCCAGAGCAGCATAGGCTGTCATGACAGGGAAATCTCTTTTCCCCCCAAAGTAGTTGTTTGAGAGAGGCTTAGCCCTAAACCCCTCCAGAGCCTCCTCAACGCCCTCATCACACCCTCCATGTATCAGCCATTTGATTCGGGGTGTCCCTTCACCCTATCTTACCCAGACTTAGCTCTGCCTTCTCCTCCCTCACCCCTGCAGTCACTGGCACACACCAGGCCTGGCTGTGTCTGGGAGGAGGAAGATGCAAAATTGATGGCTTCTCTCACAAAATCACTCCGACCACCGTCTCACAGCCCCAGGTCCTGGCCATGGAGCCATCTGCCTGTACATATATACAGACATCTCCATCCCTCTGTCTCTTGGTGCTACATGCTTGGCAGAGATGAGGCAACCCACCACTCTCATCACTGCAGAGTGCCCCTAGAGCCCTCTTCCTGGCTCCTCTACAGGTTTTCAATTGACCTCGGGCAGTTTTAGACCTTCCCTTGTGATGCTTATGACACTGTATGGAGGTAGGCCAGAAAGCAGAGGTACCTGGCAAATGACTAGACCATGGTCTAGCCATCCCTCGTTACTGCCCACACAGGTTTGCCTCCAGGTTGAGCCTCATACCCAGTCCCCACATGCCTTCCCTTAGTAGCTCTGAATCGACATTTCGAGTCCTTCCTGAGTCCTCCACAAAACCAAAAACGGGGCCGGGGAAGGGACGTGGATCTGCACAGCTCTGAAGGACACTAGCCCTGAGCATTCCCTCCCCTATTGCAGCAGGTGAAGGTGAGGGACTCAGCCATGCTTGCGGACAGGGGCTTGGTTCTGCTCTCCCTCTGTCCCCTGCACAAAAGCCGATTTCTTTACACAGAGAAGACACGTTCCCTTCCCCCAGTGCCCGTGTCTTTTTGTCTCCCATTGCACATGAAAATGCTGACAGATTTCCCTGATCACTAGCCATGCTGGCTAGTGGCTAAAGCAGTTCATTTCAGACCCTGCACAGGTATTTCTTACCATATATTATAGTGAATAATGTATCCCCAGCCATGCAGCACAAGGCTTATAAGGCTATCTCAGTATTCTGGTGACAGCTTTAAACCACTCGACCATTGACCATTCAGGTCTCATGGTTTATAGAGTCACCAGCACACCTTGACAGGGTTATAGCCTACTTATTGGTATAAAGCATGGTTAGGGATACATTATTATAGCACGTTGCTTCTGAAACAGGGCTGTGGACCACTGGTGGCCTAGAGAGTCCTTGCTGGTGATCTGCAAAGGGCTGTTGTGATGTGGACAGCCCGATTTACATCTACCTGCTAAACTATGATAAGCAATTGTTGGAGTGACCCAAGGGACAGAGTTCACTCTCAGATCCTGGAGGGCAGGAAGAGCAGGTGGCTCTGACAACAGGGGACCTGCAAAGGGCTGCTCTCTATGAAAGTGGGCACCCAGCTATGCTCTTTAACACCGGTGATCCACATGGTTGAAGTCCCTGTGGTCTTTTTACCATCCAGGAACCACCGTGTAGGTTGCCACGAGGCCAAGAAACACTTCGAAGACTGCTGTTTCCATGCTACATGATTTACATCCACCTTTTCTGCACTGGTTGGGTTGAATGCAACCTGACCATCTTCTTTCTGTACAAATGTCAATTTGGTTTGGCTCATGCTGAGCTCATTAACAATTACTAGAGTTAAGGTAGTGAATCACTACAGCTAAGGTTGAAATCTGATTTTTCTTCTGATTCCAGATCCCAGCTATGCAAGCTTTTCCCATCTCTCACAAAAAGGCTTTTTCCTTGTTTCCATTGTTTCAGCCTTGCTCTCCAGCTTAGTGATTCTGTTATAAAGTTTCCAAGGATTGTTTGAATTAACTTTGAATACAACATGCGCTTGTACTGGTTGTTATTGGAGAGCTGGGACAATTTAACAAACAACTCAGGTTAAAAATGTTGACCTCAAGTTGCTTCGTCATCTCACTCTGTTTGTTAAATATTGAGCCAAATTTGGAGAAAAATTACCTTGGTACTTTGAAAGCCCTCAAAACTGGAACTCAGCAATAATGCATCTGTGCTTTAGAATTTCTCTCCCTGCACTCCCTCTTTAAGTGCTATTAAAGGAATTATTTGTTAAGGATATTTCAGCTATAGGACTGTTTAAATGGATCCATTACAGAATTACTACATGCCAATGTTCAGGATGCCTCTGAAACAAATGGAGTCATTTTCTCAAATGTTATGTTTAAGTCTCAGTGAGCTCTCGACCACAGCCCTGTTTGACATATGCCTCTTCAGCGTCTTCTCTTAGTTTTCTCTGCAGCCTTGATCCTGCAGAGATTTATGCTTGTCATTAACTTTAAGCATGTAAATAGTCCCTCTGAGTTCAACGGGATGGTTACAGTTAACGGTGTGAGCATCCTCTGATGGGGCTGAGGCCAGCCTCAGCCACGCTCCTGCAGACACTGCTGCCAGATGTGCACAGATTGGGATCAGACAGCTGCACAGACCTGACCTGGGTTGGGCATCCTTGCAGCATCACATCTTGCCATGTTAGCCAGAGCACACACTGCACAGCCTTTGTGCCAGCTTCAATTTTATTCCGGCTTTCTGAAAGCCTTGGTGGGGGGTGACAGGTGATATTTTTAAGGTATAAAGTCAGAGTCACAGACAAATAATATTAAATGCACATTGAGTCTGCCAGAAGTTAACCTGTCAGCACTCTCTGAAAGGATCTGAATTAGCAGATCAGCTTCACATCAGATCAGCATTTGTGTCATATGGCTACAGCCTTCCAGACCCAGTACTCAGAGCCCGATAGCCTGACTTTCTCACTTGTTGAATCCTGGCTTCAGTAGGTTTAAGACAACTCGGTGATTGCTTATCTATGCACAGTAAGTTCTGCTACTGTGAAGCTTTAGTGGAGTTTTTAGAAAAGAAGGATAAAATCCTACAATGTGTAGATGTGAGGTTATTGCTCTTCCCACACTCTTCTGCACTGAAGAAGGGGAAGGTGCAAGATACTGAAGACAAAGTCAAATAAGCAGAAGAACCTCTGTGGATATAATTTTTTATGGTCTTTTCATAGCCTGTACAAGCCAGTATACATGGGGGGTAGGGGGAGGGGAGGTCGTGTGGTTATAGGGGAAATATTGCTGCCAGTACATTGAGCAGTACAAAAAAACTCTTCAAAGCCCATCCGTAGCAGCTAGGCAGTACATGGATGACACCACAGGGGTGAGATGAGACTGACAGTACTGTTACAGTGACACTTACTTGGGACAACTTGGTTGCTTTGCATTCATCTTCTCAGCTCAGGTTTCCACTTCAAGTACAATAAATCCCTGAGTCCACAATCACACCTCTCTTCTTAATACAGGTCCTCATCTTCTGTTGCTGGGCCAAGCCACACCATTACTGAACCAGGAGTGCAAAGGGAGGAACCAGACTCACCTCTGTAAAAAGACAGATAGATTGTAGTGCAAATGGAACAACTGAGGGATACACAACTAATTATATGCACAAATGTGGGGTATTTATTACTGTAAAATGCTCACAAAATTCATAGGCACCTAAGACTTACGATGGCATTATCTACTGCTGCTGGAGAATTAATGGGCAGCCTTTTCCCTGCACTAAAGCAGACAACAGAGGGGGGTACTCTGTCATCCAGGGGTGAGAGCAGGGAATGAATGCATATACAGTACTCCCCTCTAATGCTAATGGACCCTAGCACTGAGATTAGATTTACACCCTCCCTCGAAACGTACACCAGGGAAAGGCAGCTCCCCCAGCTGCCTTCCCAACGGTGTGGTGCTGCAAAAGCTGTTCTCTGCTCACCCTGCCTCATCCCCACCAGACTCTAGGTCAGCCAGCACATGCTGCCCTGCTCCCCACTTCCACCATGCCAAGCCTCACAGAAAAGGTCGGCTCACATTTACCTCTGCCTGGTGTCCCGTGGCAACAGTGCAGCAGTTGTCCCCCTGATCATTGCCATACTAGCTCCCTACATTAGATGGTGGCTCCTTTGCATGCACCCACCACCCCTCCATGAATGCTGGGTAGCAGCTGATGTTTCAGTCCTCAGCACTGTGAGAGCACCACATCACACTACAGAGGGTAAACAGTCCTGTCACAACCTCTTTGCTCCCCAAATAAACAAAAGCATGGAGAAATTACCCTTCCCTCCCATCATCTTTTCTTTGGCATAGGAATGGGATTTTGATGTGCAGAATAATAAACCTAAGAACAGGAAACATGTGACTTGATCTTCCACTTGCAGAAGAGGCACGCTCAGATATTCAGGAAGAGGACAAACCATCAGAGAAGTTTTCATGGACAGATTTTTTTCCATCCATGGCTCCATGTCTGACCCAAGTCCCTTGGGTGGGAGCACAGTGGTGCTCATACATCTGCTACTAACACAGCCAGACGCACAGATCCCACGTTGAGCTGAAGAGGAAGCACTCCAGCCATGGGTTTGAACGGTCCAGCTTTCACGAGCAGCCTTCCGCCCTCCCTGGTAGTGGGCCCACTCCTGGGTAGCGTCGCTATGTGGCAGGAGTGACCACGGGCCTGCTAAAGAACTCCCTGCAAATAATTCACACCAACTTGTTTAAAGGAGCAAATGGGTTTAATTATTAGTTACAATCTTGTCAATAATTATCACCCCATCTGTGGGTAATAAATGGCAGCTTCTCACAGACTGCATCATTAGAGTTTAAGGACACCAATGGGGTGCATTAAAATGCTGAGGAAAGCATTGATCTGGTGTAAAAATGCTCTTTACAAGTTACAGGCACAGGTCAAACCAGCCAGTGAGTCCTCCCTCTTTTCATCTGATGCCAGGCTGCCCTCTCCTCTTGCTGTGCATCCTCCCAGTACCACCAGCCCATGGCTGCTGGAAAGACAAAGACCCCAGTCTGCAGATTGCAGAGGACTGAGACCTTACGTAGGACTCTGGGCTTTATAGACTGAAGGCTACATGGTAATGAAGGGGCTGGTACAAAGCACCACAGCTCCGTCCTGGTCATCTCTGCTGCTTTATTCCCACAAAAGAGCTGGCCTGGGTATCTTCACAGTGTTTTTTATCCAATGGGCAAGACAAGTAGGAACATTGAGGCAGTGTTTCCCAAAATGCAGCTACTTCTGGGATGAAAAAGCATCAGTCATCACACAGCAGGACTTCTTGGAGGAGAAATGATAACTCTTTTTTCCCCTATTTGAACTGCAGGCTGGAATATAGGCCGGCAGAATGTAATTATCCAGGCTGGAATTTGGCCAAGATGCTGGGGCTAACAGCCCTACTGTTTCAAAATATGCCACAGTACCCTAAATGATCACATCTTGCAGGATTTGATTTTGCACTTCATCCAAAACAATGTTGGGAAGTTGATGAGTAGGATATGCATAAGCTAGTCCCACTTATCTCCATACCTGCTGAACTTTCAGCCCTGAATGGCTCCTGAAAATTTTCATTTTCTGTGCAAAACATTGAAAACACAAAAAGGGGAAGGGCATTTTTTTCACAACATTTCTTGTTATTCTGTCCTTTTTTTCTCTCTCTCTTTTTATCTATTTATTTGTTAGTTTGTTTGTTATTCAGCCTGTTAGGACAGACAGAGGATTAAGATAGCTAATGGCCAGTCTATACTGGTAAACAAAACTAGTACCTAAATGACTTTTTGCATGTACAAGTGGTTAAGTTTCCATTGCAAAAGAGAGCTGCATTGACAGAGGGAGGCTGGACTATGAGCCACAGTGTAAATAAACTTGTGCCAAGGCCCATGCACAGCCCTGTCAAACACCATGCTTCCCATGCTTGCAACCCATCCCACCATTATTTAACAGTTTTAAATGCTCTCTGCTGTTTTGAATGCTATGCAAATATTGGCAGAAGGATGTACATTCTGGTTTAAAGATATTTCAGTCTTAGAGTCATTTAGGTAGGAAAAGACCTTTAAGATCATAACGTTCAGATACAGCAATACCAACCAAACTTTTTGGAAAGCAGCATCAGGACTTGCAGTTTCTCTTTTTACTTCAGTGAATAGAGTTTATCCGTAGAATAGACTGCATTGTTAGCTGACTCAGGCTGTTTGCTAGCTCTTGCTGAATTTGGCCCATCATCCTCTACAAGGGAAAAACTGAAAATGAAAAGGTAATTTTGAAAAGTCAGAATACTTAATTTTCTATTTTAGAAAAAGAATAATTACAATTGATTTTTCATGTTGAAATTACTTCTCTTTGTGAAATGTAACTGCTTTTCTAAAAAGGACAGTGGCCATCTGTAAACAACACATCTCATTCAGATGGCAAAAATTACAGTGGCCTTCTGTTTTTCTGAAATATCTAGGAAAAAAATCCACCTTAGGTTAGTCAGGGAGAAGCAAAACTCTTAATTTTCAGTTGGACAAATGAAAGAAAACGAATGAAAGGAACATTCAGAAGCCATTTCAGATGCCACGGCTGCCAGGTGCCCAAGAGCAGAACGTGGAGCATCTGATCACCTTTGCAACATCATCAGCATGTGCGTCCTACAGTGGTCTCAGCATCCCTGCTCTCATCATTTGTTGAAAATCTCAAACTGTTGCTTATCTCACACACATGAACCACACTTAGGTGAACTGCCCCAACACTCCGATTGCCCAGCTCACATCTAGTTTTCACCACATCCATCTCTACTGCTGAGGGGAATGTAAAGAAGGAGAACAAACGGAAATGCAGGAAACATCACATTAATTTGTAGCCATTTCTACTCTACTCCTAAAGATCATGGTAACCCCTTTGATTTCCTGAAAGTGTAAGTAAATCCTAAAAAAGCAATGTGACTTTTAGAAAGAATATATTTCTGGCAGCCTGCACCAGAAAGAAATTATTCCCATGTTGTAATGAATAACGCACAGTAAGGTCTGCATGAGAACTGGAGCTGACCACTGCACAAACACAATTCCACCAGCAAAGCTTCCAGCCTCATTCATAGTACCTGTTCTTCAATTTTGTTCCTGTTTTAAAAAATGTCATCTCACTTAATTGACCGATTCCATGCCACAAGCGGTTTGCAAACACACTTGTTTGAAGAAGATATGCCCTGGCTGATTTGGAAAATCCCTAAGCAATGCATTCAAAATAAATCAGAACTGATTCATGGCCAGTTGAGTAAATAGAGGAAATGGAGGGCCTGGCACAGGTACACCAACACCAGTGATAATTTGCCGAGTTCACTCCAACTAATTTTGTACCTTCTTCCATTTCACTTTCTGCAAAATTCCCAGCAGATCACTTTACAGTGAGGGATGTGTTGCAAACCAGTGTGTAATGAATGGACAGAGGAGAAAAATCACAAAAGCGCATTTGAAAAATTCCCTGGGTAAATATTTGCATTGGAAACTGGACCTCAAGATTCACTGAGTGCAGTCAGGGGTCAGAAACATTACAGGTCCACTCAAAACAAAGGCAACTTGAAACTGGGAAGCCAGGTTGTGAGTGAGCTGGTCAGAATCAGCATAACCACACCAGCGTCTGGGAGCTGTGTGTGTTATTGTAGCTAAAGAACCCAGACCTGCATTTGTGTGTGTACATGCATGTGTGTTCACATTTCTAATGCAAACACACACAAGCGTGCACGCGCTCACGCGTTCTTAAAATGTATGTGCATACATTCCCATATTCACAATGAACTGTTTATGAGCAAGCTATCAAGAAAGAGTTTTCACTGAAATTATTCAGTGAATGACTTCAAACAATGAATACATTGCAGGAAATGGCGATTGGCTCCAGAGCAATCCGCAAGCAGAAAAGAAGGCAAAAGCAGTTGAATAAATGGGTGGCTATGAATTACTCACTCGGCTGCATTATCTTCTTGTGGTCCCAATTCAGCAAATGCCTAAACACCCACTTCCCATTAAGGGCATGAATAGTCCCATTGATTCAATAGGGTTATTTTCTCTGCCTTCCATGGGGCAACTCAAATACTTAAATTTAAGCAAGTGCTTAAAGTGCTTTGCTGAATCAGGAGGTATGTCCACACTGTATATACCTGTGTTATACAGAAGGTCAGATTAGCTGATCAAAGAGTCCTTTATGGTCTTAAGATCTATAAATCTATGAATATAACCAGCCTTTGCTGGAATTGCTTCTCCATAACCTTCCTGAGCACTGAAATTCATCCACACCCCAAAAATATTAATAAAACACTATGTACTTAACTCTTTTCGTATTATACTAAGTACGCCACTAAATAAACCTCTTAATATTCCAGTATATTTTGCAATGAACATTTTCCCGGTACGCTAGAGCGATTCCTCCTTTTGTGCCATCCAGAACACAATCCCCATGAAATACTGCAGTAAACATTTCTCTGAGTACTACAGTAAACACTACCAGCATTAGCAGATTAACCATTCCACTGAGCGCCATATTAAGCACACGTTTAAATACTGAGAAAAGACGTATAGCCTCCTCTTTCCACTGTGCCTCGTTACCCTGCCAAGATTCGTATTTTTCTGCACAGAGTCGACCAGCCCTGTGAGTACCTGCTCTGTTCCCTCCCCTCCCAACACCTCTCCCTCTCATTTTCTCCTTGTTTTGTTGATCCTGGAGCTTTTCTTCTGGCTTGGAAAATTTGTCAGGGGGCAGGAAGGGGGGCAAAAGGGAGGGCACATCGTTCAACCACAAAATCGACAACAAATCTGTACCGCCTGCATCTCTGGCTCTCAGCTTTGCTAAAGTCTGTTGATGAAGAAACATGGGTTTCCTGTGGATCCCCCTTCCCTCCACCAAAAGAAATAAGTGGTGCCCTGAAGTGGCAGGTCTTGACTGCTGTAATTGGAGTTATAAAGCATTGTTTGGGTTTTACAGGTGTACTTTAATGCCAGTGAAATTACTGTGCTCAAAGCCTTCAATGGATTCATCTTTAGCAAGTGTTTAAGAGCCATTGACTCATCTCTTGCTGCTGACAAACCATCTAGATTCAACCCATGGTTCTGTTCAGCTTTTCTCCTTTCCCTCCTCTCTCTCTCTTTTTCTCTTTTTTTTCCTTTTTTTTTTTTTTACTAGCAATTTGATGTTTGATCATTTGAGGCAATGAGGCGGAGGGTAATTTACGTTATCAGGGAGGTATGAGGGGTGCTGGGAACCCAGACGCAAGGCCCATTCGCCTGCTAAAGCGCCATCGTAATGTAATGAGACTCCAGTCAAGTGCAGCTAGTAATGGAGAGGAACATTTCCCATTCATCTGCCTACCTGAGACTCCACCGAATACGACAATAACTTTTGCACGGGAGGAGCAGGGGGGACACAGCGAAGAGGGGGGCCGGAGTCCCCACAGCATGACTCCCTCTGTTTCATGGAGAAGCACCACATCCTCATCCTTTAGACCAGGGAAGCAGATTAACACAACTCAGGAAGCCACAGAACAGGTTGTTGGAAGTGCTTAACCCTTCCTGGGTCCCTTCCAGCAAGCGCCTGGTCAGCACAGACTCCCAGCCTTCCTCACCGATCTGTGACCAGGTCACCTTCTTGGTCCCTTGGCCACTGGATCCCCCAGGCGAAAGCTGGACCCTCATACAGAGGCAGCTTGGACAGGGCAGGTGCACCACAGCAGACCACAGAGAAGATGCCTACACATCAAAGAGCAGAAGTTGAAAAAAGGAGGAAAAGAGTTTCCCAAAAATGCTCCAAGGTCATTTCCCTCCATCTGGGTTTCTGAAAAAGCCCTTTTCCTTATCACCCCTAGCCCGCTCCATCACTTTGCCTGCAAGTGTGGCTTCCTCCTGCAAAACCAGTTTTGAGAAAACAGTTCCATTTGGTTTTAAGTGTGGCAAACTGCACATTGAGATTGCATCAACAATTTATTTTAATACCACTTTTTAGTATCAGTCAAAAGACAAACAAAACCCAGTCCTGCCCCACACTTCTAGCACCCTGGATGTCCATCCCCGGGAGGATTTCATTCCCCACAGCCATGTCAGAGCAGCCCTCTCTGGCCATATGCTCTGGAGAAGCATACACTAACTCTGCTCTGTAGTGTCTGGAGGCTGGCATTTTCCACAAGGATGAGCATATTTACATCACCCTGACTAGCAGGGAAACCGAGGCACAGAACAGTGCCCCGTATCATGCCATGATGAAGACAATTCAAGGGCTTATTTCTTTTTTCAGAGAATTAGTTCCCAAGGATGCTGGGAGTCATTTCTGCCCCCATACACACCTCAAAGTCTGCTCCTCAGCCCTTGCTTGAAAAACCATCCCTGGCTGCAGATTCACTTTCCACTCTGTGTAGTGCACTGACGGGGCCTCCCAGCAGCACAGTAATAATAACAACAGTAATACCCACCACCAGCAATAACAATGATGCACATATTCAACTTCTCGCAGGCGACCCTGCTATTCTGCACACTTTGTTTGCAAGCTGAGGGTAATTATAGCTCGAGGGAACCTCCTGGATGCAAACAGATCTCCTGGTACAAAGACCTAAATGTATGTCAAGGGGTGTAGGTGGCAGGGATGAGATACAGGGGCAGGAGAGATTAATTTCTTTCATCAGCCTGTCCTAAGCTTGCTGTTTGTTCCCAGAACTCAGCCTGAGAAAGGGAGACAGAGGAAAGGAGAGGGGGAGCGAAAGGGAGAGACCTCAGCTCCCCCTCTCAGCCCTCACCAAATTCCTGCCACATGGACCCTTCCAATTATATCCACGTTTGAAAGGCTGCTGTCAGGATGAAAGGCACAGAGCAGTAATGAACTGACGATTAATTTGCAGTTGGCTCACCCAGTGCGCGAGCGTCTCTCAGGCTCGCTGCATGCGGGTGCTAAATATGACGATGTCAGCAACTGTCAGCAAGAGTCAGGGTTACCCTTAATAAGAGTCTCTCTCTCTGCTGCCTGATTGCCCGCTGCTGGGTTTCAGGGGCTCCAGCTTGTCTCCCCATCTTCTCAACAGTGAAGGGAGCCCTGGACCAACCCAGCAGCTGCCAAAGTAGCAAGAGGAAGGGAGAAGAAATGACCCTCTCCCCTGGCAAAGTGGCAGGAGCAGCTGCCAGTGCTAACTGCCTCTGTCCATGCCAACTTTGACCTGGGAGAGTTACGGCTTATGCTGGCATGAAAATAACTCAGTACATGAGTGAGCATGTGAGTACCAGCCAAGTCTGGACTGGGATCCTTTGCATCTCCAAAAGTAGCGGAAAACATGACAGGTCTGTAAACCATGCTCAAAACAAATCCCTCACCACATTCTAAGTCAGCATCATCATGTCAGAGGGGGCACGATTGCCAGGGAGTGTGACTAACCCTGAGTTTCAAGCCAGAGCTATTGCAGAGAAACGCCTTTCCCAGTACCGCACTCTTTTCCAGCAGCTGTTTTTCAGGTAACGCATTAAGGGTCAACATCACCTGATGGTGTCTGAGTGTATTTCCTCTCCTCCTTAAGCACCCCTGGCAGCCCCAGCAGGGAGGCAAGAGGCACACACTTGGGGACCACTGTGTCAAACACTCTGCGAGGGCGCACAGAGGGATCAGCCGTGCTCCGAAGAGTTTGCAGGCTAACCAGGCAAGATGCACCCGGGTGTGGGAGGGATGCAGCAGAGAACGCTGGATTGACAGGGCTGGGAATACAACCTGCGTTTTGTGCATTAAGGGGCCTGTCATCAGGCCGCGGGGGAACGCTGCTTTGCAGAAGGAAGCACAACAGCACACCACCTGCTCAAAAGACAGAAATATTCAAAGTAAAGAGCAATCCCTTGGTATCACACAAAGACACCTCCTGTGCACTCCCAGGGAATCTGGGGTGTGCACAATGGACCTGTATATGCCACCCACCCGTCTGTGTCCCTCCACCAAATCCACTTCAGACACTTTGTCTTCTTTAGTCATTCTCATAACAAGGATGGGACCCAGGCCCGAGCCATTAGCCACTACAAATGTGCTTAACCTCAAGAAGGTATTTTCTTCACCTATCCAAAGCTGATGGCCCCAAATTGCTGGGGACCTCTGACAATCTGGGTTCAGGAGGGTCATAATAAATTCTGCTGCAGAGCAAGCATCGGATGCCTGGGATGCAGCAAAGCAACATTCTTTGATGGATGTGGGGCAGTGTGTAGGGCATTAGAAGTGCTCATACAGCAGCTTCCTTTTAGACTGCCCAAAGGCCTATAAAATATATTTCATATCTCTCATTCACTAGATGATCAGTTAGATTATAGACCTGGCTTCACATTATTTTGTTGGGATCTGAAAGATGGGTGCACTGATTTCATCTTGGCCATGGGTTTACAGAGCTTCAGAGGGCTGACTAGCAGGATATGAAAACCAACTGCAAATGGCTGAAAGGCCTCTACCTGGAATTATAAACTGTACCCCTCCTGCTGCAAATATTGTCCAAAATCTATACATACCACAAAATATGTATAAAATCCCTAACACCTGCCATTCTAAGTGTGCAGCCCATGTGCTCAACTGTCTTGTCATTGTTAGCCTTTTTACTGTATATAAACAATGCTCCTCTGTGGTTGCCACAGCTCCAATACCAGCAGATTTGGTAGGTGCCTCAAAGCCTCTATGACTAATGTCAGCTTTATCATCACAGCTCCCCTTGCAGATGGCCAAGCCCATTGATGTTACTGTGCCTGGAATCAGGCATTTTCCTCACCCACTGCTAGTCTTCACCTCTTTCATGGACACAAGGACATTGTCTGAGGGCGATCTCCTTGAGATACTTTTTCTTAGGGAACTTCACATCTGAGCTGGCTGGAGCACTCTGTGAATTCCTGGCATTTACAGCAGCTGGTGTTCCTCAAAGAAAGAAAAAAAAGGTCCAAGAAAACAATATTCCAGAAATCTCAGTGCTTTTTCCTTTGAGACATTTTGAAAAATTCTTCTGATGGTTGGTTCAGAGTGACTTTTAGTTTTAATTTTATTTGGAAGTTATTAGACAACATTTAGAGCTCAGTCACCAAAAGAAGTATCCTTTTTCACCTTGAACAAGACATTTAATTCAATGAAAAGTGATGTTGTGGGTTCTCCCAGCTTCTTGATTTGCAAACAGTGTTTCAGCATAAGTTAAACCAGATTATGGCCAGGTAGGTGTGTCTTTGAAACTAACTGCAACTAGGAAGTCTGCTATTCACCCAGCTCCAGTAAATATACGACTTTATTTTGTCACTGCAGGCTTAGGGTGCCTGCACAACTTGCCAGTCTTTTTCCCTGCATGAAATCACATTCCTTGTCTGGAAAAAAATACAAGAAGGCGAGTGCTCAAGATGGCCTGTGGTCCATCGTAGCAAAAGGGACATATGATTACTGTCACAAGTCCCAGGTACTCTGGCAGTGTTTGATCCTGGGTCCTGTCACACCAGGACAAAGGAGGGAATGAGGGTGATGAGCCTGTGTCACCATGGGCTCTGCATGTACTACACAGTCTTTTGTTCTGGCTGCAGAAAACTTACAGGTTACATAAGGTTATAACCTTTTAGGTGTTGCTATAATCACAGGTGTGTTTTCGCCATGTAACCCCTCCCATTGGAGCCTGGCATTTCAGGCACTGCTCCTAGCATTGTTTTCACTCCCTCCTGCTGCTTCCCTGGCAAATGTATGGGGTGTCCACCCAGTGGACAACAGCCTGGGCCCAGCTCACTGACCATTTCTAACAACTTGCCTCAACAAGAACTTTCTACAAAGATGCCTCCCAAGCCTCTTTTCCTGCCCACAAAGCACACCTGGGCCTGGAAGAGCAGCTTTTTGGCTTTCCCTGCTCCTTACACCCTGCCCAGCTCCGTTCAGGAGTTGGCTCTGTCGCCGTGTCATGCTTCAGCACGGAGCAGGAGGTAGCAGAGTCACAGCACTGGTGCCACTTGGCAGGCACTCCTAATGACACTGCGTCCACATGAAAGCCAAATGCAGCCCTCGGAGAGCTGAGGGCTCCTCTGCAAAGGAGACCTGAGCCCTTTAAGGAAGAGAGAGGAGCAGAAATCAATTGTCTGCTCGCCTTCCTCCCTGGGCCCCCTCTCCCCCTCCTCCATCACCACCACCACCACACACGCACCCTATTCACCCTGCTGGAAGGTGACATTTGCTATTAACCTTATATTGGGCCATTTTGTAAATCAATGTCACTTACATTTAATAACAAGTGTAATCAAAGGAATTATGCAAATTTAATTTGATGCTTCTTGAATTATGCAAATCTGCACCACATATAATGGCTTCTGACATGTGCCCAGTTGGAGAACGTTCCATTACCTCCTCTCTTATTACCCCTATTATTATTTTTATTTTTTTATCCTGTGGTGGGGGGAGGGAGAAGGGAGGGAGCAGCGGTTAGGCTTGGAGGCAGGGGGGACAAGAGAGTGCAGGGGGAAGAGAAGGGAAGGAAGAGGGGTGGTGGAGGAAAGCGCTCCTTTGCCTGCATTTTGAGTAGAAAAGCCTCCTCAAGGCATTTCTGTTATTGTTATTGCAGAGCAAGGAGAGCGGGGCAGGGAGGGGGAATGGGGATGGGGGGAATCATTTCCCATGAATGGCTTTGCAGGCAATAATACTATAAGCCTCTGATTCTAAATTACTGCCCTTCCAGTCCTATCTCCAGCATGATATTACTCTCCTTGGCCTCTTCTTGCTGAATTGCTAGGCAAGCTGGGGGAGGGTGAGAGAAGAGGGGAGTAGGACCCACAGAGTGGAAAACGCAGAATGAATGGATGAAAAGGGGTTTTGAGTTTTTTGCTCCATGGCCATTCTGATACCCCCACATCCTTATTCCTCCTACCAGGGCCTCAGGAGAACAGCTGTTCTTTTCCCCTTGGCTATCCCACTGCTTACTTGTTTCCGTGCACATGACCTCAAGATCGGGGAACAACTGCCATGAGATTGATGTGCCACAATGCAGTATCTTCTCAGAACCGTCGGGCATCTGGAGCCAGTGGCACCCCAAGTTCTTCCCTTTGCAAGGCCTTCAGTGTCGACAGCATCAGAGGTCAGTTTGGAACAGCCTCTTTCTCCTCTGGTTTTGCTTGTCAGAGATGGCAAGAGGATTTGATGCTAACAGAGTCAATCTGAAAGACAGTGCAGTGATGGTAGTAGAATATATCATGCTGGACCACATTTTCTCAAGGCAACTGATGAGTGACTCTTGCCATGATAATTTATGCAGTGTGACCTTGGGCAAGACTGCTCCCACCTCTGTGTCTTGGTGTTCTCACACTTGTGCAAGGCAGATAAAGAAATTGATCTGTCTTTTGGAAGGAGGAGAAGAAAGAAGGGACTTTTAAATTTGTGTGCTCATCTAATGTAAATTGATATGCATTATGAGGGCACAGTACCACAATGGCTCCATAATTTCTGTAAGGCAAAGAGTCACTAATATCAGAGGTCTCTCTGCTCTAGAATTAAGAAGTGAAAGGCCAAGGAGTTCCACACTTCCCAGTAGTTTACAGTGGCCACGTTTCCTTACAAAACTCTGCCAAAAACCTTAATTTTTCCCCTCTTTTCTCTAAATATTTCTACTTCATTACATAGTCCTACAAGACTGCAATCTTTTTTTCTCATGGAAGATGATTTTCAGAAACATACTCTGCATTTGCATTTAAAAGATGAAATAAATAAATAAATAGATAGATAAACCAGAAAATATTTCTAGATTTTTAAGAGCTTGTCAATAGTTCAAATTCTTTTTAAATCTAATTTCTTTGTTTGTTTAACAGAAGAAGTGATTTTTCATCTGTTATCAAAAATGTACTAATAGAAATGTTGGTGAGAGAAATCTGTCCCTATTGTGCCCCAGTTTAAAATCATATGAAGTTCCTTGTGCAAAATGCCATGTTTCAGCTGGTCTTTAACAATATGGCTTGCACCAAAGATGGGGTTAAATGGATGTGCTTACCCCACTTCAGAGCTAACATCTTCTGAGTCTGGAAAAGAAGCATGTAACTCACCCAGGGGATGCTGCTGATGTTACCTTTCATGCCCTGATGGTATTTGGCAGCACAGACAGCAGCTCTCCAATACCATTGCCACTCCACTACTGCTGCCAATTCTCTGTAGAGCCTGTAAGGAAAACAAGGGTGGATCTTCATCTCACGAGCTGTGGATGCAGGTAGAAATCCTGCTGGGAAGCCTCAGTCCAGCATCTTCTCCTACCTTTGTCCAGGGAGCCTGGCCTCATACTCTCCAGCCCCCAGGGCTGCAGTGCCTGAAGGGAGGGTGCCAGCAGGAACATCAATAATGGTGGCTGGCATTTGCTCACCTCTGCCTCTGGTTGTTGATTCACTGCCCAGAGACGGTGTCTGCCATTAGGAGGCTGAAGAAAAGAACGAAGCTCATTTCAGAGTCAGATGCATCAATAACCTTTAAAGTCCTCCTCAGCCCAAGGCTTCTGGACTGCACAGAGGACAGAGAACCTCTTTGTCTTGCTTTGCCTTGCCTTGCTTTGTCTTGCCAGCAGCCAACCTCCATCGTTCCTGTGGAACATGGGGATGATCAGGACTAGCTCCTGTCCCCTGGTGTCAGGTGCTGCATAAGCAGATCATCAGAAGGGTGCCCATTGCAAAGTGTGGCGGCTGAAGCAGTACTACTGCAGGTGCCCACCTCACACAGTCTTTGGCCCTGAAGGTACTTCTGGGGAAGCAGGTTAATGAGTGCATGGAGCTGAACTTGTCCCTGGTGTTAAGCCCGCTGAGGTCAATGGAGGTACCAAACAGCCCATAGGGTCCTATATTCAAATTCAAGAGGTCTGTAGCAGATGGAAGCATCTTTCCTGCAGAGAGAGCTCAGCACACAACATGCTGTCTCATAGCTGGTGTTTCTGGGTTTATCCCTCCATGGAACTTTTCAGAAGGTTGTCTCTGAACAACTCCAGCCATGGATATTCCAGGATAAAAGTGTCTATGTTGGAGTTTGTTTGGAGTAGCTGTCAAGAACAGCCTCATGGTGGTAGAAAGTGTCCTGCACACTACACTACAGCCAGCAGCACCTCGTGCACAGCTAAATCACGGTACATCAGTGACTGTTGTAATGTGAGCTCACTGCTATCTGTGTATTCCTCAACTCCATCCCCAGCTGCAGGATGCCAGATACAACTAGGCAGCCAGAGGAGCCTGAAAGTGAAAGCCTTTTCATCAGGCAACCTGTTTCCCGAGGCTTAGGTCCTGATGCTGCAGGTTGTTTCAGAAATGAGCAATGTAAAGTTCCCAAGTCCAGGCTAAAAGACCTTTGTGCCATTGCTGGGAGAGGGAATTTGCTTTGCTAGAGTGCTGGAGAGGGCATGCTGAGTTTCCCCAGGGTAAACAAATAGAGTAGGGAAGTGCCTCTGAAAGCTATAATTGACACAAGGGCCCTAAAAGGGACTGCTCCCAGCAGGAGGCCATGCTGGTTTCCTTGCTCTCCCCTTCCCTGGAAGTCACAGGTCATCACTTGTAGTGGTCTCCTCCCCACTAAACCTGTAAACAGCAAAGAGCCATAAAAACACTGAAGCTCAGAAAGGCTGAGGATCTGATCTGATGAGAACGAACACACTGACAAATGACCACGAACCATCCTAGGAAGCAGTCCCGAGGGAGCAGGCGGGGACAGTGCAAGAGAAGAGCTGCTGGAGGAAGATGGTGAGGGTTTTGGGGGAAGCAGAGAAAGGGGCGAAGGAAGATCCCTGAGGCATCTAGCAGCCTTTTGGAGAGTTTCCCAGGCAAATTTCAGGACAGTGTGCCAAGACCTTGCCACTCCACTCCCAGAAGGGACTTAATCTCCAGTGCCCTTCATACTTTACACAATACCCAGAACAAGCATTTATTCACTAACCAGAGAGTTGGTCTTGTAAATAAGAGCTAGAAAAGTGAAATGAAATCGTGGACGGTCCTGCTTCTGACCAGAGCCCTGGTTCTCCCACTAAAGGGTGTGCCACCCTGACCGTGACTCAGTTTCCCCACCAGTAAAGAGAAGATGACAGGACACTCACCGCACAGGGCTGGCACAGCTCCCACCAGCAGTGGCTTTTCTACAATGTCACTCCACTGGCATCAGTGGCAGAAGCTCTTGCGTAGCAATGTAAAAAGGGGGGCTGAGGGTGATGCCAGGAGGGAAGAGGTTCCCATTTACCCTTGCCCTGGCAATGCCAGAGAATAAGGAGTTTTCCTCTGTAGGCACCAGAATTTCTCCATCCTTTTAGGGCAGATGAAAAGAGGGCAGCAGTCGCATTTGATGAAGAGTGGGTCGTGTGTAGGAACGAGACCTAAGAGCTAGACAAGAAACACTGGCAAATGTCATGTAAGAAACAAAACAGGTAGAATTACACTAAGCTAATTACATATTTTGTTATTATGTTTTTAGAAGCTTTTAGGCTATTACTTAATTTAATTACTGTGAAGAGCTCCAGGAATTAAACATTTGGGGAAAAAACCTACTTTGAGGACAACTATTGTCTTCCTATAAGCATGACTGGGATTTGCATGGACAGAGTCTCCCAGTGCCCATTGTAAGCTGGCAGGCATCTGACAAAATGCAGAAGCAGTAAAGTGGGGACCACAGGGAGCCAGTCTTTTTGGAGCTCCTTCCTTCTAGCACCCTGAAAGCTTTGGCAGATCCTGCTGGCATGAAACCCCACAGTCTGCTTCCCACGGTAAGCTGGAAAAAACCCTAACACATGGGTTAATGACAGCAAGAACATCTAACATCTGTTAGATGGGGAAAAAATAGTGAGACCCCATAGAGAACTCTCTCTCTCTTTCCACTTGCTGTAAAGTTCACTTACCACAGGCCCCTGGCAAAAGTCAGCATTGCCCTGCTCTGGCTCCCTCCAGCCCAGCCTCCCTGGATTCAGAAAGGGGTCCCACATCTTTGCTGCCAGCATCCAGGCCTGGGGTTGATGAAGGGTTTTGGGGCCTCACTCAGAGGCTCTATCCCCAGCAACGCTGTGGGACTGACCCATCTGAGTGCTTCTTTTAGCCCAGCAGAACAAACTCATCTTGGTGCAATCCCGTCAGCATCAATGGAGTCTCACAGAGGGTGAATCCTGCTTGTTCAGCTTCTCTCCAGCACCTGATCCTGCATGCAGAGAGCATTGACATCTTCTATTCTCTCTCTCTCCTCTTCATTCCTGCCCATTTTTCATTCCTTCTTCCCAAACACAGGAGTGCAGCTCTGCTCGTAGGAATCCCACAGAGTTATTCCTGCTTCATCCCTGGACAGTTAGGCAGAGATGGTGATCCTCTGATTTCTCCTCTTACACCCCTCCCAAGAAGCTAGTTCTTGGCACCGCAGGGAGATGGATTATTTGATCTTTATTAATTTATTGAAGGGAAGGAAGAGGGTGGAAATTGCAACGAAAGGGACAGCCAGCAAGATGGCAAGGAAGAGAGGTTAAAAATGAAGTCGTCATCTAATTGGCCCGCAGTGAATTATTCACATGTATAATCTTTTTTAAAAAAAAATTCAGCACAAGGCAATGCAAGTAAATGCTGTTCATGTTTAAAAGTCATTTCCATAAGTAAGTGCAATTTCTCTACTGTTTGCCCCTGTTTAATGAAGTGAAATCTTGTTTGCATTCCTCCCAATTTCCCAACGAAAGGCGCCCAAGCGTTTGCACCAAAATTACTCGGCCCAAATTAAAACCCTCCAACACTTAAAAAAAAAGAGGAAAGGGGGGAAAAATCAGACTTATTTTTAAAATGCCTTAAGTGCATCCCAGCATCCTAATTTATTTTTAGACACTCGTTATTAAGAGTAGTAGTAAGTTTCCCCTTCTCTCTCGCTCTCTCTCTTATTTAAATGAACTTAATGGCAATAGATGCAAATGTCTGGAAGAGGAAAATAGTTAACATTTATTTATTCTTACTGTTGTCTCTTCCCTGGCTGGTGTCATTAGAACAGTTCGTTGCATCCCATTCGCTCCCATTAGCTCTGCTATCAGAGCCACCCAGCACGACTCCAGCACGGCTCGAAGTGCTTTCTGCGGCCCACATAGGGACTACATCATCATCTCCGAGGCACTGGCTTAATGACAAGAAAAAAAATTGGAATATATTGCACAGCGATCTGGGGAAACAACAACAAAACCCACCGCTGCTGCCACTGCCTTCACCCGATGTCGTCTTCCTTGACCTGGGGTGCATGGCCCTGCCTCAGCCGGCTGGGAGGACAGACAGACAGACCGGCTGTGGCACTGGGACAAACATGCCTTTGCAATTCACTGATCTGGGCAATGTGCAGAGAAATATGCCAACGGGGACCTGGAGTGCTTGGAAACGCACTCAGGAGGACCCAGCGAGACTGGAATGGGTTCAAACAGCTGCTCGGTGCCGTCAAAGCCATCTCCCCCTGCTATGGGGCTGCCAGCCGACTGGCTCCTGGCTCCCCAGTGCAGACAGGAGCAGCCAGAGCTGGTGACAGTGAGGAGGGCTTGCACCCCCTCAGTGGGTGATCTCCAATTTCCTTCAGTGCCCCTGACGCTCCCCAGTAGGAGTGTGTCCTAAAGCAAACCTGACCGACCACCACATGTGAGCAACCATGTATCCCAGGGCCAAGTGTCCGGAGCTGCCAGCTCCAGTGACTGCACATGCCACTGGACAGGGTGCACTCTCCCAGCCCACCAGACACCACTGCTGACATAAGGGTCTCCCCCAGGGCTACTGCTGGCAGGTAGCAGACTGGAGAGGAAGGTGCATGGATGCCCAGAAGTGACTAAAACCCACCAGCCCCCTGAGTACCTGAGTCCTCTCTGAGCCCCTGGATGTGCAGGTGGCCCATATCACGGGGACAGAAATCCCTCTGCAAGCAAGAAGGACGTGACAGATCATCCACCCAGAGTGGCCACAGGTTTTGAGATCTCCTGAGCCTTTCACTCCTCAGGTGGCACACAGAAGAGGGTGGTGGTGAGCATGGGAGAGGGAGACCAGGGCTCTGTGACAGCACTGGCTGACAAAGCAGCATTTGGGAGGGAGGACATCAGCATCTGCAGCGCGGACACATAAAAGAGAGGCGGCAGCTATTGCAGGCGGGGATGGAGCCGTGCGAAGGGCC
The DNA here is from genome assembly GCA_027925045.1 of Hypotaenidia okinawae. Classification (NCBI taxonomy): domain Eukaryota; kingdom Metazoa; phylum Chordata; class Aves; order Gruiformes; family Rallidae; genus Hypotaenidia; species Hypotaenidia okinawae. The sequence continues at coordinate 18,864,851 of BSDF01000008.1, read as the reverse complement.
CTCCCCCTCCATAAAGTTGACATTGTCTCCCGTGATAACTTTTCTGCTGAGGTAGGAGACACTTTACTGCAGAGTTGCACACAGCAAGTAGCTGCCCTCCCCCCGCCCCTTCCCATCCTCTCCCTCTCTCTCTCCAGCATCATTTACATCCTTAATTAGCTGTAATTCTGCAGTGCTCATTAGGGAAGGACTGGAAAATATCAAGGAGCCCACAAGCAGGGGGCTTCAGGAGAGAGGGAGTTAGAGGGGGATGCAGGCATCAGACTGAGAGGGGATGCCCAAGGCTGGACTGTGGAGCCAGGAGTTACTTGCTTAATTCAGAGGGGATGATTACACTAATTTGGGAGCACTGATCCAGTGATGGGGTTAAAGAGGCCACACTGTCCCACCTAGAAAGAAAGAAAGCTTGTCTGGAGAATAGCAGCATCTCACCAAGAGGACTTGTTCTTACCTCCTTGCTCACAGGTGATGTCTCTCTGCTGGGCCATTCAGCGCTCCATGCTCTAACCATCTAACCATTAGGTAGAGGAGGAGGGCTACCTTCCCCTCCAGTGCAGACAGCCACACAAACCTGTCCTCTCCTCCAGACTTGCAGGGATTTATCCAGCGAAGGGATTTCTCTGGTAAATTGCAGTTCACTGAGCTAAAGCACTTCTGCCAGATGTGCCACTGTGCTGCAACCTTTTGGTTAGAGGAAGAAAGACTCCAAAGTTATTCAAAAGAAAATCTGAACGAGTAGTTAATTAGTTTTTTTAAAAGCAGATGCTTTCATGATTTGAAACAAGGAGTGATGAGCATTTTGAATTTGACTTCAGTGACCTAAAATAATAAAAAAGCAATAAATTAGGACGTGAGATGATAGTCAAACTTTACATTCTGGTTTGGTGTATCCTTCAGTCCCAAATAGGCAAAGACTGTCCAGTTCTATTCTTGGTCCAAATAGCTGATATCCGGGGGCCCACAGCAGACCTGACAGTTCTAATCTGGACTCCCTTTCACTCAGGGGTATATAAACACAGTGAGAGTCAAACTCTCCCTCTTCACAGCCTCAAAATACAAGGCCATTAAAGAGGTATTATTGCCTCCTTGCCCTAGAAAACAGAGAACAGGTAGATTAAATGAACTGGGCAAAGACATAAAGGACATCTGTTGCGGAGCCTCGCACTGACTCAGGTTTCCTACAGTCTCTCTTTGAACTGCTAGTTAAAAGTCATCCTTCCTTATGTTGTAGCACATGGACCTTTGCATGCCTACATGCCCTTGCAGTTCTGGGCACATGCCTAGCTATTTCTTAATTCCCTGCCCAGCTACATCTTTGCTTGAGGTTAGATGTACATGTAAAAGTCTATCTGGGAATTCAGTGAAGTTGATCAGCATGGTCTTTGCAAGTCCATCCTCCCACTTTTCACTTGCTGGCAATAAAGTTAGCCCTCAGGATGAGCTATGATGGTGTGTCCCACCAAAGACTCAAAATGATCACTACTGAATGTGGGATTGTCTACAAGTATATGGGTGTGTGCACAGATAGGCACTTGCACTTCCAAGTATCCTTCTTATTTAGATAAAACTTGCTATAACAGACAATCAGAACAAGGAAACATGCCAGAACAAATTCAGAGAAAACCCTGGTGAAGTGTAACTTTGCAGAAGTGCCTAGGACCTTTGTGGAACAGTATTTCAGTGGTTCATATCATTAGCTCTGAGGTTTAACATGGGTTAACTCCTTTCACACTTTCCCAAGACAACTTACATAATTCAAGCAAGGAGAATTCTGGCCCATCTTTCTGTGTTAACATATGACTTTTCCTGTACTGTTTGGTATACAGACCTCTAAGGTCTGTACAAAGGTAATTAAATTTCCAGCTCCACTCTACGTGAAATTCAGGTTGCAGAGAAGTAGCAGTAGACCACAGACTGCCTTCTCTGCCACAGAGCACCTTCTCTGGACCTCCAAGGAACCACTTAGCCAAGATTTTCAATTACAAATTGTCAACGACAAACCTTCAGAATGGATTTTGTCCATTACCATTCTACTATTTGGGAAGAGGGAAGAAGGTCGGGGTGGGGGGAAATGCTAGATCCACATGTGTATTAGACCTGTTCAGCTGGTACAAGGAAAGATGCCTCATCACTACTTGGGTGTAGAAAACAGGGATGCCAGTTGGCTCGGACCTCTGTGTGGCCTTAGCTCTGCCCACCTGATGTGTGGTAAATACCTGCCCCTAGACATCTGCAGAGGAGGGTGTGGAAGGGGAAAGAGCTACTGTTGCATAGCTCACAACTGCCAAAGCCAACTCCTGCGCACAGCTCACGCTTGCATGAAGCTGTCCGCACTCCCCCACTCATGGCAGCCAGTGATTTCCTTTGAAATGGCTCAAAAGTGTCTTTTGTAAATTGTTCATTAGTGGGTTCCCTGATACCTAGAGTACCAATGAATGGCATCATTCCCGCAGTCTACTTGCCGTCATTACATTTTCCTCTTCTGCACTTCATCCTTCTCCTCCAAAGCCTGCAGGAACAGCAGAAGCTTGCCTTTTACACTGCAGCAATAGTCAGAGATTCTGAGATCAGACTAACTGAGTCTGTGACAATGTGAGGCCAAGCAGATGGCTAGAAAAACAGGTAACGTGTGAATCATGGGTATTCAAATATGAGTTACCTTTCCACGGTTTGGTTTCAGGGCTGGCTGTACAGAGGATGAACCCAAGGCATAAAGTACGTGACTGTCAGAATTAGCAGCAAATCTGCACCAGGGATAGGTGGCCCTATATAACCAAGCAGAGACAAGTAAGGGTGGAACACACTGACATACACAAAAGTGAGCTTTTGTGTGCATGTGGCCAGGGACATGGGAGTTAAATTATATATGTTTACGTGCATTTATATTTTCATGTGCGTGTTGGGGTGTGCCTGATGCTGGACATCAATGTGTCCAGATGGCAGGAGAGGAAGGGGAACTCCCCAGGCTGCACACCAGCTAAAGTGTTGGTGAGAGTTTGTAGACTGCTACTGAGTAGCTTGGGGCACCAAGCTTTACAATAAGCTCCAAGGGCTTATTTCCAGTACAGCGCATTTTCCCCATCTAAGAGTCAATGAGACCATTGCTACAAATCTCCCTCAGGTACCACACAGCAAATGTAACATCAAGGAAATGTTGGGGGAGATTTCTGGTCACTCAGGCTGTGGTAACTTGGGGTGAAAACCTAGCCTGTGAAAAGACATCTCTGCATAATTTGCAGAGATACTTGGCTGTATAACTTCCCTCTTTATAAATGTTCTTTCACTTTGCAGCAACATCTCTCTCCATCTCCTTGAATCTTTCACAGGGGTTTGAAGAGACACCGATTTGCTCCATGCTAGCTTTCCTGGCATTATTGCGTGTGGTGACTCCTGCTGGGAGAAGCTGGGAGGAGAAGAGCTCTGAACTGGCCCACCCTGCATCCCCTCAGTGCTCCACATCAGGCTGCCTGCAGGGATGCAGCAGCCGGGATCCTTCCAGTCTCCACCGTCCCGGCTCTCCCTTCCGCACCCCTACCCCAACTCTGCAGCCAACTCAAAGCTTCACCTACCCCTCACCCGAGCATGGCCTCCTGACGGAACTTCCCTTGCTCTCTGTGGTGCAGGTCTAGACACAGGTTCAGAGCATCACCTGCAGAAACGGGTCCTCTCTCAGCAGTCAGAGCTAAGACTAACAGTGCCTCCTGCTGAACCCGCTGGCGTGGCCACACCTCGCTCCTTGGGCATCCTGATCCTTCCCTCAGGGACTCGAGCAGTGAGAGGGAGTGAGATTGATAGCAAGGAAAAGCAGCAGATGAAAAGTAAACTCACACTACATAAATTCTTAAATGATTTTTATAAGGACACAACATTGTAACAACTTGCCAAGAACAACACCGAAATTATTTCAAGGTTTCCCATTTGTTTGTAAAGTGAATATTAAAAGTGCAGGCAGCAGCCTCCCGGTGTTCCCCTGGGAACTGTTAGTGTCCGTAGTAACGAGGTCATTCCTTTTTTATTAGGAGAAGGGTTTCTGTAAAGTTAAATGTGCTGACAGCCTCTTGCCTTTGATGTTGGGTTTCACCTCAGTCCCTCCTGCAGATATTGCTGCTCCTCCCTCGCAAAGACACATCCCTGACAAACAATCTCCCCTCTGTCTTCTCTGCTTGTTTGTTTAGATGCATGATAGGCAGCTCAGTTAAAGGGCAGCACATGAAGGCAGGCTGGTGTTTCAGTGGACAGGAGAGATGTGAGAGATTTGGTTGCTGTAATTAAGTCAGTCTTCATTCCCCCAAACTGCTGGGACTCAGTACCCTTCATTTTATTGACCAGACAGATAATTATAGTGACAGCAGTCACAAACCCCCCAGTCACAGTTGCACTAAAATTACAGTGGTGCCATGTTCAGATGAATATGGGACCTGCAGAGCCCTTACCACAAAGCCCAGCCTCGAATGGGAGGTGGGGAAGAGCACCCCAACTCCATGCCTGCTCCTCCAGGACTTGCCTTGTTCTGCAGCTACAGAAAGAAAGTCTCCCTCCTGGCAGAGTGGAAAGGCTGTTCCCCACAAGGAAACGCAGGAATCTCTGCTGCTGCCCTCTCTTAATTATCACAGCTCCTGCTCAAGCATCTTCCCTGTCCGGTGACATGGATAACCCTGGAGTGGCCTCCAAGCAGCTGTGTACTGTGACTTACCTCACCAAAGCCAGACAGGATGCTAAAACATAGATGGGCTGTGGTAGCTCCACGGTACATAACAACCAGCTAGCCTGTGTAAAAGAAGGGACATTGATGAGGATGGCACTGAATTACCACTTGGGAGACTAAATTCTGGGCTCCACCAAATTGTTTCCCAAATGTTCTAGGCAAATTATCTAAACAGTCTCCACAGCAAAAGCACAGGGTGGGCCCAAGAGCCTCATTCACTGACTGCTCAGAGACACGGCCACTGCATGGTCTGTATGCACACACACCACATCCAACACAAGGGAGCCCCAGTCCCAACCAGTGCCTCAGTGCAGCACAGTAACACAAAGAAACTAACATTTTTTTTGTTTGAACATTAAACAGGCAACAATGCCCACAAAG